>CM027843.1:39320213-40595213 GCA_016097545.1 Eucalyptus victrix | reverse complement strand
ATGTTTCACTGTAGGGCTTTTGCTTTCGCGAGGATGACCAAGCTCCGGCTGTAATTGATTCATTGCCGTTGTTGTCCTCCTCATTAAGGCTCTAGGGCATAGTTTGGAGAAGCTACTATCGCCTTATGGATGTCCCCTTCCTCGGTGGCGTTAGACTTGGTGCTATCCTTGGTAGCATCTTATACGTCGTTCTGGTAGGACCAATTACAATTGCAAAAAAGTTATTTTTTTATCTATGCCCTAATAATATTACTCCAAAATATCTCCAAGCTAAGAAAACGCAATATCAATGTAGAAGAGCCAAATAATGGCAATAAAATCTATGTTAGTCATATTTAATATTCATCTAGGGTTTGGGAAAAAGTTATCCAGGAGAACCATCTTCTTTGGCTTTAAGAGAAGCTTCCATTTTGCTTCACAAGTTGTCAATCTTTATCTCTTTATGGGATTTTGGTGCTAGTTCTAATTCCTCATCTCCCCAAAAAAACTTGAGTTGTAAAGGCATTTCCATCCGTAGCTCAGTCATGCTTGGTGTTTTCCATGCAACTTCCTTCCCAGCAGCATCACTGTCATCTTTGTTATCTCTAATTTTATGAGTAAGACGATAGCAACGCTTACCTCTAAATTTATGAGCAACACAACAGTAACGCTTACATTCTTTGTTTATCTTTCTCTCTTCTTGAATCTCATCATTCTTCTCTTCTTCTTCAAGAATCGAAAAGTCTCATCGTTGTCCATCATAATAATAAGAATGGGAAGGGGGTGAAAAATGAAGAGAGGAGTCACCTATACAAAATAGAGAGGTAAAATAGAGGGAACGGCTTCTACTCTATAAATACTATTTTTTTAAGGGTTTATTGCCTTTTTATAATTAAAAAATATCACATTTTTATAATTAAAAAAATTAAGTTGATTGATTTTTTATTTTTTGTTTATTTCTCTTTTTCTCTTCTTGGATTTGTTATGATTTTTTAATCGAAATTTAGGTTTTTTATGTTGATGTTGGAATATGCACATGATATGCACGATGCACGATACCGACACGACACGTGCATAACACACTTAGGGTACACAATTTTTATAAAGTAGCAATGTGATAATATTGTGATTGTTATTTCCTTTATTCTTCCACCTCCAGCTCTTTTCTCAAGCTCAAAGATGCCATCCTTACTTTACAACTCATTTTTCACATTGTTTAGGAATGTTTAAGTATGATTTTGTTAAAAAGTGATCCATTTTTGGAAGCTCTAGACTACACTAGACTACACGTGCTTAAGAATTAAGCATACTTAATAGAGAAAGAAAAAGTGGCTACAACAATTTGTCCAAGTCAAAGTTGAAGATTATCATATGTTGGAGAAATTTTGGTACCATGTGGGCAGCAAGTGTATGTGTGAAGGAAGAAAAGCCGGCTGGAAGTTGGTTGAATTAAGTTAAAAAGAGTGGCTGCTTGTACAATGTCAAAATCGGTTGAAGCTTAGGCGGTGAAGAGTCAAATAAGCTATCCAAGTCGGTCAATAAGCTCCATAAAAGGAGGTGTGTTTGTTCATTTGGACAAACGACCACTAGAACAAATATGAGAGAGAATGTGAGCTGAGAGAACCATAAACTAAAAACTAAAAGACATCCACTATTATCTTTTGTACTACACAAATCCTTGAATAAAATTTAGTTTGTGCTTTTATTTATTTCTCACTCCCTTACCATAGTTCATACACACTCACACACGCACACGCTTCCGCAAAATCCAACAGTGGTACTAGAGCTACATTTCTGGTTGGTATTGGGTGTTTGTCCTAACCATATATTCTCAAAATTATCCATCCAAATTTCCAACAACTAAACTATGGCTAACTCTACCTCATCCTCATTGCCCATTCCTATCTTTGATGGGAATAACTATGATTACTGGAGCATCAAAATGACCACATTCTTGATGGGCCAAGACTTATGGGACATCGTCGAAAGTGGTTATGAGGCTTCGCAAGAAGGTGCAAGTGTTCCAAATGATCAACTACAAAAGGATGCAAGGGCATTATACTTTATTCAGCAAGCACTCTCGGAAACGGTATTTCCGAGAATAATTGGATTGAAGACTGCAAAGAAGGCTTGGGAGACATTACAAGAAAAATTTCAAAGCACTGAACAGGTATGAACTATTCAACTTTAGACTTTGACAAGGGAATTTGAGAATTCTTAGATGAAAAATTATAAGACTATTCAAGAATATTGTGGTAGATTGAAACAATTAGTAAACCAGATGAGATTTTATGGAGATGATATTACTAATCAGAGGGTTGTTGAAAAAATATTGGTGACACTCACTAGAAAATATAATTCTATTGTTACTACTATAGAATCATCTAAGGATTTAAAAAACCCTATCAGTGAGTGAGCTAATTGGCTCTTTAGAAGCATATGAAAAAATATTGCAAGTACAAGATGAAGACACAGCCGAAAGTGCTTTTCAATCAAAAATAAACATACGGTCTCATAATTCTAAAATTAATGGAAGAAGCTCATGGAAAAATAGAAGAGGATGAGAAACTACATGGAAGGAAAAATATCCAGTTTGTGGTATTAGCAAGAGAAATAATCATTTGGAGAATGATTGTTGGTTTAAAAATAAACCACAATGCCGCTCTTGTAAAAGATATAGCCACATAGAAAAAATTTGTCACTCTAAAATAGATTATAGAGCAAATTATGTTGAAGAAGAAAAAGGAAAAGAAAAGGAAGAAGAAGATTTAGATAATTTATTTTATATAGGCCAAGTGGAAAAAAGATGAGAAAAATGACAAGAGATGAATCTATATTCACCGGTATCGATACATCGGTAAAAACACAAGTGAGATTGGGTAATGGTGAATCGGTTGATGCGAAAGGAAAAAGGGACTATAGCTGTTGAAACTAAGAAAGGCCCAAAATACATTCATAAAGTATATCTGGTTCTCAATCTTGCACAAAATCTACTCAGTGTGGGCCAAATGATTTAGAATGGTTATTCTTTATACTTTAAAGGAGACACCTACACTAACTATCTATTATAAATATAGGAATCATGTTATTGCCTCTCTGAAAATGGAGAACAAGAATTTTCCTATTCGATGGAAATATGTCAAAGATATAATTATGAAAGCTCAACTTGATGATTCATGGCTATGGCATTAGAGATTTGGCCACCTTAACTTTTATGGACTAAAAATTCTTCATTGGAAAAATATGATGAGAGATTTTCTAGCTATTACAGAAATTTCAGATGTTTGTGAAGGCTATCTTCTTGGAAAGCAGTAGAGGAAGTCCTTCCCATCTAGAGGCACATGGAGAGCTAATAAGCCATCAAAACTTTTCCATACGGATGTGTGAGGTCCGATGAGGACACCCACACCCAACCAGAATAAATATTTCATCTTATTCATTGATGACTACACTAGAATGACATGGGTCTACTTTCTTCGAGAAAGATCGAAGGTTTTCTCTATTTTCAAGAAATTCAAAAACCGCATTGAGAATCAAAGTGGCCGCAGAATCAAAGTCCTAAGGAGCGATGGAGGTACAAAATATAATTGAAGGGAGTTCAATAAATTATGTGAAAATGAAGGAGTCCATCATCAATTGATTGTTGGCTATGCTCCAGAGCAAAATGGAGTAGTAGAAAGGAAGAATAGAACCGTCATGGAGATGGCAAGGTACATGCTAAAGGAGAAAAACCTTCCCAACACTTTCTAGGCAAAAACAGTCTATACTGCAATATACCTGTTAAACAGGTGTTCAACTAAAGCTGTTCAAAATAAAACACTAGTCAAAGTATGGAGTGGATGGAAGCCTTCAACAAAGCATCTCAAAGTGTTTGACTGTATTTGATACGTTCACATCCCTGATCAAAAAAGGAGCAAGCTCAATAAGAAGATGGAAAAATGAATATTCCTCGGCTATAGCAATCAATCAAAAGGCTATCGGTTTTACAACCTAAAAACTAATATGCTCATGATCAATCGAGATGTCGAGTTTGACAAGAATGTTGCTAAGATTGAGAAGAAGTATGTCAAGTTACTAGACATACCTCTTGCACGTGAGGAATCAACATCTGAAGAAGAAGGCGGAACATTGGATTCCTCCACTCAAGAAATAACACCACCATCCTCTCCAAGCCCAGCACAAGAGGAATCTACTTCTGAGTCTCCTATACTAAGGGTAAAGTCTCTAAGGAAAGTCTATGAAACATGTAATTTTATACCCCTAGAACTAGAAAACTATGAAGATGCTTCCAAAGAAGAAGTTTGGATTAGAGCCATGGAGGAAGAAATTAAAATGATCGAGAAAAATGAAACTTGGGAGCTCGTCAATCGTCTCGAAGACAAAGAAATCATAGGCATAAAGTGGGTCTACAAGACAAAGCTTAATGCAGATGGATCAATTCAGAAGCACAAGACAAGACTCTTAGCAAAAGAATACTTGCAACAACCAGGTATTGACTATACTGAAACTTTTGCTCCTATTGCTATTCAAGCACTCATAGCTCTAGCAGCACAAAAAGAATGGAAGATCCATCAACTAGATGTAAAGTCAGCATTCCTAAATGGATATCTTCAAGAAGAAATTTATGTAGCTCAACCAGAAGGCTTTACTATCAAAGACAATGAAGAAAAGGTCTTAAAGCTTAAGAAGGCCCTATATGGGTTAAAACAAGCACCACGAGCATGTATAGTAGAATTAATGAATACTTTACCAAGCAAGGATTCATGAGGAGCATGAGTGAGCCAACACTCTACATCAAGAACCAAGGTAATTCTGACACACTTATTGTCTCTCTATATGTGGATGATTTCATATATATAGGGAACAATGAGACAATGATTTGAGAATTTAAAGAAGAAATGATGAAGACATTCGAGATGACAGACTTGGGCTGGATGAACTATTTCCTCGGTATTGAAGTCAATTAAAATGAACGAATTTTCATTTCGCAAAAGAAATATGCAAAAAAGTTACTTGAAAAATTCAAGATGAATAATTGCAAAATAGTGGCAACACCACTTGTGATGAATGAGAAACTATTGAAAGAAGATGGAGCAGAAAAAACAGACGGTTAACTCTACAAAAGCCTAATTAGGAGTCTACTATATCTTATTGCTACACGGCTAAATATTATGTATGCGGCAAGTTTACTATCACGGTTCATGCAGAGTCCAAGTCCAATTCATTTTGGAGAAGCCAAGAAAATTCTAAGATACTTACAAGGAATCACTAATTATGGTATTTGGTACCAACCTAGTGCAACAGCTAAACTGATCGGTTACACTAACAGTGATTAGGTAGGATCATCTGATGACAGGAGGAGCACCACTATTTATGCATTCACATTAGGTTCTGGAATATTTTCATGGACATCTAAAAAACAAGACTTAGTGGCACAATCCACTGCAGAAGAAGAATATGTTGCAGTTGCTACAACTACCAGTCATGCAATATGGCTTCAAGAATTCTAGAAGATATTGGAGAACCATAAATGGAATCAACACCAATATTTTGTGACAACAACTCTGCGATAGTAATATCAAAAAAATCCAGTCTTTCATAGAAGAACGAAACATATTGATGTAAAATATCACTTCATTCGTGAAGTGCAAAGCAAATGAGAGATCGAGTTAAAGTATTGTAAGGCTGAAGACCAAATTGCGGATATATTCACTAAAGCACTACCAACAGGAAATTTCGAGACATTGAGAAGCATGCTCGGAGTATCACAAAAATGAATCAATGAGGAGTGTTAAAAAGTGATCCATTTTTGGAAAGCTCTAGACTATACCAGACTACACATGCTTAAGAATTAAGAATACTTAATAGAGAAGGAAAAAGTGGCTGCAACAATTTGTCCAAGTCAAAGTTGAAGATTCTCATATGTTGGAGAAATTTCTGGTACTATGTGGGCAGCAAGTGTACGTGTGAAGAAAGAAAAGCCAGCTGGAAGTTGGCTGAATTAAGTCAAAAAGAGTGGCTGTTTATACAATGTCAAAGTTGGTTGAAGCTTAGGCGATGAAGAGTCAAATAAGCTGTCTAAGTCGGTCAAGAAGCTCAATAAAAGGAGGGTGTGTTCGTTCATTTGGACAAATGACCACTAAAATAAAAATGAAAGAGAACGTGAGTTGAGAGAACCATAAACTAGAAACTAAGAGACATCCACTATTATCTTTTGTACCACACAAATCCTTGGATAAAATTTAGTTTGTGCTTTCATTTATTTCTCACTCCTTTGCCATAGTTCACACACACACACACACACACACACACACACACACACACACACACACACACACACTTCCGCAAAAATCCAACATAATTGAATTGATATCAATATTACGTGGAGTGTGGTAATATTTCCCAACCTAACCTCATCAAAATTAATATGTTCATGGAATTTTAAATTTTTTTACCATTTTTTTTTTCACGGAAAACCTTAAATGACCGGTTTCATTTGTATAGCTGCAGTTGGACTTTGATTGTTGGTTGATTGTTATTTTTTAATTTTGTGTCACGAAGAGAAGAAAAGACAAATCGTGAAAAGGGATGAACAGAAAAGAAAAAGAGTTGTAACTCAATTTTTTTGAAACACTAGGAGACGAAAGGAAATAATAATCACGATATTATCACATTGTTACTTTATAAAAATTATATGCTCTAAGTGTGTTATGTACATGTCTTGCTAGCATTGTGCACGTGCTGTGCCGACATCGTGCATGTGACGTGCCGGCATTGTGCGTATTATATGCATATTCCAATATCAACATAAAAAACCTAAATTTTGATTAAAAAAGCATAATAAATTCAATTGACATAAGTACTAATAAGTCATAAAATATTTTTGACTAAATTAAAGTTTGGCCTTATATTGGTATTTCCCTCATAGCTCGAGACATGGCAATCTATGCGTGTCACGTTATTGTCGAGTTTTGAAACTACATACTTAGTAATGCAATGGATGCAATACGTGTGACTACAACCCTTAATCCGAAATAGGTTGCCACTCATCCTCGTATGGAAGCAAATTTCACTTATAAATCGGTTGGGCCTAAAATTAAAAACATGACCTGCTTCACTATAGGGCTTTTGCTTTCGCGAGGATGACTAAGCTTTGGTTGGAACTGATTCATTGCCATCGTCATCTTCCTCGTTGAGGCTCTAGGACATGGTTTAGAGAAGAGAAGCCGCCATCGCCTTATGGATGTCTTTGTCCTTAATGACATTAGACTTGGTGCTATCCCAAATAGCATCTCGCACGTCGTCCTAGTAGGACCAGTTACAATTGCAAAAAAGTTATTTTTTTTATTTGTGCCCCAACAATATTACTCCAAAATATTTCCAAGTTAAGAAAACACAATATCAATGTAGAAGAGCCAAATAATAGTGATAAGATCTATATTACTCATATTTGATATTTACCTGGGGTTTTGGAGAAAGTTTTCAACCGGCTCTAAGAGAAGCTTCCATTTTGCTCCACAAGTCGTCCATCTCTATCTCTTCACGTGATTTTGGTTATGGTTCTAGTTCCTCATCTTCTCAGAAAAACTTGTGTTGCAGAGACACTTCCATCCGTAGCTCAGTCATGCTCGGTGTCTCTCATGCAACTTCCTTCCCAGCAGCATCACTGTCATTTTTGTTATCTCTAATTTTATGAGCAACATGACGACAACGCTTACATTATTTGTTTATCTTTCTCTCTTCTTGAATCTCATCATTCTTCTCTTCTTCTTCTTCAAGAATCCGAAAGATTTCCTTGTTGTCCATCATAATAATAAGAATTGGGAGAGAGTGAAAAATGAAGAGATGAGTCACGTATATAAAAATAGAGAGAATGGCTTTTACTCTATAAATACTATTTTTTAAGCATTTATTACTTTTTAATAATTAAAAAATTACCTTTTTATAATTAAAAAATCACATTTTTATAATTAAAAAAATTCAATTGATTGATTGTTTGTTTTTTGTTTATTTCTCTTTCTCTCTTCTTGGATTTGTTATGCTTTTTTAATGGAAATTTAGATTTTTTATGTTGATATTTGAATATGCACATAATACGCACAATGCTAGCACAACAAGTACATAATACACTTAGGGCACATAATTTTTATAAAGTAGCAATATGATAATATTGTGATTATTATTTCCCTCATTTTCCCCCTCCAACTCTTTTCTCAAGTTTGAAGATGCCATCCTCGCTTTACAATTCCTTTTTCATATTGTTTAGCTATGTTTAAGTATGATTTGAATTGACATTAATATTACATAGAGTGTGGTCATATTTCCCAACCTAACCTCATAACAACTAATATGTTTGTGGAATTTTAAGCTTTTTTATCATTTTCTTTTTCATTGAAAATCCTAAATGACCGGTTTCATTTGCACAACTACAATTAGATGTTGATCGTTGGTTGATTATTATTTTTTAATTTTGTATCACGAAGAGAAGAAAAGACAAATCGTGAAAATGGATGAACAGGGAAAAAAAAAGAGTTATAGCTCGACTTTTTGGAGATAGTATGAGATAAAAGGAAATAACAATCACGATATTATCACATTGCTATTTTATAAAAATTATGTACCATAATTATGTTGTGTACGTGTCGTGTTAGCATCGTGCACGTACCATGCCGGCATCGTGCATGTGATGTGCTGGCATTGTGCGTATTATATGCATATTCCAACATCAACATAAAAAACCTAAATTTCGATTAAAAAAGCATAACAAATCCAATTGACATAAGTACTAATAAGTCATAAAGTATTTTTGACTAAATTGAGGTTTGGCCTTATGTTGGTATTTCCCCCACAGCTCGAGACAGGGCAATCTATGCGTGTCACGTTATTGTCAAGCTTTGAAATTATGTACTTAGCAATGCAATGGATGCGGTATGCGTGACTAAAACCCTTAAATCGAAATAGGTTGCCACTCGTCCTCGTGTGGAAGCAAATTTCACATATAAATCGGTTGGGCTTAAAATTAGAAGCATGACATGCTTCACTGTAGGGCTTTTGCTTTCGCGAGGATGATGAAGGTTCCGTCGGAACTGATTCATTGCCATTGTCATCCTCCTCGTTGAGGCTTTAGAACATGGTTCGGAGAAGAGAAGCTACCATCGCCTTATGGATTTCCTTGTCTTGGGTCACGTTGGACTTGGAGCTATCCCCAGTAGCATATCGCATGTTGTCCTGATAGGACCAGTTACAATTACAAAAGTTATTTTTTTATCTGTGCCCTAATAATATTACTCCAAAATATTTCCAAGTTAAGAAAATACAATATCAATGCATAAGAGCCAAAGAATAGTAATAAAATTTATATTACTCATATTTGATATTGACATGGGGTTTTGGAGAAAGTTCTTGATCGCCTCTAAGAGAAGCTTTCATTTTGCTCCACAAGTCGTCCATCTCTATTTCTTAACGCCATTTTGGTACCGGTTCTAGTTCCTCATCTTCCCAGAAAAACTTGTGCTATAGAGGCACTTCCATCCGTAGCTTAGTCATGCTTAGTGTCTCTCATGCAACTTCCTTCTCAGCAGCATCACCGTCATTTTTGTTATATATAATTTTATGAACAACATGACGGCAATGCTTACGTTCTTAGTTTATCTTTCTTTCTTCTTGAATCTCATCATTTTTTCTTTTTCTTCAAGAATCCGAAAGATCTCATTGTTGTCCATCATAATAATAAGAATAGGGAGATTGTGAAAAATGAAAAGAGGAGTCACGTATACAAAAATAGAGAGGTAAAGTAGAGGGAATGGCTCTTGCTCTATAAATACTATATGTTTAAGCATTTATTACTTTTTTATAATTAAAAAAATTACCTTTTTATAATTAAAAAAATCACCTTTTTATAATTAAAAAAATTCAGTTGACTGATTGTTTGTTTTTTGTTTATTTCTCTTTCTCTCTTCTTGGATTTGTTATGCTTTTTTAATGGAAATGTAGGTTTTTTATGTTAATGTTGGAATATGCACATAATGCGCACGATGCTAGCACGACAATACATAACACATTTAGGGCACATAATTTTTATAAAGTATCAATATAATAATATTATAATTATTATTTTCTTTATTCTTCCACCTCCAGCTCTTTTCTCAAGCTCAAAGATGCCATCCTTGCTTTACAACTCCTTCTTTATATTGTTTAAGTATGTTTAAGTATGATTTGAATTGATATATCGATATTAATATTATGTGGAGTATGGTCATATTTCTCAACCTAACCTCATTACAACTAATATATTCGTGGAATTTTAATTTTTTTTCCATTTTCTTTTTCACTAAAAACCCTAAATGACCGGTTTCATTTGCACAGCTGCAATTGGATGTTAATCGTTGGTTGATTGTTATTTTTTTAATTTTGTGTCACGAATAGAAGAAAAGACAAATCGTGAAAAGGGATGAATAGAAAAGAAAAAGAGTTGTAGCTCAACTTTTTTGAAACACTAGACGACGAAAGGAAATAACAATCACGATATTATCACATTGATACTTTATAAAAATTATGTGCCCTAAGTGTGTTATGTGCGTGTCATGTTAGCATTGTGCAAGTGCTCTGCCGGCATTGTGCACGTGACGTGCCAACATCGTGCGTATTATGTGCATATTCCAACATCAATATAAAAAGCCTAAATTTCGATTAAAAAAGCATAATAAATCCAATTGACATAAGTAATAATAAGTGGTAAAGCATTTTTGACTAAGTTAAGCGTTGTCCATCATAATAATAAGTGTGCGAAAGGGAAGGGAGAAGAAGACAGCTTGGGCCGGACTTTGCTTTCCTTTCACTCTTGGGCTCATGTCATGGATTAAAGAAAGGAAAGAGAATTGGGCCTAAAAAGAAGTGAAAAGATTGGTGACGAGAAAGGAATATTGGGCCAAATCCAAGGGCTTAGCCGGCCCAAAACTCACTGAAAATGGGCTAGCTAAAACTAGGCCTCATCCCTATATATACTATCTAAATTTCTTGTTTATTATTATTATTATTTTGATGTTTTTACCTTTTTATTATTTTTTTTTATGAAATAAACGGACATGTACATTGATGTGGCCGAGAGGGATCTCGTGCTTTTAAAAAAAATATATATTATTTTAAGAATATATGGTGCGGCACTTGAAATGCAAAAGATATATTTAGGGTCTACCTGTGGCTTCGATTGCCGATAGTCTATTCTGATGTACAGCGAGTTTTGACTTGGCCCTTGCCAAATCACAAAGTCGCCTCAACGAGTCGCCTCCATTCCTACACCACGCAATAATAATTAGCACGTGGCAACTCTCTTCCAAAGAGAATAACACCACACGTTTGGTCATTATAATAGAAACAGCATCCATGCACAATAAATAACAAAAACAAGCAGATGAGGAAATTACTTCCGGCTTCCACTAGTTATAAGACTGCTTGGCTGAAATTATCACCTTCAAGAGTAAAACTGGAATAAGAATCTTTCTATTGAAAGCTACCCGTGAAGCATGCAACATGTAAAGAACATATTCTAAATATCCTACAATAGACAACATTAATAGTATTACTGATGACAATTATTACATCATAAAATGTTTCAGGAATTACACTGTCCCACTTCTGAAGTTCATCTACAAATGGTCTCATATGGCTCATAATTGTGTGAAAGCCATTGCTAAGCCATTGCCAATCCATCTTAATGCCTAAGCTGATAGCCGAAGGTAAGATGTGGTAATCTAAGTGCTTGCCTACGGTGGAGTACACAGGTGTGTCATACAACTTCTATGAAAAGAAAAATTTCAGCAAGGTCTTAGACATAGCCATACATGCATCCATGCATCGAGATCGAGAGAGAGAGAGAGAGAGAGAGAGAGAGAGAGAGAGAGAGAGAGAGAGAGAGATACCCTTCCTCCTGGGAAAGCCTTAATTTGAATTGGCCCTAAGGTTGTTCCAGGGACAGCAGATTCCACAGGTTTATATCAGGGAGCTGCTGCTCTGCCATCAACCCTAAAGTAAACATGAGTAAACGGTTGGCATTAAGAAAAGAACTAAGCAAAAAATGAAAGAAAAAAGAACAAACATAAATATCATGAACAAGGACTGAATTATAATTCCATGCACACATTATGATGTGCAAAAGGGTATCATAACATTGAAAGACCTATTAGGATACTTGCCAGTAGCAGAATAGGACAACCATCTAGTAGTACAATTAGCTCCAAAGACTAGATATCCTGTTAAAGAAAATTAAAGCCCTATGGGCTAAATACATTTATGACTCATCCATTTAGATAGATTTACTGATTTCATCCTCAAGTTTTCTTATTGAACTTGATAGTTGGGTAGGATATCAAAAAATCAAGCAGCAACATAAACCAAATTACCAAAATAAGGGAAAAGGAAAAGCATCGTAAAGTTGCATGTAAATGTCGAAGTTTCCTGTTAAGTTCATCTTAGCGACACTAAAGCCAGGTATGACAATTTTTGTGTGTAGATCTGATATCTTTGCACTTGCTAACATTGTTTCGCTTTCTTCTTCAAACTGCACATGGCATAATATTAACATTTTATAAGGACTCTTTTCCTTTTAACTCTTTTTTCCATAGAAGCATATAATACTTCCTTGAGTTCTATGGTACGGTGATAAAAGCCCACATGAATGGATACAAAAAGCCTATCCTTGTTGTACCCATGATGTTACATTTAAAGCTTAAACTCCAAGCGCTAGTTCTTTCATCATATTACCACCTGGAGTGGAAACAGTAAAACTCAGCCATTACGAAGGGTGCCTTACCTTTTTTAACGTTCATTATTACACTCCTTTGTAATGTTCTCAATAGCTATATAGTGAGAAATGAAGTTACATTGGAAGTCCAAACTATGAGTTTTTAATAAAAGGCATTGCTAGGGAATTGCTGACGTCACTAGAGAAAATGTTGTTGACACACGCACTATATTTTCTGTACCTACTAGTAAAGACATGTTTATCCGGTTTCATCACTATCAACTTTGAATTCAAATAATAGAGCACAACTAAGTTAAACTCTTCTAGAGGAATGGGAGAAATACCAACATAAGGCCAAATCTCAAGTTTAGTAAAAATTGCTTTATGACTTATTAGTACTCATGTCAATTGGATTTGTGATGCTTTTTTAATCGAAATTTAGATTTTTTATGTTGATATTGTAATATGCATATAATAAGCACGATGCTGGCACGGCACGTGCATGATGCTAGCACAACACATGCATAACACACTTAGGGAACATAATTTTTATAAAGTAGCAATGTGATAATATCGTGATTGTCATTTCCTTTCGTCTCCTACCATCTAAAAAAACTCGAGTTACAACTATTTTTCTACTTCTTTTTTCTTTTTTGTTCATCTCTTTTCACGATTTGTCTTTCCTTCTCTTCATGACACAAAAATGAAGCACTCTTTCTTTACTTGGTTTGCCATTCTTTTATTATCAAATTTGGTTCTCCTCCAACTCGAGCCCCAACCCTAGCCCTAAATGAAGTGGGAGTAAAAGATTTGAGAAGAAGTAAGCTCTTTGAGAAGAAATGAGATAAGGAAATGATTTTTACTTATCTTGATAATTCTTGTCTAGAAGGAGTTTCTTAACAAAATCTTTCAAAAACATTCCTCATTACAAAAGTTATTGTCCTTGAAAAACTCTCGTATGATGCTGTCACATGCATTCTTACAAAAGATTTGATAATGTTTCCATAGGAATTTTCTATTTCCTACCTCGAAACTTATCTTTCTTTCTTTTTTTTTTTCTTTTTTTGGAGGATGATGCATGTTGTTGAGAAATGCTCGAACTCGGATGAACAAAGAGAAAAAGATAGGAGAGGAAGTGAGACAGTGGGAATGAGAGGAAGAGAATGAAGAGTTTTTATAAATTAAAAAATACAACTAACCAACGATCAATGTCCAACTGCAATTGTGCAAATGAAACCGGCCTTTTAGATTTTCAATGAAAAAGACACCCGAATGCGGGTGGGAGGCTGGAAATGGTAAAAAATTTAAAATTCCATGAACAAATTAGTTGTTATGATGTTAGGTTGGGAAATATAACCACACTTCACATAATAGTAATATCAATTCAAATCATACTTAAACATACATAAACAATATGAAGAATGAGTTGCAGAGTGAGGATGTGAATGGACAATTTTTATTTCAATTTTGGTTGACTGACCGTTTTGATGTGCTAATTGCTTTGGGGAATTCCCAACTTATGGTCATTTGCAAGTGAGGAAAATGGCAAATAAATGCGGGTTGGACTTGGATGAGATTATTTTATTGGAGAACAAATATTAAATTATATTAATTAATGATTTGCCAGAGTTACGGCTATATGATAGTGTTAGATTAACTCATTGTCACACAATATATAACGACGGCAACTGATTAGGGAGAATTAGGGAGAGCACGTAAAGCGGATAATTTAGTGGATTATTTTCTAACTAATCCCATTACCGGAAGGACAACATAGATAATTTAGTAGATTATTTTGTAACCGGCCGTATTACTAGGAAGGACAAGAAGAGTACTCAATGTTCTCTTAGTGCATCTCAAATTACCATGTACAAAGGTTGTAAGATATTCTCTCTAGAAAATGCGAAAGAAGGTAAAGAAAGTAGGTGGGAATTATAGAAGATGTTTTTGGAATAAAAGTAAGAGACAAGTCTCTATTTACAAGTTCTCGAGATTGCATGACTAGACATATCTTGATATATCATGTCAAATGGAAAGGTTTTAGTTACACATTTGTAATAATGGTAATATATATGTAGTGAATCTCCACTTAGATAACATAGTGAAGAACTCAAAATAAGTTTGTTTGAATTTTTTTTTCTTTTTTGGCTTAAAAAATTTGCTGTTGTCTTGATTGTCTTGACTTTCGGGCACGGAGAAGAAAGAGAGCCATAAGAGAGAGAGATAGAGAGAGAGAGAGAATGGGGGGATGTTGGCCACCCATTCCAGTCTCGATACAGCAAATTAAAAAGGTGCTCGAAATAGGAAAATAAATTGAAAAGAGAGGTCTCAAAAAATGTGTGAAATAATATAGATTTTATTTCCTCTCTCCCTTTTGTAATAGTAGTTGCTTGCCACAGACAAATTTTTTATTTTCTTAATTAATCACCTTAGCAAAATCCAAAAAAAAAAAAAAAGAAAAAATCAATCAACTGAATTTTTTAAATTATTAAAAGGTATTTTTTTAATTATAAAAAAGTAATAAATACTTAAAAAGATAGTATTTATAGAGTAGGAGCTGTTCCCTCTATTTTACCTCTCTATTTTTGTATACGTGACTTATCTCTTCATTTTTCACCCTCTCCCCATTTTTATTGTTATGATGGATAACAATGAAACTTTTCGGATTCTTGAAGAAGAAGAGAAGAATGATGAGATTCAAGAACAGAGAAAGAGAAATAAAGAACGTAAGCGTTGCTATCGTGTTACTCATACATTTAGAGGTAAGCGTTGCTGTCCTCTTGCTCCTAAAATTAGAGATAACAAAGATGATGGTGATGCTGCTAGAAAAGAAGTTGCATGGGAGACACTAAGCATGACTGAGCCACGGATGGAAGTGGCTCTGCAACTCAAGTTTTTCTGGAGAGATGAGGAACTAGAACCAACACCAAAATCCCGTGAAGAGATAGAGATGGATAAGTTGTGGAGCAAAATGGAAGCTTCTTCTCTAGAGCCGGAGAAGATGGTTCTCCTGGACGAGGCCGAGCCTCGCCGATGGATGGGCGAGCTTGGCCTCGTCGAATCTAGGCTAGCTCGAGCTTGCCTAACCAAGGCGAGGCCAAGCCTCGCTAGCCATGGCTGAGGCCGGTGAATGGCCAAAGAAAAAAGAGAAAAAAAAAGTATTTCTCATAATTGTTCCCGGGAATAAAAAGAAAGTTTTTTCTACTTTTTGTTTATGTTTCAAATCTGTTCTCGAGAATAAAAAAATAGATTTTTTATTCCGAGAGCAAAAGTATAAAAAACGCATTTATGTTCTTTTTTGTTTCGCGAACAAAAGAACAAAAATTTGTGTTCCGAAAACAGAAACAAAAATTGCCAAACATGGCCTAAAAAGGTCGGTCCCACGAGTGGCCTTACGTGACGAAAAATTTCTAGGTAAGGAGCTATCACAAGAATGTGACGAAACGTGATATTTCGATACGGTGAAGGTGGTGACGAAACGGTGACCATAAGTGGTGCTAACGACGTAGTCCGATGACAAACTCGTCGCCTTGTCTCGGACAATTACATATTTGAGGTTTGGCGAAATCCGAATGTCACATGTTTCCGCAATCGTGTTGTGCAAGGACCAATGAAAAATGTGATTGACCCCCAAACTCGTGAATTCGTCGAAATCCAAGGGTATTAGAATAAATGAGATAAGGAAAGAAGTGTGGCAACCCTAACGAATCGAGAGCCGTCGGGACTCGGAGGGCATCACAATGTATCACAATAAGTATAGTTTAGATTTTTGGTGGCTTTTACTCTTATCATTTTTACCTTGATAATATTCATGTGACAAGTTCATAATAATAGTATCTTCCGACGTATTTGAAGTAATTTGTGACAAAACACCTTCTTTCAATGTTTGAGTTGTGTTGAAAAATGAAAACAATTTGACTTTTGAAGAAATTATGTAAAAATTTCACAATCGTCAATATATGGATATCTTAGAGAGGATCACGGGGATTTGCGCTAGATGAGGGAAAAAAGAAAAAAAAAGAAAAAAAAGGGGCCCGTAAATTTCATGAAAAGTAATTCAAAAATAGTAAATCTTAATATAATTTACTTTTTTTTCAATTTGCAATAAAGAACCCCGTTCGCGCGGTAATTACAGCTCGTTCCCTCTTTCGGGTCGAACCGTTGCCAAGCGGGTAGCGCACTCGGGCCCGACAAGAACGTCTCGGTCGTCTCCTTCCTAAATCCTCGCCGCCTCCGCGCTTAAACCCTAATTCACTCTCTGAGAAGCATCCTCTCCGCGAGGGACGAGATGGGCTCCAAAGGCAAGAACAAGCACGGCAAGCCGAAAGCCGGGCCTTCCAATCTCGAGCCGAAGGCCGGTGGCCATGAATCCGCCGGCGGCGGCGCCAAAGTCATCACCGACTCGAGGTTCGCCTCCGTGCACTCGGACCCGAGGTTCCAGAGAGTACCGAAGCACAAAGCCAAGGTCGCCATCGACTCGCGGTTCAACCGCATGTTCTCGGACAAGAGCTTCTCCTCGTCCGCCGCTCCGTTGGATAAGAGGGGCCGGCCTAAGAAGCAGAGCTCGGAGAGCTCGCTTCGCCATTACTACCGGATCGAGGAAGACGACGGGGACAGAGAAGAAGAGGAGACGGATGAAGAGGAGGAAGAGGAGGAGGCGGGGCAGGAGCAGAGAGTGAGCGTGGCAAAGAGAGCTGAGCTGAGCGAAGGCTCGGAGGAGTCGGATTCGGAGGATGAATCGGAATCGGGATCGGAGGGTGAGCTGGAGAGCGGTGATGAGTCGGAGTCGACCACCGATACTGATGAAGAAGGGGATGAGGAGGTTTACGACGAAGAAGGCGCTGAAATTCAGGTAACGTTGTGTTCTTCCTTGCTAGCTGAATTTTGAATAGCTTTGTTCTTGGACCCGTGTTCTGGTATTCTCTCGCTACGTGAAAAAGAAGCACTTTGATGTCATTGGGATAACGATGTCGATGGTTTCGGGAGGTTGCGATGACAGCTCACAAGATGAAATTTGCAATTCCAAGATTGCAACTTCCGAAATCCAGTTTCTTGAATAAACAGTTAACTGATGCGGCTAGTTTGTCTAGTGAATGAAATGAGAAAAGTTAGGACGCAGTGCTATCTTCTCAAGAAGAGCTGACTATATTCTGATGGTGCTGGTCATCCGGATTAGGACAACTGATTTATTTTCACTTTAGTTCGTGAAGGACTGTAGAGCCTATTGCATGCGTTTATGAAGTTTCTTTTCCTAATGCTTTTCAAATTGATGGTTTATACACTAAGGATGAGATTGATATCGATGGACGTTTTTATAGTAAAATCTACTCAAACAGACAATAGAAAGAAAGGGAAAACGGGTTTTGCAACATCTGACACTATTTATAAGCAAAAAAGAAATGATTTTTGGGGTCACTTCAATGGGAAATAGTCGCTTTACTGCCAAAGGAGAGAGGAATGAAGAATTAGTTTACTCGGGACTCCCAGTAGTATGACAGATAATAGTGTGCAAAACTTAATCCTTTTTCTGCACTATGTTTTCAATTGTTTTATGTTTATTTGTGGATTACCTTTTCACATCAAAGTGTGATCCTTTTGTGGAACAGGAGGAAAACATACCAACTATTGACAAGGAAACTCGGAGGCTTGCTGTTCTTAATATGGACTGGAGACATGTCAAGGTATTGTACTCGAGTTTGGTATCCTCCAATCAGCGACACCTGATTGTACTTTTCTATTGTAAATGCAAATGACTGTTTTAGACACTTTTTACTCTTTTCAAGCATTGATTCACGAATGAGAACTATCTTTGTAAATAAAGGGAGTATTCTGTAATCAGATGATTGTTTCAGACATTTTTTTACCCTTTTGAAGTATTTGATTCACATATGAGAACGATCCTCATGAAAAGAAAAGAAGGTTACCTCTGTAATGGAATGACAGTTTCACACAATTTTGACCCTTTTGAAGTGCTTGACTCAAGAATCAGAATTGTCCTTGTTAAAAAGGGAAGCAGGTTCCATGATTAATGATTGAATATCGTGGCTTATGCGAGTTAAATTTCCTACATAGGGAACAAATAAAGCCTTTAAATTGGTTTGGTAGCAAGAGCAATGGCCTGACAATTACAGGTTTGGTCATTGTTGTCCTCAAATAGTTGCATTACTTTTTTAGTAATGGTCATTTACATGTCTTTGAAATGCCCTGGAATTGCCTTTACATTGTGTGATTTTTCTCCACTGCAGTCTGTTGACTTGTTTGTCCTTCTAAGCTCTTTCCTTCCCAAAGGTGGTCAAATCTTGTCTGTGGCTGTCTACCCATCTGAGTTCGGGATCCAACGCATGAAAGAGGAAGAAATTCATGGCCCTGTTGGGCTCTTTGATGATGAGGACGGTGGGAATGAAGATGACGATGAGGGTGAGATTGATCATGAGAAACTGCGTGCATATGAGAAAAGTAGACTGAGGTGATAATTTTATTGCACTTTGTGTATCTTTCCTATAACTTCTTTGTTTCTTGTATTGACATTGAGCTCATTCATGTGTCTTTTTCTTTGGTTGCCCACAACTTAGGTACCACGTGTTGTAATCAACCGTTCTCCATACTCATAGGAGATAATATTGAATAGTCAAGCGTGTTTCTCTAAAAATAGAAGGAAAAAAGGTCTTCTTGGATGCAAAACGTTGTTTCACTTGTTGCTTGATGAATTAGTGCGATTGCCTTCTCTTTTAGACTTGAGTATGCTGATTGTGAGGATTTTTTGTTTGTTGGTAAATGCTGATTTGGAGGATTTGACAGTCCTTAATATCCTATGCTACTGAAATTTTCTATTCCTGTCCTATTCATTGGAATGAATGTCTGACAGTCAACATGGTAAGTTGTACATAAAAGAAAGAAATCAGCATGGTTGATATTGGAATATCCAGTGGTATGCCACTGTGTATCAGGGCCAAGAAGTCTATGCTGATGCCAATGGAAAAGATGGGTTTTTGTTTCTTCCTTTCTTTGTCATCCTGGAAATGTAATACATGAATTTTCACTGTGAATGGTACTTGAAATTAGAGAGGAATAAGAGAGGCGCCTCATACTGACTGGGTGTTTAGTTTTTTCTTCAAGCCAATGGACTTTATTGCTCATTGGGGTGCATACGTTTTCTTAAATCATGTATTGCTTTAGTACCTTTTCCTACAGACTCTGTTGCTGGTTTCTATATTCTTGTCCGATGAGCTTATTTTGCTTTAAAGTTGAATGCACAAATAAGATTGTCCATTTGGGAATCTATCTAAGGCTATCTCTAGAGATGAAGAATCTATCTTGCTAGCTTGTATATTTGGCTTTTAGTATATAGAGACGTCTTTTTGATCATTTGAATCCTAGGGTGCTTGCCTGTGTGGTCCTTTTCTCCTTAGCAGTGATTGGATGTTCAGGTGACTTTACTTGCAAAGTTTCCTGCAGTCTCTTTTTGTGATTTTGAGAGCAGGAACCCTGGCATGTATACTGTGCCCAAGGCTGTTCCCATGTTAATATGTTTTCTGAATATTCCTACTTGTATGGACGTCAAATAAGCTGAGCTCCGTCTTTTGAGCATGTTGGAGGGAAATTATAGCTTACTTGTGGAGGAACTTTTGCAGGTTACTATTGTTAAGTACTAAGTTTCTAGTTGTCTATTGCAGGATGTTACTTCTTAGTCTTCTTCCTTTCCCCTTAGCAGATGCTGAGTGCTTATTGTCTATTCAGGTACTATTATGGTGTAGTGGAATGTGATTCAAGTGCTACAGCTGATTACCTTTACAATGCTTGCGATGGGCTTGAAGTTGAAAGATCGTCGAATGTGCTTGATTTGAGATTCATTCCTGACTCAATGGAGTTTAAGCATCCACCTCGTGATGTTGCAACAGAGGTATGTTCCTCAGTTGTATAGTGGTGGCTGAGAACTCTGACAATTAAATGGGAGTCGGATTAAGTCGTTGCTCTTCATCAACCAAGCTGTAGAATTAGGAAGGGATTGATTGCTATTATTCTGTGACCAATAGTCATTCTTTTTCAACAATCAGAGGTACTAGTTAGGTGATAGCTTCTGACATTTCATGTCTTAAATTCTAAAATAGCATGGTTGACCGCAGGCACCTGTAAACTATGAGGCTGTAGATTTCCAAACTCGAGCTCTGCAGCAAAGTAAAATCCATCTAACATGGGATGAAGATGAGCCTGATCGTGTGAAGACCCTGAAACGAAAATTCAATGCTGATCAGGTATATATTCCTTGTTATGTATCTTGTTGTGTATGCAATATGTCTTTTCCCTTTTGATATTATTTTGGCCTTTGATGATTGAAGAAGCATTTCTGTGAATGGGTATGTTCTCTTTTCGTAGTTGGTGGTGAAGGGATAAATGTGTAGGAAGTATCTGCTGTCTGCTGCTATTTTCTTCTTACTGAGGTTATTCATTGTGGAAGAACATTCCTTTTTTCATTATTTTTGGACTTCTAAGCTGAAGTGTCTAGTAGAACTGTTTTCATCAGAAGATGCTTTCTTGTCTCATCATGCATCAAATCAGTAGATTGTGTGGGGAGATCATCGCCGCGAGATTTTCTCTTTTAATTCATGAATCTGATTGTGCATCCAATAGATATGCCTATAATATACATGGACATAGATTTACTCCCGAACGGATTGTGTCAGTTGGTTTGAGCATATGCATGCATCTTGGGAAAGTTTGATTTTGAAACGGCCTTGCAATTTGCATCATTGTGATTGTACATGTACAGAGAGGCAACAGTGGTTCTTGCCATTCGAGGAAAATCTACCTGTCTGTGCAATTACGACAGTTTGCTTTTAGTTTTATTGGTGCTCCATATCTATTGTTCCTGCCTATGCAGTTTATGCATTTAATTTCTTTTCTTGTATCCTTCTAATTGATAACTGTTGCATGTTAATGTAATCCTTGCATTGCCGATTT
Organism: Eucalyptus victrix; assembly: GCA_016097545.1. Lineage (NCBI taxonomy): Eukaryota > Viridiplantae > Streptophyta > Magnoliopsida > Myrtales > Myrtaceae > Eucalyptus > Eucalyptus victrix. Next base: position 40,573,537 of record CM027843.1, on the reverse strand, counting down.
CTATTTCATCCAGCTAGCTGATCTTGAACTGAAAGAGTTTTTGGCTTCCGATGAGAGTGAATCTGATGACGATCGGGACGAGGGTGTTTTGGATGAGCAAACTGATAAGAAAGGGAGGAAACGTGATAAGTACCGTGCTTTACTCGAGGGAGGTGATGGCTCTGATGGAGATGGGGAGGACGAGAACAAGGATATGGAAATAACTTTTAATACTGGCTTAGAAGATTTAAGCAAACGCCTTTTAGAGAAGAAAGATAAGAAATCTGAAACAGTTTGGGAGGCGCACCTCAGAAAAAGCCGTGAGAAGAAGTACGCTAGGAAGAACAAGGCCAAGAATTCATCCGATGATGAGAGCAGCGACACTGATGAGGATGGAGTTGATCAAGTGGATGACTTTTTTGTTGAAGAGCCTTCAGCTAAGAAAAGTAAAAAGGGAACTCATGGGAAGAATAATAAGGCAGAGAACGAGTTCCAAGATGTAGATGGGGAAGGAGAAGCAAGCAGAGCTGAGCTTGAGCTGTTGCTCGCTGATGAGAATGGGGCTGATACTGGACCCAAGGGGTATAAAATCAAAACTAAAAAGGCCAAAGGGAAGAAGGGAAATCAAATGGCAGATGAAGACAAAATACCAACTGTTGATTATAGCGATTCCCGGTTTTCTGCTCTTTTCACTTCACCACTCTTTGCTTTGGACCCCACTGATCCACAATTCAAGAGGTATCTCCCTCATAAATACATTGAACAGGATTCAGTTGTGTAGGATAGGGTTAATTTGAAGTCGTATCTCGCTAGTTGTTGTTCCTTGGGGATAGTGAATTCATGCAGGCAGGACTATTCATGATCGACGTAGTTAAATCCTGATGATAGTGTAGTTCCATCTTACATTGAGTCTTAGCAAGTGAGAGTTTTATCTTCAACTGGCATGAGCTGCTTGATTCATTAATAGCTTCTGTAGGTGTTCATAGTTGCTGTTTTGCTTGTTGCAGGAGCGCGGCTTATGCTCGGCAGGTAGCACAGAGACAGCAGAAGGGCGATCGTCCAGAGTCTGTGAAGAAAGATTCTAAGAAAGATGTGGCCAACATTGACTTACCACCCGATGACCTGCACAGTGAGAAAGGTGAGCTTCTGAAGTCGGATGTGTTGCCCCCAAGGAAAGAGAAGCACGAGTTGTCTTCATTAGTGAGATCACTCAAGATGAAATCCAAGCAAGTTCGTTTACCTTTCAATGGCAAGTCCTTGAAGAAAGTAGACAAAGTTCAGTCTAGAAGACATGAAAGAAAAGGGGAACACTGAGTATCAAGATTACTGCAGCCGGCATAGAAAAATGAGTTTTGACAGAAATTAACATAGAAGAGTTTTTTAAACGACAGAATCTGTGGTAACCTCCGCTGCATAGAAACATGGTTCTACGCGGTGCTTCTCAAGCTTTGGAGAACCTTCCAATAATCTTGTGCGGTAAATGTGCAGAAAGATCAGAAGGCTTGTGTTATTTCTGGCTTCCATGCCGTCTCTGGCTACACATTCTTGTATCATTCTCAGCTTCATCATTGTACTTCCTCCAGTCAAGCCAACAGGGTCATTTCATTTTTTGTTCCTTTTTGCCAGACCAGAGGGCCATCATTGAAATGATGTCGTATTCCATTGTTTCGTGTTCCAAGTTGTCTCTTCTTCTGTTCTTACTTTTCTTTTTCTTTGACAATCCCCTATCAATTAATAAGAGAATCGGCATCCGCAGTTTTGATTTGAGTAGGACGTCTTCTCTATAACTTTACTTTAGACTTTGCACTTTTTAGACTCCATTTGTTTGTTTGAAGAAAAACTGTTAGTAACATTGTTAGAGAAATAATAACTTTCGACTTGGTATTAATTTGTAATTTATTCACTTGTTATTTTTATTAAAAAATCCAACTTGCTAGTATGATATTATATAGCCTTATCTTTCTCGGTTGCGATATTCAAGGTAGCTTTCACGTATTTCGACTTGTCTCACTGCCCTAGCAATTTCAAAGGTGCATTTCTCCCCTTGACCCGGTACGTTAGCAGTTTTTCCTCATAAAATGCTCCGGATCAGTATTTTTAAAATACAACTCCGAACTGACCACTTCAAACGGATGGACGGGGATTCAAAGCACGGTCCTATTCGAGTTTTCTCAATAAATGTTACGAATTTTTCTATATCAGGCAATGTTTTACTTGATTTTACATTCCTTTTTAGTGGAGAAAATACTCCTAGATATATTTTGCCAAATTACCAGAATTTACGTGGTGAAAATTGACCAAGAAGCTTGCTAAAATAGAGGAGATAAAAAAAACATGATTGAAGTTGTATTGACTGGTAGACAACATTTTCCGGGGAATTATTATGATTTAATGGGGGCCTGCTTTGAGAAAATACGACATAGGGGCGTTGTCGGAGTAGAATTCTCATTTCAGCAAATTTCACAACCACGACAACCGCAGTCAGCCAACCTCAACTAATAGCACATGCATTCTGAAGTTTGGCAAAAGTGAGGATGTAAATTGATATTGAGGACGGAACTTGAGGTTGATTTATGAAACCTTCCTTTTAGAATAACAAAAGGAGAGAGGCCAGAAATAGAGGGTATATTTTTTGTAAATTGTCTCTCTAAGTGGTCGAACCGGTTAAACCGGGAACTGGAAGCCAAGCTGGCTCATAGCTCGATCCGAATTTAAAAACATTACTTCTAACAAGACTTGAACAGGATGAACCACGAGGAGATCAGCAAGCCAACTCTCTTGCCATCCAACCAACGCCTTCTTGATATACCACATAGCATTACTTTTACTGAGGTTAGAAACATCTCGCGTATTAAATACGCATACTTTTTGTTAGTAATTTTGCCACGTGATTAGCATCTTTTTTGTTATGAAAATGAATCTCTTCAAGCAGCTAGAAATTTATGCAACTGCAAGGTTTTACAGAACAACGCTGTTGAAATATCTGAAATTGGCGACATCTGGGCATGATTAACAACAGCATTTGGTAACTTTCGGATGATTGCCACAACTGTTCTGAGAGAAATGACTAAGTATCGACTACAGCTAGTGAACTACTGGGCTGCGGATCTGTGCGGTTTTAAGCCACAACAGAACAGGATGACGCAAGAAAACCGTGTCTCAGTCACATTTCTGAGCATCATATCATTTAGATAACAAAACAACTCATCCAAAAACCTAAATTAACAACGGCAATCCTCAACCACAAAACGCTGTGACAATCTCATCTTGCTTATTACTAACAGATGAATACATATATATACACACACACAACAGCTCTGCTATTGGATCCTAGAAGTGGAAGTTAATATAGTTTACCTGAATTGTTGTTTCTAAGACAGTATGCCCCTAAATAAGTAATCCTCTAGGAATCGAGTAAGGCCTCAGCATGAAAAAGAATCAAAAAATGGCCAAAAATGGAAAAACGAGAGTGATTAATACGCATGTAGAAGGATGCAAATGCCATGAATAACTTAACACAGGTGGCGGCACTGCTGAATTGTTGTTACCATTGCCGCTACTTGAAGTGGCTTCTGGATTGAAGGCAACAGGAGCAATAGGGGTGGTGTTTTTCGGGTCAACAGGCAACATCGATGCGTCATTCACTTCATAGCCTGGAAACAAAATTGTTAAAACTCCAAAATGTCAACAAGATATGTGATTGAATGTTTTCATAGGTCGAGCAGAGTTACTCACAGTTGGAGGGCTTCCAACTAAGTACCATACTTTCACGATCAAAAACTACGCGATAGCCGGTCATGAAGTTTTCTGAGAAGTAAACTGAATTGTCAGCGCCAGAATAGCTCAATGTGGAAACAACAATCTCTCGTAACAGCTATTAAAAGCATTGGAACTACAAACATCGTGGTTTCTTTAACCAATCACTCCACAACCTTACAGTTCTTACTGAAAAGGTAGACGCACAAAAGGTTGTCTGCATGCATGCACACAGGCTGCTTATTCACTTATTCATCCAGGAAATATCTGAGTGAAAACTTTCATTAATGTTGTCATCCACATGAACATGGTCCATCGTGTAGCTGACTCTCACAGTAGATATTTTACTATCATATCCTTGCTTTCCCACAGCTTTACAAGGCATTGGGGTTAAGTTCTAACATGGTCAAACTTCCAATAAAATGGAAAAAGTAAAAGACTGAGGTTCATGGTAATACAGTAAGTAATGAACAGATGGGGCCAAAAACTGCCTGGAACTTCACACTATATTTGTCAAGTCCTAAGTCTCAAAAGCAAGAATAGATTTTTGAGAGAGTGATTAATCAGTGTTTGGTATAATTCCGTCTCAATGTATGTTTCAATATGACGGCCTACTTAGTAAACAAAAGTCAGAAGTATCAATTTTTTTATCATACATGCAGAATTTTCCTTATATGGCATTGAATTTCCAGAACTCTCAGCTCTTAATAACTAGGGATGTGCAAAATGGACCGCTAGAACCAGGAACCACCCAGGCTAGACTGAATTGGCCGGTTGGTCCATTTCTCGGGAGTGTCAGTTTGGTTCCTGCTTCTTAAAAGTGGCACCAATGTCCGGGCAATCCGGTTCCCAATTTGAAAGGGGAACTGGACCGGATTGGCTATATATATTATTTATTTTATTTATTTATTTATTTATATTTATCATTTAACATGAAAAAAATAGTGACCGGTTTGGAACCGGAAACCAATAACCCCTATTAATAATAGGTGAATAATATCACTGAAAGAGAATGCTAATAAAATGTTTTGTAAATGCAGCTTCCCTAAATAGCATTATCAGTATTATTTATGTCAGGAATACTCACGTCCAATTATATTTACATTGCCGCTTTTCACCACAGCCAGGCAATAGACATATCCCCCCTGTAAAACAGGACATTATTAGCACCATGCTGCTGGCAATGGGCAATGACAAAAAGTCTTACCAGCACAGGAATCAACTCTACGGGTTCAGTAACATGAAAGCTATCTCCACCTTTCATGGTCAGGTTCAACACAGGAACGTGAGAGAGGCTTTGATTTGTGCTGTATAAATACAATATATATCAAGAATCAGCACATTTAAGAGAAGTAATTGGAAAAACCATAATCTAATGGAGAGGTAGAGGTCTCCTGCTTTGATGTTTCCATAATAAAGGTCTGTTTTTGTTTATCTAGAAAGAAATGGAAAAATATAACTTCAAGCTCCTGGAGAGGATAACCTTATGTTGTAACAATATTCAAAAGGAATAGTTGAATCTGAAGGATGCCTTTTCTCTTGGACACTGGAGTCAAACTGCAGATAATTCAAGCATTGAGGCAAAGAAACTAGATGTTTGAATTAAACATCAGATATTTCGACAAACTAAAAAAAAAAAAAAGAATTAAACATCAGGTAATGTCTCCATTAACTTACAGTCTTGGAAATGAGGGTGTAAGCTGGGTCATTCAAGTATGTAAATGAGGTTCCAGAGTCAAAAATAGCACTAAATTCAAGATCATGAACTTCTTCTCCCACGATGACTTGTGTGACAGTAATATTGTAACTTGGACTGGCAAAACATAAAAGCAAAACAGTTAAAATCACAGTCAAGAAAACAGAATATATAAACTCCCCCTGCAAAATGTAGCAATTGTGCCACTAGCTTTATAAAGTGAAAAGCATGATTCTTACTGTGACTGATTAACAATAAATGGTGTTTCCCCTTGGTTTGAGCTGCCTTTGTCTCCAAAACTAATTCTCCCAATGCCATCATGCCCAAAGCACATAGAAAATGAATTTGCTGCAAGCCCATCTTTAGCTAAAATGCTAGGAACTGACATGTTGTTCATGCCAAGACCAAATAGACCATTCGGTGCACCACCTTCCAAAAAGGAACCAGTTTGAATACGACCACATCTGCAAGGGACAGCCTTACTTGATCAGCGACGTTGTATAGAATATAACCAGCCAAAGAACATCAGACACACATATGCACAAAAAGTCCGAAGAAAAAGATAGAAAGGCCATTTGACAAGTAAATATTGATAAATTCAAGTTAGTGCAGCATTCATAAACCGTATTAGCACTTAGAAACCAGCAAATACTCATCTTCCCATCTCTTATTTTCGTTAAAAGTTCACGCTACCTTGTTCATTTGAAAAATTTTAAGTAGCAATAGAAGTTGGTAACTGTGACTTCACTCTTAACCTTCGAATGTTGATATCGTGTGATCAAGTTATAAAAGACCGCCATGTTATACCAAAGAGCTAGAAAATACCTACCCAAACGTTATCTGAGCAGTGACTACTTTTGATTGACTGCTGTCTGTTGTCATATGCAATACATCTTCAACCAAAATCCCGGTAGATGAAGTACCATTAGAGACATAAACAACTTGATAAGGACATTGGTTGTGAGTGGCAGAGCATTTGAATTGTTTCCTGCAACTGCCACTACAGGGAACTACTGTACTCGATGATGATGCATCAGGGCTGTAGATATTGAAATCTATTTCCTGCTTGACAAAAAAATATTTTGTAAACAAGTCTTGCTCAAATCAAAAAATAGTACCTTCAGAAAGCTTTACTTCATATAGCATTCAAAGACCTCCTTTGGAATGATGTTTGACATGATTTTCAGCCAGGAAAGATTAGTTATACATAATTACTCGAAATCAAGAATGGCAATCTTTTGAAAAGAACATATAGAACAAATTGACGCAAACAGCAAAATGATAGCAAGTTCGAAAACTAAAATAAAGTAACATTAGAATCCACAAAGATCATTCTAGAAGACAGGAAGAACTGATTTTTCAGAGAAGAAAAGAAAAAGAAACTTCCCACAGAAATTCGGAGCAACAAAATGAACAGGACATAACAGCATATACCTGTCCGTCTGGTAACCTCAATCCCCGCACGCAACTAATACAATCACAGGGTATCCAGAACAGGTCACTCCCAGTGTCTAGTGCCACCAAAAATGATAAACTTGGCGTCCCAATAGAGACATTTGCATAGTGCAAACTGAAAATGCAGAAAGCACTGTGAGTAACAATTCTCAGCTAATATCCAAATTTCAAAGACATTAAACATCAGCATCCCCTACTTAGGCTGGTAGCTATAAAAACAGAACAAGGAAAACCTTCCCGTGGAGACATCAGGAAAAATCCACTTTAGAAGGCAAGTGGAAAATCTCAACCAAAAAAAAGAGAATCCTCGCATTATACAGAAACAAAACGAGAGGACATATGTTTAACCGAAAAAGCGTACAGGATTTGCCCTGCCCCACCCCGCACCTAAAAGGCAATTTATCTGAAGAGAGAAAAATTTGAGCTGATTATCAAAGGTATGATCCAATTTCCCGCACTCAAACTCAACAGCAAAGCACCCAGACAAAGAGAAGGTAATCTCCACCTCTTCCTTCTTCCCATCCAGACTACTCATCATCAGCAACCAATCTAAGCTTAAAATTCCAGACCATGGTTATCATTCACGGATCCCACAGAAGAACTCGCTTGACGTAAAAGATATATCTGATCAGTGCCGCCGTTTAGCAGTCGTTAAGCCACGCACTCGATTGATAACTAGATATCGAAGGCAGCTAATGGCGTATGATTCCCCACAAAATTCACCGCAAAAAGGGCAAGCTTCAGATGTAAAAGAAGAGCAAAATAAACTGAAAATTCCACCATACTATTCTTGGACGGTTGTAAGCTAAAAAAGGAATCCGTTGCACACTCAGTTCATCAGCTAGAACCTCATCGCTTCTCACTCACGGACTACGGAGCTACAACTAACGCAACGCCAGACTACAACGACAAGAACATAAATGAGAGAGAGAGAGAGAGAGAGAGAGAGAGAGTAACGAAAACACGTACAAGCCAAACGCTTTGAGCCGATAGGTCGCGTTCCCGGCGTCGAAAGTGATCGGCGCCCGGTCGTCCGCCGCGGCGAGGCGGCGGCCGTGGACCAGCCGGTCGCGGTGGGCCATGGCGGCGTAGTACCCGGGGCTCCCCCTCTCGGGCAGCTCGTCCTCGCCGGCGCCGGCCAGCATCGCCTTGACGGGGTCGGAGGACCGGTGGTGGATGTCGAAGCCGAAGGTCGCGGCAGCGGCGGCGGCGGCGCCGTCGCAGCCGCCCGCGGAGAGGCAGGCCGCGATCAGGCAGCAGCAGAAGGCCAAGTCGGCCAGGACGAAGGAGGAGGAGGAGGAGGAGGAGCGGCAGCAGCGGCGGCGGCCGCGGGTGGCGGCACAAGCCATGGATTCCGAGCAGCTGCCTCTGCCGCGAGGCTAGAGAGAGAGAGAGAGAGAGAGAGAGAGATTCTTGGGAGGAGGGGGCGGGGGGGAATTCTCGTCAGTGGGAGGAGGAGGAAGTGAAATGACGCGTGTCTGTATTATAGACGACGAGCGTTTTTGGGACTGACAGTTTGCAGTGATTGCGAGAAACGAGAGCGGAACATGGAATGGGCGGAGGCGGTTCGATCCCTGCATTAACGGCGGGCTGGAGAGGCGCGGGGGTGGGGCGGGGGTGAGGCGGGGGCTTACGGCGTATGTAAATGATCCGGAGTTACATGGCCTACCTCCTAATGCTATCAATCATGATCGCGACATCCCTTTTTTTTTTTTGTAAATCGAGGGATCATCGGAAATCACTCTTTAGGGACCACACGACCCTCTATTAACTGCATTAACAGCGAGGGGCTGGAGCGACAGGGATGAGAGGGCCCTTGCTGTATATAAAAGATCATGATGGGCGGAGGGGGTTCAATCCCTACATTAACTGCGTTAACGGCGACGACGGGGACGATGACCGGGAGAGAGTGACAGGGATTGGGAGGCCCACATCGTATACAAAAGATTCGGAGTTACATGGCTTACCTCGTAGTGCTATCAATCATGATCACTACATCTATTTGTATAGTTTTATTCGCTTATTTCGAAATTAAAATTCCACTTTGCTTCGCAGAAAGATTGATGGTTTGAAAATTATTTTCTATTTTTTTAAGCTGAAGATTGAAAATTATTTTCATTAAATTGCTGAAAACACTTCTAATTAATTAATTATTTCAAACTATGAAATCAATTTAATCAATCAAAATTATTTTCATTAAATTGATTTCATAGTTTGATATAATTAATTAATTAGAAGTTTTTTCAGCAATTTATGTTAAAAGATTAGGAAAATTTTTTGTGGATTATTCATTTTTTTTCATGAAACAAATGAGGTCCGGAAATTATCTTATATGCTCTCAGCGAAAAATTTCTCTTTGTTCATTGTTTTATTAACTCAATCACACGAAGTAAAATATATTGGATGTTCCTTTTTTGGCAAATCACGAAAATATAGTAGAATGATTGTCTTGCAGTACATCGGTGATGAGTGGCGAAATGAACTATATATTACGTTTAACGTAAATTGTCTGTATCAAAATCATCATGTTCACGAGGGGCATGAGGGAGACCTAGGGCGTGCATGTTTGTATCCTTTTTTTTTTGTTCAAGAACAAACTTTCTGTTTTTTTTTTTCCGGGAATAAAAAAAGAACATAAACACATTTATTTGCGTTTTTGTTCAAAATCTGTTTTTTTGTTTCTGGAACAAAATTGGAATGGAAATAAAAAAAATTATTTTTTTGTTCTGGAAACACTTCTGAAGAACAAATTTTCTCTCTCCTCTCTTTTCTTCTCTTTTTTTTCTTCTTCTTTTTTCTTTGGCCGGTCGCTGACCTCGACCATGGCCGGCGACCAACCGTCGAGGGCCGGCGACCTCGCCGGAGCGTCGCCGGCCCCTGTCAGCCGATCGCCAACCTCGGCATGGCCAACGATCGGCCAAAAGAAGAAAAAAAAAAAGGAAAAATAAAATCAAAATATTAAAAAATTAAAAGAAACAAAAACATAATATAAATTTACCAAACGTGTTTCTATTTATTTTTTATTCCCGAAAAAAAGATTACCAAATGCATTTTTCTGGTCAAAAATTGTTCCCCTAACGAAATAGTTTTTTCTATTTCTATTCCCTAAAACAATTTTTGAACAGAAATACAAACAAACGCACCCCTAGAGACGTAAGGGTAGCCCCACCCAGCACCGATACAATTTTGTATATTCTTATTGTAGCATACTCGTGCTTGCATTGCTTTGAGAAAAACTATGCTCCAATTTAAGGTTGTGCAATACTTATCTACTAAAATAACAATTGATTTGTGGGCAATATCGGATCAGCAACTAATCTGAAATTCGATATCCCCACATTGGCCTTGACACACCCATAGGCAACCTCACTTTGACTACGATAGCACCATATCGTTCCCTTTGGTTGCAACTTGCTCGCCATCGCACTATCTTAAAATCCACTGTGCTAGTTTAAAGGTCGCAAAAAACTTCTTTATTAGAGCAATAATTTGTGGGGGTGAGTATGGATTGAAGGTAGAATCAAGAAAAATTATTCCAATAAATAGGTTCTAGGTAGAACTTGAAACTTGGAATAAATCTGTGTTTTTTTTTTTTTTTGTTATATATTCTTGAGCAACCCTACGGTATTCCTTGACATCCAATTACAAGTGTATAATTTAAAATTACTAGTTTGAAATTCCATCTCTCATAATATTCACGTCTGAAACTTTTACTTTATTAATATACCATATTTTTCATATGTCAAATACGAGCTATGGACAATGGATTATAGTTGCAAATTGTGGTAATTAAAGGTGATGATAATTCATTACAATCATTCAATTAAGAATACAGGTAGATTTTGAAAAGACCATAGAACCTGTGGCAATGTATGTTTCCAGTTACAGGTTCATTGATATGTATAGTAGGTTTAATGTTCCAAAAATTATGGAATCGATTTTGACGGGTATGTTACATATTTTAGATGAAACTTGTACGGACTTTGGAATTGCCCGCTCCAAATAACCTGTATTTAGATAATACGAGATCAATGACACATACAAAAATCTAGGGATCTCCCGACTTTGCAAACTACAGAAGCTTGTGGCCTTGCATACTTTGGTCAAGCTGAAAGATGACATTAGTTCTTCGCCCACGACTTTTCAAGGAGGAGAAGCAATGATTCACCTTTTGCCATAGCGCAATTTCCGGAAGAAACATGGAAAAAGGTCTCGCAATTTTTTTTTTTTTTCGTGCTTTCATCGATTTAAAGTCAAAAAGGAAAAGGAAAGTAGAAAAGCAGTTGGGGGCATTCACTTTCTCGAGATTAAAAAAGCATGCTTTATGGAAAAAAAAATAAAATGAACACCCCCTTAGAAATAATTAACATGTGCTATGAAAAAGACCGCGGTTTGTGCTTATGTCAGAGCATTACATACCTAAACTTAATCAAGAAAACATCACTACGCCTAGCGAGATTTTCCCAGTAAGATCTTAATACATATAACATTACTCGTCGAATGTTCTACCTCTGTTTGCTAAATAATGCATTAATTGGACATTCAAAGCATATAGGATGGGGAAACAAGACAAGGTCTAACCTTTTCTTTGATTGCCCTATTACTAACAACCTTGTCTCTTTTTGGGCGGCCAATTGTAACTCACCTTGGCGTAATCAATCTTCAAAAGAAAACCTCCAATGGGTTATTGATCACCTTTCGGATGTTATTTTCCACCATTCTCTAGCTCGCTTTGCCTTTGGTGCCTTATGTTATCTCATTTGGAAAGAGAGGAATAACATTCTATTTCACAATCAAAAGTTATCTTTCTCGGCATTAAAAAAAGCACCTCCATAAAGCCATCAAAGACAAGGCTTCTACATTCTCAAAGGTCCCGGATATTCCCCACAATAGGAGACTTCAATTGAGCTGGGGCCTTCACCCTTCCTTATTTAATTGAGTATGTTTTCTGTGAAATTGGTTTTACTGCTACCAGACTTCTCAAGGCTTTCGTTGTGCCTCCCCTTGTGGCTAAAAGGGTGCCTTGGCGTCCTCCTTCCCGGCGCTCCGGCTAGCTGAGGCTCCTAGGTCCATTGGGTTGACCCGTTTTTTGTAGTCCTTTCCCTATGCGGGCCACAATTGTTTGTGTGCTCTTCTCGTTTTCTTTTCTTATTTGCTGGCCTCCTTGTTGCCCATCCACTGCTAGTGGTCCTTGTCCTCTGTATCCTCACCACAGCTTCTTTTTTCTTTTCTCCCCCTGGCACCCCTCCACTCATTGCGTTTATCTCTCTGAGTGCAAGCTGGTGCCGGGGCTCCCCTTATTGTACAGTTGTATAGCGTTTTGCAATAGTTAATATATCTCTTACTTATAAAAAAAAAAAAGACAAGGTCTAGACGTAAATCATGCTTCTTCTCGAACCCATTATTTAACTAGTCAATTCATTCATTGACTAATTAATTAATTTTGCTCCGTGTTTGAGAATTCCTCGTGTCCCTCGTTTCCATAACCGGACAAATGAAACAAAATAAATTTGGTCAATGGCAATAAATAAAGACAACGGCAAAGTTCATTCACATTTTTAAAATCTAAAAAGACATCCTATTCGTGGCAGTCACTATCCTTGAAAGCGACCGACCCCTTCTTCTTTCTTGTAACGTACGACTAGTTTTGAAAACGTAGCGAGAAATCTCGAGTAAATCATTTTTAAATTCACAAAATACTCTATCAGCCTTTTGGTCTATATATGTAGTCGGTATTCGATGGTATCCGGCATTTATAATCTACGTCACGAGCAAATTCATTACTTAATTGCGACGGATTATTGTACCAAGCATTTATTTATATGTACGATTTTAAATTTTTGCCTTCAGATTTTTTGTAGTTAGATCGTTTATCAATTGGAAAAATTGACGAAGAATCGAGTCAAAGTAGACAGGTCAAATTTCCACCTCACGTGATGTGCTGGTATAAGTGGCGAAATGCGTGACAACGGTCAAACGGGGGGCTTCGATTTCTTGGTCATTCGTCTCAAATCAAATCGTATGGTGTGACTTAACAAGTAGACTCCTCTTGATCAACCTAATTTGACTTCTATACACATCGTGCTTGCATGACACGATGAGATCATACATGCTAAAATCAATGGAAAATTGGCTTATATGGCAAATTTCGAGTGTACACTTTTATTAGAGTGAATTTTATAGGTATTTCAAATGTGTTTGGGAATTACTTATTAAAGGATTTTTAGGGATTTTAAAACCCCTCGAGAAATAATTGGTTTAATCGGCAAAAAAAGAAAATTATAGCCATTTAGGAGACTTATCTTGATTTTTCAGCATTTTTGGAAGGTCATTTCTTGGGATTAATAATTTATTTCTTCCAAAACTACCCTTAACTATATTTTTATTTTCCGAATTTGCCCTAATAAGAATTGTCCATCTTCTCCAAATTGCAGTTGTGGGTTGATGGTGAAGCTTTGCCGGATAGACAACGAGAGGGGCATTGGCGAAGCTCTGCCGAATGGTCTGCGAGATGGTCACTCGCGAAACTCTAACGTTGTCGAATCACCTCCATATTGGATGCCCTAGAATTCCTATAGATGGTATGCAAGACCATGGCGGCCTTGCCGCAAGTCACTTGAGGTCAATCGAGGTTTGAGTTCTCTCTCTCTCTCTCTCTCTCTCTGTTTTTTTTTTAAATAACAAAAGTAAAATCCATCTAAACCAAAGTTACTTTCCAGACGATTTTAAATTACACGTTACCAAACATTTGCTTTTTGAGAAATCCTTTAAACTGAAATCCTTTACATTTCTATTGGAAACAAATTCCAAAAAAACCAAATTGATACTCAAACAATCGTATACAGAAAACCAACACAGAAAACGTGCTCGGGAAACATGTAACACCAATTGAAAGACATATCACGGAAATGGACATACATTGTTTGCCACAGATTAAGTACCGTTGCAGTTTCAGAGAAATCGTTTGAGGAATTCCATTTTTCAAGAGGGCAAGTTTTTAAGGGGAAGAAAATGGAGGAGCGTTTCTCTCTGAAAAGTTCAGATACTTCTCCCTTTATTTATTTATTTATTTATATTGCAGTTATTTTCACTAAGAAAATAACTACTCTTTTCTCTTATGAGCCTTTCACTTACGGGTTTGGTTTTGGGTTTGGCCCAACATGGGCGGACGGGCTTAACTAGGCCCATCAAATAAAAAACCCATCAATTTTCAACGGCGATGTTTATGGAAGCTCATGATCGAAGAGCTCATTAGCTATTCCAACGACGATGTTTGTGGAATGTATCATTACAGCCTTCAATAGTTTTTTATTTAGGCAATGCATCCGGTGGGCTATGACGATCATGTTGTTCACTCCTTCGGGAACAATAAGCTCATCAGACATCCCATCGATGGGCTTTATCAATTGTTTGTGAGTCACGGCCTTCTTTCGGCCCACTAAATTCTTCATGCTTGGGCCCTAAATTTTGGAGCTGGTGCCATTGGGTGTGAATTATGAAGGCAGTAACATGGCATCGGTGCTTGCAAAAGCATCATGGGCAAGATATCGGGGCCCACAAGGCCCAAATTGAGATTATCTGCCTCTTTCATATTTGATGGACTTAAAGTATCAAAGTTTTTGTTTTTTCGGGCAAAACAAAACTTTTCCTCTTTTTCTTTTTTCTTTTTTTGGTTTTGGTCTTTTCCCCGAATAGTTATTATCGAACTCCATAAGCAGACTACTTTTTCTTGTAATTTCCTAGCTCAATAATCATAAAATTTTAAGTAAGCGATTCCACAAGTCCACGAGCACACAATATCTAGCTCACATGAATCTCCATATATTTACAAAAGCAAATCAAGCCGAAAATAAGAAAAATTCTCATGAATTGTCCAAAACAACAACCATAATAATAAAGAAAAATGGGGCTAGAGCCACGGTAAATACGTTGGCGTCTCAAGCTGGAGAGGCGGAGGGAAAATTGAAATTGTCGGGGAGCTTGGCGGGTGGGAATGGCGAGAGAAGCTCCATCTGGCGAATGAAGCGGACGTCGTGAACCAGCGGATTGTCGGTCCTCGTGGGCGGCGACCACTCGGTACCGGGGCTCTCGTCCTCATTGCCCGCCGCCGGGATAACGAGGCCAACCTTGTCCACGATCAGGTTCCCTATCCCACTTCTTCCATCGCCATTCTGCTGGCTGCAGGAGAAAACCGAAAAAAGGAAGTGAACGGTTGCATTTGAATGGCGAAATCAACCCCTCATGAACTTTTCACGTCCAAGAGAAAAAGTGCAAGGAAGGCCGAACCAGTGCTGGCTGCACCTCAGGGGCTTGAGCAGGTCCGGCGCACCTGGCCGGAGCCGTCGGGGCTTCGGACAGATGGGCTGCTTCGTAGTGCTCTCGCGCTCGCGAGCTGTTGTCTCCATGGCAGGATCGACCAAGCCGACATCCAATGCTAAATGGTGCATCGTTGTCTTGAAATCGAAATCCGGACCCAAGTTTTTATCAGGACTTGTGGGTACGCGTGTGTGTGGGTGTGTGGGGAGATTGGGAACTTGGCTTCCTATTTATTGATATGAATCACATGTTACAACCCCGAGAGAGAGAAAGAGAGAGGGGAAGAGATTATGGTGAAGCCACATTGGAGGTTAGACCCAGTTCAAGTGAAGAAGAGGCCGCCTGCTTGGCTACGAGCCAACGTAGGGATTGGGTCCTTTCTTTTCACTTTTGACCCGGTTGAACGTTAGATCCTAAAAATCCTCCCCGCCTCGTGTTTGCCTACTTTCGATTTGGTCCCAGCAATTCCCATGCTCGGAATGTGTTCCCGAGAGTAAATTTGAAGGAAGTTCAGGTAAAAACAGAAAGTTACTGAGTCCTTTCTGCTTTTCGATGGGTGAAAATAAAAAGGTCGTCTTTAGTTGATGGGGGAGAAACTTCAGAGCCAAGACACTCTTCTGTTCAAGAAGAGATGACACATCCTTTTTATTCTTCACCGCTAATTAATGAGAGCTGTTAGCGCCTTGAAATTACCATCCATACTAATACTGCTCATCTCGTGAGATAAGAGCTGTAAGGCCCGTTGGAAATTTCGTAAAGAACGAAATGCCAAATTGTATAGCATCTGCAGCATGTCTTTCCATTCATAGTAAAAATACCCTCTGATTTCTCAATCAAGGAAGTAAAGTAAAACATGAGTTTGCTTGTTCCCTAACATGAAGACAAGGGTCGATTGCGGACCGAACTGGTGTTGATCAAACATTGAGAGATGGTCCACCTTGAGAACTGGAACTCACAAATAATGTACAGCCATGCAGTTAGGTATGCTATTCCTACCCACTGCTCCAAATGATGAAAAGGAACCAGACAGACAGATCACTCCCCACCAAATCAAAACGTACATTCTAGATAAATTAGTAGTAGACAAAATGAACCACACCATGTGAGCCTTTTTATAATGGTGTGGAACAAACCTAGATGAGCGTGAGATCAACAAGATATGTATACACAAGTGCAAGTTAGAGATTGCAAAAAGAGAGAGCGTGGAAACAAGTTAATGAGAGCTCGGAAACAAGTTAATGAGAGCTCATAAACAGCACTGGAGAATAGCATTATGTATAATAAGTATCCCAATCAAATTTGGGGCGTGAGAACACCTCGTAATCAATAGGCCCATCTATCACACTGTCGATAGATTGCATGCCTTCCAACAGAGCTGGCTGAAATTTATCGCCATCGGACGGCAACAGCTTATACATCACTAACAGTCCAAGCGTAAATATGGCCTGCAGCTTTGTCGAGTCTCCTTGGACTGAAAAGTACAAGAGCATTGAAAGGAGAAAGAGATCGACACAAAAACGCATGATGCTCAACACGGAGTCCATTAGCCTCCCATCATTGCCAGCAGGAAACCCCCGAACTCGATAAACAAATAGAAAGTTGTACTTGTCGACCACATATCTGTACCCAAAATAGACCGCGCCAACAGGGACCACAAGAGGAGCAAATGAGGAATATATCATGGTCAGGGCAAATATCGTCAAATTAAATGCATAATACTGAGCAAAGTCGAACGTCTGCTTCGGCACAGGTGAGGCTCTATTGGTCGGATATTCAGTAAGATCCTGGCCGGGTAGGTCAACAGCACTGAATCTAGGGGTGTCATAAACAGTCTCAGATATCAGGGGCCTCCGAAGACTATTTGTTTCCTGCTGTTCGAGGGGACGATCTTCGCTTTGCTCAGGAACCAGCTGTAGCATGTCGTTCTTCCGAAGCTTCTGAATCTTCTTTTTGATCCAAGGGATAGGAGCCAATAAATCATAAGATATTCCCAAGAATGTGCAGGTGATAAGAAACGCTAGAGAGGATAGGCATGATCTTGATAAAAAAGATGCGCTAAGGTACTGCTCTATCCTCTTACAATCTTCTCCGTCCAAATAGCACCTGCCCATGCGAAGGAGAGCACTTTCTAGTGACGACTCCACCAGACCCCTCAAGAGGATAAGATTAACAAGGAAGAAACACACCATCTTCAGAAGGGCTGCTTTCTGCTCTCCAGACATGGTGAGATGCCTCTCAAACTTGGAGAGATGAGACAGTACAGATGGTATAATTATGTACATACTCACAAAGATGATGACATTTGGCAAGAACTGAAAAACAACTGAAGCAAGCCAGCTCGAGCTCTGCACCCAGGCCAACCATGACTGAGCATTATCCATGGCTTCCGCATTAATGATTCGCCCAGCACTGTTTATGGCACTGATGACAGCAAGAGGAGAACTGAAGAACACTAACATCAAGAGCAAGCACGTGTTTACAAATACCTTCCGCAGTCTCATAGAAAACTTTGTCAACCCCAAGTGATTCCAATATATGTCTGTAGCCAACGGTGCTCGCTCAACTTTCCACTGGTTCCTCTGAAGGCGCAGTTCCATGACTGAAAAGAACTTCCCGATTCTCCTCTTCTTCTCGCTTCTAAAGTCCTGAACAGCCTTATTTGCTGTGTACACATCCTTAAACATCACGAATGCAACGCCAGCACCAGGTGCACGCCCTTCTTTATAAGTGGCGAGTTCAGTCTCCAGTTCAGCTCTCAATTCCTGCAACCTTCTCAACTTATCCTCATCCGTGTAACCTAATCTATCAGCCACCTGATCCCAAACATGCTTTACTTGCTTCCAGATACGAACAGCCCTAGCCCTCATTCCCTCCCAAAAACCACCCCCATATTCCAAATCTTCACCATCTCCGAGTAAAAGCCTCGAGTCCATCCTCGCAACCAACCAAGAAATATCGTCCCTAACTCTAACCAGTTCCAAGGCCAAATCATCCAATGCACACAAATCCATAGGTAAAATTACCTTATAAAGCTTCCCTGGATACTTGTGCTGGAAGTATTCCTGCAATTCTTGGATATCCAGGGTCTTTGGCAGACCTTGCACCATAACCGTAAATATCGCAGTCGAACTTGCGCCCGGATAACTCGGGTTCCCATTTCCATCCCTAAATCTAGTAACCCTCAATCTACCCTCAATTGCATTAATACCGAAATGCACCAAAACAACAACAATGACCACAAATAAGAAGTGCACCCAAAGTAACCCCGAACCTTTCGTGATGTGGCTGATCGTCGTCTTCGAGAACTGATCATTCAACACCGCGTCCCCGCAGTAGAGATTAACAGGCAACAGTACAAAGACCGACAGGACGGCGATCAGCAGCAGCAGGCTGCAGCTCCCGCCCTCGATGATCAGGAACTGCGCCGCGTCGGCCCCGCAGTGCCGCGCGATCTCGCGTCCCGTGGCGTGCCACACCGCCAGGAGCTTCGCGGCGAGCCCGGCGGGCCCCGGCATGCGGCGGTGGTCGCTGCGGAGCTTGACGAAGAGGAAGATGAGCACGCAGCAGGAGGCCCCGATGGCGGAGATGTTGAGCAGGTACTGGATGCTCCCGTACCACGCGTCCGGCCACCCCTCGCCGTCGCTGGGGGCGGAGGGGGTCGGCGGGGGCGCCAGGGCGTCGGCCGCGGGCGCCGGCATCGGGGCGGTCCCGGCGAGTCCCGGCACGAATTAGGGCTCGGAGTGGGAGGCGTTTCCGGCGAGTCTAGGGCTTTCTCGGAAGGAGGCGGCGGCGGAGATTCCGACGAGGGGATCGGGGAGAGCTGGCGTGCGGTGTCGGCCTGCGCGACAAAGGAGACAACGGAGACCGAAGGAACAGGTCGGGGAGATTCGGATAAATTACCATTTGGGGACGGAGTCTGGAGTAAGTTTGCATTTGCGCCCCTGGACTCGAAGCACGGTGGTCGTCGTGTCGTGCACGGGGCAAGTGAACCCCATTCTTCCACGTTTCTTCTTCTTCTTTGGGCCAAAACATAACAAGTTAGGAGGCCCAAATTTTCGACCCAAAAAATGAAGCCCAGATGAATTCGTTGGGGGTCTACCAATCTTAAACCAGGGTTAATCTCATAAAAAAATCCTAAACTCTATAACAGATTTACCTAAAATTGGTACACCTATGACAAATTTATTTTTTATTAGTTTCGATTAAATTTTACTATTAAAATTGCCAAATTAGAAGATATGTGGCATTTGACAGGTGTATTAATTTGGGACTTTGTGTTCTATTTGTTATAAGTGTATTAATTTGTAATTTTTCATTAACAAGACGGCACATGCAAGACAAGATGTCAAATCCAAAAGAAAACTAACCCTTCAAAGGTGTATTTTAAGCCTTTTCCTTTTTAGCCGTGGGTGATGATGATGTCCACTCCTGGCTCGATGCGCTTAACGAAAGGGAACTCTCTAGATGTTGAATGAAATTCCTTCGTAATTAAGCAGCATCCTTTAAGTGAGTAGGGGTGTGTCAGGCCACGGACAAATAATAGGCACCCCACCTCAAACAGAGTTAGTAAGCCATGTAGGCAATCGTTTCTTGCTACTAACTATTACAATTTAGCGAAAACTAATGTAGCATAAATTCATCACAAATATATTAGTATATGATTTTTTATGATCAAAAAATTAATTTCGGCTAAATTTATCATAATGTATCAATTTGAGTATTTTATAGTTAAAAAAATTAATTTAAAATAAATTTATGATATATATATATATATATATTAATTTTAGATTTTTCGTAATATTAACCCTTCAATTAAATCTCAACGCCGTAGTTGCAGGATAGCACAAATATCTCAGGCATTCATCACTTTATTTTGTAGCACCTTATCCATCCAAAATATTACAATTGGTGAGCTCGATTGTCAAATTGGACCCTTTGCGGCTATAATGGAACAACAACGGATCATTTAGTAAGGGGAGAATTTTAAAATATCATCCTCACTTTCGTGCACGCATATCAAACATTATCTCCGATTTTCGAAGCCTGCAAAAACTATTATCCTCATTTCGAATCGCTCGCCACAAAACCCGCCTCAACTCAATCCAAGCTCAGTCTATCGTCCTCGGCATGGTCCACGGCGGCTGCGTCCTTCCCACCCCACCGCCCAACCGAGCCACCACCGCGGCGCAATAGGCCAGCCCTGGCCACGCTTCTCTCCCTCCCCACCTTGTAACCTCGTAGTCTTCGAGCAATATATCAACAACGCAACAAAAATCCAATTAACGAAACAATGGATTTGTCCACTCTGAGAGATTGAAAGTGAAGAACAATTCGGAGTTTGCCCCTCAAAAAGAATTGGTCTCGATGTCCTTTCAACTCGACTGGTATTGGCCATGTTACAATCATGTCACGAGGAAACAATTTCGTGTGCATCTTTTAATCGCCACATGCATGATCCATCTTAAGTAGACCTAAGAGACAAACGTACTTAGCTTGGTATTGGAAAACTGTTGAAAAAATTACTAAAAAATTCATAAACCTATTATAATTATATCAATTCAATCTTAAATTTATATTTTTGGCCAATTGAGTCCAAAACATTTTATAATTATGCCAAAATTCAGTTTATCCGGCTAAATTTGATCGACCGGCAATGATGTGACATGGGTGGCACTACATTGACAATTTTTATTGATATTCTAATATTTTTTTGAATTTTACAAATTTTCTTTTAGTAGCCGGCGACTGACCAAAGAAGAAAGAGGAAAATAATAAAGAAAAAGAAAAGAAAAAATATTAAAATATTATTAAAAACTATTCACGTCAACACAACAGTGCCATGTCACCAGTCAACCAAATTTGGTCAGATTAACTGAATTGAGACAATTCTAAAAGATTTAAGACTTAGTTGGCTAATAATATTAAGACTAAATTGGCATAATTATAATAAGTTTATGACTTTTTTCGTTAATTCTCCCAAAAACTAGGGATGAGGGTGAACGGTTTCAAGATTGATCTAAATTCCACTTGGAACTTAAAATCTACCATATTGGAATGAGTTCATTAACTTTTGGAATCTAAAACTTATCATACATACTCTGAAACTTGTAACACATCTTATCAATCAATTTCAGGTTCTACCCATCAATTCCTATTTTTTCATATTTTTCTTTCTTTTTTGTTTCATCTTTAGTTAAGCAAAATGAAAGTGAACGAGAGCAATAAAAATCTATATTTGTCAATAGCAACAATCCATAAAATATGACCATGTAAAATAAATAAACAATAAAAAATTCAAAACGCGTATTTGCACTTCATTGGTTTCCAATTTTTAGTCCAGTTCTCCAATTCAACTCTTGCCTAGATATCGAGAACTACATTGTACTAGTTCCACTATATGTTGGAACCAGACCAATTCTACTATTTATTTGAACTAGGCCAATTCTTGTTGAGGAAAATTCTCCAATTAATTTTGAAGATTGACAAAATTTCCCTTAATAGTTCTTTGATTCTAATGGTAAGCTTTTCCGCGTATAAACTTATCATCAGATGTTACTTGTCAGATTCATGACCGTAGTGAAAATCTTATCCCTAATATTCAATTTCAATGGAATAAGGATATTGATCTAACCTTGTGCTAATAGCTAGAAGATTGGTGTGAATTTCCCACCTTATATATATTGATTGTTCGAAAGTAAATCATTGAAAACAATCTTATTGTTTAGCAATGTCTCAATCCATCAACAAAATAATCAACCAAAGACGAAATGTTCTCCAAAGAATGAAGCTCTGAATTCTAAAATTCGCAAAAATCTCATCCTAAATACGTACGTCCTATACGAGTTGTTCATTATAATCTCTTATAAGTTGTAAGTGTGAGATTAGTTAATCTTTCGCATGAGCTTGAGTAGTAAAAACTCAGTCCTTGTAATATCTAATTAATTCATCATGGTAGAATACAATCGACAAGCCGTCAGCGGGACAGAGTGGACGTAAACTTGTCAAAACCAAACTATTATAATTTTACTATATGCAATTTCTCTATCCCTAAACTCCTATTTATATCTTCTGATAGTTTATGGCACACCGGCAAGATCTAAATATTACACGGTTCATCCCCAAACGTTGTCTCCGCATTGTCACTTATTCACCTCTTCCAAGTAGTAGATCTAGCCCTAACAATTCTCACGGCTAGTTCGGTCTAATTTTCATTCTACCCTTAACTCACACTCACCCCTATGGAAAAGTATTATCAAACACTACTATAGCAAATAATTTTCAATCTTCCGCTCATAGCTCGAGCCCTACTAAAGCGGTTCAGAAGTGGTTTAGCCCACAAGGGCGTCGACCCCAAGAGAGAATATGGCATCCAAAAGGTGTGGCCGACAGGAGTTGCCCATGGTGCCTAAACACACACAAACATGGCCTCAAATTGGCCCGCCCACTCAGCGACTTAAGCCCTCAAAAGACCAACATGATTAGAAGGAGTACAATCATTTACCTAAAAGGTAAGAAAATTTCTCCCCCTATACATTTTTCAAGAAGGATTCTTTCTTCTCAAGCCAATCTCTCACTCATCTCCCCATCCATCATTCACTGACCTAAGCATCAAAAGGTCCTCTCGGTCCTCCTGAGGCCAAGCTCAAGAGGCTTCCTTTGCTTTGTGGCGCGCAATTAGTTATAATCCTTTGGACGTCCGCAAACTCGATCAGACCCTTAAAATTTCATGTCAACAACCAACAATCCCACATGCTAAGGAAAAAAAAATCCTGACCAAAATCAGCAAAGAGGAGGCCTTCGGTGCTCATTTCTTCCATTCATAGTTTATAATACCCCTTTTAACAAAACTCACATCTAAAAGATGATTCAATCAAGTGGTCGAAAAATCAAGTCTTGGTTCGAAAAGAGAGGGCTTTCAACCTCAATTTTTTTTAATAGGACGGCCATTTGCAAAAGAGTTTCGAATATAATGGGGACACGCCTCTCTTCAATTCAACCACCCAAGTTCGTTCCCAATCATCAATGTAAGTCTTTCTTCATGATGGAGAGATTCTTCCGAAACATAGAGTATCTTCTAAAACCTCGCTTCCCATTAGCATTTGTAAAACATACTTCTAACAAATAAATTAACCAGACCTTTTGAACATCTTTGCTGAGGTTGCCCTCTCATCGTTGACTTGCCGACCCTCCCAACGCGGTAGCTTTGTGGCTAAGCAAAAAGCCAAAAAAAAACACATGCAAAAATTTCCTTCACCTCCAGATTTTTCCCTTTTTCCCATTCATCATTCTTTAATGAACTTGCTCTGCTCATACGTTCACTACGACCAGGCCAGCACGAACAAAACCACGCCGGTCCGTCGCCCATCGCTTTCGTGCATATCTCTCTTCGTCAGTTTTCCTTCTCGTGCGATCCATGCTAGGATACCCGCTCTCTTTTCTACTTGCACACTAGGCAAGCACCAACGCCCAAGAAGCTTCGGCAGGGACGATAGACAATTAAATATGGAACGAATTGACAGATTACAAAGCGCCCCCGCTTTGACTGAGGCCTAGAAAATTAAAAAGGTGCCCACTTGGGGCCGCCTTTTTTGTCCCCTCTCTCTCTCTCTCCTCACCTTAATCGCAATGTTTACGTAATTTGCGGGGCGGCCCGTCCTAACAACCTTTATCGAGCACGTGCCGTGGTTTGTGAGAGCTACGTACCCATTGCGCATATAGAATAGCCGATTTGAGTCATATCAGTTACTTATGAAATACCCTGAAATCGAAATCTTAGGTAAGATGAGCGAGGTGCTGGCATCATTGATCCCCACCCCGACGCGATCTATGCTCTCTATATGCAAAATTTGTCCATCAGTTAATCATCCCTAAAGTGTTAGGTGGCAGCAAAAGGAGGCAAGAAATGAAAGTGTTGGGTGTATAAGTGCCTAAAAATTACACGTGCTTATGTATATATTTCTAGAAGAGTGAACGCGTTTTGACTTTCTTGTTTCTACCTTTTGTTTTTACTTTATACAATTTCGGCATGTTGTTGACCGGGGAACAAGAGGAAGAGATCGAGTGGCACCACAAAATTCCAATGCCGTCTTATTCATTTGGCCATGCCGGATTTTTGGCAAGAACAAATAATTTCACAATTAAAGAAAATAACCATGTGACTCAGCCAATGGACCCCCTTGCTGATAATGGTGGAGGAAGTGTTTTTCTTTTCAATAAACCAAAAAATGAAAATATATTCGAACGATGTCATGTCGCTGTAACGAGACATGGACACGAAACGTGGGGCTTCGATAATTCAACACGCCAGAGACAGGAGAAATTCGAGAAATAGCTAGTTTCTTTTCTTTTTAATAAAAATAAAAAATAAAATAAGGACACAAGCAAATTTGACCTTCTCAAAGAAGGCTAGCGAGATGCATATTAAAAATATTTATAAATAAAATAAAATTGGAAAAAGTTTTTCAAAATGGGTCTTCTAGCAAGTTTCGCACGTAAGCCAAATCAAGTCAATACAAGATTGACACGACAAGGTGCGGTGGACGTGGAGGTGGAGACGGTCGTGGTGATGACGAAGGTGCGAGGGACCTTCCTCCGCCGGTCGGCTGATGAATTTAAAAACAAGGGCGGCCGCCCTCTTTTGGTCTTACAAATGCAGATCCCAAAGTCACCGGATTTTACGACTTAGAACCCCACCTCAATGCAAATAAATAAATTACTTAGCTATTTTATAATTTAAAAAATCAAAGTTTTTTTTTTTTTTTGGGAAATCGGAGAGCATGACTTTTGCCTCCCTCCTCTTGCCCATAAAATATAAGAATTAATGCAACAGAAGTCTAAATTGATACATCAACGACAAATTATCCAAAATTGATTTTAATCTTTAAAAACTCTAAATTAACACACTTATAATAAATTTATTTGTCGCTAGTTTCCGTTAATTTTTACCATTACTAAATTCGATGGCACGTGATAGTTGAGTTTTACCATCTATTTGTTATAAATATACTAATTTGTGGAGTTAAGGATAAATTTATCACAAATGAATCCCTTTTGGATTTTTTATGGTTTCATATCAATTAAGGATTTTTTATTTTCAAAAAATTAATTTTAAATAATTTTTCTCATACATACGAATTTGGACATTTTCGCAGTATTAATAGTCCTTTTTTCATGGTCCTTTTCGGTTATGATATTCAATCAAGCTTCTTTCTTACCAAATTTGGGACTTAATGTTTTCCATGTATATCGCGATACAAATGGGCGTTAGTCTCGATCTAATGGGCAAATCAAATGTAAAGCATGCGACATGACAGATCATGTACTGACTGATTTCTAGATATCTCAATTCTTTTTTTTTTTTTTTTTTTTGGGGGGGGGGGGGGTTTACTCTATAAGTTCTTAGGTTCACTAGGAAGCAAACTAAATTTGTACGCCTCTTTTAAGTTAGCATTCTATCGGCAATATGATAAGGACGCGTGCGTATTGATATAAGCCCTCGCAAGTTGACCTGTACAGAAAGCAAAGTCGAACATCTCTCGCAAGTGGGATATTTGATTCCGTAAACAACTAAAAAAGAAAAAGAAAAATTATTAGGGACGCGGCAAATCAAATCAACTTCATCAAATCGATTTTATTGCGAATGAGTTGACTCGTCTAGGTGGATAATAAAAATTATAAATGTGTTTACACGTTTTATTTTTATTTTATATTCCTCATGCAACGTCCTAATCGGGTAATAGAAATAGATGAAAGGAGAGTTTTGATTTTACTTTATCTCTCTTTAAAGCTAAATAAATATTACAATATCAGACCAATAAAATAATGCGGGTCTAAGTAAAAAATTTACGAAAACATCACAAAATCCATTTTAATCCGATTTTTTGTAAAAAAAAAAAAGAAAGAGGAAAAAATTAGTTATTTCTCTGAGCGGAAGTGAATGAAAAGCCCCTTATTTATTTTATCGAATCTGCGACAACATGCGAATAATTTTCGTCTTTAATAATTTAATTTCTTTACCCTTGGGCAGGAGGATGACCATGCTACAAATTGCTGTCACACGTGGGTTCACGAAATTTTTTCCAGTATTTGATCAGACACGCACCAGATCCACAGCCTTGTCGCCACTTGGTTAACGGAAGTCGCGGACACGTGTCCAACGGGGCTTCCGGATTTGACACCTATGGGTGACATTAAATGAGTTCTCGCCACCCCCTCCTCTTCAAAATAGGTATTACCCGTAAAAATAAAAAATAAAAAAGGAAGGCGGTTTAGTACCGGAATTAGCACGCAATCCCTCTAGATGCCTTTTTACCACAATTTTTTTTTTTTGGGGGGGGGGGGGGGGGGGGGGAAGTCAATGTTATAATTCTTTCTTTGGAATTGGACGGAATAAAACATTCTCATGAATTGGAAATTACGATCACTACTCCACATAAAACACATGATTAAAATTTAGGCATGTCAAATATAATGTTTGATAAATCTAAAATATGATTGAAATTCTAAATTGAAAAATAGATAAATCACTATTCGTCTGTTTGGTATGTCAACGTATTTAAGCAACAGCTAGCAAGAAACTATCTCAATCGCCTAGTTTTTGAGGTGCCGTGGCTTCTAAATTTGTACTGTCAAGCATACAGATGATAGCACTTTATATTACTGTCAGAATGCGGCACAATCACAACCAAACCAAGTAGATGAATAGTTTGAAGTGTGCCACCATATACAATACGAGACATTCATTTTTATCTTATAAGGGCTATAAGATGTGCCATTGAGAGATTCTTGTTTTTGTCGATATCAGTGGCCAATATTTATTTAAAAATCGAACACTTCCCATCATGGTTGATCATCGTTTAGAATACTCGTCAATAAGATCTATTTCCCGTTCAAATGAAAAAGAAGAATTGTTGTATTCTCTATCATTGCTAGAAGAAACTTGATACTATCGATATTTTGATTCGTGGATATCAAATTTAGATATTGTTCATGTATCCCATCAATCTAAGACTATAATTTTGTTTTCACGCTTGTTACCACTTTTTACATCCTTGTCCAATTATTCTACAGAATACGGTTTTTTTTTTTGGAAGGTAAAAAAAAGGACTAAAACATGAATGCATTTAAATCAAATTTAGACCAATTTCAAATGGTTGGAAGAATAATTTTACTTCACTCGTGCTGTTTATGTTTTAAGTTGGGTTACGCAAATTACCTTAGGCAAATTAAAATGGTTGAAATTGAATTTAAAAAATAATATGTAAATCCCTATTTTTTTTTGTAAGAGAATGGTCACATCACCTTTTTATTTAATTTACTTTCAATATCTCATCAAGATATACACAACGTCAATTGTGCACGCAACATATAGGGGCATTGACCTAAGCAGCGGCAACATCTTTTCGCCTTTAGCTAAAAATGGCCAAAAATATAAGAATATCAAATAGAAGTAAGACACTCCTTAAGCTTTGGTTACTCTGAATAGAATTGCTCATTCATGTAAGAGATTAATGATATCAGTGTACGGTTTGTTAGCTTTTTAATCGATAGGGATTGATGATCCGTTTTGCTATCCATTTTGTATCCCAGAGAAAAGTAAGGAAAGATTCTACCTTTATTAAAACTAATTTATAAATTTGATTTATTTTAGCGATGAATTGTATTGTTATTGATAATTGAATGTGACCCACTTATTTTTTTTGTGGAGTCTAACACCTCAGGAGTCTAACACCTCACTAAGGAAGTCAACCATATAAACTGATCTTCAAGGTCCATAGCATTGCGCGAAATGTAAATATCATTTTGTGGATGGGGATATATTTGAGGAGCCAATTTTTATTCAAGGCGTATATGAACGATGATGAAAAAGGCAACTTGAAAAATTTTAAGATTTATCATGTCAAAAGTAAATGTGGAACATTCGAATTAATGGATTACTATGATAAATTTAGCTAAAAATAGCCAATCATGAATATTTCTAGATGTTTATCTGTGCATTTTGCTCAGCCTATTGGGTAAAAGTATGACTTAAACAACACACGAAACATTATGGTATAAATATAACATTATTTGAACTTATGATTCAATGTAAAAAGTATTCATAAAACTAACTTGTTGAAACGACAAAACAAGTAATTGGTATAAAAAAAAAAGAAAAATGAATCTCTAAACACAATACAAAATATTGCATATTATGAAAATAACCGAAATTTTTGTTCACTAACTAATATATGAAGAACTCTAAATTATGTTATTATGCCAAAATGACAAATATTTCTCAAATATAAATGTGTTATAATTAAATAATAAAATGACAAAAGAATGTGAAAAGTCCTGATAAAGCTTGGTTCATTTCCTATTTTCCGAGACTATTTTTGGGGAAAGATCCTCCATGATTTATGGGATTCTCTGTGCCCTGCGGTGGAGGCTCATCTTAGTGTGAAGCACTCTTTCCTTTACTAACTAATAAATGCACTGGATTTTTTGAGAAAAAAAAAAAAACTAATCAGCGCGTTCACCAAATAAGAAAGAAAATGACTGATTTAGGGGATCCTGCCTCGATTTTAGAATGATATGGATAATAATAAATAAAAAAAATGTAAACACAGGGACAAAAAAATGATGAATGTTGCAAATAGCCTACTTCATTCAATACTCCTTGATTATATTATTTACGGTGATGAGATCTCGGGTCTATTTCCATGATCAGGATAACATAATGCTGACAACGGCGATAAAAATCTTGATCTTTAACTTCAAATTTTCAATTGCAATGAGTCATTGATTTGCACGAATACATGATCCAAGAAATCACTTATTCGCTCTTTTAAAATTAATATACCGACGTTCAATAATATGTACGGATGATTGTGTACTATATCTTCATTTTCTTTTCTGGTTCAACCTACAATAATTGTAGGCATTTCAATGGGAAAACGGCATTTTGTGTTGAAATATCTCCACATCCTCTTTATAGAAACGTGATTTCCCTTCATTCATTGACTTAACGTTTCGAGATCTGGCGTTCTTTAACTCTGTTTTTATAGGAAAAGAAAAAAAAAAAAGAGAGAAAGAAGGAAGTCGTCGATGGCATGGGAAAAAGAGAAAAGAAAATCGGGGCCCCAGTAAATATTACAGTTGTAAAATCTCATTATTATATAAAATATTTTTTTTCTCTCAACCATATCCACGAACTTTCCCCTTCCTTTTTTTTTTTTTTTTTTTTTCAAGTTTTTCATTTTTTTCTTTTGGTAGGGTGGGTTTCCTTATACGTGGGGCCCGCCCGCTGCCCGTATGCAGTGCTGGCTCTCGGCCATGGCTTTGTTCGTTTTTTCTCTTATAGCCGAAGGTCGACAGATCCCCCACTGCCTTCCTAAGACAAACGCCTTCCACCTCTAGAGAGAGAAACTAGAGGGAGAGCGCTTCATCAGCTGGTTCCATCGCACTGATCGAGAGACCCCTCCCGGTTTCTCTTCGTTTTCTCGCTTCACCTCCATCTTCTTCTCCTTCCGTCGTCAGCCGCCGCCGTCGCCGCCGCCGTCGCCGTCCGCGGAAAGTAGAGGGAGCGGCGGGGTAGAGAGAGAGAGAGTGGATTTTCCGGAAAAGGGGGGGGCGATCGAATTCGTTCGCGGAAAGCGATTGCGCTTTGATTGGGCGGATCTGCGGATCTAAGCGGCCCTCGACCAGTCGCCCCCACGTGCTCTGTCGCCGTTCCCCGGTCTTTTAGATCTCCGTAGCTGCCGTCCGCCGCGGTTCGGCCGCAAACCTAAACTCTGCTGTGAGTTGCTATCCGTCTCTCTATCCTCCCCCCTTCCCCGTTCTTTCTTTTGGGTTCTCGTTCTGGTCTTGTTTCGTCGCGAAATTCGAGCGATCGGTGTCCTTGGAGCGGTCGTTTTCCTGGTCTTTGTCTAGGTGCTGATCTTTCGGGTGGTCTGGTTAGTGAATTTTTTTTTGGTGGGCCGCCGCCGAATTGCTGCGGCTCGAGGGTTAGAATGTGGACGGTTGGATTTGACCGATTAGTTGTAGATGGTTTCGGTTGGGTGTTTCGTTAACTCTTATGATGTGAGTCTCTCTGTTTCATGGGGGTTTTTGGTGGGTTCTCTCTGTTTGAGCCGCAGTAGTTATTGGTTATGGATGCTAGACCTAAAATTATCCCCTTTCTCTCTCTCTCTCTCTCTCTAGAAGTGTTGATTGACAGTTGTAGATAGAGTAGACATCCTCCGACACTAACAAAACTGCAGGATGAATAATTCAGTGTTCTTGGTAGTTGATTTTGGTCTGTGAACCAGTGGATATGACTTGTAAGTGATTATGCAGTTTGCAGGTGAGTGGAGGTCGTTGGTTTCGGGTTGGAGCTGGTGGTGCACCCGAATTGGATGTGGAGCCACACTTGGAGGCTCACTTAGGTGAGATGAGGGATGTTATCGAGGTTGATAAATTTTCTGAGGGCTTGCTGGCGGCCGTCCTCGGACCGTTATGTGCACACGGGTTCGGATTTAGGGGGCCGGCAAGATGGACTTCTTTGGTACAAAGACACCGGGCAGCACTTGAACGGGGACTTCTCGATGGCGGTTGTTCAGGCCAATAATTTGCTGGAAGATCAGAGCCAGATTGAGTCTGGCTCCTTGAGTTCTCTTGACTCAGGTCCTTATGGCACCTTTATTGGAGTGTATGATGGCCACGGTGGACCTGAGACATCGCGTTTCATTAATGATCACCTTTTCCAGAATCTGAAGAGTAAGATAGTAGACAATTTTTTTCTATTCAGTGTTAGAAGCATCTTCCGGCGAGGCCTAGTCTGTTCTGAATTATCTTGATTGGTTTTTTCTTTCTGGAAGATCGATATGTTCTTTGGTGTTCAATTCGACAACATTTTTTGTCCATCATTAATCAATTGCATTGTCTACGATTTGCAGGGTTTGCAACCGAGCAACAATCCATGTCAGTCGAAGTTATTAGGAAGGCTTACCAAGCAACTGAAGAGGGATTCTTCTCTCTTGTTACTAAACAATGGCCCATGAAACCCCAGATTGCTGCTGTTGGATCGTGCTGCCTGGTTGGTGTTATTTGTGGGGGGACGCTTTACATTGCCAACTTGGGCGATTCTCGGGCTGTTCTGGGTAGGGCTGTGAAGGCAACCGGCGAGGTCCTTGCCATCCAGCTTTCATCAGAGCATAATGTGTGTATAGAGTCTGTTCGGCAGGAGATGCATTCTTTGCATCCAGATGACTCTCAAATCGTGGTATTAAAGCATAATGTATGGCGTGTAAAGGGCCTCATACAGGTAAGTTCATTGCCTGCAAAGCAGCGAAAAAAATTTATTTTCATTTTTTCCTTTGCCATTTCTGGATTCTTTATTTCCGGATAAGGTGCTGTACGGGGATGCAAAGTCATTAGGTTAGTGCTCTTGGGATCCAGGGATGGTCAACAGGAAAGAGGATTTAAGCGTGGACAGTCATTTAAGCTCTGTGGGACGGGAGAAATAGCTTCCGTTTAGATATTACATCTATACTGTCCAGTTTGTGAGCTGCTGGATATGACTGAAATTGAGCAATAGTGAAAGTGAATTTTTGCTGATTGATGATAATACATCTGAATCTTTTCACCTTTAATAACTGTAATTATTTCTTTATTGCCATGCTTCAATATATGTAATTAGCTCCCTTGCTTTTCATGAAGATTGGTGTGAAATGAAATTTACTTTTGTGTCACATACCTCACTTTGGAGGGGACATAAAAGCTTAAAGCGACTAAAGGAGCTATCAAAGAGAGAGACTTTACAATTTCTGTCGAAGCGTTCTTGTCCTAAGTACTACCTTTGTAATGGGAACTGGGAAAATGCTGTATCAGTGGCATCAGGAGCATGAAACATGAATGATAATTGTTTTTATCTGTACTCTGGTCTAAATTCTAGAGTTGTTTGCGGAGGTTAGCCATTTTGTTTTCTTTTTCCCCCCTTTCTCTTCTAGTCAACATCAAGTGAAAGAAAATATGTGGAATCTTGATTTAAGATCGCACTTGGTTGTGTTTTTAGAAAGATACCAGAAGGAATTCATGGGATGGGTAAGCTAGGTGCTACAGTGATGGGACATTCTAACTTTTTCTTTTTTCTTGAAAGTTAATCTTGTTTTTAGGTTGACAAACTGTTTTCTGCAGGTTTCTAGATCCATTGGTGATGTCTATCTAAAGAAGGCTGAGTTCAACAGGGAGCCTTTATATGCCAAGTTTCGCCTCCGTGAACCTTTTAGAAAGCCAATTTTAAGTTCTGATCCATCTATATCAGTGCATGAACTCCAACCTCATGATCAGTTTGTGATATTTGCTTCTGATGGACTGTGGGAGCACCTTACCAACCAAGATGCAGTTGATATGGTTCAAAATCATCCTCGTAATGTAAGATTTTCCTGCAGAGATTTTCTATTTTTAAGTGAGATCCCCAGTCCTGCTCATTCCCTGTGTCTCTCTTCCATTTTCAGTCATTAGTAAGAGTTCATGCCCTTTTCCTATCTGCTTGAGATGATGTCATAAGATTTCCCTTATGTTGCTATTTGGCAAAATCATTTGCCTGTTTCTTTTTTGGACGTCTTTTTAGTATGTATAAGTATTCACATCAATTCAATTTGCTGATTTATAGTCTCATGCGTTCATATATCATGTGAACCCTCTGCCTGTGAGCTTTTTCTTTTTCTTTTTCTATTTCTGTGGTAATTGGGATCATTGAATTGCTAAGTGTGAAGTTTCAGTTTTCACAGTACATGCTGTTTTCGGAGATGGTAATTTCCATGCCCATTAATCTTCTTGTTTTTTTTACTTTAAGACTGATAAGTGTGGTCTGATCATTGGTGGAGAAGACCTATTTGATGTTTTGGAGGACATCCACTAGTATGGATACCTGAATGTTGCTTGATTCAACCCCTAGACTTGCTCTAACATTGAAATGCTATAGATCTAATGCGACAGTCATCCACTTGCTTCTATCCAGGGAATTGCTCGGAGGCTTGTGAAAACTGCCCTGCAGGAAGCGGCAAAGAAAAGAGAAATGAGGTACTCCGACTTGAAGAAAATTGACCGTGGGGTCCGCCGACATTTCCACGATGACATCACAGTCATTGTTGTATTTCTCGACTCAAATTTAGTCAGCAGAGCCAGCTCAACCAAAGGGCCCACCGTGTCCTTGAGAGGGGGAGGTATTAACCTACCGGTGAAAACTCTGGCCCCCTGTGCAACACCAGTGGAAGTTTAGTGCTGCCTGATGAATCTGCTAAACTGGTGCTACTAGGATTTACTGTAACAATCAGCTTGTTGAATCTGAGATATTGAGAAGGTGCGGCTCATTATTAATTCTTTAATGTAGAATGTAACATTTTACCTGGGACTTGTATTTTATGTCAGCTCACTTGATCACAGTGATGGGAAGAATCATGGGGGGAAAGCTTCAAAAGTGACAGTAAAGATTCTTATGGGCAACTCTTTTTACTTGTATCTGTTTTCCCCTTTAGTGATCTAATTTTTGCATTCTGTCAATCACTTTAAGGTCACCCTTAATACAAGTTCCTTTGGAGTAGTTTACAGTAAAGAACGGCCTAAAGATCAGTATAGAACTTTGATCGTGAAA
This sequence comes from Eucalyptus victrix, assembly GCA_016097545.1. Lineage (NCBI taxonomy): Eukaryota > Viridiplantae > Streptophyta > Magnoliopsida > Myrtales > Myrtaceae > Eucalyptus > Eucalyptus victrix. The sequence goes on along the minus strand of CM027843.1, from coordinate 40,539,722 downwards.
TGAAGTTATGCTTGTCAGGGTGCAAAAGAAAAGGCATCTGTAACTATTATGTTTTTTGGGAATCTTCTGATGAGTAGTTGGTGAACTCTGCAGTGCAGATGCTAAGAGTTATATTGGGACGTAAAGGCACAAATTCTGCTGATGTCTCAATACTTTCCTGGGAAATTTTTTTCTCGTGAGCAGGGTCTATGTATTCATACTAACGTAGTCATCGAATGGCATTAGGCTCCCGAGCGGGATCCATCATGATCAGACTGTTACGTCCATCTGGTCACGATGGATTGGGTCGACGAAAGAAAGTCCCCACTCGCATGGCCTCTGATGCAGACTGATTGCATTTTTGGCATGCCTAATTTTCAGCTTACTCATTGGCCTGGTCCTAGCACTTTTGAAGTTGATGGAATCCAGTTTGACAACATTACCCTGAAGCTGTTGGTCATTCAGACCCGTTTACAACGGTTGCCTTGGGTGAGGCAATGGCCGATCTGCTTGTCTAATTAATGCTGTTTGAGTGAAGGTGGAAAGTTTGGAAGGGGTGTTGTATAGTGAATTAATTTCCAAGTCCACATCTATTTCACGCTTGGTGCCACCTACTTTTTATCTGTTACATAAGAAAAATCTGGTAACTTCGAATTCGAGAGGCTAGATGTTCTCAAGGTTCGGCAACCCTTAACCACTGTTCCTCTTCTATTCCTCTTAAACTGCTTTTGTCGAAGTCGATGCTGAGGTTGTTGGCGTCCAAACACCTTAAGCTGGCAGACTGGAACGAGAGACTGTCCATTTCCACATGGAATCTCTGATACCCAACTCCATCGATGCTGAAGCTCTGAGAAGCGTTGCAGTCCATTGATCTGCGAGGTCCACCGCCAGCCGCCGGTTTAGGAGAGTTGCCATCGGCCAAGCGAATTGCTTCTTCTAGTTCTTGCCACACCTGAGTCATTGTGGGGCGCTGCTTTGGCGATTTCACCACGCACTTCAGAGCAAGCTGGCCCATCTTCAGCATCACCTCCATGTTGCATGGTTGCGAAAGGAGATTGGCATCCAATATTCCTGTCACGTCTTCTCTTTCTAAGCTTGGTCTAGCCTGCGATCAAATGACGACATGGTATAAACTCCCATTATCTTCAAATTGCATTAGGCAAAGCGCATAATTTATCTGTATATTCCAGAATTGCTGGTTCTGAGATCTTACTACCGTGTTGATTACGATGTGGACAATAAGTAAAATCTTCAGTTACCTACTTTACGCGCCCTATACGACAATGTATTCAGTTAGCTAGCCTGAACCCCGCACCGTATGAATCTCTGAGAATCGCTTCATGCCATGTTGAAGATGTTCTACCGATCGGTCAGTATATTCGAGAGCGAGACTTACACACATCCAAAAGACTAATTGAATCGCGACAGAAGCAGGATGTCTGAATGGCCGATCCTGATCTAGCTACACAGATGTGCATGGAGACTTTCTGGCTTGGGATGCTGAGCAACTAACTAATTGAATCACGGTCTGAAAGTTGATTCTTACGTGCGAGAACTGTAAATCTTGCTCAACTTGTAGGTGACCAACACGCACACTATGCGAGCAACGTCATTCCCGCGTACCGAATGTTAGGCTCGTTGAATAGGGGACCTTAATATAATACATATTATTGCAATGGAATATGAAGAGATTAGTTTTCTTACCCAGTCTATAATGTGATACCTAGAGTTGTTCCTTCCGGTATCAATGACAGGCCGGGCAGCTACCAGTTGCAGAAGTATCACACCGAAACTGTAAACGTCGCTGAACGGAGTTAAATGAAAGCTGGAACAATATGCAGGGTCAAGGTACCCCGGCGTCCCTTTGATCTGACTACTGACATGGGACTGATCCTCGACTGGCCCTGACTTGACGAGCCCGAAATCCGAAACCTTGGCTTCAAAGCCTTCTCCTATGAGAATGTTGCTCGGTTTCAGATCGCGGTGGATGACGCTCGGCTTTACCTCTTCATGCAAATGAGCAATGCCTGCAAAATTGGAGCATCTCAGTAATAGAACCTTTATTTCCTCACATGCCTTAGTGAAAAATGAGTGAGCAGAAGCCACCTTTAGCTGCTCCAATGGCTAAATTAACCCTCTGTCTCCATGTCAAGAACCTCCCTCTTCTCCCTATTAATGGCCAAAAGAGGAAGGAGAAGATCCTCAGTTTTCTCGTTTTTATTCATTATATATTCCAAGTTATAGAGGAAGAAAGGAATGCTCGGACAGCAGTTCAAACTTACCTATGATGTACTCAAGCAATGAACCGTTGGGCACATACTCATAAACCAGTATCTTAGCACCACTTGCTCCTGCAGAGTCACATATTCAATTAGATTCTCCAGTTCTGAAGCTTAAGCCTGTTGAAACATCAAAATTTAAATTCGACTATCATTTTCAGTTATCGATTCTCATCCATCTTTGTCTTTTGTTAGAAAGTCAAATCCAAAAAGCTTGACGTTGTGCATATAAAAAGCAAGTAAAATCCATTGCCAGGAGATGGACAATTCAACATTTTTTTTAAAAATTCAGAAATATCAAATTTTGATGTATTACACCAACAAAAAATATAGTGCAGTCCTGTAGATAAGGAGTCAAAAAGAGGAAGACCTGACGCTATGTTTTTACCTGGTTCTTCACAGAAACCCACCAAGCTGACAAGGTTCATGTGCTTAACTTTAGAAAGCAGTCTCACTTCTGTTTAAAAAAATACTGCAGAATAATCAATCACCTGAAGATATAATCCTCAAATTGGAACAAAAAACCTATAATTCTTCTATATATACGCAGCACAAAACGTCTAGAGCCTAAATTACCATTCCTAAATTCTTCAAGGCTTTGGTAGGAGTCGGCATGAGGTTTCTTGATGGCTAGTGTTTGTTCGTCATGGAACGTCCCTCTATAGACGTTCCCGAAAGCTCCGGATCCGACCAAGCACTCTTCGCTGAAGTTGTTGGTCGCCCTCATGAGCTCCTCGAGCTGGAACCTTCTCAGCAACATTTTCTCGTCTTTCAAACTACTTCCAGCTGCAATATATTGTCATTGTTATTTATGAGAGGATGTTACGAACAAGAAAGAAGTATCCTGAAGTGATTTCTCATATTGATGAACTTCGGGAATTTCAGCTTTACGAATCACAAATCGTCTCTTGTCATTTGATTTGTAAAATTCGTCCTGGTAACTAGTTAATGGGAGAAGTTGTGGATGAATTGCATTATGACATTTCATGCTAAGCTTTCGATGCTACAGACTAAACTTCTTGCTTTAGGATTCATGTAGGCTGGGTGTCTCAACACTATGAGTACTTCAAAATGTTTTCCTGCAGCATGCATGTGTTGGGAATAGACTTACAAATGGACATTGTAAGACAAATATGAATGCATGTTTCGACTTGCGTTGGAGCCAGACACGACACGCTTTAAGCCTTCAAGCATGATGCATAGATGTGTTACTGAATCAGAGTTCCAAAAAATTTTTCACTGCCCTTCATTATCTTTCTTCATTTTTCCCGTTCAATCTGTCGTCATGGTTTTACTTCTCGGAAATGATTGCTATCCGTGACACGGAATCACTGACCTTTGCCCTTCGGGAGACGGCGGCGCCGCCAGACGGCGGGGAGGAGCTTCCTCCTGAAGAAGATACAAAAGGTGACGCCCGTCAACAGAATGGACATGGCTATGATTATCACTCCCAAGACATTCATCCGGCTGCTCAGCCCAGACTTGTCCTGAGCCCGCATCGGGGCCGATGCACGGCCTGTTGATCCACCCATCCAATGCCAGTCGCGCCACCAGTTTTGAAATTGCTTCGTATTCTAATTATACTTCTCGAAACCGAAACCAAGAGCAAGTAGTTCGGTTCGAGGGTGGGATTTTAAATGGACTGCCGGCACAGAGAGGCAACAACACAGTCAAGACGAGTGTGTTTGTGCGTCTAACGTTGCCGATAGTCTTTGCTGTCTCGTTATTCCATCATGGCGCGAGACCTGGTCTGTGTCTTGGGACGGCAAAAGCAGGCCAGACAACCTATCCTAATCAGGAACCACTTTCTCCGTCGAGGGTGATGTCCCACTTCTCGATAAGGATGTGCAGTGCTCAACGTACGTAGATTTCAACAGTATCTGGTGATGGATAGGTTGACTAGGTCTACATGTCCCGACAATTATTCTTATGATTTTTCGAATAAATATACAATTTGCATGTCGTTTCCATCATCACCAAGCTCCTAGGACGTCTTCGTTGATAGAAAAAGAAGGGTAGAAAAAGAAATAATATGAGGAGTAGCCATCTGCAACTTAATTTTTAGGATTTGGGTTCAGGCGTCCTGTCGTGTTCTTGGATGTTTCTTGTGGATTGTCTTTGCCCGGAAGATTCTTCCAAATATAAGGGGGGATAAGACATGGAGGGATTAGTCTTAGGCACTTTTTGGTAACCATCCAAATAGTGCATGATTCTAATTTTTTGTTCCTAAGATTAGTTTGGGAACAAAATCGCATTTGGTAAAATTTTTGTTCCCGGTTCCTGGAAGTAGATTTGGAATAGAGTCAAGAATTAAAAAAAAAAAGTTAATTCTTATTTCAAGAACAAATCTAAGAATCGAAACCAACTTTTCTTCTTACATTTTCTCTTGTTCTTCTTCTTCATTGACCTCCATCCCGCGATTGCCGTCCATCGCCGTATGCCACCGTCCACCGCCATTACCGCCGATCACCAGCAACCGGTTTGGCGAGCTCGTCGACAAGCCCAGCCACCAACGAGCTTGCTAGAGGCAAGCCTAACCACTGACGAAGCAGGGCAAGCCTCGTGATCTGGCAAGGCCAAGGCTCGGCGAGTTAGGCGGGCCTCGCCCAGCCTTGCCAATGGCCAGGCAAGCCTCGCCCAGCCCTAGCGAGGCCAACCTAGCTAGATCTGGCGAGGCCGAGCCTCGACGGAGCTAGCCGAGCCCTGCCCACCTCGTCGGCGAGGGGCCACCAGAAGAAGAAAACATGAGAGAGAAAGGAAAAAAAGAAAAGAAAAAAATGAAAAAATTATTTAAAATTTTAAAAAATTGATTTGGAACAGAATCAATGAGCATGGTACTAAATGCAATTTTGTTCTAGAATAAGAAATTTTAGACAATTACCAAACGGCTTAATATTATTAGAAATTGTTCCCTGGAACAAAATAAAAAAGAATCATTTCGATCGAATATATTCCCGAAAACGAAATCGTTACTAAACATGTCTTTAGTTTTATATGATGATTTCTTTTTTAATTCTTTATGTTTGGTGACTGAGGATATGCCGAAACATGCCCTTGTCAATTTATGCCGATTTTGATCATAATCTATTTTTGGGAACAAAATCATTACCAAACGTGTCTTTAGTGTTATATAATGATTTTTTTTTTCTTTTTTTTTTGGTGTCTGAGGATCTACCGGAACATGCCCTTGTCAGCTTATGCCGATTCGGGATCTCACGGGCCTCCACGATGGAAGCTCAACAACGACTATACATTGGGGGAAGCTGGCTAAGCAACTCATTGCTAGGGCCCCCCACTTAAATCGTTAGCACCACGGAGTTTTGAACTCTCGACCGCATCAAAGCATGGGAGAACAAATACCAGTGCAGCTGCTCACGGATGGGTTTTATATGATGAATTTTTGCGGCTGAAAGAGAAGAAAGATGGTTATAATAAAACAGCTTGGTCCCGACAAAAGCTAGCCAATAATTTCAAATGAAAATAAAAATTCGGTCGTATCAAGTGACATAAAATTTGAATTCATTGTATTTGGACGATGCATAATGCTAAAAGAAGACACCAGTAAGGAAACAAGGGAAATCCTTTCTGTCTAAGTTGCGAGTTATGATAAAGTGCTCTCCAGTGGCTAACCGGATTACGACATCGTCCTAGGTTATCGGAAAGCAGCGTTGAATCGAAGCAAAGGAATTAAGACGGATTCATTGAATGGTTCAACATATCAGGCCTACATCCACAAAACACGATATTAATGCGGATTCTGCTCTGATTTATTTCACGTGTAGGCCTGTTTCCACGTGTTATACCCTTATTGACTTGTGTGTGAGAGGAGTATTAAAGTATATCCCGTCACTTCTCTACAAGGCTCGTTATAAAGCTTTTAAAATAGTCAGCAATGGCTCCATAAAAATTTAGAGGAGGTCTTAAGTTCAATATATAGTCTAACTATGCCCGAGGGTGAGTGTTAGATTATTAGTAAGCTTTTAGAAAAGTTGGTTATAGTCTTACCAAATTATACGTGATGCGCATTGAATGTGAGATTGAATACTTTTAGCTTCCATTGTTATTCTTTTTCCCAAGAAAGTAGAGGCCCGGATTGAATTTTGGAAAGGGAAAAGAGATGAGCGCCAGAAGCTGAAAGAGTGGAGGAGGCATGATACAAAGTGATGATAGCGAGAGAATCACATGACTCACGCTTCTTCCTTCTTCTGCGTGGTGAAGCCTCAAGTTCTCCCGTGCGCAAAGTCCACCGTCGCCATCAAGACGAACAGGTCTGGACAAGTTGAGAAGCTGGAGGTCCATTCAGATGTCAAATTGTCAAGGGCTCCCCTGAATCTCTCTGGCTGTCTAAATTTCTTTGGGAAAATTTCACATAATTACACAGGGAAAAATATAGGTGAGGCCGATTTCCTTTTTTGAGAATTTCCTTCTCTCTCTCTCTCTCTCTCTCTCTCTTCAATGAGTTTCCTAATTGTTCTGGAAAAGCAGGTCATAAAATCTTTTAGCAGAAAAAATTCAATGCAGTTTCTTACATTGGAGATAATGTGGGTCCTGCATTTAAATTGTCCTGCCTCTTTCTTTCCTTCCTCTTTCTTTTAAACATCACTTTATCACTTTGTGAGAGCAATTTTACGAATTTTAGTAGCAGCAAAGTTGGATGTGAGAAAGGGTGTCGTCCCGGCAAAGTACAGATTCTGGTGCCTTGAGAGAAGGAACGGATGAGAATATTTATTGAGAGGGCCAGAATGGCAGGCCCCGGAGTCTTTATCACTGCATTTTGGAGCAGAGGGAGCCCCCATTTTACCCCTGAGGTTTGGCATCAATTGCATTCCATACCGCTCTAGATCCACATTCGAACTCGTGTCGTCATTAGCTCCTGAAGTTCATCGACCTCGCATCAGCTTTGCTCCAAACCTATAATGCACCTTGTCGTTTGCAGAAAATCGGGTACTGCTGTTCTTTGCTGTCTCGCAGCGAAACGCTTGGATCTTCTTCCATCGTTTCGGCAAACAGAGAGGACCCGACAATGCTTCGAACAGGGTCGGGGCATTTTCCTTACCATTCGAAGCCGTGTCCTCTGCTTCTGGCAGTTGTTGATTTGAGATGGCGATTGCAAATAATGCGTGGACCGTGGCAATCCAATTGGCAAACACCGGCCCAAAACACTCTGCTCGGATGATTGAACATATTTTCAAGGGGAGACATCGCATCGAACTTTTACCTAGAGTAGTCTGATTCATGGACCAACTCTGCTTCATAGGTCTCTATCAATGAAATCTGCTTAAGCTGGCAATTAAATTTTGATCTTCTGCCAAACCCCATAACCACCAAACTTCCTACTTCCCACCCATCCAAACTTCTCCAACTCCTCGTCTCTCTTCTATATGGTTTTAAATTAAGATATTTTTCCTTATCTTGCCAAACTCTTCGGAAATATCTTTACCCTCGAATGAATTGCAGAGAGCTTGCACATGCCCATTTATCACAGGCTCCATATAGAAACCGGTTTCGTTCCCAACAATAAATAAGTAGAATTCAGTAAATTCAGCTGGTCAGAGACTCTGGGTATGGGTGTCATGCAATGTATGAACCCACAAGTGGCCTGGAACATCATTATTGTACAGCTCATAGTCAAGATTTCTAGACTCAACTGCATAATATCCCAGACCACATTTCATGATCTGGATCGGAGACTCTGAAAAGACCCGGAAAATTGAAAGGTAGATGGACAAAAGATCGATGGAGTGAGTTTATCAGGAAAGATAGAAAAAGATGCGATGTAGAGAACTCTTTCTTCACTCAAAACTTTTGTACATACACTGATCCATCTCAGGGAACAGGGGCTTTACTAAGAACTACAGAAAGAAAATGTATCAAAGTCTACAACAAATCCTGTATAAGAGAAAGAGCCTCCTGAAAAGTGACCGCCTCTGTGAATATTAAATGAAGAAACCTTTTTTTTTCCACTGATTACAGATCCCTTCTGCATAACGGGCAAGACGCGTGCCGCGAGAGCCACTTATCGATGCAAGGGAGATGGAACATGTGATTGCAGTGAGGCAAGCTCCGCACCGTCTCTCCGAGCTGAAAGTCCTGAATGCACAAAGCGGAAGGTGTTTTGACTTAGTTTCCTACTGATACCAGAGATTGATCACAGATCAATGACCTCCGTGAGAGGCGAGTTGAGGGGACAAAGGAAGCGATGATCGTACCTGAAGACACACTGAACAAGAGACTCTTTCTCCAGAAGCATCCATATCATTGCTAGTGATGGTTACTTTTGGGATCTTTTCGACCGAATCTCCAGGCAAGCCCTTAGCGCTGCTCGTGTCAAAGATGTTGTGAACCTCCTCATAGCTTGGTTCAACAGCGCCCATCTAATAAAATGCATAAATGTCGTAAGCAACTAACCGATCACAAGCAATGCCGATTGTAACACAATTAGGGGCATCGTGTTGAATTCTAATCAGAGGGACAGTACCTGACTTTGCACTGCACTTAGCATTGCTGGCCCGATCCGTTCACGAACAAGTCTCCCGCTTAAGAGGCTGACGATGACATCAATCTGTAATTTTAGAAGGAAATGGTCATTTGGCAGAACGGTTGATTAGCATTACACTTCTTGGCTAGAGAGCTTAGGATCAGATCCACAACAAAGCCACGATCCGTGAGCAAACGGATATCTGCGAAATTCCATACATCTACTTTGCTAGAAACACAGATGCGATAACAACATTCCGGCGCCATTGATCAATTAAAGGCGCGGCGCTAACTCACCAAGTAGAGGACACACTCGATCCCGGATTCATCCGAATGCCAGAGGACGAGGGACGACTCGAAGACTTCGATCGAGAAGACCGCCCCTGAAATCGCTCCGACGGCAGCCCCTCGAACGAACCCGCTCTCGGTCTCCTGGCCTATCAGAGCCCCAGTCATGGCTCCTAACAGAGTACCAACTGCAGAATCAAAAGATGCCTAAAAATTAAACACTTCAACAGAGGATTCCTCTCAATAAGAACGTCTCAAAATCTCATCTTGCGAAAAGATCACGCCATTCAGGCATGTCCCGGAACAGTTCTTGGAACATAAGTCTCAAAATCTCATCTTGCGAAAAGATCACGCCATTCAGGCATGTCCCGGAACAGTTCTTGGAACATAAGTCTCAAAATCTCATCTTGCGAAAAGATCACGCCATTCAGGCATATCCCGGAACAGTTCTTGGAACATCGAGTCATCGAGATCATAAGCAAAAAAAAAAAAAATCTGCAGAAACCTAACACGTCACGCGTCATTTACCAAGAAATTCCCACCCCCGCGCACCGACGTGGATTCAGAAGCGGCATTGAGGATCCCGAACCCGATGAAACCAAAACCCGAGCAATCACCGACCGACGGCAACCCCGGAACCCGCACGAAACGCACGCCAAAATCACGGCAAGAAAGGGGAACAAGAAACGAACCCAGAGCGAAGAAGAAGGTGAAGATGGCGGAGAAGACGTTGCCCACGACGGTGGAGACGGCGGCGCCGGACATTCGCCGGGCCCTCTCGAGGGAGCCGCCGATCACGGACGCGAGAGGCGCGCGGAACCCATAAGGACACGGGCAGAACTCCATCGCCTCGCCCCGACCTTTCGTCTGCCGAGATCCTCACTTTCTTCCTTCTTGGAGAGAGAGAGAGAGAGAGAGAGGGAGAGGGAGGGAGAGATTGAAAAGCCTGAATCAAATTACGAGATTACAGAAGAGACCCATGAATATATATACACGCACGTATATATATATTATATACATATGTATATAAATGGAAGAAGGTGAAGGTGGAGGCTAAGGCTAATATGCTTAGTACTTAAGGGAAAACGAAAAGCGACCGCATCGACCTACTCGCATTTATGATCCTATTTCTCTCCCCTTTTATTTCTTCCCCCTTGATCTTTCTCAGGCTAACCTCCTCTCCCTCTCCCGCTCTCTCTCTCTCTTCTCTCTCTACACGTTTTCTTGGAAGGGCAGGTGCGGTCTGGTCTTCGTTTTCGTTTTCAAATTTGCGTAACGTTCGCCGTCAAAGGCACGGGAGACGAGAAGAGAGAGAGAGATGGATGGGAAGCTTCTGTTTGACGGCCTCCGACGTGGAGTTCCGACCATTACTCCCTCTCTCTGTCTCTATCTGCCACGAAAATATCTTCTGCGGAGCTGCTCAGCGAGGGGGCCGCAACGTCGTAATAGAAAATTTAAAAAATAGAAAGTTAAGCTACGTATGGCAACATTTCTTAGCTGAAAATAGTTTTTTATTCAGAAATAATTTTTTTATTTTTATTTTGAGAAATAATTTCTGAATAAAAAATATATTCGGTAACTACACAAAATTTTTACTCTTGAAATAAAAAAATATAAATATGTTTGATACGAAACGTTTTCTTTTTTATATTTATTTATTTTTTATTATTACTCACAGATTGATTGCCGTCGCCGCCTGTTGCCGCCCGCCACCACCGTTGCACGACCACCGACCGTCACTGCCAACCGCTGCCGCACAGCCCATTGGCTGCCACCTCTCTCGGTCGGCAGCGTCCGGTGGCAACAGCGACGATTGACTAGTCGGCCAGCGGTTGGCGGTGGCTCCAAATGGTTAGAGGTGATAGTGGCAAGAGAAATGAATAAAAGAAAAAAATTTGGCTTATTTCTATAAATTGTTCCTAAGAATAAGAAGTAATTTTTTTTTTGTTTCTTGTTTCTACTCAAAATCTATTCCCAGGCTAACTTTCTCTTTCGGCGAACAGAAAAACAAATTGGCGTTACCAAACGAAATTCTATTCTTTTTTTGTTCCGATGAACAAAAGAATATAAATTTGGAGAAACAAAAACGTTGTCATGTAGACCCTTAATATCTAACTAATGTATTCCCAATTAGAATCTCCAACCGTTACATTTGAGATAAGTTTATCCTCTATCAATTTCTATAAAACTTTATAATTAAATTATTGAGTTGAGTGATACATGATAGTTAACAAATATATTAGTTTAGGGTTTTACCATCCGCTAGTTTTCGTTAAACTTTATAGTCAAATTATTGAATTGAATGACACGTGACAATTAATGGGTGTACCAGTTTGGGGATTTTACCCTTGGCTTTTCACGGGTGTATCAACTTTTGGTTTTTCTTGATATTTATCCGATTTAATGAAAACTAACGAAAGGTAAATTTATCGTAAATATACTAGTTTGAGATTTTCAATGATAAAAAAATTCATTTATAATAAATTTATTACAGATGTACCTGTTTAAAGTTTTTGCTAGTCAAAAAATTAGTTTGTGACAAATTTATCTCATGTATATATTTATGTTTTTTTCACAATATTAATTTAAAATAAATATATAGGTAGAAAAAGCGAAAATCAGAAATATTATTTGGGCTGCTGCGGACAGTGAATTTATATGTCTCAATGCGGTTGGGCCCATATTTCTGAATATTGGTTGCAATGATTTAATTGATATACCCAAAAAAGGGTCATCTAGCTTTGATGTCCGAACCAATTTATTATTTGCTATTTCCAGTATTGGGTCAGGTGAAGAGTAGATGAAACGTGCCATTGGATTAATTTTCAAAATAAAAGAAAAAAAGAAATTTTGTTTTTGAGATTCACATATACTCCGAATGTAATTCTTAGAATAAGAGAAAAAGGCACACAGATAAATGTCATGTAGCGTTAGAATTTATTAGAGGATGAGGTGATGGAATTCAAACTTTTTGACATGACGGGGAGGGAACAATGAACCACAAAATGTGGATCTTCTTTGGAACACCCTCAAGCTTTTTTACAATGTTGTTAGGAAAACGGTTCTGTAGTCATGTCTAGCATACCGTTCAAGAAAAGCCCATTTGGAAACACCAAGTATTTTTGGTTTTCCTATCAAAAGTCCAAATGCTTTATGAAAATCATCAAAAAGAATGTATACAGATTTACGTGCAAATACTTATGTCTTGTGAAAATTTCGGGTGTTTCAATTAAATCAAAGTACCTCTAATAAGTCAAAAAAGTAAAATAATAAAAGTCAATCTAAACGCGCCCTTGTGTTTGGTTATGCAATGCATTCACCTATAACTACAAAAGATAGCCAAACAAAGGGTTTCCAAAAGTTAGTCTGAAATTTGGCATGCTGATTTAATGCCGAGTCGAATCCCACATTATTTCGCTGTAACATGCGGATATATGTTGGCTATTGAAGCATTTTAGAAAAGTTTGCACTGTCTGTTCGTCCGAAATCATGGAATTTAAATAGCCTCAGAAACCGAATTAAAAATTAAATGCGTAGGGGGGGTTAGTGGGGCACCATCAACCATGCGCAAATCAGGAGAAGAAAAAATCAAGTCGAACACGCCTTTGTTTATGTGCATGTTGCGTCCAAGCAAGGCACCATATTCGTAATTAAACATAATTTGTTTGGTGTCATAATCCATGCAAAAGCACATAAATTAACTCGTTAATTATAAGCTTATGAGTCAAAGTGGTTGAAGAGATCGAGCACCCCATCGTTTCATATACGTCGCAACTTGCTTTCACTGATAATGAAGATGATCAGGGGGGAAATTGAGGAAACCCGCCCTTAGTTTTGCATCTTTACCACTTCCCCTCTTGCTAATTTTAGAAAGTACTACTTTGTATCTGACAAAACACATGCAAAAAAAGATAAAATTGACATTCCTATCAACCTCTCGGAGGTTCAACGATTACACAAAAACCCTAAGATCCAAAACAGTACTGTCGATAATTGTTAACTTCTCTCTCTCGTCTCTATCTCCCTCGCCAACTTCTACCATCTATGCCCCCCTAGCCATTCTCTCTCTCTCTCTCTCTCTCTCTCTCTAATATGAGGTCGTGTAGAGGGACAGGATTGAGGATTGGATTATTGTATAGGGCATGGTTATTTTGGGTCACAATGAAAATCTTGTAGGTGAAAGCAAATAAAAATTGATGTGAAGATGTGATTCGGTGTTTGATAACAAAATTTATTCGGTGTTTGATAACAAAATTTAACACTTGTGCTCCTTGAAAAAGAAGAGAGGAACTAGTACAGAATAAAAGTGAGGAGGGTTTTCAGAATCTCTCTAATAGTATTGACAATTGTTACTCGTCGAGGGCCATCAGCAAATCTAAGGATTGAAGTTCCTACAACTTTGGTTTTTTTCTCTTCTCTATTCTTGTTCTTTCACTAAATTTTTGAAAATTATAAAGACCCCAATTTAGGCTTTCTAATAGATTGGTAGATTTAGTGCACTACATAGTTTGAATATGGGATTTCCATGACCCTAATAGGCATAGTCTCGGTCCACCTAATATATGATTTATGCCTTTCTTATGGTACTTAAAACATCCCATTAGAGTCAACTTTCACATCCTTTGTGATGATGGGTGACCTATATTATTCCAATCTAATATGCACATAAGAAGGGATGCTTTGACGTCATTTCACATTCCGGGGTAGTGAATTTCCTTCCAACTAATGGCTATTTTATAAAACCCTCGGAATCAGTGTTATTCTACAATAATTCCCCGTTCTAAGGGGCAATATCTCCTATGACCCAATCAAAGGGCAAGGGCTGGCTCAGTAGACAACTTTAATTACAACGTGGAATAGACAAAAATTTCTTGAACATCGAGACGACATATCATGATGACCTAAGTCTGTCTTCTGTCTTCTCCCCAAAGCGCTAGAAGCCAAAGGCAAATCTCTTGCCATACCAATCAAAAGATCTGCTTTGATTTCCGGTCCAATTTTCTCCTCCTTTCTAGCTTGTTCTCGGCCTATCCGGAGCTCTAAAATTATGACACTCAGCTGATTTTTTACTTCCATGGTCATATGGATAAGCTTAAGGCGCATTTAATAATCATTTTATTTTAAAAAATAATTTTTTAAATTTTATTTTTAAAAATGATTTATGAACAAAATAATACGTTTAATAATTGCACAAAATTTATATTCTCGACATAAAAATGTGTTTGGTAAGATTTTTAATTTTTTCTACCTCTTAATTTTTAATAATTTTACTCTATTTTTATTTTCCCTTTTTTCTTATTCTTCCTCTTAATCATAGATTGTCGTGACGAGGCCGAGTCTCATTAGTGGCCAGGTGAGGCCGAGCCTCATCAAATTGTCTAGCCACCAGTGAGATTCGGCCTCACCCAAATCTAGTGAGGCAGAGGCTCGTCGTGACTAGATGAGCCTTTAGCAAGCTTGCTGTACATCGCCTAATTTGTTGTTGGCCATCGTTGGCGGTGGCGGCAACAGCCGACGATGGCAGGTGATTGCCTGTGGAAGGAAGAAGAAGAAAAAGAAGAGAGAAGGAGAAAAGAAAGAAAAAAAGATAAAGTTAGGCTTGATTTTTGAAACTGTTTTTAGGAATAAGAAGCGAATTTTTTCTACTTTTTGATTTTATTCCAAATATATTTCTGGTAATAAAAAAATGGATTTTTATTTCTGAAACCAAAAATTTTAACAAATAGATTTATGCTTTTTTTTTCATTCCATAGAACAAAAAAGAAAAAAAAAATAGATGTTTCGGGGATGGTTAACATTCGGGACCTTAATGTCTACGACCTGAAAGAGTCCTTCGAGATGCAGACAGTGTCATCGGTCAATAAGTCGACCAAAACACGTTTATTAGTTCGATCATTATAAGTTCGCCAGCTGCGGTGGATGGAGAGTTCGAGCATTGCTATCATCACTTCCTATAAGTCGCACTATTCCATCAGTGGTAGTGTGAGGTCCTAAGAGAGGGAAAATTTGATGAAACCGGCCTTGTCTAGTTTTGCATCTTTACCACTTTCTCTCTTCTAATTTTCAAAACTACCGCTTTGCATCTCACGGAACGTAAGCAAATACCGTGTTGCCCTTCCTTTCAAATGTCCCACACGATGTTCATTAATTCTCTAATCACAAAAACCCTAAGCCCCATAACGCTGCTGCCGATAATCGCAACCTCTCTATTGTAGAACGATCGACGTTGTGGCCTCTGGCAACCTTGGGTCCAAAGGTTGCGTGCAGGGAGGGTGGGGGCAGTATTAAAGAATTAGTTTATTTTATGGGGCATGGATGTTTTTGAGTTACCTTGGAGAAAATGAAAATATACATTGATGTGAAAATGTAATTTTGGTGTTTGATAACATACATAAGTGATGAGGGTGCTCTTAATATTCCTAATATTAATAACAACGACAGTGGCAATTATTAATCATCCAAACCCCTCAATAAATCTAATATTCGAGTTTTTGCGGGTTTTTTTTTTTCTCTTTTGTATTCCTTTATTTTTTTTCTTTCACTCATTCTTCGAGAATTAGAAAGGATGAGTCATCCTAACAAGCCATAACAGTTCGTTTAATAATGCTGCATATGTTTATGAGATTTTCTAGTGATCCGAAATGTATAGTCTCAATCCCCCCTAATATGTAGTTTATATTTTATTTTATGAGGCTCTCAACGTCGCACGAAAGTCAAATTTCACATCCTTCACGATGCTGGCATTACTTATACTAACTTATGTCGAAATTGCGCGTAAGAAAAGGGAGTGATCATTTGTCATTTCACATTGAATACATGATTTTAATGCAGATGGGTAATTTTCTTCTACCTAATGCCTATTTTATAACTTTTCCATATCGATGTTTTCTACCTCAGTTTTCCCTTGGAAAGAGGTAATGTCTCCTATTGACCAAATCAAAGCAAGGGCTGGTTTTCAATTCGCAACATGGAATATACAAAATTGCCTGAGGGTGGAGGCAACTTGAAGTTCGATGATTACGTATGGTTCTGTCTTCTCTCCAAAGTGCTAGAAGCAGAGACAAATCTCTTGCCATAACAACCGAAAGATTTGCCCTAATCGAGTCCTTTCCTTGCGGCTGGTCATTGGCCTTTCGGACAATCTAAAAAAATCCATGGCATTGACTGGAATTTTTTATTTGTCCCATTCTTTTGGTGGGTAAGCTAATATCAGTGACCTGAAAAGAGTCAATCAAGTTGAAGATGTGGATGATGCTGTTGCTCAAGAAGTCCACCAAATTGGGTACTTTTCTGTGGATGTCCCAAGAAAATCGTGGAGTAAACAATGAATAACCAAACTTCGGATTTGGACCGCCTTCATGATAATTCAATTCACATGAGGGACTAACTGATGGTAATTGATGCACGAAAGAGGTCTTGAGTGTCATTATGCATGCAACATATTCATTCTTGTGTTCTGCACCCAATCTTGCACCGTTTGCTGAATGTACATGAATGCAGTGGGGAACGAAGAGTTGCCAAAGCAAAGCAAAAGAAACTGTCTAGACTCAAGTGTCATAGTGAGTCTATGCCCGGGTTTTGTCTTGCTCTCTCGATTTTGGCGTCTCGACAAAAGAATTCGAATTTTCATGACTGTATTTATCACGTGATTAAGAGTTTGATATTTGAATGGCAAGAGGCTGAAGGAGGATAGAGACAAAATATTTGCATAGATGAGTATATAAAGTTTGCATGGCCATTGTATTATTTTGTTATTATGAAATTTTTAGACTACTATCACAAATAGGTTGCACTTCAGGCCAAACACTAATACGGGGAAATGCAAAATGGTGGGGGAGATGGAGGTACAAGAATATTCCAATTCAAGACCCCTTATTTTGATACCGTATGAAATTTTGGGCTGATGATATTATGAATAGTAGTGCAGTCTAGTACTTTTTCAAAATATTGTACGTTTGAATATTGTCCTATATGATTTTACAATGCTTCATCGTAATTAATTTTGAAATGCCGTATAAAGTGATTTTTCCTTCGATTTTACGGCATTTCGTCGTTGTCAAGTTCGGAGAGTCATCAATACGCAGTCCACTATTATTGCTCGCTTGTTTTATGGCTAACGTAATGCGACTTTGAGAGGTGAATCGAGAAGAATGAGAGAGATGCGGATCCGTATGCGGTGCACGACAGCCGGTGAAGGTAGAATCCGGTTGGACCGGACGGCCCATCCGCTTGCCAAATTACTGTTGCCGGCCTACGTAGGGATGATCGAACCCGTCCCATTCAATCGTTAAATGGACCTCAAAATCCGAACCGAATGATGAAACGAGCCCAGGCCCTTTTTGGACAATCGACAGATCAAGCCCAGGCCCAGGATTGTGCGGCCTCAACCAGATTTCGCCGTGCCCTCTATGATGTTCCCAGTCTATGGTAATAATATATCGACGTTATGTTTATTTCACAAAAAAAATGAATAATTTTAAAAATATTCATTTAAAAATAATTATTTATATTTTTTGAAATAATTAGTTGATGAAACATGTTTTCATTATTGATAATAACTTATATCTCAACATTATCATGGACTATGGATATATTTTTTGTTCATTTATTGATATGGACATATAAATGATCATATTTAGGAAAATATTTTTTAAATTATCAGTTTTCTATGGAACAAACAAAACCCGAGTCTTGACAGATTTGGCTTTTAGCACCCATGGGCTATATTAATAATCATTTATGTGGTTTGAGATATGGACAGGTATATATATTGTCATCGTTCTAATCTAGTCTCTATATTTGTAATTTGTCCAATCAAGTACTTTTACTTTCACGGATTTTCTAATGAAATCCCTCTAGCACCAACCGGCCAAATCCAGCTATTATGGCAAATTGAACGTGACCTTCAATAATAGATAATTTCTTTTCAGGACACGATTTTTCCACACCTCTTTTGACTTATTCACTCCCTAAAACGGTGTTTTGACTATATTATCCTTCATGATCTCGCTTTTTTAGCACGTTATACCCACCGGTAATAATTAATGTCAAATGTGGGACCCAATTTGTCTCGTTTTTACTTTGTCCTTCTTTCTTTTTTACTTTTCTCTCCATTACTTATTCGACCGGGAGGTCCTAGGCGTGAGGTGCAGTAATATGATGCACGAGCTGAAAAGGAAGGAGTTGGTGATGGTTAACATGGAGGGTTCAGCTCCAATGAAGTGGAGGGCGACAATGGAGAGGTGCAGGTGCGAGCTCCCCTTGCCGGAGTGCGATGTCATCGGGTCAACGGCCGCCGTGGCCACCGTCACCCACGACAGATCCCTACTGCTAATCATGGATCAAGGGTGCAGTGGAGGACATAGGTGGGGAGAAGGTGGAAAGGAAAAAGAGGATCATGAATAGGTAAAGAGAGAAAATAGAGAAACACAAAAGAAAGAGAAAGAAGATCCGAGTAAAAGGAGCGGGATGCAATATGGGCCCCGCATTTGACTTTAATAATCGCCATTGGCTATATCGTACCAAGACGTAGGACCCATAAAAGATGGTACCGTCAAAATATTATTTTGAGGGAGCGGACAAATTAAAGAGGGTGTGGAAAACATTCTCTCCTTTTTTTGTTTTTTTGGGTATATACTATAAAAGACCACTTCTATTATAGTTCTTCTTTTGTTTAGTGCTTCAACGAAGGAGGGTCAAATGTCATCCGAATCTTCCAATTCATCAAAGTTTCTAAACCATATGGTAGTTGGGATTGCATGACGAGTGCCCACGTTTAGGTGGTCTAAAAGAGAATCTTAGATAAAAAGTTATTTTTGCACAATCATTTCTTTTGATGCATGATTATTGTGGGTTTATTTTGCAAATAATAAATATTTTAAAACATATTTTTTAAAATGATTGTTTGTATTGATTACAAAAATAAGTGAACAAAAAATATTTTCGTAATTCATGAAAACAATTAGACATAAATTATTACCATAATGAGAATTTTTTTTATCAATTAATTGTTTCACATGATATAGAAGATTATTTTGAAGAATTTTTTTAAATCACTTATTCTCTACAAAAATAAATAGATCCTTGATTTGAGTCCATTGGACATGGATGTTGTCGGTGATCAATGTCCAAAAGTCGGAATCTAATAAAGCAGATAGCGAGTAAGTAACATATTCTAAGATCAAGGGACTCATCCTTTTCATGCTTTTTATTTTTGCTTAAAAAGGTCTCAAAATTTTAATTTTTCATTTATTACCAAAAAAGGGCCTTCTTTTCGCGTCAAACTTTTGACCATCTAGGTCAAGAAATATCATTTTTGGGCTAATACATAGGGGTGAGTAGCGGTCTAGGGTCGACCCTAGACCGACCCTGGACCTGCCCAACCTTGCCGGTCCTGGTCTAGTTCCCAAGGGGACTGGGTCGGTCCTTGGTCTTGAAATTCTAGGAACAACACTGTGCGGGTTGGTCCTCGGTTCTGAGAGTTTTAGGTCGGTCCAACCTTGGAACAACCCTATATATTATATTATATTTACATTATTTATAATTCTTTTGTATATTCAAACCTAAGTAAAATGTTTGTTAAAAAAAAAAAAACTTAAGTAAAATGATGTGAAAGCCGTTGACTCCTTAGGCTCAAAGTCATGGATAGACGGCATCTAATTCCAAAAGGCGTGAAGTTTACACCATCAAGTTCTTCATGGCCTCCTCCTCCACAGTCTAGAGTACGTTCTTCACTGTGAGGACAATGACTCCTCATAGTCACGGACTCGCAACGTCCAAAACGGTGCGAAGTTTATACCGTAAATCTCCTCACGGCTTCCTTCCTAAAAGTACGTTCTCTTCCATTCTATTTTCTTTGTTCTTCAATTTGCCAAAATCAAAAGTAGCAACATCCCGCTCGCTGCATTGTGGACCCTATCTTGTCCCGTATCTCGATGAGTGGTTAGTAAGTATGAAATTTTTATTATTGTGTCATCTTAAATTTGTTGAATATGAATTGGTATTTATAGTTTAGTTACACAATGCCGCATTGTAGATAGATGTGTAATTTGAATTTGTGGGTTTGCTTTTTTAGGGAGTATAAAAAATAAGATGAAAAAAACTATCGATCGGTCCCGGGTTGACCCTGGAACCGGACCAAATCCATTGGGTCAGTCCGGTCCTTGGTCCCAGGCTCAATAGAGTTGGTCCTAGGGCTAGGGGGTGGCCCGGACCAACCCGAACCATGCTCACTCCTACTAATACGAACGTGTGGTTGCCTAATTTTTAAAAGTCGGTGTAGGCATAAAAAATTGCATCAAGTGTTTTAAAAGTTTGATTTGATGTGCAAGCAAATCATAAATAAATAAATATATATATATATATATATATATATATATATATTTTATTTTATGGGATATCATTTAATCCTTCCGACAAGTTCATCGTCAAAATTGTCGATATGAGGCGCCAGAGTATAGCATATCGTCTTTTAATTTGCTTTGCAGAGGTGGTGCCACAGTAAATAAAAAATAAAAAATTTAAGTACAAACAAAAAACGAAAAAAACATTGAAGAAAGACTAAGCAAACCATAACTAAAAAAGAAAAATTAAGCAAGAGAAAGAGCCACTGTCTCAAGGATAGGCATGAGGCCACCCTACCTTGTCGGGGGGAAATTCAAACACCACCACCGCCTTGTGTTCCCTGTGCGTGGCGAGGCGACGCATTAGTCGGTGTAAAGACAATATAGCCTTAGGCCAAGCTGAAAGCATGAATTAATCATGCTTGTGGAATTTATAGGGTTGAGTATGCTCCGACGTCCAGAAGTCAATCGATACAGGACAAAGCGAAGACGAACGCACACAAAACAATCATTCCACAATGTTCTTTTTTCTTGTGAAGCGTTCCAAGCTTGTATCTCCTATCAAGTCAGAATATTACAACTGCATTGTTCCACATTGGTTGAGAAACAAGGATTATGAACTAATCTATCTCTCAAGGGACGGAAGACTCTAATTTTTAATGACTGAACCGTTGACGCGTTTTCAATTTCAATAGAAACGTAAAGTACATAATAATAATGATATATAATAAGTTTTCAATAAAATAATGAATATAAATATATTTGAAACGATATATATGTTTATATCTATTGTGAATATGACATAGTTTGTGAATCTTTCCGTACCCATGAACCATTGGGAGTGAAACTTTGAGTTATTGAGTGAAGAGTAAGGATGCAGAGATGATGTATATAATTGGTCTGTGGAAGTGGTAACAAGATGGTTGGTGCTAAAAGTTATAGGATAGAAGGATTATATTACTTAGGAGCTCCGAAGGTGGGATTGGCCTCCCGTGCACAAACTAGTCTGGAGTTGATGCCGCTCTCCTTATGAGACTAGGACAGGCCGAAACCAATTGTTATTAAGCTTAATGAGGACTGCTGTCTTGTTCGATAGACTAGATGCCAGAGCAAAGTTGAGCGTGGTATAATATCGTATAAAAGAGCTATTCGTCATATTGTTTACTAGAACAACTATAAAAGGAAAGCTTGCCTAGTGAGTTTCGCTCGCCAGGCCCCACATGGGTTAATCCGCAATCAAGGAAACTACCGACCCTTGATAAATACATATATCATCTTTCTCCCTTCCCCATCTTTTGCCTCGATTGGTCAAATTCTCTCTCTCTCTCTATTGGTTTTTTATAAAGAAATTTTGGGTTGCTTTTTGTTTTCCTCACAACTTCTGTTTTCCAATTTTTCAAATTTTTTTATTGTTTTTTGTTTTCTTTACACTTTTCTTGATGTAACGTCACATTAGTGCCATCTATACAAAAAACATAATGAGAAAAATCCATGTCATCAATTTCACCCATGACTTTGCCAGAATGACCAAAGTGCACAAATAAGAGAGAGAGAGAGAGAGAGAGAGAGAGAGAGAGAGAGAGAGAATTTGATCACAAAGTCTTACATTTTGAAAACTTGATTGCACAATGACTCGATCTTAAGAGTTAACAGTGAAACCTTTCCTCGTAATATTTGATATGATACAACAACCAATGGAGTGGAAAGGTAAATACTAAAGGAAGCATAATAGCTATAGTAATATTTGACACAATAGCCATTGTGGATTTTGTGCGATAAGAACTATTACGAACTACGAAACTATAATAAGATAGACCGTACTTCAATCAATATATTGTGCCGTAGCAATTTGACATTTCACATCCAACTCGACATCAAGGACAGAAGGCAGACACTTTAAAAAAGCTCCTCATAAGCTTTTCTCTTATCATTGTCTAAATATTCGATATGTCAAATCCAACTAGCTTCCTTAAAGAAAGAGCTAGAAAAGAGTCCACAATCTCAATAAAAAGCCAGCAACCCCATTTATTACGTCCTTTATTCCTCTTTTTACTTGAAAACTCGAAATTTCATTTTTCATTCAAAAAAAAAGGACTGTGGCGCTACATTTTGACTTGCAGCTATAGCTGGCTCCACCTTCATCTCACCTTTCACATTGAATTCTTCAATTATGATTTTATTTCGATTAGCTTTGACCTTATCCTATCTTGGGAAAGAATTAAATACCGGAGAACACAAGATGCATCGCATCCTCACCGTTATCCCGGTAACCAAACACAGCTTTAGGAGGTCACGATTCCCCTCTTCCCCCTTCCTTTTTTTTTTTTTGGTGAAAAGAGGAAAGAATATGCGGAGAGCACCAAAAAGATAAGAGGCCAAAAAAGATTAAAATAATAATCCAAACTCGGCATTGGGAAGGAGAACCTTAAAACACGTGTCCTCGACCTGGGCCCCGGCTGTCGTCATCATCATCGTCTCCCCGTTTTTTCTCGAAAACGATCGCGACAAAAAGAGTTCCCCCCGCAAAAACGTTCATTGCAATTTGCATCTTCCCATGTCCAACCAACCACCCCCACCGATCCCTCTCTCTCTCTCATCCTCTGAAATCTCCCCGATATTTAATCAACCCTATCCCCCTCCTTCTCTCTCTCTAGTTTCTCTCTCTAGCTTCTCTCTCTCCGCGTGATTCAGATCTCCGTCTAATCTCGCCGCCGCATCTCGCCGCCGGCGGAGCAGCTCCGATCTTTATCCATGGGTAAGCCGCCGCTTTCCGCCGTTTCCCGTTTCCCGTTGATGCGTGCGCTCTGGCGTCGGAAACCGCGATCGAAATTTTCTCTCTAATCCGATCGTTCGGCGTGTCAGCTTGCGAGAATCCGTTCAAGAGCATTCTGAAGACGCTCGAGAAGCCCGGAGGCGGCGAGTTCGGGAGCTACTTCTCTCTCCCGGCCCTCGGCGATTCCCGGATTGGTCAGTGCTTCTCGTTCTTTCCTCTCGTCGTCGTCGTCGTCGTCGTCGTTGTGGTCGTTTCTTTCGATTCATTTCGATGTTTTGGATTGGAAATGATGAGTTTAATGGCGCTTCGGAGTGGATTTGCTCGGTGTTTGGCGCGAGTGCGAAGTTCGTTTTTCAGTAGTTTTTGAGTTCGATGGTCCTCTGTTGCGGATAAGAGTGGCAGAGTGCCGTACTCTTGTCAGGATTCTAGCGGAATCTACCTGTTCAATTTCAATCTCCGTTTATGCTTCAGATAGGCTGCCGTACTCTATTAGGATTCTTCTGGAGTCGGCCATTCGGAACTGCGACGAGTTCCAGGTCAAGAGCAAGGATGTCGAGAAGATCATCGACTGGGAAAAAACTTCTCCTAGACAAGTCGAGATCCCATTTAAGCCAGCTAGAGTGCTGCTGCAGGTACATGGAGCTGCGCATCGTGTGTCATTGATGCTGATTGGGGTTTTGAAGAGTTGCGATGTTTGAAATCTGATGATGCGTCGTCATTTGAATCAGGATTTTACTGGGGTGCCTGCTGTTGTTGATCTTGCTTGCATGCGTGATGCGATGAATAGCCTCGGGGGAGATCCGAATAAAATCAACCCACTGGTGAGCTTTATATGTCAGCATGTCGCTCGTTCCAGCTACTCGTTGGTGGTGAAGGAACTTTATCTTTGTGTGTGCAAGTAGTTGAACTGTCATTTGTGAACATGTCAATCGTTGTGCAGGTTCCAGTGGATCTTGTTATCGACCACTCCGTTCAGGTTGATGTGGCAAGGTCAGAAAATGCTGTCCAGGCTAATATGGAACTTGAGTTTCATCGGAACAAGGAGAGATTTGGCTTTCTCAAGTGGGGTTCAACTGCATTTCATAATATGCTTGTTGTTCCGCCTGGATCGGGGATTGTCCACCAGGTAGTAAAACATGTAGTGCATATATACTGGTCATATGTATGACTTTAACATGAGAAGTGGAAAAAACTGTATATACCCCTGGTGGAACTATTACATGCCATGTCCTTTGAGAATATGCAATTTTCTTGCTTTACCAGAATATTGGCCTGTATCATTGAGTTGACAAACTGAGCTGGAATCTATTTGCAGGTTAATCTAGAATATCTTGGCAGAGTGGTCTTCAACACAAACGGCTTGCTTTACCCTGATAGTGTTGTTGGTACTGATTCACATACAACTATGATAGACGGATTAGGAGTTGCTGGCTGGGGAGTTGGAGGAATAGAAGCAGAAGCTGCAATGCTTGGCCAGGTAAGAGAATTCAATATATTATTATTATTATTATTATTGTTATTATTACTGTGGATGGCTGATAAAGTAGTGTCATTTGACACTAGTATGTCCTTTTCAAGATGTTCTGAAGTATGAACATACATCCATTAGATTTTTCAGTCATTTCTTAGCATTTCTGTTTTCATCTCTTATTTTGATGCAGCCGATGAGCATGGTCCTTCCTGGTGTGGTTGGGTTCAAATTAACTGGGAAGCTGAAAGATGGGGTAACAGCAACTGATCTGGTCTTGACTGTAACACAAATGCTAAGGAAGCATGGTGTTGTGGGCAAATTTGTTGAGTTTTATGGTACATCTTCTGATTCCCCCGCATCGTTAACCCTTTCTGTTGAAGATATTCCACAGCCACCGAATCCTTCTTGTTACTGTTGTTTTTAAACATCATGTCACTTTTGCAGGGGAAGGAATGAGCGAATTGTCATTGGCAGATCGTGCCACCATCGCTAACATGTCACCTGAATATGGTGCCACTATGGGCTTTTTCCCTGTTGATCATGTCACTCTGCAGTATCTTAAATTGACCGGCAGAAGTGAGGAAACCGTAAGTAATCACAGAGATTTTTGTCATAATTTGTACTGAGTACTGAGTACTTGCTTGTGTTAACTTAAGCAACTTCATAGGTTGCCATGATAGAATCTTACTTGCGGGTGAACAAGATGTTTGTGGATTACAATGAGGTGAGTTTTATGAATGTTTTTGACTTTAAGAGTACATCATTATTTCTTGCTAAGAATCTTTGTGTTGGAAGCAGCCCCAAGTGGAGAGAACATACTCCTCTTATCTGGAACTGGATCTTAAGGATGTGGAACCATGTATTTCAGGTCCCAAAAGGTAATCCCCAGTGGATACAATACTGTTGCCATGAAGTAGGTTTAGTTCCCCCCCTTCCTCACCCTTCTATTGGCTAAGAGTCAATGCTTTCCAGGCCACACGATCGAGTCCCACTGAAAGAAATGAAAGCTGATTGGCATGCATGCTTGGATAATAGAGTTGGATTTAAGGTGAGGCTTTCTGGAATCTTGTATACTCTTTATAAGTGATCATAGGTGTGCATGGTCACGGGGCTCTTTGTTGGTTCCAAAATTTGGGAAGTGAATTGCCCTTCGCATGCAGTGCTTGTACTCTGGTAAATGTACTAGAACAAAATAGTTAACTAACTATGTGTTGACTTGTGCTTACTGCTGACATTGATTCTACCAGCCTTTTTTTTTTTTTTTTTCTTTGTGCTGCTTTAACTGTGCAGAAGTTGGTTGATGAGCAACTTTGTTTGTTGAAATCTTAATGCAGGCTCCTCTTACGTGCATTGAATTTTTGAACTATGTTGTTGAAGAGTTTAGGAGCCTTTAGATGGGCAAAATGGCATGCTTCATGGAGTATTATTGATATTGATTTTTTTTCTGTCTTTACTTAGGATTTTGACTGATTTTCATCCATGTCTTTGCAGGGTTTTGCTGTGCCAAAGGAATCACAGGGAAAGGTTGCGGAGTTCACATTTCATGGGACTCCAGCTCAGCTTCGGCATGGGGATGTTGTTATAGCAGCTATCACTAGCTGTACAAATACTTCAAATCCTAGTGTAATGCTTGGTGCTGCTTTGGTAGCAATGAAGGCTTGTGAATTAGGGTTGGAGGTTGGCTGACAAAAACTCTTCTTCTGACAAAGTAGAATATATTAGGCAATACGTTTAGATGTTCATATGGATTTTGCTACACCCGTCACCTGATAGTATAGGCTCATGTGCATCTGCATGTACCTTGCAAAATTTTACTTGATCTGCTGTCCACTGAATTGATTCTTCGCTCATGTATAATATCTTTAAGCATTATACAGTTGCAGCTGGAATCAATGCAGCATATTTAAAATTTTTAACAGAAAATTTTGATGAGTTGCTACATTTGGTTGTAGATGACTTAGTTTTTTTTTTTTTTTTTTTTTATCTGAACAAAATAAATCTTGTGTCAGGTAAAACCATGGATTAAGACAAGTCTTGCTCCGGGCTCTGGGGTTGTGACCAAATATTTGCAGAAAAGGTGCCTTTAATCGACCCGAGTATTCTTCTCATGTTAGCAACCATGGATCTTCTTGCTAAGCTAGACGTGTTGTTTTTGCAGTGGCTTGCAGACATATTTGAACCAATTAGGATTCAATATTGTTGGCTATGGATGCACTACATGCATTGGAAACTCAGGGGATATCGATGAATCAGTAGCATCAGCTATTACTGAAAATGGTAGAGATTAATTCATAATCCTGCATAATATGATCAAGAAAATTTTATAAGCTCACTTAACTGTTGAATTTGCACAATGTCAGATCTTGTAGCTGCAGCTGTATTGTCTGGAAACAGAAATTTTGAAGGACGTGTTCACCCCCTAACTAGGGCTAACTATCTGGCTTCTCCTCCTCTCGTGGTTGCCTATGCTCTTGCTGGCACGGTATGTAACATGCAGTTGTATTTGCAGTTGTTGGTTCTTTATTAGCGATCTACTCCAACCTTGGTATTATCCTCGGAATTCGCTTTTCTTTGTGATTGCAAGTCTAGTTTTTGGCACATTCCTCATGGGAGACAACCTTTGCAGGTAGATATTGATTTCGAAACCGAACCCATCGGGGAAGGAAAAGATGGAAGAAAAGTATACTTGAGAGACATTTGGCCATCAAATGAAGAAGTGGCAACTGTAAGCCAATAAATCTGCTAGGGGCTTATGGAAATCTTCACTTTGACTATTAATTATAGAGATTGTAATTGGTGATTCTGTTTTTTTTCTCTCGTATAATCTGTCTTCAGGTTGTCCAATCGAATGTGCTTCCAGATATGTTTATGGCAACATATGAGGCTATCACTAAAGGAAATCCTATGTGGAATCAGTTAGCTACACCTTCTAGCACTCTCTATGCTTGGGACCCAACATCAACATACATTCATGACCCACCATATTTCAAGAGCATGACAATGTCTCCTCCTGGCCTTCATGGCGTGAAGGATGCCTACTGCTTACTAAACTTTGGGGACAGCATTACGACTGACCATATTTCTCCGGCTGGTAGCATTCACAGGGATAGCCCTGCTGCAAGGTATCTAATGGAACGTGGGGTTGATAGAAGGGACTTCAACTCTTACGGAAGTCGCCGTGGGAATGATGAGATCATGGCAAGAGGAACCTTTGCTAATATTCGCCTTGTCAACAAGTTTCTTAAAGGAGAAGTTGGACCTAAAACAATCCACATCCCCAGTGGGGAGAAACTATCTGTTTATGATGTTGCCATGGTAATTTTCTTCACTCTGCAGACCCAATACAGACACCGCATCACAAATGACAGTGTTGTGAATGATGGGGCCTCATTATTCATAGTTGTTGGTTGGATAAGCCATTCTATTTAGATTGGCCCTGAGAATTATGCTACTTACCATGTCTATTGCTAGTCATTTAAGTCTGAAAGAAGCTGATTTTTTGTTCGGTCCATTAATGCCAGCTAGATCAACCTCCTAGCAACATCCTTCTGGGTCATCCCACTGTTAGTTGAGATTCATTTGACAGGTCAATGTGATATCATCTTAATTGGGAGAACTTTTTAAAGAAAATAATCTGATTTTAACTGTCCGCCTGCTGGTTAATATTCTATTAGCTGAGTATGGGCTCCATCAATGACTCATTATCTGATTACTGGTGCCATTGTGGCTCATACTAGCTTTGTCTCTTGTATGGCAGAGGTACAAGAGTGAGGGGCATGCCACCATTATTTTGGCTGGTGCTGAGTATGGAAGTGGAAGTTCTCGCGATTGGGCTGCCAAGGGTCCAATGCTGTTGGTGAGCATTTTCGTGCCTTTTTATTCAATTATTTGTCCAATTTTTTCCCCTTAGGTTGCGTCCTAAGCTGTAATTCGTATCAGGGCGTGAAAGCTGTCATAGCAAAGAGCTTTGAGCGGATTCACAGAAGCAATTTAGTGGGAATGGGTATCATTCCTCTATGTTTCAAGTCTGGGGAGGATGCAGAAACACTCGGACTGACTGGCCATGAACGCTACACCATTAATCTTCCGAATAGCGTGAGCGAAATAAGGCCTGGTCAGGACATCACGGTGGAGACAGACAATGGCAAGTCATTTGTGTGCACACTACGGTTTGACACAGAGGTAACGATATTGATCTGTCACTTCTCTATATCCTTGGAAGATTCATCATCTTTTTCATCTCCTTGCTAAGTTTCGGTGGCTTCCATATGTAGGTTGAGCTGGCCTATTTCGATCATGGGGGCATCCTGCAGTACGTCATCAGGAACTTGATTGGAGGTAGACATTGAGCGACCAGGCAGGTTCAACAGCCGACTCTTCTCGGTGTTCCTAGCATTTCCATCCCATCCGGTCAACATGGCTTGAGTAAATCTCTATGTCGGAGAGTTCTTCCTCCAGCTGTTATGGGAATAAATTGGGGGAATAAATGGGACGATTTCTGCGTCCTTAGATGATTATCATTCTAACTCTGTGGGCGGCAGATAAATTAACATTGCAAGGTCTGCGATGGCGTTCATGATATGTGGACAAAACCATTGTTGGCCTCTCATTTTGTTCAAAAAGCTTTGGGTTCGTTTTTCATCGGACAAATGATTTGGATTTTAGAAATCTGCAAGATTTTTCAACTGTGTCCCGAAATGTGATTTACTCAAGCAGTTTGCCTTCTTCTGGTGTAAGATGGTGGTGTAGAATTTTGCCTAAGAGAGGATCTCTTTCAAAGCTATAAAGACAAACGCATTTAGAGAGAGAGAGAGAGAGAGAGAGAGAGAGAGAGAGTGGTGTAGAATTTTGCCTAAGAGAGGATCTCTTTCAAAGCTGTAAAGACAAACGCATTGAGAGAGAGAGAGAGAGAGAGAGAGAGCATGAAATTCATTATTGAGGTGGCGGAGTCCCATATTCACGTGTCCTGGGAGTCACGTGTCGGGGTTGTCCGCGTAGAAGTTCCAAATGACAACCTGACCACGTGACCACTCGTCTTGCTAATAGTCGAGTGAGAACAAAAAGAGATTCGTCATCTCATTGGTTTGGTTTGGGTCGAAAGCGATCGAACCGTCACAAGGCCAAATTCACAAAGAGACTTTGTACAATGTGTGGAACGCTTTTTGTAGAGACAATTTCATATGGGAATCGCTATTTGGATGCATGCCGATTCCGGCTCATGCTATCATCAGGTTGCAGTTGTATCTTGGCTAGAACAGCAAATGACTATTCACAACTCATGATGATATCACTCAGTATATAAAGGGCGGGTGGGGAATGCAAAACGCGCCACCCATAGCTTCCAGAAGTTCGTGATAATAGCACTCATCGGCATCCTCATGTTCTGATGCTCATTTGATTCCCAGAAAGAGGGGAAGGAAGTGAGGAAGAAAAGGAGAACCGCTGTACAGCCGATCATTCTGTCCTACGGTAGAACTACAAAGACAACACAAAATTGCGAGTCCCAGCATGCTGGTTGCTGATGTGAAAGGTGGACATGAGACCCAGAAGATGGGGCCTTCACCCGAGAATTCAGACATGTTACAGCAGTAGGAACTTATGAACTTTTGGACCTGCAAACGAAGGCGGGTGCAAGAAGGAGTAGTTACGGGCAACAATCGGCACTGATATTTAAAATCTAGGTAATTTCGGGAAGGAAAATTAAGAGACCAATAGTTGAGTTTTACACGGTGCCATATTTACCGAACTGAAAGTACATCTAAGCAGGAAATCTTCCTCATCTGTAGCATGAACAACATACTAAATGAATGAACTTATCCAGCCAACGGTTATCTAAACCATTTCTGAACATTCCTAAATGTATAAGGACAACCTCAGCAAACTTTACACATTCCAGACAGTAAACATATTGGACTCGTTCAACCTAGAACTGAACATAACATCAGCTATAAACTGACGTTAGCCCAATATCTGTCTTCATTAAATAAAGTCACATATGTGTAAAATAGCGCAAGAGAGACCAGAAATATTTCATGCATCATGCAATTAACAGATGGTTAGACACTAGTAATGAAATTTCTATTACCTTACTAAGGTCCAGGGTGAGACACTAGAGAAACTATCACTAAATCAAATACTGCTAATGATTGCTACTGCAAGGAAACACGACCATGAACCACTTCACATTGAAACTGACAGTTATTCTGAAACATAGCATTTGTATCCTAATCATCTGTTCCCAGCAGAAAAAAATTTACCTTCTGCTCAGTATCTCAAACTTTGTACTCGTGCACACGCAGCCACTTAGTAGATGACCATTTGTTCCCCTTAATAACAGGGCAACCACCTGACATGAATCAGAATGGCTAAGTGAATGGTGACAGAAACTAGAGAGTAAATTCGATAATTCATTTACAAGATCGACATATAGTTTTAGCAAAATTGTACAGACTTTGACGTGCTATCGTAATATGAACTCTAGGCATGACCAAGTACACATAACAGCTGAATAGAGAGCACAACTAACCATGCAAACTGGATTTATCCAGAGAACCATCAGGTTTCATACTCCAAAAAAGAAGTGCATCACCCATTTTCGGTTTAACAGAAAGTCCTTCTTTACCGCAATCAGAAAGCTCGTTCCACCAAGGTACTGCACTAAAGTTACCCTTGGCTGCAGGGAAAACTGTCTCACCTCCCTCCTCAACATCAGAGCTGTAATATTATGCAGATGGAGAAGTCACAAAAGGAACATAAAGGGACAACTGTACTAATTCAACTATACCCAAAAGCTAAAAGGCCATTTTACTCACAGGTACATGAGAATAGTAGCCATTCGTTGACCACCATTCTTGGTGTTGTATTCATCCTGGAAATAGTCATAGTGAGGTTCATACTTCTGCCCAACTTCATAGTGGAGCATCTGTAGTCCTTCTCCATGCTCTACAATTTGCTAAGTTTGTTAAATACATGAAAATTGTTATCAGCTTCACTACAAGAATGTGGTTGATGCTTGGGCAAAAAGATTTATCCCTGTAAAAATGGCTGTGAATCCACCAATTGGCGGACATTCCATCAGACAAATTTTGGAACAAACCATAGTTTCAAGATATAATAATTTGATAGCTGCAATTGAAGTATTTCAATGCTAATCATCAATACCCCTCATTTGATGTGTATGTTATGATGGTGGTTAAGGAAATTCCACAGCATACCTATGGGAATGAAGGTGAAATCTGCTATCCTTTTCTCAATATCCCTAATTATCTTATCACGCCCTCTCGCCAGAAACGTCCCTAAGCTCGTCCGTACCCTGCATAAAATGACATTATGATGGAGTACACTATTGACCAGATATTTCATGAAGTAGGATGAAAAAGAGCTCTGTTAAAAGCTCAATGTTTGACTTTAGGAAAATAAATGGTAATTGAACCTGCTATCCTTTTTACCAAAAAAAAAAAAAAAAAACCTGCTATCTTTAGTCTCGCCAGTAACCCTATCTACAACAGTTGACTTCTTCATATGGGGCTTGGCAAGTTCAATTAGGTATTTGCACTCGTCTTCAGACTGCACAAAAAAGGCTTGGCAATGTCATAGGCTATAAAATCCAAAAGCAGGACCATAACAAATGTGATAATGTCAATTTAAAATCATATAGCCCAGTGCCTTCAACTTATCATATGTTAGGCTAAAGGATGAGGTTATTAGTTAGAAATTGGTGGTCAAGCCTGATTGAGCAAAGTTAAATTGTGAGTAGCCCTGATCCAAGAGGTTAGTCAGGTGTTTCATGGACCAGGTTTCACCCACTTCAGCGGGTCTCCTTGTCATTAAAAAGAAAATTAAGGTGTAGCAAACATTAACAAGGTCCTCGCCTAATGGTTGAAAAGCCTTGAAGATGACTTATTCAATCTATTACTGAGTCAGGAATTCAGCTTATTCAATTGATTCATTACATCTTGTTGGATTCTGAAGATCTGTCAGCTACAGGATGTGACCATGCACCATTTAAATTGCCACCTTGACAGGATATTTCAATCAAGTCCCCTAAATAGCAACCTGCATAGTGCAAGTATATCAAATTTCTTTCACTACATGATTCCTTTGATGCCCATGTAATTTGTAACTACAAAATCTACCGGCGAGGCTGTATTATAACTGATGATGGATACCCATTCAAAGATCAGTGAAAAGTGAAGATGACTGAGTAGTAACAAGAATGGCAAATTTGATCCCAATGGGCCAATTCTTGAAATCGGCACATGAAATGCACATCAGAACGAGGCAGATTATAAAACCAAAGTAATTTATTTAGATCAAAATCCAACAACTGGAAAATAGCATTTCCAATATATGAAATCATTTGCGCCATAACTCTCACAATCCTAAGCTGCTTACCAAGAAATTATGATATACAAAGGCTCTAGGTTCCCACGAGATCAACTCAACCCACTGCTCACCTCGCTCTCCATCTCTTCCCAGTCCGCTCCTGCATCACCATACAAGAACACCAGTTTTCTCGTCAAATAATCATCACGTCGACAATGCAGCGGCAACATTCAGATTGGATTAGTCCGCAGCAAGTCCAATTCCACAACATAACGATCTGCCTTGACTTCGCATCCAATCAAAATCACATTTTCAGTCAGTGTACACGGGCACGCACGAACAAGAAGTCACTAAACACCTTCTTCATCTATAAGCGAGTCAAGTAAACTCTCGGTCAAACTCGACCAGAACAATACGAATTTCCCCATCGGCTGCGAAATCAAACCGACGTTTTCAAGCACAGCGACTAAACTACAGCTAACTCGCAACTCGGATCAATCCGAAGCCCCAGCATTACCTACCTCTTCACGTTCCTCCTCAAGATCGAGCTCAGATCGTTCGCCTCGGAGGAGGAGGAGGAGTCGCCGCCGCTGCTCGGGATCGAGAACACGCCGAGCGCGAGAAGGATCAGCACGGCGAGGCCGAACATCAGGATCGCGGCGAGGAGCAGCCGCCGCGAGGACGGCGGCCTCCGCTGCGGGAAGCGCGGCTGCCTCGGTTTCGCCATCCGTCGACGACCGCCGCGAGGGCGGAGGGGGGGCGCCGCGGTCAGGCGATCGGAGAATCGCCGAAGGCGGGAGCGAGATCGACGAGAGGCACGAAGGAGAAGAAGAGGAGAGGGGAGCTCCGTACGGCGAGGGGAGTTGCTGCGTACTCCATCCTCGGTCGCCGTTTTATAGCTCGGATATGAGTCCGTACAGTTTAACAGAACATCCGATCTGGATCGGATCGGACCCGACCGGACCGGACTACAAATAGAATAGACCCGAATTGGATAAAAAGATTTTCCAAAAGAAGAACATGAGAAGTTGCTTTGGATGAAGCGACGGAGTTCGGCTTCGTCGGCCACTGTGCAAGGACCACGCCACCGCAATCTATTACACTTCCAATCATCGTGCATTCATTATACCTCATTTCCAATTGCTAGTCACTGTGCAAGGACCACCGCCACATCAAACTATCATTCTTGATTATCGTGAAGTCATCATTGTTGTTGCTATCTAGTTGATTCCGAATGGGCTATCGTTGATGAATGAGAGCAAGATTGATGGATTGACCCAAAAAGTCATCTTTGAAAATAAGAAGGAAAAAAAGGACACAAAAATTTGGGCATTTTAATTTTGGATTAGAAGATTTAATTTTCTATTAAACATATAAAATACTAATCACCTTGTTAATGCTCCAAAACCCTCTTTCATATATATATATATATATATATATATATATATTGTATATTCAATCCAACTAACAATCGATGAATCTTGAAGGGATTCTTGCAAACAATGTGTATGGTAATATTTTAAATCTGAATGGCAATTATAACAACAACGACAACAATTATACAAACAAAAGAAAAACAATAAAAAGGGCAAATAATGTAAATTGTTCGTGGGTACATCAATGATTATAATTTTTTTTTACCCCATCAAATGAATGTCTATAAATTAAAAATATAAATAATCAAAATTATGGGGCAATCGGGGGTAAATATTCTATGATCAATTTATAAAACGTAATGTATTATGATCACCGGCCGAAGAAGGTTTCTATGACTGTTCTAGTTTGTCAAGATTTGTTAACTGTTCATCCAATTAAAGAAGTAATGAATTATAAAGGAACGGTCTTTAATTGGACTAACATTATAATTGATTATATTAATTACTTCTTTAATTGGAGGAACATTTTAAAAGTTAATATTGCAATTAAAGGAAGGGATTTTCATAGGATGCTTCGGTAGTGGACTCGCAGTTCGCGCCGGCGCCTCCCAAACAACGCCACGTGTTTTATCCTTTTTCTCCAACGAACATGCTTTCCCTTCGCGGTGCCTTTTGTCACCGTTGTATTTATTTTGAGATAAATATATTGAAATTCTTAAAAATTATCATGAAAGTTTAATCAAGTTATTAGATATTCTAAAAGTGTAATCAAATCATAAAATTTATCAAGTTTATGCAATCAAGTGTTTCGGTTAATTCTCTCTAACCTGATAAACAAAAAATGTTAACAAGTTTTAACATGTAATTACACAAAATTGACAAATTTTAAGGTTTGATTGCATTAACTTGATAAGTTTTTTGATTTGATTACATTTTTTAAAATTTTTATAATTACACAACACTTTCCTAACATACTTTAAGATTTGATTGTACTTTTAAAAAATTTTATAACTTTTGCACTTTCCACTTATCCATGTATTCTTTTTAGGTTCATGCTGATAGAAGAAATATTGTACATATTGACCATTAATTGGGCAAATAATTTGTCCTTTTTTATGAATATAATTTATTTTAAATAATCATCGATCGGTCGTTAACTTATTTGTAATAAATTACCTCACCTAACAGTTTGACAATCTTATAGTTGAAGCCCGCATTACGTTAGGTCAAATAAGAGAAGTTGCTGGTCTCCACTAGACAATTTTGTATATTATTACTATTAGTATCATCATCATCATCATCACCATTATTGCTAGATAAGACGCAGTCGAGGTGGATTTTCTATTTTTCTTTTTTATATTTCCCGTTGCTGGTCCTGTCTTATTGATCGGGGCTTCTCAAATGTTGGACCCTAGTTTCTAGTTTCGAGCCTAACAGAAGTGCAGCTTTCTCAAGATGCAAGAAAGACATTAACACGAAGGAACATTCGGCTTCAACATCAACCCCCTCGACCCCAAGAACGGCTAAGCCGAGGCGGGATCCTCGATGCCCTTCTGGCGCCGCCTTTTTGGCGTAAATTGCATTTTCGATATGCTGTCGTAGTTGAATTGGGTTGGGGGCACTCATGTTTGGCTTCTAAGTCACACTGTTCTGCTCTTTTTATTTGCTCTGCGAAAGGTTAAAATCTGCTTAACACGAGCACTTTAGTTCACGATTCTGGTTCATGGATTAACATGGATCAACAGGTGTTCGTCATTTGTGAAGCTTAGCTTTCTTGCCGACTGTGAACAGATGAATTAGTCGGAGATTCGGAGAGCATCGGTACAGTATGAAGCATGCTCACGCTCCTCATGATGTTGCAAGCCACCAAAGGGAAATTTCTTTCACACTGACAAATGCATGTGTTTACAAATGCAGATCGAATTGAAGATAATTTGCAGATGCTATCGACACAATGCAAATCCAAGTAATTGCAGATGCTGGACCTAATCAGCACAATGCAAATCTGCAAGCACTTGACCTGAAGTCGAAACAGCAGACGACTCGAATGAATTCCAAGCGATGAAGCCAGCCGAACCGCACGACGACACGGATGCTAAAACACTCCGAGCGAAGTAGGGTACAGCGGAATAGGCTTGTACGAGAAACAGTTCGGAGTGTAAGAGGAAGTTCTTCTGGGGTGATCCATCGACTCGAGGGCCGGTTGGTTCAGGTAGGCATACTTGCTCTTCGTCCACCTGCGGATATGAACACGCAGGACAACGCATCAATAACAACTCATGGCTTTTAGATCCATCGATTCACTCGATTATGCCTACAAGACCATCTTTGCCAACCTTTATTCGCGAAGCAACAAAAAGCCAGGTCCTAATGTTCTGAAGCAAAACATGCATATAGGAAGAACCCAAGCCAAACCTTACCAGTCTTTTATGCCGACACGCACTTCTTTCTCCTCTTCGGCATGGTTCTGCATCTCGTCGGAAGCAGCCATCCCGTTCTCCTTGGCATCATCGTTTACATCTTTTAAAGACTCTACGAACAGCTTGTAGTCGTCCTCCTGAACGCAACATGTCTCAATGAGTCCTGGATATGAGAAAAAACTAACAGATGTTCGAAATTTATGCATTAACATAGAGCCAACTGTATTAGGGGTGTCCATAAAAACCGAGGAACCGCCACACCCTATGCTGCTTCACCGCAACTTTCGAGTTCTCTTTGAAAAGTCTGTAATTTGAACGGCTACAGCACGAGGAACAAATGGACTGAGCTTTATAGGGTCACAAGGTTCCAGCATAACAGGGAGATGGAGACATTTGCATTGGCTCTGTCTTTGCGTGCTCGAATTTCGGCTCGAAGAATTCAACACGTCGAATGTTAGTTTTCGTAAATTCGCGTTTGATCAAACGATC
Source organism: Eucalyptus victrix (assembly GCA_016097545.1). Classification (NCBI taxonomy): domain Eukaryota; kingdom Viridiplantae; phylum Streptophyta; class Magnoliopsida; order Myrtales; family Myrtaceae; genus Eucalyptus; species Eucalyptus victrix. The sequence continues at coordinate 40,502,503 of CM027843.1, read as the reverse complement.
TCGACGAAATTGGTGTGGATGGGTTTTATAACTTCATCCTAAACCATTAAAGGTCTACCGGCGAAAGGTTATGTAGTGTTTTCTCGCTTCGCACGCTGTCATTCAAGACGCTTCTCGACCCTACAAAGATGGAGTTACATTCATTCTATGTAAACCCCTGATCACGTTCGCAGGCGTTGAAATTCGATCTCACCGAGAGCTTTTGCGCCCTGACGCGTGCGGCGGCCTTGATCGCTGCCCAGAGGTGATCTTCCTCCTCGATGCGCTTCTGCCTCCAGAACCTGGCGATCTCCCTGTTCGTCACGCTCGTCTCGGCGGCCGCCCTCCCGGCCCGGAAATCGGGGAGCGGCGGCGGCGGCGGAGGAGGCGGTGCGGCTGCTTCTTTCGCGTGCTTCATCTTCTGAGAGCGAACCAAAAGGACCCTTTCGACAATCGTCCGCAGGGCTTTGCTTTTATCTTGTGTCGCACACCAGGTGCCCGTCGATTTGTACTCGAATCTTGAGGACAGTGCGCAGCAGAAATGATCATTTAGAAGGCAAGAGAAGGTCGCGATTGCTGCTGTACCGACTCTCGTCCGTCCAGGGCTACCAATCCAACCTAACTTTCAGCACTGACCCACGACATGAATTCATCGCCTCCCGCTATCGAACCAAGAACTTAGTGCTCCTGTTTTTTCCTGGTTTTGCTCCAGTGAAATCTGAGTAGTCTGTTTGCAGAAGTCAACTCCCGAGAAATGGTCATTTTGGCGTGTGGTCTGTTGGGACGAGAGGGGCTGAACGGGTTTGACTGGTAGATGGCAACTTCTTAGTTAGATTCACAAAGTTAACTGAATGGTCCAAAATTAGAGATTTTGGGGAGTTTCCGTGTAGCGAAGGATCTTTGAAGTAACGACCCACGGTGCCTCAGATTTTCTCCTTGCCCTTTAGTATGGGTGGTGTCTTGCTCACTCACACTCAAAAGGATATCTAGAAAGAAGTCCTGAATTGTATTTCGGTTTATATAAATAAGGGGAGGAGATCTATATATAAAAATAAAGACCCAATTGTAGCCATAGATTTCTCTTCGATCTAATGTTAGACTTTCCATTTACAAACTACTCACATTTATTATAACAGTGTATGATTACAATATCGCTTGTGGCGGTCCATTAGATCGATAACTAGATGGTAAATTTAATTTCACTTTATCTAACCATAAAGATTACATTTTCCTATCTTCCAATTAGCCGCATTTATTAAAATAGCATACAATTATAGTATCACCGGTTTGTTAAATCAATAACGAGACGATAAGTTTAGTTTGATGCGTAAAAGTTGCCATGAAATTTAAAAACGAAGTGACTTCCAAGAAAAAAGGGTACCGCTGGAGCATACGATGCTCTTCTTTCCTTTCCTTTGATAAAGATTAGTAATCCCTTTTTGAATTGAGTACAAAGATGGGAAGAAGAGATGGATTGCACCATTTATTATGGACGTGCAACCTGAGCAAAGCTCAATATGGTAAGGTTAGCCTATGAAATGGGAATATTGTCCAAAAAGATGCTAAAAGTATTATACGAAAGTCAATTTAATTTTAAACTTTTAATTGTGCCGATTTTATATTTAAGTTATTTTACAAATTTGGTTATAAGTATTTTTACAATTTGCTAATGTAGGCTTTCTAACTGAATATCCAAATAGTAGGTTTACAATTAAATTGGCAAATTTTCAAAAGTTTAGAACTAAATCGGCATATAATGTTTAGAACTAAATTAATAAGTTGTTAAAAGATTTAAAATTAAACTGGTATATAATTGAAATATTTAGAACTTAATTGACTATCATATAATAATTTTAGAATCTTTTGGATAATTGTCCTCTTACGAAACTACGTGGTTAAATGCAAGCAAGAGCTTGTCGTGTCAAGCCAATTTGGCAGACCCAGTCTTCAACGTGCTTAGTGCGTTGGTCGCCGTCGTATCATCATCATCATCATCGATGGCGACGACGACTGCTCTATTGAAGATGGGCCGGGCCGACCATGACCTTGTTCATATAATAGGCCCATTTGAACGGGCCCAGCAGCGATCCCACCCGACGGGTTGCTCCCGAGATTCCCCCGGTCGGACCTACTATTCGGAGCCCCATATGACAGCTCGGTCGGCTAGGGCAATGTCGTCCAAGCCAAGTCCGCGTCTTCCTCTATAAATACCCCCTCAGCCCCTCCCGGTCTTGCTTTCTTCCCTAAATCTCCCTCTCTCTGCGACGAGAGTTTTCCTCCGAAGGGGAGAGAGCTGAGCACCCCGCTGCTGCTTCTCCTCCTCCTTTCTAACTGCAACCGCCAAAAATTTGAAAAAAGAAAAGGAAAAAGATCGAACCGAGAACGAACTGATCGGAGCTCCGATCGGGCACCCGGATTCCCAATTTTCCCCCCGGTTCGGAGTTCTAGGGGTTCGGGCGCGGCGGCGGAGTTGGATCGGCCATGGATATCCGGTTTCCCTTCTCGCCGGCGGAGGTCGCCAAGGTCCGGCTGGTCCAGTTCGGCATCCTCAGCCCCGACGAGATCGTAATTTCCCTCTCTCCCTCCCTCTCCGACTTCGCTCTGCGATTTTCGTTTGTTTTCCGAGGGGGAAATTGGAATCTTAGCTCGGAAGACAGCGCCGTTAGTGACCGGTCGAGTGATGATTGAGCTGGTGATTTTGAGGCTGCGGTTCTTTTCCCTCGGCGTCGTGTTCGGAAATTGGAGTGGGGACTGCGGTTCTGTGTGCTTCGACCGGGTTTTGTGTGCTCATGTGCTGATTGAGCTGCCGTTGCATTTTTGTTTTGAATCGGAATCACTCCGGAATTATGTGGACTTGGTTTGAGGTTCTGGTATCCGCGGTTATGGCTTTTTAGGGTTTCCGTGTGTGTTCTGATCGTGCTCTGTTGGTTCTGTTTGGTTGCGCAGAGGCAAATGTCTGTGGTGCAGATTGAGCATGGCGAGACGACGGAGAGGGGCAAGCCGAAGATCGCTGGGCTGAGCGATCCTCGTCTTGGCACGATCGATCGGAAACTGAAGTGCGAGACGTGCACCGCAAACATGGCCGAGTGCCCTGGGCACTTTGGGCACCTGGAGCTGGCGAAGCCAATGTTTCATATTGGGTTCATGAAGACCGTGTTGAGTATCATGCGCTGTGTTTGCTTCAATTGCTCCAAAATACTCACAGATGAGGTACTTGGGAGATTTATTAAGCACACACTCTATTTACCAAATGCAATTGGTGGAATATCAGGCAATCCGAAACTTGCTTTTATATTCTTGAGATTTGTAGGGATTATACTTGCGAGGGGAAATACTCAATTGCAATTTGTTCGTTTTTCTTTCCCACTTGATCTGTTGTGGAAACTACTTCTGGACATGGAAATAACTCTGTGTATGTAAGAATTAGCTAAGGAGCTGTCTTGTCTTCTGGACCTTTGAACAGGACTTAGCTTTGTTGATGTAGAGCTCTCAGTTTGTTTCTATTGCTGATGGTACGTAATTTTATTTGAAGGCCTAATTGGACTAGGTGACTCTGACATCACAAAATGAGGCGGCAATACATTGTTCCTTTTGAGTGTTAAAATTTGACTCCTTCCCAATATGATATGGTGCAAAACTGATACTTGTGAATGTTGAAGTGGCGGTATTGTGGATTTTAACAGGACAGTTTTGAACAAATAAGGGTTGAATGGAGTTATATCTATAAATGAATGTTGTTTTTACACTACTCCCAATGCCAATCTAATGTTGTCTCATACATATGAACCTCAAGAAAATACAAGCTTATGTCATGGTAATGGATACTTACCTTTGGACTTCTTGCAGGATGACCACAAGTTCAAACAGGCCCTTCGAATAAGAAATCCTAAAAATAGGCTTAAGAAGATACTAGATGCATGTAAAAACAAATCAAAATGTGACGGTGGAGATGATGTTGATAAGAAAGGTCAAGGCTCAGAAGAGCCGAAGAAAAAGAGTCGTGGGGGCTGTGGTGCACAGCAGCCAAAGCTTACCATTGAAGGAATGAAAATGATAGCAGAGTATAAGGCCCAGCGGAAGAAAAATGATGATCAGGATCAGATTCCTGAACCGGTGGAAAGGAAACAGACACTTTCTGCTGAAAGGGTAATTTTTTCATTTGCATGAACAGAACTAATGTTTCTCTTTGACAAGCTTTAAAGACTGTTAATATGAAAATTAGGTACTCAGCGTTCTCAAGAGAATAAGTGATGAAGACTGTCAGCTGTTAGGCTTGAACCCGAAATATGCTCGTCCAGATTGGATGATTTTACAAGTTCTACCTATTCCTCCACCTCCTGTGAGGCCCTCTGTGATGATGGACACCTCTTCCAGGAGTGAGGCAAGCAATTCTTCTTTGCCTTTCTGGCTTTCGTATATAGAATTATGTAATATTTTGCTTTCTTTCTTGGAATCAACGTGATGAGCTTAGCTCTTGTGCAAACTAGATGATGTTGCTTACATCTTTCCCATTTTCACATACAGGATGATCTGACACATCAATTGGCAATGATTATAAGACATAATGAGAATCTAAGGCAACAGGAGAGGAATGGTGCACCGGCACATATCATTTCGGAGTTTGCACAGTTGTTGCAATTCCACATTGCTACATACTTTGACAACGAGTTGCCCGGACAGCCAAGGGTCTGCTGACTCTTTTAACCCATTTGTTGAATTTGTAGATGGAAATAGTTGCCTTTTGTCCTGTATCGTGCCTCATGTGTCAAGGGTACTCATGCATGCATTTTTCTATTACTTCTCAGGCTACCCAAAGGTCTGGGAGACCTATCAAGTCGATCTGCAGCAGGCTTAAGGCAAAGGAAGGCCGGATTAGAGGGAATCTCATGGGAAAAAGAGTCGACTTTTCTGCTCGAACAGTCATTACACCTGATCCAACGATTAATATTGATGAACTCGGCGTCCCTTGGAGTATTGCCTTGAATCTTACATATCCAGAAACCGTGACTCCTTATAACATTGAGAGGTTCATAAACTTGGCTCTTCTGCTTCTTCTTCTGAATTTTACATATCCAGAAACTATCTCCTTATATCAACTTTTTATCTTAAAACAGGTTGAAGGAGCTTGTTGAATATGGGCCTCATCCGCCACCTGGTAAAACTGGGGCTAAATATATTATAAGGGATGATGGACAGAGACTTGATCTCCGTTATTTGAAGAAAAGTAGTGATCATCATTTGGAACTAGGCTACAAGGCAGCCTCCCTTACCCTTGTTCTTCTTTATGGTTTTTGTTTTTGATAAGCAAGAAGGACTTTGCAATTTAAATGGCTTATCTAACTTGAAATACTCTTTTGCAATCTAACTTGAAATACTCTTTTGCAGGTGGAGCGACACTTAAATGATGGAGACTTTGTGCTGTTCAATCGCCAGCCTAGTCTTCATAAAATGTCTATAATGGGTCACAGAATTAAGATCATGCCTTACTCGACTTTTCGTCTAAACTTATCCGTAACTTCACCATACAATGCTGATTTTGATGGAGATGAAATGAACATGCACGTGCCTCAGTCTTTTGAAACCAGAGCAGAAGTATTGGAGCTAATGATGGTGCCTAAGTGTATTGTTTCGCCTCAATCTAATAGACCAGTGATGGGAATTGTCCAGGATACACTCCTAGGTTGTCGTAAAATCACAAAGAGGGATACTTTTATTGAGAAGGTGAAACTGCAGAATGCCTCATGATAGTTGTGCAAATTTATCAGTATCCTTGTTTTTCTGTTTGAGTTTTGACTTTGGAATTCCTTGGCCTTTTTTCCTCGCAGGATGTTTTCATGAACGTCTTGATGTGGTGGGAGGATTTTGATGGGAAAGTTCCCACTCCTGCTATTTTAAAGCCCAGGCCTCTTTGGACAGGAAAGCAAGTGTTCAATCTCATCATACCCAAGCAGATCAATCTCCTGAGAAATTCTGCATGGCACTCAGAGACTGAAACAGGGTTTATAACTCCAGGAGATACCCAAGTTCGAATTGAGAAGGGTGAGTTACTTTCGGGAACTCTTTGCAAGAAGGCACTTGGGACATCTACGGGAAGTCTCATACATGTCATCTGGTACGAATTCTCAACTTTTGTTTCAGCTGGATGATTCATTAGCAGATGAATTCTCTTTGAAAGTTTCTACCTGCATGAAAAGTTTTGGAACTTGGATTTGCTATAACATTTGTGTTCAGGATACTCAAGTTCCTTCTTCCTGTTCATGGTAGAACTTCTTTGAAGACTTGGCTGGCTACTTCTTTAGTATTGATTGCAATATTTGTTTGTACAGGGAAGAGGTTGGCCCAGATGCAGCCCGGAAATTCTTGGGACATACTCAGTGGCTTGTCAACTATTGGCTTTTGCAGAATGGCTTCAGCATTGGTATTGGAGACACGATTGCTGATGCAGCAACAATGGAAAAAATTAATGAGACCATTTCTTCGGCTAAAGATGAAGTGAAAAGGCTTATAAAAGATGCTCAGGAGAAAAAGTTAGAGCCTGAACCTGGACGAACAATGATGGAATCCTTTGAAAACAAAGTGAATCAGGTCTGCATATTTTTCCTCCACCCACATTCTTCTCTTTGTAGGCTCTATAAGTCAAACAATGACATGTTTGTGATCTTTCAGGTTTTGAACAAGGCTCGTGATGATGCTGGAAGTAGTGCCCAAAAGAGTTTATCTGAGAGTAACAATCTCAAAGCAATGGTTACAGCTGGATCTAAGGGAAGTTTCATCAATATTTCTCAGATGACTGCTTGTGTTGGTCAGCAGAATGTTGAGGGTAAGCGGATACCGTTTGGATTTATAGGTCGAACTCTGCCCCATTTCACAAAAGATGATTATGGGCCAGAAAGTCGTGGATTTGTCGAGAACTCGTATCTTCGTGGGTTGACTCCGCAGGAGTTCTTTTTCCATGCTATGGGTGGTAGGGAAGGTCTGATTGATACTGCTGTCAAGACTTCTGAGACTGGATATATCCAGAGGCGATTAGTGAAGGCCATGGAGGATATTATGGTCAAATATGATGGAACAGTTAGGAACTCTCTGGGAGATGTCATACAGTTCTTGTATGGTGAAGATGGTATGGATTCTGTGTGGATTGAATCACAGAAACTGGATTCTTTGAAAATGAAGAAGACAGAATTTGATAGAGTTTTCAGATATGAGATAGATGATGAGAACTGGAACCCTGATTACATGTTGCCTGAAAACGCTGAGGATCTGAGATCGATTGGAGAATTGAGAGACGTCTTTGATGCTGAAGTCCAAAAACTTGAAGCGGATAGATATCAGCTTGGAACAGAGATAGCAACTACAGGTGATAATACTTGGCCATTACCTGTCAACCTCAAGAGGCTTATTTGGAATGCCCAGAAGACTTTTAAAATCGACTTAAGGAGGCCTTCAGATATTCACCCCGTGGAGGTTGTGGAGGCTATTGATAAGCTTCAAGAGAGGCTTAAGGTTGTTCCTGGTGAGGATCCATTGAGTGTTGAAGCTCAAAAGAATGCAACTCTCTTTTTCAATATCTTACTTCGCAGCACTTTTGCTAGCAAGAGAGTGTTGAAGGAGTATAGGCTTACTCGTGAAGCTTTTGACTGGGTGATTGGTGAGATTGAATCGCGTTTCTTGCAATCATTAGTGGCTCCAGGGGAAATGATTGGTTGTGTTGCTGCACAATCTATTGGTGAGCCTGCCACCCAGATGACTCTCAATACCTTCCACTACGCTGGTGTGAGTGCGAAGAACGTCACTCTTGGTGTTCCTAGGTTGAGAGAAATCATCAACGTTGCCAAAAAAATCAAGACGCCCTCCCTTTCTGTCTATCTGAAACCTGAGGTAAGCAAGACAAAGGAAAGTGCCAAGACTGTTCAGTGTGCCTTGGAGTACACTACTCTCCGCAGTGTAACTCAAGCCACTGAAGTATGGTATGACCCAGACCCTATGAGCACAAGAATTGAGGAAGATATTGATTTTGTCAAATCTTACATTGAAATGCCGGATGAAGAGATCACCCCTGAAAAGATTTCTCCCTGGTTGCTTCGTATAGAGTTGAATCGGGAAATGATGGTGGATAAGAAGCTCAGCATGGCTGATATTGCAGAGAAGATCAATCAGGAATTTGATGATGATTTGAACTGTATATTCAATGATGACAATGCTGATAAGCTCATACTTCGCATTCGTATCATGAATGATGAAGCTCCGAAAGGGGAGCTCAATGATGAATCTGCAGAAGATGATGTCTTCTTGAAGAAGATTGAGAGCAACATGCTTACAGAAATGGCTCTTCGAGGGATCCCAGATATTAACAAGGTGTTCATCAAGAATGGTAAAGTAAACAAATTCAATGAGAATGATGGCTTCAAGCCAGAAACTGAGTGGATGTTGGATACTGAAGGTGTTAACCTATTAGCTGTCATGTGTCATGAAGGAGTTGATGCCACAAGGACAACGAGCAATCATCTAATAGAAATCATTGAAGTTCTTGGTATTGAGGCAGTTCGTCGTTCCTTACTGGATGAACTGCGTGTTGTCATATCATTCGATGGATCTTATGTGAACTATCGGCATTTAGCTATTTTGTGTGATACCATGACTTATCGAGGCCACTTGATGGCCATTACACGTCATGGCATCAATCGAAATGATACTGGGCCACTGATGAGATGCTCATTTGAAGAAACTGTGGACATTCTTCTTGATGCTGCTGTCTATGCCGAATCAGATTATCTGAGGGGTGTTACGGAGAACATTATGTTGGGTCAGCTTGCACCCATTGGCACAGGAGACTGTGCATTGTACCTCAATGATGAGATGTTGAAGCATGCCATCGAACTTCAGCTGCCTAGTTATATGGATGGTCTTGATTTTGGCATGACGCCTGCACGTTCACCAATATCTGGAACTCCTTACCATGAGGGTATGATGTCTCCAAGTTATTTGCTGAGCCCAAACCTCCGGCTGTCTCCAACTACAGATGCTCAGTTTTCACCCTATGTTGGTGGTATGGCCTTCTCGCCTGCTTCATCTCCGGGATACAGCCCTTCTTCTCCTGGATACAGTCCCTCGTCACCAGGATACAGCCCGACGTCACCTGGTTACAGCCCCACATCACCTGGCTACAGCCCCACATCTCCTGGCTACAGCCCCACATCTCCAACCTACAGTCCCAGTTCTCCTGGTTATAGCCCAACAAGTCCTGCATATTCACCTACAAGCCCTTCGTATTCACCCACTTCTCCCAGCTATAGCCCCACTTCCCCATCTTATAGCCCTACTTCTCCATCTTATAGCCCTACATCTCCCAGCTACAGCCCCACTTCGCCCAGTTACAGCCCTACATCACCTAGTTATAGTCCAACCTCTCCTGTTTATAGCCCCACATCACCTGCATATAGCCCCACCTCCCCTGCATACAGCCCCACCTCACCATCTTATAGCCCGACCTCTCCTTCATACAGCCCAACATCACCATCCTACAGCCCAACTTCACCTTCTTACAGCCCCACATCTCCTTCCTACAGCCCAACTTCACCAGCTTATAGCCCCACATCTCCTGGTTACAGCCCAACATCACCAAGTTACAGCCCAACTTCACCGAGCTACAGCCCTACTTCTCCGAGTTACAACCCTCAGTCGGCAAAATACAGCCCATCATTGGCGTACTCACCAAGCAGTCCAAGATTGTCACCGTCCAGTCCTTACAGTCCCACATCTCCAAACTACAGGTAAACTATGTTGGCATGCATGCCAGAGAAGCTTTCCTCTGATATCATTAATTTTTGTGTGTTTTCCACATGTTGTTATCGTGCCTTTTTGAAGTCATATCAATCGAGCTATTCTTTGTTAAGGCAGGATTTATGTTTAGTATGATTAAATATGTCTGTCTTTTTGCAGCCCCACATCGCCGTCATACTCACCGACGTCTCCGTCGTATTCTCCATCAAGCCCAACATACAGTCCTAGCAGGTAATGGTTTACCTTTCAGTCCTTGGGACATCATCAAGTAGTGATATCTGGACATGGCATTATGTCTGCTTTCAATGCGACAGTCAACTCTCCTGATGTTGTGTACTTCCGCGAAAAACTAAATGATTTGAGTCCAATTTAAATTGTGTGCCATGCTTATCTGATGCTGCTGTCACTTTTTCCCAAAAGAGTTTGGTTGAGTAGGCTCATGCATAGTTCATGCACCGCTGTCTAATATGTCAACTAATCAGTAATTTTTTCTTCAGCCCGTACAATTCTGGTGTCAGCCCAGATTACAGCCCAAGTTCTCCTCAGTACAGGTGAGTTTACCAGTAGGGTGCTGGCTTAGGAGCTCTTATGAAAAGAAAAAAACTTTACTGAGTACTGGGGTTATGCAAGATGTGGATAGCACATGGTTCCTAATTAGATTAATCTTTGACTAATATGCAGCCCTAGTGCTGGATATTCTCCAAGTGCACCTGGATACTCACCGACTTCTACCAGCCAGTACACTCCGAGCAACAAGGATGACAGGAGTAAGAAGGATGACAGGAGCAGTCGCTGATGCAAACTATCGCTAGGAAGCTCAAAATGGGTGATGTTTCTTTTCTTAGTACAGATGAGTTTTGCAAGGATTTTACATGGATGACAATTGTCATATGTGGTGGCTTTTAGTTTCCTTTTTCTTTATTTTGTTTCTCGTGACATGCCTGGAAATTAACAAGCTGGCAATATCCATTTCCAAAATATTATCTCAATAAAGTTATAAAAAGAAACGCAAAGAATTTCCAACTTATCAGTAGGTAAATTCTTGCAAAGCTGACATGCTCTTTGTTATACAATCGATCTGCAGGTAGTCTGAACCTTCGCTGGAGAAAGCGTTTAGCGTCGAATTTTGGCAACGAAGTGGATATTGTTGACAGCGAAACCTTTTTGGTTCCTTAAGCTGTATGTTGCGGCGATATAAATATGGAATTGCGTGAATCGTCAGTCCAAGGGAGTAGCACGTATGTTAAAATGGACAATGCCATTTCGCTGATCGTTAAGACTCTTTCGCTGTTGAGGGTTTGTATCACAAGAATAGACTGATTTCAAGTTCAGGACTAATTGAGAGTTTGTATTATAACAACAGACTAGTATTATTTGGTCGTTGTATTGAATGACGGAAATTTCTTCTTGCAGTTTGCGCCAAGCGATCATTGTATCAACCTGAGTCAGCAATGAGGTTTTCTGTCCATATATAATATATAACAATGGGGCTTCAGTTTAGTGGCGTATCAATTCGATGCGATCTGCCAATTGTGGATTCCGTTTTGGAACCTCAGAACTTGATGATCGACGAGAAATTGTATCTTCTAGCATTGCTAGTTGTTGAGTAGGTGCCAGCTTTGCCTATGGCAGAGATAAGGAAGCTTTAGGTCTTTTGTTGAGATTATCTGACTGTAACGTTTGAAAAGAAACTCGTCAATTTAGCCGTCACTAACAAGTGAAACTGGGGGAATTTGTCAAATGAAATTAGATAATTTTTTCAGAAGGGCTCTAGAGTGGTGTCTGTGTTACGGGCCGATATTTAGTTTGCGAATCACGCAACATTTGTCTTAGAATCGTCTTTCTTGGGAAACTCTCAAGAATGATTTATTACACATTTAAATGCGTGGATAATAGGATTGAATAGGATGGCACTTCTCATTTTACTGGCGGCATAAATCTTTGCCGAACAACGTCTGACCACATGCTTGGCACGTGCTGTTGTGCTATGGACACGGACAGGGGCCTTTTTTCCGTTTGAAATTGTCCGATCTCAATTTTTTAAATTTCCCAAATTACACCCTAATTACCAAATTCTCTAAGCTAAACTGTAATCTCAAAATTCTCGAAATTTCACTTTTTATTATCATTAGTTCGGAGATCCACATTTACAAAAGAAGCATAGAACCGATGATATTCCAATCCAAGACACTTCCTTCTCATTTTGTTCAAATAGCGCGGGGTCGGTTAAAATAGGGGAGAATGAGAAGAATATTCTTTGCACGCACGCCAGGTATTTGATATTTGGTCTTCTCGTTCTGGTTCCATTCATGGATAGCACGTGGTCGGCAACATTATTATTAGAATATTTAAATACATTTTATCTAACAACTTATGTTTTTTTTTTTAAATATTTGATAGTGATTTTATAAAACCCCATGTGATATTAAAATAAGATATTCTGAATTCAAATCTTTTCAGATTTCTATGTATATCACCTATAAAATCTCACAATTATTATGAATCTCTCTAAGTTATGGGAGAGATAGGGGACATGTGGCTTTTCTAGACATTCCTATTTGCCTCTCACAAAATCTCACAATCATCAAGAACATATCAGTACCTAACAATGATGAAATTAATAAGATTTTTGACTTTGATTGAATCACGTGATAAGATCGTCAGAATAATGGGGAAATTTGGAGACTAGAGTTTAATTTAAAGATTTTGGAGATCAGGGTTCAATTTGGGAAATTTGGGAATCCACTTTAAACAAATTCGGGCGAAAGCGTCCTGATTTGTGGCGCAAATAATGGCACGTGAAATGTAGTTGGTTTCCGACCAAATAATAAATGCAATCCGTCGGTCGTTGTCCGGCGAAGATCCGTGCCGCTGGTGGGATGGGATTTCAATTCAGACAAAGTCACTTGTTTCGGAGACCACTTTGGAGCAAACACACTCACTGTTTGAGAAAAAGTGCCTCGCTGCAAGGGGTTTTTGGAAAAGATTCGGTGATCATCGAGATTTATTCCTCAAATCCCTTGGACGTGTGAGGCTTTGGGCTGTAAATTGGCTTAGTCCTCTAAGAAAAACATCCAACTTTAATCCCAATTCTACCTCAATTTTTTTATTTAAAAAAAATCACCATTTCTTTCTAATCCCAAATTTGTTTTATGTCCAAAAATCACTATCGATTTCTTCAAAATTATTAATAATGAGAGACTACTGTTATTCCATACGAGGGTGAGGGTATCATTGAATGTATAGGTTTCGATAAAAAATGTTTAATTGGTCTTGATGTACATAATTTGGAAGAAAATAATGATAATTTTTGGACATGAGTGCAGATTTAAAACTAAAGTGAGAGTTCATTATGTCTTGGGATAAAAAAAATTTGGGGTACGCACTATCTAGAAGAATTGGAGGAAGAATTTGTCAAAAGGAGATCCAAGTACAATATTCGATATTTCTTTTGGAAGGTGTTCACACAACCTTAATATCTGTAATATGGCCTTATGCGTATTCTAATGTCATCTTTTAACAAGCAGCACCTTACGGTAGTACTTCGAATATACACCCTTGAAAATCTCTACTCGTGTAAAGCAAGCTACTCGTCAATTGCTTAAAAAAGATTTCTAGTACGAGGTTGGGGAGAATTGGAGGAGGAATCCATCGAAAACGGGACGCGACAGTCCGTGCACTGACTTTTCCTCTTGAAACATGTCGGCCAAACCTTTTCATATACAGTGTGATTCGACTCGATTGGATTGGATGCGGGTCACGACGTATTTCCTCTCTTTGCGCATCCTGTCACGAAGGTGCTCGTCTTGTCGCACTAGGGAAATCGAAAGCGACGTTACCTCCCGGCCGTGCACATCCCCCCACCACCCACTGCCCCCCACGGACCATAAAAGGCCACATGGGCGCGCTTCAACTACTTTCAGTTTCCCGTACCGACCCAAAAAAAAAAAAAAACTACTTTCCCGTTACCTGCTGGTTGCTCGCCTTCTGGCCTTATCCACTCGCCACAAAGTAAAACTACTTTGGCATTTAGCAACGGAGAAACTCCTTTATTTATAATTATAGGTGATGATTATCTATTCATGTCATGAATTGTTATTTTTGATGGATAAAGAGCTTTTATTGCTCATATTTTATTTTTGAACAGTTTTATTACTCATGTTTTTTGCTACTGAAAATGAAACCTAAAAAAGGAACAAAAGAAAAAAATATGCTTTCAAGTAGATTTTGAAATCAAATTAAGAAAATAGAGTAAATTCTAGAGTCAATTCATTTAGTTAATAGAGGAGACTAGATCCATCATCCCTATAGAGTTGACGTGATGAATTTCATCTTTAGTATAATAACGTAAATAATCTCCAAACTTTAATTCAATATGGCATTGATAAATTTTTAATCTTTCAACGATCCCTGAATTTTAGCCTATTATTCCTAAACTTGTACATGTTCATTATGTAAAAATATTCAATGTAATCCTTGATCTTAAATTGATGATTATCTTGAATATATTTATATAATTCACAAATTACATTAAATATATATAAATTTTTTGAAAATTATATTGAACAGATTAAAAAATATATACATTTTAAAAATTAGATTAAATAAATTAAAAATTTAAAAACGTCAAGTCAAAACTTACTGCGTATTCGCATTATTTTCCCTTCACCTTTTTACTCAAAAGGCAGGTGAAAAGACCGTCGTTTCCCAATTATCAACTGCCCCATACCCACCCCACGCCACGCCCCCCACCAGGCCCACCACCTTTTCCCACGTACGCACTCCGTCTGTCTCTCTGTCTCTCTCTCTCTCTCTCTCTGCGTGTCTGTAATTTCCCAAACACTCACGCGCCGTCGATTCACCACCCTCCCTCCCTCCCTCGCTCGCTCGCTCGCTGCCGACTTCCTCCTGTCGCCAATACCTTCCCCCCTCCCCGTGTCGATCTCCTCCGCCATCACGTGCCCAAATGCCTTGCCTTCCCTCCTCCCTCAAGCAACCCCACTCCCTCCCTGTATAGATAAACCCCCCCACTGAATCTCTCTCTCTCTCTCTCTATCTCTCCGTCGTCTGCCGAATCTCTGCTCCCCATGGCAGGCCCGCCTCCCGACGAGCTCGTCTACCTCCACGGCGACCTCGACCTCCACATCATCTCCGCCTCCAACCTCCCCAACATGGACGTCGTCTCCGAGCGCCTCCGCCTCTGCCTCTCCGCCTGCTCCCGCCCCGGCGGCGGCGGCGGCGGCGGCGGCCCCAGCCCCGCCGCCTCGCCCGGACGCCGCGGCGCCGGCCGCCGCCACGGGAAGAAGATCGTCACCTCCGACCCCTACGTCACCGTCAGCGTCCCGCAGGCCACCATCGCCCGCACCCGCGTCCTCAGGAACGCGAAGAACCCTAAGTGGGACCAGCGGTTCCGCGTCGCCCTCGCCCACCCCGTCGTCCATTTGGAGTTCCGGGTGAAGGACGACGACGTATTCGGCGCGGAGGTGATCGGCATTGTCAAGATCCAGGCGCGGGATATCGCGGCCGGCGGGGTCATCTCCGGCTGGTTCCCGGTGAGCGGACCCGCGGCGAAGCCGGACACCGCCCTCGAGCTCGACCTGAAATTCACGCCCGTGGAGAAGAACCCGGTGTACCGGTTCGGCATCGCTGGAGATCCCCATCACCAGGGAGTGAGGCAGACGTATTTCCCCTTGAGGAAAGGGGGTGGCGTCACGCTGTATCAGGACGCCCATGTGGTCGACGGGCTGTTGCCTGAGATTGAGTTGGATAGGGACGCCGGAGGCGTTTATAGGCAAGCGAAGTGTTGGGAGGATATCTGTCACACCATAACTGAGGCTCACCATATGATATACATAGTCGGGTGGTCGGTCTTTCATAAAATTAAGCTCGTTAGGGAGCCGACCCGGCCGTTGCCGCGAGGTGGCGACTTGACGCTCGGTGAACTGCTCAAGTATAAGTCAGAAGAGGGCGTGCGCGTTTTGTTGTTGATTTGGGATGATAAGACTTCGCACGACAAGTTTTTTATTAACACGGTGAGAAGCTGTTTTATTTTAGTTGGATTGCTCTTGATCACGTGCTTCCATCTGCTTATTTTGGTAAATTAAGGTGGCATATGACATCGCAGATTAGTATATTGTTGTTGGTCCTGTTGCTTTGATTCTAATAGTGGTTTGCTGGACTAGTCGCTAGGGACCCCCTGTCTAATGACGAATTAGGTGATAGATAGTGTCTCTCTCTTTGCTCGCAATATTTGTCTCTACGAATGAATAAGGGTGCACGGGTGGCATTTCTTGCAGGGAGGGGTGATGCAGACACATGATGAAGAAACTCGAAAATTTTTCAAGCATTCATCAGTGAACTGCGTGCTGGCCCCGCGTTATGCTAGCAGTAAGCTTGGCATTATAAAACAGCAGGTATGCTTTTCCTTGGATTCTTGCAGTTTCGCCACATGGACCATTTATCATAATCTAGAGATTAGCACTAGCATTGGACAGCAAGGGTCTCTTCGTTATTTGCCATATTGTCATAACTTCTTTTGCATTTATGAGCTACTTGGCATTAGATGTATCATTCCAGCCTCATGTCAAGGCAATTAGCTGCCTAGCATATTTGTAGTTGGAGATGCCTTTTGTTGTGGAATGTCCTATGAAGGTGCTAGGGTGATTTTTCATTGGAGATGAATATTCTTTATAAAGTTATTGATGGGCTCTTTATGGCTCTTTCACTTAGCCCATCCATAAAGCAATGTTCCTTTTCACATATGTAAAGTTGAACTCTTGCTTAGGATTTTTCCTGCATTTTTGAGTTATCATGAAGATATTCTATTTTCTAAGGAAAATTCTGTGCAGTACATAATCCTCATCCCTGAACCTGGGATGATTATCTTAAGTGATAAGGTTTGCTCTGTATTCTACATTCATTTTATATAAGTGTGGCTGCATGATTCTGGTGAATCATCTTGGGAGAAGGGATGGACCTTAATCCTCTTGCTTGCTTAAGTTCCTTATGTTATGTCGTAGTAATTCTGATAATCTAATTATTTATTACTAGTTTGGCCAATTGTACTTTTCTTCAGGTTGTTGGAACGATGTTCACACATCATCAAAAATGCGTCTTGGTGGACACCCAGGCGCCGGGTAATTACCGAAAAATAACTGCATTTATAGGAGGACTTGATCTCTGTGACGGTCGATATGATACACCTGAGCATCGGCTATTTCGCGATCTTGACACTGTTTTTAAGGAGGACTTTCACAATCCTACATTTCCCGTGAGTTATTTGTCTATATATGACATATTTGAGCACTCCTTGCCTAATAGTTCTTTGCTAGTTAAGTACTCTCATGTTTACTGTCTTGAATGTTGGTCAAATTTTGGACTTTGGTGCGATAGAAGTCTTTTGATTCTCTTTCTTGCAACTTTCAACTCTGAAAACTATATACCATCTCCGTAATAACAGTCCCATTTCTGGTTAAGTACATTAGATAAGTTATGATCATTACTGTGATAGTAGCAACATTCTAGAAAATTTTAAACTTAAAAGGACTCCTCCTTTTATGGGAATCCATGAAGAACTGGTCCGGTTAATAAGCAAGATGCAATGAGGATGAATTGATAAAACCCCAATCTGCGAACTTGAAGGGGATGATTTGCTTATTTCATAATTTACTGGCATGGTCGCTCATTCGAAGTGGATTGGATGTCATTAAGATCGAGGGAAGATTCACGCCCATGTTTAATGACTTGCTTTAAATTTTGGATTATTGAGGTGGCTGCATATTCTGGTCTAATTCTCAGATTCCATGTTTAATGACTTGCTTTAAATTTTGGATTATTGAGGTGGCTGCATATTCTGGTCTAATTCTCAGATTTGTCATGATACAAGCAAGTTCTTTTATCTATTCATTCTTAATTTGTTGCAAGGAGAAGTATAAAATGGGCCATACATATTCGGCTTAAGTGCATTTTTGTACATTTTTGCCATTCAATTTTCTTTAAGCTAGAAAGGTTGTGCTTATTTTGAGGTTCTGTAGGCCCATCTATATTCTATGCTATTTTCTTTCAGTTTTAAGTCTTGTAGAATGTAGGATCTTGGACTTTGGTACCTGTTACCATGCACTGGTAGTTGCTGCACAACTTGGTATTGTCTCTTGATTTTCTTCCAGTGAGTGTCTTTACTTTGTATGTCAGGCTGGAATGAAAGCTCCAAGACAACCGTGGCATGACTTACATTGCCGGATTGAAGGGCCTGCTGCATATGATGTACTGATAAACTTTGAGCAACGTTGGAGGAAAGCAACAAGATGGAAAGAATTCAGTCTCTTTGTGAAAGGAAAAAAACATTGGCATGATGATTCCTTAATTAAGATAGGTCGTATCTCTTGGATACTGAGTCCTACATCGACTGATACATATGATAGCACCACATCTCTTTCAAAGGACGATTCCAGTGAGCATATTACGAAAGTGCCTGAGGACAACCCCAATCTCTACGTCTCTAAAGAAGATGATTCTAATAACTGGCATGTTCAGGTTGGAAATGCAAGTTACGTGTCGTTATTGCATGTTCAGGCTACATTTCTTTTATTTAGCCCTTTTGCTTTGTGTTTGCTTGTGCAGATTTTCCGGTCTATTGACTCTGGGTCAGTCAAAGGATTTCCCACAAAAAGAAAAGATATTGCTGAAAAGCAGGTCTACATGAAATCTCTTTTTCTTTCTTCATTTCATATCCTTACTTTTCTTCCCTTTTTGCTTTTATTTAGTTGAATGAATAACGAAAAAGGGAAAAAAAAATCATATAAATGGACTTGGGCTAAAGTGGGAATCTTCGTCTTGTTAAAACATAAACTAGTTTCTACCTTTCTAATTGACATCATTGTACTGGAAATTTTTTCTGATGAATGTCTGCATCCTCTTAATTATTGAAATCTTTTGGTGCAGAATCTTTTAGTTACAAAAGATTTAGTAGTAGACAGAAGCATTCAGACAGCTTACATCCAGGCAATTCGATCTGCTCAACATTTTGTATATATTGAAAATCAGTATTTTCTGGGATCATCGTATGCATGGCCATCGTATGACTATGCAGGTGAATATCGTGATCTTTTTACGTTGCAAGTATGCGTTTCCTTTCTACACTTGAGATATTCCATTGGTGGACTAAGCATGCCTCATTTAATCACAATCATGTGCTTATACGCATATTTGACAAACAAATTAAATCGACCAACCAAAAAAAAAAGAAAAAAAAAGAAAAAGAAAAACATTTCACTCGAAAGTATTGGTGAAATCTTTTTATTTTTTATTTTTATTTTTTTAATGTTGCAAGTATGCGTTCCCACTCTATACTTGAGATACTCCTTTGGTGGACTATGTATGCCTCATTTAATCACAGTCATGTGCTTATATTCATATTTGACATACAGAGTGAATCAACCTACCGAAAAAAAAAAAGTATTGGTGAAATCTTTTTTTTTTTTTTTTTTTTTTTTTTTTTTTTTAAGGTTGCAAGTATGTGTTTCCACTCTGTACTCTAGATATTCCATTGGTGGACTAAGCATGCCTCATTTAATCACAATCATGTGCCTATATGCATATTTGACATATAGAGTGAATCAACCTCCTAAAAAAAAAAATTGAGTATGGCTCATTTCGCTCGAAAGTATTGGTGAAATCTTTTGTTTGTGTGTCAATTGACCATTTTTATGTCTTTTATTTATTTATTTTATGTTTAGGAGCTAAGTCTTTAACTGGTATTGTTTGCCACGTTGATGAAGTTTTAGTAAGCAGTAGACTTCTTGTAGTTAGTTTAGTCCACAAGCCACTCTCAGATGTTTGTAGTGTGGTCTGAGCAGGAGCTGATAACCTCATTCCAATGGAGCTGGCCTTGAAGATTACTAGCAAAATTAGAGCTAATGAGAGATTTGCTGTATATATTGTCATACCAATGTGGCCTGAAGGTGATCCCAAGTCAGCTACAGTTCAAGAAATTCTCTTTTGGCAGGTAGGTTGGTACATGAATGTGCTTTCGCAGATGTGTGTACACTTTGGTGCTTTTGTTTGATAGGCAAGATGGAGAGGGGAGATATAGAGTACAATGAACAAGGACGCTTTTTACATGATGATGGACAGAAATTACTACATAGTACCAAATACTGAGGAATTCATACCATTTAGCTGTCCAGCCAATTAGAGAATATGCTTTCTCACTAGTTCCCGATTTCTATGTTTAATTCTGTCCAAAGTATTCTCTTATACCATCTCCTACTCCAAACACATCACATGAGCCATAAGTTAGTAAATTGAATAATATGATAATTCTCTGGAGACTGCGATCTTACATAATCTAATTTTTTTTTTGGTACTTTTGTCTTTTTTTTTTTCTCTTCCAGAACCAGACCATGCAAATGATGTATCAAGTAGTTGCACGTGAACTCAAGCAAATGCAGCTCACAGATTCTCATCCTCGGGACTACCTAAATTTTTACTGCCTTGGCAAAAGGGAAGACATTTTTGGTCAACCTTCTTCAGCTAATGGGGTAATGCTTTTTGCAGTGTGTTTTTGACTTGTTTTAAGGTCCTTGAAAGTCGAATTCTGACTCCTTGCCAATGGTCTATTTCACTAATCATCGAGTTTGCAAGCTCAAGACCCTGTTAAGCAGTGCATGAATGCATAGACATGCAAGCATGGTTCATAGGGTGGTAAATGGTAATCGAGCCGAGTTGAGTCGAATTCGATATTGCACCGATCTTGATGTGATTCGCATACTCTGGGCTCAAAACTCGGCCCAAGCTCAATCGAGTATAAAAAAAATTTGGGCTCACTTTTGACTTGATCTTGACTTGATTATAATAGAGAGATATATGAACATGAGCTCGAGTTTAATAAGCTCAAAATCATCTTGCATGTCTGTGTATGAGGGTTGATATGTGGTTTTAACGACTTTTGTGTCTTTTTTTGTAATAAAAAAAATACTTTTGAAAAGAACCAAAGAAGTTTCATGACACTCGGGAGCTTGTCGAGCTGGGTATAGATGAGCTCCAACTTGACTTGATGAGATACTTATGTAGCTGGAGCTCGAGCTCATTTAGAAATAAGGTGAGTTGATCTCAAGTAATCATCGAGCAGAGCCTAAGTTAAAATTGACGCTCGGTCGGTCAGCTTTTCTCATCTTATAATTTGATGAACCTTGGATCTGATGTTTTCTAACGTGTTATGGCAGGTCTCAGAAGCATACAAGTCCCAGCGATTTATGATATATGTTCATGCTAAAGGAATGGTTGTGGATGATGAGTACGTCTTATTGGGATCAGCAAATATTAACCAAAGATCATTGGCTGGTACCAAAGATACTGAGATTGCCATGGGTGCATATCAGCCGCATCACACTTGGGCACTAAAGAAGAGGCCTCCACGTGGTCAGGTTGTCATCTTGTGGCTTCTTTGCATAATCCTAATTTTTGATTTGAGGATGTCCGCCAGCTTTTTCAAGCAAGTATGCAGTGAATCTTTGGAATACAAATCAGTTCACATTTGTTGAACTGGTTGTATCAAAGCCAAGAACACCAATTTCCAGTCAGATTTATAAGGAAGGCATTAGAATTTATGATTTTTTTCTGGACAACCTAATAAATAGAAGAGAATTCAAGATAGTTTCTACTCTGGTATTTGTTTTGACACGGCGAATGCAGTCACGTCTAAAATAGGTTTCTGTGACTGTTGAATGGAGTAATGGCTCTCAGAGATATATGCATTTTGCATCGAGATACATATTTTGGGTATGATTGTTGTGTGTTTGCATTTTTGCCCATCTGTGCAGGTATATGGATACAGAATGTCCCTGTGGGCAGAGCATCTTGGGGAAGTGGAAGAGTGCTTTAATCAGCCTGACAGTTTAGAATGTGTGAAGAAAGTGAATGAGATAGCTGACAATAACTGGAACAACTACATGGGTAAAGGTTCAGTGCAGGGCCACCTTCTCCGGTATCCCATACAGGTGGACCAAGATGGGAATATTGGGCCATTGCAAGGATCTGAGGAATTTCCTGACGTTGGCGGTAAAGTTGTTGGTTGTCATTCCAATACATTGCCTGATGTGCTAACAACTTAAGTTCTGTCCCACTCCATGTCCATCCACTCCTAGGAGCTGCAAAGATGTTTCTTGGGCTGTCGCTTCATTCTCACTGTGTACAAGTTGTATGATTTCCGTTTAATTGTTTTTGGGCGGTGCGGCAGTCTAGATTGTTCTTTCGTTTTTTTTTTTTTTTTTTACCATGGCTATCTGAATCTTTCCTGGACACCTGCATAATGAGGATCCTCAGTGGTGATCGCATCCATGGCGTGAATGTCATATTTGAACAGCTCGGTGTCTCTTCGACTTTGGTTTGAAGGTTTCTGTTATTACAATTTGGGAGCATCTGATGTAGTGTGGAAATTGGTGTACAAATGTAGCTTAAAACAGCTTCGCTCTTGATGAAGCATCTGATGTCTTCAGTTTGAAATGAATAAATCTGAGAGATGCAATAATCATCTCATATGAGATAATTCTTGGCACATGTTCATTCATTCTATCCCGACCATATTTATCTGGGGTGACTTGTGGCAAATTTTACAGCATTCAAAAGTTACTTTTACTTCATGGGGAATATTTGGAATCTTTCAAGATATGCGTATATTTGTGCAATAAAAGACTTAAAACTTATTACGAAAGTATAATTGAGTTTTAAAAAAGGGCAATTAAGTAATTATGATTTTATCAATATTCCCATTTGCCATTACAACTAAAATATTCGCCTAACCCCATAATCGCTCATCTTTCTCATTTCACTTTTTATATGGCATGGGTCGCATTCACAGCTAATAATATTTACATAACCATGTTTATTGATATAAAAAACATTTATCTCCCAATACTTTCCATATTGTAAAGTGGGCTCCTAAAAAATTCTATGCATCCTAACATCTTACCCACATGTTGCAGATTATCATCAGTGCAAATTGTGAGACATTAATTCTAACGTGGCTTATTTCTCAATTTTTTCTTAATCTAGATTTACTAATCAAGTTAATTACTAAATTCTATGTACTTGCTAATTTTTTTTTGGTCAGTCCTACTCTATTCCTACTCTACACTCACTCTCAGACTTTGCCCTGCCTCTTGCAGGGCATGGGAGTCGAAACTCACTCCTGAAACTTATGCGTCCCCACCCCATTCCCCCCCTGAGAAGGTGGGGATTTGAACCCCTCACCTCCCCCTTCCATGTTGGAAGGGTGGCGACTAGAGCGAATCCCAGTGGTTATGTACTTGCTAATTGAACCATGTGAAAATCCAACACTATATTAAATGTCCCAGACTATGTTAAATTGTCAAAACAACCCACTTTTCAAAATGGTTTTGCAATTAAGTGCAAATTTTGATTAGTTAGATAAAATGTCTAGATTAGACAATTAATTGTGTAATAAACCAAGAACCTCATAAGTATCCTTAATATGTAAACAGCTCCCATAGTTTTCAGTTTTACAATATGAGACCTTAACTTATTGAAATTATGAAATTGCCCCTACTCTACAATTCTTACATTTTTGACCAAATTTCATTTCCTTTGATTAATATAACTTAATCACTAACTAAAAATTTTGAACAATGAAGTTCGCTATTTACAAAAGATTTTATATGCTGTGAATATATGTTTTTTTTTTTTTTTTTTTGCTTGTAGGACACAATTATTGTTGCATCTATTTACATTCATAGTTTCATCTTAAATATATCCATTTTCTATACAACGACTCATAGCATCTTCTAGTGGCATCATAAACATAATGGATCTTTCATGCAATATCAATAATGATTTCAAGATAAAAGCATTGGTAGGCATCAACGGGCATCATTTTCATCTTAAATGGACATGGCATCACATCCATGATACAAAATCATATAATTTCACTCATACATAGAGTTGAGAAAATGTATTGATAGAAAAATGTAATATTCTATACATCTCTAATGAAGAATACATGAGTCTATACATAAGGCTTTAGAGCTTAACTATCTAAGGTAACGGAATATCAATTTCATCAAAAGAATCAAATTAGAATCAATTAAGATACATCTCCTAAATATATCTATATCTCTAACATCCCCTTTCAACCTTAAGGTGATTTGAAAGAAATCAACTTGAGTTTGGTGAAGAGATGTAGAAAATGCCCAGGTGGATGTCTCTTGGTAAAGACATCAGCAATATGTTCAGTGGATGAAGTAGAGACTAGTCGAACAATGCCATAAAGAATATCAGATCGAATAAAATGATAGTCTATCTCAATATGCTTAGTTTGTTCATGGAAAACATCATTATGTGATATTTGGATAGCACGTCGATTATCGTAATGAATTAATGTTCCACTCTGTTGACGCACTCCCATGTCTTCTAGTAGCCATCGCAACCATAGTAACTCTGATGTTGTATTAGCAAGAGCTTGATGTTCTACTTCTAGACTAGATCGAGTAATAATAGTATGTTTCTTGCTATGACAAGAGACAAGAGACAAGTGCCCAAAAAGAAATAGTAGCCTATAGTGGAGCGACGATCTTGAGGGTTACCAGCCTAGTTAGCATAAGAATAAGCCTTCAATTCCAAGGTAGATTGAGAATAATAGTGAAGGCCATGAAATAACGTACCCTTGATGTAGCGAAGAATTTGAAGTATTGTAGCAAAATGTGTCGTGCGAGGCACGGTCATGTATTGACTAACAATATGGACAGCATAGGTAATGTCGGGTCGAGTGACAGCGAGATATATAAGGCTGTCGACAAGCTATCGTTAAAGTGTAGGATTCGAAAGAGGAGCCCCATTTCTAGCATCAAATTTAGCATTAGTCTCAATAGGAGTGGTAGTGATCCTGTTATCAATAAGCTTAGCTCGAGAGATAAGATTAGTGGCATGTTTGGCTCATGAAAGATAATAATCGGAGGGGTTTGAATCAACCTCCAAGCCTAAAAAGTAACTGAGTTGCCCAAGATCTTTCATTTCAAATTGTTGACTCAGATATTGCTTAAGCTTTGAAATGCCAATATAATCATCGCCAGTAATAACCATGTTGTCCATGTATAAGAGTAGCATAATATACCCACGAGATGTGCGTTGAACAAAAAGAGCATGATCATAAGGACTGGATTTGAAGCCAAGAGATTCCATGTTAGAGCTAGATTTGGAATACCATGCACGAGAAGCTTGTTTCGAACCATATAATGCTCTGCGTAATCGACACACTTTATTGGAAGAATGAGTATATCCAGGAGAAGGAACCATATAGACTTCTTCAGTAAGATCACTACTCAAGAATGCATTTTTAATATCCATCTTGAATAGAAACTAGCGCTTAACTGCAGCAATAGCAAGAAGACTATGGACAAAAGTAAGACGTGCAACAAGAACGAAAGTCTATTCATAGTCAACTCCATATTCCTGAATAAAGCCTTTCACCACTAGTCCAGCTTTGTAACAATCCATAGTACCATCTGCCTTTATTTTAATCTTATATACAACCTATAGTAGACTTATCAGGAAGCAAATCAACCAAATCAACTCATTTGCCATTGCTTGTTGCCATAGAGGATTAGTGTTGGCTTCTCTATATGTACGAGGTTTAGAAAGGGAAGCAATGATAGAGTAGTAGTGATAATCATGAAGTTGAATAAGAGTTTGACTTACTTTGGTGAAGCGACGGACAGAGGATGATGGAATGTCAGCTAGTGGAGAATCCACAGATGGAGTAGACATGTCAGAAGCTGCAAAGGTGGTATCGTCGGTAGAACTTGCATCAAGATTAGAAGAAGGAGGGGGAGATATTTCTGGAGAGGGGGATTCACAAGTGGAGGAAGATGTGGGCTCTTTCGAAAATAAATCCACAGAAGTATTAGTGAAGAAAGGAACATGAGATGATGACTTGAAGGGATGCAGAGAAGAAAACATCTTGTGTTCTCAAAATGTAACATGACGAGATAAACGAAGATGATTCGATATAGGATCCCAACATTTGTAACCTTTGTGCACAATACCATATCCAAGGAAGCAACATAATTGAGCACAAGGTCTAACTTTGTGTGTTCATGTAGGAGAAGATGTACAAAGCAATGACAACCAAAGACTCGAAAAAGATTGTAGTTGGGTACACTACGATACAAATGCTCATAAGGAGAAACGTTACCTATTACAAGTGATGGAGTATGATTAATGGTGTATACAGAAGTGAGACAAGCCTCCCCCCAAAAAAATTTCAGAAAAGAAGCGAAGACTAGAAGAGTATGAGTAATATCTAAAATATGCCTATGTTTACGTTTTGCTTGACCATTTTGCTGGGAAGTCCCTGGACAAGAATGATGAACAATAGTACTATTTTGGGAGAGAATTTTAAGAAATTCGGTGACTCAAAATGCCATGGCATTATCAGTATGGAAAACCTCGATATCTTGAGAAAATTATGTTTTTTATCATGGCAGCAAAATCACGGTAGATATGAGTAAAGTCAAATCGATTTTTCATAAGATAAAGCTATGTATAATGAGAATGATCATCCACAAAGATTACAAAATAGCGAGAGCCTCCCATTGTGGGAGTTGGAGATGGTCCCCAAATATCAGAGTGAATAAGATCAAAAGGAGCATGAGAGACATATTCACTAAGATCAAAAGGCAAGGCATGATATTTTCCCAATTGGCAAGGCAGGCAATCAAAATATTTATTATCAAGAGAACCTAAGTGACCAATGAAATTAAGGATTTTAATCTATAGGATGAAGCATGACCTAACTAAGGATGCCAAGTTTTAGATGACATTGTGGCTGCACAACCGGTAAAGGAGTTGGCAATATTCAAGAAAACAAGCTCAAATAGGCGTCCCACTCTACGGCCTATCCCAATTGTTTGTCCTGTTTGTAGATCCTGCACATGACAACCATGGGAAAAGAAGTGGACATCAAAGCCAAGTTCACATAATTGTCCTACTAAAATCAAATTTAGGGACAGTTTGGGAACGATGAATGTATTAGGTAAGGATAATGTATATGTTGAAATGTTTCTTGTTTAGCTAACTCTCATTTGAGAATTATCTGCGGTGTGAATAGGAGGGACATGTGAATTGAATGATTTGGATTGAAATAAATCAGGATTGGAGGTCATATGATCATAGCAAGCAGAGTCAAAATACCATGAATCAGAAGTACCTAAAGTGATAGACATAACAGATGGAACAAAGAAGCTAGAAGTACCAAACTCTCGAAGAATGGGATGAAGATCCTCTAATGAAAAACATAATAAACAATCTATTAGGAGAAGTCTTTACAAGAGCAGTGGTGATAGATGAATTTGCACGTAGACTTTGATTTTTGGATCGATTAGCTGTCCTTGTAAGTTGTGTAGGTTGTACTTGATGGTAATTTGACATCAAAACTTCTAATTTATCCATAATAGGCACTATACCAACTTCAACACAGTAGATTGGACCAAAAAAGTGCAGAAACTAGTACCTACAGAGCTTGTATGGAGTAAATAAGGCTAAAAACGACATAGAATGTCAAATAACTTTTGAATAACATTGTAGGACGTATGCCTACGTTCGGCGGCAATTGACGACCAAATTTCAGTATTTCTCTTGTCTGAGAATGGCGAGCCTGATGGTCAAGGCCTTTTTCTGAAATCAACAGCGCATGTATGTTGAACAATGACTCAAAAGTTCGGTCTTGATGAATAATCGGTAGAGATGCATGGCGGCCACCTTGTAGCAGACTTGATGGGCGCACCTTAGTTGTCTCGGGAAAGGAGACTCTCATACCAAGTTGAGAAAATGTATTGATAGAAAAATGTAATATTCAATACATCTTTAATGAAGAATATTTGAGCCTGTATATAAGGCTTTAGAGCTTAACTATCTAAGGTAATGAAATATCAATTATATCAAAAGAATCAAATAGAATCAATTAAGATACATCTCCTAAATATATCTATATCTCTAATACATAGTTTTGCCTCTTATTATATTAGCTCATTAGGTAATCATTAACTTCCTTTAACAACATGAGTGGATAATATTATTTATACTTTAAGCTAAAACCAAATAAGGATCAAGATTACTAAGAGAATCAAACCACTTTACCCCCTAGAGATTCACTTGCCTTGGATGGAAAGTTTGAGTGAATATAGAGCTTTATCCACCTAAAAATCAAATGATGCAATCTTGAAT
Source organism: Eucalyptus victrix (assembly GCA_016097545.1). Classification (NCBI taxonomy): domain Eukaryota; kingdom Viridiplantae; phylum Streptophyta; class Magnoliopsida; order Myrtales; family Myrtaceae; genus Eucalyptus; species Eucalyptus victrix. The sequence continues at coordinate 40,474,510 of CM027843.1, read as the reverse complement.
TAACACTAGTTAAGCAAATCAAACACCTAATTCAACATTGGTCTAAAAATCAATAATGATGTTACTCATGTGACTACCAACGTTTGTTGACAAAAAAAAAGAAAAACCTTTAGTGAAAGATATTTTGTTGAGGAAAAAATTCCAGCAAAACATACTCAATGAATTTTCACTTTTGATAATCATCTATATGCCTATCTAGCCATATTGGTCGCACCTAAAAATACTATGTCAACACGTTTTTGACCTTCAATCTTTGACAACAACTCATGCGCTAATTTTTATTCACTTATTCATATTAAAGTTAGTAAAATTAATTTACCAATTGATTTTTCTCAATTATGACTAATATGAAAACCAATAAGTTCCACGTTCATGAACCTTCAAAGATTTTCATTGATTCTAACTTGTGTCACCCTTTTTGACCCTTTAAAAGATTTAATAACCCTTAACAAAGTCACATACTTAAATGTCACAACTTCAAAAGCTAATTTTTAGAAATTTTCGTAGCATAACAAATTCACCGACAGGTCTTTAATTAATCAAAGTTATCGAACAATTCATTCAGACCATTAATCATCTTAATATCCTAAATAATATTAGGAAGCAAAGAAACTTCAAGATGTCATGCTACGGCTACGACGCGGTGGAACAATCGCATATTAACTTGTTCACCGCGAGTCCGTGCATTTCCTCTTTCTCTTCACGGGTTAGTCCAGTTGTGTACAGGGAGGATATAGCATCAAGCTAGGTGATTGTGTGACCAGCCCCACGATCTCTAAGTCTAGATAGGACATGAGGTCCTCACGACCCGACTTAAAGACCTGGACCTAAGAACCCAATTAGAATAATTTGTGCAATTATTTCATCTCACTGAAGAACATATTTCATGTGATATGTACATTATAATTCCACCCAAAGAGCTAATCATGACAGTGATGATGGGATTTCATCGACTAATCATAATAGTTCAGCCGTTATGAAATTTATTTGTGACAAGTTTTACTATGCCCCTACTGTTTGTACATATCTCAAATTTTAGTGATTTTTTATCCCATATGCTGCTATCACATAATATACCGTTGCAAGAACCTAGTAGCGGATTAAAAATCTTGTAATTTTTAGATGCCAGATATTGGTAGCGCCACGCACAAACAAAATAGAGTAAAATGAGAAAGATAATTTGCTTGATTATCACACCTCAACATGGCTCCACCCCCACTTTAAATTTCTCTTTTTCTACTTTTCTCAAATTGTAGCTCCCATCACTCACTCTCTCTCTCTCTCTCTTCACTTCCTTTTCTTCTTCATCCTTCACCAACCGCCTCAATTGATGAGGAGTATGAATCACACCTCAACATAGCCCACCCCAACTTTATTCCACCCCCACTTTATTAGTAACTTCAAATTTCTCTATTTCTGTTTTCTCTAATTGCAGCTCCCATCACTCTCTCTCTCTCTCTCTCTCTCTCTCTTCTCACTTCCTTTTATTCCGAGTCATAGCCATGACATGTCATCTTGTGCGAGTTGTCGTTTGCGTGTTTGGTGAGACTATGTGGCTTCCTTCTTGTTGTCGTTTGCGTGTCATAGCCATGACATGTCATTCTATGTGAGTTGTCGTTTGCGTGTTTGGTGAGATTATGTGGCATTATTCTCATTGTACTATGTGGCATCATTCTCATTGTTAGGAGTGTGCAGTAGAAGCCTTCTCCATGTCGTTTGCGTGTCATAGCCGTGACACGTCATGCAAGTTCTCGTTTGTGGGTTTGGTGAGACTATGTGGCATTTTTCTAGGGAGAGACTATGTGGCATTGTTCTCGTTTGCGAGTTTGGTGAGATTATGTGGCATTCTTCTAGGGAGAGACTATGTGGCAATATTCTCATTGTCGGCGGTAGAAATCTTATACCTTCTTTTAGGGAGAGACTATGTGACATTATTCTTGGTGGTGGGATTGCGCAATAAAAGTCCAATACCTTCTTCTAGGGAGAGACTATGTGGCATTATTCTTGTTGTCAGGAGTGGTAATGGAAGCCCAATACCTTTTTCTAGCGAGATCATTAAGAGGATGGTCAAGTCCGAACCTGTCAACATTTCAAGTTGGATCCATCTTTACTAAAAAATTTAAGTCAATGAGTCAACTAGTATTAATTGCTCCATACCACACCAATTCTGATGTAGGATTTCTTTAACACAATTCACACGTGACACTCATGACGGTTTCTTGAGTTTCCACTATGCACCCCTTGTTGTATGTACTACAAACTCTGGTTGTTATTGTTTGGGAAACAATGATATTATCAAGTTTCATAACTTATGTATGATATTCACTTGAATGTCATAAATTTTTGGGTTAATACCTTGAAAAACCCCAAACTGGTACATCTGTGACAAATATACCTCAAACTATTTTTTTAACCATAAAAAACCTCAAACCGGTACACCTGTGACAAATTTATTCCAACTGACCATAAAAAAACCCTAAACTTGTACATTTATGACAAATTTACCCCAAACTAATTTATTTGACCGTAAAAAACCCCAAAATGGTAAATTTATGACAAATATATCCTTCTCTAAATTGGATTAATACCATAAAAAATCACAAAAATTGTTAATTGTGACAAACAGAAAGTAAAATATGAAATTGGTATACAAATTAACTATTACGTGTTATTTAACTTAATAATTTAATAGTAAAATTTAACGAAAACTAACAGAGAAAAAATTGTCACAAGTGTACCAGTTTGGGGTAAATTTGTTAAAGGTATACCAGTTTGGAGTTTTTTATGATCAAAAAAATAATTTGGGGTAAATTTATCACAGGTGTACCAGTTTAGAGTTTTTTAGGGTATTAACCCTAAATTTTTTTCAACTACTTAAGTATTATAACATCTAAAAAAAGTTCTCACTTGGGTACCGAATTTTTTAAAAACATCCATTTAGGCGGCGAGAATTCGACTAAACCTAACACTTAAGGTGAACGTTTTTCGAAAAAAATATCACTTAAGCGATCAAAAGTTATCATGCATAAGACTCGTGCAGTTAGAAAAGAAAAAGTCATGGTACTCATGACATCGTCATATCAAAATTATCACATGCGTGACGTCATTTTGCTCAAGAAGAAGAGGAAGACGAATAGACAGTCAGAGGAGAAAGAAAGAGGGAAGCGCACGCGAGGGAACCAAACAGGAGAATTTTGAAGTGTTCCTGAGGAAGTCAGGTGGGGCCCAATCAGCGTTCACGTGACTATTTGATTTGATGGAATGGATACTCGCACTGTGTCTTGTCTCTTGAAATGTCGGCGACATGCACGGCGTCGCCAATTTCACCGTCGCCCTCATCTCGTATGCTCCTCCTGAAACGGTGAAACCTGCAGAGTCGCCTTGGCTTTCTCTCTCTGCGCATGATTCCTTGCCCTCTCTTCTTCCTCAAGAAAGGCACTTCTCCGACCGACTCTCCCGGCCATATCATCCACCCCTCGGCCATCTCATCCGCCATGCCTTTCTCTGTCAAACCCATCTGCCCTTCCATCTCCGTCATCTTCCGATCTCTCCCATGGAGAATTTGCCTCCGGGTCAGGGCGCCTACCTCCACGGCGACCTCGACCTCCACATCATCTCCGCCTCCAACCTCCCCACCATGGACATGGTCTCCGGCCGCCTCCGCCGGTGCCTCTCCGCCTGCGCCCGGCCTTCCCGCTCCAGCGACCTCGCCCCCGCCTCCCCACTCCGGGACCGCTGCGACCACGACGGCCGCTGCCACGGGAAGGTCATCACCTCCGACCCCTACGTCACCGTCCGCGTCCCCCACGCCACCATCGCCCGCACTCGCATCCTTCACAACATGCAGAACCCCTGGTGGGACCAGCGGTTCCGCATCCCCCTGGCTCACCGCGCCGTCGACTTGGAGTTCCGCGTGAAGGACAGCAACCTCTTCTGCGCGCAGCTGATCGGCACTGTTAATATCTCGGCGCGGGAAATCAAATCTGGCGAGGACATCTCCGGTTCCTTCCCGCTGAGGGGACCGTCAGCGAAGCCGAATTCCCGCCTCCAGCTCAAGCTGAAGTTCACGCCCGTGGAGAATAACGCGGTGTACCAGCACAGCATTGCCGGAGATCCTGATCATCTGGGAGTGAGGCACACTTATTTCCCCTTGAGAAAAGGGTGTAGCGTCAGGCTGTATCAGGACGCTCATGTGGTCGATGGGATGTCGCCTGGTATTGAGTTGGAGAGTGATGCTGGAGGCGTCTATAGGCATGAGAAGTGTTGGGAGGATATTTGTCACGCCATATCTGAGGCTCACCATTTGATATATATTGTTGGTTGGTCGGTTTCTTATAATATTAAGCTCATTAGAGAGCGTACCCAGACCCGGCGAATGCCGCTAGGCGGGGACTTGACGCTTGGTGAATTGCTCAAGTATAAGTCCCGAGAGGGGGTGCGCGTTTTGTTGTTGATTTGGGATGATAAGACTTCGCGTGACAAGCACTTTATTAACAAGGTGAGAAGTTGTTTGTTTAAGTCGGATTGCCCTTGATCACATGCTTCCATCTGCTTATTTTAGTATATTGAGGTGGCATGTGGCATCGGCGATTACTATGTTGTTGTTGGTCCTGTTGTCCAGAGTATGATAATGGTTAGTGTATTTGCTACGAGGAGCACTTGTCTAGTGAGGAATTAGGGAATAGTGTCTCTCTTGGCTCCCGATATTGTCCCTACAAATGAATAAGGGTGCACGGGCGGCATTTCTTGCAGGAAGGGGTGATGCAGACACGTGATGAAGAAACTAGAGACTTTTTCAAGAATTCATCAGTGAACTGCGTGCTGGTGCCGCGTAATGCCAGGGGTAAACTTGGCTATATTAAACAGCAGGTATGGTTTTCCTAGAATTCTTGCAGTTTCACCACATGGAACTTTTATCAAAATCTAGAGATTAGCACTAGCATTGGACAGCCATAACCTCTTTCACATTTATGAGCTACATGGCATTGCGATGTTTTGTTGCTCCCTCATGTCTAGGCAATTAGCTGCCTCGCATATTTGTAGCTGGAGATGCGTTTTATTGTAGAAATGTCCTATGAAGTTGCTGAGGTGATTTGGCATTGGAGATGAATGTTCTTTATAAAGTGACTGATGGACTCTATGGACTCTCTCATTTAGCCCACTCATAGAGCTAATGTCCCTTTTCATACTTTTAGAGTTGAACGCTTGTTTATGAATTTTTCTTGCATTTTTGGGCTATCATAAAGGTATTCTACTTTCTGAGGAATATTCTGTGCTATACGTAATCCTCATTCGTTAATTTGGAATGATTATCTTAAGGGATAAGGTTTGCTTTGTAATGTGCATTCATTTTACTTAAGCATGGCTGCATAAATCTTGTGAGAATGGACAAACTTTATCCTCTTTCTTGCTTGAATTCCTTATGTGGTGTTGTGGTAATTCTGATAACCTAAATAACTGTTGCAAGCTTGGGCTGTATTATTTTTTTCTCCAGGTTGTTGGATCGATGTTCACACACCATCAAAAATGCATCCTGGTGGACACCCAGGCGTCGGGTAATCACCGAAAAATAACTGCATTTATAGGAGGAATTGATCTTTGTGACGGTCGATATGATACACCTGAGCATCGGCTATTTCGCGATCTTGACACCGTTTTTAAGGACGACTTTCACAATCCTACATTTCCTGTGAGTTGTTTGTCTATGCTTTTTGCCTAGCAGTTCTTCTTTTCTTTTAAATACTCTTGTGTGTACTGTCTTCTAATGTAGGTCAAATTTTAGACTCTGGATTGATAGAAGTCTTTTGAGCCCATTCTTTTTCCCAACTTTCCCGCATGAAGAGTGGCATGATACTTGTACTCGAGAACTGATGTACAGAGTCTGCCTGTTTCTGATTAGATTTACTTTGTCACATCGATGAATTTTGATCATGAGTGTTGTGGTAGCATTAAAATTTTAGGAGTTAAATGATAATCAAAGTCTGCCAATTTGAGGGGGTTTCCTTCCTTGTTTTTCAGAAATTTATTGCCCTGGTTGCACATAAGAAGTGGATTGATTGGTACTAAGATCAAAAGAAGATTCATGCCTCTGCTTAATGACTTGCTGGAAAAGATTTTTGGATAAAGCATATAGTGAACTTAACCTTTGACAGCCTCACCGAAGGCACAAAAGCATATTTAAACTTCTGGATTATGAAAGTGGCCGCAGGCCGCAAGTTCTAGTCTATTTATCGAATTTGTCATGATACAAGCGAGTTCTTCGTATCATTTCAATCTTAATTTGTTGCATGGACAAGTATAAAATGAGCGAGATATATTTGACTAAATTAAGTTTTTGTAAGTGTTGAGTCAAGCCATTAAACTTTCTTTGAGCTGAAAAGGTTGTGCTCATATAGAGGTTCTCTCCAGAATGCCCATCTATATGCTGTGGGTACACCTAAAGTTTGTGAATTTGATTGATAGAACCTGAAAAAGGGGTGAATGGAACGATATCCTGCTACTTTCTTTCAGTTTTGAGTCTTGTGACCAGCACTGGTAGTTGCTCCACAAGTTGGTATTATCTCTTGATTTTCTTCCAGTGAGTGTCTTTACTTTGTATCTGTCAGGCTGGAATGAAAGCTCCAAGACAACCGTGGCACGACTTGCACTGCCGGATTGAAGGGCCTGCTGCTTATGATTTACTGATGAACTTTGAGCAACGTTGGAGGAAAGCAACAAGATGGTTTTCCAAAGGGAAAAAAAATCGGCATGATGATTCCTTATTAAAAATAGGCCGTATCTCTTGGATATTGAGTCCTACATCAACTGAGTCACATGATAGTACATCTCTTTCAAAGGATGACCACCATGATCGTATTACAGTAGTGCCTGAGGACAACCCAGATCTCTATGTCTCTAAAGAAGATGATCACAATAACTGGCATGTTCAGGTTGGAAATGCAAGTTCCCTGTCATTATCGCGTGTTCAGGTTATCTTTCTTTTATTTAGCCGTTTGCTTTGTGTTTGCTTGTGCAGATTTTCCGGTCGATTGATTCTGGATCAGTCAAAGGATTTCCAACAAAAAAGAAAGATGTCGCTGAAAAGCAGGTCTACAGGAGATCTATGTTTCTTGCTTCATTTCTTATCCCTACTTTTCTTATCTTTTTGCTTTTGTTTAGTTGAATGAATTTCGAAAAAAGGTGAAGAAAATCATATTAATGGACTTGTGCTGGAGTAGGATTCTCTCTGCTGGAGTAGGATTCTCTCTCTAGTTAAAACTTAAACTAGTTTCTACCTTTTCTAATTGACATCGTTGTGCTGGAAATTTATTTATTTTATTTCGTATCTGCATCCTCTTACTTATTGGTAGTTTTTGGTGCAGAATCTTATAGTTACACAAGATGCAGTAGTAGACAGAAGCATTCACACAGCTTACATTCAGGCAATCAGATCTGCTCAACATTTTGTATATATTGAAAATCAGCATTTTCTGGGATCATCATATGCGTGGCCGTCGAATAATGATGCAGGTGAATATCATGACTTTTATGTTGCAAGTGCACGTTTCTTATCTATACTCGAGACATTCCATTGGTGGACTAAGCGTGGCTCGTTTAATCACAATCGTGTGCTTATACGCATATTTGACTTGCAGAGGTGAATCGACCTACCAGAAAAAAATATTGAGTACTGCTCATTTCACTCCAAAGTATTGGTTAAATCTTTTGTTTGTGTTTCAATTGACCATTTTCATCACTTTTTGAATGTTAAGGAGCTAAGTGGTTAACTAGTACTGTTTACCACATCAATGAAGTCTTAGTAGGCAGAAGACTTCTTATAGTTAGTTTTTTGTCCACAAACCACTCTCAGCTATTTGTGGCATGGCCTGAGCAGGAGCTGATAACCTCATTCCAATGGAATTGGCCTTGAAGATTGCTAGCAAAATTAGAGCTAAGCAGAGATTTGCTGTATATATTGTCATACCGATGTGGCCTGAAGGTGATCCCAAGTCAGCTACAATCCAAGAGATTCTCTTTTGGCAGGTAGGTGCAGACATGAATGTGTTTTTGCAGATGTGCGTAAACTTTGGTGCTTTTGTTTGATGGGGAAGATGATGAGAGGCAATATATGGAGTACGATGGACAAGGACAGTCTTTACATGACGATGGACAGAAATTACTACATAATATAGAGTAGCAAATACTAAGTAATTGATTCCATTTAGGTGTCCAGCCAATTAGAGAATATGATTTCTCACTAGTTCTGGATGTCTATGTTTAATGCTGTGCAAAGTATTCTTTAATGCCATCTCCTACTCCTCACACATCACATTAGCCATAAAATACTAAATCGAATAGTTATACAAAATATTATGTGTTTCTAATTCTTTGGTGACTCAAATTTCACATAATCTGATTCTTTTACACTATTTGCCTTATTTTTTTCCCAGAACCAGACCATGCAAATGATGTATAAAGTTGTTGCAAGTCAACTGAAGCAAATGGCACTCGGTGATTCTCATCCTCAGGACTATCTTAATTTTTACTGTCTTGGTAAAAGGGAAGATAATTCTGGTCAACCTTCTCCAGATGATGCGGTAATGCTTCTTACAGTATGTTTTTGACTAGCTTTCATGTCCTTGAAACATGCCAATGGTCTATTAATCAATAATTACATTTGCAAGCTCCGGACCCCATTCAACGGTGCATGAATGCCTAGACAACGTGGTTCGTAGAGTTGTAATCAAGCTGAGTCAAGTCGATACAGTGCAAAGCTCGAGCTCAACTCGACCTGCATCCTCGGGACTTGAAACTCAGCTCGAGCTTGATTACATATAAAATATTTTGGATTGAGCTTGACTCAATTATAATAGCGTTATTTATGAACTTGAGCTTGAGTTTTGGTAAGCTCAAATGGTTTCCTTGCATATTTTTGTATGAAGGTTAAATATGTAGTTTGAATGACTTTTGTGTCCTCTTTTGGTTGTTAAAAAAATATTTTTGAAAAGAATAATAGAAGCTCAATTAGATTTAGGAGCTTTTCAAACTAAGTATTGACAAGCTTGAACTCGACTCGACAAGATACTTGAGTAGTTCGAGCTCAAGCTCCACAAGAAATAAGGTGAGCCTATCTCGAGTAATCATCAAGTGGAGCCTGAGTCAAGATTGATTGACACATGGTCAATCCGCTTTCCTCATCGTATAATTTGATGAAGCTTGGATATGATGTTTTCTGACGTGTTATGGCAGGTTTCGGGATCGTACAAGTCCCGGCGATTTATGATAAATGTTCATGGTAAAGGAATGGTAGTGGATGATGAGTACGTTTTATTGGGATCAGCAAATATTAACCAAAGATCACTGGCTGGTACCAAAGATACTGAGATTGCCATGGGTGCATATCAGCCCCATCACACTTGGGCACAAAAGAAGAGGCCTCCTATTGGTCAGGTTGTTTCTTGTGGCTTCTTTGCAAAAGCCTAATTTCTGATTTTAGGATATTTGCGCTGGCTTTCTCAAGCAAATATTCACTTAGTCAGTGGAATACAAATCAGTTTGCACTTATTGAACTGGTCGTAACAAACTCAATGACGTAATTTTACATCCTAACTTTATAAAGATAAGAATTTAAATAGTTTTAACTCTGGTATTTGCTTTGACACGGTGAATGCAGTCACATCTAAAGTAGGTCACTGTGACTTGTGAATGGAGTAATGGGCTCTCAGAGATACATATTTTCGGGTATGATTGTTGTGACTTTGCACTTCTGCCCATCTGTCTAGGTATTCGGATACAGGATCTCCCTGTGGATAGAGCATTTAGGGGCAGTGGAAGAATGCTTTATTGAGGCTGGCAGTCTAGAATGTGTGAAGAGGGTGAATAAGATAGCTGAAAATAACTGGAAGAGCTACAAGGAACAAGGTTCGTTGCAGGGCCACCTTCTCTGGTATCCCATACAGGTGGACCGAGACGGGAGGGTTGGGCCATTGCCTGGATCGGAGGAGTTTCCTGATGTCTGTGGCAAAGTCGCCGGTGCTCATTCCACTACAATCCCTGATGTTCTAACAACTTAGGATCTGTCCGACTCCATGTCCATGCCGCCCCAGGAGCCGCAAAGATGTTTCCTAGGCTGTCGCTTCATTCCTGATGTATACGAGCTATATGTTTCCGTCTGATTGCCTTTGTGTGGTGCCGTATTCAGATTATTCTTCTGCTGTTTCGTTTTTTTTTTTTCCTGCGTCTGTCTGGATGTTTCGCAGACCCCTTGCGTAAACGAGGATCCTCGGTGGTGAATATTCTATACGAGCAGTTCGGTATCTCCTTCAGCTTTGGTTGATGGTGTCTACAGTTATAAATCTGGGAGCATCTGCGCTCTTGTGATTTAGAGGATGAAGATGTAATTTGGAAATTGCTGTACAGAAAGCTATATTGTAGTCGAACACAGCAGAGCTTGGCTTTTTATGAAGTGATTGATGCCTTCAATTTGAAATGAGCATTCAGACAGCTTACATCCAGGCAATTTGATCCGCTCAACAATTTGCACATATTGAAAACCAGTATTTTCTGGGATCATCGGATGCATGGTCATCGTATGATGATGGAGGTGAATATCATGATCTCTTTTATGTGAAAGAATTACCAAAAAAGTCATAAACCTATTGCAATTGTGTCAATTCAATCATAAACTTTTTTTGTGACATCCCGATTTTCCGATTCTATTTTCAATTAATTGAGACGGGCATTTCGTTGGCATGCATAGAGTTCTTTTCCTTGAGTTGGCCACTCATGTGGAAACTAATCTATCGGGTGAAGCTGTTAAGAGTTTTTAATGCATCAGACTCGAGAATTTGACCAGGAAGCGATCTTTCGACCGAGCTAATCTGCAAGGGTCATTACGGCACAATTAAAAATTGATTAGAGATCGGAGATGGGTTGACTCGACAGAGGCGTGTGATCGAGCGTGGGTGATTCCATTAGATCGTATAATTCTTGTCGATCAACACTGGATCGACTTTTCTATTGATTGGGTACCCTGTGTCCGTATTTGAAACCTTGAAATTACCCCAACAACCGAAAGTCGTCAATGTTTCAAAGATGTACATTGTGGCTTGAGATGATCAACCACAGGTCAAATGCATAAAAATTTCTAAAGGCTACCCGGTAGGTTAGGCCGCGCTAGTATCGTGCCAAAGTGAAATTAACCGTGGAATTGAGATCGAATTCAGAAATTGGAAGTCCGGGTGTGTCACAAATCATTTTAGGATCATTGACTTATCTTCAGAAGATTTTTCTACAAACCGAGATTTTTGGCGGAAAAGCAAAGTAATGCCGTTTTTGTTCGGGATTGTCAGAGGGCCGTTTTTAATTGAATCTTCGGGATGCAAGTTAGACCATTTGATGGGAAAATGTCGTGAGAAGGCCGAGGACACATGGGTTAATTTAATTGAGCTTCAATTGGACGGAATTGATTGAGAATTGATTGAATTAAGTGTACAAGATTTTATGCCACGGCGGAAAATGAAATTGAACCCATTGGAATGAGGTTGTGGGAGATAGTGGAAGGTGACATCATCCATGAGGTCATGGTGGGCCATTTTGTGGAATTAAAGAAAAGGAAAAAGAAAAGAAAAGAGCCCCCACTCCTTCTCTCTCCTCCCTCTCTTCTTCCTCTCTCCCGTTGCCTCTCTCCTCCATCTTCATTGTGCGAAGACCAGAAAAATTTGTAGAGAAGAAGCTAGAGTAGCCATGGCCGGCCACCCGCTCGCACGCCGTCGTCGCCGCCGCCGCCGTGCGTCCGTCCCGCGCCGCGCGCGCACGCTCGCCGGCCCGCCGTCGCACCGTCTCCGCCTCCCACTCGCCTGCCCTTGCGTCGCAGCCGTTGTATCAGCCCGTGCCGGAGTCATTCGGCCACCTCCGGCCATCGTTCGGGTCTTGCCTTAGTCCGGTTCGACTCCTCCACTTTCCCCCAACCCATCCTCGCCTCAACCCGAGCTTATCTTCTCTTTTTTCAGCCATGGACAGCAGCTGCAGAAATGGGTATGGCAGCCCCTTTCGTGGGCCGTTTTGGCCGCCTTCCCGAGCCCGGATGCTCGGCCCGCTTTGAGGAAAGTCGATCCTCGCGTTGTCCTCGTCGTTTTGGTCCGCTCGGTTCGTTAATCGGGTGAGTTTAACTCACTAAATCTTGATTAGAGGGTTAATGATGCCCTAAGTGTACTTAGTCTAAGTTAAGTAAGTTTAGGTGGTTAGATTAATTTATTTGGTTGATGATTAGATTATAGTGTTTAATTAAGTTAAAGTGTGTTTAGTTTAAAGTTAAGTATGTTTATTTTTAATATAAAGCCTTGATGTGACATAATAGGGTTTTACTTTTGAATTATTTTATTGTTTCGAAATTCTGGAAATTTTAATATTATATTATATTCCGAAATTATTAAAATATTAAAAAAACGGAAAAATTATTTTCGACCCCGGTTGTTCAGAATTTCGTGCCGATCGCTGCTGTGTGTTCGGATTTTGAAATTGATGGTTGGATATTATAAATTGAGCGTGGATGATGAAAGATATGGATATTATTATTTAATTAATTTTCGGAATAAAATTAATTATTTATTAAAATTTGAAAATTTTCGTTGGGACCTTATTTGCTCAGAATTTCGTGCCGATCGTTGTTGTGCATTTAGAATTTGAATTTGATGAATGGATGTGGCGAATTGAGTGTTGATTGTGATAAATATGGATTCTTTATAAAATTCCAAGTGTCGAAATTGATGGGAGATTGGCCGTGATGAACCACCTATTAGAGGTCGTGCCCGATGAGGCCGTGAATACCACCTAATAGAGGTCGTGCCCGATGAGGCCGTGAATACCACCTATTAGAGGTCGTGCCCGATGAAGCCGTGAATACCACCTAATAGAGGTCGTGCCCGATGAGGCCGTGAATACCACCTATTAGAGGTCGTGCCCAGTGAGACCGTGATAAACCACCTATGAGAGGTCGTGCCCAGAGAGGCCGTGAATTGCCACCTGATAAAGGTCGCGCCGAGTGGGGCCGTGATGCCACTGATTTTAATTTTGCCGAGTGGGGCCGTGATTAAGAGTAATGATTGAATTGCTGAATTGACATGTAATCGGCCGAGTCGATTGATCGCTGAGACGATCCGAGTGGTTGAATTGTTTGATAATGTGATTGTGCCATGGTTGTTTGGTTATCATAATTGCACATGGTTGGTTTATATAAATTGTGCTAACCTACAGATAAAGGCTGAGGCGAAGTAAGTCTTCTGTGTGATGTGGCTAGGCCACTCGGGACGTATTTTCTTTCTAATAGGGGTTTAGGGGGTTGAACTTACTGAGACATCGTCTCATCCCGGTTGTGGGATTAAAATTTTAGGTCCCTGGTGGACGGAGCGACCAGATAGCTTTGGTTGGCCTTGAGGAGTTGCAGAGGTGAAGTCATAAGATTGGAGAACGTGTCCAATTTGTAGGTCGTAGGACAGTTCCTTTTTAAGAGCCGGTCTTTTGTAGACTTTTGGCTGTAGGCTTCTGTCTGTAATTCTGTTGAATTATGAAATTGATATGTGGTGGTTTTGCTTCCTGCTTTTCTATCCCGTATTTTATTGTCAGGGGTTTCATAATACGTTTCGCTTGTGCAATATTAAATGAATGGGGTCGGCGACACTACTTGGGAATGTCGCATTCGAATGACCATGGTGGGATGTTGGCGCGCTCGAGGTTCGGGGCGTGACATTTTTTTTTTTGGCCAATTTAGTTTTAAACCTTTTACAATTATGCCAATTCAGTTCATCCGACCAAAATTGGCCGGCCGGCGACGGCGTCCGGTAAATGCTAAAGTGGCAATTTTTTTTTTCCCACCTTCTCCTTTATCTTGCCAGCAAGGTCAGCCTCGCCGGCTAGTGGTGAGGCTCACCTAGCTAGATCTGGCAAGGCTCGACCTTGCCTAGCCAAGGCAATGGTCGACCTCGCCAGTGGCCAACAAGGCCGCTGTCGCCAGATCTGGCGAGGGTCGACCTTGCCTAGGGCCGAGCCTCGCCAGATCCGACAAGGCCTCGACCTTGCCGTTCTTGGGCGAGGAGCCTCGTCGAGCATTGGCGAGGGCGAGCTTGGCCCTCTCCATGGCTGGTGGGGGCAAGCCTCGCCATTGGTTGGCGCCGGCCAGAGGAAGGAGAAGATGGATGGAAAAAAATTTTAAAAAATTCGAAAAAATATTAAAAAATAAAAAATAAATAAAAATGCCATGTTAGCGTTCGTCAAATGGTTGTCACTGGCCAATGCCCATGTTAGCGCTGTCCAGCTAAATTTGGCTGGATGCACTAAACTGGCACAATTGCAAAATGTTTAGAACTGATTGGCAAAAAAAAAAAGTTTATGACTGAACTGACACAATTGCAATAGGTTTAAAACTTTTTTGGTAATTCTCCTTTTTTATGTTGCAAGTATGGGTTTCCTTTCTATACTCAAGATATTCCATTGGAGGACTAAGCATGCCTCATTTAATCACAATCATGTGCTTATACACATATTTGACATTCATAATGAATCGACCTACTCAAAAAATAATTGAGTATGATTCATTTCACTTGAAAGTATTGGTGAAATCTTTTGTTTGGTGAAACCCCCCCCCCCCCCTTTTAATGTTGTAAGTATGCGTTTTCCGTTCTATATTTGAGATATTCCATTGGTGGACTAAGCATGCCTCATTTAATCACGATCATGTGCTCATATACATATTTGACATACAAAGTGAATCCACCTACTGGAAAAACAATTGGGGATGGCTCATTTCACTCAAAAGTATTGGTGAAATTTTTTGTTTGTGTCAATTGACCATTTTCATCTCTCTCTCTGTTTTTATGCTTAGGAGCTAAGTCTTTAACTAGTACTGTTTGCCGTATCAATGAATTCTTAGAAGCGGTAGACTTCTTGTAGTTAGTTTAGTCCACAAGCCACTCTCAGATGCTTGTAGCATGGTCTGAGCAGGAGCTGATAACCTCCTTCCGATGGAGCTGGCCATGAAGGTTCCTGGCAAAATTAGAGCTAATGTGAGATTTGCTGTATATATTGTCTTAGCGGTGTGACCTGAAGGTGATCCCAAGTCAGCTACAGTTCAAGAGCTTAACATGAATGTGCTTTCACAGATGTGTGTAGACTTTGATGCTTTTGTTTGATAGGCAAGATGGCGGGAACGAAGATAAAGAGCATGATGGACAAGGACGCTCTTTACATGACGATGGACAGAAATTACTACTTAGCACCAAATACCTAGGAATTGATACCCGAGAGGTGTCCAGCCAATTAGAGAATATGCTTTCTCACTTATTCTCGATGTCTATGTTTAATGCTGTGCAAAGTATTCTCTAACACCGTCTCCCACTCCTCACACATCACATTAGCCATAAACTAGTAATTTGAATAATATGATAATTCTTTGGACACTACGATCTTACATAATCTGACTTTTTGCTTGTACTTTTTGTGACACCCCAGTTATATTATTGTTTAAATAGCATGTGGAAGCTTAATAAAATATTTCTCAACCAAAACCCTTGTACAAGAATTCGCACGAGTAAACGTATATTTTATTTTCAGTATATATTATTGTAATACAATTTTAACACATCATTCAAGCAAATCCAAAATATAAAAGTCCTGGGAAAGGGTTTGGTCAACTAGTGTCTCTACTTTAATTCTATTCCATAAACGAGGCACCATCTGACTCAGGGATTGATGGTTTCGGGCATGGTCTTATCCCCTCCAACGCAATAATCTAGTGACCATCCTACTTATTGAAAAGTAATGGATGAGCCAAAGCTCAATAAATAAAATATCTAGTTTTAGTTATAAAAATCCTCTTACCACTTCACATGGTACAAGCAAAGAGAATGCATAACAATCGAATTAGTATGACGAGAACATAAGTTGACTTTACTTTTCACATTTTCATATATCATAGTAATCATCATACAACAATGCTTCCATTTAGACTCATGCATATGGAATACCATGTTCCAATGTAAGATAACCAATTAAACACCATATGATTCTATACATGCACATGAACATGCATTATATTCATTTAACTTTTTCTCCCAAACTCTCTCGGGACATCTCGATGTATGGGGCATCTCAACTCTGAGGCATTCTATGAAATTCCATCACAGGGCATCTCCACCATAGAGGCATCTCGACTCCCGAGACATGTCGAAACACTCCTCGAGGCATCCCAACCATTGGGGCATCTCGCAAACTTCTATCATGGGGTATCGTCATGCACTACTATATCGGTGACGGAAACACATTATTTTCATGTACAATGCACATGTTAACATTGATTTTTGTTACATCAATAATGAAATAAACAATCATTACAACAATCAACTTCTAGTGCATATCTACTTTTTATGCATAACCTTACTTGCCCTTTTTATAATCATATAAGTGAAAGATGCGGATTATAAGCTTATCTCACCTCCTTCCTTATCATACTTCTTTAATGTGCACATCATATGACTTGCTTATCCTTCTATTTTGTAAAGACAAGCAAACATATACATGCATTCTGATACTCATACTCATTTTCTTTCTTCATCACTGTCGCGACCTGATCTCACCGCCCTTGATCCCTCATCATCACGAGAAGAGAAAATAGGGAAATGTCTGGTTTAGGGATACTTGATCATGAGAGTTCCCTCATGGCTCGTGTTCCAAAAGACGTCATCACCTCGCCTTTCGGATCAAGCCTCTCGTGAGTTCCCTCCATGAGATCGTGAGCTCTCCCAAGCTCATACCCCACGTGACAGTGGAGCGTCACGATCCATACCCACACGAGCGACACACCTTAGAAGAAGGGGTCGGGTGTGGATATCGGATTTAAGGGTACCTTTACCATGGTAGCCCTCTCGACAGTACACTTCGCCCATAAAGATGACATCACTTCATCCTTTGGGGTACTCCCAAATCAAGTATGCTAAACCATGGTGAGTTTCATCGAAACTCGTATCCCACGCAACGGGTTTATTTATACGGTATAGTTGTTTATGACAACCTAAAAATAAGACGAGAGTCGCCACTAGTCTCATTTTGGGGGTTGGCTAGAAAACCCAATCGAGGGTTGAGAGTGTTCCCTCGATCCTACGCAATCCAATATCTAGGTTCGGGGACTTGGGTTATGCTAATATTTCTATTAGCGCCCTTTTGGTACCTAAACAGTATGTTGTGTTTTCCTAACATATTCATGCGTTTCTTTTTACATTTTCGAGATCGTTAGTCCTAAACTAAGCGATCATGCGTGGTTGGTCATTTTCATTCTATTTTAGTCTAGAAAAACAAGCAAAAAAAAAAGCAATTAATGGAATTGAAATTACGAGACAATAAGTAAACAATCAAGGGCAGTAAATCTACCATGCAATCCTAGAAAATATAAAAAAGAAACATAATAAAAGAGAGAGAGAGAGAGAGAGAGAGAGAGAGAGAGAGAGAGAGAGAGAATCCGCAACTCGTCGAGCTTTATACAACAAATGGAACCCGAGACATATGTTAGGGAAATGAATAGTACATGATAATGGTCAAAATGGACATCGACCTCCACCGTCTTCATGCTTTCTCCATCTTTGAGATCCTAATCTAAGAAACTTATAACTAGGTGCGTACAATGGAAAGAAACAAGTATACACACCAAAACAATAAAAAATAAGACATCATGTAGAGATCAATCTTTTAAAGGAAGTGCAATATGAAAGTCAAATGTTGGGGTTTCGGGGTCAGCCTTTGTCTTTCATGTGAGGGTCCCACTAAGACACCTATCCAATCCATTTTTTTGTGACTTATAGCAATTGTTGACCAATTGTATTCTTGTATAGCCAATAACGCTTATAAGTCTCATAATCAAGTAATCTATGTGATCCCAGGGTTTCCCTTGTTATCATGCATCAATCCTACCATTCATCTAAAAGTCACATGCATTACAAAAATTTAAACATGCATGCAAGTCTTTTGAACCTTGTTTCTCAACCAATTAAGCAAGAAAGTGAACTGTTGGCGGGTCACTTATTACTAAGGGCATGCGCCAATCACAAACATAGGCAATTTCTAGTGCATGATAGGGTTATATGTATGGGGAGTACATGTGACATTTCAAAATCATTCATGAAAAGTTTTGAGATAAAGTGACATCTCACCTATGAAAGGTATTTAATTGTCAATGCTAACCTGGGGCTCGCAGAAATGCACTCACAAGCATCGCGGGCATTTTGAATACAATTCAAACCGTGACTTTCACAATGTCAAATCAGGATTTTAAAAAAGTTTGAAAATATTTATGATTAAGGAATATTTAGGCTATGGAACACATTCAATTGCCAAGGCTAGCCCGGGGCTCGCATAAATGCATTCACAAGTGTCGTAGGCATTTTGAATATGGTTCAAACCATGATTTTTCCTTAAGCCAAATTGAGTTTTGGAGAAGTTTTTTTTTAGAAATTGTTTTTGAGAAACATCACATGTACTAAAGTATTTTTTTTTTAAGATGCAATTTGAAAAGGCCGTTTGTTTAACAACATAGATCAGAGCTTTTAGAACAACTTCCATGAAGATGACATGGCCTAATTTCATGCACAAACTAGCCTAAAAAGTATAACTAAATAATCACAATCATGTTTACATCATGAAATTTCAAAACAAGCATGCAACGACAACAAAATTGAGTAATAATTATTGACAATTTAACTATGGAAAAATTTTCTACTATGTACGACATGATAATGAACAACTTTCATGAGAAAGTTTTCTTAAACGAGCTACACATGAATTTACAAAAATTAGACAACAAGCAATAGTACATCAGAAATTTATCAAAACAACAGGACATTCAGCTAATGTCACAAGGATTTGTCCTATCAAAACATGTCCAAAAATCATCAAGTTTACACAAAACATAGCCAACATGATGATAGGTAGGTTTCATTAAGAGACTGAGTACATATTTTAAATAGAAAAAATGGAATAAAAATATCAAAGGTCTGTCCAAACAGGGGTTAGAACAGGAATCCGAATTTGATCCCTTGTCCAGATTGTGATCTAGCTTTGAAAAAATGGAAAATTGGTCCAAACAATAAGCGATTGGCATGAAATTAGCGGCATTAGAAACTTCTAAGTGTTCCTTACGTCTTCTTAGAAGAGCTCGAGTCCAAACTAGGTCAATTTGGTATCCTCAGATCAAGATCTCTAAAAGTGTGCGTATTAGTAATTAAGAAAACATAACATAAGCATTCATTAGAAAATCTCAAAATCACTCAAAGAATGCACAAACGGCATGAACAAATCACACGGGACTTAGGATTAAATGCGATGGAAAGTTTGGATAGTCATGTAATCCTAAGTCGGCATGCAAAATGTCTTACAATTTAAATGACATTTTGAGATGATTCATGATTCCTAATGGTATGCTTGGGAATCCTAAGTGTGATGAACACTTTTTGTGAGACAAATTTAATGTGCAAGATAAAACTCAAATGACATGACCTAAATATGTATGCAAACCATGCAACATGCAATTCAATCATCAAGAATGCATGATCGTAAGATTTGATCCCTAAATGACTCAAACAAACATGGAAATGTGTACATATGACAATGTTTCATTTCAGCATTAAGTTTACAGAACAAACATGATTTCAGCCATCCTCAAAACATGCATAAATCCTACCAAAAATCTCACATATAAAGCATGTGATGGTGAGGATTTCTCGTTAAGAGTTCGAGACTCAATTAAAATCATATAAGTCATGGCGAAAATTGCAAAACAGACAAACTATATGTCCAGCACATGTTGCTATAATATCTTTCTCTAATGCATGCAATTGACTCACTTTGCCAATGTAAAAACCTTGCAAATAATGCATCAATAGAATATATGTATAATGTATTTCAACTCTCATGAAGGATTTGAGACCAAATAGGTGCATTTATGGACTCAATTTAATCAAAACAGATTTCGGACCAACACAGGACAGACCGACCTATGTTCAGATTTAAGCAATTTTGACCTAGCTAAATATATCTAAAAATTTCGAAAAAAAATACAGCAAATGCATAACACTTATTCAAGAAACTTTCATCAAGGAAAATTGTTCCATAACTCAACACAAAAATCAGTACAAAAATGGAAAATCAGAGATCAATACGGAACAGATTGACCTAGGCTTAGATCTGAGTAGATCTGACCTAGTTGAACACATTAAAAAATTATGAAAAAATTACAAAAGATGCATGAGATGATTTAGAACAAAACTCATGAAGAAAATTTTATCAAAAAATGATCACAAAAGTCGGCACAAAAATAACAAAGCTAGAAGGCGGAACAGAATCAGAAACGAAAAAGACCTAAACTACTGTAGAATCGTTAATCTTCGAAGATGTTTTTCGAGGGCTCGATTGGGGTGTGCGACCTACCGTTTTGAAGCT
Organism: Eucalyptus victrix; assembly: GCA_016097545.1. Taxonomy (NCBI): domain Eukaryota; kingdom Viridiplantae; phylum Streptophyta; class Magnoliopsida; order Myrtales; family Myrtaceae; genus Eucalyptus; species Eucalyptus victrix. The sequence goes on along the minus strand of CM027843.1, from coordinate 40,454,053 downwards.
CGTGACGCATACATCAAACTTCTTGTTCATAACTTCGCAAGATAACAACATTTAAGAGCTCAAAACAGGCCTAACAGAAACATGCTCATCCAAATTCGAAAATCACAGAACCACAAGATCTAAATATAATCAACTCTAGATCATTCAAGCATTGATTCTAATCAGCTTTGCAATGCATTTTGGCCCTGAACCCTCGTTGTCGATCATGTATTTCGACATGAGAAGCTCTCGCCTCATCGGACGCTATTAAAAGGAGTTTTATTACGCTTACCTCGATTGAACCAACGAAGAATTGACTTTCGGAGATGTCCGCCATTCAACGACAATGAAGCTGCTAGCTTCGATCTCGCTGCAGGAATCGCCGAACGTGAAGGATGTCGCGTTCAATTCCAGTATAAGAGCTGTTTAATGCTGATCTTCAAATTCGGATTTACTGTTTTTGCAAATCACGAACACCTTTCTCGAGTCCTTTCTCTAGGCATGCACTCAGAGGTGATCGAATTGGTGAGCCGTAGTCGTTGGACTTGCTGAAGAGAAAATCCCGATCGCTGATGGAACAACGATTTTCGGTATTCGCTCGGCTTCAAACTTCGATTACGAACAATCTCCTTTGATCAAATTGTGAGGAACCGCTTCTTCATATCTTCTTTCTCGTTCAATCGGAGAGAGAATGAGTAGAATCACTCCACTTTGTCCAGTTCATACGCATGAAGCACAATCAGCCCAATGAGAGAGAATGAGTGGAAACTTTCTGCAAAAAACTTGCAGAAGTCCATCGCAAAAGTCTTCAAGAGAGGATTAATGGAGAATTCCTTTCGAGAGAAAATCAACGTGGCTCCCGCGGGCGAAGAATTGCTTCGTTCTTTCCTTGCTTGACTGAGTTCGAAGAAAAAAAATAGAGAGAGATGTAGAGAGAGAGAGTTTTTAGTTAGAGAAAACAAATCTCGAAAAAATAGCCCCTCAATTTTGGAGGGAAAGTTAGTTATATAATTTAGGGCAAGATCAAATCTTAGCCCTTGGATTAATCCAAGGGCTAGGGTTAGATCTCCTTAGCTAATTGGTTTGTTAAATTTGTTGAGAGCACTCTAATTTAGCACATGTCTATTTCAATGGCCACGATACATTCTTAACGAATGGATGATGATTAATCGTGTACTAATTGGGGTCTTTTTTTGCAACTTTCATAACATGGGGGGTCGATTTGCGAATTTCATAAAATCCGTAACAAAATTGGAATTTTGAAAATAAAGGGCATGGATGCATTGGCCATGAAGTGAGCCAGCAAATGGTGGTTTCCGGCCAAAAGATGGCTGGAAAAATTCGCCGGTCAACATCGGTCAAATCTGGTCAATGTCGGTCACCGTCAGGTTGACTGGGTTGACTTTTGGTCCGAATTTTGTTCTATTTTTTTTTTTTCTGGTTTTACCCGATTTAAACGAAATCAAATATTTTTATATGAATCGGTTCAGAGGAGATGCAATTGGGCTATCTCAAGTCGACTAATTGTGCACAAAATATTCAAATTCATTGAATTCCTATTGAAGCAAGGCCACAAGCTAGACTCACATTTTCAATTAAACCTCAACCGGCTAAATTGAAGCTCAATTACTTCAATAGCACTCTAGTCTAAAATGGGCCAGGTCGAATTACGTAAAATGAAGCACCTTAGTTGGGCTTTCTAATCTTTGAACACACCAAATCAACCAAATTAGAATCCATTCGAGCGAATCTTCCAAAATTGACCCCGAATTTGGACTCATCTCAGAAAAATGAGTGAAAAACAATCCTTCGTTCACAAGTTATGAAAGATCGATTTTGATCCCCTAATCATGGCTCAAAATGACAATTCGTACTTTGACTCAATAAATCACAAAATTGAATGCTCAAGAAAATTTCAAATAGTCCCTAAAGCAAATGTCAAAGAAGGAACTACTCCTAATTATGAATAGAATAAAAATAAATTTATTTTTGGTCGATTTAGAATCTACAACTGAAAAATTCAGAAATCAAGGTTTTTAATCGAATTTTGTGAAATTTTTGACACAAAATTCAAATTGGCATTAAAATAAATGTATTTGTGCATTTATTTATTTATTTATTATTTTTTTGGGTCAAAGATTTGACCAAAAGTAAACCATTTAGTTGATTTTTCCTAAAATGTCGATTTTTTGGTTAAATTTTTGAATTTTCAAGAAATTGATTTGACAAAGTTGAAATTAAAGCTAAATGAAATTTTTTGGATAAAAAGTCACTTTTTTGACCTGGGGTTGACTTTTGGTCAAAGGGTTGACCAAAAAGTCAACTTGCAAGTCAACCGTTTGACTTTTCGGGTTTTTCTTGAAAATGAGCTAGAAATTGCTTAAAAACAACAATGCAACAGAAAGAAATAAAATATGACACTTTTTGGTCGAGAGATGGGAGCCTTGTCACGATTAGAAACCCAAATCTCGATTTTTTATCTTTTAATGATGCATCGCTTAAAAGTCAGGTGTCAACAATCACATGCTTCTCAAAGAAACAGAATGCATTAGTCACATAAACGGGCAAGAAGCAACATGTGATCATATTCAAGACATGAATATGTTATTTAGTAAATCAGACCCGGAAAGCAATTCAAACTGAGAAAGCAATCATACTCGGATTAAGTAAATGCATATTCAGACTCAGAAAGTAAAGGTCCTTAATAAAAATCTGATCGGATAAAATGGACGCATTCAGGCTTCAGTAAAATCTGATTGATATAAACAAACACGTCCAAGCCCAGTAAAATCTGATCGTACAAAGAAATGGATTCAGACTTCAGTAAAATCTAATTGATATAAATAAACACATCCAGACTCAAAGAAACAAGTTCAGACTTTAGTAAAATCTGATTAATATAAACAAACATGTCTACGCCTAATAAAATTTGATTATACAAAGAAACATGTTCAAACTTCAACAAAATTTGATGTATAAATGAACATGTTCAGATTGAGTAAAATCTGATCATATAAACATACATGTTTAGACTGAGTAAAATCTGATTGTATAAATAAACATGTCATGGTTGTTAAAGTTTAGACAATCAAATGGGCACATTGAGACCTAGTGAAAATGATAGAATACAAAAATAGATTTACAAATGGACAGACTCAGACTTAGTAAAAATCCAGTAGAACGAACAAACAGATTTTGACTCAATAATTTTTGGAAGAACGAATAAATAGATTCTGACTATTCAGAATGAAACAAAACGGATATGCAAAAGGTCATCAAGACAAATATGGCAGAACAAATAGATTTCAACTATTCAGAATGAAACATAATGAGGCATAATGAACAGATTCTAACTATTTAGAACGAAATAGAATGAATAGAACTTTGCCTAGTTAAATTTTTGCAGAACAAGCAGAATGAGCAGAAATAATAGATTATGCCTGGATAAATTTTGGCAGAACGAACATGCAATATAATTCTTCTAGATTTTAACTCAACATTTTCACTTACCATTTCAACACAAATTAAGAAAATCGATTACATCTATTTAAACGTGCACAAGATAATCAAGGCTAGTTAACAATCACCATACTCATATGCACATCAAAGTTTCACTTCACAACAAACCAACCAAGTTAATGTTTTAAGGAGATTGAACTACTTTAATGCCTAGAAACTTCACTTACCTCAAACAAATGTGAACAAGCAAAGGTCAAGACCATCTCTTGACTCATGAAAACTAAGATCCTAGGAAGAACTTGCTTCTAAAGGTTGAAGATGGCATGATACGTTTGTGTAGACTTTTAGTCTCTTATTTTCTCTGAAGTTAAGAGAATGCCTTTGTTTTAAGGGTACATTAGTTCTTCCTTCTATATGTGGCATGCCTAATCTTGAGACAAGAACAAATGTCATAGAGTTTGCATGTAATGGAGATGACTAACCTAAAATGAAATGATGGTTATGGTAAGTGTCTTGATTACAAACCTTCACCCCATATATGGCCAAAGAAGAAATAAGGGAAGATGACTCATCTTATGGAGAGTCTTCCCATAATCTTAGGTATCAAAATTACTAAGAGACCTTGTCTTGAGAGGACACTTAGGCATGTGTCACGGTGGCGAGGCTCTTGTGACTAAAGGACTGTGCATTTTTGAGGAAGACCTCCCAAGATCGCCAGGGTTTCCCGCAAGAGCTTCTGGAATATTCCAAGGGTGGGCGATATGGTAATTGCACCGAAGTCTAGAACTCTCTCGACATGAATGTCGGTAGTTAGTAGGTTGGGTGATACAATCTCGTCCGTCGGATGAAATCTCGATCAATGGTTGTAATCTGAGGGCTTTAAGTAGAAAATGGGTGCCCTCTCCCTCATTTATATCCATCCAACCATTCACTAATCTAAAGCTCTTTTCTCTCTATTAGAGCTTCTCTATCTAGAAACTTTATTCCTCTATGATTCGGGTGAGTGAGCGAGCGAGTGATCGATCCGAGCAAGGCTTGGCTTAAGTGCCCCGATGATCTGAGCAATCCCAAAAAAGCCTAAGTCGCCATATGGTCACGATCTCAAATGATCAGCCCATGACAAGCGATATCAGAGCAAGAAGGGAGATTTGTTTGGAAAGATCAATGAGCACCAGTTGTTCGAGAGAATGTTGAGCCAAGAAGCTGTTATGGATGGAGAGGTTGTCTAAATCAAGGAGACTCATGGCAGAAGCAAGAGAAGAGAAGCCTTGATGGACGCCGTAGCTGCGCTTGATGAGAAGCTTGCGAAGGTAAGGAGTGCCATGGCTGAGTTCATGGAAGGATTCGATGATGTGAGGACCACATCATGGAAATTGAGGTCTTGCTCCATGAAGACTTCACGAACAGCATCAATCAAGCTATGGCCCCGTTGCATGACAAGGACGAAGCCCTTGAAGCGTCAATCGACTTTATGAGGGATCGAGTCCAAGTGATCGAGGAAGAGAATCTTTGTAGGGACGAGGTCGAAGCCATGAAGGCAGAGATCCAAGAGCTCAAGAGCGAGCTTGCCCTATGCAAGATGAGCATTGCGAATGGGACGATGCCCATGCAAGCGGTGCCCAAGCTAGAGGTATTGAAGCCCAAAGAATTCAAAGGCAACCGATCCGCCAAGGAGGTGAACAATTCGTATGGAGCATGAAGTAGTACTTTAGTGCCGTCAACATCCAAGATGAAGTGATCAAGGCTAGAACCTCTTCAATGTTCCTCACTGATATCGTAACACTTTGGTGGCGTAATAGGTGCGATGAGACATAGTGTGGTACCGATCCCATGAACACATAGGACGACTTTGTGAAGGAGTTCCTGGACTACTTCTCCAAGTTTGTTAGCAAGATGCTTGTAGCAAGCTCCATCGCCTCAAACAGAGAGGGACGATGTGAGAGTACGTGAAGGAATTTACCGAGCTCAAACTCCAAATCCACAATCTTAGAGAGGAGGAGGCTCTCGGAGAGTTCATGGATGGACTCAAGCCGTGGGTGCAACTCGAGCTTAAACATCGGGACGTGAAGAGTCTCACAAGATCACTAAGCATGGTCGGATCCCTCATCGACCTCACCAAGGCCGAACCGAAGAACCAAGCAAGGGATTGGAGGTTAGATCGATCCTCCAAGAATGAAGGAGGAAACACTCCCCAAGACCCACACGACCAAGGTGTTCGAGCCAAGTCATGGGGAGAAGGAGTGTCCAAGCGTCCTTCCAAAAAGGTTGATCCCAGGTGGATTACACTACGAGTAAGTTTGACCAACCCCCGCCATCTCCTTGCTTCATTTGCGAAGATCTGCATTGGACCCAAAAGTGCTTGAAGAAGGGCAAGATCAACAATCTCCTTGCCATAGAAGAGGAGGAGGGGCCCAAAGAAGAGAAGTGACAAATCTGGCTTGGAACTGTAGTACATCAATGACGTTCAAGCCCAGTCACCGTTCGAAAAGAAGGAAACTACCTCGAACATGGACATGTTCTTTGTAAAAATCGAGGTATGTTGGCGAGCCCTATACGCCTTGGTTGACACGGGCCCTTCAAGCATGTTCATGTCCATTGAGATAGCCAGGGCCTTAGGACTTTGTGTGGAGCCAAATGGGAAATTGTTTAAGGTTGTCAACTCAGACGAGCTCATGGGCGTAGGAACAACTCCTGACGTGGACGTCCGAATCAGAGGATGGAAAGGCAAGCTCTCATTTGAGTCTTAACCCCTAAATTTTACCATTTTTATTGAAACTTAATTGCATAAATAATTAGGGATTAGTCTTTAAACAAAAGATTAAAAAAAAAAGAAGTAAAAAAGTAAAGTAAATAATTTTCATTAAAATGTGTCGTGTTTTCATTAAATTGCATGGCATATAGACATTGGAAACATTTGCATTAATAGAAATAGAGCCTTTTATTAAAAAAAAAAAATTAATTAAAAGAACTGTTTTTTTAAAAGTTATTATTTTAAAAAAGAAAAAAAAAGAAAGCAAGATAGGGCTGGGGCTAGGCTGGCCTAGCCTTCTCTCTTTTCCCTTCTTCATCCCTCCTTCATTTTTTTTTTCTTAGGTCAAACCCATTTCCTTTGTTCTTTTCCTGGCCCGGCCCACGCGCCATCTTCTTCCTCCTTCCTCCCTCACGCGACGCGCGCTCCTCTGTGGTGACAAAGATGTACAGGAGCAGAAAGCAAAAACAGCGGTGATCAGCGGGCCGGGATCAGGCCGGCCGGCAAGCTGATGGCGGCAGAAGCCATGCGTGCTTGGCGGTCGCCTTTAGGAGGGAGAGAGGAGGGCTTATTTTAGTTTTTTTTTTTTTTTTTGGAGAGGCTGGGTTGTGGCCGGAGAGAGCAATAGAGGCAGAGAGTGGGGGAACTCGGGAGAGTTATGAGTGAGTGAGAGGGAGAGAAGCAGAGAGTAAGGGAGCTCGAGAAGGTGGTCAACCGTCGTCGGAGCTCGTTGATCAGCTGCTGTTTGCCGCTGCGCTCCCCCCCACCCCCCTCAAACCGGGGAGGTCATTCCTGAGTATGTCTGCCCTTTTTTTCGCGGGGCGTCGAACCAGAGCTCGTGGTCGACCAATTCGCATGAGCTTTGGTCTCGGTCCTCCCCCGAAATTCCATCGTGCTCCTGTTCTTCCTCAGACAGCGTATGTATGCTTATTGTAATGCTTTATACAAATGTTTGTTTGTGTTCAGTGTTATGGTCGAGACTTTTATTTTTGTTCAAACTCAAGTTGAATGCCGATAAACTTGTCCCTAAGCCGATCTGGAATAGTGCTTGTGTATCGCGTGTCGATCTTGGCCCGAACTCGAGCCTCGAACGAGTCTATGTTTATCCCTCTATTTAGTGCGTTTTATGTGTTTGATGAAATGCCTTAAAGAAAACCGAAGAGCGGTTCATGTTTTAAGGCAAGGCCAACTCGTTTTTGCCCCCATGCCTGCTGAATCCTGCTTGCTTTGCTTGTATTCTTAGTGTTTTCGTAGTGTTCGCGAGAAATATTCGTGTGTATTCGAGTCGACGAGGTTTTTCTTCATGCCGGAAAATTAGTTAGTGGTCACCAGAATAGGTGGCCGACGGTGGTCATCGTCGGTCGGAACGAATGACCGGCGCCAGATGGTAGCTTGGCGACCCCCCGAACATCGGTGAGGGTTCACCGTGGTGTTGATTTTGGTTTGGTGAAGATGGCGCAGGATGAGGAAGAAGCGTCGGGGAAGAAGAAGACGCACGAAGAAAAGGCACGTGAAGAAGAACGCCAAAGGGGAAATGAGAAAGAAAAGAAAAAAAGAAATAAAAAAGGAGTAATGAAAAGAAATGGAAAAAGACAAAAGGAAAGAAAAGACGGTGGATGCAGACGTTCGATGAAGAAGGCGTGAAGGCATGGAGGGGTGTAGGCGAATAATACAATAGGGAAAAGACAAAAAGAGGAACAGAAAGAAAAACATAGAAATTTTTAAAAAAAAGTATAGAAAAGTTTCTTTTTTTAATCTGATTGGGTCGGATCCGGGTTTGGTTTGGGTCGGCGAGTCGGATCGGGTTTACAGTCCGAACCCGCTGTACCGAATATAATAATATTAAATATTAAAATATATTGAAAAAAAATTCAAAAATATTAAAAAGTAATTAAGAAAAATTAAAAAATTCTTAGAAAATTCCAAAATTCGGAAAAGTCTAAACATTTCAATAGTAATTAGAAAAATAACAAAAAAAATTCAAAAAGATTAAAAAAATCCATAACATTTTGGAAAATTCAAAAATTCAATTTTCTGAAAAATCCAAAAAATTCTAAAAAAAAAAAAAAAAATCTTGAAAAATGTTAAAATTAATCTTTTGGGTTATTTTCTCCTAAAAAATGGAAGTATGTCAATTTAGAATCCTACTCAAGATTGACCAAGCCATCAGGACTCTACCTTAAGGTTTTAGTTGTCCTTAAAGATGAATATTCTTGATTGCGCAATATTGGTACGTTGCTTTTGGCTCCCCTTTAGTCTGGTTGGGATTATCATTTATCTTTTCCTTGGAGTTAAATCTTTTCTATCTCGTGAAATGTATTTAATGCTTCCCTTGGTTGCTAATTAACGTTAATGGTTGTGTACTCGTATGATTACCTCACATGTTAGTGGATAGGTATAAAATCAATTCAAACTACTTGATGAAAAATATATATATATATATATATATATTTTTAAATTTTAAAATGAATAAGATTAAGTACGAAAGGTCACTAATTTGTTAATGAGTGTAATTAAGTCTCCGAACCTAGATTCTCTAATTGCATAGGAAGTAAGGTACACTCCCATATCTCACTTGGTTTCTAGCTGACCCCAATAGGCTAGTGGCGACTCCTTATTATAAAATTCTTATGAACCCTCCAATGTCGCGTGAGGTATGGGCTTAGGAGAGCTCGTACTTGATTATGGGCCATAGTCCTATTTTTTAGGCAATCCCCCTAAACTTATTCTCTCTCTCAAGGGGTAGATCGCAACATCGTGGTGATCCTCTCAATGTACTTGATTATGGGCCATAGTCCCATCTTTTAGGCAATCCCCCTAAACTTATTCCCTCTCTCAAGGGGTAGGTCGCAACATCGTGGTGATCCTCTCAATGACTGTGATCTCATTTTGGGTATGCAATTCTTTCATAGTGTGAGGTCCATGATCGACATGAGGACCAAAACCATTATGATCCTCGATCCACAATGTGTGACATCCCGATTTTCCGGTTCTATTTTCAATAAATTGAGACGGGCATTTCGTTGGCACGCATATAGTTCATTTCCTTGAGTCGGCCACTCATGTGAAAACTAGTCTGTCGGGTGAAGCCGCTAAGAGTTTCTAATGCATCAGACTCGAGAATTTGATCAGGAAGCGATCTTTCGACCGAGCTAATCTCGCAAGGGTCATTGCGACACAATTAAAAATCGATTAGAGATCGAGATAGGTCGACTCGACGAGGCATGTGATCGAGTGTGGGTGATTCCACCGATTGCACAATTCTTGTCGATCGACCGGACCGACTTTTCTATCGATTGGGTACCTCTGTGTTCGTATTTGAAACCTTGAGATTACCCCGATAACCGTAAGTCGCCAATGTTTCAAAGATGTACATTGTGGCTTGAGATGATCAACCACAGGTCAAATGCATGAAATTTTCTAAAGGCTACCCGGTAGGTTGGGCCGCGCTAGTATCGTGCCAAAGTGAAATTAACCGTGGAATTGAGATCGAATTCGAAATTGGAAGTCTGGGTGTGCCACAAATCATTTCAAGATCATTGAATCATCTTTGGGAAAATTTTTATGCAAGCCGAGCTTTTCAGCAAAATAATCAAGAAATGGCTAATTTGGCTCGAGAAATTAGTAGACCGCTTTTGGTCGCGCTTTTAAGATCTAAGTTGATTATATAGACAAGTGAAGATGTGAATTAAAGTGTGGTAACATTGAATTAATTTTATGGACTTCAATTTGATTTAATTGGAAGAGAATCAAGCGAAGTTGGAGAATTGGTTGTACAAAGTTTTGGACCCCGGCGGAAAATGGAAGTGAACCCATTGGAAGAGGTTGTGAGAGTGAGTGGAGTATGACATCACCCATGATGTCATGGTGGTGGGCCTTTTTGGGGATTAAAGAAAAAAAGAAAAAGAAAAGAAAAGCCCCACACTCCTTCTCTCTCCTCCCTCTCTTCTTCCTCCTCCCGTGCGTTTCCTCCATGGGTGTTTTCTTCATCTTCTTCTTCGGACGCCAGCAGCAAGGGAGATCGTCGAGCAGCCCGCCCGGAGCCACCCGTCACCGCCTCACGCCGCCGCACGCCGTCCTCGCCGGTCCGCTCGCGTCCCCGCTCCGCCCGCGCTCGCCCGCGCTTGGCCGGCATCCCGAGCTGCTGTTCAGCTCGTGCAAGAGCTACCGGAGCTCGTCCCCGCCGCCGTGAACCGCCGTCGACCTCCGCCCTAGCCCGCCGTAGCTCCTCCGCCGTCCCTCCGCCCATCCCGGCGCCGGATCCGCCCATTCTCGGCCTCAAACCGCCATGGACAGCAACCCAGAAAAATGGGTATGCAGCGGCTTCGTGGCCCGTTTTGGCCGCCTTCCCGAGCCCGGATGCTCGGCCCGCTTTGAGGAAAGTCGATCCTCGCGTCGTCCCCGTCGTTTTGGTTCGCTCGGCTCGTTAATCCAGTGAGTTTAACTCACTAAATCTTGATTAGAGGGTTAATGACACCCTAAGTGTGCTTAGTCTAAGTTAAGTAAGATTAGGTTGGTAGATTAGTTTATTTAAATATGGATTAGATTAAGTTATTTAATTAAAGTTAAACATGTTTAGTTTAAGGGTTAAGTAGGTTTATTTTTAAAATAAACCTTGATGTGACATAAAGGAATTTACTTTTGATTTATTTAATCATTTCGAAATTTATTAATAATTTAATAATATATCATTATTCGAAATTATTAAAATATGATTATTTAATTATTTTCGGAATAAATTTAATTATTTATTAAATTCCGAAAATTTTGTCGGACCCTAAATTCTCGAATTTCGTGCGGTCGCTGCTTTGTGTATTTGGATTTTTGAAATTGATAGTCGGATATTATAAATTGAATGTGGATTGTGAAAAATATGAATATTATTATTTAATTAATTTTCGGAATAAATTTAATTATTTAATAATCCGAAAAATTAATTTGGGACTCTAAATTCTCAGAATTTCGTGCTGATCGCTGCTGTGTTTTAGAATTTGAATTTGATGATTGGATAATGCAAATTGACTGTTGATTGTGAAAATGATGGATTTTGTTTAGAAAATCCCAAGTGTCGAGTTCGGCATTGAAATTGGATTGTTAATGGTTAATATCGTAATTGGATTATGTGAGTGAAATGTAAAGTATCAAAGGATGGGTATCGAATTGTCGTGTGCTAGTTGAAAGGCTCGGGTCGCTATTTAGCCGACCGGACCTTTGTTCTTAAAATGCCGTCAAGAGAGTGACGTGGTGCCGATCGCATGAGGAATCCGGGCCGACCGGATCGATGCTCCTTCGGGAATGCCGTCGACGTAGTGACGAAGCCGTGCTCCAAGGGGGGGAGACGATGCTCCTTCGGGAATGCCGTCGACGTACGACGAAGCCGCGCTCCATGGGGGGCGATGCCCGGCTATATGCCGGTAGATAGCCGGATCGCGAGTAGGCTATGCCCTTGTGCGGCGGCAAAGAATATCAATTGGAATGCATGTTGGGTGTTATTGATGTGTCGGATTATGGGACGGAATTGTGTGGCATGGAATGGGACGTGTCATAACGATTTAGTCTTATAATCAGGACCCCCGCGGTTGTTGGTTATATGAAAGAGAATGCGTTCTGATTGTTAAGTTCATATTACTATATGTGATTGAGTGATTTGAAATTGTGCTAACCTGCAGGAAGGAACTGAGGCGAGGTAAGTCTTCTGTGTGATGTGGCTAGGCCACCCGGGGTGTATTTTCTTTCTAATAGGGGTTTAGGGGGTTAAACTTGCTGAGACATCGTCTCATCCCGGTTGTGGGATTAAAATTTCAGGTCCCTAGATGGCGGTCGTGGAGGACCCGGAGCCCTAAGTCTGGAAAGGTGGAGGCTGAAGTATCGGTGAATGTGTCTTGCTAATTGGCTTTAGGATAGTTCCCTATTCGTTGAACTGGTCTAGTTTGTAGACAGTCCAGAGTTGTATTTAAACCTATGTGTGTGCGAATGAGTGTTTGGTATTGTTATTGAATGCCTGCTTTTCTATCCCAAGTTAAATGTTGTCAGGGGATTTGTTTCGCTTCCGCATGCGTAATAAAATGAATGGGTCGGCGACGTATCCTGGGATGTCGCATATTTGATCGACCGCAGTGGGATGTGCGCGACCTCGGGGTTCGGGGCGTGACATCCCCGTTTAAGTGGTATCAGAGCATGGTCTGTGTATGGAGTGATAAGGTGCGATGAGTCATGGGATAGTTAGTAGGAAAGGCTTTTAATATGCTAATGCATGTGGGTGATAGCTGATTGGTAGCTTGTTTGTGGGGTCACTCAAATTTCAACCTGATGTTGGAATCGAAAAACAGGCGTTTATAAAGAGCCTGTAGGATGAGTGACCAGGAGTGGAGAACTCCTTGGAAGAGGTCGATAGGACCTATACCTCGATAGGATGCTGATAAGAGTCGGTACCCGAGGTAGAGCGCAGGCTTAGACCAGCGCGAGTGTGAGAGTACCGCCGTAGGTCGGTACTTGGAGTGTAGTAGCACCGAATGATCCTAGGTTTGATGGGATCGTTCAGGCGCTAGTGTTCCTTGGAAGCTTGTTGGGTCAGTAAGTTCAAGATCGAGCCGTTAATGTTGCTGTTGTTTCTACCGCCGCCAGTGTTGTGACCGCTGTTGTTGTTGCGCCTGTTGAGGCCTAATCTGGAGTTGTGATCGAGGATCAAGCCGCTGTATCTGAGTCAAGGTTCAGTTTAGACAGAGATGGAAATCGATTGGGGAGAAAGGCCGATATCAGAAGAAAGGTGCCTTGTTTCACCTAATCGGAAGAGTAAAATTGGAAAGTCAGTGCTCAACTCGATCGATGTGCGTCGTGTGTGTAAGGAAAGACATGGATCTGTTATATGCTGTAAGAGAGACAAGACTTGTTACAAGGGTCGCCAGTACAGTTACTTGATCAAAGATTGTCCGTATAGACGGATGGAATCACAGCTGTTTCTGTCACCGTCGTTGATAAGACGACGGAGGAAGCATGCTCAGGATGTTCAATGGGGTACTTGGAACGGATCTTAGTGCAATGAAGGGTGCATGATGTTCCTTGATGGCAGGTAAAGGATTCACCGATTATGTGCTGAGTTTGTGGAAAAGAGGCTTGAGTCAGCCCAGTGTCAGAGTAAAAAGGGAGCAAGCTTTGAATGTGGCCAGCACGGCCATCGGGTCAGGAATTGTCCGTGTAAGTCCAAGAGAGCGCAAGTACCATTACTGCAAATAAGATGCCACTAGGATGGCTAGAGGAGCATGAAGGGATCGACCATGCATCAATCAGAAGATGAATGTTTTTGAGATATTTTTATCAGAGTAGCGCAACAGAATTTTGAGTGAAGGTTGTGGAGTTCCCGTTGTTGTAATTAAGTAATAGGAAGATGAGTCTTTGACTATAGTTGTACCAGATGGGTTTGCTTATGTATGACTTGGAAGTCATTTATGAAAAGGGTTTGGCACGAGGAGTTTTCTGCTGTTATGAATCGTGGCAGTGATATAATTCAGTTTGTTCAGTTAGCGTGTGAAAGTTTTGAATTACTGAAAGTTCGAAAGGTTCTTCAATCCTTGTTATTTGTCACTAAAGATGACCTGGTTCTAGTTGATGGTTACCAAAGTTACATGGCAGTTGTAGTGGATGCATCAGTTGAGGAGCCGAATATGGAGAATATAATCGTGGTACATAAGTTTTCTAAAGTATTTGCTGAAGAATTGTTAAGTTTGCAGTCAGGAAGAGAAATGGAGTTCGCGATTGAATTAGCACCCGAAAGAGCCGGTCCCTAAGGCTCCTTACCGGATGGTGTTACCCGAGTTAAATGAACTAAAGGTACGGATGCAGGAATTATTGGATAGGGGATTCATATGTTCCAGTGCATCACCTTAGAGAACACCCGTTCTATTCGTGAAGAAGAAAGTTGGTTCGTTATGTTTTTACATCGATATTCCTCAAGATCGACTGGAGGTCATGGTATTGTTAGTCGAGGATCAGGAAAAGGGACATACCGAAGTTAGCATCTTGTGCTCAATATAGTAGTTATGAGTTCACTGTAATGCTGTGTGGTTTGATGGACATTTTCGCTGTTTGTTTGGGTCTAGTGAGCAGAATGTTTAAGGGTACTTGAATCAGTCTTGATCGTGTTCATTGAAGTTATCCTAATGTGTTCAAAGAGTGCTGAGGAGCACGAGAGACATTAGAAGATGATACTTCAGACCTTGAGGACTCTTCAGTTTTATGCTAAGTTTAGCAAGTGTGAGTTTTGGATGACTCGTGTTGCGCTCATAGGTCACGTGATTTCAGGCGAAGAAATCTCCGTAGACCCCGTCCAAGATTGAAACAGTGAACAGTTAGCCGAGATTGACTGTAGTGATAAAGATCAGAAGTTTTATGAGTTTAGCAAGGTATTACAGATGGTTTGAAAAAAAAGGGTTTTCAGTGTTAGCATCGCTTGTGACGAGAATTCTGAAGAAGGAAGAAAAGTTTGTGTTGACAGATAAGTGCGAGTGTAGTTTTCAAGGGCCTAAGAAGAGGCTGACTACCGCACCTGTGCTAACTATTCCATCTGGTCCTGAAAGTGATGAGATCTGCAGTGATGCGTCGTTTAGTGGATTTGGTTGCTTGTCGATGCAGCATGATAGGATTATTGAATATGCGTCCCGTCAGTTGAGATCTTATGAGTTGATTTACCTAGCGCACGTTATAGAACTTGCAGTAGTTATGTTCGTTTTGGGAGATTTAAAGGCGCTATCAGCACAGAGGAATATTTCATATCGTCAATGACCATCAAAGTCTCGAGTTTTTCTCAAGAGAAGTTGAATATGAGATAGCGTCGGATGGAACTCATTAAGGACTATGACTATGATATTTTATATCACCTTGGAGAGGTGAGCAAAGTCGCAGATGCACTAAGTTGAGAGTCCTTAGCTGCACAGTTGGTACTCAAGAATTGGGTATTACTTGAGAAAGTCCGAAATTCAGTTTTCAAATTTATGGTAGGGCACCTTTGGAATCTTATGATTACCCTCGAATTGAGCTGAAAGTTCATATTAGAATCAAAATGCTTCAAATGGACGATTCAAAAATTCAGGAGACTCTATAAGAGAATGCAAATGAGAGAGAGGTTGATTTTCAGATTTCGAAGATAGAACGCTAAAGTTCGAGGATGATTGTGTGTAATTGATGATGGAGAAATTAAAGAAGATATCTTATGGGAAGCTAATCATAGTAATTTCAGCATTGTCCAAATAAGACGAATAGATCTTGTTTTGAGTGTGTGACATTCGATTTTCGACTCGATTTCGATTGGTTAAATTGGGCATTTCATCGATGCGATTACAGTGTTTTTCCCTGAGTTGGCCACTTATGGGATAACTAGACTAGTTGGGTAAGTTATTAAGGACTTTAAGGCAAATGGACTTGAGAATTCGACCAGGAATCGACCTCTCGACCGTGCTCATCTTTAGAGATCATTACGGCACAGTTAAAAATCGAATTAAGATCAGAGATAGGTCAGTTCGACTGAGATGAATGACCGATCGTGGGTGACTCCACTAAATTGGAAAACTCTCGTCGAATGACACTAATTTGATTTTACTATCGTTTTGGTACCCTGTGTCCGTATTTGAATCATCGAGATTTTCACGACCCTCGAGAGTCGCCAATGTGTCAAGTGAGTTCATCGTGGCTCGAAGAAAATCGACCACGGGTCATTTGTCCTAAAAGGCTCTGAAAACTACCCAGTAGCCTAGGTCACACTAAAAGCATGTCGGAGTGAAATTAACCACCAATCTAAGTCCGATTTCAGAAATTGGAGATTATGTCGTGTCACAAAGTGGGTACACCGAAGTGTGTGTATATAATATAAATCATCTGCATGGAGTGCCGATGATGAATTGTATTTCAAATCTAGATCAGATGTTCCAAGTTGGCAGAGCTTTCAGATGGTTCTTTCTTAAGCAGTGTATAGCGAGAGTGCAGAATTTCAACGGCGAGATGAAATCGGGGAAAGAAAGATCACGGAGCCGGGGTCGATATGAATAGTCGGCGATTGTAGGTGCCGAGATCGGTGTCGGAGTTATATCGATCGTGACCGAGGTTTCCGGTTTCGAGATCGCCGATAGTTTCTTTTTAATCAGTGCAAAGCAGAGTGTGCAGGACTTCAGTCGATTGAGATTAGAAATCAGAAAATTGCAGGTCCAGAGTTGATTCAGAAATCAGTGATTCAGTCGCAATTATCAGAGATGGTTTAAAGACTGCTCAGAATCACCAGTTTAGCTTCGCAGAGTTTGTATCAAAGGCATGTGGAATTTTAAGTGGGCAAGTGTTTAGTATTCGTATCCGAAGTGGTTTGGGCAAGATAGTAGTGATATGGCGGTGGAAAAAAAAAAAAAAAAAAAAAGAAAAGAAAAAGAACCATTGGTGCGAATTTGAAGGAGCAACATGAGAAAGAGAAGATTATATGAGACGACGAGAATTGATGAGATACCCCCACCTTTTTGTTTAAGAATTGGTAAAGGTTTAAATTTCGAGGACGAAATTTTTTATAAGAGGGGAAGAGTTGTGACATCCCGATTTTCCGGTTCTATTTTCAATAAATTGAGACGGGCATTTCGTTGGCACGCATATAGTTCATTTCCTTGAGTCGGCCACTCATGTGAAAACTAGTCTGTCGGGTGAAGCCGCTAAGAGTTTCTAATGCATCAGACTCGAGAATTTGATCAGGAAGCGATCTTTCGACCGAGCTAATCTGCAAGGGTCATTGCGACACAATTAAAAATCGATTAGAGATCAGAGATAGGTCGACTCGACAGAGGCATGTGATCGAGTGTGGGTGATTCCACCGATTGCACAATTCTTGTCGATCGGCACTTTGACCGACTTTTCTATCGATTGGGTACCTGTGTTCGTATTTGAAACCTTGAGATTACCCCGATAACCGTAAGTCGCCAATGTTTCAAAGATGTACATTGTGGCTTGAGATGATCAACCACAGTCAAATGCATGAAATTTTCTAAAGGCTACCCGTAGGTTGGGCCGCGCTAGTATCGTGCCAAAGTGAAATTAACCGTGGAATTGAGATCGAATTCGAGAAATTGGAAGTCTCGGGTGTGCCACAAATCATTTCAAGATCATTGAATCATCTTTGGGAAAATTTTTATGCAAGCCGAGCTTTTCAAAGCAAAATAATCAAGAAATGGCTAATTTGGCTCGAGAAATTAGTAGACCGCTTTTGGTCGCGCTTTTAAGATCTAAGTTGATTATATAGACAAGTGAAGATGTGAATTAAAGTGTGGTAACATTGAATTAATTTTATGGACTTCAATTTGATTTAATTGGAAGAGAATCAAGCGAAGTTGGAGAATTGGTTGTACAAAGTTTTGGACCCCGGCGGAAAATGGAAGTGAACCCATTGGAAGAGGTTGTGAGAGTGAGTGGAGTATGACATCACCCATGATGTCATGGTGGTGGGCCTTTTGGGGATTAAAGAAAAAAAGAAAAAGAAAAGAAAAGCCCCACACTCCTTCTCTCTCCTCCCTCTCTTCTTCCTCCTCCCGTGCGTTTCCTCCATGGGTGTTTTCTTCATCTTCTTCTTCGGACGCCAGCAGCAAGGGAGATCGTCGAGCAGCCCGCCCGGAGCCACCCGTCACCGCCTCACGCCGCCGCACGCCGTCCTCGCCGGTCCGCTCGCGTCCCGCTCCGCCCGCGCTCGCCCGCGCTTGGCCGGCATCCCGAGCTGCTGTTCAGCTCGTGCAAGAGCTACCGGAGCTCGTCCCCGCCGCCGTGAACCGCCGTCGACCTCCGCCCTAGCCCGCCGTAGCTCCTCCGCCGTCCCCTCCGCCCATCCCGGCGCCGGATCCGCCCATTCTCGGCCTCAAACCGCCATGGACAGCAACCCAGAAAAATGGGTATGCAGCGGCTTCGTGGCCCGTTTTGGCCGCCTTCCCGAGCCCGGATGCTCGGCCCGCTTTGAGGAAAGTCGATCCTCGCGTCGTCCCCGTCGTTTTGGTTCGCTCGGCTCGTTAATCCAGTGAGTTTAACTCACTAAATCTTGATTAGAGGGTTAATGACACCCTAAGTGTGCTTAGTCTAAGTTAAGTAAGATTAGGTTGGTAGATTAGTTTATTTAAATATGGATTAGATTAAGTTATTTAATTAAAGTTAAACATGTTTAGTTTAAGGGTTAAGTAGGTTTATTTTTAAAATAAACCTTGATGTGACATAAAGGAATTTACTTTTGATTTATTTAATCATTTCGAAATTTATTAATAATTTAATAATATATCATTATTCGAAATTATTAAAATATGATTATTTAATTATTTTCGGAATAAATTTAATTATTTATTAAATTCCGAAAATTTTGTCGGACCCTAAATTCTCGAGAATTTCGTGCCGGTCGCTTCTTTGTGTATTTGGATTTTTGAAATTGATAGTCGGATATTATAAATTGAATGTGGATTGTGAAAAATATGAATATTATTATTTAATTAATTTTCGGAATAAATTTAATTATTTAATAATCCGAAAAATTAATTTGGGACTCTAAATTCTCAGAATTTCGTGCTGATCGCTGCTGTGCATTTAGAATTTGAATTTGATGATTGGATAATGCAAATTGAGTGTTGATTGTGAAAATGATGGATTTTGTTTAGAAAATCCCAAGTGTCGAGTTCGGCATTGAAATTGGATTGTTAATGGTTAATATCGTAATTGGATTATGTGAGTGAAATGTAAAGTATCAAAGGATGGGTATCGAATTGTCGTGTGCTAGTTGAAAGGCTTAATATGAAGAAAAATGGCTAGGCCGACACTATTTTAAGGACCTTTGTTCTTTAAATGCCGTCAAGAGAGTGACGTGGTGCCGATCGATAATAAGAGGAATCCGACCGGATCGATGCTCCTTCGGGATGCCGTCGACGTAGTGACGGCCGTGCTCCAAGGGGGAGACGATGCTCCTTCGGGAATGCCGTCGACGTCGACGAAGCCGCGCTCCATGGGGGAGGCGATGCCCGGCTATATGCCGTAGATAGCCGGATGGAGTAGGCTATGCCCTTGTGCGGCGGTGAATATCAATTGGAATGCATGTTGGATGTTATTGATGTGTCGGATTATGGGACGGAATTGTGTGGCATGGAATGGGACGTGTCATAACGATTTAGTCTTATAATCAGGACCCCCGCGGTTGTTGGTTATATGAAAGAGAATGCGTTCTGATTGTTAAGTTCATATTACTATATGTGATTGAGTGATTTGAAATTGTGCTAACCTGCGGGAAGGAAGGAACCGAGGCGAGGTAAGTCTTACGTGTGATGTGGCTAGGCCACCCGGGTGTATTTTCTTTCTAATAGGGGTTTAGGGGGTTAAACTTGCCGAGACATCGTCTCATCCCGGTTGTGGGATTAAAATTTCAGGTCCCTAGATGGCGGTCGTGGAGGACCCGAGCCCTAAGTCCGGAAAGGTGGAGGCCGAAGTATCGGTGAATGTGTCTTGCTAATTGGCTTTAGGATAGTTCCCTATTCGTTGAACCGGTCTAGTTTGTAGACATCCCGAGTTGTATTTAAACCTATGTGTGTGCGAATGAGTGTTTGGTATTGTTATTGAATGCCTCGCTTTTCTATCCCAAGTTAAATGTTGTCGGGGATTTGTTTCGCTTCCGCATGCGTAATAAAATGAATGGGTCGGCGTCGTATCCCGGGATGTCGCATATTTGATCGACCGCAAGGGGGATGTGCGCGACCTCGGGGTTCGGGCGTGACATCCCCGTTTAAGTGGTATCGAGCATGGTCTCGTGTATGGAGTGATAAGGTGCGATGAGTCATGGGATAGTTAGTAGGAAAGGCTTTTAATATGCTAATGCATGTGGGTGATAGGCGATTGGTAGCTTGTTTGTGGGGTCACTCAAATTTCAACCCGATGTTGGAATCGAAAAACAGCGTTTATAAAGAGCCCGTAGGATGAGTGACCGGAGTGGAGAACTCCTTGGAAGAGGTCGATAGGACCTATACCTCGATAGGATGCGATAAGAGTCGGTACTGAGGTAGAGCGCAGCTTAGACCAGCGTGAGTGTGAGAGTACCGCCGTAGGTCGGTACTTGGAGTGTAGTAGCACCGAATGATCCTAGATTTGATGGGATCGTTCAGGCGCTAGTGTTCCTTGGAAGCTTGTTGGGTCAATAAGTTCAAGATCGAGCCGTTGATGTTGCTGTTGTTTCTACCGCTGCCAGTGTTGTGACCGTTGTTGTTGCGCCTGTTGAGGCCTGATCTGGAGTTGTGATCGAGGATCAAGCCGCTGTATCTGAGTCAAGGTTCAGTTTAGACAGAGATGGAAATCGATTGGGGAGAAAGGCCGATGTCAGAAGAAAGGTGCCTTGTTTCACCTAATCGGAAGAGTAAAATTGGAAAGTCAGTGCTCAACTCGATCGATGTGCGTCGTGTGTGTAAGGAAAGACATGGATCTGTTATATGCTGTAAGAGAGACAAGACTTGTTACAAGGGTCGCCAGTACAGTTACTTGATCAAAGATTGCCCGTATAGACAGATGGAATCACAGCTGTTTCTGTCACCGTCGTTGATAAGACAGAACAGAGGAAGCATGCTCAGGATGTTCAATGGGGTACTTGGAACGGATCTTAGTGCAATGAAGGGTGCATGATGTTCCTTGATGGCAGGTAAAGGATTCACCGATTATGTGCTGAGTTTGTGGAAAAGAGGCTTGAGTCAGCCCAGTGTCAGAGTAAAAAGGGAGCAAGCTTTGAATGTGGCCAGCACGGCCATCGGGTCAGGAATTGTCCGTGTAAGTCCAAGAGAGCGCAAGTACCATTATCGCAAATAAGATGCCACTAGGATGGCTAGAGGAGCATGAAGGGATCGACCATGCATCAATCGAAGATGAATGTTTTTGAGATATTTTTATCGAGTAGCGCAACAGGATTTTGAGTGAAGGTTGTGGAGTTTCCGTTGTTGTAATTAAGTAATAGGAAGATGAGTCTTTGACTATAGTTGTACCTGATGGGTTTGCTTATGTATGACTTGGAAGTCATTTATGAAAAGGGTTTGGCACGAGGAGTTTTCTGCTGTTATGAATCGTGGCAGTGATATAATTCAGTTTGTTCAGTTAGCGTATGAGAGTTTTGAATTACTGAAAGTTCAAAAGGTTCTTCAATCCTTGTTATTCGTCACTAAAGATGACCTGGTTCTAGTTGATGGTTACCAAATTTACATGGCAGTTGTAGTGGATGCATCGGTTGAGGAGCCGAATATGGAGAATATAATCGTGGTACATAAGTTTTCTAAAGTATTTGCTGAAGAATTGTTAAGTTTGCAGTCAGGAAGAGAAATGGAGTTCGCGATTGAATTAGCACCCGGAACAGAGCCAGTCCCTAAGGCTCCTTACCGGATGGTGTTACCCGAGTTAAATGAACTAAAGGTACGGATGCAGGAATTATTGGATAGGGGATTCATATGTTCCAGTGCATCACCTTAGAGAACACCCGTTCTATTCGTGAAGAAGAAAGTTGGTTCGTTATGTTTTTACATCGATATTCCTCAAGATCGACTGGAGGTCATGGTATTGTTAGTCGAGGATCAGGAAAAGGGACATACCGAAGTTAGCATCTTGTGCTCAATATAGTAGTTATGAGTTCACTGTAATGCTGTGTGGTTTGATGGACATTTTCGCTGTTTGTTTGGGTCTAGTGAGCAGAATGTTTAAGGGTACTTGAATCAGTCTTGATCGTGTTCATTGAAGTTATCCTAATGTGTTCAAAGAGTGCTGAGGAGCACGAGAGACATTAGAAGATGATACTTCGACCTTGAGGACTCTTCGATTTTTATGCTAAGTTTAGCAAGTGTGAGTTTTGGATGACTCGTGTTGCGCTCATAGGTCACGTGATTTCAGGCGAAGAAATCTCCGTAGACCCCGTCCAAGATTGAAACAGTGAACAGTTAGCCGAGATTGACTGTAGTGATAAAGATCAGAAGTTTTATGAGTTTAGCAAGGTATTACAGATGGTTTGAAAAAAAAGGGTTTTCAGTGTTAGCATCGCTGTTGACGAGAATTCTGAAGAAGGAAGAAAAGTTTGTGTTGACAGATAAGTACGAGTGTAGTTTTCAAGGGCCTAAGAAGAGGCTGACTACCGCACCTGTGCTAACTATTCCATCTGGTCCTGAAAGTGATGAGATCTGCAGTGATGCGTCGTTTAGTGGATTTGGTTGCTTGTCGATGCAGCATGATAGGATTATTGAATATGCGTCCCGTCAGTTGAGATCTTATGAGTTGATTTACCTAGCGCACGTTATAGAACTTGCAGTAGTTATGTTCGTTTTGGGAGATTTAAAGGCGCTATCAGCACAGAGGAATATTTCATATCGTCAATGACCATCAAAGTCTCAGGTACGTATTTTCTCAAGAGAAGTTGAATATGAGATAGCGTCGCTGGATGGAACTCATTAAGGACTATGACTATGATATTTTATATCACCTTGGAGAGGTGAGCAAAGTCGCAGATGCACTAAGTTGAGAGTCCTTAGCTGCACAGTTGGTACTCAAGAATTGGGTATTACTTGAGAAAGTCCGAAATTCAGTTTTCAAATTTATGGTAGGGCACCTTTGGAATCTTATGATTACCCTCAGAATTGAGCTGAAAGTTCATATTAGAATCAAAATGCTTCAGCGGACAGATTCAAAAATTCAGGAGACTCTATAAGAGAATGCAAATGAGAGAGAGGTTGATTTTCAGATTTCTGAAGATAGAACGCTAAAGTTCTGAGGATGATTGTGTGTAATTGATGATGGAGAAATTAAAGAAGATATCTTATGGGAAGCTAATCATAGTAATTTCAGCATTGTCCAGCCAGTACGAATAGATCTTGTTTTGAGTGTGTGACATTCTGATTTTCAGACTCTGATTTCGATTGGTTAAATTGGGCATTTCATCG
The DNA here is from genome assembly GCA_016097545.1 of Eucalyptus victrix. Taxonomy (NCBI): domain Eukaryota; kingdom Viridiplantae; phylum Streptophyta; class Magnoliopsida; order Myrtales; family Myrtaceae; genus Eucalyptus; species Eucalyptus victrix. Next base: position 40,430,932 of record CM027843.1, on the reverse strand, counting down.
ATGCGATTACAGTGTTTTTCCCTGAGTTGGCCACTTATGGGATAACTAGACTAGTTGGGTAAGTTATTAAGGACTTTAAGGCAAATGGACTTGAGAATTCGACCAGGAATCGACCTCTCGACCGTGCTCATCTTTAGAGATCATTACGGCACAGTTAAAAATCGAATTAAGATCGAGATAGGTCGGTTCGACGAGATGAATGACCGATCGTGGGTGACTCCACTAAATTGGAAAACTCTCGTCGAATGACACTAATTTGATTTTACTATCGTTTTGGTACCCTGTGTCCGTATTTGAATCATCGAGATTTTCACGACCCTCGAGAGTCGCCAATGTGTCAAGTGAGTTCATCGTGGCTCGAAGAAAATCGACCACGGGTCATTTGTCCTAAAAGGCTCGAAAACTACCCGGAGCCTAGGTCACACTAAAAGCATGTCGGAGTGAAATTAACCACCAATCTAAGTCCGATTTCGAAATTGGAGATTATGTCGTGTCACAAAGTGGGTACACCGAAGTGTGTGTATATAATATAAATCATCTGCATGGAGTGCCGATGATGAATTGTATTTCAAATCTAGATCAGATGTTCCAAGTTGGCAGAGCTTTCAGATGGTTCTTTCTTAAGCAGTGTATAGCAGAGAGTGCAGAATTTCAACGGCTGAGATGAAATCAGGGAAAGAAAGATCACAGGCCAGGGTCAGTACAGTAGTCAGCGATTGTAGGTGCCGAGATCAGTGTCGGAGTTATATCAGATCGTGACCAGAGGTTTCCAGTTTCAGTAGATCAGTCAGATAGTTTCTTTTTAATCAGTGCAAAGCAGAGTGTGCAGGACTTCAGTCGATTGAGATTAGAAATCAGAAAATTGCAGGTCCAGAGTTGATTCAGAAATCAGTGATTCAGTCGCAATTATCAGAGATGGTTTAAAGACTGCTCAGAATCACCAGTTTAGCTTCGCAGAGTTTGTATCAAAGGCATGTGGAATTTTAAGTGGGCAAGTGTTTAGTATTCTGTATCCGAAGTGGTTTGGGCAAGATAGTAGTGATATGGCGGGGAATTGGTGCGTAAGGAGCAACATGAGAAAGAGAAGATTATATGAGACGATTGATGAGATGTACCCCCACCTTTTTGTTTAAGAATTGGTAAAGGTTTAAATTTCGAGGACGAAATTTTTTATAAGAGGGGAAGAGTTGTGACATCCCGATTTTCCGGTTCTATTTTCAATAAATTGAGACGGGCATTTCGTTGGCACGCATATAGTTCATTTCCTTGAGTCGGCCACTCATGTGAAAACTAGTCTGTCGGGTGAAGCCGCTAAGAGTTTCTAATGCATCAGACTCGAGAATTTGATCAGGAAGCGATCTTTCGACCGAGCTAATCTGCAAGGGTCATTGCGACACAATTAAAAATCGATTAGAGATCAGAGATAGGTCGACTCGACAGAGGCATGTGATCAGGTGTGGGTGATTCCACCAGATTGCACAATTCTTGTCGATCGGCACTGGACCGACTTTTCTATCGATTGGGTACCCTGTGTTCGTATTTGAAACCTTGAGATTACCCCGATAACCGTAAGTCGCCAATGTTTCAAAGATGTACATTGTGGCTTGAGATGATCAACCACAGGTCAAATGCATGAAATTTTCTAAAGGCTACCCGGTAGGTTGGGCCGCGCTAGTATCGTGCCAAAGTGAAATTAACCGTGGAATTGAGATCGAATTCAGAAATTGGAAGTCTGGGTGTGCCACAAATCATTTCAAGATCATTGAATCATCTTTGGGAAAATTTTTATGCAAGCCGAGCTTTTCAGCAAAATAATCAAGAAATGGCTAATTTGGCTCGAGAAATTAGTAGACCGCTTTTGGTCGCGCTTTTAAGATCTAAGTTGATTATATAGACAAGTGAAGATGTGAATTAAAGTGTGGTAACATTGAATTAATTTTATGGACTTCAATTTGATTTAATTGGAAGAGAATCAAGCGAAGTTGGAGAATTGGTTGTACAAAGTTTTGGACCCCGGCGGAAAATGGAAGTGAACCCATTGGAAGAGGTTGTGAGAGTGAGTGGAGTATGACATCACCCATGATGTCATGGTGGTGGGCCTTTTTGGGGATTAAAGAAAAAAAAAGAAAAAGAAAAGAAAAGCCCCACACTCCTTCTCTCTCCTCCCTCTCTTCTTCCTCCTCCCGTGCGTTTCCTCCATGGGTGTTTTCTTCATCTTCTTCTTCGGACGCCAGCAGCAAGGGAGATCGTCGAGCAGCCCGCCCGGAGCCACCCGTCACCGCCTCACGCCGCCGCACGCCGTCCTCGCCGGTCCGCTCGCGTCCCCGCTCCGCCCGCGCTCGCCCGCGCTTGGCCGGCATCCCGAGCTGCTGTTCAGCTCGTGCAAGAGCTACCGGAGCTCGTCCCCGCCGCCGTGAACCGCCGTCGACCTCCGCCCTAGCCCGCCGTAGCTCCTCCGCCGTCCCTCCGCCCATCCCGGCGCCGGATCCGCCCATTCTCGGCCTCAAACCGCCATGGACAGCAACCCAGAAAAATGGGTATGCAGCGGCTTCGTGGCCCGTTTTGGCCGCCTTCCCGAGCCCGGATGCTCGGCCCGCTTTGAGAGAAAGTCGATCCTCGCGTCGTCCCCGTCGTTTTGGTTCGCTCGGCTCGTTAATCCAGTGAGTTTAACTCACTAAATCTTGATTAGAGGGTTAATGACACCCTAAGTGTGCTTAGTCTAAGTTAAGTAAGATTAGGTTGGTAGATTAGTTTATTTAAATATGGATTAGATTAAGTTATTTAATTAAAGTTAAACATGTTTAGTTTAAGGGTTAAGTAGGTTTATTTTTAAAATAAACCTTGATGTGACATAAAGGAATTTACTTTTGATTTATTTAATCATTTCGAAATTTATTAATAATTTAATAATATATCATTATTCGAAATTATTAAAATATGATTATTTAATTATTTTCGGAATAAATTTAATTATTTATTAAATTCCGAAAATTTTGTCGGGACCCTAAATTCTCGAATTTCGTGCCGGTCGCTGCTGTGTATTTGGATTTTTGAAATTGATAGTCGGATATTATAAATTGAATGTGGATTGTGAAAAATATGAATATTATTATTTAATTAATTTTCGGAATAAATTTAATTATTTAATAATCCGAAAAATTAATTTGGGACTCTAAATTCTCAGAATTTCGTGCTGATCGCTGCTGTGCATTTAGAATTTGAATTTGATGATTGGATAATGCAAATTGACTGTTGATTGTGAAAATGATGGATTTTGTTTAGAAAATCCCAAGTGTCGAGTTCGGCATTGAAATTGGATTGTTAATGGTTAATATCGTAATTGGATTATGTGAGTGAAATGTAAAGTATCAAAGGATGGGTATCGAATTGTCGTGTGCTAGTTGAAAGGCTCGGGTCGCAGTAGTGGCTAGGCCGATCACGGACCTTTGTTCTTCCGGAAATGCCGTCAAGAGAGTGACGTGGTGCCGATCGCATTAAGAGAGGGCCGGGCCGACCGGATCGATGCTCCTTCGGGAATGCTGTCGACATAGTGACGAAGCCGTGCTCCAAGGGGGGAGACGATGCTCCTTCGGGAATGCCGTCGACGTACTGACGAAGCCGCGCTCCATGGGGGGGAGGCGATGCCTGGCTATATGCCAGTAGATAGCCGGACTGCGAGTAGGCTATGCCCTTGTGCGGCAGTGAATATCAATTGGAATGCATGTTGGGTGTTATTGATGTGTCGGATTATGGGACGGAATTGTGTGGCATGGAATGGGACGTGTCATAACGATTTAGTCTTATAATCAGGACCCCCGCGGTTGTTGGTTATATGAAAGAGAATTCGTTCTGATTGTTAAGTTCATATTACTATATGTGATTGAGTGATTTGAAATTGTGCTAACCTGCAGGAAGGAACTGAGGCGAGGTAAGTCTTCTGTGTGATGTGGCTAGGCCACCCGGGGTGTATTTTCTTTCTAATAGGGGTTTAGGGGGTTAAACTTGCTGAGACATCGTCTCATCCCGGTTGTGGGATTAAAATTTCAGGTCCCTAGATGGCGGTCGTGGAGGACCCGGAGCCCTAAGTCTGGAAAGGTGGAGGCTGAAGTATCGGTGAATGTGTCTTGCTAATTGGCTTTAGGATAGTTCCCTATTCGTTGAACTGGTCTAGTTTGTAGACAGTCCAGAGTTGTATTTAAACCTATGTGTGTGCGAATGAGTGTTTGGTATTGTTATTGAATGCCTGCTTTTCTATCCCAAGTTAAATGTTGTCAGGGGATTTGTTTCGCTTCCGCATGCGTAATAAAATGAATGGGTCGGCGACGTATCCTGGGATGTCGCATATTTGATCGACCGCAGTGGGATGTGCGCGACCTCGGGGTTCGGGGCGTGACACAATGCTTGGTGATGATCCCCATAATGAAAGGAATGATCATCAACACGAAGACCATTGCCATGATCCGATGCCTCGAAAAAAGTCTGAATGCCGAGAAGTGCATGACCGAGTCACAACCAAAGCCACCATCCTTGGAGACCGAAGGTAGAGTTGGATTCTCTTACTCCAACTCGTGACATGATGATCCAAGTGCTCTTCCTCGAGGTTGAGTGCTTGCCGCGTGCCATGCCCGAGTCGAAGTTGGAGCAATATTGTCCACCATTCGAGAGGCTAAGAACCAAGCGAAATTGGAACAAGAGGGCTCGAGCTCGTGCCAAGAGGATCGCTCTCCAAGCCGAGAGTGATGAGGGCATCGCTCGAATGAGTAGGGGAGAATGTCATAGTCGCAAGGTTCCTGTGACTAAGGGACTGTGCATTTTCGAGGAAGACCTCCCGAGATTGCCCGGGTTTCCTGCAAAAGCTTCCAGAATGTTCCAAGGGCAGGCGATAAAATAATTGTGCCGGGGTCTAGAACTCTCTCAGCATGAATGTCAGTAGTTGGTAGGTTGGGCAGTATGATCTCGTTCGCCGGATGAAATCTCGATCAATAGTTGTAATATGAGGGCCTCAAGTATAAAATGGGTGTCTTTCCCCTTATTTGTATCAATCCAACCATTCAGTAATCTAAAGCTCATTTTTCTCTTTTAGAGGTTCTTTCTCTAGAAACTTTCTCCCTCTATGATCCAAATGAGCGAGCGAGCGAGCGAGCAAGCGATCAACCCAAGCAAAGCTTGACTTAAGTGCCCTGATGATCCAAACGATCCCAAAAGAGCCTAAGTCACCACACGGTCACGATCCCAAACGATTGGCCTATGATACATGCATGAGACATTGCGAGAATATGTGGGCATTATGTGGCCTCTCATGCAAATCTCTTTCAAGAGATCTCACGCAAACTTCTCTCAATAGACATGTGGTCTCTCATGCAAAGGATTTTAAGAGATAAGTGCCATATGGAATAATGCCATTTGAGGAGAATTCATTCTCCTTTAGCCATGTATATGAGTAAACCTCTATACATTTTACCCAAAGTAAAGATGATTATTATAACCGAATAGCCCATGACATCATTTGTATAAATAAATAATAATTAGTACTAATCATCTAAAGTTTAAACAATGTAAAATAATCGATGACATCTAAATTCACCAAAATTATGGTTAAACCATACCGAACATTTAGGAAAATCTTGAGTTAGAATAATTTGAAACTTGACAATCACAACATATAATTTGAAGGATATTCGTACCCATCAAAAATCAAGATGATAGTAGATTAGTTGACACCACTTTAACTATCCACGTATGCATCAACGTTCATTAATTTTCTAACTCGTCGAACCTGAGACAATTACATTCGTCGAAAATTATCTTATGTGCCTCACACAATTTGCAATCCAATTATTAATTCTATGTGTCAACCTAATTCTTAAGATAAATAGTTCTTAGCCTTATAAACAAAATATAATTATTAGACACCACAAATTCTCAACGTCTAAATGTTATTATGAAAAATTCGGATGTCACACTTTTGCCTTATCTCTTTTCCAGAACCAGACCGTGCAAATGATGTGTCAAGTGGTTGCACGTGAACTTAAGCAAATGCAGCTCGCAGATTCTCATCCTCGGGACTACCTTATTTTTTACTGCTTCGACAAAAGGGAAGACATTTCTAGTCAACCTTCTCCAGCTAATGGGGTAATGCTTTTTACAGTGTGTTTTTGACTTGTTTTAAGGTCCTTGAAAGTCGAATTTTGACTACTTGCCAATGATCTATTTCACTAATCATCGAGTTTGCAAGCTCAAGACCCTATTCAGCCGTGCATGAATGGTAAATGGTAAGCGAGCCAAGTCGGGTTGAATTCGATATTGCATATCATATTTGAACAGCTCGGTATCTCTTGGACTTTGGTTTGAAGGTTTCTGTTATTACAATATGGGTGCATCTGTGCTTCTGTTTTAGAGGATATTGATGTAACGTGGAAATCGGTGTACAAATGTAGTTGAAAACAAATTCGCTTTTTATGAAGTATTTGATGCCTACAGTTTGAAATGAGTAAATATCAGAGATGCAAGAATCATTTTATGAGATAATTCTTGGCACATACTCATTCATTCTATCCCTCCAAATATTTATTTGGGGTGACTTTTGGCAAATTTTATGGCATTCAAAATTTAATTTTACTTCACGGGAAATACTTGGAATCTTGTAAGATACACGTATATTTGTGCACTAAAAGTCCTAAAATTTATCACGAAAATGTGATTGAGTTTTGAAAAGGGCAATTAAGTACTTATGATTTTATGAATATCCCCAATTTGCCATTACAACTAAAATGTACCCCTAGACTTATAATCCTGTGTATGCTTATCTTTCTCGTTTCGTTTCATGCATGGCACGAATCGCATGCACATCCAATAACAATTACATAGCCATGTATATCAACATTAATCTCCCGATACTTTCCATATTGTAAAGTAGGCTTTTGAAAAATTCTATGCGTCTTAACATCTCTACCCTACATGTTGCAGATTATCATCAATGCAAATTGCGAGGCATTAATTCTAACGTGGCTTATTTCTCAATTTTCTCTTAATCTAGATTTACTTATCAAATTAAGTACTAAATTTTATATATTTGCTAATTGATCCATGTGAAAATCTAACACTATATTAAATTATCAAAACAATCCACTTTTCAAAATGGTTTTGCAATTAAGTGCAAATTTTGACTAGTTAGATAAAATGTTAATAAATTTTGTAATAAACCAAGAACCTACCACCATAAGTGTAAACAGCTCCCATAATTTTCTGTTACAATATGAGACCTTAACTTATTGAAATTACGAAATTGCCGCTATTCTAGAACTCTTACATTTTTTTTTTTTTTTTACCAAATTTCATTTCCTTTAATTAATCTAACTTAATCACTAATTAATAATTTTGACTGATGAAGTTCGCTGTTAGCAGAAGAATTTATATGCTGTGAATATATATTTCTTTTCTTTCTTGTACAACACAAAATGACTATTGCATCTGTTTCATAATTTCATCTTTCTAGTCTCTACTTGTCAAAGTCATTCACAATCCTCTTAAAATCTTTCAACCATGTTTTTATTTATGAAATATATATATATATATAATTCTTTGTTCATCAGTCAAATAATTATCCCACCAACCTTTTAGTTGTCCAGTAAATCCGGCTACTAAAATATTAGCAACAGCATGATCAGAAACATCTTGCTGAGTTTTGTAGGTATTGGCAAGCATTACCATGTTATTTAAAATGTTCATGATATTGCTTTCAGCAACGCCATCTATATTTCATTCATAAATGGCGTCAGGAGAGTACTTATTTTGTATTTTCTGTGATGATTCTTCTTGGGCAATGTCTGGGGGAGTAGCTCTACTATAATAAAGCTTCTGAGGTTGTCTTATATATATATACACACAACAACTCATAGCATCTTCTAATGCCATCATAAACACAATGGATCTTTCATGCAATATCAATAACGATTTCAAGATAAAAGCACTGGTAGGCATCCATGGCCATCATTCTCATCACCCATGATACAAAATCATATAAATTCATCTATACATAATTTTGCGTCTTATTAGCTCATCAGGTAATCATTAACTTCTTTTAACAACATGAATAAAGAATATTATTTATACTTTAAGCTAAAACCAAATAAGGATCAAGATTACTAAGAGAATCATCCCAGTTTACCCCCTAGAGATTCCCTTGCCTTGGATGGAAAGTTTGAGTGATGCAATCTTGAATTAACACTGGTTAAGCAAATCAAACACCTAATTCAACACTTGTCTACAAATCAATAATGTTGTTACTCATGTGACTACCGACAATTGTTGACAAAAAAACAATTTCCATGAAAGATATTTTGGTACTGAAGAAATTCCCGCGAAACAAACTCAATGAATTTCACTTTTGATAATCGTCCTATAGGCCTATCTAGCCATTTGGTCATGCCTAAAAATACTATGCGGATATGTTTTTTTACTATCAATCTGATAACAAACTTAATTGTTGACAATAATGTTGTTACTCATGTGACTACCTACAATTGTCAACAAAAAAACAATTTCCATGAAAGATATTTTGGTACCAAAGAAGTTCCCACGAAACAAACTCAATGAATTTTCACTTTTGATAATCATCCTATATGCCTATCTAACCATTTGGTCATGCCTAAAAATACTACGTGGACACGTTTTTTACTATCAATCTGTGATAACAAACTCATGCGCTAATTTTTATTCACTTATCCATATTAAAATTAGTATAGTAAAATTACTTCACCAATTGATTTATCTCAATTATGACATATAATCAGATATTGTGAAAACCAATAAGTTCTACATTCATGAACCTTCAAAGTATTTTCATCGATTCTAACTCGCGTCACCCTTCTGACCCTTTAAAAGATTTAATAATCCTTAACAAAGTCACATACTTAAATATCACAGCTTCAAAAGCTAATTTATAAAAATTTACCTAACTTAACAAATTCATCAACAGGTTCGTAATTAATCAAAGCTATCGAACAATTCATTAAGACCATGAATCATCTTAATATCCTAAATAACATTAGGAAGCGAGGAAGCTTCAAGATGTCATGCTACGGCTATGATGCGGTGGAGCAATCACATGTCAACTGGTTCACCGTGAGTCCGTGCACCTCCTCTTTCCTTCATGGGTTGGTCCGATTGTGTAGAGGGAGGAGATGGCATCGGCCTAAGTGATCGTGTGACCGGCTCCACGATCTCTAAGCCTAGACAAGACACGAGGTCCTCGCGACCCGACTTAGAGGCCCCGTTCCGAGAATCCGTATTAGAAAAATTTGACCAATTATTTCATCTCACTGAAGAATATATTTCATGTGATATATACATTATAATTCAACCCGAAGAGCTATGTCAAGTCACGATGGCGATGATGGGATTTCATTGACTAATCATAATTTTTCACCCATTATGAAATTCATTTGTGACAAGTTATACCAAACCCCTACTGTTGGTACATACTTTTTATCTCATGTGATACCGTCGCAAGCTAAGTAGCATGGACACGCGACACGGATATGCGACACGACACGTCGACACGTCATTTATCAAAAATAGAGAATTCCGATACGTTGGGACACGTTGTCTATTAAATGAATAGTTTTATTTTTAATTAATTTGATACAAATTCATAAATAATTAATTAATTAAAAAAAGAGCTCACAATAAATTTACACTAATAACATTAATAAATCAATTCATTGAAAATTCGAAAAACATATTCATAGTTAATGTGTATCCATATTTGGAAATGTGTTTTTAATTTTAACAAAAATTATTGATGAAACTAATGATTAATAAGAAATTAGAATCAATTTATTTAAATAAATTCATGATATTCTACAAATAACCAAAATTTATCATTATTCAAAATTTAGTACTTTTATTTTTCAAAATTATTTTTTAATGTTATTTATTTATTTTTCAGTTTAAAAAAAAAAAATCTCCACACCCCCCACTCCCTACTTTCCCTCGTCCATTTCCCCCACCCCCAAATTTATTACACTTTTATTTCCCTCCCCCACCACCGATGGTGACGATAAGGGGGTGCATGAGAACATTTCTGTTCCACAAATAGTTTCTGGAATAGAAATGAATTTTTCTATTTCTATTTCTGAATGAGTTTCTGAGGAAAAAAATATGTTTGATAACTTAATAAAATTTCTATTTCAAAAATAGAAATTCGTTTGATGAGCAAGAGGAGAGGCAGAGAAGAGTCGGAGGCGGAGGCGGAGCAGAGGCGGAGGAGAGGCGGAGGCGGAGGCGGAGGAGATCTGTTGTCGAGGGGTGCTCAGACAACAAGCGGGGATAGTGGGTCACAGCGAGGGGGTGGATTCGCGAGCAGATGTGGATGAGCAAGAGAAGAGGCGGAGGAGAGGTGGAGCGGAGGCGGAATAGAGGCAGATAAGAGGCGGAGGTTGCGGCGAAGGGGTGGATTTGCGAGCAGATGTGGATGAGCAAGAGAAGAGGCGGAGGAGAGGTGGAACAGAGTCGGAGGAGAGGCGGAGTAGAGGCGGAGGAGAGGCGGAGGCGGAGGTGGAGGCGGAGGAGAGGCGGAGGAGAGGCGGAGGCAGAGGCGGAGGCGGAGGCGGAGGAGAGGTGGAGCAGAGGCGGAGGCGGAGCAGAGAGGCGGAGGAGAGCCGGAGGCGGCGGCGGAAGAGGAGCAGAGGCGGAGGAGAGGCAGAGGCGGAGGAGGAGGAGGAGGCAGAGAAGAGCCGGAGGAGGAGGCAAAGAAGACGCGTACGAGGGAGAGGAGTGAAATTAGGGTTGGGAGAAATCAGAAATTGATTTCTGGAAGAAATCAGAAATAGAAAATTTCTATTTTTGATTTCTCCTCCATTTCTATTTCCAGAATAAAAATCTATTCTAGAAATAGAAAATTTGATAAGCATTATCAAACAAGTTTCTGTTCCAGAAATTGGTCTCGAACAGAAAAATTATTTCTGGAACAAAAATAATTTTTATCATGCACCCCCTAAGCTGTCACTTCCCCCTCCCCCAAAAATCAAAACTCACGCCAACCCTCCTTTTCATCCTCCTCGCCAACCCTCCTTTTCCTTTTCCAATCTCATTTTTTATTTTTTATTTTTGAGTTTTCTTATCAAAACCCTAGCCAGCCCTCCTTTTTCTCCTCTTCCTCGTCGCTCGCCGCACGACTCCCTTCCCTCTCCTCTTCCTCTTGATCCTTCTCCTTCTCCTCCTCTTCGCATGACTGCCTTCCTCTCCTCTTCTGTCTCTCGCCGTCTCTCGCCGTCGCGGGCTCGCCGTCGCTCGCAGCTCGTCTCTACTCCCTCGCCCTCGCCTCTCGCTATCGCTCGCAGCTCGTCTCGACTCCCTCGCCCTCGCCTCCACCCTCCATTTTCCGGAGACGGGTGTCAAAACGTGTTTGACCATGTGTCGGAAAATCCGACATGCGTTGACCGCGTGTCTGACCATGTCCGAACGTGTCAATGTGTTCGACACGCTCCGACACGTGTCAGACACGACATAGAAGCATGGACAACATAGATTGCAAGAACCTATCTTCGGGTTAAAAACTTCTATCGTAATTTTTAGATGCCAAATATTGGATAGTGTCACACAGGATTTTCTTGAGTTCATTAATTAATTGCCACATGTACACAACTAATTTGCTAGATAATAACATAGAAAGTAGAAAGTAAAAACGAGAAAGAGAATTTGTTTTATTATCACACCTCAACATGGCTCCACTCCCACTTTAAATTTCTCTTTTTCTATCTTTCTCAAATTGCAGGGGTAAGTACACTATCAGTGCCAAAATTTGTGTACGGCGCTCACTTTGGTACCAAAACTTTATTTTGGATCACTTAAGTGCTAAAAAGTTTGAAAAATGATCATTTTGGTGCCAACGCCAATCTGATTAACTGGAAATCCGACGTGGCACTTTTTTATTAATTTTTGAAGCTAATGTAGCTTGCTGGAGAGTACAGTCAGCATTTAAACAACAAAACGACGCCGTTTGGTGTCTTTCCCCCAATTTAGAACCCTAAATCCCCAAATTGAGAGAGAGAGAGAGAGAGAGAGAGAGAGAGAGAGAGAGAGAGAGAGAGAGAGAGAGAGAGAGAGAGAGAGAGAGAAGGCATGGGCTTCATATCGTCTTCTTCCCCGAAGAACAGCACTAGCACCAGCCAGCAGCGACACCAGCAAATGCACCAGCACAACACCGCCTCCGGTTCATCCGACATTGTTGACAAGTCCAAGCTCTTGTCCTCCTCCTCCTCTTCTCCTCCTTCTCCTTCCCCCTTCAAAAGGACCCACTTTAACCGCTCCCTGAGCAGAGCCCAATCCGCCATCTCCATTTGCACCCTCCTTGTTTCCCTCACCCTCCTCGTCTTCGCTCTCTCCACCTTCGACCCCCCTTCTTTCTCCTCCTCCTCTGTCCTCACCTCCTATTCTTCGCGTTGCTTCTTGCCCAAGCAACAACCTCAGCCTCTCCTCGCTCGTCTAGTCAAGCAACTACGAAAGAGGCTAAGGGACGGTGGCGAGCAACTACGACGGAGGCCGAGCGACGGTGGCCGAGCGATGGTGGCCGAGCAAGCTAGGTCGACGTTGGGCGAGGATCGGACAAAAAAACCCTAATTTCAATCCCCAAATAAAAAAAAAAAATCCCCAAATGAGTTGTGCGGCGTCGTTTTTGTGAGACCATCCAATTAGGACGGCAAAACGACGTCATTTTCTTAAGGAGGATGGAAAACACCGTCGTTTAAAAGCTATGTCGATTTTTTTTTAAAATATAAAAACCACGTAATCATTTGGTCGGAATCTCTCGCCGGTTGCACCAAAGTGATCGTTTTTCCTCCGATTTGGCACTTAAATGACCCAAAATAAAGTTTTGGCACTAAAGTGAGCGCCTACACAAGCTTTGGCACTGATAGTGTACTTACTCCCAAATTGCAGCTCCCATTACTCTCTCTCTCTCTCTCTCTCTCTCTTCACTTCCTTTTCTTCTTCATCCTTCACCAACTATCCCAATCGATATGGAATATGAATCACATCTCAACACGGCTCTACCCCCTCTTTATTCCATCCCCACTTTATTACTAACTTCAAATTTCTCTTTTTTTGTTTTTCTCAAATTGCAGCTCTCATCACTCTCTCTCTTCTCGCTTCCTTTTCTTCCCAGTCATAGCCGTGACACGTCATCTCGTGCGAGTTATCGTTTGCGTGTTTGGTGAAGCTAGTCATAGCTGTAACACATTATTCTATGCAAGTTGTTGTTTGCATATTTGGTGAGACTATGTGGCATCTTGCGAGTTGTCGTTTGCGTGTTTGGTGAGACTATGTGGCATCCTTCTCATTGTCGTTTGTGTGTCACCACCGTGACACGTCATTCTATGCGAGTTGTCGTTTGCGTGCTTGGTGTCATTCCATGTGAGTTGTTTGCGTGTTTAGTGAGACTATGTGGCATTATTCTCGTTGTCGGGAGTGCGCAGTAGAAACCCAATACTTTCTTCTAGAAAGAGACTATGTGGCATTATTCTTGTTGTCGGGAGTGCATAGTAGAAGCTAAATACCTTCTTCTAGGGAAATCGTTAAGAGGGTGGTCAAGTTTGAGCCAATCGATGTATCCAATTGGACTCATATCCGATGTACGACTTTTCTAACATAATTCACACACAACACTCATGATGATTTCTTGAGTTTCCACTATGCACCCCTTGTCTGCACTACGAACTCTGGTTGTCATTGTTTTCCAAACAATGATATCATCAAGTGCCATAACTTACATATGATACTTGCTTGAGTATCATAATTTTTTTTTAAAAGTTCATTTGAGTGTCAACCTTTTATAAAAACATCCATCCGAGTGTCCAAAATTTGATGCGGCCTAATAGTTGAAGTGAATGTTTTAAAAAAAGAAATGCCGTTTAAGTGATCAATCCAAAAGTTATATAACACTTAGATGATCGCAAAAAAAAGTAATGGTAGTCAAGAAATGGTCGTATCAAAATTGTCACATCTGTGACGTCATCTTTCCCGATAGAAGAATACGATGAGTTGACAGCGAGAGGAGGGAGAGAGGGAAGCGCGCGAGAGGGAACCAAACAGGAGAAATTTGAAGCGTTTACGACGAAGTCAGGTGGGGCCCAATCAGCGTAGACGGGACTAATCGATGGAATGGATACGAGGTGCTGGTGCTGGCGCACGCACCAGGCCACCGTCGCACGCGCACTCTGTCTTGTCTCTTGAAATGTCGGCGACATGCTCGGTGCCGCCAATTTCACCGTTGCCCTCATCTCGTATGCTCCTCCTGAAACGGCGAAACCTGCAAAGTCGCCTTGGCTTTCTCTCTCTGCGCATGATTCCTTGCTCTCTCTTCTTCCTCAAGAAAGGCACTTCTCCGACCGACTCTCCCGGCCATATCATCCCCCCCGGCCATCTCATACACCATGCCTTTCTCTGTCAACCCATCTGCCCTTCCATCTCCGTCATCTTCCGATCTCTCCCATGGCGGATTTGCTTCCAGTTCATGGCGTCTACCTCCACGGCGACCTCGACCTCCACATCATCTCCGCCTCCAACCTCCCCAACATGGACATGGTCACCGGCCGCCTCCGCCGGTGCCTCTCCGCCTGCGCCCGGCCTCCCCGCTCCCCCGACCCCGCCCCCGCCTCCCCATTCCTGGACAGCAGCGACCACGACGCCCGCTGCCACGGGAAGGTCATCACTTCCGACCCCTACGTCACCGTCCGCGTCCCCCACGCCCCCATCGCCCGCACTCGCATCCTCCACAACATGCAGAACCCCTGGTGGGACCAGCGGTTCCGTATCCTCCTGGCTCACCGCGCCGTCGACTTGGAGTTTCGCGTGAAGAACAGCAACCTGTTCCGCACGCAGCTGATCGGCACTGTTAATATCTCGGCGCGAGAAATCAAATCTGGCGAGGTCATCTCCGGTTCGTTCCCGCTGAGAGGACCCTTAGCGAAGCCGAATTCCCTCCTCCAGCTCGAGCTGAAGTTCACGCCCGTGGAGAAGAACCCGGTGTACCAGTTCGGCATTGCCGGAGATCCTAACCATCGGGGAGTGAGGCACACTTATTTCCCCTTGAGAAAAGGGTGTGGCGTCAGGCTGTATCAGGACGCTCATGTGGTCGATGGGATGTCGCCTGATATTGAGTTGGAGAGTGATGCTGGAGGCGTCTATAGGCATGAGAAGTGTTGGGAGGATATTTGTCACGCCATATCTGAGGCTCACCATTTGATATACATTGTTGGTTGGTCGGTTTCTTATAATATTAAGCTCATTAGAGAGCGTACCCAGACCCGGCCAATGCCAAGAGGCGGGGACTTGACGCTTGGTGAATTGCTCAAGTATAAGTCAGAAGAGGGGGTGCGCGTTTTGTTATTGATTTGGGATGATAAGACTTCGCGTGACAAGCATTTTATTAACAAGGTGAGAAGTTGTTTGTTTAAGTCGGATGACGCTTGATCACATGCTTCCATCTGCTTATTTTAGTATATTGAGGTGGCATGTGGCATCGGCGATTACTATGTCGTTGTTGGTCCTGTTGTCCAGAGCATAATAATGGTTAGTGTATTTGCTACGAGGATCACTTGTGTAGTGAGGAATTAGGGGATAGTGTCTCTCTTTTTGTTCCCGATATTGTCCCTACAAATGAATAAGGGTGCACGGGCGGCATTTCTTGCAGGAAGGGGTGATGCAGACACGTGATGAAGAAACTAGAGATTTTTTCAAGAATTCATCAGTGAACTGCGTGTTCGCGCCGGGTAATGCCAGCAGTATGCTTGGCTATATTAAGCAGCAGGTATGCTTTTCCTAGAATTCTTGCAGTTTCACCACATGGACCTTTTATCAAAATCTAGACATTAGCACTAGCAGTGGACAGCGGGGGTCTCTTTGTCATTTGCCATTGCCATAACCTCTTTCACATTTATGAGCTACAGGGCATTGCGATGTTTCGTTCCTCCCTCATGTCTAGGCAATGAGCTGCCTCGCATATTTGTAGTTGGAGATGCGTTTTATTGTAGAAATGTCCTATGAAGTCGCTGAGGTGATTTGGCATTGGAGATGAATGTTCTTTATAAAGTGACTGATGGACTCTTTGGGCTCTCATTTGGCCCACTCATAGAGCTAATGTCCCTTTTCATACTTTTAAAGTTGAACACTTCTTTATGAAGTTTCCTTGCAATTTTGGGGTACCGTAAAGGTACTCTACTTTCTAAGGAAGATTCTGTGCTATGCATAGTCCTCATTCATTAATTTGGAATGATTATCTTAAGAGATAAGCTTTGCTTTGTAATGTGCATTCGTTTTACTTAAACATGGCTGCATAAATCTTGTGAGAATGGACGGACTTTATCCTCTTTCTTGCCGGAGTTCCTTATGTGGTGTTGTGGTAATTCTGATAACCCAGATAACTGTTACAAGCTTGGACTGTATTATTTTTTTCTCCAGGTTGTTGGATCCATGTTCACACACCATCAAAAATGCGTCCTAGTGGACACCGAGGCATCGGGTGATTACCGAAAAATAACTGCATTTATCGGAGGAATTGATCTCTGTGACGGGCGATATGATACACCTGAGCATCGGCTATTTCGCGATCTTGACACTGTTTTTAAGGATGACTTTCACAATCCTACATTTCCTGTGAGTCGTTTGTCTATTCTTTTTGCCAAGCAGCTTTTCTTTTCTATTAAATACTCTTGTGTGAACTGTCTTATAATGTAGGTCAAATTTTAGGCTCTGGAGTGATAGAAGTCTTTTGAGCCCATTCTTTTTCCCAACTTTCCTGCATGAAGAGTGGTGTGATACTTGTACTCAAGAAATGTACCATCTCCATAACAACAGTCTGCCTATTTCTAATTATATTAACTTTGTTGCATATGATGAATTACGATCAAAAGTGTTGTGGTAGCATTAAAATTTTAAGAGTTAAATGATAATCAAAATCTGTGAATTTGAGGGGGTTTCTTTCCTTGTTTTTCAGAATTTATTGTCGTGGTTGCACATCAGAAGTGGATCGATTGTTAGTAAAGCATATAGTGAACTTAACCTTTGACAGCCTTTCCAAAGGCACAAAAGCATATTTAAACTTCTGGATTATGAAAGTGGCCGGAGGCCACAAGTTGTAGTCTATTTCTCGAATTTTTCATGATACAAGCGAGTTCTTTGTATCATTTCAATCTTAATTTGTTGCATGGACAAGTATAACATGAGTGAGATAGATTCAACTAAATTAAGTTTTTGTACGTGTTGAGTCAAGCCATTAAACTTTCTTTAAGCTGAAAAGGTTGTGCTCATATAGAGGTTCTCTACAGAATGCCCATCTATATGCTGCGGGTACACCTATAGTTGGTGAATTTGATTGATAGAACCTGAAAAAGGGGTGAATGGAACGATATCTTGCTATTTTCTTTCAGTTTTGAGTCTTGTGACCAGTAAGATCTTGGACTTTGGTACCATGCACTGGTAGTTGCTGCACAAGTTGGTATTATCTCTTGATTTTCTTCCAGTGAGTGTCTTTACTTTGTATCTGTCAGGCTGGAATGAAAGCTCCAAGACAACCGTGGCACGACTTGCACTGCCGGATTGAAGGGCCTGCTGCTTATGATGTACTGATGAACTTTGAGCAACGTTGGAGGAAAGCATCAAGATGGTTTGTCAAAGGGAAAAAAAATCGGCATGATGATTCCTTATTAAAAATAGGCCGTATCTCTTGGATATTGAGTCCTACATCGACTGAGTCACATGATAGCACATCTCTTTCGAAGGACGACCGTTATGATAGTATTACAGTAGTGCCTGAGGACAACCCAGATCTCTATGTCTCCAAAGAAGATGATCACAATAACTGGCATGTTCAGGTTGGAAATTCAAGTTCCGTGTTATTATTGCGTGTACAGGTAGTCTTTCCTTTATTTAGCCGTTTGCTGTTTGGTTGCTTGTGCAGATTTTCCGGTCTATTGATTCTGGATCAGTCAAAGGATTTCCAACAAAAAAGAAAGATGTTGCTGAAAAGCAGGTCTACAGGAGATCTATGTTTCTTTCTTCATTTCTTATCCCTAATTTTCTTCTCCTTTTGCTTTTGTTTAGTTGAACGAATTTTGAGAAAGGTGAAGAACATCATATTGATGGACTTGTGCTGGAGTAGGAATCTCTCTCTAGTTAAAACTTAAACTAGTTTCTACCTTTCTAATTGACATTGTTTTACTGGAATTTTTTTTTTAATTCATATCTGCATCCTCTTAATTATTGGTAGTTTTTGGTGCAGAATCTTATAGTTACAAAAGATGCAGTAGTAGACAGAAGCATTCAGACAGCTTACATTCAGGCAATTAGGTCTGCTCAACATTTTGTATATATTGAAAATCAGCATTTTCTGGGATCATCATATGCATGGCCGTCGAATAATGATGCAGGTGAATATCATGACTTTTATGTTGCAAGTACACGTTTCCTATCTATATTTGAGATATTCCATTGGTGGAGTAAGTGTGGCTTGTTTAATCACAATCATGTGCTCATACGCATGTTTGACTTGCAGAGGTGAATCCACCTACCAGAAAAAAAAAATATTGAGTACCTTTCATTTCACTCCAAAGTATTGGTTAAATCTTTTGTTCGTGTTTCAATTGACCATTTTCATCACTTTTTTGAATGTTAAGGAGCTAAGTCGTTAGCTAGTACTGTTTGCCACTAGTAAGCAGTAGACTTCTTATAGTTAGTTTTTTGTCCACAAGCCACTCTCAGCTATTTGTGGCATGGTCTGAGCAGGAGCTGATAACTCCATTCCTATGGAATTGGCCTTGAAGATTGCTAGCAAAATTAGAGCTAAGCAGAGATTTGCTGTATATATTGTCATACCAATGTGGCCTGAAGGTGATCCCAAGTCAGCTGCAATCCAAGAGATTCTCTTTTGGCAGGTAGGTGCAGACATGAATGTGTTTTTGTAGATGTGCGTAAACTTTGGTGCTTTTGTTTGATAGGGAAGATGGCGAGAGGCAGTATATAGAGCACGATGGACAAGGACACTCTTAACATGACGATGGGCAGAAATTACTACATACTATCGAGTAGCAAATACTACGTAATTGATTCCATTTAGGTGTCCAGCCAATTAGAGAATATGCTTTCTCACTAATTCCGGATGTCTATGTTTAATGCTGTGCAAAGTATTCTCTAATACCATCTCCCACTCCTCACACACCACATTAGCCATAAAATACTAAATCGAATAGTTATACAAAATATTATGCGTTTCTAATTCTTTGGTGACTGAAATCTCACATAATCTGATTCTTTTACACTTTTTTCCTTACTTTTTTCCCAGAACCAGACCATGCAAATGATGTATGAAGTTGTTGCACGTCAACTGAAGCAAATGGCGCCTGGTGATTCTCATCCTCAGGACTACCTTAATTTTTACTGTCTTGGTAAAAGGGAAGATAATTCTGGTCAACCTTCTCTAGATGATGCGGTAATGCATTTTACAGTATGTTTTTGACTACTTTTCATGTCCTTGAAACATGCCAATGGTCTATTGATCAATAATTACATTTGCAAGCTCGGGACCTCATTCAGCGGTGCATGAATGCCTAGACAACATGGTTCATAGAGTTGTAATCGAGCTGAGTCAAGTCAATACGGTGCAAAGCTCGAGCTCGACTCGACCTACATCCTCGGGGCTTGAAACTCAGCTCGAGCTTGATCACATATAAAATATTTTGGATTGAGCTTTACTCAATTATAATAGCGTTATATATGAACTTGAGCTTGAGTTTTGGTAAGCTCAGATTTTTGTGTCCTTGCATATTTTTGTATGAAGGTTAAATATGTAGTTTGAATGACTTTTGTGTCCTTTTTTTGTTATGAAAAAATATTTTTGAAAAGAATAATAGAAGCTCGATTAGGTTTAGGAGCTTGTGAAACTAAGTATTGGCAAGCTTGAACTCGGCTCGACAAGATACTTGAGTAGTTCGAGCTCAAGCTCCACTAGAAATAAGGTGAGCCTATCTCGAGTAATCATCATGTGGAGCCTGAGTCAAGATTGATTGACACATGGTCAATCCGCTTTCCTCATCATATAATTTGATGAAGCTTGGATATGATGTTTTCTGACGTGTTATGGCAGGTTTCGGAATCGTACAAGTCCCGGCGATTTATGATAAATGTTCACGGTAAAGGAATGGTAGTGGATGATGAGTACGTTTTATTGGGTTCAGCAAATATTAACCAAAGATCACTGGCTGGTACCAAAGATACTGAGATTGCCATGGGTGCATATCAGCCCCATCACACTTGGGCACAAAAGAAGAGGCATCCTTTTGGTCAGGTTGTTTCTTGTGGCTTCTTTGCATAGGCCTAATTTCTTATTTTAGGATGTTTGTGCTGGCTTTCTCAAGCAAATATTCACTTAATCAATGGAATACAAATCAGTTTGCACTCGTTGAACTGGTCGTAACAGAGCCAATTCATGACTTTTTTTTTTCTCAACGACGTAATTTTACATCCTAAATTTATGAAGATAAGAATTTAAACAATTTTAACTCTGGTATTTGCTTTGACACGGTGAATGTAGTCACATCTAAAGTAGGTCACTGTGACTTGTGAATGGAGTAACAGGCCCTCAGAGATATATGCAATTTGCACTGAGATACATATTTACGGGTATGATTGTTGTGACTTTGCACTCCTGCCCATTTGTCTAGGTATATGGGTACAGAATCTCCCTGTGGATAGAGCACTTTGGGGGAGCGGAAGAATGCTTTAGTAAGCCTGGCAATCTAGAATGTGTGAAGAGGGTGAATGAGATCGCTGAAAATAACTGGAACAGCTACAAGGAACAACGCTCGTTGCAGGGCCACCTTCTCCGGTATCCTATACAGGTGGACCGAGACGGGAGGGTTGGGCCATTGCCAGGATCGGAGGAGTTTCCTGATGTCGGCGGCAAAGTTGCCGGTGCTCGTTCGACCACAATCCCTGATTTTCTAACAACTTAGGTTCCGTCCGACTCCATGTCCATGCAGCCCCAGGAGACGCAAAGATTTTTCCCAGGCTGTCGCTTCATTCCTGATGTATACGAGCTATATGTGTTGGTGATTTGCGGAAGCGTGTGTGTGTGTGTGTGCAAGTGTGTATGTGTGAAATATGGGCTACAAAGGCAAGGGTGTATGGGTTAAAAAAAACAGAACTTTTATTATAAAAGTATGTATTACAAAGGAAGGATTTTGGAAGGAGTGTGTGTAGTTTTTCTACAACTTAAAACACACACCCCAACTCCTATTTATAGGCGTGTCACTGCCATTCTCCACCGACATTAGTACAAGAAATAATAAAAAATTTCAGCTTGCTTCTTTGTCTCTGCATGTTGCGGCTTCTCCCGAAGAATCTGGTCTCTTCTCAATTTTTCTGCATTTTTCTATTCTTTGCAACTCCCAGCCACTTTTGTTGACTTTTCTTTGGCCTTTTTGCTGTCCACGTGTTCTGCTGCCCATTCTTCAGCATTTGAGAGTCTTCTAGGCTTGCTTTTTGCCGGTTTGTTTCCGCCAACTTTTTGTCTTGTGTAGTCTAGTATTTTTTTAAAAATGGATCACTTTTTTAACACTCCTCCTTGATCCATTTTTGTGATACTTCAAGCATGCTTCTCAATGTCTCGAATTTTGCTGTTGGTAGTGCTTTAATAAATATGTCTGCAATTTGATCTTCAGTCTTACAATACTTTAGCTTGATCTCTCCTTTGCTTTGCACTTCATGAATGAAGTCATATTTTATATCAATATGTTTCGTTCTTCCATGAAAAACTGGATTTTTTTATATTGTGATTGCGGACTTATTGTCGCAAAGTATCGGAGTTGCTTCCATTTGTGCTTCTCCAATGTCTTCTAGAATTCTTCGTAGCCATATTGCTTGACTGGCAGTCATTGCAGCTGCGATATATTCAGCTTCTGCAGTAGATTGTGCCACTGAGTCTTATTTTTTTGATGTCCATGAGAATATTCTAGAACCCAGTGTGAATGCATAGCCAGTTGTACTTTTCCTATCAGCTGAACCAGCCCAGTCGCTATCAGTGTAGCCGATGAGCTTGGCGTTAGCACTTGGGCGATACCAAATGCCGTAATCTATAGTTCCTTGTAAATATCTAAGAATTCTCTTGGCTGCTCCAAAATGAATTTGACTTGGACTCTGGATAAATCGTGATAGTAAACTTGTCGTGTACATAATATCTGGCCGTGTAGCAGTAAGATATAGTAGACTCCCAATTAAACTTCTATAGAGGGAGGCATTGGCTTTTTCTGCTCTATCTTCTTTCAATAGTTTTTCATTTGTCATGAGCGGGGTTGAAATTGCTTTGCAATAGTTCATCTTGAATTTCTTTAGGAGATTTTCGGTATATTTCTTTTGTGAGATGAAAATTCCTTCATCTTGACTGACTTCAATACTAAGGAAATAGTTCATCAAGCCCAAGTCCGTCATTTCAAATGTTTTCATCATTTCTTCTTTGAATTCTTGGATCATTGTCTCATTATTTCCTATATATATGAGATCATCTACATATAGAGAGACAATGAGAGTGTCGGACTTACCTTGGGTCTTGATGTAGAGTGTCGGCTCACTCATACTCCTCCTGAATCCTTGCTTGATGAAGTACTCATCGATTCTACTATACCACGCACGTGGTGCTTGTTTTAACCCGTATAGGGCCTTCTTAAGCTTTAAGACTTTTTCTTCTTGGCCTTTGAGAATAAAGCCTTGTGGTTGTTCTATGTATGTTTCTTCTTGAAGATATCCATTTAAGAATGCTGATTTTACATCTAGTTGATAGATCTTCCATTCTTTTTGTGCCGCTAAGGCTATAAGTGCTCGAATAGTATCAAGGCGGGCAACGGGAGCAAAAGTTTCAGTATAGTCAATACTTGGTTGTTGCAAGTATCCTTTCGCCACAAGCCTTGCTTTATGCTTCTGGATTGATCCATCCGCATTGAGCTTTGTCTTGTAGACCCACTTAACGCCAATAATCTCTTTGTCTTCTGGTCGATCAACAAGCTCCCAGGTTTCATTTTTCTTGATCATCTTAATCTCTTCTTCCATGGCTTTTATCCAAACTTCATCTTTGGATGCTTGTTCATAGTTTTCTAGTTCCAAAATAGCAAAGTTGCATGTGTCATAAATTCTTCTAAGGGCTTTTACCCTTAGTACTGGAGACTCTGGGGTAGATTCTTCTTGCGTCACCCTTGGAGAGCTTGGTGGAGTTACGTCGTGAGTGGTAGAATCCAGTACTTCTCCTTCTTCTTGTGACGTTGACTCCTCTTGAGTAGGTATGTCTGGCAAGGTTATGTACTTCTTCTCGATCTTCTTGCTCTCCCAATTCCAGGCAGCATTCTCGTCAAACTCGACGTCTCAACTAATCATTAGCTTTTCAGTTCTTAGGTTGTAAACCTGATAGCCTTTTGATTGGTCACTGTAGCCAAGGAATATTCCTTTTTCTATCTTTTCATCTAGCTTACTCCTTTTTTGAGCAGGGATGTGGACGTAGCAAATGCATCCAAACACTTTGAGATGCTTTGCTGAAGGCTTCCGTCCACTCCATGCTTCGACTGGAGTTTTATTTTGAACTGCTTTAGTTGGACACATGTTTAGTAGGTATACAGCAGTATAAACTGCTTTTGCCCATAAAGTGTTGGGAAGGCCTTTCTCCTTTAACATAGACCTTGCCATCTCCATGATGGTTCTATTTTTTCTTTTAGCTACTCCATTTTGTTCTGGGGCGTAGCCAACAGTTAGTTGATGATGGACTCCTTCATCTTCACAAAATTTATTAAACTCTTTTGAATTGTATTCCGTGCCTCTGTCACTCCTTAGGACTTTGATTCATTGGCCACTTTGATTCTCTACGTGGTTCTTGAATTTTCTAAAGATAGAGAAAACCTCAGATCTTTCTCGAAGAAAATATACCCACGTCATTCTTGTGTAATCGTCAATGAATAGGATGAAATATTTATTTTGACTGGGTGTAGATGTCCTCATCGGACCGCACACGTCCTTGTGGACAAGTTCCAATGGCTCCTTAGCTTTCCATGAAACTCCAGATGGGAAGGACTGTCTCTGTTGTTTTCCAAGAAGACAGCCTTCACAAACATCTGAAATTTCTGTAATGACTGGAAAATCTCTCATCATATTTTTCTGATGGAGAATTTTTAATCCAGCAAAATTGAAGTGGCCAAATCTTCTATGCCATAGCCATGAATCATCAAGTTGAGCTTTCATGGCTATATCTTTGACCAATTTCCATTGAATAGGAAAATTGTTATTTTTCATCTTAACAGAGGCAATGATATTTTTATATTTATCATAGATAATGCAGGTATCTCTATTAAAATATAGAGAATACCCACTTTGTATCATTTGGCCCACACTTAAGAGATTTTGTGCAAGACGAGGGACTAGATATACATTACGTATATATTTTGGGCCTTTATTCGTTTCCACGGCGATGGTGCCCGTTCCTTTGACATCTACTAATGCACCATTGCCCAACTTTACTTGAGATTTCACCGACTTATCAATATGAGTGAATATAGTTTCATCCCCTGTCATGTGATTGCTACACCCACTATCGATGTACCATGTTTCATTTTTATTGTTTTTTGCCGCTTGGCCTGCATAGAATGTATTCTCTTCACTTTCTTTTTTTTTTCTACATAGTTTGCTCAATTATTTGTTTTCGAGCGACAATCTTTTTCTACGTGGCCATATCTTTTACAAAAGCGGCATTGTTTTTTATTTTTAAACCAACAATCCTTCTCCAAATGATTTGTTTTCTTGCAAATACCACAAGGTGGATAATTTTCCTTTTTTATAATTTCTCCTCCTCTTTTGTTTTTCCATGAGCTCCTTCCATCATTTTTAGTTTGTTGAGACCGTATATTTACTTTAGACTGAAAGGCACTTTCGACTGAATCTTCATCTTGTGCCATTAGTCTTTTCTCATATGCTTCTAGAGAGCCAATTAATTCACTTATTGATAGGGTCGTCAAGTCTTTAGTTCCTTCTATAGTTGTAACTATAGAGTTGTATTTTTTGGTAAGTGACACCAATATTTTCTCAACAACCCTTTGATCAGTTATCCCATCTCCATAGGCTCTCATTTGATTAACAAGTTCCTTTAATTTTCCACAATATTCTTGTACGGTCTCATAATTTTTCATTTTAGAATTCTCAAAATCTCTTCTAAGTGTTTGAAGGCGTATAGTGCGTACCTTTTCCGATCCTTGAAATTCTTCTCGTAGTATATCCCAAGCCTCTTTTGCAGTCCTTGTTCCAATTATTCTCAGAAATACAGTTTCCGAGAGTGCTTGCTGAATAAAGTATAGCGCCCTTGCATCCTTTTGTAGTTGATCCTTCGAAACACTTGCACCTTCTGGCGGAGCCTCGCAACCTTTTTCCACGATGTCCCATAAGTCTTGGGCCATCAAGAGTGTAGTCATTTTTATGCTCCAAAAATCATAGTTGTTCCCATCAAAAATGGGAATGGGAAATGATGATGAGGTAGGGTTGGCCATGGTTTATGCAGTGGGTATTTGGAAAGGGTAATTTTAGGAATGGGTAGGTAGGACAAACGCCCAATACCAACCGAAGAATGTGGCTCTGATACCACTGTTGGTGATTTGCGGAAGCGTGTGTGTGTGTGCAAGTGTGTATGTGTGAAATATGGGCTACAAAGGCAAGGGTGTATGGGTTAAAAATAACAGAACTTTTATTATAAAAGTATGTATTACAAAGGAAGGATTTTGAAAGGAGTGTGTGTAGTTTTTCTACAACTTAAAACACACACCCCAACTTCTATTTATAGGCGTGTCACCGCCATTCTCCACCAATATTAGTACAAGAAATAATAAAAAATTTCAGCTTGCTTCTTTGTCTCTGCATGTTGTGGTTTCTCCCGAAGTATCTGGTCTCTTCTCAATTTTTCTGCATTTTTCTATTCTTTGCAACTCCCAGCCACTTTTGTTGACTTTTCTTTGGCTTTTTTGCTGTCCACGTGTCCTGCTGCCCACGTACCAGAAAATTCTTCAGCATTTGAGGGTCTTCTAGGTTTGCTTTTTGCCGGTTTGTTTCCGCCAATTTTTGGTCTTGTGTAGTCTAGTATTTTTTAAAAAATGGATCACTTTTTTAACAATATGTTTCCGTCTGATTGCCTTTGTGTGGTGCCGTATTTCAGATTATTCTTTTGCTGTTTCGTTTTTTCTTTTTTCTGCGTCTGTCTGGATGTTTCCCAGACCCCCTGCATAAACGAGGATCCTCGGTGGCGATCTCGGCCGGGGTGTGAATATTGTATACGAGCAGTTCGGTATCTCCTTCAGCTTTGGTTGATGGTGTCTACAGTTACAAATCTGGGAGCATCTGCGGTCTTGTGATTTAGAGGATGAAGATGTAATTTGGAAATTGCTGTACAGAAAGCTATATTGTAGTCGAATCCAGCACAGCTTGGCTTTTTATGAAGTGATTGATGCCTTCCATTTGAAATAAGCATTCAGACAGCTTACATCCAGGCAATTAGATCTGCTCAATAATTTGTATATATTGAAAATCAGTATTTTCTGGGATCATCGGATGGATGGCCATCGTATGATGACGCAGGTGAATATCATGATCTCTTTTATGTTGCAAGTACGCGTTTCCTTTCTATACTCGAGATATTCCATTGATGGAATAAGCATGCTCATTTAATCATCATCATGTGCTTATACACATATTTGATATACAGAGTGAATCGATCTACTGAAAAAAGAAAAAAAAAATTGAGTATGGTTCATTTCACGCGAAAGTATTGGTGAAATCTTGGTGAAATCTTTTGTTTGGTGAAATCCTTTTCTTTATTTTCCATTCTATATTTGAGATATTCCATTGGTGGAGTAAGTATGCCTCATTTAATCACAACCATGTGCCTATACGGATATTTGATATATAAAGCGAACACATCTACTGGAAAAAATAAAATAAAATTGAGGATGGCTCATTTCACTCGAAAAGTATTAGTGAAATGTGTCAATTGACCATTTTCATCTCTCTCTCTTTCTTTTCTTTTTTTCTTTTTATGTTTAGGAGCTAAGTCTTTAACCAGTACTGTTTGCCACATCAATGAATTCTTAGTAAGCGGCAGACTTCTTGCAGTTAGTTCAGTCCTCAAGCCCTTTTCAGATGCTTGCAGCATGGTCCGAGGAGGAGCTGATAACCTCATTCCGATGGAGCTGGTCTTGAAGATCACTCGCAAAATTAGAGCCTGAAGGTAATCACAAGTCAGCTACAGTTCAAGAGATTCTCTTTTGGCAGGTAGGTTGTTGATGTTGTCTTGAATTCCACTAGTTTATTTCCTATTTTGGACCTATCTACATGGGATTTCATGGGAAATAGTCTTAATTCAATGGAATTGGAATATGCCATGATATTCCTAATTTTGGGAGGATAATCACTAAAGATTTGTTAGTTAGTTTCCTAAACTGATAAGATCTTTAGGGTGGAATTCCTTTCGATTAGGGAAGTGGGGATTTGAGGATCTATTTGTTCAGCATTGTACCTTGTATGTAAATATTCTCTAATAAGAAATCCTCCCCCCTGGGTGGATATTGGGGGATGTTTTTGCCGAACCACGTAAATCTTTGTGTTCTTAATTATTCTTGTTTTTTCCTTTTCATCTCATCTAGTTAAGGTGCTCTTTTGCATAGCAATTGGAGTCAGAGCAATCCAGGTTCTTTATTCATGTACTGCGACTTTTGATTAGATGGCTAGATAGGGTTCGACTTTCGATTCCATATCGAACGACTCATTGGGAAGAATAATTTTACACTATGGTGGAGAAGGATGAAGGATCTGTTGATTCAATAAGATTTATAAAAGGTTCTTCTCGGAAGATCAAACAAGCCGATCACCATCACCGATGATGATTGGGCCGACATGGAGGAGAGGGTGTGCAATGTGATCCAATTGAATCTATCGAACAAGGCCCTTTCATACGTGGTGGAAATCAAGTCCGCTCCAGAGTTATGGCTCAAACTTGAAAACATCTACATGACGAAATCCTTCGTTCTTGAAAGAGATATTGTATTCGCTTTAGATGAGTGAAGGAGGAGATTTGTTCGAACACCTCAACTTGTTCAATCAGATGATTAGTGAACTTACAAGCTTGGAGATTAGTGAACTTACATAGCGCTTCTACTATTGGCGTCGTTGCCGTATTCGTTTGATCACTTGGTAACTACGCTCCTTTATGGAAAGGAAACCCTAGAGATTGGAGAGGTAAGTTCTGTCTTAATTTCAAAACCACACACGAAAAAGGGCAAGTAGTTCAAAATCTTCGAGAGAGGACCTGTTTGGGAAGGAAAGAAGCAGTTAAGGAAGAGAAAGATCAACTGAATTGATTGAGGATCAAGTTGTAAGAGTTGATCAAAATCCAAGGGAAAGTGTCGCGACCTCCCTTTCGGGAACCCTTACGCATGGGTGCATGCGGAGGCTAATGGTTTGCTAGGTATTATGCTTAGCCCATGCTCTCCCAAGTCTACCAATCCACAACTTATGGTCTGAGCTTTTAACTTGTAAGTTAATTTCAAATAGAAGTTACCACTAATTGATTTGAGATTGATCAATTAGAAACTTAAGTGATATATCGGGAGTAATACTTCATTCTTGCGTAATAAGAGAAATTAGGATTGATGATTAGATAACACTAGTTAATTACTAACACCCTTCCGGTACCTAATCTTGTTTAAATATACCAATCATGAATTCTAAGATTCAATTGCTAATGAAATTGAAAAAATAGAAATCCATACATCACAAAGGCATTATGAAAGAAATAAGTCAATATTTTCTTCTAAGAAGTTAAACACAATTTTTTTTTTGGGGGTTTTGCAAGGGTTTTCAATGTACTTAGGGAGAAAACTAATGAAAACCCATATTTTTTGTGAAAAACTATATATTGTGGTCATTTTTTTCTATTTTTGGAAAATATAAAAAAATTCGGATTTTTCTATTTTTTGGAAAATATAAATTCTTTTTTGGATTTTCTAATTTTTGAAAAATAATTTTTTTTATTTTTCTGATTTAAAAAAATAAAAACTATTTTTTATTTTTTTATTTTTATTATTACAATATTTTTATATCAGAATAATATTATTTAAAAACGACCCGGGTCGGATTCCCAGGTTGGGACCGACCGGATCGTCCACACCAAATCGTATGGGCCCGAAGTCAGGGGCCCAGCTCAAAGCTTCCCCTTTTAAAAATAAGGGATATGTTCAGCAGAAGTCTTAAAACTTGTCCAGAAAGTGCAATTGAGTCCTAAAACTTACAAAAAGTTCAATCAAGTCCTAAAACTTGTCAAATTAGTTCAATTGAGTCCTAAAATTAACACCGTCAAGAAAGTTAACGGAAATTGCCGACATGGCGCGACGTCATATTTTAAATGATTTTTTTTTAATTTTTCAAATGGCTTTTTAAATTATTTTTATTCAAAATCTTTAAAATTTAGATTAAAAACTAAAAAGGAAAATCTAAATTTATTTTAAAAAGGAAAATCTAAATTTATTTAAAAAAACAAAACCGTTCAAAAAAAAGGCCACCGGTGGACTTCCGCCGCCGCCCATCGCCAGAGGGGCCGGCGACGGTCACCGGCCCCGGGCGGGTGCCGGCCTCACGATGGGCCGGCGACCGCCCTGGGCGAGGCCTTGTCGGCCCTCGCCCAGGGCGGGCAACGGTCGCCGTCCCTCACCTGGGACCGAGTGACCATCGCCGACCCTAGGCGAGGCCTCGTCGGCCCTTGCTCGGGGCCGGCGAGGCTCGCCAGATCTCGGCGAGCCTCGCCCAGGGAGGGCGACAGTCGCTGGCCCTCGCCTGGGGCCGGCGAGGGTCGGCCACCCCTGCCCAGGGCCGACGACCGTCGCTCGGCCCCTCCGGCGATGGGTGGAGGTGGCGGCGGCGGCGGTGGCGACAGGGGCGGGGAGAGCGCTAATTTTTTTAAAACAATTTTAAAAATAACTTTTATAACTTTTTTTAATTTTTGGTAAAAATAAGATAAAATGAATAAATCTAATTTTTTAGTTTTTAATTTTTTTAAAAAAATGAATAAAAAATCATTAAAAAATCCACATGGAAAATAAAAAAATAATTTAAAATGACACGTTAGCATTTTTAATGGAAAAGGCTAACGGTGTTAACTTTAGGACTTAATTGAACTAACTTGACAAGTTTTAGGACTTGACTGAACTTTTTATAAGTTTTAGGACTCAATTGCACTTTCTGAACAAGTTTTAGGACTTCTGCTAAACATATCCCTAAAAATAAACCCAAGCCCTTTTAAAACAAAACTAGGCTCACTCTTAATTAAAAGCAAATGCCCGGCCCATGCGCCACCAGCCAGAAACCCTACTTGGTTAAGATCCACACCCGACCCGGCACGAGGCCGCCTCCTTCTCTGTCTCTCTGTGGCGCCGATGGGGGAAGCTGGGACGTCACCGGGTGGCAGTTCAGCGTCGACGCAGCGGGGCGACAATAGCGAGCTGTTCGAAGGGGCCGAGATGTAGCAGGTGGTGGCGGATGGGGAAGACTGAGCTCGCTATGGGCTAATCGCAGCAAGCAGCGAAGGAGATGACGGCGGGTTCAACGGCGTGAGGCTCGACTGTGATCAGCGGGCAGTTGGGTTGTCACGAGACAGAATGGCGACGGCTATGGGCGCGAGTGGTGAAGGGATTGATGACAGCAAGCCTCGTCGTTGGTGGCTGCATGGTGGTGGCGTCGGGCTAGGGAGCCGAGGTGGAACAGCAGCAGGCGTTGCGGGCCACGACGGGGCGGATCGCGGCGATGGTTAGAGCGGCAAGCTTGGCTGTCGTCGAGTCCGGGGCGGATTACGAACAGTAGCAACTCGAGCTCACTGGGGTAGTGCGGAAAAACTCACTACCCCCAGATCTCCCTCGGACTTGCTTGCTCTTAGTCCTCCTCCGATCTCCCTCCTCTCTGGCTTGCTCGCTCTCGGGCCTCCCCTGATGTCTCTCGGGGGAAGTCCTCTGAGCTCGCTGCCCTCTCTGTGTCCCTTCTTCCTCCTCGACCTCCCCCTTCTTTTATAGGCAAGGAGGCCGGTCGACGGAGGAGCCTCGAGTGCCGATTCTTGGCGTGCCGACTGACCTCTCCCCGTCGGCCGAACCGATGTCTTCTCCGTGGAGGCCTGCTCAGCATTGAAGTCGACGTCCCTTCCATCTGGGTTTCTCGCAGGATTTGATGGCATGTCCTCTCCGTCGCCGGCCTACCTTGGTCTGCCTCAGTAGGGCTTCTTGTGCACGTGGTTTGCAGGAGGAAGGAAGGAGGAAGGAGAAAGGCGCACGGGCTGGGCCGGGGAAAAAAAGCTGGGCCCTAGGCCCGCGTGAGGGGAAAAGAAGAAGAAGAAGAAGAAGAAGGGGCTGGGATGAAAGCCCAGCCCCCGTGGGCCCTTTTTTTTTAATATATATATATATATTAATTTATCTGAAGATAGGGTAAAAAAAGAGAGAAAAAAAAAGTAGGAAATAAAACTTAGTAGATGCAAATAATTTTTGTTAGGGCCCAATTGGTCCTTAGTTTTCTTATATAATTTAAACCAAAATACTTAACCAAAATTTATGTGTCAACAGAAAGTTCAAAGGAAGATGCTCCGTGTGTAATGAGGAAGGGGATATCAAGAGATTCTATCTAAAGAAGAACGAGAGAAAAAAAGAAAAAGAAAAAGAAGAGCTCATGTGAAGCAAGTGTAGTCAACAGCACTGAGACCTATGATAGGGACATCTTGTCCATATCATTGGGGAAGGATACGTTCAAAAATTCATGGATTTTGGACTTCGGATGCCCTTATCATATGTGTCCTTATTGAGAAGCCTTCAATGAATATAAGGCATATGATGGTGGTTCAGTTCTTATGAGGAATGATACTTCGTGTAAGATTGTGGGAGTTAGAGCCGTGACAATCAGGATGTTTGATGGCATAATCAAACCTTGGCATATGTCATAACGTACCAGGTTTACGGAAGAATCTAATTTCATTAGGAGCACTTGAAGAAGCTCAATGGAGCTCTAGTTGTTCTAAAGGGACAAAGGCACAATAACCTATTTCGACTTATGGGAACCATATTATAAGGTGGAGCATTTGTGTTCATGGATGCTAGCAGGGAGATAGATAAGACCTGGCATATGTTCTCAGGCATATGAAGGAAAGAGGATTGGTGGAGCTTCACAAGAGAAATGCACTCCAATGTATGAACACATGCAAATTAGATTTCTGCAAATTTTGTGTGTTTGGAAAACAATGCAGAGTATGGTTTGATGTTGCAATTCATACGAGTAAGGGCATGCTCGAGTATGTATTTTTAGATGTATCAGTCCTTAACCAATAAAGTCAAAAGGCGGGAAGGAATACTTCGTGACATTCATTGATGACTTTCTCTTGGAAATTTGGGTCTATTTCATGTGACACAAAAGTGAGGTCTTTGACAAGTTCAAAGAATGGAAAGCTGAAGTTGAGACTTCAACGGGGAAGAAGCTTAAGTGCTTGAAATCGAACAATGGAAGAGAGTACAAATTGGCATTGCTCATGGAGTTTTGCAAGAATGAAGGGATTAAACGTCACTTTACAGTTCTGAATATGCTCCAACAGAATGGCGTAACGGAAAAGATGAACCAGACCTTATTAGAGAGAGCTCAGAGCATGAGGCTGCATGCGGAACTGAGCAAGGAGTTTTGGGTAGAAGCTGTTTGCATGGCATGTTATCTTGTAAATCGGTCTCATCAACTGCAATTAAATGCAAAACTCCCACATAGGTAAGGATTAATAAAACTGTCAATTATTTCTAATTTAAGAATATTTGCTTGTCCTACTTTGTAGAGTTCAAATCACTTGAAGTTGGATCCAAAGTCAAAACAGTGCATATTTCTTGGTTACGAGAAAGGAGTGAAAGGCTACAAATTATGGGATCTAAGTGAAAAGAAAGTTTTGACAAGCAAGGATGTTGTGTTCAATGAATCTGCAATGTTGAAGTCAAGCCGCGTGCCACACATGTCTACTAAAGAGAAGAGTGATAACTCTATCATTAATGTTGAGCTTGAAGCCAGAGAATTTGTAGAGAATGGCGAGTCATCTGATGAGGCTTCAGAAGTTAAAGAAACAGTAGAAGTTTCTTGTACCATTCCAATGAGTTGAGGAAGGCGCACTCTCAATGCACTAGAGAGGTACAATTTTGAGGACTTGGTTGCTTTTGCTCTTACCGTAGGCTCTAACGATCCAAGCTCCTAATATGAAGCTTTGAAAAGTGATCACAAAGAAAAGTGGATGACTATGATGATAAAGGAGATGGAGCCATTACAAAAGAATGAGACGTGGAAATTTGTGGAGAAGCCTAAGGATAAGAAATTCATCGGCTACAAATGGGTTCTTCGAAGAAAGGAAGCAACAACGAAGAAAGGGCAACATAAATAGAAGGCTCGACTTGTTGCTAAGGGCTATGCACATAATGAGGGGATTGATTATGTCACGCCCCGAACCTCGGGCGCGCCAACATCCCACCTTGGTCATTCAAATGTGACATTCCCAGGTAGTGTTGTCGACCTCATTCATTTATTATTGTGCAAGCGGAACGTGATATAAAACCCTTGACAATAAAATACGGGATAGAAAAGCAGGAAGCAATTTCACCACAATACACTTTCATAAACTAACGGAGTTTACAAACAGAGGTCTACAGCCAAAAGTCTACAAAAGACCGGCTCTTCAAAAGAAACTATCCTATAACTTACAAGTCGAACACAAACTCCAATCTAATAGACTTCACCCCTGCAACTCCACAAGGCCAACCATAACGAACTGGCCGCTCCGTCCACTAGGGACCTGAAAATGTAAGCCCACAACCGGGGTGAGACATTGTCTCAGCAAGTTCAACCCCCTAAACCCTTATTAGAAAGAAAATACACCCAAAGGTGGCCTAGCCACACCACACAGAGGACTTACCTCGCCTCAGTTCCTTCCTGCAGGTTAGCACAATTCAAATCACTCAATCACAGGTAGTAATAGGAACTCAAACAATTGGAACGCCAATAATATCATTTCAAATGACCACAAGAGTCCGGATTATAAAACCAAATTGTTATGACACGTCCCATACCATGCCACAAGATTCCGTCCCATAATTCGACCTGTCAATAACACTCAACATGCGATCCAATTGTTATTAATTGCCACACAAGGGCATAGCTTACTCGTAGTTCGGCTATCTACTGACATTAATGCCAGGCATCGCCTCCCCCCCTTAGAGCACGGCTTCGTCACTACGTTGACGACATTCCCGAAGGAGCATGGGTCCAGTTGGCCTAGCCTCTACTGCGACCCGAGCCTCGTTACTATGTTGACGGCGTTTATAAAGGAATAAAGGTCCAGTTGGCCTAGCCACTATTGCGACCGAGTCTTTCAACCAGCACACGACAATTCAATACTAGCCCTTGGACACTTTGTATTTCACTCAATGCTTCCACTTAAAATAGTGATCTCGATCATTTTTCTTCATATTAAAAATATTCAAGAAATTATTCACGTGTGTGGAGGGCACGATAATTTCAAACCAGAAAGCCAATATCTCACATTTTCAAACCCCACCATTTAACATAATCCTTAAAATCCAATTTTGGTATCAAAACCCGACACCCGAGATTTTCTCGAATAAAATCCATATTTTCATAATCAACACTCAATTTGCAATATCCACTCATCAAATTCACAATCTGAATACACAGCAGCGATCGGTACGAAATTTTGAGAATTTAGGGTCCCGACAAAATTTTCGGGATTTAATAAATAATTAAATTTATTCCGAAAATAATTAAATAATAATATTTTAATAATTTCGAATAAATATATATTATTAAATTATTTAATGATTTTGGAATACTTAAATAAATCAAAAATAAATTCATTTAAGTCACATCAAGGTTTATATTAAGATAAACATTCACTTAGCCTTAAATTAAACACACTTTAAGTTAATTAAGCACCTTAGTATAATCTACACTTAAATAAATTAAACTAACCACCTAATAACACTTAACATAACTAAGCACACCTAAAGCATAATTAACCCTCTAATCGAGGTTTAGTGAGTTAAACCCACTCGATTAGCGAGCCAAGCAGACCAAAACGACGGGGACGCAACGGGGATCGACTTTCCTCAAGGCGGGCCAAGCATCCGGGGTCAAGAAGCCGGCCAAAACTGGCCAAAACTCCACTGCGATACCCACAAAACTAGCTGCTGAAGATGCCGAACGACAGTGTTGGAAGGTCGGGACAAAGGCGAAACGGCAGGCGCTCGCGGCTGGGACGACTCGCACGAACGAGCGCGCTACGGCGACCTCGGCTGCTCCGGGGATCGAACAGTGGTGAGCTGGCTTTGACGACAGCTTCGGTGACTGACGAACAGCTTGGACGAGTGGACGAAGGAGGACGACGGCCAGGGATACTGCTACGAAGGAGGAGAGGTGGGCTCGAGCTCCGCGCGCGCGGACGAACGGTATGGCGAGTTGCGACGGCGAGGAGCTTCGGCTGGCGTTCGAGCGGCGACGAGTGAAAGGGGAGGCCGGCCGAGCTTCTGGTTCGCACGGTCTCTCCCTCTCTCCTCCTTTTCCAAGTTCCAAGACAACTCCTTGATTCAAGGAAGAAGAAAGGCTTGATGTGAGGGGTGCTTTTTGGGGGCAATTGTGCACCCTACACTTGTCCAAATCTCCTCAACTTAGGCCCCACCATGACCTCATGTGACATCACTTCCCACTCACTCAAATCCTCCACAACAATTCTCCAATGGGTCCAAAATGCTTCCTCCACCGTGGCATACGAATTTTGAAATTTTGTACATCCAATTCTTCAATTCTCTTCTAATTGAACCAAATTGAAGTCCATAAAATTAATCCAATGTCACCATACTTCAATTCACATATTCACTTGTTCATAGAACCAACTTAAGTCCCAAAAGCACGACCAAAGGCGGGCCTACTAATTTCTCGAGCAAAATTAGCCTTTCTTTGATTAATTTGCTGAAAAACTCTGATTGCATGAAAAATCTTCCGAAGACTAGTCAATGATCCTAAAATGGTTTGTGACACATTAGGACTTCCAATTTCTGAATTCACTTTCAATTTCACGGTTAATTTTACTCTAGCACGATATTAGCAAGTCCTGATCTACCGGGTAGCTTTTAGAAATTTTCATGCATTTAACCTGTGGTTGATCAATTCAAGCCATAATGTACATCTTTGACACATTGGCGACTCTTGATTGTCGGGGTAATCTCAAGGTTTCAAATACGGACACAGGGTACCCAATCGACAGAAAAGCCGGCCTAGTGCCGATTGACAAGGATTGTGCAACCTGGTGGAATCACCCACCCTTGATCACATTCCTCTGTCGAGTCGACCTATCTCCGGTCTCTAATCGATTTTTAATTGTGTCGTAATGACCCTTGCAGATTAGCTCGGTCAAAAGGTCGCTTCCTGGTCAAATTCTCGAGTTCGATGCATTAGAATCTCTTAACGGCTTCACCTGATAGATTAGTTTTCACATGAGTGGCCAACTCAAGGAAGATAACTATATGCGTGCTAACGAAATGCCCATATCAATTTATTGAAAATAGAATTGGAAAATAGGATCTTAGTGCTACAAAAAGGATCATTGGCTTGGAAATCTTTTGAGATAGATGTGCAAGTAAGTTTTGGGTGAATTAGAAGAAGTATGTTGAGAAGGTCTTGGAGCGGTTCAACATGGGGAAGGCTAAGTCGATTTGTACACCCTTAGTAAATCACTTCAGATTATCCGAGAAACAATGCCATAGTTCACATGAGCAAGTTGTAAATATGTCTTGAGTACCCTATGCTAGTGCAATAGGGAGCCTCATGTATGCTATGGTGTGTAGCAGACCAAATTTGGCTCATGTAGTGAGTCTCATCAATTGATGCATGAGTAAGTCGAGTAAGAAGCATTGGGAAGCCGTTTAGTGGATCTCTCCTTATTTGGCTAGAACTACCAAAATGGGTTTGATGTTTAGTTCAAATGGAGAATCGATCGATTTAGCAAGTTATGTTGATTTGCACTTCACTAGTGATTTGGACAAGCAAAGTTCCATCATGAGATACATCTTCACTCTTGGAGGTGGAGCTATTTCACGAAGGGCAATGCTTTAGTCTACCATAACACTGTCTATGTCACGCCTCGATTCTCGAGCACACACCCATCCCTCACCTTAGTCAATTTATAGCGACGTCCCAGGATGCATCGCCGACCCCTTTAATTTTAATACGCATGCGGAAGCATATAAAAGAATCCCCAAACAATAAAACAATGAGATAGGAAAGTAGGGCCATATTTTTCATATTGAAATTCACAACCAAACTTTTATATAACCACACCTCAAAGTATTTTACCATACCATTAACAAAGGTCTAGTCTCACACTCAACCACCTATAAACAGGGTTCACAAAAGAGGGTGGTATCTCAGTCCTTATCCGGGTCGTACTCGGATCATCATCGGGGTTCTCCTCCAGGTACTCTTCTTTGGGTTCTTTCTCCTGAGGCTCCTCATCAAGGTCCTGAAATGTTGTCCCACAACCGGGATGAGACTACGTCTCAGCAAGTTCTATCCCCTAAGACTCGATTAGTAAACCAATATGCTATCCGGTCTGCTTATGCACGCACGGGTTAGGAGACTTACCTTGGCCTCAGATTCAACTTGCATATTACTACATTTCAATAGGCACCCAAGCAATCACATTACAGATCGATATCTTGATTGATCGACCTAGTCGATTACATGTCAATCGAACCATTTTAAGGTCATTTCCACTCAATTAGTCAATTCACAACATCAGATCAAAGCAATGATCAATTGACCTAGTCGATTACGTGTCATCTCGATCCATGCTTGGTCGGCACATTCAATACTATCTATAAGTCCGACCATAGTCCAGGACTGCTCACTCTAAGCTGATATATAGATAGTATAGCTCGCACTAAGTTGATAGGATTAAGGTATACTGCTCTCGTTAAGCTGACATATTGCGCGTAGGCTAATATAGTATACCGGTATACTGCTCTCGCTAAGCTGACATATCGCCCACAGGCTGATATAGTATACCCCCGATGCTCACTCTAAGTTGATAAAGTGTACAACTCGCGCTAAGCTGACGTATCGCCTGTAGGCTGATATAGTACACCAGTATACTGCTCTCGCTAAGCTGACATATTAGAGCCCGTAGGATGATATAGTATATTATTATGATCATTCAATCAATTCCCTCTTTTATCATTCTCGATAAAATAGCCGTGTGTGGGGACACGGTCGGTCTTAGCCAAAATATAATATCTTCCTTTCCATAACTCCCACATTTTCTGTAGTCCACTAAAATATTTTTGGCATTATCAACCGATGCCCGGTTATTTTTCAATTAATAACCAAAGATTATTCAATTAAAGAATAATTCCCAATTTCACAAATAACTCAATTCAGCACAAAATAAAGCTCAATTAAATAAAGAAACCGTGCCACGACAATCGCATGAGAAATTTTGATCACCGGCCATCCCGGTTGAATTTCCGGAAAAATAAATAAATAATTAATTAATTTCGAAAAATAAATAAATAAATAAATATTTAAAAATCCAATTTATGCCCGTAATGCTTGATTGGACCCCGAAACGGGTTGGGAAAACCCCGAGATTTATTCAATAAATAATAGTACGTCTCTACTTGCTAATTGCACAATTAAATTGCTTAACATGCATCACAATTATCTAATAATAACTAATATGATCTAATCTAACCACCTAATTGCACTTAATTAAATCTAATCAACCTTTAAGCATAATTAGCAAACTAAGAAAGCATTAGTGAGTAAAACTCACTTGATTAAAAGCGGAGATCGGATCACTGCGACGATGGCGCGACGGTGGCCGAATTCCAAATTTTCGGCGGTGTCGACGAACACTCGGGTCGGGCCTAGAACGGGCCCAACAAATCTCAGCCCAACTGAGATTTGTTTTCAACTTGGGCTGGGCTTCAAATGGGTTGCTCCTGAGGGCTTCAATGGACTTGCTGGAATTACACGAACTGGGCTTAATGGACCCAATGAAAATCGTTGGGCTGGCTTTCAACGAAGATGGGCCGAATAGACCTTGAATGGGCTGGATCCGAGCTGGGCCTCAAGTGGCGTGCTCTAGTGGGCTGCGCAATGGCGAGCTGGGCCCGAAAATTGAAGTTTGCTGGGACAAATGCTGCTGGATTTGCTCGCCCATACCGTGGGTTGAACGTTGGGGCTATAGACACGCGGACGAAGGAAGCAGTGGCCTACGACGTCGAGCTGGGGAAGACCACACGGAAACGTTGGACTACTACTTCAGTTGCTTCAAGCTTCGCTGGTAGGGGAGACTTGTCCAGTGCTGAGTCAATTTTGGTGTCTTCAATGCTGCTTTGGTTGATTGGGACATGGCAGAGACAGAGGGAGCAATTGCTGGCCGAAGATGGAAGACACGCGGATGTTGGGTCAACGAAGGAGCTTCAGCCAGTGGATGGTTGACTCCAAAGGTGCTGCCGTGGACCCATGGAAGGGCAGAGGAGTGAGGCCGCGGACATGAGCTGGCGGTAGGGCTTTCTTCTTCGGACGTGGGGTGATTCGGTGAGTGGAGAGGTGGAGCGGACGAGGAAGCAGCTACTGGCGTAGCTTCGGTCAACGATGGGGAAACTTGCTGGTTTTGTTGACTCGGCCAAACAACCGAGAGTGGAGTAGTCTTCGTGGCAGCTAGAGCTTCGATCGTTGAAGATGGAGAGGAAACGCTGGCAACTGTGGCTTCGGTTTGTGGCTTCTGTGGCCGTGAGAGAGAGTGAGTGGAACAGAGAGATGGGGCACCAATTCATTCGGTGAAAGAAATGAGGGAAAGAAGATGTTGCGGAGGAGAAGTTGATCATGTCCGAGGGCACGGGAGGATGAGGATGAAGAGCTAAATATCCACCAAAATATCTTGATTCGATTAAAGCTTTGTTCCCCTTTTGGTCTTCACGCTTATCCTCATGTCCCCTATATTACTTTCTTGCTCAATAATACCACAATTGATCCAACTTAAAACCAAATATTGCACCCCTCCCTTGAAGCTCCGAATTTCACTAATTTTCGGACTTCAATATTTTCGACAAATTCCCCATATTTGATGTCTAATTTCCTCGGAGAAAAGCCTATACCATTTCTGTAGGTGCCCATCGCCAAATAGCTCGGCTTGAAAGTCAAAACTCCCTTAAATTCGACCCGTACAAATTTTCGTTAATTTCCGCAACGTCCAAAGCGCTTTTCCGTAAAACTCTCGGAATCTCTAAAAAATCTTCTAAGACTGAGTCGACGTTCCTAGAATTTATTGTGACATGACAGAATCTTCAATTTCTGAAATCGGACTCAAATTCACGGTTAATTTTCATTCGACGCGTTTTTAGCGTGACATAGACTACCGGGTAACTTTTAGAGATTTTTAGTGCAAATGACCCATGGTCGATTTTCTTCGAGCCACTATGAACTCACTCAACACATTGGCGACTCTCGATTGTCGTGAAAATCTCGAGGATTCAAATACGGGCACAGGGTACCAAAACGATAGAGAAAATCAGTCTAATCTCGGCCGACGAGAATTTTCCAATTTAGTGGTGTCACCCACGATTAGCCACACATTTCAGTCGAACCGACCTATCTCTGATCCTTAATTAATTTACATCTGTGCCGTAATGATTTCGGCAGATGAACACGGTTGAGCAGCCGATTCCTGGTCAAATTCTCAAGTCTATTTGCCTTAAAATCCTTAATGGTTTCCCTAGATAGTCCAGTTATCTCAAGAGTGATCAGCTCTGAGAATAGCTCTAGAGGCGCGTCAATGAAATGCCGGATTTATTCAATAGAAAATGGAGTTGAAATTATGGGATGTCACAGTCTACAACTAAAGTGCAATTTGTGGTAGCAACTAAGGCTACGAAGGAGGGAATATGGCTGACCGGTTTGGTCACAAAGTTGGGTTTAGAGTAGGAACGTGCTATACTATATTTCGATAGCCAAAGTGCAATGTCTCGTGAAGAATCAACTGTTTTATACTAGAATGGAACACATTGAAGTTTGGTACCACAAGACTCAAGAATTTATGGAGAATGGTAGCATTGCTCTGATAAAAATCCATACTAAAGATAATCCCGCGGATATGCTCATGAAGACGGTTACTACGGAGAAGTTCAATTCCTATAGGGAGTTGGTTTCTCTCACTCATCACTGAAGTTGATGGAGGCCGTACTGGTCTAGGTGTGGGCGTACTTTTGCAAAAGTACAGTGGAGGAAGATATATATTCATTTTCTTGGTTTGAGTAGAGGCTTATGGTTGTTTCAAGCCAAAGCTAGAGATTTGTTGATGTTGTCCTGAATTCCACAAAGTTTATTTCCTCTTTTGGACCTATCTACATGGGATTTCATTGGAAATAGTCTTAATTCAATGTAATTAGGATATGCCATGATATTCTTAATATTTTAAGGATAATCGCTAAAGATTTATTTGTTAGTTTCCTAAATTGATAAGATCTTTAGGGTGGAATTCCTTTCCTATTAGGATTAAGGAGGTGGGGATTTGAGGATTTATTTATTCAGCATCGTTCCTTGTAGCTAAATACTCTCTAATAAGAGATCATCCCCCCCTGGGTGAATGTAGGTGGATTTTTTCACCAAATCACGTAAATCTATGTGTTCTTGATTATTCTTGTTTTTTCTTTTTCATTTCATCTAGTTAAGGTGCTCTTTTGCACAACATAGATCGGTCCATGACTATGCTTTTGTAGATTTATGTAGATTTTGGTGCTTTGTTTGATAGGCAATATAGCAAGAGGGAAGATAAAGAGTATGATGGATAGGGACGCTCTTTACATGTCGATGGATATAAATTACTACATAGTACCAAATACTAAGGAACTAATATCATTTAGCTGTCTAGCTAATTAGAGAATATGCTCTCTCTCTAGTTCTCGATGTCTATGTTTAAGGCTATGCAAAGTATTCTCCAATACCATCTCCCACTCCTCACACATCATATTAGCCATAAACTAGTAATTTGAATAATATGATAATTCTTTGGAGACTACGATCTTACATAATCTGATTTTTTTTTTGTACTTTTTGTGACACCCCAAGAACATTACCAGTGACACCTATCCTTTTTATATGATTGTTTTAATAGCATGCAGAAGTTTAAACCCCCGTACAAGAAATCACATGAGTAAACATATATATAATATTTTTCACTATATATATAATTGTAATACAACTTTAACACATCATTCAAGCAAATATAAAATAAAAAGGTTATGGGAAAGGGTTTGGTCAACTAGCGTCCCTACTTCCATCCCATTCCATAAACAAGCCATCATCTAACTCAAGAACTGATGGTTTCGGGCATTGTCTCATCCTCTCCATCACAATAATCTAGTGACCATCTTACAAACTGAAAAGTAAGAGCTTAACCGAAACCCAGTAAATGAAATCTTTAATTTTAAGTTAGAAAAATTCTCTTACCACTTCAGCTAGTACACGTAAAGAGAATGTATAACAATCGAATAAGTATGATGAGAACATGAGTAGACTTTACCTTTCACATTTTCATATATAATGGTAATCATCATACAATAATGCTCCCATTTAAACTCATGCATATGGTATACCATGTTCCAATGCAAGGTAATCAATTACTCGGACTTTGAATCAATTGTGAAGCAAGTTTGGGAGGCTTCATCTCCAGGTGTGCCTATGTTTAGGCTTGTTTCTAAGTTAAAGGCCTTGAAAGGGCAGCTCAATCAACTGAATAGAGACTCCTTTACCAATATCTCTGTAAGCACTTCTGAAGCGAGAGAAGCTCTAAAGCTGACTCAGGTGGGTCTCCTTCAAGATCCTACCAGTGAGGTGCTCGCAGAACGGGAGAGGGTTCAACGCCAATCCTTCTTAGAGCTTCATTCCCAGGAGGAATCGTTCTTTAGATAGAAATCTAGAATCAGATGGATTAGGGAGGGTGATTGCAATACGAAGTTCTTTCACCAATACGTTAGTAAGAGACAGTTGAGAAATAGAATTCTCTCTGTGGCAAATTCCTCGAGTAACAAAATCACCGAGCCTCAGCTAGTTCAGTAGTACTTTGTGGATTATTTCCATGATCTCCTTTTGCCGCGGCTGGAGCAGGATACATTGTCGGTTGTAGAGATTAGGGGGGTTATCCACGCCCACTTAAATGTTGACCATATCGCCTTTCTTGAGCAGCCCGTTTTGGATCTTGAGATTCAGGATACTCTTTTCTCCCTTCCTCGGGAGAAGGCGCCCAGGCTGGATGGATTCACAGTTGAGTTCTTCAAGGAGAATTGGGATATGGTGGGTCCTCTGATCACCAAAGCCGTCAGGGACTTCTTCATCTTAGGGAGGATCCTTAATGAAATCAATAACAACACTTTGGTTTTGGTTCCTAAGGTTCCCAATGTGACTACTGTCAACGACTTCAGGCCTATTGCTTGTTGCAACATGTATACAAAATTATTACCAAAGTGTTGGCGAATAGAGCTGCCGCCGTGCTTAAGGACCTTGTTTGCCCTACTCAAAATACCTTCGTCAAATGACAGAGAATCAGGGACAACATCCTTTTGGCGCATGAGCTTTTCTCAGGTTTTCACCTTGAACCCTACACTCCGAAGTGCACTATTAAAGTTGACTTTAAGAAGGCATATGACACCGTCGATTGATAGTTCCATGAGAGTGTTCTGCTTGCCTTTTGGTTCCCTGATCGACTTGTTCACCTCATCATGACTTGTGTGAGGACGCCTCAATTCTCCATTGCGTTGAATGGGGAGCTGCATGGCTTCTTTCCTTGTGGGCGTGGTTTGTGGCAGGGAGACCCCATCTCTTCCTACTTATTCACGCTGATTATGGAGGTGCTCTCAAGGATTCTTGGGAGGTGCTTGACTAAGCTGAATTTTAGATTCTTCTAGAGGTGTAGG
Source organism: Eucalyptus victrix (assembly GCA_016097545.1). NCBI lineage: Eukaryota > Viridiplantae > Streptophyta > Magnoliopsida > Myrtales > Myrtaceae > Eucalyptus > Eucalyptus victrix. The sequence continues at coordinate 40,386,836 of CM027843.1, read as the reverse complement.
CCCACTAGCCTCTCGCACTTGTTCTTCGTAGATGACGTTTTCCTATTTTGTGAAGGTCACTTGCCTTCTGTAAAGCTTCTTAGGGAGGGTCTCCAACTGTTTTCTTCTTGGAATGGCATTCTTCCTAACCCAAGGAAAAGTGAGGTGTTCCTCTCAGGGGGCTCGATGGCCTTGAGGAATCAAATTCTTCTGGACCTCGGCTTCGTTGAGGGCAACCTCCTAGTCTGTTATCTGGGTATTCCTATCATCATGTCAAGGCTTGGGAAAGTGGATTATGCGGATCTTGTGAGGCGCATCACCTCCAGGGTCCAGTCCTGGACTTATCGATTCCTTTTCTTTACTGGGCAACCTTAGTTGATCAGGTTAGTGCTCCATGCCATTCAGGCCTATTGGGCAAGTGTCTTCATTATTCCTACAGCAGTATTGGATCAGATTGAGCATATTATTAGACAATTCATGTGGAAAGGACCTGAGTTCGGCAGAGGAGGTGCCAAAGTCTCTAGGGAGGACGTCTGCCTTCCTAAATTAGAGGGAGGTCTTGGTATCCGGAGATTGCGCGAGTACAATAAGGTGACTATGCTCAAGCACATCTGGAATCTTTTTTCAAATAAGGAGTTGTTATGGTGTAAATGGGTCCATTGGACCTTCTTAAAGAACATAAACTTCTGGGTTATGAAGAAGCTGGGCTTGGAAAAAAATGCTACAACTCAGGTTGGATTTTCGGCTTCGCTTCTACTGGAGGATAGGCAATGGTTTATCAGCGTTGCTCTAGTTCGATAATTGGCACCCCTGGGGTCCTCTGAATCTATTTTTCACAGATTCGATCGTCTACAGCTCAGGTCTATCTAGACAGGTGTTGGTGGCTAATCTCTTCTCTGAGGATGGCTGGGCTATCAGATCAGAGATTGAATCTTGGGGATCGTCGCTTCCTTCCTTGTCTAGAGTCCAGGATTGTTTCGGTTGGAGGGAGGACTCGACGGGTGTGTTCTCAGTTGCCTCGGCTTGGGGGACAATAATGCGGAAGAAGGAGAGAGTTAGCTGGCATCGGTTCATCTAGAGCAATGCTATCCTGCCTCGATACCAACTTAACCTTTGGCTCATCACCAAGCGAAGGCTGCCTACACAATCTCTTCTCATGTCTCAAGGTAGGATTGACGCTACTTCCTGCCCTTTTTGCAATGAGGTGCCTGATTCTATCGATCACCTATTTTTTGGGTGTCGCATCACTTCGAGTATTGCTTTCTTTTGGGCTTCTAGGTGCAATCTACCCTAGACCAATAGGACTTAGGAGGAGACTCTTAGTTGGGCTATCTCTCTGCTCTCGGGGAAGTAGTTCTACAAAAGTATTGCCCGCTTTTCCTTTGGTGTGCTTTGTCACATCATTTGGAAGAACAGGAACAATATTCTTTTCAGGGGGAGCCGCTTTCTCTTCCGGCCATGAAGAGGCATCTCCTCAAGGTCGTCAAAGATAAGGCTGCTACCTTCAAAGACGTCGAGGACTCCTACAGAAACAGGAGGATTCAGCGCTCGTGGGAGTTGGATTCCTTTATCTTCTCTTCCGCTAATTGTGGGTTGACTTGCTAGGCGTCTTGTTCTAGGTCGTTTCTGGTTGTTGGTCTGCTTTTTGCTTTTGACCGTTCTCGGTTGCCTCTTGGGTTTTTCCTCGGCTTCCTTCCACTCATAATGGGCATGTCCATCTTGAGTGTAAGTTTTTGAAGCCGATTGGTTATACAGTTTGACCTCTTCCCAATTTATATCACTTACTTTCACCAAAAAATAAAATAAAATAAATAAACTTGAAAAGAACAAAAGAATGTTGATGAGACTCGGGAGTGCGTTGGGCTGAGTATAGATGAGTTCCAACTTGACTTGATGAGATCCTTAAGTAGCTCAAGCTCGATTAGAAATAAGGTGAGTCGATCTCAAGTAATCGTCTAGCAGAGCCTGAATCAAATTGACACATTGTCAGTAAGCTTTTCTCATCATATAATTTGATGAACCTTGGATCTGATGTTTTCTAACATGTTATGGCAGGTCTCAGAAGCATACAAGTCCCAGCCATTTAAGATAAATGTTCATGCTAAAGGAATGGTTGTGGATGATGAGTACGTCTTATTGGAATCAGCAAATATAAACGAAAGATCATTGGCTGGTACCAAAGATACTGAGACTGCCATGGGTGCATATCTTCCGCATCACACTTGGGCACTAAAGAAGAGGCCTCCACATGGTCAGGTTGTCGTCTAGTGGCTTCCTTGCATAATCCTAATTTCTGATTTAAGATTGTCTGCAATAGCTTTTTCGAGCAAGTATGCAATGAATCTTTGGGATACAAATCAGTTCACATTTTTTGAACTGGTTGTAACAAAGCCAAGAACACCAATTTTTCAGTTAGATTTATGAGGAAGTCATTGGAGTTCATGATTTTTTTCTGGACAACCCAATATAAAGAAAAGGATTCAAAACAGTTTCTACTTTGGTATTTGTTTTGACATGGTGAATGCATTCACATCTAAAATAGGTTGCTGTGACTGGTGAATGGAGTAATGGGCTCTCAAAGATATATGCATTTTGCATCAAGATACATATTCTGGGTATGATTGTTGTGCAGGTATATGGATACAGGATGTCTCTGTAGGCAAAGCATCTTGGGGAAGTGGAAGAATGCTTTAATGAGCCTGGCAGTTTAGAATGTGTGAAGAAAGCGAACGAGATGGCTGAAAATAACTGGAACAATTACATGGCTGAAGGTTCATTGCAGGGCCATCGTGTCCGGTATCCCACACAGGGGCACCATGATGGGAATGTTGGGCCATTGCAAGGATCTGAGGAGTTCCCTGATTTTGGCGATAAAGTTGTCGGTTCCCATTCCACTACAATCCTTGTTGTTCTGACAACTTAAGTTCTGTTCGACTCCATGTCCATCTAATCCTAGGAGCTACAAAGATGTTTCCTGGGCTGTCGCTTCATTCTTGCTATGTACAAGTTTTATGATTTCTGTCTAATTGTTTCTGAGTGGTGCGGCAGTTCAGATCATTCTTTCATTATTTTGTTTTTACCGCGGCTATCTGAATCTTTCCCGGACACTTGCACAATAAGGATCCTCAGCGGTGATCGCATCCATGGTGTGAATATCATATTTGAACAGCTCGGTATCTCTTGGACTTTGGTTTGAAGGATTATGTTATTACAATCTGGGTGCATCTGTGCTTGTGTTTTAGAGGATATTGATGTAACGTGGAAATCGGTGTACAAATGTAGTTGAAAACAACTTCGCTTTTTATGAAGTCTTTGATGCCTACAGTTTGAAATGAATAAATCTCAGAGATGCGAGAATCATTTCATGAGATAATTCTTGGCACATATTCATTCATTCTATCCTGACCATATTTATTTGGGATGACTTTTGGCAAATTTTATGGCATTCAAAAGTTACTTTTACTTCACGAGAAATACTTGGAATCTCATAAGATATACGTATATTTGTGCATTAAAAGTTCTAAAATTTATTACGAAAGTGTGATTGAATTTTGAAAAGGACAATTAAGCACTTATGATTTTATCAATATTCCCAATTTGCCATTACAACTAAAATATACGCCTCGCCCTATAATCCTGTGTATGCTTATCTTTCTCATTTCGCTTCATGCATGGTATGAACCGCATGCACATCCAATAACAATTACATAACCATGTATATTGATATATAAAACATTAATCTCCCAATACTTTACATATTGTAAAGTGGGCTTTTGAAAAATTCTATGCGTCTTAACATCTCTACCCTACATGTTGCAGATAATCATCAATGCAAATTGCGAGGCATTAATTCCAACGAGGCTCATTTCTCAATTTTCTATTAATCTAGATTTACTAATCAAATTAATTACTAAATTCTATATATTTGCTAATTGATCCATGTGAAATTCTAACACTATATTAAATTATCAAAACAATCCACTTTTCAAAATGGTTTTGCAATTAAGTGCAAATTTTGACTAGTTAATAAAATGTGAATTAAATGTGTAATAAACCAAGAACCTACCATCATAAGTGTAAACAGCTCCCATAGTTTTCAGTTACAATATGAGACCTTAACTTACTGAAATTACAGAATTGCCCCGATTCTACAATTCTTACATTTTTTTACCAAATTTCATTTCCTTTAATTAATCTAACTTAATCACTAATTAATAACTTTGACTAATGAAGTTTGTTGTTCACAGAAGAATTTATATGCTGTGAATATATATTTCTTTTCTTTCTTGTATGACACAAAATGACTATTACATTTGTTTACATTCATAATTTCATCTTTCTAATACCTCCACTCGTCAAAGTCATTCAAAATCCTCTTGAAATCATTCAACCATGTTTTTATTTATGAAATATATCCATTATATATACAACTACTCATAACATCTTCTAATGACATCATAAACATAATGGATCTTTCACGCAATATCAATAACAATTTCAAGATAAAAGCACTGGTAGGCATCAACGGCCATCATTCTCATCTTAAATCCACATGGCATCACCCATGATAGAAGATCATATTGTGACATCCAGATTTTACCGGACCTCGGAAAAGTAACAACCCGTCACGGATTGACGAAATTGGTATTGGATTGCGTCATTGGCACCATCTACGGACGCTATTTCGTCATCATCATCGTCGGCACCACATTTGACCATCATTTCATTATCACCTGCCATTCCAAGACATTGACTTTCGGAAAATTTTGTCCATGCACAGCCATGCACACGTCCAATGCTAGTCCTAAGCGACCTCGCAAATCGACCGACCTGAAGGCCCGTAGCACGCAACGGCCATGCGTACGACCGCTGCATTTTCCATGCAAGAATGAAGCAACCGAAGGTCCACGTCTGTAGGAATCAACCGAAGAGGAGAAGTTGACCCATGCAGCTACATGCAAGAATTGTCTACGAAGAAGCTACGTCCTAACAGACGAAGAGATGTTGACCGAGAGAGAAAGCCCACGCCCCCGTTCCCTTCGATGGTCAACAAATCTCAAGATGTTGACCAAAGGGCTACGTCTATAGCCATGCATGCAAGAAGGGAGGCTTTGACCATCTCAGCAGCTGCAACGTGCACGCCGGTGTTGTCCTCTTCAATTGCTGCCAGCGTGATTTCCATTTAGTTGACTCAAGAGTCAACTAAACAAGCCCACGCCCTTGCATGCACGAGAGAAGCTGGCGATCACCGAAGCCCGTGAACACCACGTCCTCCTCCAGCTGTCAACGTACGCACGCTCCTCTCCTTCTTCGGCCAGCAGAGGCCACGTCTTGCATGCAACATGCAAGATGGCGTGCAGTAGCCCATTCGGCGGTCAACGAAGGGAGAAACTTTGACCAACAAACCGCCACCTTCGTGCTTGGATGGCCAGCGAAGCAGAAACGTTGGGACAGCTGCAAGCCACGTTTCTTCCACCCGTCCTTGCCTCCTTCTACCGCCGACGTCCTCATTTTGTTGACTTGGGAAAATCAACGTGCGGAGCTTTCGAAGGGAACGGAACACAGCAAACAGAGAGAGAGAACAGCGAGCGAGAGAGAAAGCGAGAGATAGAGAGAGTAGAAGAGGAAGTCGTTCCTCTCTGCCCGCACGCGCAGCCGCTGTCCACTACCGCGCCGATCCAGCCATCCCGACCAAGCCACAGCTGCCACACCACCATGCCAACCCCTCGCCGTCGACGTCGCAGGACTTGAGGTAAGTCGATATCCACTAACCTATATTGCGTAGACTATGTCGTTGCTGGATAAATACATTCCGCAACCTAATATTATTGTGGGATACTTACATAAATTGATGTAGATATAGTCGATCTAACCAAAAATGTTAGAAGCCTTATGTAGAGAATCGGTGATGGTGCACGTATCTGGTCTCTTTTGTCACGCCCCGAACCTTGAGCACGCGCACATCCCACTGCGATCGATAGAAAAACGACTTTCCAGGACACGTTGCCGACCCTTTCTTTTTAATGCACATGCGAAAGCGAATAAATAATCCCCAGACAAAATTCAATTGGGATAGAAAAGCAGGGTCACATTTTCAAAACCAACCACATACTTTTTATACATATCAAACCAGTCGATTTACAGGACTAGGCTATTAACAAAAGATCTATAGAAGATCAGTCCTAAAAAACAAAGCTGTCTTAAGACCAGCTAGTCAGATCCTTTCACTAGCTCTTTAGGCTCCACAGGCACCGGGGGAATCGGGTCTTCCACCAACCCATCTGGAGGATCAACAGCACTCTCACCTAGAGCGGCATCTATAATACCAGGGGGAATATCAAAACACCTGAGAGGGCCATCCAAGAATCCATCAGGTCTATAGCGATACCACGCTCTAAATCGATGAGGGACCCTACCAAGAAGGTCCTCATCGACCTAGACAGTAGTCACCACAAGCTCATAGACCCAATGACTTCCGGGATCGGCATAGTCAAAAATCCTCTCAGTGACCCTCACTGGTCTACCAAAAAGCTCCGGAGGATCCGCCATCTAGGGACCTGAAATATTACCCACAACCGGGATGAGACAATGTCTCAGTGAGTCCTACCCCCTAGAACTCGATTAAGAAGAAAATAAGCCCCAGGGTGCTCTAGCCACACAAAGAGAATAGAAGACTTACCTCGCCTCAGTCCTTCCTGCACGTCATCGCAATTCAATTCTCAATCACATTTAATCATTCACAATGATTCAATTCAATCCCATTATCTATCTTTCCATACCGTCTATCAAACCAGTTCATTTAATAAGACGTACGCTTTCCAAAGCTGTAACTGATAGATAATATAATAGCTCGCCAGAAGCTGCCGCAATATTCAATATAATATACTATACCTCACCAGAAGCTACCGAAATATTCAATATAGTATACTATAGCTCACCAGAAGCTGCCGCAATATTCAATATAGTATACTATAGCTCACCAGAAGCTGCCGCAATATTCAATATATATGCATATCATAATTGCTCGCCAAAGTTATCAATTCAACAATAACCCAATCCATACCTCAATTAAATCAATCAATCAATCTAATCGATTCAAACTGGCCATACAAACCAATCACGGTGCTAGAAACTAACACCGGGTATTTTCAAGTTAAATACCAAAACTTCTCCAATTTCACTTAATTCCACATTTTTGGAATTATTAACCACAATCATCATTTTCACTCAATTTCGCAATTTAAGCTTACGATTAACACAAACCGACCGCATTGCTTTGCGATCGATCAAGCAAAATTCTAACAACCGCCATCCCGACAAAATTATCGAAATTATTAAATAATTAAATTTAATTCCGAAAATTAAATAATTAAATATTATATTATTATAATATAAAAATAAAAAAATATTTAAAAATTCGAAATAATTATTTAATTAAAAATAATTAATTAGAGCTTAAATTAGATTACACTAATCTAAACACACAATTAGCCCTAATTAAACATCCATTAAACTAATCATACAACTAATCTAATTTACATTAAAATAATCTAATCTAACCACCTAAACCTAATTATACTAATCTAAACACCCCTTAAGCATGATTAACTTACTAAGCAAGGTTTAGAGGATAAACTCACCGGTTTTGCGCGCCGGTGAGTTCACGGCGACCACGACGTCAAGGCGGTCGATAAACCCTGAAGCGGCGACACCAACGGAGGCCGGGAAGACACTGAAAAGGGGCCTCGAAGTCTGGAACTTCTTGCTATCTTCGGCTACTGATCTTGCTAGAGAAGATATGTTCGGTGGCCTGATTTGCTGGAAACGGCAGAGGAGGAACAGCAGCGGCTTCAGGCGGTGCAGGCGGAGGTTCCGGCGACCCTGCTGACTCCAACGGTGGCCAGGCGTGGCTGAACGACGGCCTGAACGAGCGGACACAAGCGGAGCAGCTACTGGACGAACTGGAGGGCGCAACGACTGCAGCTGGTTCCGGTTGGCTTCCACGGGCGAGCGACGGCGATGGGGAGGTCAGACGGACAAGAGGAAGCTTCGGGTGGCTCCCAAGCGGTGCTGTGGCTGTCGAACCACGAGGTAGACGGCCAGAGGACGTGGGACGAAGGCGGAGCAGCGACTGGACTCGCGGCTGCACGGGACTGGACGCGGCGGGCGAGCTAGCTGCTCCGGTGGGCTTGCGGGGCTTCGGACGGCTGCTGGACGAACTCACTAGTTTCTCAAGCTTTTTCCCTTCCTCAACCATGGAGAAAGCTGCCGCACGAGGGATTCAAGGAAGGAGAAGCTTCAGCTGAAGCAAGCCCCCCCAAGAGCTCTTCTAGCTTCAACACTTGTCAATCTCTCTCTCTCCTTGCCCCCACCATGGCCGGCCCACCCTTCAGCCTCTTTCTCTCTCCTCTAGCTTCCCTACAAGCTAGTTAATAGGTCCAAAATGTGGTGTGCCAAGGGGATTTCGAATTTTGAACATTTGTTCACTTAATTCACTCAATTGCCAATTAATTCCATCCAATTGAAGCTCAATTAAATCAACCCATGTGTCATCGGCCTTCTCATGACATTTCCCCGTCAAATGATCCAACTTGCATCCCGAAGATTCGATTAAAAACGGCCCTCGACAATCCCGAACAAAAACGGCCTTACTTTGCTTTTTCTCGCAAAAATCTCGTTTATAGAAAAATCTTCTCGGAGATGAGTCGACGTTCCTAAAATGAATTGTGACATGCCGAACCTTCAATTTCTGAATCCGAGTTTAAAATCACGGTTAATTTCAATCTAGCACGATTTGAGCGCGTCCTAATCTACCGGGTAGCTTTTAGGAAATTTTCAGTGCAATTGACTGTGGTTGATTATTTTCAAGTCACGACATAAATCTTCGACACATTAGCGACTCTCGATTATCGTGAAAATCTCGAGATTTCAAATACGGACACAGGGTACCCAAAACGACAGAATAATCAGTTCAGTGCCGGTCGACGAGGATATTGAAATCAGGTGGAATCACCCACACTCTAATTACATATCTCAGTCGAATCGACCTATTACTGATTTCTGTTCAATTCTGACAGCGTCGTAATGATTCTTGCAGATTTATACGGTCGAGCAGTCGGTTCATGGTCAGATTCTCAAGCCTATTGCATTTAAATTCCTTAACGGCTTCACCTGATAGACTAGTTATCTCGTGAGTGATCAGCTCGGAGAATTGAACTATAAGCGCGTCGATGAAAAGTCCGTCTCATTTAATTGAAAACAGAATCAGAAATTTGGGATGTCACATCTTTGGCATTCCGTGAATTATAAATTTGAGTGTTATAAGGCTTGTGAGCAATTCTAGAAATTAAAGGGGTTGGGCCACTATGGTTGCCGATTTTTGTAGGATCTTCTATGGTTCGATTTAGGGTGACCTTCTTCATGAAAGTTATGATATATACCTAGGTCTATGACATATATTTATTTCAAAATTTTCGGGTCACAAAGATCAACTCATGGACCTAATTTCCTACCAAGATGGAACTGTCTAGAACTGCAGTTTTAATGAACTGTTTTCATTAGCGCGAGTTGGCATATTTTAAAGATTTATATTGCATTATAAATTTTGATATGAAATTATCTTAGACTACTACACTATATTTGTGATTATTGCTGTCGTCGAACCCTTGGGTCAACAATGCCCCGAGAGTCGAGATTGCCTAGAGGGTCACGATGGTGATGCTTTCGAATGCTTGGGGACTAGTGAGCCCCAGAGGTTCCTCGGGAGTGTTGAGACGCCCGGATGTATGACGATACAGATTTCGAAGGATAGGGGCAGCCATTGATATGGCAAGCCCCGGCGATTCCTCACGATGCTAGGTGAGGTGCGAGATGCTTGGAGGTGTAACGCAACATGCTCTGGATGCCTGGTGACTGAAATATGGAACCGGAGGCTTTTGTGACGCCAAGTTGGGCGCAAACACTGGTCCTCTAGGAGTAGATGTTAGTGAACTGCAAAATTTATTGAATTCTAAGGTTTCATGGACCTACTATATCATACTCTTTCATAGACAATCTTATCTCTTTCATAGACAATCTTATTGGTTTAGTGCATGTCTACTTCTTCAATTATGTGTATCGTTTTAAATTACATAAATTGGGTAACGATAACTTTATGTAAGATAGTTTAGTGGAATTTTAAGTGCTGAGTAGTCGTACTCACCCCTTGTGGGGCTAACATATTTCAGACTAGGAAAGAATGTCACTGCTACCCTCACCTCCCAGCACCTTCTACAGTGTCCCCATTGACATGAGATGGGAGCAAATTGAACATTCGAATCCAGACATGCCAAGTTTGACTTAAATCCGGGTGCAAGCGGTCTTGACTTTTGATGCTCGCTTCCTTCGGGTCCGGTAGTCCAGAATTTTGTCATCCTCTAGTCAGGTTGGACGGCCATACGATGGGACCATTGCCGCCACCACCAAAGGAGGATGACAGAGGATCCGGCAGGACCGAGTAAGGGGGGAGAATGAGAGGCTGCAGGAAATTTTTGGACATCAGCACCGCAAATGGATGACGCTATAGATGGCTAACAAATAGTCGGTTTTTATTTTTTATTTTTAAAATACACATATGGCCAATATAGAAATAATTGGTCTTTTTGAATATATCGACAAGCGACATCCATTACATGTATATATAAATAAAAGGTGCCTGGTTAGTGTGTATGTTTGGTGTGCATCATTTCTGAGTATAGGAAATGGAGTTGTTGGATACGCTTCCATCATATACATTGCGTAGGGACCAATGAAGTGTGTGATAGAACCCCCACATGGATTCCCTGAAGTCCATTGATTTGAAAAAGAAGGACATCTAGGACGAGGTAAGAAGTGTGGCGACCCTAACGGATATGGGGGCCGTCGAGTGAGGGCGCCCTACGCAATGTATATGGTGGAAGCATATCCAACAACTCCCTTTCCTATACTCAAAAATGATGCACACCAAACATACACACTAACTAGGCACCTTTTATTTATATATACTTGTAACAGATGTCGCTTGTTGGTACATTCAAAAAGACCAACTATTTCTATATTGGTCATATGTGTACTAAAAAAAAAACAAATGACTATTTGGTTAGGCATCTACGACGTCATCTGTCTGCGGTGCTAGTGTCCAAAAATTTCCTGCAGCCTCTCGTTCTGCCCCCCCTACTCGATCCCGTTGGATCCTCCGTCATCCTCCTCTGGTGGTGGCAGCAATGGTCCTGGCCGTCCAACCTAACGCAGAGGACAACAAAATTCTAGACTACCAAACCCGAAGGAAGGCCAGCATCAAAAGTCAAGACCGCTTGCACTCGGATATAAGTCAAACCCAGCATGTCTGGATTTGGATGTTCAGTTTGCTCCCATCTCATGTCAATGGGGACACTGTAGAAGGTGCTGGGAGGTGGGGGCAGCAGTGACATTCTTTCCTAGTCTGAAATATGTTAGCCCCACAAGAGGTGAGTACGACTACTCAACACTTAAAATTCCACTAAACTGTATTACATAAAGCTATCATTACCCAATTTATGTAATTTAAAATGATACACATAACTAAAGAAGTAGATAGGCACTAAACCGTATAAATTCATTCATTCATACTTTTGCCTCTTATTAGCTCATTAGGTAATCATTAACTTCTTTTTAAAAACACGAATGGATAATATTATTTATACTTTAAGCTAAAAACAAATAAGGATCAAGATTACTAAGAGAATCAACCTAATTTACCCCTTAGAGATTCACTTGTCTTGGATGGAAAGTTTGAGCAAACATAAAGCTTAATCCACCTAAAAATCAGATGATGCGATCTTGAATTAACACTAGTTGAGCAAATCAAACACCTAATTCAACACTAGGCTAAAAATCTATAATGTTGTTACTCATGTGACTACTTATAATTGTTGACAAAAAAAAAAGAATTTGTGAAAGATATTTTATTATAGAAGAAATTTCGGCGAAACAAACTCAGTGAATTTTACTTTTGATAATCATTCTATATGCCTATCTATCCATTTGGTCATGCCTAAAAATACTACGTGGACAAATTTTTTACTGTCAATCTGTGATAACGAACTCATGTACTAATTTTTATTCACTTATGCATATTAAAGTTAGTAAAATTACTTTACCAATTTATTTTTCTCAATTATGACATATAATCAGATATCATGAAAACCAATAAGTTCCACGTTCATGAATGTTCAAAACATTTTCATCGATTCTAACTCGCTTCACCCTTTTGACCCTTTAAAAGATTTAATAACCCTTAACAAAGTCACATACTTAAATATCACAGCTTCAAAAGCTAATTTTTAGAAATTTCCCTAGCTTCACAAATTCATCAACAGGTTTGTGATTAATCACAGCTATCGAACAATTCATTCAGACCATTAATCATCTTAATATCCTAAATAATATTAGGAAGCAAGGAAACTTCAAGATGTCACGCTACAGTTACGACGCAGTGGAGTAATTACATGTCGATCGGTCCACCGCGAGTCCGTACACTTCCTCTTCCCTTCACGGGTTGGTCCGGTTGTGTAGAGGGAGGAGATGGCATCGGGTTAAGTGATCGTGTGACCAGCTCCACGATCTCTAAGCCTAGAGAACACATGAGGTCCTCGCGAACCCACTTGGAGACCCTGACCTAAGAATTGTATTAGAAAAATCTGTACAATTATTTCATATCGCCGAAGAACATATTTCATGTGATATATACATTATAATTCCACCCAAAGAGCTATGTCAAGTCATGATGGCAATGATATTTCATCGACTGATCATAATTTTTCACCCGTTATGAAATCCATTTGTGACAAGTTATACCAAACCCCTATTGTTTGTACATATCTCAATTTTAAGTAACTTTTTATCTCATATGCCATTATCACATAATATACCGTTGCAAGAAACTATTATCGGGTTAAAAACCTTTATTGTAATTTTTTGATGCCATATATTGGGTAGTGCCATGTGAAATTTTCTGAATTCATTAATCAGTTGCCACATTTACATAATTGGGCTTGTTAGGATTTGCTAGACAATCACATAGAAAATAGAGAGTAAAAATGAGAAAGAGAATTTGCCTGATTATCACACCTCAACATGACTCCACCCCCACTTTAAATTGTTCTTTTCTTTTATCTTTCTCTAATTGTAGCTCCCATTAATCTCTCTCTCTCTCTCTCTCTCTCTCTCTCTCTCTCTCTCTCTCTCTCTCTTTACTTCCTTTTCTTCTTCATACTTTACTAATTACCCCAATCGATGGGAGTATGAATCACACCTCAACACGGCTCCACCCCCACTTTATTCCACACCCACTTTATTAGTAACTTCAAATTTCTCTTTTTCTATTTTTTTTTTCAAATTGCAGCTCTCATCACTCTTTCTCTCTTCTCACTTCCTTTTCTTCCGAGCCATAGCCGTGACACATCATCCCGTGCGAGCTGTTGTTTGCGCGTTTGGTGAGACTATGTGGCATCTTGCGAGCTGTTGTTTGCGTGTTTGGTGAGACCATTTGGCAACCTTGCGTGTTTGATGAGACCATTTGGCAACCTTCTCATTGTTGTTTGCGTGTCATCATCGTGACACGTCATTCTATGTGAGTTGTCGTTTGCGTGTTTGGTGTCATTCCGTGCGAGTTGTTTTTTGCGTGTTTGGTGAGACTACGCGGCATTGTTCTCGTTGTCAGGAGTGCACAGTAAAAGCCCAATACTTTCTTCTAGGAAGAGACTATGTGGCATTATTCTTGTTGTTGGAAGTGCGCAGTAGAAGCATAATACCTTCTTCTAGGGAAATCGTCAAGAGGGTGGTTGAGTTTGAGCCTGTCAACGTATCCATTTGGACTCATATCCAATGTACGATTTTTCTAACATAATCCATGCACGACACTCATGATGGTTTCTTGAGTTTCCACTATGCACCCCTCGTTGTCTACACTTTGGGAAACAATGATATCATCAAGTGTCATAACTTATGTATATTATTTACTTGAGTGTCATAATTCTTTAAAAAAATGTTCATTCGAGTGTCAAATTTTTTTATAAAAACATCCATCTAAAGTGTCCAAAATTTGACGCGGCCTAGTAGTTAAAGTGAACGTTTTTTAAAAAAGGAATGCCGTTTAAGTGATTAGTCAAAAGTTATATAATACTTAAATAATTGAAAAAAAAAATTATGATAGTTAAGAATGGTCGTATCAATATTGTGACATCTGTGACGTCATCTTTTCTCGAGAGAAGAAGACGATGAGCAGATTGCGAGAGGAGGGAGAGAGGGAAGCGCGCGAGAGGGAACCAAACAGGAGAAATTTGAAGCGTTTATGAGGAAGTCAGGTGGGGCCCAATCGGCGCACACATGACTAATCGATGGAATGGATACGATACGAGGTGCCGGTGCTGGCGCTGGCACCAGGCCACCGTCGCACGCGCACTCTGTCTTGTCTTTGGTAATGTCGGCGACATGCACGGCATCGCCAATTTCGCCGTCGCCTTCATCTCGTATGCTCCTCCTGAGACGGTGAAACCTGCAAAGTCGCCTCGGCTTTCTCTCTGCGCATGATTCCTTGCTCTCTCTTCTTCCTCAAGAAAGGCACTTCTCCGACCGACTCTCCCGGCCATATCATCCACCCCCCGGCCATCTCATCCACCGTGCCTTTCTCTGTCAACCCATCTACCCTTCCATCTCCGTCATCTTCCGATCTCTCCCATGGCGGATTTGGCTCCGGGTCGTGGCGCCTTCCTCCACGGCGACCTCGACCTCCACATCATCTCCGCCTCCAACCTCCCCAACATGGACATGGTCTCCGGCTGCCTCCGCCGGTGCCTCTCGGCCTGCGCCCGGCCTTCCCGCTCCAGCGACCATGCCCCCGCCTCCCCACTCCGGGACCGCTCCGACCACGACGCCCGCTCCCACGGGAAGGTCATCACCTCCGACCCCTACGTCACCGTCCGCGTCCCCCACGCCACCATCGCCCGCACTCGCATCCTCCACAACATGCAGAACCCCTGGTGGGACCAGCAGTTCCGCATCCCCCTGGCTCACCACGTCGTCTACTTGGAGTTCCGCGTGAAGGACAGCAACCTCTTCTGCGCGCAGCTGATCGGCACTGTTAATATCTTGGCGCGGGAAATCGAATCTGGCGAGGACATCTCCGGTTCCTTCCCGCTGAGTGGACCCTCACCGAAGCTGAATTCCCGCCTCCAGCTCAAGCTGAAGTTCACGCCCGTGGAGAATAACCCGGTGTACCAGCACGGCATTGCCGGAGATCCTAATCATCTGGGAGTGAGGCATACTTATTTCCCCTTGAGAAAAGGGTGTGGCGTCAGGCTGTATCGGGACGCTCATGTGGTCGATGGGATGTTGCTTAATTTGGAGATAAATTATGAATGTGCTGCTGAAGACGTTTATGAGCGTGAGAAGTGTTGGGAGGATATTGGTCACGCCATATCTGAGGCTCACCATTTGATATATATTGTTGGTTGGTCGGTTTCCTGTAATATTAAGCTCATTAGAGAGCGTACCCAGACCTGGCCAATGCTGCAAGGCAGGGACTTGACGCTCGGTGAATTGCTCAAGTATAAGTCCCAAGAGGGGGTGCGCGTTTTGTTGTTGATTTGGGATGATAAGACTTCGCGTGACAAGCATTTTATTAACAAGGTGAGAAGTTGTTTGTTTAAGTTGGATTGCCCTTGATCACATGCTTCCATCTGCTTTTTTTAGTATATTGAGGTGGCATGTGGCATCGGCGATTACTATGTTGTTGTTGGTCCTGTTGTCCAGAGTATGATAATGGTTAGTGTAAATGCTAAGAGAAGCACTTGTCTGGGGAGGAATTAGGGGATAGTGTCTCTCTTTGCTCCCGATATTGTCCCTACAAATGAATAAGGGTGCATGGGTGGCATTTCTTGCAGGAAGGGGTGATGCAGACACGTGATGAAGAAACTAGAGATTTTTTCAAGAATTCATCAGTGAACTGCGTGCTGGTGCCGCGTGATGCCAGCGGTAAACTTGGCTATATTAAACAGCAGGTATGCTTTTCCTAGAATTCTTGCAGTTTCACCACATGGAACTTTTATCAAAATCTAGAGATTAGCACTAGCATTGGACAGCCATAACCTCTTTCACATTTATGAGCTACATGGTATTGCGATGTTTCATTCCTCCCTCATGTCTAGGCAATTAGTTGCCATGCATATTTGTAGTTGGAGATGCGTTTTATTGTAGAAATGTCCTATGAAGTTGCTGAGGTGATTTGGCATTGGAGATGAATTTCTTTATAAAGTGACTGATGGACTCTTTGGACTCTCTCATTTAGCCCAATCATAGAGCTAATGTCCCTTTTCATACTTTTAAAGTTGAACGCTTGTTTATGAATTTTTCTTGCATTTTTGGGCTATCATAAAGGTACTCTACTTTCTGAGGAAGATTCTGTGCTATACATAATCCTCATTCGTTAATTTGGAATGATTATCTTAAGGGATAAGGTTTGCTTTGTAATGTGCATTCGTTTTACTTAAGCATGGCTGCATAATCTTGTGAGAATGGACAAACTTTATCCTCTTTCTTGCTTGAATTCCTCATGTGGTGTTGTGGTTCTGATAACCAAAATAACTGTTGCAAGCTTGAACTGTATTATTTTTTTCTCCAGGTTGTGGGATCAATGTTCACACACCATCAAAAATGCATCCTGGTGGACACCCAGGCGTCGGGTAATCACCGAAAAATAACTGCATTTATAGGAGGAATTGATCTTTGTGACGGTCGATATGATACACCTGAGCATCGGCTATTTCGCGATCTTGACACTGTTTTTAAGGACGACTTTCACAATCCTACATTTCCTGTGAGTTGTTTGTCTATGCTTTTTGCCTAGCAGTTCTTCTTTTCTATTAAACACTGTTGTGTGTACTGTCTTCTAATGTAGGTCAAATTTTAGACTCTGGATTGATAGAAGTCTTTTGAGCCCATTTTTTTTCCCAACTTTCCCGCATGAAGAGTGGCGTGATACTTGTACTCGAGAACTGATGTACATAGTCTGCCTGTTTCTGATTAGATTTACTTTGTCACATCGATGAATTTTGATCATGAGTGTTGTGGTAGCATTAAACTTTTAGGAGTTAAATGATAATCAAAGTCTGCTAATATGAGGGGGTTTCCTTCCTTGTTTTTCAGAAATTTATTGCCCTGGTTGCACATAAGAAGTGGATTGATTGGTACTAAGATCAAAAGAAGATTCATGCCTCTGCTTAATGACTTGCTGGAAAAGATTTTTGGATAAAGCATGTAGTGAACTTAACCTTTGACAGCCTCGCCGAAGGCACAAAAGCATATTTAAACTTCTGGATTATGAAAGTGGCCGCAGGCCACAAGTTCTAGTCTATTTATCGAATTTGTCATGATACAAGCGAGTTATTCATATCATTTCAATCTTAATTTGTTGCATGGACAAGTATAAAATGAGCGAGATATATTTGACTGAATTAAGTTTTTGTAAGTGTTGAGTCAAGCCATTAAACTTTCTTTGAGCTGAAAAGGTTGTGCTCATATAGAGGTTCTCTCCAGAATGCCCATCTATATGCTGTGGGTACACCTAAAGTTTGTGAATTTGATTGATAGAACCTGAAAAAGGGGTGAATGGAACGATTTCTTGCTACTTTCTTTCAGTTTTGAGTCTTGTGACCAGTAAGATCTTGGACTTTGGTACCATGCACTGGTAGTTGCTGCACAAGTTGGTATTATCTCTTGATTTTCTTCCAGTGAGTGTCTTTACTTTGTATCTGTCAGGCTGGAATGAAAGCTCCAAGACAACCATGGCACGACTTGCACTGCCGGATTGAAGGGCCTGCTGCATATGATGTACTGATGAACTTTGAGCAACGTTGGAGGAAAGCAACAAGATGGTTTTCCAAAGGAAAAAAAAATCGGCATGATGATTCCTTATTTAAAATAGGCCGTATCTCTTGGATATTGAGTCCTCCATCGACTGAGTCACATGATGGCACATCTCTTTCAAAGGATGACCACCATGATGGTATTACAGTAGTGCCTGAGGACAACCCAGATCTCTATGTCTCTAAAGAAGATGATCACAATAACTGGCATGTTCAGGTTGGAAATGCAAGTTCCCTGTCATTATCGCGTGTTCAGGTTGTCTTTCTTTTATTTAGCCCTTTGCTTTGTGTTTGCTTGTGCAGATTTTCCGGTCGATTGATTCTGGATCAGTCAAAGGATTTCCAACAAAAAAGAAAGATGTTGCTGAAAAGCAGGTCTACAGGAGATCTATGTTTCTTGCTTCATATCTTATCCCTACTTTTCTTATCTTTTTGCTTTTGAATTTCCAAAAAAAGGTGAAGAAAATCATATTAATGGACTTGTGCTGGAGTAGGATTCTCTCTGCTGGAGTAGGATTCTCTCTCTAGTTAAAACTTAAACTAGTTTCTACCTTTTCTAATTGACATCGTTGTGCTGGAAATTTATTTATTTTATTTCGTATCTGCATCCTCTTACTTATTGGTAGTTTTTGGTGCAGAATCTTATAGTTACACAAGATGCAGTAGTAGACAGAAGCATTCACACAGCTTACATTCAGGCAATCAGATCTGCTCAACATTTTGTATATATTGAAAATCAGCATTTTCTGGGATCATCATATGCGTGGCCGTCGAATAATGATGCAGGTGAATATCATGACTTTTATGTTGCAAGTACACATTTCCTATCTATACTCGAGACATTCCATTGGTGGACTAAGCGTGGCTCGTCTAATCACAATCATGTGCTTATACGCATATTTGACTTGCAGAGGTGAATCGCCCTACCAGAAAAAAATATTGAGTACTGCTCATTTCACTCCAAAGTATTGGTTAAATCTTTTGTTTGTGTTTTAATTGACCATTTTCATCACTTTTTTGAATGTTAAGGAGCTAAGTTGTTAACTAGTACTGTTTGCCACATCAATGAAGTCTTAGTAGGCAGCAGACTTCTTATAGTTAGTTTTTTGTCCACAAACCACTCTCAGCTATTTGTGGCATGGCCTGAGCAGGAGCTGATAACCTCATTCCAATGGAATTGGCCTTGAAGATTGCTAGCAAAATTAGAGCTAAGCAGAGATTTGCTGTATATATTGTCATACCGATGTGGCCTGAAGGTGATCCCAAGTCAGCTACAATCCAAGAGATTCTCTTTTGGCAGGTAGGTGCAGACATGAATGTGTTTTTGCAGATGTGCGTAAACTTTGGTGCTTTTGTTTGATAAGGAAGATGGCGAGAGGAAATATATAAAGTACGATGGACAAGGACAGTCTTTACATGATGATGGACAGAAATTACTACATACTATCGAGTAGCAAATACCAAGTAATTGATTCCATTTAGGTGTCCAGCCAATTAGAGAATATGCTTTCTCACTAGTTCTGGATGTCTATGTTTAATGCTGTGCAAAGTATTCTCTAATGCCATCTCCTACTCCTAACACATCACATTAGCCATAAAATACTAAATCGAATAGTTATACAAAATATTATGTGTTTCTAATTCTTTGGTGACTGAAATCTCACATAATCTGATTCTTTTACACTATTTGCCTTTTTTTTCACAGAACCAGACCATGCAAATGATGTATAAAGTTGTTGCAAGTCAACTGAAGCAAATGGCGCTCGGTGATTCTCATCCTCAGGACTATCTTAATTTTTACTGTCTTGGTAAAAGGGAAGATAATTCTGGTCAACCTTCTCCAGATGATGCGGTAATGCTTTTTACAGTATGTTTTTGACTAGTTTTCATGTCCTTGAAACATGCCAATGGTCTATTAATCAATAATTACATTTGCAAGCTCCGGACCCCATTCAACGGTGCATGAATGCCTAGACAATGTGGTTCATAGAGTTGTAATCGAGCTGAGTCAAGTCGATACAGTGCAAAGCTCGAGCTCAACTCGACCTGCATCCTCGGGACTTAAAACTCAGCTCGAGCTTGATCACATATAATATATTTTGGATTGAGCTTGAATCAATTATAATAGCATTATTTATGAACTCGAGCTTAAGTTTTGGTAAGCTCAAATGGTTTCCCTGCATATTTGTGTATGAAGGTTAAATATGTAGTTTGAATGACTTTTGTGTCCTTTTTGTAATTAAAAAATATTTTTGAAAAGAATAATAGAAACTCAATTAGGTTTTGGAGCTTGTCAAACTAAGTATTGGCACGCTTGAACTAAACTTGACAAGATACCCGAGTAGCTCGAGCTCAAGCTTGACTAGAAATAAGGTGAACCTATCTCAAGTAGTCATCATGTGGAGCCTGAGTCAAGATTGATTGACACATGGTCAATCTGCTTCCTCATCATATAATTTAATGAAGCTTGGATATGATGTTTTCTGACGTGTTATGGCAGGTTTCGGAATCGTACAAGTCCCAGCGATTTATGATAAATGTTCATGGTAAAGGAATGGTAGTGGATGATGAGTACGTTTTATTGGGATCAGCAAATATTAACCAAAGATCACTGGCTGGTACCAAAGATACTGAGATTGCCATGGGTGGATATCAGCCCCATCACACTTGGGCACAAAGGAAGAGGCATCCTACTGGTCAGGTTGTTTCTTGTGGCTTCTTTGGATAAGCCTAATTTCTGATTTTAGGATATTTGCACTGGCTTTCTCAAGCAAATATTCGCTTAATCAGTGGAATACAATTCAGTTCGCACTTATTGAACTGGTCGTAACAAAGCCAATTGATGATTTTTTTTTTCTCAATGACGTAATTTTTCATCCTATCTTTATAAAGATACAAATTTAAATAGTTTTAACTCTGGTATTTGCTTTGACACGGTGAATGCAGTCACATCTAAAGTAGGTCACTGTGACTTGTGAATGGAGTAATGGCTTCTCAGAGATACATGCAATTTGCATTGAGATACATATTTTCGGGTATGATTGTTGTGACTTTGCACTTCTGCCCATCTGTCTAGGTATTTGGATACAGAATCTCCCTGTGGTTAGAGCATTTAGGGTTAGAGCATTTATGGGGAGTGGAAGAATGCTTTATTGAGGCTGGCGGTCTAGAATGTGTGAAGAGGGTGAATAAGATAGCTGAGAATAACTGGAAGAGCTACAAGGAACAAGGTTCGTTGCAGGGCCACCTTCTCTGGTATCCCATACAGGTGGACCGAGATGGGAAGGTTGGGCCATTGCCAGGATCGGAGGAGTTTCCTGATGTCTGCGGCAAAGTCGGTGGTGCTCATTCCACTACAATCCCTGATGTTCTAACAACTTAGGTTCTGTCTGACTCCATGTCCATGCAGCCCCAGGAGCCGCAAAGATGTTTCCTAGGCTGTCGCTTCATTCCTGATGTATACGAGCTATATGTTTCCGTCTGATTGCCTTTGTGTGGTGCCGTATTTCAGATTATTCTTTTGCTGTTTCGTTTTTTTTTTTCTGCGTCTGTCTGGATGTTTCCCAGACCCCCCGCATAAACGAGGATCCTCGGTGGTGATCTCGGCCAGGGTGTGAATATTCTGTACGAGCAGTTCGGTCCTTCAGCTTTGGTTGACGGTGTCTACAGTTACAAATCTGCGAGCATCTGCTCTCTTGTGATTTAGAGGATGAAGATGTAATTTGGAAATTGCTGTACAGAAAGCTATATTGTAGTCGAACACAGCAGAGCTTGGCTTTTTATGAAGTGATTGATGCCTTCAATTTGAAATGAGCATTCAGACAGCTTACATCCAGGCAATTCGATCTGCTCAACAATTTGCATATATTGAAAACCAGTATTTTCTGGGATCATCGGATGCATGGTCATCGTATGATGATGGAGGTGAATATCATAATCTCTTTTATGTGAGAGGATTATCAAAAAAGTCCTCAACGTATTGCAATTGTGCCAATTCAATCTTAATTTTTTTTTTTTTGGCAAATTTAGTTCTAAACCTTTTGCAATTATGTCAATTCAGTTCATTTGGCAAAAATTGGCCGGCTGGCGACGGCTGTCTGATAAATGCTGAAGTGGCACTTTTTTTCCAAAATTTTAATATTTTTTTTAATTTTCTTTTTCTTTTTTTTCTCCACCACCTCCTTCCTCTGACCAATGAGGTCAGCCTCGCCAGCTAGTGACAAGGCTTGCCCCCGCCGGCCACTAGTGAAGGTGAGCCTTGCCTAGCGACGGTGAGATCAACCGTCACCTTGGCTAGGCGAGGCCAAGCCTCGCCAGATCTAGCAGGGCCTCACCCAGCCAAGGCGAGGGTCGACCTCGCTTGGGGCTGAGCCTCGCTAAATTCGGCAAGGCCTCAAACTTGCCGTTCTTGGGCAAGGAGCCCCATCAGGCATTGGCGAGGGCGAGCTCAGCCCTCGCCATGGCTGGTAGGGGCGAGCCTCGCCATTGGCCGGCAAGGTTGACCTTGCTGGCCCTCACCTCTAGCTGGCATTGGCCAGAGAAAGGAGAAGATGGATGGAGAAAAATTTTAAAAATTCAAAAAAAATATTAAAAAATTCAAAAAATGCCACGTCAGTATTCGTCAAACGGCCGTCACTGGCTTGTTCCCAAGTCAATGCTGGCTAGCTAAATTTGGCCGGATGCACTAAACTTGCACAATTGCAAAATGTTTAAGACTGAATTGGCTAAAAAAAAAAAAAAAAAAAAATTATGACTGAATTGGTACAATTGTAATAGGTTTATAACTTTTTTGTGTAATTCTCCTTTTTTATGTTGCAAGTATGGGTTTCCTTTCTATACTCAAGATATTCCACTAGAGGACTAAGCATGCCTCATTTAATCACAATAATGTGCTTATACACATATTTGACATACAAATTGAATCCACCTACTGGAAAAAAAATTAGGGATGGCTCATTTCACTCAAAAGTATTGGTGAAATCTTTTGTTCGTGTGTCAATTACCATTTTCATCTCTCTCTGTTTTTATGTTTAGGAGCTAAGTCTTTAACTAGTACTGTTTGCCGTATCAATATATTCTTAGAAGCGGTAGACTTCTTGTAGTTAGTTTAGTCTACAAGCCACTCTCAGATGCTTGTAGCATGGTCTGAGCAGGAGCTGATAACCTCCTTCCGATGGAGCTGGCCATGAAGGTTCCTGGAAATATTAGAGCTAATGTGAGATTTGCTGTATATATTGTCTTACCGATGTGACCTGAAGGTAATCCCAAGTCAGCTACAGTTCAAGAGATTTACATGAATGTCCTTTCACATATGTGTGTAGACTTTGATGCTTTTGTTTGATAGGCAAGACGGCGAGAACGAAGATAAAGAGCATGATCGACGAGGACGCTCTTTACATGACGATAAACAGAAATTACTACTTAGCACCAAATACCTAGGAATTGAAACCCGAGAGGTGTCCAGCCAATTAGAGAATATGCTTTCTCACTTATTCTCGATGTCTATGTTTCATGCTGTGCAAAGTATTCTCTAATACTGTCTCCCACTCCTCACACATCACATTAGCCATAAACTAGTAATTTGAATAATATGATAATTCTTTTGGAGATTCCGATCTTACATAATCTGACTTTTTGTTTGTACTTTTTGTGACACCCCAGTTATATTATTGTTTTAATAGCATATGGAAGTTTAATAAAAAATTTCTCAACCAAAACCCTTGTACAAGGAATCGCATGAGTAAACGTATATTTTATTTTCAGTATATATTATTGTAATACAATTTTAACACATCATTCAAGCAAATACAAAATACAAAAGTCCTGGGAAAGGGTGTGGTCAACTAGCATCTCTACTTCAATCCTATTTCATAAACAAGGCACCATTCGACTCAGGGATTGATGGTTTTGGGCATGGTCTCATCCCCTCCATCGCAATAATCTAGTGACCATCCTACATATTGGAAAGTAATGGATGAGCCAAAGCTCAATAAATAAAATATCTAGTTTTAGTTTTGAAAATCCTCTTACCACTTCACATGGTACAAGCAAAGAGAATGCATAACAATCGAATTAGTGTGCGAGAACATGAGTTGACTTTACTTTTCACATTTTCATATATCATAGTAATCATCATACAACAATGCTTCCATTTAGACTCATGCATATGGAATACCATGTTCCAATGTAAGATAACCAATTAAACATCATATGATTTTATACATGCACATGAACATGCATTATATTCATTTAACTTTTCCTCCCAAACTCTCTCGGGACATCCCGATTTGCGGGGCATCTCAACTCTGAGGCATTCTATGAACTTCCATCACAGGGCATCTCCACCATAGAGGCATTTCGACTCTACAGGTATGTCGAAACACTCCTCGAGGCATCCCAACCACTGAGGCATCTCGCAAACTTTTACCATCGGGTATCGTCATGCACTACTATATCGGTGATGGAAACACATTATTTTCATGTACAATGCACATGTTAACATTGATCCTTCTTACATCAATAATGAAATAAACAATCATTACAACAATCAACTTCCAGTGCATATCTACTTTTATGCATAACCTTACTTGCCCTTTTTATAATTATATAAGTGAAAGATGCGGATTATAAGCTTATCTCACCTCCTTCCTCATCATACTTTTTTTAATGTGCACATCACATGACATGCTTATCCTTCTATTTTGTCAAGATAAGCAAACATTTACATGCATTCTGATACTCATACTCATTTTCTTTCTTCATCACATGCTTCTCAAAGAAATGAAATGCATTAGTCACATAAATAGGCAAGAAGCAACTTGTGATCACATTCGAGACATGAATATGTTATTTAGTAATCCCTCTTTTTAAGGAAGATCAGACCTGGAAAGCAATTCAAATTGAGAAAGCAATCATGCTCGGACTGAGTAAATGTATATTCAGACTCAGAAAGTAAAGGTACTTAGTAAAATTCTGATAGGATAAAATGGACGCAGTCAGGTTTCAGTAAAATTTGATTGATATAAACAAACATGTCCAAGCCCAGTAAAATTTGATCATACAAAGAAACGAATTCAGACTTCAGTAAAATCTAATTGATATAAATAAACACGTCTAGACTCATTAAAATTTGATCGTACAAAGAAACATATTCAGACTTCAGTAAAATATGATTAATATAAACAAACATGTCTAGGCCCAATAAAATCTGATTGTAAAAAGAAATGGGTTCAAATTTCAACAAAATCTGATGTATAAATGAACATGTTTAGATTGAGTAAAATTTGATCATATAAATGAACATGTGTAGACTGAGTAAAATCTGATTGCATAAATGAACATGTTATGGTTGTTAATGTTTGGACAATCAAACGGGCACATTTAGACTCAGTGAAAATGATAGAATACAAAAATAGATTTACAAATGGACAGACTTAGACTTAGTAAAAATCCAATAAAACGAACAAACAGATTTTGACTCAATAAATTTTGGTAGAACGAATAAATAGATTCTGACTATTCAAAATGAAACAGAACGGATATTGAAAAGGTCATCAAGACAAATATGGCAGAACGAACAAATTTTGACTATTTAGAATGAAATATAATGAGGCATAATGAACATATTCTAACTATTTAGAACTAAATAGAACGAACAGAACTTTGCCTAGTTAAGTTTTTGCAGAACAAGCAAAACGAGTAGAAATAATAGATTATGCTTGGATAAATTTTGACAGAATGAACATGCTATATAATTCTTCTAGATTTTAACTCAACATTTTCACTTACCATTTCAACACAAATTAAGAAAATCGATTACAACTATTTATACATGCACAAGATAATCAAGGCTAGTTAACAATCACCATACTCATATTATGCACATCAAAGTTTCACTTCGCAACAAACCAACCAAGTTAATGTTTTAAGGAGATTGAACTACCTTAATGCCTAGAAACTTCACTTACCTCAAACAAATGTGAACAAGCAAAGGTCAAGACCATCTTTTGACTCATGAAAACTAAGATCCTAGGAAGAACTTGCTTCTAAAGGTTGAAGATGGCATGATACGTTTGGGTAGACTTTTAGTCTCTTCTTTTCTCTGAAGTTAAGAGAATGCCTTTGTTTTAAGGGTACATTAGTTCTTCCTTCTATATATGGCATGCCTAATCTTGAGACAAGAACAAATGTCATGGAGTTTGCATGTAATGGAGATGACTAACCTAAAATGAAATGATGGTTATGGTAAGTGTCTTGATTACAAACCTTCACCCCATATGTGGCCAAAGAAGAAATAAGGGAAGATGACTCATCTTATAGAGAGTCTTCCCATAATCTTAGGTATCAAAATTACTAAGAGACCTTGTCTTGAGAGGACACTTAGGCATGTGTCACGGTGGCGAGGTTCTTGTGACTAAGGGACTGTGCATTTTCGAGGAAGACCTCCCAAGATCGCCAGGGTTTCCCATAAGAGCTTTCGAAATATTCCAAGGGCGGGCGATACGATAATTGCACTGAGGTCTAGAACTCTCTCGGCATGAATGTCAGTAATTAGTAGGTTGGGCGGTACAATCTCGTCCGCTAGATGAAATTTCGATCAATGGTTGTAATCCGAGGGTCTCAAGTATAAAAGGGGTGCCCCCTCCCTCATTTGTATCCATCCAACCATTCATTAATCTAAAGCTCTTTTCTCTCTTCCAAAGCTTCTCTATCTAGAAACTTTCTTCCTTTACGATTTGGGTGAGTGAGTAATTGATCCGAGCAAGGCTTGGCTTAGGTGTGACACCCCGAACCCTTCGCAGGTCGTCACCAGCGCCGATGTTACATCTTTTACCATCTCTATCTCTTGGCTAAATTAAGCCTTGCCAGATTACAGGCATTTTTTTTTTTAAAGCGGTCCCATGCGCAACTCATAGCGGAAGCAAAATTTACATCGTCATCTATCTCCCTTCCAACCCATGATACAAATACACACCAGCTACACATCAGGATTTTATATACAAACATCGACACTTTATTTACATATTCTTTTAAGATGGGACTCCTCCTTTCTCGGGTCGATACAAAACAAGAAAAGCAAGGACTCTGCCACATCCTTCCTAAAATCTCAAAAAGAAACTATCAACCCTCTACATCAAGCGCACAAGCTCCCATCAAAGGTGTCGATTATCTACATCAAAAAGCTCGTCTCCTACTCGTCGCGCGTGAGTCTCACACCCAACCCGGTGCATCAGGTGGTGGCGGCGGTAGCATCCCTCGCATAGCACCATCTCGACGGACGTGAATAGAAATGAACTCTTGTATGACAGGGCCCCCAGCCAGGCCGATATCATACATAACTAAGCATCGCACTCGGATGAACGTCAAACCGGGCACAGAGGGACAATCTAACTCCGTACACTCCACCTCAACATCAGACGGCAGACCGTAAAATACCCCACGCGAAACAGCAGGTAGCGGCATAGTGCTAATCTGAAATGTTATCCCCAAAAGGGGTGAGTACAACCACTCAGCAGATAGGGAAATCCAATAACAACTCAGTGCACCATGCATACCATCATACAATGCAGGCATTGCTTACCTTTTTGATGTCAAGCGTATTCATGCATCATCATGGCATACATATCATCATCATGGCATCTCATATATCATGCATATCACATCATCATTAACCATGCATCACCATGCATATCACATCATATCATCATTAGCCATGCATCACCATGCATATCACATCATATCATCATTAGCCATGCATCACCATGCATATCACATCATATCATCATTAGCCATGCATCACCATGCATATCACATCATATCATCATTAGCCATGCATCACCATGCATATCACATCATCATTAGCCATGCATCACCATGCATATCACATCATATCATCATTAGCCATGCATCACCATGCATATCACATCATAGATCAATTTCCACTTTTATATATCAATTGATCCCCACATTATCTTTTCTCAAATCATCAAATTCACCATCGTCACCATCCCTTCGGGCAGAAACCTCCGACAGGGATCCCAGTATCCCAGCCATCTCATGGCCATTGGGCTTCCGGCCCCCCACATTCCGGGCATCTCGCATCTCAACTAGCATCACGAGGCATTCTCTTCGGGCAGAAACCTCCGACAGGGCTTCCGGCCTTTACCCTTCTAACCGGGGATCTCGCACCCTAATCCTGGCATCGCGAGTCACTCCCTTCGGGCAGAAACCTCCGACAGGGCTTCCGGCCCCCCACATTCCGGGCATCCTGAAACTCCCAGGGAATCTCTGGAATTACGCCCCCAGGCCACCAGACAACATCCTCCACCACAACCTCTTACTCACATACCATTTTCCACTTTTTATCATTCTTTTCATCTTGTTATTTCATGGCATATGATTTACATACATGCATCACAATTCATGATCATTCACACATCAATGCCATATAACAATACATCATAATTCATGATCATACATGCATCAATGTCATACAGCAATCCATCATAATTCATGATCATTCATACATCAGTGCCATATAACAATACATCATAATTAATGATTTCACATGCATCAATGTCATATAGCAATGCATCATAATTCAATAGGACTCATGGCCAATAAAATAATTCACCTTTTATTTTATTATTATTATATTATTATATTATATTATTATATTATTATATTATTATTATATTATCTATTTTCATAAATAAATATTATATTTAATATTTATGATTTTCCAAAAATCATAATCTTCAATCAATCCTTAAACAAACAATTAGAATCAGATTTCACATAAAATCCATGGCTAATTCGCATTTTACATAATTTCCCAAATTTCCACAAAATACACACAACATTCGGATCACGGCCAGATTGCACAGTTTTCGAATTAATTCAATTAGAATACTCATATGACCTCCGAAAATTCCCAAATTTTACAGGATAATAGCCAACACATTTTAGTGCATTTTTCATGAAGAACTCTTAGCCAAATTCTTTATAGATTAATTTATATAACTCCACAAAGCTTCTGGAACCTCTACCGTTTCGTCCAGAACGTACATCACCGAAAAACTTAGGTTTGACCCATCAAATCTCTTTCGTTTCTCCTGAAATTCGAGTATGTTATATATCAATGTGTCCTTTAAAATTTTCATGAAGGGATCTAGGTAAAATACCCAGATTTTGGTCACCATTTTAACCCATGAAATCTCGGGTGTCTCGGTTCACTTCAACAGAACCATCCGTCTCAAAGATCTAGCCGATTCACCAAGTTATACTTGTTATTTTTGCCTCATTTTCGAGTATGTTGTAGCTTAGGGTGTTTCCTACAACTTTCAAGAAGACAATAAAGTGAGATCTCCAACAGAAATCGACATGCAACCAAGAAATCAACAAAAGGTCAGTAGGAAATTCGCAGATCTGAGGTCTCCGTATAACAAAGCTTTTGACCCCACATATCACCATCGTTTTCCATGAAATTCGAGTATGTCATACCTCAAGATATTAGCTTCAACTTTCATGAAGACACCGAAGCCAAAATCGCACTCCAAGTACACATGCAAGCTCGAATAAGGTAGTGTCTACCACCAACCGAACGGAAACAGTCACATAACATGAACACATTCAACCCTTACTTCGGTATTTCGCCCAAATCACCCCTCAAACCGAACATGCAACCATCAAACAACATGCAAGAGAAGTAAAGGAACCCCCACTTGTCTCAAAGATGAACCAACAGCAATGAACGGCGGCGTACGGCGGTCGGACTAGGCGGGCGTACGGCGAACGGGCGGCAGGAACTCTCGGCTCCACCTCCTCTCTCTCGGTCTCTCCTCTCCCTTTCTCTCGAAATCTCTCTCTCCCTCTCACTTCTCTTGGACGAAAATGAAGAAGCAACCGGCCACTCTCTCTCCAAATCCCCTTTTTATACTCCCCTAGGCTCATCATAGGTAATGATTGATCCACCACACCCATGGCCAATACATGCTCTTCCTTTGGCCACTTGTAATTTAAATTTTTGAAATTTGATTTGGGTTAATGGGCTTGGGCTTAGGCTGTCACGCCCCGAACCCCGAGCGCGCGCACATCCCACTGCGGTCGAACAAATGCGACATTCCCAGATAGTGTCGCCGACCCCATTCATTTATTAATGCACAAGCGGAACGTATTACAAAACCCCTGACAATAAAATACGGGATAGAAAAGCAGAAAGCAAATTCACAACCAAACACTTGCATAAATTAACGGAGTTACAAACGAAGGCCTACAGCCAAAAGTCTACAAAAGACTGGCTTTTAAAAAAATGAACTGTCCTACGACCTATAAGTCGGACACGTTATCCAATCCTCCTGACTTCACCTCCACAACTCCTCAAGGCCAACCCAAGCTATCTGGCCGCTCCGTCCACCAGGGACCTGAAATTTTAATCCCACAACTGGGATGAGACGATGTCTCAGCAAGTTTAACCCCCTAAACCCCTATTAGAAAGAAAATACGCCCTGGGTGGCCTAGCCACATCACACAGAAGACTTACCTCGCCTCAGCCACAATCTGCAGGTTAGCACAATTTGAATAAACCAACCACGTGCAATTATGATAACCAAACAACCATGACACAATCACATCATCAGAACAATTCAACCACTTGGATCGTCTCAGCGATCAATCGACTTGGCCGATTACATGTCATTCTAGCAAATCAATCATTGCTCTCAATCACGGCCCCACTCGGCAAAACTAGAATCAGTGGCATCACGGCCCCACTCGGCGCGACCTTGATCAGGTGGCAATTCACGGCCTCTCTGGGCACGACCTCTCATAGGTGGTCCATCACGGCCTCATTGGGCACGACCTCTAATAGGTGGTCAATCACGGCCCCATTAGGCACGACCTCTCTTAGGTGGTTCATCACGGCCCTATTAGGCACGACCTCTCATAGGTGGTCCATCACGGCCCTACTAGGCACGACCTCCAATCGGTGGTTAATCACGGCCTCACTAGGCACGACCTCTAATAGGTGGTTAATCACGGCCAATCTCCCATCAATTCCCACACTTAGGGTTTTCTAAAGATTCCTCATAAATCGCAATCACACTCAAATCACCACAACCAATCATCAATTTCAAATTCTACATGCACAGCAGCGATCAGCACGAAATTCTGAGTAAATAAGGTCCCAACGAAATTTTCGAATTTTAATAAATAATTAAATTTATTCCGAAAATTAATTAAATAATAATATTCATATTTTTCGCAATCCACCTTCAATTTATAATATCCGACCATCGATTTCAAAATCCGAATACACAGCAGCGACCAGCACGAAATTCTGAGAATTTAGGGTCCCGACAAAATTTTCGGAATTTAATAAATAATTAAATTTATTCCGGAAATAATTAAATAATAATATTTTAATAATTTCGAATAATGATATATTATTAAATTATTAAATAATTTCGAAATATTTAAATAAATCAAAAGTGAATTCCTTTATGTCACATCAAGGTTTATATTAATATAAACCTTCATTTAGCCTTAAATTAAACTCACTTTAAGCTAATTAAACACATTAATATAATTCACACTTAAATCAATTAAACTAACCACCTAATCACAACTAACATAAACTAAGCACACCTAAAGCATAATTAACCCTCTAAGCGAGGTTTAGTGAGTTAAACTCACCGGATTAGCGAGCCGAGCGGACCAAAACGACGGGGACGACGCGAGGATCGAATTTCCTCAAAGCGGGCCGAGCATCCGGGCTCGGGAAGGCGGCCAAAACGGGCCAAACGTCCGCTGCATACCCATTTTTCTTGGTTGCTGTCCATGGCGGTTTGAGGCCGAAAATGAGCAGATCCGGGGCTGGTTCGAGTCGAGAATGGGCGGAGGAGCTAAACCGGACCAAGGCGGGGCTTTTCGGTGGCCGGAGGGAGCTCCGGCGATGGCTCACGGTGCTGGACAGCAGCTCTGGACGCACACCAGACAGGAACGACGGCTGGAATGGCGGGCTTGGCGTGCGTGGGCGGCGGGTGTCGCGAGCGGCGGACGGCAGAGGGCGAAGGCGCGAGACGGCGGCCCAGTTGGACCGTGGGCTGCTCCGGCATTTCCAAATCTGCTGGTGCGTCGAGCTGCAGCGGAAATGGAGGAGAAGGGGCGACGGTGGCGCGGGTGATGGTGTGGACGGACGGCGAGCAGCTCGGCGGCGTGAGGTGATGGCGAATCTCGCTCCGGTGGTGGCTGCGGCGGTTGCTGCTGCTCTGGTGATGTCCGAAGAAGAAGAAGAAGAAAAATGGCCATGGAGGAATCGCACGGGGGAGAGGAAGAAGAGAGGGAGGAGAGAGAAGGGGGGCTCTTTTCTTTTCATTTTCCTTTTTTTTTTAATCCCACCAATTGGCCCACCATGACATCATCCATGATGTCATACTCCACTCACTCAAAACTCCCATAACCTTATTCCAATGGGTGCACTTTCATTTTCCGCCGGGGTCCAATTCTTGTACAACCAATTCTCCAATTCCACTTGATTTTCTTCCAATTGAATCAAATTGAAGTCCATAAAATTAATCCAATGTCACCACACTTCAATTCACATATTCACTTGTCCGTAGAACCAACTTATGTCCCAAAAGCAAGACCAAATGCGGGTCTACTAATTTCTCGAGCTAAAATAGCCATTCTCTTATTAATTTGCTGAAAGACTCGGCTTGCATGATAAATATTTCGAAGATGAATCAATGATCCTAAAATGATTTGTGACACACCCAGACTTCCAATTTCTGAATTCGATCTCAATTCCACGGTTAATTTCACTTTGGCACGATACTAGCGCGGCTCAACCTACCGGGTAGCCTTTAGAAATTTTCATGCATTCGACCTGTGGTTGATCATCTCAAGCCACAATGTACATCTTTGAAACATTGGCGACTTTCGGTTGTCGGGGTAATCTCAAGGTTTCAAATACGAACACAGGGTACCCAATCGATAGAAAAGTCAGTTTAGTGCCGATCGACCAGAATTGTGCGATCTGGTGGAATCACCCACACTCAATCACACGCCTCTATCGAGTCGACCTATCTCCAATCTCTAATCGATTTTTATTTGTGCCGTAATGACCCTTGCAAATTAGCTCGGTCGAAAGGTCGCTTCCTGGTCAAATTCTCGAGTCCGATGCATTAGAAACTCTTAACAGCTTCACCCGATAGACTAGTTTCCACATGAGTGGCCAACTCAAGGAAAAGAACTATATGCGTGCCAACGAAATGCCCGTCTCAATTAATTGAAAATAGAATCGGAAAATCGGGATGTCACATAGGCCCAACCGGCCACTCCTTCTTGGGCTGGTCGAAAATCCTTCTTGGGCCCAATGGGCCGACTAGCTTGGCCCACCAAGCTCTAGGCTAATGGGTCCAAGGCCCATTTCGAAAATAACCCTATTTTCTCTTTTTTTTTTTTGAATTCCTTTTAATTAATATTTCTAAACTCAAATTTCATCTTGGCCAAAGTCTTGGGATATATTTTTAATTATTGAAATTTAAATCATATGGCCAAGCATTTAAATTTAAATTTCCACAACACAAGCAAAATTCATCAAATTAAAAGACAAATTAGCCAAAACATAAGCCATAAAATTCTATCACCTAATTAAAGACATTTAACACACCTTAAGGCTCGGCTTTGAATTTCCGGGATGCCACAATTCTCCCCTCCTTAGAGAATTTCGTCCTCGAAATTCAAGCACTACTCGCGCCTTCTTGAAATAAATAAGGATACTTTTCCCTCATCTGATCCTCACTTTCCCATGTGGCTTCCTCCACATCATGATGTCGCCATAACACCTTAACCAATGGGATCTTTTTGGTCCTAAGAATTTGCTCCTTTTGATCTAATATCCGCACAGGCTCTTCAATGTACCTTACTTTCTCATCCATTTTGATGGCTTCATGATCGAGTATATGACCAGGATTCGGCTGGTACTTCCTCAACATCGATACATGAAACACATCGTGCAGATTTCCTAACTTAGGAGGTAATGCTAAACGATAAGCCACGTCACCTATCCTCTCCAGAATTTCAAAAGGTCCAATAAATCTAGGGCTTAACTTACTCTTCATCCCGAATCGAGATATTCCTTTCATTGGAGATACCTTAAGGAATACATGATCTCCTTCACTAAATTCCAAAGGCCTCCTACGTCTATCAGCGTAATCTTTCTGTCTACTCTGAGCTGTTCTAAGCCTTTCCCTGATAATATCAACAGCCTCAGCGGTAACTTGTACTAATTCAGGTCCTGTCAACTTCCTTTCTCCTACTTCATTCCAACAAACAGGAGTCCTACATCTCCTTCCATATAATGCTTCATAAGGTGACATACCTATACTCTTCTGAAAGCTATTGTTATAGGCGAATTCTACCAAATGCAATCTTTCATCCCAATTTCCTTTGAAATCGATTGCACAAGCCCTTAACATATCCTCTAATATCTGGATTACTCTTTCCGATTGACCATCTGTCTGAGGATGAAAAGCTGTACTAAACTGAAGCTTAGGCCCTAATGCAATTTGGAGACTTCTCCAAAAATTCGAAGTGAACCTCGAATCTCGATCTGAAGTAATGGTCACTGGAACACCATGTAAGCGTACCACTTGACTTACATACATGTCCGCATACTTATCCATTGGGTAGTCCATGCGAATCGCTAAGAAATGAGCCGACTTAGTCAATCGATCCACTATAACCCAAATTGAATCGTGACTACTTGATGTCCTTGGCAATCCTTGCACAAAGTCCATCGTTATATGTTCCCATTTCCATTCAGGAATGTCTAATGGTCTCAAAAGTCCTGCGGGTTTACGATGCTCCGCTTTTACTTGCTGACACGTCAAACATTGAGAAACGTACTTAGCCGTATCTGCCTTCATACCATTCCACCAAAATTGCTGACGCAAATTTCTGTACATCTTTGTACTTCCTGGGTGGATACTATAATTACTCTTATGTGCCTCCGACAGAATTTCCTTCCTTAATTCCTCATTGTCGGGAACACAAAGTCGTCCTTGACATCTTACTATTCCATCATCAGAGATCTGAAATTCTGATCTTTTCCCTAAAGATACAGCATCTTTCATTTTCAAAATCTCTGGGTCAGATTCTTGCAGAATTTTAATTCTCTGAATAATCTCTGGCTCAATCCTTAATGCACTAAGCATACCAGTAAGACAATCCACTTCTAATTTAAATTCGGAATTTGCTACAGATTCCAACAATTTCCATTCGGCCATCCTCAAACTAGCTATTTCTGCAGCCGACTTTCGACTAAGAGCATCTGCTACTCTATTCGCTTTTCCTGGATGATATCTTATCTCACAGTCATAATCCTTCAACAACTCCATCCACCTCCTTTGTCTCATGTTCAACTCCTTTTGTGAGAACAGATACTTCAAACTCTTATGATCCGTGTAGATCTCAAACTTTTCCCCATACAAATAATGTCTCCATATCTTCAAAGCAAACACTATAGCTGCTAGCTCTAAATCATGCGTCGGGTAATTTAGCTCATGAGGTTTCAATTGTCTGGATGCATAGGCTACAACCTTGCCATGCTGCATCAACACACATCCTAGTCCTTTGTGAGATGCGTCACTATACACTGTGAATCCATCAGGTCCAGTAGGTATAGTCAGAATTGGGAGCTGAAGTCAATTTCCTTTTGAGCTCCTGAAAACTCCTTTCACATTCTCCATTCCACTCAAATTTCACATTCTTTCGGGTCAACTTAGTTAAAGGTCCTGCTAGCCTTGAAAATCCTTCGATGAACCTCCTATAATAACCAGCCAATCCTAAGAAACTTCGTATCTCAGTAGGTGTTGTCGGTCTCGGCCAATTCACTACCATTTCAACTTTTGCCGGGTCTACTGCAATTCCTTTTCCTGACACCACATGTCCTAAAAATACTATCCGATCCAACCAGAATTCACACTTACTAAACTTAGCATACAACTTATGCTCTTTCAGAGTCTGCAAAACTACTCTCAAATGCTGCTCATGCTCTTTAGGCCCTTTTGAATACACCAGAATATCATCAATAAAGACAATCACAAACTGGTCCAAGTAAGGCTGAAATATCCTATTCATCAAATCCATAAATGCAGCCGGGGCGTTAGTCAATCCAAAAGGCATAACAAGGAACTCATAATGCCCATAACGAGTTCTAAACGTAGTCTTAGGAATGTCCTCCTTTTTAATTCTCAACTGATGATATCCCGATCTCAAATCAATCTTAGAAAAGACCGAACTTCCCTGGAGTTGATCAAATAAATCATCAATTCTAGGCAAAGGATACTTATTCTTAATAGTCACCTGATTCAACTGCCTATAGTCAATACACAAGCGCATTGACCCATCTTTCTTTTTCACAAACAAGATCGGTGCACCCCAAGGTGAAGCACTTGGTCTAATGAATCCTTTATCAAGCAATTCTTGCAGTTGCACTTTCAACTCCTTCAATTCAACTAAGGCCATTCTATACGGGGCTTTTGATATTGGTCCTATTCCAGGCATTAATTCAATTTCAAATTCAATCTCCCGCTCTGGCGGCAATCCAGGCAATTTCTCAGGAAATACATCTCGAAATTCGTTAACTACACGAACTTCCTCGAGATTAGGCTCCTCCCTTGCATAATCTCTAACTATGGCTAGGTACCCTTGACATCCTCCATCAAGCAACTTACATGCTTCTACTGCCGAAATAAGAGCTACAGGAAAATGGGTTTGACCTCCTAGAAATTCACAACTAGACTGATCAGGTAAAACAAATTGCACCACTCTCCTATAACAATCCATTCTAGCCCGATACTTACGAAGCCAATCCATTCCTATAATAACATCAAAATCATACATAGCCATTACAACCAAGTCTATTTCCATATCCTTTCCTCCCATTGAGATCTTACAATTTTCACACACCAATGTAGACAATACCATATCCTTTAAAGGCGTGGAAACACAAAGAGGCGTCTCAAGCGGCATAACTTCTATCTTATTCAAACATCTATATCTTTCAGACACAAACGAATGCGTTGCACCCGTGTCAAACAATGCATATGCCTTTTCGCCATTAATAAGAATCGTACCTGAGATAACATTCTTGGAAGCTTCCGCTTCCTCCTGGGTAATCGCATACACCCTTCCTTGAGCAGGTGGTCTCTGAGGATTTCCTTGTGGATTTGACCTAACAGCACTCTGATATCCCTGTCGCACTGAGCCAACACTCACTTGCGACCTCTCTCGCGGGCAATTCCTCCTAAGATGTCCCACTTGTCCACAGCCAAAACATTTCTGTTGTCCAGGCTGATAAGGTGCTTTCCCTATATTCAGACCACTCCTTGCTCCTCCAAAATTTCCAAAATTACCCTTCTTCTTCACATTCCAGGTCTGACCTTGACCAGAATAAGGCCTCTTCCCCTTTTTCACATCACTAAAATTAAACGGTTTCTTAAATTCCGACCTTTCCCTCAACAACTCCTGCTCCACTAACTGTGCCATTTCATAAATCTCATTATAATCTCTTATGTTCAGAGGCACCAACTGCTTTCTAATGTCAGTCCTCAGCCCTTTCAAGAATCTCTTAGCCTTCTCCTCCTGATCCTCAATCAATCTAGGAGCATATCTAGACAATTCAGAAAATCTAGCCTTATACTGATCTACAGTCAACCCCTTTTGTTCTAGCTGAACAAATTCAGTAATCTTTCTATCCTTAGCACAGTCAGAGAAATGCTTCCTATTGAAAGCTCTAACAAACTCCTCCCAGCTAACATCAGTACCTGGTGGAAAGATTATGTCCTTCGAAGCTCTCCACCAAAACTTTGCATTTCCCTCCAATTGGTACTCTGCTAAGACTATTTTCTCAGCATTAGTGCAGTCCAACAGCCGGAAAATTCTTTGCATTCCATCAATCCATTGCTCCGCCTCCTCAGGACTTCCCATTCCATTAAACTTAAGTGGCTTCAGCTTTAAAACTGCTCCACTAGTCCTTGAGTACGGCGTTCGCTCCGGCTGTTGCTTTGTGCTGCCTCTCCATCGATTTCCAATATTGGCTAATGCCTGCAGGATATCTTCCATCCGGGGTTCAGCCCTTGCAGCAGAGGCTTCAGCCCTCGATGGATGAGCACTTCCAGCTCGCACCATGACTTTCCTGCAAATTCCAAGCATTGCCTCAGGAATAATCTGAGACTCACTGCCTCCACTCAAAGCAGTTACTATCACTACATAAGTAACATATACATGTTACTGGCACTCAAAACAAACTACTAGGGATCTACGAGTGAATTCTCATCACCCGTTATTCAATTATTTCGTTTTACATCCTATGGTGTGCATTGTCATCATGTTCCTCAATTTCCAAATGAGGCTCCTTATCACTCCACTTATAACCATTCGCTCTGATACCAAAAAGGGCGACTGTGACACCCCGAACCCTTCGCAGGTCGTCACCAGCGCCGGTGTTACATCTTTTACCATCTCTATCTCTTGGCTAAATTAAGCCTTGCCAGATTACAGGCATTTTTTTTTTTAAAGCGGTCCCATGCGCGACTCATAGCGGAAGCAAAATTTACATCGTCATCTATCTCCCTTCCAACCCATGATACAAATACACACCAGCTACACATCAGGATTTTATATACGAACATCGACACTTTATTTACATATTCTTTTAAGATGGGACTCCTCCTTTCTCGGGTCGATACAAAATAAGAAAAGCAAGGACTCTGCCACATCCTTCCTAAAATCTCAAAAAGAAACTATCAACCCTCTACATCAAGCGCACGAGCTCCCATTAAAGGTGTCGATTATCTACATCAAAAAGCTCGGCTCCTACTCGTCGCGCGTGAGTCTCACACCCAACTCGGTGCATCAGGTGGTGGCGGCGGCAGCATCCCTCGCATAG
This sequence comes from Eucalyptus victrix, assembly GCA_016097545.1. Taxonomy (NCBI): domain Eukaryota; kingdom Viridiplantae; phylum Streptophyta; class Magnoliopsida; order Myrtales; family Myrtaceae; genus Eucalyptus; species Eucalyptus victrix. The sequence goes on along the minus strand of CM027843.1, from coordinate 40,347,986 downwards.
CACCATCTCGACGGACGTGAATAGAAATGAACTCTTGTGTGACAGGGCCCCCAACCAGGCCGATATCATACATAACTAAGCATCGCACTCGGATGAACGTCAAACCGGGCACAGAGGGACAATCTAACTCCGTACACTCCCCCTCAGCATCAGACGGCAGACCGTAAAATACCCCACGCGAAACAGCAGGTAGCGGCATAGTGCTAATCTGAAATGTTATCCCTAAAAGGGGTGAGTACAACCACTCAGCAGATAGGGAAATCCAATAACAAATCAGTGCACCATGCATACCATCATACAATGTAGGCATTGCTTACCTTTTTGATGTCAAGCGTATTCATGCATCATCATGGCATATATATCATCATCATGGCATCTCATATATCATGCATATCACATCATCATTAACCATGCATCACCATGCATATCACATCATATCATCATTAGCCATGCATCACCATGCATATCACATCATATCATCATTAGCCATGCATCACCATGCATATCACATCATATCATCATTAGCCATGCATCACCATGCATATCACATCATATCATCATTAGCCATGCATCACCATGCATATCACATCATCATTAGCCATGCATCACCATGCATATCACATCATATCATCATTAGCCATGCATCACCATGCATATCACATCATAGATCAATTTCCACTTTTATATATCAATTGATCCCCACATTATCTTTTCTCAAATCATCAAATTCACCATCGTCACCATCCCTTCGGGCGAAAAACCTCCGACGGGATCCCGTATCCCAGCCATCTCATGGCCACTTTGGGCTTCCGGCCCCCACATTCGGGCATCTCGCATCTCAACTAGCATCACGAGGCATTCCCTTCGGGCGAAAACCTCCGATAGGGCTTCCGGCCTTTACCCTTCTAACCGGGGATCTCGCACCCTAATCCTGGCATCGCGAGTCACTCCCTTCGGGCAGAAACCTCCAACAGGGCTTCCGGCCCCCCACATTCCGGGCATCCTGAAACTCCCAGGGAATCTCTGGAATTACGCCCCCAGGCCACCAGACAACATCCTCCACCACAACCTCTTACTCACATACCATTTTCCACTTTTTATCATTCTTTTCATCTTGTTATTTCATGGCATATGATTTACATACATGCATCACAATTCATGATCATTCACACATCAATGCCATATAACAATACATCATAATTCATGATCATACATGCATCAATGTCATATAGCAATGCATCATAATTTATGATCATTCATACATCAGTGCCATATAACAATACATCATAATTAATGATTTCACATGCATCAATGTCATATAGCAATGCATCATAATTCAATAGGACTCATGGCCAATAAAATAATTCACCTTTTATTTTATTATTATTATATTATTTTATTATTATATTATTATATTATTATATTATTATATTATTATATTATCTATTTTCATAAATAAATATTATATTTAATATTTATGATTTTCCAAAAATCATAATCTTCAATCAATCCTTAAACAAACAATTAGAATCAGATTTCACATAAAATCCATGGCTAATTCGCATTTTACATAATTTCCCAAATTTCCACAAAATACACACAACATTCGGATCACGGCCAGATTGCACAGTTTTCGAATTAATTCAATTAAAATACTCATATGACCTCCGAAAATTCCCAAATTTTACAGGATGATAGCCAACACATTTTAGTACATTTTTCATGAAGAACTCTTAGCCAAATTCTTTATAGATTAATTTATATAACTCCACAAAGCTTCTGGAACCTCTACCGTTTCGTCCAGAACGTACATCACCGAAAAACTTAGGTTTGACCCATCAAATCTCTTTCGTTTCTCCTGAAATTCGAGTATGTTATATATCAATGTGTCCTTTAAAATTTTCATGAAGGGATCTAGGTAAAATACCCAGCTTTTGGTCACCATTTTAACCCATGAAATCTCGGGTGTCTCGGTTCACTTCAACAGAACCATCCGTCTCAAAGATCTAGCCGATTCACCAAGTTATACTTGTTATTTTCGCCTCATTTTCGAGTATGTTGTAGCTTAGGGTGTTTCCTACAACTTTCAAGAAGACAATAAAGTGAGATCTCCAACAGAAATCGACATGCAACCAAGAAATCAACAAAAGGTCAGTAGGAAATTCGCAGATCTGAGGTCTCCGTATAACAAAGCTTTTGACCCCACATATCACCATCTTTTTCCATGAAATTCGAGTATGTCATACCTCAAGATATTAGCTTCAACTTTCATGAAGACACCGAAGCCAAAATCGCACTCCAAGTACACATGCAAGCTCGAATAAGATACTGTCTACCACCAACCGAACGGAAACAGTCACATAACATGAACACATTCAACCCTTACTTCGGTATTTCGCCCAAATCACCCCTCAAACCGAACATGCAACCATCAAACAACATGCAAGAGAAGTAAAGGAACCCCCACTTGTCTCAAAGATGAACCAACAGCAATGAACGGCGGCGTACGGCGGTCGGACTAGGTGGGCATACGGCGAACGGGTGGCGGGAACTCTCAGCTCCACCTCCTCTCTCTCGGTCTCTCCTCTCCCTTTCTCTCGAAATCTCTCTCTCCCTCTCACTTCTCTTGGACGAAAATGAAGAAGCAACCGGCCACTCTCTCTCCAAATCCCCTTTTTATACTCCCCTAGGCTCATCATAGGTAATGATTGATCCACCACACCCATGGCCAATACATGCTCTTCCTTTGGCCACTTGTAATTTAAATTTTTGAAATTTGATTTGGGTTAATGGGCTTGGGCTTAGGCCCAACCGGCCACTCCTTCTTGGGCTGGTCGAAAATCCTTCTTGGGCCCAATGGGCCGACTAGCTTGGCCCACCAAGCTCTAGGCTAATGGGTCCAAGGCCCATTTCAAAAATAACCCTATTTTCTCTTTTTTTTTTTGAATTCCTTTTAATTAATATTTCTAAACTCAAATTTCATCTTGGCCAAAGTCTTGGGATATATTTTTAATTATTGAAATTTAAATCATATGGCCAAGCATTTAAATTTAAATTTCCACAACACAAGCAAAATTCAACAAATTAAAAGACAAATTAGCCAAAACATAAGCCATAAAATTCTATCACCTAATTAAAGACATTTAACACACCTTAAGGCTCGGCTTTGAATTTCCGGGATGCCACATAGGTGCCCTTGCTTAGGTGCTCCGATGATCCGAGGGATCCCAAAAGAGCCTAAGTGTGGTATCAGAGCAAGAAGGGAGATCTGTTTCGAGAGATTGAGGAGCATCAACTATTCGAGAGAATGTCGAGCCAAGAAGCTGTTATGGATGTAGAGGTCGTCCAAATCAAGGAGACCCATGGCAGGAGCAAGAGAAGAGAAGCCTCAATGGACGTCGTAGCTGCGCTTGATGAGAAGCTCGCGAAGGTAAAGAGTGCCATGACCGAGTTCATGGAAGGACTCAATGATGTGAGGGACCACATCATGGAAATTGAGGTCTCGCTCCATGAAGACTTCACAAACAACATCAACCAAACTATGACCCCATTGCACGATAAGGACGAAGCCCTTGAAGTGTCAATTGACTTTCTGAGGGATCGAGTCCAAGTGATTGAGGAAGAGAATCCTTGTAGGGACGAGGTCGAAGCCATGAAGGCGGAGATTCAAGAGCTCAAGACCGAGCTTGCCCTATGCAAGATGAGCATCGCGAATGGGATGATGCCCATGCAAGCGGTGCCCAAGCTAGAGGTACTGAAGCCCAAAGAATTCAAAGACAACCAATCCGCCAAGGAGGTGGACAATTCGTATGGAGCATGAAGCAGTACTTTAGTGCTGTCAACATTCAAGATGAAGTGATCAAGGCTAGAACCTCTTCAATATTCCTCACTGATATCGTAACGCTTTGGTGGCGTAATAGGTGTGACGAGACATAGTGAGGTACTGATCCCATGAACACATGGGACGACTTCGTGAAGGAGTTTCAGGACTACTTCTTCCTCGAGTTTGTTAGCAAGAGGCCTGTAGCAAGCTCTATCGCCTCAAACAAAGAGGGATGATTCGAGAGTATGTGAAGGAATTCCCCGAGCTCAAACTCCAAATCCACAATCTCGGAGAGGAGGAGGCTTTCAGAGCGTTCATGGATAGACTTAAGCCATGGGCACAACTCGAGCTTAAATGTTAGGACGTCAAGAGTCTCATGAGAGCGCTAAGTGTGGTCGGATCCCTCATCGACCTCACCAAGGCCAAACTGAAGAATCAAGCAAGGGATTGGAGGTCAGATCGATCCTCCGAGGACGAAGGAGGAAACACTCCCCAAGGCCCACACGACCAAGGTGTTCAAGCCAAGTCATGGGGAGAAGGAGTGTCCAAGCCGTCCTTCCAAAAAGGTTGATCCCAGGTGGATTACACTATGATTAAGTTTGACCAACCCCCGCCATCTCTTCGCTTCATTTGCAAAGGTCTGCATTGGACCCAAAAATGCCCGAAAAAGGGCAAGATCAACGCTCTCCTTGCGGTAGAAGAGGAGGAGGAGCCCAAAGAAGAAAAGTGACAAATCCGACTTGGAACTATGAAGTACATCAATGCCATTCAAGCCCATTAGCCGTTTGAAAAGAAGGAAACTACCTCTAACACGGACATGTTCTTTGTAAAGATTGAGGTATGTGGGCGAGCCCTATACACCTTCGTTGACATGGGCCCTTCGAACATGTTCATGTCCATCAAGGTAGCTAGGGCCTTGGGACTCTGTGTGGAGCCAAATGGGAAATCGTTCAAAGCCATCAACTCAGATGGACTCATGGGCATAGGAACAACTCCTTATGTCGACGTCTAAATCGGAGGATGGAAGGACAAACTCTCATTTAAGTGTTGACACTTTAATTTTGCTATTTTTATTAGAACTTAATTGCATAGATAAATAGGGATTAGTCTTTATGCCGATGTGCTGCTTGTTGCTGCTCGAGTCGCCGGCAGCCGAAGCCTTCGCCACACTAGCTTATGACCCGCCTTCCGCTCGCCTCCGATGCAGCCGCCGCCCGCTGCCACTGTTAGCGCCGCCAAGAAGCCCTAGGGTTTCGGCCAAAAACCGAGTCGGGCGCGGGTCACAAACCGAGTAGGGTTTTGGGCGAATGTGGGCCGGTTTTTGGTTTTTGGGCTTTGGATTGTGGGTTTGGGTTGGCTTAGTAAGTGGGCTTGTGAGCTTTATTTTAAAAAAATTAGATTAAACTGGGCCTAGTTTGTCTTCAAAAGAGAGGAGGGGACCTCTTGGGCTGGGCCCAAGCTTGGCCCAAATGTCGATCGGACTGACCCGGTCCGGCCCCAAAAAAATGTTATTTTGTTATTTTTTTAAAAATTAAAAATTAAAAAAATTTAACAAATTTTAAAAAAACTTTTAAAAAAATTTTAAAAAAATTTCGAAAATTAAAAAATGTGGGGCTTGGTTAGGAATTGCCATAGTTTGTCTTCTTAGTGTAATTAGGCATTTATTTGCTCGTATTTTAATTATATCTTATATTTAATTTGCATATTTAATTATGTTTATTGCACATGTTTAATTTTACTATAATTAGGATCTTATTAGCCATGGCTGTTACTTTAATGATTGCGCACTCATATGATCACCTCATATATTAGTGGATAAGTATAAAATCAATTCAAACTACCTGCCAAAAATCATTTTGTTAAAATGAACAAGATTAGGTATCGAAATGGCACTAATTGGTTAATTAGTGTAATCAAGTCCCCGATCCTAGATTCTCTGGTTGTGTAGAAAGTGGGTTATACTCCTAAACCTCATGATTTCTAGCTGACCTCAATAGGCTAGTGGCGACTCCTTTTTACAAAATTCCTAAAAATATCTCAATGTCATGTGGGGTATGGGCTTGGGAGAGTCCGTGCCTAATCAAGGGCCATAGGTTCGTTCTTTAGGCAATACTCCTAAACATGTTCCCTCTCCCTGATGGTAGGTCGCGACAACTTGGCGACTCCGCTAGGAAACTTGGTTTTAAACCTTAAAGGACTTAGGCCAAAATTAATCTTGTTCAAAAAAATTTTGTTTGGCAGTGATGATTCCAAGTACGTCCCTAACATTAAAGGTGTTAAATGTTTTTGCAGAATGGGAGGTATAAGGGGAAGTGTTTGCTCACATTTGTCTTGCAGGAAAGTGTAGGGATGTATGGTTTATTTTTTATGTATGAAGTGCTGATTGCTTATAAATTGTTATGCCTACGTCCCCTGCATTGCACTACACCATAGCACACATTAGCTGCTGCCGGACCTGGGCCGCATAGGATCACTTAGGATGGTGTTGAGGTGGATACCACTCCGACTACAACGTGTAGTATGAGTCGCCCATCTCTACCCCGAAATTCTTTCTTCATGTCGAAAGTACCCACCCCGGTCTGCAACCGCGCGACACGGGTCAGTTCTTTGATAAAGCCGGAGTCATGGGTAACTCGACCCAGCCGCGACCTTGTTGGTTCAGTCCAATGATCCCATGGCTTCATTTTAAGCCGTATAGAGTAGAAATCGAACCACATCCCATGTGCATATCTATGTAGTTGAAAAAAACAGAGAAAAAGGTCGGCACTTATTGTAAGTATCATTTTATTTTATTTGCTCATTTTGTATTGCATTTTCATCTTGAAATTTGCGAAAATTAATTGAACGCCCTCAGTGTTATAGGCTTGTGATTAAAAATTGGCAATCACTCTTGATAAGTGAACATTGAATACAAGTTCTAAACACTTTAATTTGGTCTATTGAACATATGGTTTTGTATTAATATCTAGTTATGGGCCCAAAATCATTTTGAAAAAAAAAAAACTTGCAAATTGTGATTTTAAATTGGGGCACAAAAATTGAAATTGCATTTTCATCAAATTTTCTCATTCTCACATTTTGGGGCTGAAATGCAAATCACATTTTATGTATAGATTTCTCAAAATGGAAGTCACTTCTTTCAAAAATCAATGTCATTTTTGCATATGAAACTTTTGGAATAGAGTGTACATTCGATTGATAACCGTCGATTGATTTTTTAATGATGCCCCTCCTCTTTTGACTAATCCTGGTGAGATACTAAAACCCCATAATAAGGACTGTGGGAGCATGTACCGTCGTCTCAATTTTATTATAAGAATCGACCTCATTGAGATATCATTTTCTCTCATTCATGTAATGACATTGTTGTTTGCAGGTTGCTCCATGACATTTTTGTGTTGGGCCACATAGAGAAATGAATTCAAGAGTTAGGACAAGAGTGGATTTTTACTTTCATCTGTGCAGGAGTTTTTTTATATTTTATCGTTATCTTTATTCTTGTCAAGAACCACGTTTTCCATTTTGGGTTTTGATTATGAATCCAATTGTTGCTTTTGTAAATCATGCGACTCATTTTTTTTTTCTAATGATGAAATTCGGTTTCGTGAAAATCATTTAAAAAAAAAAACCAAAACAAAACAAATTCAGAAGTGTTTCAAGCAAGTCTTTACGTCTACCTTCCAAAATGAATTCCAAGAAAACTTTACTTAAGGCCCTCTCTTCATGTGGTCACTTTCTCAGGAAGGATGAGGTGTTTATTTGAGATCGGCATCTGCCCCTTCTAAAAGATAAAAGTGTAGTATCATGGAACCCGAAAAGCAAGCATGCATCGAGGCTTTGTCAGCGCCAATCATCCAAGAGAGGCGGAACAAAATTGAATTCCATTATGAGAAGTTCCTTTATTTGGAGATGCCTTACGTGCCAAAATAGCCCATCTATCTCGTTCACTTTGCATGATGAGACAAATGAAGAGAGTTGCCAAGCATCCAAAAAGACGAATTCGAAGGAAGAGTAAACTGTAACGATTCCAGTTATTCATTTCCGATACCGTTTTTGACATGACTTTCTTTTCATTGTCAAGGAGACATCAAGAGTGCCAAGTTTTGTTATGTTCCCAACAAATGCGATGGAGTATTTTTAAGTCCTGTTCATCTTAAACAAAGAAAGATTCAAATGAAACAAAGGGGCTATATTGTCCATTCCTCCATGAGAGATACTTTGGGATATTGATCGCCCAACTTTGAAAAGACGGATTCAAACAGAACAAAGGGTGATAAATGAAAAATAAGAAGTTGTACCTTGACCATAGAAGCGGCGCTTTTTACCAAGTAATCAGGAAAACATCAAACGCTTAAAGGCGAAGGCAAGGGAAGGGTATTGTCGAGTTATCGAATATCCATGAAGGTAAATCCAAGAGATGTTAGTGCCCAAAGGATGAAAGTGAATGAAGGGTAATAATGTATCGTTTTCAACATTTTAATCCTAAGGATTTTTGCACTAACATATTCTTTTACATTCTTTATAGGGTTACCAGGTCACCATGCCGCAGGTAAGCACCCTTCTTCTCAATCTTTTTTTTTTTAAGTCAAAAAAAAAAGGAGAATTTCCATTACAAAAAGAACCTTTGACGCTTTCCTAGAGACAAGCACAAAAATGAAAAATTAAGAAAAAAAATTCAAATTTTTTTAGCATCATTTTTATCTCAAAATTGTTTTCCTCGTTTTGTGGGTTATTCATTTTAAATCAAATTTTCCTATGGAGATTGATCTACTCAGATGATCTCGACAGAGTGAGATTGAGACGTTAACCATGCCAAACAAGAAGCGCTTAGGATGAAGAAAGGCAAGCCACTTCCAAACACGTCATTCAAACACTTTTGAGAGTTGAGTGAAAGGTCACCTTCTCTTAAGACGAAGGATTCATTCGCATTGAGCGCAAAGATCGGAATGATAAAGGCATTTCCTTCATCAATCTTAAACGCCATGCTAATTTCTTGCTAGCCCTTTGGGCCAAATAAAACCGATCCTTCAAAGTACCCTTGTCGAGAACGACCTTACATTGGGGCAGTATAGGAGGTTACGGTCATGTTGTGGAGCGAAAGATTGAGAAAGATTTTATTACTTTCACTTGCATTAATCTTCTGGTGGTAGCTTCAGAGGAATTCTCATCAAAGCTTGACTCGTCCCAAGGTGAATGAGAGCATTTCCTTCTCTACCCAAACACCGATACACATTGCTTTAACCAATTTGGGCCTGATTATTCATTTCTGAACCCCGAGCGATGATCATCTCTCTTCACTGGGGCAAGGCATAAGAATTGACCAAATACAATTGACAGTCACGAGAAAATGTGAAAAGCATCTCAAAAATCATAAGAGCTACAAAAGCTCAAAGAGCAAAAAAAGTTTGACAAACTAGGGGGCATGAAAAAGCAGTGTGCCTGGTAAAAGTAAGGCCAATGCTCGTCAAGGAAAAAAAAAGCCAAAAGGCTGCATCTTATGTGAGAAAAAAAATTGTCAAAGTCAAAGTGCTTGCGTAAAAAATCATTGCAAGTGCAAAGGAAATTAGAAAAAGGAGCAAAGCTCCCATGCATAAATGATTAGTCAAGGGACTTTTGAGATGTGCTGTGTTTCAAAAGCCAAATGCTTTCGAAAGGTCAAGTGACCCGATCACGATACCATGATGATCACCGACTCTTAAAAATCCTCTTGAAAATTTTAAGCCTTTCAAGCCTCTCCCAAGCCAACATTACAACCCCCTTCCAAAGTCTCTTCTGATTGGGATGGTTTGAATGAAAATGAGAATACCACAAAAAAAGCTATCACTTGAACGAGTGGAGGTAATTCTATCTTGTCTTATCTTCAAAGTTCTCAACTTGTAAACCCGATGAAGATAACGACAATTGTTCCTTTATTGGCCTCAAAGCAATAATTCCTTTGTGTAAGCCCTAATCGAGCCTATCTTGCGGTCCTTTCAAAAGACCTTTTTGATCGATCAGATTGTGCTCATCGCGAATGCTTCTGAAAGCCTTTCAAATGGGTTATGTGAGATACCCTCAGCAATCAGTTACTTCCCACGTGAATGAATGAGATCAAACAGCCATTTTATCGAGAGTGTGTGAGAAACTCTTTTTGACTAAGAAGCTCTAGCTTGGCATGCTTAATGAGCCTTTTTCACGAGTTGTAGCCATTCTGATAAGAACTTGACTCCCGGAGAATTTGATGATTAATGATATATCCCCAAGCAAAATGACAATTTTGCGCTACATGATGCTAATTGACATCAAATGTTTTCTTTAAAGCAGTCAAACTTAGCTTGATTAGCTTGTTCAATTAATGCTATAATATTGTCAATACGTCTCTTGATGACATCCCTAATGACATTTGCTCAAGTTGAGTTTGGCAGGATTCCTCAATGAAGCTATGCAGTCTTCAAGGGGTTAACAGGTGCTTCCTTAAAAATCAAAGGTTCATGGTCAGCCTTAAATCATGTCATCTCCAAAGGTTCGTGGGTCTATCCTTAAACCACAAGGTTCGTGGGTTTATTCTTAAACCACACGGTTCATGGGTCAATCCTTAAACCACACGGTTCGTGGATCAACCCTTAAACCACACAGTTCGTGGGTTAATCCTTAAACCACAAGATTCGTGGGTTTATCTTTAAACCACATGGTTCGTGGGTTTATTCTTAAACCACGCTTTTAAAATGTTCATGAGTCTATCAATAACTACGGTTTTTCAAAAGGTTCATGGTCAACCTTAAACCATGTCACCTACAAAAGTTCATTGATTTTCCTCAAATCATGCATTTTCAGCCCAGTCGAAACCCGTTGTTACACGGTGAGACCCCATTCTTCTTCTTCTTATGACACAGTGTGCTTTTGTAGCCTGGGGTATCTCTTTCTTGTTATGACACGGCGTGCTTATATAGTCCAGGGTCTCTCTTTCTTCTTATGACAGACGTGCTTCTGTAGCTCAGGGTCTCTCTTTCTTCTTATGAGACAGCGTGCTTCTGTAGCCTGAGGTCTCTTCTTTCTTCTTATGACACTGTGTGCTTCTGTAGTCCAGGGTCTCTTCTTTCTTCTTATGACACGGCGTGCTTCTCTAGCCTGGGATCTCTCTTTCTTCATATGACATGATGTGCTTATGTAGCCCAGGGTCTCTTCTTTCTTCTTATGACACGGCGTGCTTTTGTAGCCCGGGGTCTCTTTTTGTTCTTCTTATGACACGGCGTGCTTCTGTAACCCGGGGTCTCTCTTTCTTCTTATGACACGGCGTGCTCCTGTAACCCAGGGTCTCTTCTTCTTCTTATGACACGGCGTGCTTTTATAGCCCGGGATCTCTTCTTCTTCTTATGACATGGCGTGCTTCTGTAGTCCGGGGAGCTTTTGTAACCCGGAGTGCTTTATAGCCTAGAGTCCTTCTTCCTATGATAAGGAGAGCTTTGTAACCCGGAGAACTTTTGTAGCCCGATGTCTTCTTTCTTCTTATGACACAGAGTGCTTTTGTAGCTCGGGGTTTTCTTTCTTCCTATGACACGGAGTACTTTTGTAGCCCGGGGTCTTCCTTCTTCCTATGACACAAAGTGCTTTCGTAGCCTGGGGTCTCTCTTTCTTTTTATGACACGACGTGCTTCTATAGCCCGGGGTCTTTCTTCCTCTTATTAACAAGATGCACTTTCATAATTATGAGTCCTTTCTGTCGACCTGACATGTGCCTATGCACCCAAGGTCTCTCTATCGCCCAAATAATTTAGGTGTCTTCTGTCTTTGAATGCAACCTCTTCGAGCTCCCATTCAAAGAGGGACAGCTGTTGACACCTAAATTTCGCTATTTCATTTAGAATTTAATCATGTACAAGATTAGGAATTAGTTGAAAAAAAAAGGAAAATAAAAGAAAAGAAAAACAAAACAAAACAAACAAAAAAAGAAGAAGAAGAAAACAAAAACTTGGAAAGGGCTAGGCCGGATCTTGCCTTGGCATGGCCCATGCTGCCTTCTCCCTCCTCCACCTTCGTGTGAAACCCTAGAGAACAGAAGGGGGGAAAAAAAGAAACCAGCAACAGGCAGTAGAGGGAAAAACCAACTAGAGTTGGGGAGGAGTTGGGAAAAAGAGAGCACGAGAGAGCAGAGAGAACGGCAACAGCGGAGGCGGAACAGGGGCAGCACAGAGAGACCGAAGAAAAAAGAAAAAAAGAGAGGAATAACTAAACAGAGGGAGAGAATGAGTGGAGGGGAGGGGGGTAGCGGCGGTGCTGCCCGACGCTGTCCGAGCTGCTTCGCTGCCTCAACCTGCTGCCTAGGAGCCGCGACCTTGCTGCAACCACCATCTCCGCCCTCGCCTACCTTTTCACTCTAGCCGCGAAGTCGCTGCAGCCCGTGCCGTCGCTCGCCCGTTGCTGCCCTCCATGCCGACGTGCTGCTTGTTACTGCCTGAGTCGCCAGCAGCCGAAGCCTTCGCCACGACAGCCTATGACCCACCTTCCACTCGCCTCTGACGCAGCCACCGCCTGCCGCCGTCAAGCCCGTCGACGCCACTGTTAGCGCCGCTAAGAAGCCCTAGGGTTTTGACCAAAAACCAGGTCGAACGCGGGTCGTAAACAGGGTAGAGTTTTGGGCGAATGTGGGCCGGTTTTGGGTTTTTGGGCTTTCGATTTGTGGGTTTGGGTTGGTTTAGTAAGTGGGCTTGTGAGCTTTATTTTTAAAAAATTAGATTAAACTAAGCCTGGTTTGTTTTCAAAAGAGAGGAGGGGACCTCTTGGGCTGGGCCCAAACTTGGCCCAAATGTCGACCGGACCCGACCCGATTTGGCCCCAAAAAAATGTTATTTTGTTATTATTTTTTAAAAAAATTAAAAATTAAAAATTTTTAAAAAATTTGGAAAATTAAAAAAAAAACGTGGGGCTTGGTTAGGAATTTCCATATCTTGTCTTCTTAGTGTAATTAGGCATTTATTTGCTCATATTTTAATTATATCATATGTTTAATTTGCATATTTAATTATGTTTAATTGCACGTGTTTAATTTTACTGTAATTAAGATCTTATTAGCCATGGCTATTATTTTAATGATTGCACACTCATATGATCACCTCACATATTAGTGCAGAAATATAAAATCAATTTAAACTGTCTGCCAAAAATCATTTTGTTAAAATGAACAAGATTAGGTACCGAAATGAGACTAATTGGTTAATTAGTATAATCAAGTTCCCGATCCTAAATTCTCTGGTTGCGTAGGAAGTAAGGTATACTCCCAAACCTCATTTGGTTTCTAGCTGACCTCAATAGGCTAGTGGCGACTTTTTTTTGCAAAATTCCTAAAAATATCTCAATGTCACGCGGGGTATGGGCTTGGGAGAGCTCGTGCCTAATCAAGGGCCATAGGTCCGTTCTTTAGGCAACACCCCTAAACCTGTTCCCTCCCCCCGAGGTAGATCGTGACAAGACCAAACTGACCCAATGGGTTCGGTCCGGTTTCAAGGTACCTAGAACTAATAAATAATTTTTTATTTCATTTTTTGTACTCTTTGAAAGGGCAATCGAGGATTGTACCAACCAAATGGATTTGATAATGAGCGAGGTCAGCTAAGAAAGGCAAGCGATGAGGGTTAAATGAGGTGAGCGTCGAACAGAATGAGCATCGAATGTCGAGTGGGGAGCAACAAGCCAAGCGAGCATCGAGCAGCGAGTGGCACGAGTGACCCAAAGTGAGCGAGGTGAGTGTCGAGTGGCAAGCAAAGAAGTTATTTTTTTCAATTTTGGCAAATTGAAGATTAAGAGAACAAATAAGACAGAAGAGAACAAATATTAGAGGAGGATGCCATAAGGAGTTGTTTATACCTTTTTGGATGCCGTGAGGAGTCCTCACAAAAACATTTTCTTCATTCTTAAATTATAACTATAGACGCCGTAAATGTAAAAGACATTAAAAATCTAAGTTATTAAAGAACAATTTAAAATTACTTGAACTCCTTACTAAAGAGTTGTTCAATATTATTGACGCCGTTTATTTTAAGGTTTTCTTTATACAAAAAAATTATAAATAATATATTAGATATATATATTCAGGGTTGGTCCGGATTGGACCGACCCGAAAATCTCAAACTGAGGACTGATCCACACAGTGTTGGTCCAGGAATTCTAGGACCAAGGACCGACCCATTATCCCTAGGAACCGGACCAGGACCGGCAGGGTTGGGCTGGTTTAGGGTTGGTCCAGGGTTGACCCTGGACTGATGCTGACCCCTAGCATGAAGGCATGAAGAAGGAGTGTAGGTTAATAATACAATAGGGAAAAGACAAAAAGAGGAAAAGAAAGAAAAACATAGCAATTTTTTTTAAAAAGTATAGAAAAGTTTCTTTTCTTAATTTGATTGGCTTGGATCCGAGTTTAGTTTGGGTCGGCGGTCGGATTGGGTTTACAGTCTAAACCTGTTGTCCCGAATATAATAATATTAATATTAAAAATATATTGAAAAAATTCAAAAATATGAAAAAATTAAGAAAAATTAAAAAATTCTCAGAAAATTGAAAAATTTGGAAAAGTCTAAACATTTCAATATTAATTAGAAAAATAACAAAAAAATATTCAAAAATATTTGAAAAATCTAGAACCTTTTGGAAAATTCAAAAATTCAAATTTTCGAAAAATCCAAAAAATTCTAAAAAATAAAATAAAAAAATCTTGAAAAAGGTTAAAATTAATCTTTTGGGTTATTTTCTCCTAAAAAATGGAAGTCTTTCAATTTAGAATCCTGCTCAAGATTGACCAAGCCATTAGGACTCTACCTTAAAGTTTTAGTTGTCCTTAAAGACAAATATTCTTGATTGCGCAATATTGGTACGTTGATTTTGGCTCCCCTTTAGTTTGGTTGGGATTATCATTTATCTTTTCCTTAGAGTTAAATCTTTGCTATCTCGTGAAATGTATTTAATGCTTCCCTTGGTTGCTAATTATTACGTTAATGGTTGTGCACTCGTATGATTACCTCACATATTAGCGGATATGTATAAAATCAATCCAAATTGCTTGACGAAAATATCTTTTTTTTTAAATTTTATTTTAAAATAAACAAGATTAAGTACTGAAAAGGGCACTAATTTGTTAATTAGTGTAATTAAGTTTCCGAACTTAGATTCTCCGATTGCGTAGGAAGTAAAGTACACTCCCATATCTCACTTAATTTCTAGTTGACTCCAATAGGCTAGTGGCGACTCCTTATTATAAAATTCTTATGAACCCTCTAATGTCGCGCGAGGTATAGGCTTGAGAGAGCTCGTATTTGATTAGGGGCCATAATCCAATCTTTTAGGGCTGAGCATGGCAACATTTCTTGGCCGGGGAACAATTTTTTTCAGAAATAATTTTTTTTTTATTTCTATTATGGGGAATAATTTCTTAGCAAAAAAACCCGTTTGATAACTGTACAAAATTTCTATTTCGGAACAAAAAAATAACAGAAACATATTTGATAACTGCACAAAATTTCTATTTCTGGAATATAATAAGAACAAAACACGTTTGGTAACCGCACAAAATTTCTATTCCAGATTTTATTTTAAAAAATTAAAAGTAAGAAAAAAGAATAAATTAGATATTACATAAAAATTGACAAAATCAAAATATTATTAGATTAATAATACATTTGATTAGGTGTAAGCATTCTAGTCAAATATGCTTGTAACATAGGTGTTATTGTAATGGAACGTGAGCTATTATTTTATATCTATGTGTGAGGATCTTTACTTATGTTTTATAGCGTATTGTATTTATGTAGCGCTTTGTTGGAATCAGTATTCACAAACTGATGTTTTGAACTATAATTCTCAATAATATATTTTCTTTTCGCGAATTTTAATGTTTGGTATAGCAAATATCGCGAAAAAAGCACATATGATATTGTCAGTCAAATTAATTTATGCTCATTTCCTTGGGACTAAGTTTTTACTCTTAAAAAAAAAATTGTAATTCTAGTGCATGCGTGGCTTAGGGATTTTAGTCTCTTCTAATCTTGACATGGATGTCCGGTTGGGGTTGGAAATTTCCAACTGTTGGAATGGTGCATGCATGGCGTGGCTTTATTGTCATTATGCATTTAGTTCATAGTATGCTCCTAAAACACTTAGTAAAGACCTCGGTCTCTTGCATTTTGAACCGTCGATGCATCCCATCTTGATGTTACTTTTTACCTTACTTCTTCCGAATTACCTTACTGTCGTTATAAGGTTTTGGCTAATTTTGATAAAGGGAGGTGTTTTTCTTCTCCTCTTTTGCTTTTTTTCTTTCTTGACTAGCATACAAGCTTTGGACGGCGGTTTGTAGGTCTTGAAGTGTCAACTATACAATAACTTACCATTTGCTTCTCTTCTATTTGTCCACATTTATGATACATTCAATGGCATTTATGCTCATGGAGATAGAATTGGATGACCTTAATACTATTAATAGAAATGTATTCATAATAGTTTACAAACACATCGCAAAATTTTTCACTAAAAAACAAAAAACATGTCGCAAAAGTCAGAAATAAAAAGTCATGGAATCTCTTGCATATTGTGATCCCTTGCCATCACATTTGCAATATTTTTCCTGATCATGTTTATCTCGCCTTATCACGTGATGCCTCATCTACAACCTCGTCTTCTGTAGATCCAAGTGGATAATCTAGATCTCCATAAAGGGCAAAGTTCTTGTCCATCTTGTCTTGATCGCGAATATAATTATGAAGAGTACAACATGCGATTACAATATATGCTTGCTTTCGAATTGAAAATGGAGGCATGTGTCTCAAAATGGAGAAGTGATTTTTTAATACTCCAAATGACCTCTCGATAACATTTCTCAATGAAGAATGCTTATGGTTGAGCAATTCTTTTGCTGTTCTAGGCCGTCTTGTTCTACCCCTATACTCATTTAAATGATACCGTTCACCTTTAAATGGAGTTAAAAATCCTGGAAGTGATGCATAACCAGAATCTACTACATAGTATTTCCCTACAATAATATATACATAAATTTTTTATGATATGTAATAGCTATACAATCATAAAGAAAATCACTTAATATAGACAAAACAAATACGTGGTGGTGGTCGAGAAAATTGCAATCGAGGAGTCTCGAGTGCTACCAAGAGAACCCGACAATCATTGGCAGATCCTTCCCACCTAGCATATACGAAAGTAAATTCCATATCAAATGAACAAGCACACATCACATTTTGAGTGGTAGTCCATTTCCTGCCTCTAAATAGGATTTGTTTTGATATAGGGACGGATGCATTAATGTGGGTGCCATCAATAGCACCAATGCAGCCCTGTGATTTTATGAAATTATAGCGTTAGACAATATTATCAACTATATATATTTTAATAATGTAAAATTGATATTAAAATCATACCTTGAAGTAACGTGCATGGTTAGGATTGATAAGAATCTCCTCTGGAACAATATCAAAAGAAGGCGGCCTAATAATCTCTTTTGATAATTTGAGAAATGCTTTTAATACCAGAGTGAAGAACTTACTGATTGTTTGTCCCGAACGTTGAAATCTCTCATATAAATCTCTATTTGTGTTTTTGTGACAAACCATAAATAAGAAAATCCCAACTTATTCATCTACCTTTACATATCGAGTATCTTTCAGCCAGCCTCTTGCCTTCATTATATCACATAGGTTAAGAAAAACATGTCTCTCTAACCTGAATGCTTCATATATCCTATATGAATGTCCATAAACAATTTCCCTTACCCATTCGGCTCTTGATAATTTACTGTCCCTAATAGGCTCTTTCGTATGCAAAGACATGTCCAAATTAACAAGAGATAACCATGCTATTATTATGTCAATATCAAAGTCATCCAAATACCATTCAACTACTGCTACCTCTTCATTAGACACACTATTTGATTCATCTTCCATAGTACCTATGCCATTACACAAATATAAGAAAATCAATATAGATATATGTAAAAATAAAAATAAAAAAATAGAAACCAATAACGTAAGTAATAGAGTGAAAAGGCAAACCAAATATAAAAATTTAGCACAATCCATCATATCCAAACCACAACACAAATACAAAAATCTCAACATCAATATCTTGAACAACAAAATAACAATCAACAACATAAAAAACATAGTCTAATAAAACCCCATGCAATCCACGACACATTTCCTAACATCCACTAAAGACATTAGAGAAGTCAATATCTCATTTCAGTTGGGGTTTTGATAAAAGCCTTCCTCCACGTGACATTATCGCAGGCTCGCTCCACTGCTTTGCTATAGAGATCTTGGTCCAACATAGGCATGGCAAGTAGGGTATCAATCACCACAGATATGGAGAATGGATCTATAGGTGGTGATGTCACTTGTGAGTTGACAGAACCACTCACAGATTGATTAACCCTACTTTTGATCATCTCTGGCAAGGCTTTGCAGGTGCTAGCAGCATCAAATGATTGACTCTTCCTTCTCCTCTTAGTATTTGGAGTTTTATCCATCCTATGTTTGTCATGAACTGGAGTAGGAGTTTTGTCAGACATAACATCTTCCTCATTAACATGCTGTGCACCAAAGTCCTCTGGTCCATTATCTGCATCATCACCACCAATGTTAAATTCATCCTACATCACCAAATCTTCGGCATTTCCTGCTGCATAGTCCCTAGTAGCATATGTATCACCAAATACAATACACAAGTCAGGATATTGAGGAAACCCATCATTCTTGAATTTCACCCACTCAATATTATCCTGCAATTTTCACAATGATGACATATATCAGCAATACAATTAAATATATTGGATGTACATATATAGTGCTACGAAAATGATCAAAGGTTAAATCATAACTTGATATGAGATTTTCATATGCTTGGATCATCAACAACAACTTTTTTGTTCACATTATCCCAGCCAAATCCGAATTGTGAAATAAGCTTCTTGAAACTAGCATACTGCTTTTTCAATTTGTTCACCTTATTTTTCAACTGTACAACAGTAAATTGAAGTTCTACTCGTTTGTTAAATTCTATCCGTATGTTATTCCACCATGCTTTGTTGAAAGTAAAAAAGGTGCGATTTCCTTTTTTGACCTCTTCTACCAACAAACTGGCGAACAAGTTGGTTAAAGGCTTAGTCCACTTTGCGATGAATGCCTCTTTTTGGGATGCCATGTAACCTTCACTAGTTGAACAACATATGAGTTCAAGACAATTAAAAAGAAAGTGTAACATGCTACTACCTTCTTTTCTCATCACCATCTTTTAGACTAAAGAAAGACACAAGCATCAAAATGTCATTATAGCTCTAAACATTGGATAGCTATTCAGTACATAAACATTGGGTAGCTATTCAATGCAATATTTGAATTCTCAAATGTTTCATTTCATTATTGTATATTTTTTCAAGACAATTTGCTCCTCAAAACAAAGAACCAGCAAGATCAGTAAACAAAGAACCAACAAAATCAGCAAAACAAAACTAGCAAAATAGGAAAACAGCAAAATTAGTAAACACAAATCAAGCTGAAACTATTGCAGAATTAACAGATTTCAAATATGTTTTTCAGCAACCAAACGACATCCATTATGGGCGTACGACATATCAAATCGAAGATCTAGAAGTGTATTTTTTATGTCTAGAAGGGCTTGAGGTCAAAAAAATTCATCTCGCACTTCGTTTCAGCCAAAACAGTAAGTCCATCACAAAGATACGAAATTGCAGAGTAATACAAATCAAGCTCAATCAACCTCAAGTTCATGATCATTGATTGTTAATCCACAAAAAATCATCCAATAACATCATCGATCACCAGATCTAAGCATATTATGTGAATCTAAAGTCGAATCCTAAGCTCGATCCGTGAAGCTAAACATAACATCCAGCAGAAAATCAGTTCCTCACCAAGCATGACTAAATCATTTGTTTGCACCAGCAACATCATATCAAGATAACCAGCTTTCTGTATTACTTGAATCCTCACCATACGAAAGCACAATTCAAGAGAATGACAAGCAGGGAAAGCTTAATACAACATCATAGCAGAAGACAACCAATATCTCTAGACTCATAACCAAGATTCAAACAAAAAAGTACCAGATAATTGAACCACAAAGCCATTAGTGAGGACGGAAGTGATACAACAATAAGCTTTAATAGGCAAACTAATCACACATGATAACAACAAATCACAGCAGTGATTCACTTTACTCATTACTAACAGCAATAACCAAGGATCAGGTACAAGAAAGGAATCAACTAGGAATGAGCTTCAAATTAACGAAAACATGATTACACTGATGAGCAGAAGGTTGTCTACATATGACAGACTAACTACCTCTTTGCTTTCCTATTTGATGCGAGACTAGATGTTAGGAAAAAGAATCTCAAAAATACTTTCTAATTCCTACATGAGATACTCCAACAAGAAAGACAATGAACATTGCAAACTTGCAGTTAAATCAAAAATCAAAGCAATTATCAGCACATAAGACGGCATCCTCATTAAGGTGCTCTCATTTATAAGCGTTCATCCCCTTTGCTTTATAGTTTTGTAAGGTTGGGCATCCCTTGCTAGTTTATGAACGAATCAGATAGATATAACTTTGAATCTATGAGATATTTCTTGATCAGAAAATTGTCACAAAAAGTTTGATGAAGTACATACCCAAAGCTTCACACAAGCATCAATGACAACTAGAATTAGGCATATAAAAATAATAAACTGAACATGTTGTTCTAGTAATCAATACTTCAGCAGCATTGACAGATTACAGCAGAGTTTCAGGTATGCAATTGATAGGGGAAAATAGAGAAAGAATGAGCGTCATATCGAAAGAGAGAGAGACAGATCGCATAGGCCTTATTCAATCTAAATCAACCATAAAATTCAGTAAATATATGTGCATAAGGCGCAACATGCTTATCTACATCCAAGAAATGAAGCTTTCCTTCATTTATCATGCATATCCCGAACCATTAGGTCCAGGTATCCACTCTACCTCCATTGATCAAGGGCGACACAAGCACGGGGGAAGCAACGTGAGAGAAGCGAGCACAAACAGAGGCAACACGATTCAACTTCAGAAAAAGTGAGAATCACCACTAGAACAGGTACAATGAGAAGGAATCAAAGCAACAAACCTGATTTAGGATAAGACAACCACGAGGTGACGCGACCAAAGGCGATGCGAGCCGGAGAAACTTGACCAAAGGTGACGGGACTGCAGGCAATGGGATTGGAGAGAGGCAATCGGAGGTGATGGCACTGCAAGCGGCAGATTCAACTTCAGAAAAACTAGAACATGTACAATGAGAAGTAATCAAAACAACAAACCATATATGACCAACCGACTCGAGAACAAATTATTAGCAAATCTGACAAAAGATAAGCACAAGTCCACTCAGAATTCTACAACTCTTAGCTCTGGCCTTTCTTATAGTGAACAATCATATGATATATGATACTAAAGTCTCGGAAGTATGCAAAACCACCAATGCAAATCATACCACTCAGTGTAAGGATTTCACATTAGCTCACCCTCCCCGCACCCCCCACCAAAAAGAAAAAAAACACACACACACACACACACAAAACACTTTATTATTAGAGATGTGAGCAAATAGGTTGTAATCGAGGCAGCTCTGACATATCTAACTCAATGCTATGTCTTCGATAATTGACCAAATCAAATTAACTTCTCTGCTAATTGATACAATATAATCCAATAGAAGTGAAGGTAACGTCGTATAGATCCTCATCATTAATTCGCCCGCCTACACTGCATTTTTACACATTGAAAAATAGCAGACCCTCGATCAGTCAAAACCCGGAAAACATTGCACCATCAACCCAAGAGAATTCGATAAAAAAATAACATCGCAGACGAGCTGAAAAAAATTAAGGGTTTTGAATTCATTCAAACCAATCACAGCCCTCAACGACGCAACCTAATATACAATTACAATCACTCCCATCAATATAAACAGAGATCATCTAGACAAAGGTCAAACCAATCACACCCAAAAAAAAAAAAAATCCTCATGACAAAGCCACGGACAAGCTCGTGACATCACAAGAAAACCTTGCAAGAAACGCGGATCTCCGAATGGTACCTCTCTCTTTCTGCAAATTGCAAAGAAGGGTTCTCCGTTTTTCACCCTGGGAGAGAGAACGCACCTTATTATATCGGATCCTATAGTAAGGGCCTCTGTTTTCAAGGCCAGTTTTGTCTTCCCCAGAAGAATACAACAATCCACATTAAGATCACAATCACCCTCGTCGCGACTAGAGACGACGAGTTTGACGGCACCGAAGAGAGGCGGAGGCGATGGGACTGGACGCAACCGGCTCGGAGAGAGGCAACCCAACCAGAGTGTCGCGTCGCAACCAGAGACGACGGGATTGACGTCACTGAAGAAAGGCGGAGGCGACGGGACTAGACGCAACCGGCTTGGAGAGAGGCGACCTAACCGGAGACGAGACCGCTGATGACAGGACTGGCGACGACAGGATCGGCGATGACAGGACTAGCGACGACGAGACCGGCGGCGACGAGACCGGAGAGAGGCGACCGGAGATGAGATTGGAGAGAGGCAAGCGAACGAAGGGAGAGGTGAAAATGGAAGAACGCGAAAGTGAAATTAGGGTTGCCCAATTTATTTCTTATTTTTGTTCCTGGGAATTCTTGGCCGGGAACGAGAAGTAATTTTTTTTTACTTCTCATTTCTATTCCAAAACCATTCCCGGGAACAAAAAACCAACTTGCCGTTATCAAATGGGTTTCTATTCTTTTTTTGTTCCGGGGAACAAAAGAATAGAAATTCTTTGGCCAGGGAATGTTATCATGCGCAACCTAGGTAACCCCCCTAAACTTATTCCCTCTCTTAAGAGGTAGGTCACAACATCTAGGTGATCCCCCTCAATGACTGTGATCTCATTTTGGGTATGCAATTCTTTCATAGTGTGAGGTCCATGATTGACATAAGGACCAAAACCATTATGATCCTCGATCCGCAATGCTTAGTGATGATCCCCATAATGAAAGGAGTGATCAACACCAAGACCATCGCCATGATCCGACGCCTTGAAAAAAGTCTGAAGGCCGAGAAGTGCATGACCGAGTCACAACCAAAGCCACCATCCTTGGAGAAGCCGAAGGTAGAGTTGGATTCTCTTACTCCAACTCGCGACATGATGATCCAAGTGCTCTTCCTCAAGGTTGAGTGCTTACCGTGTGCCATGCCTGAGCCAAAGTTGGAGCGGTATTGTCCACCATTCGAGAGGCTAAGAACCAAGCGAAATTGGAACAAGAGGGCTTGAGCTCGTGCCAAGAAGATCGCTCTCCAAGCCGAGAGTGATGAGGGCGTTGCTTGAATGAGTGGGGGAGAATGTCATAGTTGCGAGGTTCCCGTGACTAAGGGACCGTGCATTTTTTAGGAAGACCTCTCGAGATTGCCCGGGTTTCCCGCAAAAGCTTCTGGAATGTTCCAAGGGCGGGCAATATAGTAATTGCGCCGGAGTCTAGAACTCTCTTAGCATGAATGTCAGTAGTTGGTAGGTTGGACAATATGATATCGTCCGCCGGATGAAATCTCGATCAATAGTTGTAATATGAGGGCATCAAGTATAAAATGGGTGTCTTTCCCCTTATTTGTATCAATCCAACCATTCAGTAATCTAAAGTTCATTTTTCTCTTTTAGAGGTTCTTTCTCTAAAAACTTTCTCCCTCTATGATCAAGATGAGCGAGCGAGCGATCAATCCAAGCAAAGCTTGACTTAAGCGGCATGATGATCCAAACGATCCCAAAAGAGCCTAAGTCACCGCACAGTCACGATCACAAACGATCGGCCTGTGATACATGCATGAGACATTGCAAGAATATGTGGGCATTATGTGGCCTCTCATGCAAATCTCTTTCAGGAGATCTCACGCAAACTTCTCTCAATAGACATGTGGTCTCTCATGCAAAGGATTTTAAGAGATAAGTGGCATATGGAATAATGCCATTTGAGGAGAATTCATTCTCCTTTAGCCATGTATATGAGTAAACGTCTATACATTTTACCCAAAGTAAAGATGATTATTATAACCGAATAACCCATGACATCATTTGTATAAATAAATAATAATTAGTACTAATCATCTAAAGTTAAACAATGTAAAATAACCGATGACATCTGAATTCACCAAAATTATGGTTAAACCATACCGAACATTTAGGAAAATCTTGAGTTAGAATAATTTGAAACTTGACAATCACTAATCATCGAGTTTGCAAGCTCAAGATCCTATTCAGCCGTGCATGAATGCATAGCATGGTTCATAGGGTGGTAAATGGTAAGCGAGCCAAGTCGGGTTGAATTCGATATTGCATATCATATTTGAACAGCTCGGTATCTCTTGGACTTTGGTTTGAAGGTTTCTGTTATTAAAATATGGGTGCACCAGTGCTTCTGTTTTAGAGGATATTGATGTAACGTGGAAATCGGTGTACAAATGTAGTTGAAAACAACTTCGCTTTTTATGAAGTATTTGATGCCTACAGTTTGAAATGAGTAAATCTCAGAGATGCAAGAATCATTTTATGAGATAATTCTTGGCACATATTCATTCATTCTATCCCTCCAAATATTTATTCGGGGTGACTTTTGGCAAATTTTATGGCATTCAAAATTTAATTTTACTTCACGGGAAATACTCGGAATCTTGTAAGATACACGTATATTTGTGCACTAAAAGTCCTAAAATTTATCATGAAGATGTGATTGAGTTCTGAAAAGGGCAATTAAGTACTTATGATTTTGTGAATATCCCCAATTTGCCATTACAACTAAAATGTACACCTAGACTTATAATCCTGTGTATGCTTATCTTTCTCGTTTCGTTTCGTTTCCTGCATGGCACGAATCGCATGCACATCCAATAACAATTACATAACCATGTATATCAACATTAATCTCCCGATACTTTCCATATTGTAAAGTGGGCTTTTGAAAAATTCTATGCGTCTTAACATCTCTACCCTACATGTTGCAGATTGTCATCAATGCAAATTGCAAGGCATTAATTCCAACGTGGCTTATTTCTCAATTTTCTCTTAATCTAGATTTACTAATCAAATTAAGTACTAAATTCTATATATTTGCTAATTGATCCATGTGAAAATCTAACACTATATTAACTTATCAAAACAATCCACTTTTCAAAATGGTTTTGCAAATAAGTGCAAATTTTGACTAGTTAGATAAAATGTTAATTAATTTTGTAATAAACCAAGAACCTACCATCATAAGTGTAAACAGCTCCCATAGTTTTCAGTTACAATATGAGACCTTAAATTATTGAAATTACGAAATTGCCCCTATTCTACAATTCTTACATTTTTTTTTACCAAATTTCATTTCCTTTAATTAATCTAACTTAATCACTAATCAATAATTTTTACCAATGTAGTTTGCTGTTAGCAGAAGAATTTATATGCCATGAATATATATGTTTCTTTTCTTTCTTGTACGACACAAAATGACTATTGCATCTGTTTACATTCATAGTTTCATTTTTCTAATACCTCTACTCGTCAAAGTCATTCAAAATCCTCTTGAAATCATTCAACTATGTTTTTATTTATGAAATATATCCATTATCTATACAACAACTCATAGCATCTTCTAATGGCATCATAAACACAATGGATCCTTCATGCAATATCAATAACAATTTCAAGATAAAAGCACCGGTAGGCATCAACGGCCATCATTCTCACCTTAAATCCACATGGCATCACCCATGATACAAAATCATATAAATTCATCTATACATAATTTTGTGTCTTATTAGCTCATCAGGTAATCATTAACTTCTTTTAACAACATGAATGGATAATATTATTTATACTTTAAGCTAAAACCAAATAATGATCAAGATTACTAAGAGAATCAACCCAGTTTACCCCCTAAAGATTCACTTGCCTTGGATGGAAAGTTTGAGTGATGCAATCACTCAAATTAACACTAGTTAAGCAAATCAAACACCTAATTCAACACTCATCTACAAATCAATAATGTTGTTACTCATGTGACTACCTACAATTATCGACAAAAAAAATATTTCCATGAAAGATATTTTGGTACCGAAGAAATTACCACGAAACAAACTCAATGAATTTTCACTTTTGATAATCATCCTATATGCCTATCTAGCCATTTGGTCATGCCTAAAAAATACTATGCAGACACGTTTTTAACTATCAATCTGCGATAACAAACTCATGCGCTAATTTTTATTCACTTATCCATATTAAAATTAGTGTAGTAAAATTACTTCACCAATTGATTTATCTCAATTATGACATATAATCAGATACTGTGAAAATCTATAAGTTCTACGTTCATGAACCTTCAAAACATTTTCATTGATTTTAACTCGCGTAACCCTTTTTGACCCTTTAAAATATTTAATAATCCTTAACAAAGTCACATACTTAAATATCACAGCTTCAAAAGCTAATTTTTTAAAAATTTTCCTAGTTTAACAAATTCATCGACAGGTTCGTAATTAATCAAAGCTATCGAACAATTCATTAAGACCATGAATCATCTTAATATCCTAAATAACATTAGGAAGCGAGGAAGCTTCAATATGTCAGGCTACGGCTATGATGCGGTGGAGCAATCACATGTCAACTGGTTCACCGTGAGTCCGTGCACCTCCTCTTCCCTTCATGGGTCGGTCTGAGGAGATGGCATCGGCCTAAGTGATCGTGTGACCAGCTCCACGATCTCTAAGCCTAGACAAGACATGAGGTCCTCGCGACCCGACTTAGAGGCCCCGTTCCGAGAATCTGGATTAGAAAAATTCGTACAATTATTTCATCTCACTAAGTCAAGTCACGATAGCGATGATGGGATTTCATCGACTAATCATAATTTTTCACCTTTAATGAAATGCATTTGTGATAAGTTATACCAAACCCCTACTGTTTGTAATATCTCAATTTAAAGTAACTTTTTATCTCATGTGATACCGTCGCAAGAACCTATCATCGGGTTAAAAACTTTTATTGTAATTTTTAGACGCCAAATATTGGATAGTGTCACACGGGATTTTCTTGAGTTTATTAATCAATTGCCACATGTACACAACTGATTTGCCAGATAATCACATAGAAAATAGAAAGTAAAAATGAGAAAGAGAATTTGTTTTATTATCACACCTCAACATGGCTCCATTCCCACTTCTTTTTTTTTTGTCCTACTCTATTCTTACTCTAACTCTCACTCTCAGACTTTTGCCCTGCCTTTTGGGAGTCGAAACCCACTCTTGAAACTAAATCGACCCCACCCCAATCCCTCCAAAAATGTGGGGATTCGAACCCCCCACCTTCCCTTTCCATGTTGGAAGGATGGCTACTGGGGCAAACTTCAGTGGTTGCACTACTCCCACTTTAAATTTCTCTTTTTCTATCTTTCTCAAATTGCAGCTCCCATTACTCTTTCTCTCTCTCTCTCTCTCTCTCTCTCTCTCTCTCTCTCTCTCTCTCTCTCTCTCTCTTCACTTCCTTTTCTTCTTCATCCTTCACCAACTATCCCAATGGATAGGGAATATGAATCAAATCTCAACGCACCGCCTCTTTATTCCATCCCCACTTTATTACTAATTTCAAATTTCCCTTTTTTTGGTTTTTCTCAAAACCTCTCTTCAACATTCATACCAATGAATAATCCGTGCGACTAGCATACTTTGAGAGCTTGTTGCCATACATCTGTTAGGAATATATAGCAGCTCATAATGGGCATCTCATCCTGAGTAGATTTAGTATGCAGTTCCCTAGATCGATCGATCACATTTATATCTCTCTTGATCTCTTTTAAATAATGATATATATATATATATATATATATATATATATATATATATATTGTATTCACAATTATGATTATCCCAAAAACAGTCATAATTGGTTAACCAGTGAATACAAAACTACAATGTGATTCTCCAAATTCGATCTTCCTCTTTCCTTCAAACTCTCAATTTCAGTTCAGCTTGCTTTTCTAGAAATGTCCTATTAGATCGAATCAAACTCATGATCATTAGCAACATCCTAAGATAGCAAACACTAAATAGAAATCTTGAGAATAAATAAGAGTCATGAGGGCACTAAAAATTGAGGAACTCTTTTCCTCAAGAGTCTCACACGACATAAAAGTTGAGATCAAACTTTTGCCACTCTTATTGGTCGTCTCATGCATACGTAGTATGAAATACGTATTACGGTATTAACTCCTTTCTCATGGAGCATATGTCTACACCTTCAATACCTTACAGATGATAGTTCAGACATACCCAATGTCTAACTTGAGTTCACGTATCTACTCATTCACAAAATTCATCAGAACTCACATCTGGCATCTTAGACAGATAAAGTAAAATATGTGGGGTATTTTACTTACGGACATAGTAAGTATCATGTCCTCATCTTAACACTCAGTTAAGGCAACTTATGTATTTTAAGCTTGAGCTCTCGATTATCACCTAGATAATAAGCTTAAAAACAGCCTCATCTCTATTTATCACACAGTAAATAGAGGCGATTACCTGTGTAAGTGGGCTAATCTTATATCTGTCCGACATACTTTCTCAACTCAAAGTAATGCACTGAGCATTAAGATGCATAAAGATCAAAACAAATATTCATATGCGTTAATGATGAAAACACAAATTCATCAAATGTGAACACTTTAGGGAAATTACAATCCAGTACATCAGACTCTACGCAATCCTTGAGATTTCATATGGCCACAAAAACACATCTCTAGGTATTGGCTTTGTCATAGGATCTGCTACCATACTATGCGTAGTATGTACTCTAAGTTCACTTCTTTTCGTGCAACCATATCCTTGACAAAATTATACTTGGTATCTATAGGTTTGGTCTTGCCATGATATTTTGAATCTTTGGTGTATGCTTTTGCTGCTTGGCTACCACAGTTTACCAACAATGAATTTGCAGCACTTCCAATAACACCTAAATGATCTAAAAAATCTCTTAAGCCAAACACCTTCTTATACTGTTGCTGATAATGCCACGAACTCAACTTCCATCGTGGACAAGGCTATAACTTTTGTTTCTTACTGCTCCAACATATGGTGCCATTATTCAGTAAGAAAACAAACCCAGAGGTAGATTTTCTTTCATCTAAATCTCCTCTCCAATCAACATCTGAATAGCCTTAGAGTCGCAAATCCTTTCCATAATAACTCAACGTACAATCAGCAGTCCCATTTAGATACCTTAGTATTCATTTAACGGCTTTCCAATGTGCTTGACCTGGATTGGATTGGTATCTGCTCAACATTCCAACTGCAAAACATATGTCAGGTATTGTACACATCATAGCATACATCAAGCTTCCAACAGCACTAGCATAAGGAACATGTTTCATTTGTTCCTTCTCTTGTGGAGTCCTTGGACACAATCTATGGCTCAATCCTTCACCTTTTGCAATAGGAGTGTCTATGGGTTTACAATCTTGAAATCTTAACTCCAAGAATGTATTCAACATCACCCATGTCTTTCATCTCAAAGTTGGAAGATAACCAACTCTTGACAGTATTAACAAACTTCATATTGTTTCTGGCAATTAGTATATCATCAACATATAATGATATGATCACAAATTGATCCTTGGATCTTTTGATATATACACAATGATCCCCATCTATCATTGTAAAGTCATATGCCATTATGGTATTATGAAAAACGTATATACCATTGTCTCGATGACTGCTTAAGGCCATATATCGACCCCAAAAGTCGACATACCTTTTCTTCTTGGCCTTTCACTATGAAACCAGCAGGTTGTTCCATATATTTCTTCCTCTAATTCTCCATTGAGGAAATCAGTCTTTACATCCATTTGATGTATCTCAAGATCCATACTTGCCATTATTGCCAGAATAATGCGAATCGAGGTAAATCTCACTACAGGAGAAAATGTATCTTCATAATCAATTCCTTCCTGTTGATTATACCACTTCGCCACAAGGCAAGCCTTATGCCTTTATATCGAGACATCAACTTTACGCTTTATTTTGAGAACCCACTTGTTCTCAATAGCTTTGCGTCTTTTTAGAAGATCAACCAGTTCCCAAACATGGTTTGACTTCAATGACTCAATTTCCTCTTTCATTGCATGAATCCATTTTTCCTTACTAGGGCAATTTAGAGCGTCATTAATATTTGTTGGCTCATCCTCATCTTGTGGAGCAACCATAAAAGTTTCCCCTTCAATGTCAAAACGTCGACGGGGAATACTTTGGCGACTTGTTCGCCGTATGGGAGATTGTACACTTTGCACATCATTCCCATTATGCTCCCACTCGGATTAGATAATGACGATATCATCTCATCATGTGATTGTAATTGAGAATGAGTTGAATTCAATTCATCATTTCTCATATTACTCCCACTTGGACGAATTCCACTAATATCATTATCTCGATCCAAGGTTTCAAATAGGGAGTAATCCTCACCTATTTCGCCCTTCTTAGGAAATTCATCCTCTAAGAATGTGACATCCCGTGATTCAAATTCAGTTATACTCCCACTTTCCTGCTCACTTATGAACACATACTCTTTCGAGTGTTCGGAGTATCTCATTAAAATACTCTTATTTCCTTTGGGACCCAATTTCCCAAACTTGTGAGAGGACTCATGAGTATAGGCAGCACAAACCCATGACTTAAGAAAACTTAAGTCCGGTTTTCTATCTGTCCATAACTCATATGGAGTAGAAGTAACTGATTTGGAAGGCACCCGGTTAAGTAAATAGGTAGCAGTTAACAACGTATCACTCCAAAAAGTAATAGGTAAGTTAGCATATGCCATCATGGACCTAACCATTTCCAATAGGGTTCTGTTTCTTCTTTCCGCAACACCATTTTGTTGAGAAGTATACAGAACAGACAACTGTCTTTTTATTCCTTTTTCATCACATAATTTTATGAACTCATCAGATAAATATTCTCGACCTCGATCGGATCTCAATGCTTTTATTTTTCTTGTCTAATTGATTTTCTTCAAAGTTCCTAAACCTTTTGCTTTTATTTTTCTTGTCTAATTGCTTTAATTTATGAGAAATCAAATAGACATATCTGAATCGAGTATAATCATCTATAAAAGTGATGAAATAAACAGCCCCATGCCTTCTTCTCACATTCATTGAACCACAGACGTCATAATGGATTAAATGCAGAGGAAATTCAGCTCTTTTACATTTTCAAAATGGTTTCCTTGTCGTTTTCCCTACTAGGCAATGCTCACATCTGGGCAAATCGACTTTTTCAATGTTGTCCAACAAGCCCTCTTTGGCTAGTCTATTCATATGTTGTTGGCCAATATGACCAAGTCTAGCATGCAACATAATCACATCATTATCATATTAAGTAGAAGACGTGAAACAAGAGAATAACAAATATTGACATCACCACAGTCAACATCTAGTACAATAAAACCATCCAGAAAGTGACCACAACCATAGTAGTTTGTATTCAAATACAAATCTACACAGCTATTACGGAAGTTCACACTAAAACCAAGTTTAACCAACACCAAGACAAACACTAAATTTCAATGAATTTTCGGAGCATATAGAACATCATGTAGGAACAAGGTGCGTCCACCACGTATGTTCAATTGGCAAGTGCCAATCCCTTTAACTTCAGCTCTGGAGTTATTTCCTACATAGATCCACTTAGTTCCAGTAGGTATTCGTCGGAATTCCATGAAAGATCCTCTATCCTTCCTTACATGGTATGTCGCTCCTGAATCTACAATCCACAAAGGATTGGATTTAGCCAATAATACAGAACTTGATACATAAGCAAAGTTCTCAAATGTACAAGAGGTGTTTACCTTTTTCGGCTCACAACAATTGCGAGCATAGTGACCCTTCTTGTCACAATTGTAACACCTCACCCTTGACATTTTCTTCACTTGAGGACGTTTTCCTCTCTTGTGTTGGTTAATTCTTGATTTCTTGCAATAAGGACTTGATCTTTTGCATTCTCACATATTCAACGAATCAATACGCTTGCGCTTAGAGCTCAAAGTCCTTTCTGAGCTAGAACCAGCATTGCAAATATCTATTTTCGGCTCAAATGCCATTAGGCAGTCCTCAGCTAGCTCAAGGTGGCGCACGGCATCCTCAAGATATTCCATAATATGGTCAAGAGCTTCTAGTGCTTCTTGCTTTTCCAGCACATATTGAATCTTCATATTCAATATTTCACAATTGTTGCCGTTCATATCAGCAATTACGTTCTTAGTTGCTGAAACCATCGATCTGAACACATTAGTCATACATGCACGAATAATTAATGCCTATCATTTATGCATCCACTTTGCACAAACCCATCATATCAATGAATAATTTCAAGTAAGATTTTAGAATCAAAAGGTCACTATGTTTCCAATCATTCTCTAAAAATCCTAACTTAAAATTATTATTAATATAATTGTCTCATGCAAAATAAATTCTATGAAGTTACAAAAACTTCCATGAACTACCCACAAAGAGTCAACAATAACAGAAAGTAAATAATATCTAACATCCAATAAAATAACAATGCTTTCACATAATACAACTATCCATTACACTAAGTAATATATACAAAAAAGAAATATCAACATAGAAAGAGATATTCACACTCAATAACATCTCAAACTAATCTAAGAAATAAATAGGGAATGTCCCTTCTAATCTATCAATCAAAAAATCTGAGAAATTTGAAGGCACATTTGCCAACCATGGAAAAACTTTTGGAGAGCTCTCATGTCGCCTCCAAGGTGCATTCACTCTGCGCCATGTGGCGCTCAATCTAAGGGTTAAAGTTTTGGTTAATTCAATCCTCTAGTACTCTCTTACAAAAGTTTCCATTAGCCTCCTATAACCCGGGACCACGTTGACCTCCCATAGATAATCTAATACTGCTTGTCATTCAGGTGGAAGAGTATTCATCAAAGCCGGTACCTTCTCAAAATCCGGCATAAGATAACCATTCCAGATGATTTCCTGTATCATCTGATTGACCCTGATCACATGTGATACTAAATCACCATTATGCCACTGATAATTAGCTAACTCTGTCATCAGCCTTTTAAGTCTTGCATTTCCCTCGTCCGTTCTCGGGATTGCAGGTATCTGTGCATAACGCATCATAGTTCCTGCAACAAATGCAAAACTAAAAATGGATCACTTATAATCCATAATGAACATAAGGGAAAATACATAATTTTTCATGATTCATGCAACAAACGCACAATTAAAAAATTGATTACCTATAACTCACACAGACATAATTGAAAAAGAAACAAATTCCTTTTCTTTTTCCTTTTTTTCATGTCAACGATCAACGGTCAACGGTCGTCGGTCAATGGTCAATGGTCGTCAGTCAACAATCAACGGTCGTCAGTCAACGGTCAACGGGTCGGGTCCACGGGCGTGCGGGTCGGACCGGTCGGACCGGGTCGGACGAACCGACCGGCACGTGCCGCGCGCGTGTGCGAGCTAACGTCACGTGGACGTCGGCCGGCACGTGCGCGGCATGCGCCAGGCTTCCTTGCGGGTCGGGTCGGGTCAGGTCGTGTCGCCGTCAGGTCAGGTCGCCGGCCGGTGACCGGCCGGCCAACGGTCGTCGGCAATGACGTCATCCTGGCGATTACCGTGACGTCACGGTGACGTCAGCACGCGCCGTTTCGCCGACCGGTGCGTGCCGGTCACCGGCGCGCACGTGCCGGTTCGCCGACCAGCGCGTGTGTCGCACGCGCTGGGCGAGCCAGCGCTTTAGGCGCGTCGCGCCCACGCACAGCGACTTCTGGCCGCGCGTGTGGGGGCGTCTGGCGTCGGCCGGCGGGGCACGACATGTCGCCGGACTCGTCTCGACGAGCTCTTTTACCCTATGCCTTCAAAAATTTATTTCAACTTACGGAAACTCAGAAAAAAAAGGACGAACAGTGCTCGGGTGTCGGGATTTCTCGCCTCGATCCGTGTCGGCCGAATATTTTCGCGAAAAATCAATCAAAAAAAACATGAAAGGGATCGGGAAAACATGAACTAGGGCTCTGATATCAATGTTGGGGATAACGAATTCCCAAAAAAACGGATTCGACACTAAATCGAACCCCTAAAACGAATGCGGAAGACAAGCCCGGGAAAATCACGTATCACCGATCCTAAAGCACACCATGGAATCGAGCGTACCTTGTTAGCCACAGATTAAACACCAATGCCAAAGATCAAGGAAGAAATTCTGATCCCGTTCAATCCGATGACGTCGATTGGCCTTAAAGGGAAGACAGCGTCGCCTTAAGCGCTCGTTTTCTTTTTGGAAGGGGGAGAGGGAGAGAAAAACGTACGTTCTTTTTTGCCGAAGGGTGCGTTCTCCCTCTCTTTCCTCCCTTATATACATTCCCTCCAAACAGGAATCGTGCCCCTTCATCTATGGGCCCTAATATTGTGGGCCGGGCTTTCAGGCCCAACATGGGTGGACGGGCCTTAAGCCCATCACATAAAACCATCACTCCCCAACATGGACATGGTCTCAGGCCGCCTCCGCCGGTGCCTCTCCGCCTGCGCCTGGCCTCCCCGCTCCCCCGACCCTACCCCCGCCTCCCCATTCCTAGACAGCAGCGACCACGATGCCCGCTGCCACGGGAAGGTCATCACTTCCGACCCCTACGTCACCGTCCGCGTCCCCCCATGCCCCCATCGCCCACACTCGCATCCTCCACAACATGCAGAACCCCTGGTGGGACCAGCGGTTTCGTATCCCCCTGGCTCACCGCGCCGTCGACTTGGAGTTCCGTGTGAAGAACAGCAACCTGTTTAGCGCGCAGCTGATCGGCACTGTTAATATCTCGGCGCGAGAAATCAAATCTAGCGACGTCATCTCCGGTTCGTTCCCGCTGAGAGGACCCTTAGCGAAGCCGAATTCCCGCCTCCAGCTCGAGTTGAAGTTCACGCCCGTGGAGAAGAACCCGGTGTACCAGTTCGGCATTGCCGGAGATCCTAACCATCGGGGAGTGAGGCACACTTATTCCCCCTTGAGAAAAGGGTGTGGCGTCAGGCTGTATCAGGACGCTCATGTGGTCGATGGGATGTCGCCTGATATTGAGTTGGAGAATGATGCTGGAGGCGTCTATAGGCATGAGAAGTGTTGGGAGGATATTTGTCACACAATATCTGAGTCTCACCATTTGATATACATTGTTGGTTGGTCGGTTTCTTATAATATTAAGCTCACTAGAGAGCGTACCGAGACCCGGCGAATGCCGCGAGGCGGGGACTTGACGCTTGGTGAATTGCTCAAGCATAAGTCAGAAGAGGGGGTGCGCGTTTTGTTGTTGATTTGGGATGATAAGACTTCGCGTGACAAGCATTTTATTAACAAGGTGAGAAGTTTGTTTGTTTAAGTCGGATGGCGCTTGATCACATGCTTCCATCTGCTTATTTTAGTATATTGAGGTGGCATGTGGCATCGGCGATTACTATGTTGTTGTTGGTCCTGTTGTCCAGAGTATAATAATGGTTAGTATATTTGCTACGAGGACCACTTTTGTAGTGAGGAATTAGGGGATAGTGTCTCTCTCTTTGTTCCCGATATTGTCCCTACAAATGAATGAGGGTGCACGGGCGGCATTTCTTGCAGGAAGGGGTGATGCAGACACGTGATGAAGAAACTAGAGATTTTTTTCAAGAATTCATCAGTGAATTGTGTGTTCGCGCCGCGTAATGCCAGCAGTAAGCTTGGCTATATTAAACAGCAGGTATGCTTTTCCTTGAATTCTTGCAGTTTCACCACATGGACCTTTTATCAAAATCTAGAGACTAGCACTAGCATTGGACAGACGGGGTCTCTTTGTTATTTGCCATTGCCATAACCTCTTTCACATTTATGAGCTACAGGGCATTGCGATGTTTCGTTCCTCCCTCACGTCTAGGCAATTAGCTGCCTCGCATATTTGTAGTTGGAGATGCGTTTTATTTTAGGAATGTCCTATGAAGTCGCTGAGGTGATTTGGCATTGGAGATGAATGTTCTTTATAAAGTGACTGATGGACTCTTTGGACTCTCATTTGGCCCACTCATAGAGCTAATGTCCCTTTTCATACTTTTAAAGTTGAACACTTGTTTATGAAGTTTCCTTGCAATTTTGGGGTACCGTAAG
The DNA here is from genome assembly GCA_016097545.1 of Eucalyptus victrix. Taxonomy (NCBI): domain Eukaryota; kingdom Viridiplantae; phylum Streptophyta; class Magnoliopsida; order Myrtales; family Myrtaceae; genus Eucalyptus; species Eucalyptus victrix. The sequence continues at coordinate 40,311,930 of CM027843.1, read as the reverse complement.
GTACTCTACTTTCTAAGGAAGATTCTGTGCTATACATAGTCCTCATTCATTAATTTGGAATGATTATCTTAAGGGATAAGCTTTGCTTTGTAATGTGCATTCATTTTACTTAAACATGGCTGCATAAATCTTGTGAGAATGGACGGACTTTATCCTCTTTCTTGCTGGAGTTCCTTATGTGGTGTTGTGGTAATTCTGATAACCCAGATAAGTGTTACAAGTTTGGACAGTATTATTTTTTTCTCCAGGTTGTTGGATACGTGTTCATACACCATCAAAAATGCATCCTAGTGGACACCGAGGCATCGGGTGATTACCGAAAAATAACTGCATTTATTGGAGGAATTGATCTCTGTGACGGGCGATATGATACACCTGAGCATCGGCTATTTCGCAATCTTGACACTGTTTTTAAGGACGACTTTCACAATCCTACATTTCCTGTGAGTCGTTTGTCTATGCTTTTTGCCAAGCAGCTTTTCTTTTCTATTAAATACTCTTGTGTGAACTGTCTTATAATGTAGGTCAAATTTTAGCCTCTGGAGTGATAGAAGTCTTTTGAGCCCATTCTTTTTCCCAACTTTCCTGCATGAAGAGTGGCGTGATACTTGTACTCAAGAACTGATGTACCATCTCCATAATAACAGTCTGCCTATTTCTAATTATATTGACTTTGTCAGATATGATGAATTACGATCATAAGTGTTGTGGTAGCATTAAAATTTTAAGAGTTAAATGATAATCAAAATCTGTGAATTTTTATTTCTTAACTTTACCAAAAAAATCTGCGAATTTGAGTGGGTTTCTTTCCTTGTTTTTCAGAATTTATTGTCGTGGTTGCACATCAGAAGTGGATCGATTGTTACTAAAGCATATAGTGAACTTAACCTTTGACAGCCTTGCCAAAGGCACAAAAGCATATTTAAACTTCTGGATTATGAAAGTGGCCGGCGGCCACAAGTTCTAGTCTATTTCTCGAATTTTTCATGACACAAGCGAGTTCTTTGTATCATTTCAATCTTAATTTGTTGCATGGACAAGTATAACATGAGCGAGATAGATTCAACTAAATTAAGTTTTTTGTACGTGTTGAGTCAAGCCATTAAACTTTCTTTAAGCTGAAAAGGTTGTGTTCATATAGAGGTTCTCTACAGAATGCCCATCTATATGCAGCGGGTACACCTAAAGTTGGTGAATTTGATTGATAGAACCTGAAAAAGGGGTGAACGGAACGATATCTTGCTATTTTCTTTCAGTTTTGAGCCTTGTGACCAGTAAGATCTTGGACTTTGGTACCATGCACTGGTAGTTGCTGCACAAGTTGGTATTATCTCTTGATTTTCTTCCAGTGAGTGTCTTTACTTTGTATCTGTCAGGCTGGAATGAAAGCTCCAAGACAACCGTGGCACGACTTGCACTGCCGGATTGAAGGGCTTGCCGCTTATGATGTACTGATGAACTTTGAGCAACGTTGGAGGAAAGCATCAAGATGGTTTGTCAAAGGGAAAAAAAATCGGCATGATGATTCCTTATTAAAAATAGGCGGTATCTCTTGGATATTGAGTCCTACATCGACTGAGTCACATGATAGCACATCTCTTTCGAAGGACGACCGTTATGATAGTATTACAGTAGTGCCTAAGGACAACCCAGATCTCTATGTCTCCAAAGAAGATGATCACAATAACTAGCATGTTCAGGTTGGAAATTCAAGTTTCGTGTCATTATTGTTAATATAGCTAGTACGAGTACCTAGAGGGGGTGAATAGATATATAAAATATTTTTCTTGATAATTGCACAATACTTAGACAGTTGAAGGATTTGTGACAAATAATAATCAACGTAAGACTGAGTAAAGGAAAGAGAGAATTGAACACGCGGTTTATAGTGGTTCGGCTTGATTCAAGCCTACGTCCACTCTTCTGCACTGACAGCCAATTGGCTGGATTCCACTATGAACAAAGAGATGTTACAGCGTTGATCTTCCTTGATTTCTCGGTGTAGATGATCTACCACACTCGCTCAAGGCATCACCAAGTATAGACACTCTCTGTGTATACAATTTCGCTCAGAATGTATCGACTAATAATCAAGGTGCTTCAGACTTTGGAATTTCTCTATCGATCACATTACTAAAACAACTAGAACGTCTTCCTTTTTATACTCCTTTATGCCATCATACCGTTGGCACTTACCAAAGGAATTCCTCCAATCTACCCGTTAGACGGAATCAATTAAGAAGATCATTCGAGCTATTAAAGGAACCTGACGATAGCCCATCAATCCCATTCGCCCATACAATCAGGATCTTGGTTTCCAAGAATAGAACTTTCCAAGAATAGTTCGTCGACCACCGGATCTTCAATCGATCTAGATACGAACAAAAGAATCCGTTATATTTATCCAACCAAGAGATCTTCTCCAGAGGATAGGATTGAATCCTCAACCATATACTTCGGCTCTGGATTTCCTTCGACACTGGATCAGAAAGACTGTTAATGAGAATAGTCTTGAGTCTTAAGTCTTGAGTCTTGAGTGCTGAGTCTGGTGATCAGAAAGTCTTCAGACTTTAAACAAACGGTCTGCAAATATCCAGACTAGACTGATAGAAACGTTTTGTTAGCTTCAAAATATTCTGGAAAGATTTCTCCAACAATCTCCCCCTTTTTGATGATGACAAAACTTTCCTGTAGATTTGAACAACTTTGACCTGTAAAAACATTTCTCAAGCAATATGGCTATCTCATAAAGATTAATAAAACAACCAGACTCTGCATCCATAGAAAATTGGTTAGTCTTTCATGAGTAATACCATATGACAACACTTGATATAAATGCAAATAGTCAAGCATCAAAATCCACAGCCAATTCAGTCAAATTCAAGTTCACACCCAAGTTCACTCAAGTCATACTCAAAAACAAACATAACCACAAAAACAAATTTAAAGTCAAAGTTTAAAGTTGGTTGGTTCAAATTGATTCTCCCCCTTTTTGTCATCATTAAAAAAGGTGAGAAAGGAGTCAGGTTTGCTTAGGAATGCGCACGATCTGGAAATCTCCCATGGACTGGACTATGCCTTCTAGTCTCTTCAAGTCTTCCCTTAGTTGAGCTACCTCATCTCCTTTGGCATTGGCTTGAAGTTGTAGAGCGAGGTCTTTCATTTTGTCCTTTAGGATAACCGAAGATGCTTGTCCAACATTCTTTATGGTTTGAATCTCACAGTCCAGAGCATAGATTTGGCCCCGCATTTCCAGAAGAACATCAAGAATACGACGAAAATTTGCTGGATTGTCCGTCTGAGTACTTGCATTTGCTTTCTCGGATGGAGTGAATGCAGACAATGGCGCTTCTGTATAATCTTGCAGATTTGGTGTTGACGTATCGTGTCCTTCTTCAAGTAATTGAGAAGCCTAAAACTCTTCTGGATCTGCTGGAGATTGTCTTAGACCTTCACTATTGGCAGCATGAGGTGTGGATCTTTCTTGCTTGCCAACTCCCCTTCTCTAGGACATCAAAAGGGGAAGAGTGATGATCATGCTCTTCTGTATCTTGATTCCCCTTCTCTGCAAATTCAGCTGCAGACTTTTCTTTTTCTTCTTCTCCTTCTTCTTCAGCTTCTTTCTCCTTCTCTCGCTACTCTTCTTCTTCTCTGTTCTTGGCTTGCTCCTCTTCTTCTCTCTGTTTCTTCTGAAGTTCCGTCGGTTGAGGTACAGAACGTCTGGTTCTTATCAAGGTAGAGATTGTGAGATCTTCCTCCTCATCTTCATCCTCCAAGATGAGAGTTCTCTTCTTTTTGGATGGGGCACCAATGGCCTCCTTCCCTTTTCTCTTTGAAGCAAACGGTATTGGAGTCTTCACTCTGAATTTCTCCATTGCCTTGGAAAGTTCTTTCAGACGCATCTTCATCAACATCTTCAAACCTACCACCATCTTATCGCACGATCGAACACAAAGTGTATGTGGCGGTTTAATATTCATGTGTCTGAAGATCTTGGTCACCAGACCTAGGTAAGGCAATTGTCCTTTGTCCTTCGACATTGCTCTGTACATGTGAAAGAGAATAGTGTGAGGGAGAGAGAACTTCTTCCCTGAGTTGATTGCGTACATCAATTTTGCCTCGGAATTAGACATATCAGTCTTTAATGTAGACTTGGGCCTGATGTAATTGATCACAATTTTGTGCAGCACAATATTGATGGCACACATCCTTGAATAGATGATTCTTCCCTCTATATCTCTATCTTTGACAAGTTCCATTGAGGCACGAGCAACTGAGACTTTGATTGGTTGATAACGTCCTCGTTCAACTCCAATTATGTCCGCCAACATGTCCACGTCTACCACATAGTCATGGTCTCGAACACTGAATGATATTCTATTCGCATCTAAAAAGCTGAGATTCGAATAGAAGTATGCTGTCAATTGCGCATAACCGTCTATGGTATCGGTGCAAAATTGCTCAAGTTGAAGCAGATTGAACTTCTCTCTTAAGTTCACATTAACGGCATCCAAGAAATCGAAATCAACACTCTTAGGGTTTATCACCCCTCGTTTCAGCAGTCTGAAGAACAGATTCTCCTGTTCCTTTGATTTAAACAACTCCATTCTCTTTCCCTTCACCTTCGCAGCAATACCCATTCTAGGTTGAAAATCACTAAACATTTTATCATCATCATTTCCATCAGTCGAATTAGGTCCCGACATACGAGGGTCACTTGGAATGTTCGCAAGTGCTTCCTCAGCCTTTCCCTTGGGAGCAATTCCCAAATCCTCCATTTTTCTTAGAAAGATATACTCATTCCCATAATTCTTATCTTTAAGAAAATCATCCACGTAGTTCAACGGAGTCCCGGTACTTTTCAATGCACAGTAGAGTTTGTAAATAAAAGAGCGTTTTTGGACTCTTACAGGGTCTGCGTCCTCGATTATCTCTTCCTCCGGTTGTTGACCCGCACCTTGTGGGGTAGATGGCATTGAGTGACGTGGTGGAGAGTGAATCGGGCTATGTTGCTGACTCGATAATTCTTCCTCTTCGGTGAGATCAAAATGGGTAGGTCCCTCCTTCATTCTCTGTGGTCCCCTGTTCGCGATTCTTGAAGACTTCCTTGAAGAAGACATCCTTCCTTGTCATTGAAAGATTCCTTTACTTGCTTTCTCAAGAAAAGATGACAACTTTCTCGAAGATGAACACAAAGTAGAAACCGGATTGGGAGGAGAATGCCTTTTAGGGTTTTGAAGATTGGGTGAAAAAGAAAACTGTGTATATAACTCAGTTTTGAAAAGGAAAGTTCAATCGGCACAAGGAAAGTGTACGAACACTTCTTTTTAAAATCATTAACTGCCAAAATTAATCCTTTTGAAAAGACAAGATTTCGTTTTTCACGGAGACTATAAAATAACTGAACGAGAGATTGTACCTTTTCGAATAATACGTTTAGATAAAATAGCAACTTACAGTCTATAGCCAAGAATGTCTGAGTCTGACAGTTTAGAGTCTGATGGTTGGAGAGTCTCTAGACTTTAACTTCCTCGAGCTTCAAAATGTTGAGTCTGGAACGGATAAAATCGAATTGATTTTTCTCCAAAGGCTTTGTGAATATATCCGCTAGTTGACTTTTTGAATCAACAAATTGAATCGAGATTTCTCCATTTTGAATATGATCTCTAATGAAGTGATGTTGAATCTCTATATGCTTTGCTCTTGAATGAAGAATTGGATTTTTAGTGAGATTGATTGCGCTGGTGTTGTCACATCTGATTTCTATGCATGAGTCTTCAATCCCAAAGTCTTGTAGCTGTTGTTTTATCCATAGAATTTGCGAACAGCAGCTTCCAAGAGCTACATACTCTGCCTCTGTTGTTAAGAGAGCTACAGTGCTTTGTTTCCTTGAAAACCAAGACACTGTCCTGCTTCCTGAAGTACTCTTTCTTTCGACTCTGCAACCGGCCAGATCTACATCTGAATATCCCAGAAGATTAAAGTCTCCCTTCTTAGGATACCAAAGACCGATGCTTGAAGATGAAGCAACGTATTTAATGATACGTTTTGTAACACTGAGATGGGATTCTCTAGGATCTGATTGAAACCTAGCACAGATGCAAACACTCAACAAAATGTCGGTCCGAAGCGTAAAGATAAAGAAGTGAACCAATGATGCTCCCGTACAGCTTTTGATCAACTTTCTTCCCTTCTTCATCTTTGTCTATCTTCAAAGAACTTGACATTGGTATATCAGTCTTTTTGCAATTTTCCAATCCAAACCTTTTGACAAGATCATTAGCATATTTTTCTTGATAAATGAAAGTTCCTTCCTTCAATTGCTTTACTTGAAGACCAAGAAAGAATGTTAATTCTCCCATCATACTCATTTCAAACTCATCCTACATAGACTTAGAAAATTTCTTGCATAGAATTTCATTAGAGGATCCAAAAATAATATCATCCACATATATTTAAACAAGTAAAAAGCTTTTATTTTCCTTTTTGATAAAGAAAGTAGTATCTACTTTACCTTTGACAAAACCATTCTGTAATAAGAACTTACTTAGTCTGTCGTACCAAGCTCGAGGTGCTTGCTTTAAACCATACAATGCCTTTTTCAGTCTGAAGACTGAGTCTGGCTTCTTTGGGTCTTCAAACCCAGGTGGTTGTTCCACAGACTTGGTCTGCTGTCTTTAGAAACTTTGTTTCTTTGAGTTGAACCTTCTTCCTTTTCTATTCAGTTTTCTGAATCTTCTTATCATGAGAGACAAGCTCCTCATCGTCCAGATCATCTCCTGAATCTGTATCATCAGAATCATCATTTGATTTTAATGCAATGGATTTCTTACCTCTTGGATCTTCGTCTTCATTAATTCGTTCCACTTCATAAGACTGAAGAGTTCTAATCAGCTTGTCGACAGATAGTGGCATAATTCTTTGCGTCTCTCTTATTGAAGTCTTTATATGATTCCAATCCTTGGAGAGTCCACGCAGTAGCTTGTTTACCTTCATAGGATCAGAAATTTTTTGTCCTTGATTCTCAAGACCATTGACAATATCTGTAAAACGACTAAACATGTCAGTTATAGATTCTCCTAGTTTCATTTTGAAGGCTTCATATTGACCGAGGAGAATGTTAATTCTGGTCTCCTTCACTCGATCTGTTCCTTCATAGGTGATATGTAATATGTCCCATACTTCTTTTGCTGTAACACAAGAAGATATTCTGTTATATTCAGTTGGTGACAAAGCACGATATAAAGAGTAAATTGCTTTTGCATCGACTGCTTGTCTCTTGTTTATCTCTTCCTGAGTCATTCCGCTGGTCTCAACAATTTCTTTCCCTCTTTCAGAGACTGATGCAGCAGTAGAAGTGATTCCTCTTTCCACAACATCTCATTCCATAGGATCATTTGATCGTAGGAAAGCTTTCATCTTATTCTTCCAGATGTTGTAATCTTTTCCATCAAAGTAGGGTGGCCTAGTATTGCTTTGCCCTTCCACCAGCCCTGGTGCTAGCATACTAGCCATGGGATCTTTTACTCTGAAGTAAAACACTTCAAATAAAGTAAGAACACGAGCTTGATATAGCAAGTACGAGTACCTAGAGGGGGTGAATAGGTATATAAAAGATTTTTCTTGATAATTGCACAATACTAAAACAGTTGAAGGATTTGCGACAAATAATAATCAACGTAAGACTGAATAAAGGAAAGAGAGAATTGAACATGCGGTTTATAGTGGTTCGGCTTGATTCAAGCCTACGTCCACTCTTCTGGCACTGACAGCCAATTGGCTGGATTCCACTATGAACAAAGAGATGTTACAACGTTGATCTTCCTTGATTTCTCGGTGTAGATGATCTACCACACTCGCTCAAGGCATCACCAAGTATAGACACTCTCTGTGTATACAATTTCGCTCAGAATGTATCGACTAATAATCAAGGTGCTTCAGACTTTGGAATTTCTCTATCGATCACATTACTAAAACAACTAGAACGTCTTCCTTTTTATACTCCTTTATGCCATCATACCGTTGGCACTTACCAAAGGAATTCCTCCAATCTACCCGTTGGACGGAATCAATTAAGAAGATCATTCGAGCTATTAAAGGAACCTGACGATAGCCCATCAATCCCGTTCGCCCATATAATCAGGATCTTGGTTTCCAAGAATAGAACTTTCCAAGAATAGTTCGTCGACCACCGGATCTTCAATCGATCTAGATACGAACAAAAGAATCCGTTATATTTATCCAACCAAGAGATCTTCTCCAGAGGATAGGATTGAATCCTCAACCATATACTTCGGCTCTGGATTTCCTTCGACACTGGATCAGAAAGACTGTCAATGAGAATAGTCTTGAGTCTTAAGTCTTGAGTCTTGAGTGCTGAGTATGGTGATCAGAAAGTCTTCAGACTTTAAACAAACGGTCTGCAAATATCCAGACTAGACTGATAGAAACGTTTTGTTAGCTTCAAAATATTCTGGAAAGATTTCTCCAACAATTGCGTGTACAGGTAGTCTTTCCTTTATTTAGCCATTTGCTTTTTGGTTGCTTGTGCAGATTTTCCGGTCTATTGATTCTGGATCAGTCAAAGGATTTCCAACGAAAAAGAAAGATGTTGCTGAAAAGCAGGTCTACAGGAGATCTATGTTTCTTTCTTCATTTCTTATCCCTAATTTTCTTCTCCTTTTGCTTTTGTTTAGTTGAACGAATTTTGAGAATAGGTGAAGAACATCATATTAATGGCCTTGTGCTGGAGTAGGAATCTCTCTCTAGTTAAAACTTAAACTAGTTTCTACCTTTCTAATTGACATTGTTTTACTGGAATTGTTTTTTTTTTTAATTCATTTCTGCTTCCTCTTAATTAATGGTAGTTTTTGGTGCAGAATCTTATAGTTACAAAAGATGAAGTAGTAGACAGAAGCATTCAAACAGCTTACATTCAGGCAATTAGGTATTCTCAACATTTTGTATATATTGAAAATCAGCATTTTCTGGGATCATCTTATGCATGGCCGTCGAATAATGATGCAGGTGAATATCATGACTTTTATGTTGCAAGTACACGTTTCCTATCTATATTTGAGATATTCCATTGGTGGAGTAAGTGTGGCTCGTTTAATCACAATCATGTGCTCATACGCATGTTTGACTTGCAGAGGTGAATCCACCTACCAGAAAAAAAATATTGAGTACCGCTCATTTCACTCCAAAGTATTGGTTAAATCTTTTGTTCGTGTTTCAATTGACCATTTTCATCACTTTTTTGAATGTTAAGGAGCTAAGTCGTTAACTAGTACTGTTTGCCACATTAATGAAGTCTTAGTAAGCAGTAGACTTCTTATAGTTAGTTTTTTGTCCACAAGCCACTCTCAGCTATTTGTGGCATGGTCTAAGCAGGAGCTGATAACTCCATTCCTATGGAATTGGCCTTGAAGATTGCTAGCAAAATTAGAGCTAAGCAGAGATTTGTTGTATATATTGTCATACCAATGTGGCCTGAAGGTGATCCCAAGTCAACCGCAATCCAAGAGATTCTCTTTTGGCAGGTAGGTGCAGACATGAATGTGTTTTTGTAGATGTGCATAAACTTTGGTGCTTTTGTTTGATAGGGAAGATGGCAAGAGGCAGTATATAGAGCATGATGGATAAGGACACTGTTAAAAAATCTTGGATGTGTGCGTGCAGAAGCACAGTTTTGGTATTAGTTATAGTTTTTGATTAGTGACGTGTGCAAGTGTACGATATAGTTTGTAGAGGATGGACAAGGGACAAGATATGATAGTTCAAGGGATAAACATAAATTTTTATGGGATAAGGACAGTTTCACTAGTTTATGAAAATAATTTTACAATAGTTGAAGGAAGTGTTGGTGGAGGAGCTTTATGATATGGAGTATATTCTCATGCTCCTCTCTCTACTACATCAATGGGTTACGGCCTTTTTATAAGCATTTCCACCGACTAAGTACAGCCGCCTTAGAAGATTTTGGACTTCTCTTGAATGCTGTCTTTTTCTTCTTTCTTCCTCTAGAGACTTCTACATTTATGCTTCTACACTTTTCTTTGCCGCCTAAGCTAGATTTTCATTTTTCTTGACTTTTCTAGCTAATATCAATCTTGAAGTTTCTAGAAAGTTTTAGAGAAAATGGATGACAATTTCCAACAGACACTCTTTACATGACGATGGGCAGAAATTACTACATACTATAGAGTAGCAAATACTACGTAATTGATTCCATTTAGGTGTCCAGCCAATTAGAGAATATGCTTTCTCACTAATTCCGCATGTGTATGTTTAATGCTGTGCAAAGTATTCTCTAATACCATCTCCCACTCCTCACACACCACATTAGCCATAAAATACTAAATCGAATAGTTATACAAAATATTATTTGTTTCTAATTCTTTGGTGACTGAAATCTCACATAATCTGATTCTTTTACTCTATTTTCCTTACTTTTTTCCCAGAACCAGACCATGCAAATGATGTATGAAGTTATTGCACGTCAACTGAAGCAAATAGCGCCCGGTGATTCTCATCCTCAGGACTACCTTAATTTTTACTGTCTTGGTAAAAGGGAAGATAATTCTGGTCAACCTTCTCTAGATGATGCGGTAATGAATTTTACAGTATGTCTTTGACTAGTTTTCATGTCCTTGAAACATGCCAATGGTCTATTGATCAATAATTACATTTGCAAGCTCGGGACCCCATTTAGCGGTGCATGAATGCCTAGACAACGTGGTTCATAGAGTTGTAATCGAGCTGAGTCAAGTCAATATGGTGCAAAGCTCGAGCTCGACTCGACCTGCATCCTCGGGGCTTGAAACTCAGCTCGAGCTTGATCACATATAAAATATTTTGGATTGAGCTTGACTCAATTATAATAGCATTATATATGAACTTGAGCTTGAGTTTTGGTAAGCTCAAATGGTTTCCTTGCATATTCTTGTATGAAGGTTAAATATGTAGTTTGAATGACTTTTGTGTCCTTTTTTTTGTTATTAAAAAATATTTTTTGAAAAGAATAATAGAAACTTGATTAGGTTTAGGAGCTTGTGAAACTAAGTATTGGCAAGCTTGAACTTGACTCGACAAGATACTCGAGTAGTTCGAGCTCAACCTCCACTAGAAATAAGGTGAGCCTATCTCGAGTAATCATCATGTGGAGCCTGAGTCAAGATTGATTGACACATGTTCAATCCGCTTTCCTCATCATATAATTTGATGAAGCTTGGATATGATGTTTTCTGACGTGTTATGGCAGGTTTCAGAATCGTACAAGTCCCGGCAATTTATGATAAATGTTCATGCTAAAGGAATGGTAGTGGATGATTAGTACGTTTTATTGGGATTAGCAAATATTAACCAAAGATCACTGGCTGGTACCAAAGATACTGAGATTGCCATGGGTGCATGTCAGCCCCATCACACTTGGGCACAAAAGAAGAGGCATCTTTATGGTAGAGCCGTTAAACGGGTGGGTCAAGTCGGGTTTGGATCGGGTCATTAATGGTCCGACCCAAATTGACCCATTAACCCATTTATGACCCATTTATGCTTAATGTAAATTTTTCGACCCAAACCCGATCCGACCCATACCCAACCCATACCCGACCCGACCCGACCCAACTCATATTAATAAAATATTTTCATATTTAACAAATTTAGAAAAACTTATTCCTATGTTTTTTTTAAAGATTATATTATTAAAATACTTCCAAGCTTTTATATATTTATTTTTTTAAAATTGTATTGCTAAAATAGTTTTATACAATATAAATTTAATGGACAATTTTTATAATATTTAAAATAATTATTTAAAAAAATCGGAATTTAATTTTAAAAAAAATAAATTTTTAATTATTTTATTTTATTTTTAAAATATAATTTTCTTTTTCTTTTTCTCTTTTCTTTTTTATTTTTTTTTTTTTTTTTTTCTTCTCCTTCTTATTCTTCTTTGGCCGGCCGCCGACCACGACGACGGCCGGCGACCGGCCACAGGCAAGCCTCGAGCTCACCGGCGTCGGTCAGCTCAAGCTTGCCCGACGCCGGCGAGCTCGAGGCTCGCCGATGTCGGGCGAGCTCGAGCTCGCCCCTCGCCGGAATTGGCGAGGCTCGAGCCTCGCCCGACGCCGGCGGACTCGAGTCTCTCTAGATCGGCGAGGCTCGAGCCTCGCCGAGCGTCGATGAGGCCTCCGCCTCGCCTGGTCGGTCGTCGGCCGTCGCCGTGCCGGCGACCGGAAGGAGGAAGGAGAAAGAAAAAAAAAAGAAGAAAGATAAAAAAAATAAGGAAGAAAAATAAAAGAGAAAACAAAAATAAAAAAATTATAATTTCAATTTTTATAAAGTTAAAGAGAGAAGGGAGGGATTATAATGTTTTTGTTAAAGATGAGTTTTCAACCCAACCCATTTAAAATCCCTCTTAAGACCCACCTATTTTAAACCTTTAATTGTGAAACCCATTTAACTATCTTTTGTTCTAAAAAAAAGTAACCCATTTATGACCCATTTTAACACCTCTACGTTATGGTCAGGTTGTTTCTTGTGGCTTCTTTGCATAGGCCTAATTTCTTATTTTAGGATGTTTGCGCTGGCTTTCTCAAGCAAATAATCACTTAATCAGTGGAATACAAATCAGTTTTGTTGGAGAAATCTTTCCAGAATATTTTGAAGCTGACAAAACGTTTCTATCAGTCTAGTCTAGATATTTGCAGACCGTCTGTTTAAAGTCTAAAGACTTTCTGATCACCAGACTCAGTACTCAAGACTCAAGACTCAAGACTTAAGACTCAAGACTATTTTCATTGACAGTCTTTCTGATCCAGTGTCGAAGGAAATCCAGAGCCGAAGTATATGGTTGAGGATTCAATCCTATCCTCTGGAGAAGATCTCTTGGTTGGATAAATATAACGGATTCTTTTGTTTGTATCTAGATCGATTGAAGATCCGGTGGTCGACGAACTATTCTTGGAAAGTTCTATTCTTGGAAACCAAGATCCTGATTGTATGGGCGAACATGATTGATGGGCTATCGTCAGGTTCCTTTAATAGCTCGAATGATCTTCTTAATTAATTCCGTCCAACTAGTAGATTGGAGGAATTCCTTTGGTAAGTGCCAACGGTATGATGGCATAAAGGAGTATAAAAAGAAAGACGTTCTAGTTGTTTTAAGAATGTGATCAATAGAGAAATTCCAGAGTCTGAAGCACCTTGATTATTAGTCGATACAGTTTGAGCGAAATTGTATACATAGAGAGTGTCTATACTTGGTGATACCTTGAGCAAGTGTGGTAGATCATCTACACCGAGAAATCAAGGAAGATCAATGCTATAACATCTCTTTGTTCATAGTGGAATCCAGCCAATTGGCTGTCAGTGCAGAAGAGTGGACGTAGGCTTGAATCAAGCCGAACCACTATAAACCGCGTGTTCAATTCTCTCTTTCCTTTACTCAGTCTTACATTAATTATTATTTGTCGCAAATCCTTCAACTATCTAAGTATTGTGCAATTATCAAGAAAAATCTTTTATATACCTAGTCACCCCCTAGGTACTCGTACTAGCTATATCAATTGGTATCAGAGCTCGTGTTCTTACTTTATTTGAAGTGTTTTACTTCAGAGTAAAAGAGCCATGGCTAGTATGCTAGCACCAGGGCTGGTGGAAGGGCAAAGCAATACCAAACCACCCTACTTTGATGGAAAAGATTACAATATCTTGAAGAACAAGATGAAAGCTTTCCTACAATCAAAGGATCCTCTGGAATGGGACGTTGTGGAAAGAGGAATCACTCCTACTGCTGCATCAGTCTCTGAAAGAGGGAAAGAAATTGTTGAGACCAGCGGAATGACTCGGGAAGAGATAAACAAGAGACAAGCACTCGATGCAAAAGCAATTTACTCTTTATATTGTGCTTTGTCACCAACTGAATATAACAGAATATCTTTTTGTGTTACAGCAAAAGAAGTATGGGACAGATTACATATCACCTATGAAGGAACAAATGGAGTGAAGGAGACCAGAATTAACATTCTCCTCGATCAATATGAAGCATTCAAAATGAAACCAGGAGAATCTATAACTGACATGTTTAGTCGTTTTACAGATATTGTCAATGGTCTTGAGAATCAAGGACAGAAAATTTCTGATCCTATGAAGGTAAACAAGCTATTGCGTGGACTCTCTAAGGATTTGAATCATATAAAGACTTCAATAAGAGAGACGCAAAGAATTATGCCACTATCTGTCGACGAGCTGATTGAAACTCTTCAGTCTTATGAAGTGGAACGAATTAATGAAGACGAAGATCCAAGAGGTAAGAAATCCATTGCATTAAAATCAAATGATGATTCTGATGATACAGATTCAAGAGATGATCTGGACGATGAGGAGCTTGCTCTCATGATAAGAAGATTCAGAAAACTAAATAGAAAAGGAAGAAAGTTCAACTCAAAGAAACAAAGTTTCCAAAGACAGCAGACCAAGTCTATTGATGATGAGGAATCAAACAAAGATGTAGTCTGCTTCGAATGTAAGAAAAAGGGACACATCAGACCCAACTGTCCTCTTCTGAAGAAGAAAAGAGGAAAAGTTGAGAAGTTTCGAAAAGCTCTCAAAGCCGAAACCTGGAGTGATACAGAGTGTGAAGAAAGTGATAATGAATATGCCAACATATGTTTGATGGCACATTCGGACTCGACTCAGATTCGGATCGACTCTCGGACAGTGAATTTGAGGTAAGTGATTTTAAAATTCCTGTCAAAGTCTCTAAATACATTGATGAACTGTGTTTTAGTCTTAAGACTTCTCTTAAAAGAATTTCCGAACTTAAAAAGGAAAGCTCAGCTCTAAAACAAAAGGAAAACATTTTAGAAGAAAGAGTTAAAAGTTTAGACTTGAATGTTTCTACTCTTAAAGAAAAAGAAGATAATCTTTTGAAAGAAAATGCTTTTTTTTAAAAATGACTTATCAAATATTTCAAAGAAATTTTCGATAGGATCCGAAAAACTTGAAAAAGTTCTTTCAGTTCAAAGACCTTATTTCAATAAGTCTGGTCTAGGTATGACAGCAGAAACAATTCCCTTGATTGATTTTCCTAAAGTAAAAGAAAGAATTAAGAAAAGACCGTCGAGAGAGGCTTACAAAAATCATTTCAAGAAAGTTTTTGTAAAGTCTCGTAGGTCGAAATGCTCTCAAGTGTTCAAAGTGTAACAAAGGATCACTTTGAAAAAAGTGTCCTATGGTTTGGAAACCTGTTAAGAAAGTATGGCCTAATAATGTTTATCCTACTAACACCAAAGGACCCAAGAAAATTTGGGTACCAAAGAAAGCTTGAGACTCTCTTTTAAATGCAGGTCTCCGTCAAGAAAAAGGTAAAGTGGTATCTTGACAGCGGATGTTCAAGACACATGACAGGAGACTCAAATTGCTTCATAAAGCTTGTTCAAGTAAATGGTGGAAATGTTTCATTTGGAGGAAATGGCAAAGGAAGCATTATGGGATTTGGAACTGTGAAAATTGGAAATCTCACAATAAGCAATGTTTCTCTAGTGGAAGGACTCAACTATAATCTCCTCAACATTAGCCAATTGTGTGATACTGGTTTCAAGATCTCCTTTCAAGAAGGAATATGCTCTAGAATCAGTAAAGACTCTACTCACTCTTTCATGGGACGAAGACATGGAAATATCTACCTCTTAGACATGAAACTAAATGAATCGCAATGCCTAATCTCAATTCAAGATGAAGCAAGCTTATGGCACAGAAAGCTTGGTCATGTCAACATGAAGCAATTAGCCAAAATCTCATCAAAACAGCTTGTTCGAGGTCTACCCAAATTACCTTACCAAAAGTCCGATCCATGCACACCATGTATTCTGGGAAAGCAGGTAAGAAATTCATTTAAACCAATAAATCATGTCTTTACTAATCATGTACTACAGTTGTTGCATATGGATCTCTTTGGACCAACCAGAACCCAGAGTATTGCAGGTAAGAAATATTGCCTAGTAATTGTGGACGATTACTCCCGTTTTACTTGGGTATATTTCCTTACAAGTAAGTCAGAAACCTTCTCGTATTTTGAAAAATTTGCTAAAAATGTTCAAAATGAAAAAGGATGTGTTATCTCAAGTATAAGATCAGATCATGGAGGTGAATTTGAAAATCAAGATTTTACAAAATTGTGTGATGAATCTGGATTTAAGCATGTGTTCTCCTCTCCATATACTCCTCAGCAAAATGGAGTTGTGGAAAGAAAGAATAGATCTCTTCAAGAAATGGCTAGAACTCTTTTAATTGAAAGTAAAATTTCTTCACGTTTTTGGGCTGAAGCTGTTTCAACAACATGCTATATCATCAATAGAGTCTTCCTAAGACCTATTCTAGAGAAAACCCCTTATGAGTTATTCAAAGGTAAGAAGCCCATTGTTTCATACTTTCATGTGTTCGGTTGCAAATGCTTTATATTGAAAAATGCAAAAGATCAAGTTGGTAAGTTTGAAGAAAGATCAGATGAAGGCATCTTCCTTGGATATTCTACATCAAGCAAAGCCTACATAGTCTATAACAAGAAGAGCCAGTCTGTGGAGGAGTCAATGAATGTCAAATTTCAAGACTCTACGCAAGATGAATCCAGTCAGACTCAGTATGAAGAGTCTGAACCTGCTCCAAACCTTTCAAAGCTTACAACTCAAGAAGTATCTCAGACTCGGGAAGACCAGCATCAAGATGTTCATGAAGATTCAAATAAAGAAAGAGATCATCATCCAGACAAATCAACCAGTAACTGGAAGCATAAGTCCAATCATCCCAAAGATCTCATTATCGGCGAAATTAATGAAGGAATTCGCACCAGATCCAAAAGACGTGAAGAGTCTAGTGCTGTGGCTCTCATTTCTGAAATTGAACCAAAAAGCATAGAAGAAGCTTTATCTTATGAAAGCTGGATCGAAGCTATGCAAGAAGAGCTCAGACAGTTCAACATTAATGATGTTTGGGAATTGACATCTAAACCAAAAGGTAAAACTATTATTGGAGCCAAATGGGTGTTCATAAACAAGATGAATGAAAAAGGAAAAGTCGTATGAAACAAAGCAAGACTCGTGGCCAAAGGATATACGCAAGAAGAAAGAATAGACTATGATGAGACTTACGCTCCTGTAGCAAGGTTAGAAGCTATTCGACTATTACTTGCGTTTGCTTATTATAAAAATTTCAGGTTATTCCAAATGGACGTCAAAAGTGCGTTCCTAAATGGATTTATCCATGAGGAAGTTTATGTGGAACAACCACCTGGGTTTGAAGACCCAAAGAAGCCAAACTCAGTCTTCAGACTGAAAAAGGCCTTGTATGGTTTAAAGCAAGCACCTCGAGCTTGGTACGACAGACTAAATAAGTTCTTATTACATAATGGTTTTATCAAAGGTAAAGTGGATACTATTTTATTTATCAAAAAGGAAAACAAAAGCTTTTTACTTGTTCAAATATATGTGGATGATATTATTTTTGGATCCTCTAATGAAAGTCTATGCAATAAATTTTCTAAGTCTATGCAGGATGAGTTTGAAATGAGTATGATGGGAGAATTAACATTCTTCCTTGGACTTCAAGTAAAGCAATTGAAGGAAGGAATTTTCATTTACCAAGAAAAATATGCTAATGATCTTGTCAAAAGGTTTGGATTGGAAAATTGCAAAAAGACTGATATACCAATGTCAAGTTCTTTGAAGATAGACAAAGATGAAGAAGGGAAGAAAGTTGATCAAAAGCTGTACAGGAGCATCATTGGTTCACTTCTTTATCTTACTGCTTCTAGACCTGACATTTTGTTAAGTGTCTACATCTGTGCTAGGTTTCAATCAGATCCTAGAGAATCCCATCTCAGTGCTGCAAAACGTATCATTAAATACGTTGCTTCATCTTCAAGCATCGGTCTTTGGTATCCTAAGAAGGGAGACTTTAATCTTCTAGAATATTCAGACGCAGATCTGGCCGGTTGCAAAGTCGAAAGAAAGAGTACTTCAGGAACTTGCCAATTGCTTGGAAGCAGGACAGTGTCTTGGTTTTCAAGGAAACAAAGCACTGTAGCTCTCTCAACAACAGAAGCAGAGTATGTAGCTCTTGGAAGCTGCTGTTCGCAAATTCTATGGATAAAACAATAGCTACAAGACTTTGGGATTGAAGACTCATGCACAGAGATCAGATGTGACAACACCAGCGCAATCAATCTCACCAAAAATCCAATCCTTCATTCAAGAGCAAAGCATATAGAGATTCGACATCACTTCATTAGAGATCATATTCAAAATGGAGAAATCTCGATTCAATTTGTTGATTCAAAAAGTCAACTAGCGGATATATTCACAAAGCCTTTGGAGAAAAATCAATTCAATTTTATCCGTTCTAGACTCAACATTTTGAAGCTCGAGGAAGTTAAAGTCTAGAGACTCTCCAACCCTCAGACTCTAAACCGTCAGACTCAGACATTCATGGCTATAGACTGTAAGTTGCTATTTTATCTAAACGTATTATTCGAAAAGGTACGATCTCTCGTTCAGTTATTTTATAGCCTCCGTAAAAAACGAAATCTTGTCTTTTCAAAAGGATTAATTTTGGCAGTTAATGATTTTAAAAAGAAGTGTTCGTACACTTTCCTTGTGCCGATTGAACTTCCCTTTTCAAAACTGAGTTATATACACATTTTTCTTTTTCACCCAATCTTCAAAACCCTAAAAGGCATTCTCCTCCCAATCTGGTTTCTACTTCGTGTTCATCTTCGAGAAAGTTGTCATCTTTTCTTGGGAAAGCAAGTAAAGGAATCTTTCAACGACAAGGAAGGATGTCTTCTTCGAGGAAGTCTTCAAGAATCGCAAACAGGGGACCACAGAGAATGAAGGAGGGACCTACCCATTTTGATCTCACCGAAGAGGAAGAATTATCGAGTCAGCAACAGAGCTCGATTCACTCTCCACCACGTCACTCAACGCCATCTACCTCACAAGGTGCGGGTCAACAATCGGAGGAAGAGATAATCGAGGACGCAGACCCTGTAAGAGTCCAAAAACCCTCTTTTATTTACAAACTCTACTGTGCGTTGAAAAGTATTGGGACTCCGTTGAACTACGTGGATGATTTTCTTAAAGATAAGAATTATGGGAATGAGTATATCTTTCTGAGAAAAATGGAGGATTTGGGAATTGCTCCCAAGGGAAAGGCTGAGGAAGCACTTGCGAACATTCCAAGTGACCCTCGTATGTCGGGACCTAATTCGACTGACGGAAACGATGTTGATAAAATGTTTAGTGATTTTCAACCTAGAATGGGTATTGCTGCGAAGAGGAAGGGAAAGAGAATGGAGTTGTTTAAATCAAAGGAACAGGAGAATCTGTTCTTCAGACTGCTGAAACGAGGGGTGATAAACCCTAGGAGTGTTGATTTCGATTTCTTGGATGCCGTTAATGTGAACTTAAGAGAGAAGTTCAATCTGCTTCAACTTGAGCAATTTTGCACCGATACCACAAACGGTTATGCGCAATTGACAGCATACTTCTATTCGAATCTCAGCTTTTTAGATGCGAATAGAATATCATTCAGTGTTCGAGACCAGGACTATGTGGTAGACGTGGACATGTTGGCGGACATAATTGGAGTTGAACGAGGACGTTATCAACCAATCAAAGTCTCAGTTGCTCGTGCCTCAATGGAACTTGTCAAAGATAGAGATATAGAGGGAAGAATCATCTATTCAAGGATGCGTGCCATCAATATTGTGCTGCACAAAATTGTGATCAATTGTATCAAGCCCAAGTCTACATCAAAGACTGATGTGTCTAATTCCAAGGCAAAATTGATGTACGCAATCAACTCAAGGAAGAAGTTCTCTCTCCCTCACACTATTCTCTTTCACATGTACAGAGCAATGTCGAAGGACAAGGGACAATTGCCTTACCCAGGTCTGGTGACCAAGATCTTTAGACACATGAATATTGAACCGCCACATACACTTTGTGTTCGACCGTGCGATAAGATGGTGGTAGGTTTGAAGATGTTGACGAAGATGCATCTGAAAGAACTTTCCAAGGCAATGGAGAAATTCAGAGTGAAGACTCTAGTACCGTCTGCTTCAAAGAGAAAAGGGAAGGAGGCCATTTGTGCCCCATCCAAAAAGAAGAGAACTCTCATCTTAGAGGATGAAGATGAGGAGGAAGATCTCACAATCTCTGCCTTGATAAGAACCAGACGTTCTGTACCTCAACCGTCGGAACTTCAGAAGAAACAGAGAGAAGAAGAGTAGCAAGCCAAGAACAGAGAAGAAGAAGAGCAGCGAGAGAAGGAGAAAGAAGCTGAAGAAGAAGGAGAAGAAGAGAAAGAAAAGTCTGCAGCTGAATCTGGAGAGAAGGGGAATCAAGATACAGAAGAGCATGAT
Organism: Eucalyptus victrix; assembly: GCA_016097545.1. Classification (NCBI taxonomy): domain Eukaryota; kingdom Viridiplantae; phylum Streptophyta; class Magnoliopsida; order Myrtales; family Myrtaceae; genus Eucalyptus; species Eucalyptus victrix. The sequence goes on along the minus strand of CM027843.1, from coordinate 40,291,505 downwards.
CATCACTCTTCCCCTTTTGAGGTCCTAGAGACAGGGGGAGTTGGCAAGCAAGAAAGGTCCACACCTCATACTGCCAATAGTGAAGGTCTAAGACAATCTCTAGTAGATCCAAAAGAGTTTCAAGCTTCTCAATTGCCTGAAGAATGACACGATACGTCAACACCAAATCTGCAAGATTATACAGAAGCACCATCGTCTGCATTCACTCCATCCGAGAAAGCAAATGCAAGTACTCAGACGGACAATCCAGCAGATTTTCATCGTATTCTTGATGTTCTTTTGGAAATGCGGGGCCAAATCTATGCTCTAGACTGTGAGATTCAAACCATAAAGAATGCTGGACAAGCATCTTCGGTTACCCTGGACAACAAAATGAAAGACCTCGCTCTACAACTTCAAGCCAATGCCAAAGGAAAGGAGGTAGCTAAACTAAGGGAAGACTTGAAGAGACTAGAAGGCATAGTCCAGTCCATGGGAGATTTCCAGATTATGCGCATTCCCAAGTAGACCTGACTCCTTTCTCACCTTTTTTAATGATGACAAAAAGGGGGAGAAGCAATTTGAACCAACCAACTTTAAACTTTGACTTTAAATTTGTTTTTGTGGTTATGTTTTTTTTTTTAGTATGACTTGAGTGAACTTGGGTGTGAACTTGAATTTGACTGAATTGGTTGTGGATTTTGATGCTTGACTGTTTGCATTTATATCAAGTGTTGTCATATGGTATTACTCATGAAAGACTAACCAATTTTCTGTGGATGCAGAGTCTGGTTGTTTTATTAATCTTTATGAGATAGCCATATTGCTTTAGAACTGTTTTTGCAGGTCAAAGTTTTTCAAATCTACAGGAAAGTTTTGTCACCATCAAAAAGGGGGAGATTGTTGGAGAAATCTTTCCAGAATATTTTGAAGCTGACAAAACATTTCTATCAGTCTAGTCTGGATATTTGCAGACCGTCTGTTTAAAGTCTGAAGACTTTCTGATCACCAGACTCAGCACTCAAGACTCAAGACTCAAGACTCAAGACTTAAGACTCAAGACTATTCTCATTGACAGTCTTTCTGATCCAGTGTCGAAGGAAATCCAGAGCCGAAGTATATGGTTGAGGATTCAATCCTATCCTCTGGAGAAGATCTCTTGGTTGGATAAATATAACGGATTCTTTTGTTCGTATCTAGATCGATTGAAGATCCGGTGGTCGACGAACTATTCTTAAAAAGTTCTATTCTTGGAAACCAAGATCCTGATTGTATGGGCGAACAGAATTGATGGGCTATCGTCAGGTTCCTTTAATAGCTCGAATGATCTTCTTAATCGATTCCGTCCAATTGGTAGATTGGAGGAATTCCTTTGGTAAGTGCCAACGGTATGATGGCATAAAGAAGTATAAAAAGGAAGACGTTCTAGTTGTTTTAAGAATGTGATCGATAGAGAAATTCCAGAGTCTGAAGCACCTTGATTATTAGTCGATACAGTTTGAGCGAAATTGTATACACAGAGAGTGTCTATACTTGGTGATACCTTGAGCGAGTGTGGTAGATCATCTACACCGAGAAATCAAGGAAGATTAACGCTGTAACATCTCTTTGTTCATAGTGGAATCCAGCCAATTGGCTGTCAGTGCAGAAGAGTGGACGTAGGCTTGAATCAAGCCAAACCACTATAAACCGCGTGTTCAATTCTCTCTTTCCTTTACTCAATCTTACGTTGATTATTATTTGTCGCAAATCCTTCAACTGTCTAAGTATTGTGCAATTATCAAGAAAAATCTTTTATATACCTATTCACCCCCCTCTAGGTACTCGTACTAGCTATATCAAGTTTGCACTTGTTGAACTGGTCGTAACAGAGCCAATTCATGACTTTTTTTTTTTTTCTCAACGACATAATTTTACATCATAACTTTATGAAGATGAGATTTTAAACAGTTTTAACTCTGGTATTTGCTTTGACACGGTGAATGTAGTCACATCTAAAGTAGGTCAGTGTGACTTGTGAATGGAGTAATGGGCTCTCAGAGATACATGCAATTTGCATTGAGATACATATTTTCGGGTATGATTGTTGTGACTTTGCACTCCTGCCCATTTGGCTGGGTATATGGATACAGAATCTCCCTGTGGTTAGAGCATTTTGGGGGACTGGAAGAATGCTTTATTGAGGCTGGCAGTCTAGAATGTGTGAAGAGTGTGAATAAGATAGCTGAAAATAACTGGAAGAGCTACAAGGAACAAGGTTCGTTGCAGGGCCACCTTCTCCGGTATCCCATACAGGTGGACCGAGACGGGAGGATTGGGCCATTGCCAGGATCGGAGGAGTTTCCTGATGTCGGCGGCAAAGTCGCTGGTGCTCATTCAACCATGTTTTAACAACTTAGGTTCCGTCCGACTCCAAGTCCATGCAGCCCCAGGAGACGCAAAGATTTCTCAGGCTGTCGCTTCATTCGTGATGTATACGAGCTATATGTTTCCGCCTGATTGCCTTTGTGTGGTGCCGTATTTCAGATTATTCTTTTGCTGTTTCGTTTTTTCTTTTTTCTGCGTCTGTCTGGATCTTTCCCAGACCCCCTGCATAAACGAGGATCCTCGGTGGTGATCTCGGCCGGGGTGTGAATATTTTATACGAGCAGTTCGGTATCTCCTTCAGCTTTGGTTGATGGTGTCTACAGTTACAAATCTGGGAGCATCTGCGCTCGTGTGATTTAGAGGATGAAGACGTAATTTGGAAATTGCTGTACAGACAGCTATATTGTAGTCGAATCCAGCACAGCTTGGCTTTTTATGAAGTGATTGATGCCTTTCATTTGAAATAAGCATTCAGACAGCTTACATCCAGGCAATTCGATCTGCTCAATAATTTGTATATATTGAAAAATCAGTATTTTCTGGGATCCATCGTATGATGACGCAGGTGAATATCATGATCTCCTTTATGTTGCAAGTACGCGTTTCCTTTCTATACTCGAGATATTCCATTGATGGAATAAGCATGCCTCATTTAATCATCATCATGTGCTTATACACATATTTGACATACAGAGTGAATCGACCTACTGAAAAAAATAAAATAAAAAAATTGAGTATGGTTCATTTCAGGCGAAAGTATTGGTGAAATCTTGGTGAAATCTTTTGTTTGGTGAAATCCTTTTCTTTATTTTCCATTCTATATTTGAGATATTCCTTTCGTGGAGTAAGTATGCCTCATTTAATCACAATCATGTGCCTATACAGATATTTGACATATAAAGCGAACACATCTACTGGAAAAAATAAAATAAAATTGAGGATGGCTCATTTCACTCGAAAAGTATTAGTGAAATGTGTCAATTGACCATTTTCATCTCTCTCTCTTTCTTTTCTTTTCTTTTCTTTTTTCTTTTTATGTTTAGGAGCTAAGTCTTTAACCAGTACCATTTGCCACATCAATGAATTCTTAGTAAGCAGTAGACTTCTTGTAGTTAGTTCAGTCCACAAGCCTTTTTCAGATGCTTGCAGCATGGTCTGAGGAGGAGCTGATAACCTCATTCCGATGGAGCTGGTCTTGAAGATCACTAGCAAAATTAGAGCCTGAAGGTAATCACAAGTCAGCTACAGTTCAAGAGATTCTCTTTTGGCCGGTAGGTTGTTGATGTTGTCTTGAATTCCACAAAGTTTATTTCCTATTTTGGACCTATCAACATGGGATTTCATGGGAAATAGTCCTAATTCAATGTAGTTGGAATATGCCATGATATTCCTAATTTTGGGAGGATAATTACTAAAGATTTGTTAGTTAGTTTCATAAACTAATAGGATCTTTAGGGTGGAATTCCTCCTATTAGGATTAGGGAAGTGGGGATTTGAGGATCTATTTGTTTAGCATCGTACCTTGTATGTAAATATTCTCTAATAAGAAATCCTCCCCCATTGTGGATGTAGGCGGATGTTTTTGCCGAACCACGTAAATCTTTGTGTTCTTAATTATTCTTGTTTTTTCTTTTTCATCTCTTCTAGTTAAGGTGCTCTTTTGCACAGCAATTGGAGTTAGAGCATTCCAAGTTCTTTATTCATGTACTACGAGTTTTGATTAGATGGCTGGACAGGGTTCGACTATTTGATTCCATATCAAATGACTCATCGGGAAGAATAATTTTACACTATGGCGAAGAAGGACGAAGGATCTGTTGATTCAATAGGATCTATAAAAGGTTCTTCTCAGAAGATCAAACAAGCCAACCACCATCACCGATGATGATTAGGCCAACATGGAGGAGAGGGTGTGCAATGCGATTCAATTGAATCTATCGGACAAGGCCCTTTCATATGTGGTGGAAATCAAGTCCGCTCTAGAGGTATGGCTCAAACTCGAAAGCATCTACATGATGAAATCCTTCGTTCTTGAAAGAGATATTGTATTCGCTTTAGATGAGTGAATGAGGAGATCTATTTAAACACCTCAACTTGTTCAATCAGATGATTAGTGAACTTACACCCTTGGAGATTAGTGAACTTACATAGCGCTTCTACTATTGGCGTCGTTGCCGTATTCGTTTGATCACTTGGTGTCACGCCCCGAACCCCGAGCGCATGCCCATCCCTATATGGTCAATAATAATTTGCGACTTCTCAAGACGAGTCGCCGACCCTTTCCATTTTATTGCACATGCGAAAGCGAAAAGAAATCCCCTAACAGTAATCATCTCGGGATAGAAAAGCAGGATACAAATTCATAAACAAACATGCTTTTATATTCACACTGAGTCATGTACAAAAATCTATGGCCAAAAGACTACAAAAGACTGGCCTTCCAAAAAGAAGCGGTCCTAACTGACCTACACTTCCGATCACCTTCTCTCAGCTCCAAGTCCTCCACTCAACGACCCTGAAAATGTTGTCCCACAACGGGGTGAGATATCATCTCAACGAGTCTAAGCTCTAAACCCCAATTAGGAGGGAAATACGCCAAGAAGTGTCATAATCACACAATCAATGAGACTTACCTTGTCTCAGATCCACCCTGCAGGTCAGTACAATTTATATCACAGACAACATGAGAACATGAGCAACAATAAGCTCCAAATAACTGAAACGCCACACTCAATTAATCATGCGTTCCTAGTTTTGATCTCGGCATATAGCATGGCCTACTCTCTGTTCGACGGTCTTCTGGCATTGCCAAGCATCGTCTCACCCCATTGAGCACGGCACGTCTCTTTATTAGACGGCTTTCCCAAAGGAGCATAGGGTCCAAAATCAACTGCGACCGGTTTCCCGTTGTCCGGGGGGTATCCCAATTAGGGATAACGTCCAGCTCAACAGCCCGAGACGATTTCTCTTAACCATCACACGATCACTTAAATATGGCCCAGGGCACCGTGCATTGCACTCAAATGCTTCAATTAAAATGGTGAGCCTGGCCTTTTTCTTCATATTAGAAATTTACATGAAATTACTCGTGTGTGGGTACATGGTCAACTTGATCCAGAAAAATTGATATTCATCCTTTTTGAAATCCCACTATTTCATATAGTACTAAAAACTATTTTTGGTGTCAAAACCCGACACCCGAAATTTTCTAAATAAATACTGGAAATGCACAATTTTTGGAATTAAATACCAAAAATCAAATCAGCACTCAATTTGCATAATTTAACACTCAATTGCAAAAATTAACCACACCATTGCAATCAACACAAAATTCGGTCACCGGCTATCCCGCCTAATTTCCGAAAAATATTTTTAATAATTAAATAATCACTGAAATTAATTAAATAAATCAATTTAAATTCTAAATACTAACCTAGGCCAGAATCATTAAATTAATAATTAATACGAACTCGGAGAAATTTCCGAACCCTTCTGGATAAATAGTACAATTTATTTAGGCCTTAGCTAAACCATGCTAACCACCTAACATGCTCAATTAAATAATTACATTTCTAATTTAATCTAACTAACCACCTAATTCCTAATAAAATAAATCTAAACACCCCTTAAACGTCATTAACCTACTAAGCAGAGTTTAGAGTATAAACTCACCGGTTAATTGCGGAAACCGGTTCACCGCGACGACGACTCGACGGCGGCCAAAATCCAAATTTTCGGCCGCATCGACGGACTTGGACCGGGCCTAAACTTGGCCCAACAAATCTCAGCCCAACTAAATTTGTTGCTGAAATGGGCCGGGCTTCACTGGACTGAGCTGACTCCAAGATGGGCTGCTGGACTTGGGCTTAAAGTTTGGGCTGCGAAAACAACTACTTGCTGGGCTGCTGCTTGGTGAAACTTCGACTGGGCTGGGCCAGTCAATGAAGCAGCAAAGGCCGCTGTTGGGCCTCGAGACAAGAAGACCAACGTTGCTGGAGAAAAAGCACGGGCTGGACCGAATGTTGGGCTGCTTCGACTTCGCTGGAATCTTCAAGCAGCGGCGTTGAAGGAACTCTGGATGACCGGTTGGCAAGCGGCAGCGGAGAGATGGGACCAGCTGGCGTTGCGGACGTTGGAGAAGCAGACAAAGGGAGTAGCTCGCTGGCGCCAAATCGTGGGGACAGAGATTAGTAGAGCAGCAGCGAATTCGGTGGGATTGTGGTCAACTGTGGGGAGGATTTCACCGGCTTGTTGACTCCATTTGAGGGGGCTTCGTTGGCGAGCTGGTGGAGAAGGCACGAGGAGGGGATGCGGATCTTCGGTGCAGCTGCTTCGGACGTGTGGCCGCGTTTCAGTCAACCAAGGGGCTTCTGAGGGTGTCGTTGTTGACTGGACAAGTGTGCTGGCAGCCAAGAAGCAAAACAGAGATGAAGATGCGTTGGCGTGCGGTCGTAGATGGAGCAGCTTCGGTGGTCAACTGGCTTCGTTGGACGTTGAAGCTTGGCCGAAGATACTGGACTAGTCGGTGGAAGAAGGAACGGAGATGAAGTTGTAGGCGTTGAAGAATTTGGTCAACAAAAATGGCCTTCTGCTGGGCCTTGACCGAAGGAAATGGATGCTTGGACGAGTGGCGTGCAGAGGAGAATCCAATGGAGTTGTGGGCGTGTGAGTGGATGAAGATGGAGAAGAAATGATGGAGTGAAATGGTGGGGCGGCTTCAGAGGGCAGTCGAGCATCACCAAAATGAAAGAAAAGAATAACAGAAGGGGGATTGGAGAAGCGGACGCTCGAGAAGATAAGAAGGAATAGCCCAAAAAGTCCACAAAATATCTTAAACCAATTAAAGCTTGGTTCCCCCTTTAGTCTTCAAGCTTATCACATTGTCCCCTATTACTTTCTTGTTTAGAAATCCATAAAGAATCCAATTTAAATGCCAAAAATGCAGCCCCAAGCTTAAATCCGAATTTCACATTTTTGGCACTCAACTTGGGCTTCAATTTCTTCTCCGATTCCTCCAAGTTGAAGTCCAATTTTGTCGAAGACAAATCCTGAACAATTTTCTATAAATCCCTGACACTCGAAGGCTCAGCTTGGAAGTCCAAATTTCCTTTAATTTGGCCCATACGAATTTCTGCTAATTTTCCGCAACGTCCGTATCGATTTTCCACAAAAATCCCGGAATCTCTGAAAATTCTTCGGAGAATGAGTCGACGTTCCTCAAATAGCTCATGACACCACTGAACTTTCAATTTTTGAAATCGGGTTCAAATTCACAGTTATTTTCAATCCGGCGCGCTTTTAGCGTGACCTAGTCTATCGGGTAGCTTTTAGGAATTTTTAGTGCAATTGACCCGTGATCGATTTATCTCGAGTCATAACGTACATCTTCAACACATTAATGACTCTCAATTGTCGTGAAAATCTCAAGGTTTCAAATACGGACACAGGGTACCCAAAACGATAGAAAATCAATTTAGTGCTTATTGATGAGAATTTTGCAATCATGTGGAATCACCCACATTTTAATCACTCATCTCAATCAAATCGACCTATCTCTGATCTCTGATCGATTTTTAAGTGTGTTGTAATGACCCTTGCAAATTAGCACGGTCGAGCCGTCGATTCCTGGTCGAATTCTCAAGCCTTTTGCGTTAAAATCCCTTAATAATTTTTCCATATATTCTAGTTATCTCTTGAATGATCGGCTCAGAGAATAGCACTATAGATGCGTCGACAAAAGGCTCGATTTATTCAATTGAAATCATATTTAAAAAATCAGGCTGTCACACTTGGTGACTACGCTCCTTTATGGAAAGGAAACCTAGAGATTAAAGAGGTAACTGCTGTCCTAATTTCAAAACCACACACGGAAAAGGGCAAGTAGTTCAAAATCTTCGGGAGTGGACCTCTTTGGGAAGGAAAGAAGCAGTTAAGGAAGAGAAAGATCAATTGATCGAGGATCGAGTTGTAAGGGTTGATCAAAATCCAAGGGAAAGTGTCATGACCTCCCTTTCGGGTACCCTTACGCATGGACGTGTGCGGAGGCTAATGGTTTGCTAGGTATTATGCTTAGCCCATGCTCTCCCAAGTCTACCAATCCACGACTTATGGTTTGAGTTTTTAACTTGTAAGTCAATTTCAAATAGGAGTTGCCACTAATTGATTTGAGATGGATCAATTAGAGACTTAAGTGATATACTGGGAGAAATACTTCATTCTTGCGCAATAAGAGAAGTTAGGATTAAGGACTTGATTATACTATTTAATCACTAACGCGCTTCCGATACCTAATTTTGTTTAAATATAGCAATCACGAGTTCTAAGATTCGATTCCTAATCAAATTGAGGAAATAGAAATCCATACATCACAAAGGCATTATGAAGGAAATAAGTCAATATTTTCTTCCAATAAGTTAAACACAATTTTTTTTTTGGGTTTTTCAAGGGTTTTCTATGTATTTACGGAGAATACTAATGAAAAACCATATTTTTTTGTGAAAAACCATATTTTGTGGTCTTTTTATTTTTATTTTTGGAAAACATATAAAAAAATCGGATTTTTCTATTTTTTGGAAAATATAAATTCTTTTTTGGATTTTCTAATTTTTGAAAAATAATTTTTTTCTGATTTTTTAAAAAAATAAAATGGTTTTTATTTTTATGATTTTTTTATTACAAATTTTTATTTCAAAATAATATTATTTAAAAACGACCCGGTCGGATTCCCGGTTGGGACCGACCCGGATCGTCCACATCAACCTAGATGGGCCTGAAACAGGGGCCCAGCTCAGAGCTTCCCCTTTTTAAAAATAAACCCAAGCCCTTTTTAAACAAAACTGGGCTCACTCTTAATTAAAAGCAAATGCCCGACCCAAGTTCAACTAGGCCATGCGCCACCAGCTAGAAACCCTACTCGATTAAGACCCGCACCCGACCCAGCATGAGGCCGCCTCCTTCTGTGTCTCTCTGCGACGCCGATGGGGGTAGCTGGGACGTCACCCAGCGGCAGTTCGGCGTCGACACAACGGGGCGGCAGTAGCAGGCTGTTCGAAGGGGCCGAGATGTAGTAGGTGGTGGCGGATGGGGGAAGGCTGAGCTCGCTACGGGCTAATCGCAGTGAGTAGCGAAGGAGATGACGGCGTGTTCGACGGTGTAAGGCTCAAATGTGATCAGCGGGCGGTTGGGTTGTCGGGTTGTCACTAGACAGAACGACGACGGCTATGGGCGCGGGCGGTGAAAGGATCGACGAGAGCAAGCCTTGTCGTTGGTGGCTACATGGCGGTGGCGTCGGGCTAAGGAGCCGAGGTAGAACAGCAGCAAGGGTTGCGGGCCACGACGGGGCGGATCGCGGCGATGGTCAGAGTGGCTAGCTCGGTTGTCGTCGACTCCGGGGCGGATTACGAACAGTAACAACTCAAGCTCGCGGGGGTAGTGCGGAAAAACTCACTGCCCCCAGATCTCCCTCGGACTTGCTTGCTCTCAGTCCTCCTCTGATCTCCCTCCTCTCCGGCTTGCTCGCTCTCAAGGGAAGTCCTCTAAGCTCGCTGCCCTCTCTCTGTGTCACTTCTTCCTCCTCGACCTCCCCCTCCTTTTATAGGCGAGGAGGCCGGTCGACGGAGGAGCCTCGACTGCCAATTCTTGGCATGCCGACTGACCTCTCCCCGTCGGCCGAATCGATGTCTTCTCCGTGGAGGCCTGCTCGGCAGTGAAGTCGACATCCCTTCTGTCTTGGTTTCTCGCTGGATTTGATGGCACGTCCTCTCCGTCGCTGGCCTACCTTGGTCTGCCTCAGTAGGGCTTCTTGTGCACGTGGGTTGCAGGAGGAGGAAGGAAGGAGGAAGGAGAAAGGCGCGCACCGAGCTAGGGAAAAAAAGCTGGACCCTGGGCCCACGTGAGGGGAAAAGAAGAAGAATGGGCTAGGATGAAAGCCCAGCCCCGTGGGCCCCTTTTTAAATATATATATATATATATATATATATATATATATTAATTTATCTGAAGATAGGGTAAAAAAAAGAGAAAATAAAGTAGGAAATAAAACTTAGTAGATGCAAATAATATTAATGCGTAGGTGATGCGAAAAATATTTTTGTTAGGGCCCAATTGGTCCTTAGTTTTCTTATGTAATTTAATCCAAAATACTTAACTAAAATTTAGGTGTCAACAGAAAGTTCAAAGGAAGATGCTCCGTGTGTAATGAGGAAGGGGATATCAAGAGATTCTATATAAAGAAGAATGAGAAAAAAAAAAAAGAAGAGCTCAGATGAAGCAAGTGTAGTCAACAGACCTATGATGGGGACGTCTTGTCCATATCGTTGGGGAAGGACACATTCAAAAATTCGTGGATTTTGGACTTCGGATGCCCTTATAATATGTGCCCTTATTGAGAAGCCTTCAATGAATACAAGGCATATGATGGTGGTTCAGTTCTTATGAGGAATGATACTTCGTGTAAGATTGTGGGAGTTAGAGCCATGACAATTAGGATGTTTAATGGCATAATTAGAACCTTGGTAGATGTCATAATGTACTAGGTCTACGGAAGAATCTAATTTCATTGGGAGCACTTGAATCCAATGGATGCAAGTACTCAGCTCAAGTTGAAGTCTTAAAGAAGATCAATGGAGCTCTGGTTGTTCTAAAGGGACAGAGGCACGGTAACCTATTTCGACTTAAGGGAACCATAGTATAAGGTGGAGCATTTGTGTTCATGGATGCTAGCAGGGAGATAGATAACACCTATCCATGGCATATGTTCTCAGGCATATAAAGGAAAGAGGATTGATGGAACTTCACAAAGAGGAATGCACTCCAATGTATGAACACATGCAAATTAGATTTATGCAAATTTTGTGTGTTTGGAAAACAATGTAAAGTACAGTTTGATGTTGCAACTCATACGAGCAAGGGCATGCTCGAGTATGTATTTTTAGATATATCAGTCCTTCACCAATAAAGTCAAAAGGCGGGAAGGAATACTTCGTGACATTCATTGACGACTTTCTCTTATAAATTTGGGTCTACTTCATGTGACACAAAAGTGAGGTCTTTGACAAGTTCAAAGAATGGAAAGCTGAAGTTGAGACTTCAATGGGGAAGAAGCTTAAGTGCTTGAAACCGAACAATGTATGAGAGTACAAATTAGCATCGCTCATGGAGTTTTGCAAGAATGAAGGGATTAAACGTTGCTTCACAGTTTTGAATATGCTCCAACAGAATGACATAGCGGAAATGATGAACCAGACCTTATTAGAGAGAGCTCAGAGCATGAGGTTGCATGTGGAATTAAGCAAAGAGTTTTGGGTAGAAGTTGTTTGCATGGCATGTTTATCTTGTAAATCAGTCTCCATCAATTGAATGCAAAACTCCCGAATAGGTATGGACTGATAAAACCGTCAATTATTTCTAATTTAAGAATATTTGCTTGTCCTACTTTGTAGAATTCAAATCACTTAAAGTTGGATCCAAAGTAAAAAAAAAAAATGCATATTTCTTTGTTACGAGAAAGGAGTAAAAGGCTACAAATTATGGGATCTAAGTGAAAAGAAAGTTTTGACAAGCAGGGATGTTGTGTTCAATGAATCTGCAATGTTGAAGTCAAGCCGCGTCCCACACATGTCTACTGAAGAGGAGTGATAACTCTATCATTAAGGTTGAGCTTGAAGCCAGAGAATTTGTAGAGAATGGCAAGTCATCAGATGACATTTCAGAAGTTAAAGAAACGATAGAAGTTTCTCGTACCATTCCAACGGGTTGAGGAAGGCGCACTCTCAAAGCACTAGAGAGGTACAATTTTGAGGACTGGGTTGCTTATGCTCTTACCATAGGCTCTAACAATCCAAGCTCCTATCATGAAGCTTTGAAAAGTGATCACAAAGAAAAGTGGATGACTATGATGATAGAGGAGATGGAGTCGTTACAAAAGAATGAGACGTGGAAATTTGTGGAGAAGCCCAAGGATCGGCAATTCATTGGCTACAAATGAGTTCTTCAAAGAAAGGAAGCAACAACGAAGAAAGGGCAACATAAATACAAGGCTTGACTTGTTGCTAAGAGCTATGCACAGAAGGAGGAGATCGATTATGATGAAATATTTTCTCCAATTGTAAAACGCATGTCAATTTGCATTTTACTAGTTATGGTAGCTGTCACGCCCCAATCCTCGGGCATGCACACATCCTTCTCATTTGGTCGATTATATGATGTGATATCCCAGGACTATGTATCGCCGACCCTTTCTATTTATTAAGCACATGCGAAAGCAGTTATAATTCCCAGACAATAAATCGATGGGATAGAAAAGCAGGTTCATATTTTTCATATTGAAACTTATAACCAAACTTTTATACAAAACACAAACCAGAGTACTTCATAACTATTCACATCAACATGGAGTTCTAAAAGAAGATAAAATCTCAATTCACCCAGACCGTACTCAAGGCCCCTCTAGGTATTATCTTCTTCTCTAAAAAATCCCCATCCTCAGGTTTCAACTCAAAGTTCTCCTTCTCAGATTCCTCCTCCTCAGCTCCTCATCGGGATCCTGAAATGTTTTCCCCAAACCGGGATGAGACTACGTCTCAGCGAGTTCTACCCCACTAAGACTCAATTAGGGAACCAATACACCACAAGGTTGCCTAAACACAGCACGAGTCAGAGGACTTACCTTGGCCTCAGATTCCACCTACATATTAACACAGTTCAAATAAACACCCAAGCAATCACATCACTGATTGAAGTATCGATCAAATCGACCCAGTCGATTTCACGTCAACAAGACCACTCACGGTCATTTGCATTCAATCAAGCAATTCGCAACATCATATCAAAACAATGATCAATCGACCTAGTCGATTACCTGTCAACGATGACCTTTCCCTAGCCAATTTAGTTCAATCAGTCAATTCATGACAAACGAATCAAACCATATCGATGATTTCATCTATACTCGATAATTAATCTCAACATTCCCACTCAAATATAGGCTCAAGGCGCTAGAGGTGACCCCAACACAAAGTCTCATCATCATGCGGCACTTAGTCCTTGACCACAAATAACAATAGTATAAGGCGCTAGAGGTAACTCACACGAAGTCTCGCTATCGTGCAGTACTTAGTCCTTCACTACAAAAGCAATAGTATAAGGCGCTAGAGGTAACTCACACGAAGTCTCGCTATCGTGCAGTACTTAGTCTTTCACTACAAAAGCAATAGTATAAGGCGCTAGAGGTAATTCCCATGCGACTCAGGTCGCCATGTAACACTTAGCCCTTAACTACAATAAGCAATGGTATAAGGCGCTAGAGGTAACTCACACAAAGTCTTCTACTTCTGTAGTACTTAGTCCTTTACCTGCTCATGATCCATTGGTTTCCCTCAACACAACACACATCACATCAACTTCCAATAATCATCTTGCTTCAACTATAAGCCAACACACGATTAATCCCTCAAGGCCCAATGACATTGTGCCTCGCACTTAACTTCCTCAATTAAAGTAATGTCTTGGCCTCATTTGATCGTATTAAAAATACCCAAGAAAATATCGTGCATGGGCACACGGCTGGCCTTAGCCAAAATATAATATTTTCCTTTCCATAACTCCCACACTTTCTATAGTCCGCTCAAATAGTTTTGGCATTATCAACCGATGCCCGGTTATTTTTCCATTAATAACCAATGATTTTCCAATTAAAGAATAATTCCCATCCTTCGCAAATAATTCAATTCAACACAAAATTTCGGTCGTCAACTAACCCAACTTTAATATCCGAAAATTAATTAATTAATTTTGAAAATTAATAATTAATTACAATAAATCCAATTTAGCTCAAATTAAAGCCCAATTAAATAAACGGGCTGCACCACGATCATCAGCATAAAAAATTCGGCCATTAGCCATCCAAGTTGAATTTCCGGAACATAAATAATTAAATAATTAATTTCGAAAAATAATATTTAAATACAAGAAATTCAATTTAGCTTAAAATAAAGCCCGATTAAATAAATGGACTTTGCCACGGTCATCAGCATAATATTCCGGTCACTGGCCATCACTGTTGAATTTTCGAAAATTAATTAATTAATTAATTAATTTCAAAAAATAATATTTAAATGCCAAAAATTCCACTTAGGCCCAAATTATCAAATTGAAGCCCGATTAGGGTCGGGAAAAATCCCGGGCTACCCTCAATAAATAGTAGACCATGTCTACTTGCTAAACACACATTCAATTTGTCTAATTTGCATCACAATTGACTAATAAACACTAATCTAACAACCTAAAGCTAATTAAATAAAACTAAACAACCAATAAGTGTAATTAGCTCACTAAGCAAGGATTAGTGAGATTACTCACCAAATCGCGCGCAAATCGGATCAATCCGACGGGAGCGACGCGAGGAACAACAAACTCCAAAGCGGGCCTCGGGTTTGGGGCCCGGAAACGGCTCAAAAGCGGGCCTAAAGCCGCTGGAAACCCACTTCATGGGTTGCTGGTTGGCTGCGAAACAGGGGAAAACAGAGATGGTTAGGGGCGAAGAAGGGTTCGGGAGAGCGGGCGGTGCTCCGGGGAGGGCCGGTGGAGGTCCGGCAGCTTCAAACGGCGGTTGGAGGTGGCCGGACGGGGCGGAACGAGGGCTGAGCAGAGGCTGAACCGCGCAGGGGAGCACGCCTGGGTGCGAGGGACGGCCGGCGGAACGCGCGGCGTCGCGCGGGCGGGCGGTGCGACAGCTTCGGCGAGCTGCTACTCCTGCTCTAGTTCCATTCGACATCGAGCAAGCAGGGGAAGGAGGGAGAAAGAGTCGAGAGAAAAGGAGAGAGGAGAGAGAGAAAAAAAATAAAACAATAGCCTTATTCTTATTTTTCTTTTCTTTTCTTTTCTCTTTCCCTTTCTATTTCCTTTCGGGCTTCAATTTTTCTTCCGATAATTTCTTTCTTGAAATTTCGGACTCGTCAATAAATTGATGAACGATGAGACAATGTCCTAAAAAGAATTATGATGCACTTAAAATTCGATTCCCGAAATCGAGTTCAATTTCGTGGTTAAAAATCGATCAGACGTGGTTTTAGCCCAATCCAACTAATTAGGTAGCTTTTAGGGATTTTACTGTAAATACATCCCTTAACGGCTTCACCCAATAGGTTAGTTAACTTGTGAGTGATCAACTCAGAGAAAAAGGACCATAGGCACGTCGACGAAATGCCCATTTCACTTTATCGAAACGGGATCGAATTTCAGATTGTTACAGTAGCTGTGTGTCACTTGGAGCTCAAGCAGCTAGATGTGAAGATGACATTCCTTCATGGCGACTTGGAGGAGAAGATTTGCATGGGCTATGCACAAAAAGAGATCACTTTACTATTTGAAGCAGTCTTTGAGGCAATGGAATAAAGTGTTTGATTCTTTTATGTTTCGTATTAACTACACGAGGAGTGTGCATAGAGTTTTTGGTGATAAGTCGTTTATTCTATTGATGTTCCATGTTGATGATATGTTGATTGTTGCATGAAAAATGAGGCATCCTTTCCTTAAGGTCTCAGTTAAGCAACGAGTTTGAAATGAAGGATCTTAGTGCTGCAAAAAGGATCATTGGCTTGGAAATCTTTTGAGATAGATGTGCAAGTAAGTTTTGGGTGAATCAAAAGAAGTATGTTGAGAAGGTCTTGGAGTGGTTCAACATGGGGAAGGCTAAGTCGATTTGTACACCCTTAGCAAATCACTTCAGATTATCTGAGAAACAATGCCATAGTTCGCATGAGCAAATTGTAAATATGTCTCGAGTACCCTATGCTAGTGCAATAGGGAGCCTCATGTATGCTATGGTTTGTAGCAGACCAGATTTGGCTCATGTAGTGAGTCTCATCAATTGATACATGAGTAAGCCAGGTAAGAAGCATTGGGAAACCATTAAGTGGATCTCTCCTTATTAGGCTGGAACTACCAAAATGGGTTTGATGTTTAGTTCAAAGGGAGAATTGATCGATTTAGCAAGTTATGTCGATTTGAACTTTACTGGTGATTTGGACAAGCGAAGTTCCATCATGAGATACATCTTCACTCTTGTAGGTGGAGTTGTTTCACGGAGGGCAATGCTTTAGTCTACTATAGCACTGTCTACAACTAAAGTTGAGTTTATGGTAGCAACTAAGGCTACGAAGGAGGGAATTTGGCTGACCAGTTTGGTCACAGGGTTGGGTTTAAAGTAGGAACGTGCTATACTATATTTTAATAGCCAAAGTGCAATATGTCTTATGAAGAACCAAGTGTTTTATTCTAGAACAAAGCACATTGAAGTTCGGTACCACAAGACTCGAGAATTTATGGAGAATGGTAGCATTGCTTTGAAAAAAAAAAAAACCATACTAAAGATAATCTTGCAGATATGCTCATGAAGATGGTTACTACGGAGGGAGCTGGTTTTTCTCACTCATCACTGAAGTTGATGGAGGCCGCACTAGTCTAGGTGTGGGCGTACTTTTGCAAAAGTACGGTGGAGGAAGATATATATTCATTTTCTTGGTTTGAGTAGAGGCTTATGGTTGTTTCAAGCTAAAGTTGGAGATTTGTTGATGTTGTCTTGAATTCCACAAAGTTTATTTCCTCTTTTGGACCTATCTACATGGGATTTCATAGGAAATAGTTTTAATTCAATGTAATTGGGATATGCCATGATAGTCTTAATATTTGAAGGATAATCGCTAAAGATCTATTTGTTAGTTTCCTAAACTGATAAGATCTTTAGGGTGGAATTCCTTTCCTATTAGGATTAAGGAGGTGGGGATTTGAGGATTTATTTATTCAGCATCGTTCCTTGTAGCTAAATACTCTCTAATAAGAGATCATCCCCCCCCCCCCCAAGTGAATGTAGGCGGATTTTTTCAACAAATCACGTAAATCTATGTGTTCTTGATTATTCTTGTTTTTTCTTTTTCATTTCACCCAGTTAAGTTTCTCTTTTGCACAACATAGGTCGATCCATGAATATGCTTTCGCAGATTTATGTAGATTTTGGTGCTTTGTTTGATAGGCAATATGGCGAGAGGGAAGATAAAGAGTATGATGGACAAGGACTCTCTTTACATGATGATGGACATAAATTACTACATAGTACCAAATACTAAGGAATTGATACCATTTAGGCTGCACATGACAACGCTTCTTGGTTGGGGAAGAGTTTTTTTTTTTTTCAAGAAATAGTTCTTTTCTATTTCTATTTCGGGGAACAATTTCTGAGTAAAAGAATCAGTTTGGTAACTACACAAAATTTCTACTCTTGGAATAGAAAAAGAATAGAAATGCATTTGGTAACGCAATGATTCTTTTTTGTATTTATTCGTTTTTTATTCTTGCTCACGGATCGCCGATCGCCAACCGTCGCCGATTGCCGCCCGCTACCGCCGCTGCACATCCGCCGGCCGCTGACCGTCATTGCCAACCGCCACCACACAGCCCATCGGTTGCCACTGCCAATCGCCGGTCAGTGGTGGCGGCGGCGGCGGCGGCTGGTAGTTGGAGGTGTCTGCGACAAGAGAGAGGAATAAAAGAAAAATAAAAAAGAAAATTGGCTTATTTCTAGAAGTTGTTCCCGGGAACAAGAAGAAACTTTTTTTTTGCTTCTCATTTTTGCTCCAAATCTATTCCCGGGCTAACTTTCTATTCCGAAGAATCGAAAAACAACTTGGCGTTACCAAACAGATTTATATTCTTTTTTTTGTTCCGAGGAACAAAAGAACATAAATTTAGAGAAATAGAAACGTTACCATGCACTGCCCTAACGTCCCTACTTCCATCCCATTCCATAAACAAGCCATCTTCTAACTCAAGAATTGATGGTTTCAGGCATCGTCTCATCCTCTCCATCACAATAATCTAGTGACCATCTTACAAACTAAAAAGTAAGAGATGAGTCGAAACCCAGTAAATGAAATCTTTAATTTTAAGTTAGAAAAATCATCTTACCACTTCAGCTAGTACAAGTAAAGAGAATGTATAACAATCGAATAAGTAAGATGAGAACATGAGTGGAATTTACCTTTCACATTTTCATATATAACGGCAATCATCATACAATAATGCTTCCATTTAAACTCATGCATATGGTATATCATGTTCCAATGCAAGGTAACCAATTAAACATCATATGATTCTATACATGCACATGAACATGCATTATATTCACTTAACTTTTTCTCCCGAACTCTTTGAAGGCATCCCAACCACTAGGACATCCTGCAAACTTCAATCACGGGATATCGTCATACACCACTATATGGGTAACAAAAACACATTATTTTCATGTACAATGCACATGTTAACATTGATCTTTTTTACATCAATAATGAAATAAACAATCATTACAACAATCAACCTCCAATGCATAATCACTTTTCATGCATAGCCTTATCTCGTTATTTTTATAATCACATAAGTAAAAGATGAGGATTATAAGCTTACCTCACCTCCTTTTTGATCATACCTTTTTAATGTGCACATCATAATAGCATGCATATTTTTCTATTTTGTAAAGATAAGATTTTAGTAAAATTTGATTAATATACCTAGCAAAATCTAATTGTACAAGGAAACGGGTTCATATTTCAATAGAATCCGATGTATAAATGAACATGTTCAGATTGAGTAAAATCTAATCATATAAATGAACATGTCTAGACTAAGTAAAATTTGATTGTACAAATGAACATGTTGTTGTTATTGTTAAAGTCTAGATAATCATACAGATACATTTAGGCTAAGTGAAAATGATAAAATAAAAAAGCGGATTTACAAATGAACAAACTCAGACTTAGTAAACATCCAGTAGAACAAACGAACAAATTTTGACTCAATAAATTTTGGGAGAACAAATAAACATATTTTGACTATTCATAATGAAATAGAATGAAACATAATGGACATCCAAGAGGTCATCAAGATAAATATGGCAAAAGACAAATTTTGACCATTCGGAATTAAATAAAACAAAGTAGAACGAACATATTCTACTTATTCAAAACAAAATAGAACGAGTAGAACTTTGACTAGTTAAGTTCTAGCAGAACAAGCAAAACAAGCAGAAATAATAGATTATGTCTGGATAAATTCTGGTAGAATGAACATGTAATACGATTCTTCTAGATTTTAACTCAACATTTTCACTTACCATTTCGACACAAATCAAGAAAATTGATTACATCCATTTAAACATGCACAACATAATCAAGGCTAATTAGTAATCACTATACTCATAACATGCACATCAAAGTCTCACCTCACAACAAACCAACCAAGTTAATGTTTTAAGGAGATTGAACTACCTTAATGCCTAGAAAATTCACGTACCTCAAACAAATGTGAACAAGCAAAGGCCGAGACCACCTCTTGACTCATGAAAATTAAGATCCAAGGAAGAATTTACTTGTAAAGGTTGATGATGGCATGATACATTTGGGTAGACTTTTAGTCTCCTCTTTTCTCCAAAGTTAAGAGAAGGCCTTTGCTTTAAGGGTACATTAGTTCTTCCTTCTATATGTGGCATGCCTAATCTTGAGACAAGAACAAGTGTCATGGAGTTTGCATGTAATGGAGATGACTAACCTAAAATGAAATGACGGTTATGATAGGTATCTTGATTACAAACCTTCACCCCATACGTGGCCAAAGAAGAAATAAGGGAAGATGACTCATCTTAGAGAGAGTCTTCCCAAAATCTTAGGTGTTAAGATTACTAAGAGACCTTGTTTTGAGAGGACACTTGGGTAGGTATGAGACATTACAAGAACATGCGGGCATTTTATGGCCTCTCATGCAAATCTCTTTCAAGACCTCATGCAAACTTCTCTTAAGAGACATGTGATCCCTCATGCAAATGATTTTAAGAGACAAGTGGCTTATAGATAATGCCATCTGAGAACAACTCATTCTCCTTTAGCCACGTGTCACGGCCAAGAGGTTTCTAGTGCTAAAGGGCTGTGCCTTGCCGCGGAGGACCTCCTGCGCCTACTTGGATTCCCAACGAGACTTCTTTCGGAACTTTTCAAGGGCGGGCGATACCGTCATTACGACAAATTCTAGAAGTCTCTAGCTATTTATGTTTGTAGTTGGTAGCTGTCATTAGTGTCGGTAGATGAGGCGGTGCGATCTCGTCCGCCGGATGAATTCTAGATCAACTAATGTAATCAAAGGGCCTATAGTATAAGAATGAGTGCCCTCCCCCTCATTTGTAACCATCCAACTATTTCAGCAATACAAAACTCCTTTCTTTTCAGAGCTCCTCTCTCTAGAGACTTTCTCTCTCTACGATCCAAGTAAAGCAAGCGAGTGTGCGATCGATCGAGCAAGGATTGGCTTAGGTGATCCAAAAGAGCCTGAGTCGCCACGCAATCACGATCCCAATTGGTATCAGAGCAAATGAGAATCACCAATGGAGCGATGCCCACACAAGCAGTGCCCAAACTTGAGGTGTCGAAGCCAAAAGAATTCAAAGGCGACCGATCCGCCAAGGAGGTGGACAACTTCGTTTGGAGCATGGAGCAATACTTTGGCGCCGTCAACATCCAAGACGAGTTGATCAAGGTAGAACTGCTTCGATGTTCCTTTCTAATACCGCAATGCTTTGGTGGTGCAATAGATGCGACGAGACAAAGCGTGGCGCCGATCCCATGGACACATGGGATGACTTCGTGAGGGAGTTCTGAGACTACTTCTTCCTCGAGTTTGCTCAACAAGAAGCTTGTAGCAATCTCCATCACCTCGAACAAATGGGCACGATTCGAGAGTACGTTAAGGGGTTCACGGAGCTCAAACTCCAAATCTGCAACCTAGTAGAGGAGGAGGTTCTTAGAGCATTCATGGATGGACTGAAGCCGTGGGCACAGCTCAAGCTTAAGCAACGGGATGTGATGAGTCTCGTGAGGGCGCTAAGCGTGGCGAAATCCCTCATCGACCTCATTAAAGCCGAACCAAAGAATCGAGCAAGAGATTGGAGGTCGGATCGATCCTTCAAGGACGAAGGAAGAAGCACTCCCCGAGGCACACATGATCAAGGTGGCCGAGTCAAGACATGGGGAGAAGGAACTTCCAAGCCGTTGTCGCGACCAAATTTTTTGGGGTTTGGACCACCTAGGGTTTGGCTAATGGATTGTTAAGCCTAGACTTAACTCGGGCTGTCCCAAGCCCATACCAATTCGCGACTTAAGTTTGAATTGTTAACATGCAAATTTTTTAATTAGGAGTCGCCACTAATCTATTTTTGGTGGGTCGATTAGAGACCCAAGTAAAGTAATGAGAGATTCACTTTACTCCTACGAACCAGAGACTAGGGGTACGGGGACTTGATTACATTAGATTTCTCTAACGCCCTTTCGGTACCTTTCTTTCTATTTTGAAAAATGTTTGGCAAGCAATTTGGATTGATTTTAAATCTATTTCCCTAACATGTGAGGTGTTCATGCAGGTGCGCAAACCACCAATTTAACACCCAAGAAAGCAATTAAATAATGCATAACTTACCTCAAAGCAACGAAAGCATCTGCATTGTTAAATTAAAATCCACATCAACAACTCTAGATATGGTTTCTAATTAACAAGCAATTTCTTTTCTTTTTGTTTTCACTTATTAAACGAGACTATAATCCATATGCAATGCAATGCTTTTAATATAATATGAAATGATATGACATTGCAACATGTCCTAAACATATGAATAAAAATTTTATGATCTCTTAATGAACATGCAATTGCAACCTAAATTAACCAAAATGACTTAATTCTAATGACGTGCAATGCAATGCAATGACGTACAAAATTATTTTAACTAAAATGACATGTAACATTGCAATTTAATATGCGAGCTATATGTCACGCGACATTTATTAAATGACCTAATCTAATGACGGACAATTTCTAATTAGAAAGAACCTAACAATAATCACTAAATGACGTGCATTTCATGAACCTAAATCTATATGACATGCAAATAACATTTTTTATTCTTAAAAAAATGCAATCTATCCTAAAAATTGCAACTAATTTATCCTAAGACAAATTTTATGAAATTTGAAATGATCTAGCTAGATTAAGATTCTATCTAATTTAAACTAGGGATTAAGTCATATTAAATCCTAATTTAAACTAAGACATTATCTAAATCTAAAATGCAATTTATCTAAAAAAAAGATGATCTAAATTTAAAATGAAACGTGCAATTCTAATCTAATATGCACAATGATCTTTTTTTGTGTTTTTCTTTAAGAAATTCGAAATTAAAACTAACACATAATTAAACATGCAATTCAAATAAAAACTAACGACCTAAATGAATGCACTTTTTTTGGATTTTTTTATTTAAAAATTCATAATAAGATCGCAATCCTAACATGCAAGATAACAAAAACAAACTTAATCCTTATTCGGATTTTTCTTTTTGATTTTTTATTTAAAAATTCAAAATCAAATTGCGATTTTAACCTTAAGACTAAGAATATTCTAAAACATACTTAATCCTAATTTGAATTTTTTTTTATTTTTTCTTCTACGAAAATAAGGTTGACTCAACTAACTTGACGATAGCAAATCAAATAAGATAAAATTGATATCCAAAAATTAGCAAACCATATCTCGCGCATGAGATCGGGTTGGCCAATTTTAAATTAAATTGTCAATCGAATCTCGGGCTTGAGATTGGATTGTCGATTTTTGTAAGAGATTACGAGTCGAATTTCGGGCGTGAAAATTGGACTGTCAATCACAAATTTCACGACAATTTCATGTCGGGATCACTCAATCATATCTTAAGGAATAATTCCACTAAAAGACAAAATAAGTAAAATAATAATGAACAATAAAATAGATAAAA
The DNA here is from genome assembly GCA_016097545.1 of Eucalyptus victrix. NCBI lineage: Eukaryota > Viridiplantae > Streptophyta > Magnoliopsida > Myrtales > Myrtaceae > Eucalyptus > Eucalyptus victrix. Next base: position 40,268,305 of record CM027843.1, on the reverse strand, counting down.
TAAATAAATAAAAAACTACCTAATTGGATTTTGATTCTTTTTTTTTTATCAAAATGGGGCTCGGCAGCCCCTGGGTACTCAACCAAGAGCAGCTGGTCGGAGGTCCGGTAGGGGGCATCTGGTTGCCGGCGTACGGAGCCTTGGCGAGGGTGGACCGGCAGCAGCAGCAAGTCGCAGATGAGGCGGAGCTTTGGGCTCGGATCTGGATCTGGATCTGGCGGAGGCGGGACTATGGGCTGTAGTTTTGGTGGTGCGACGCCGGTGGGCGTCCGGATTTGGCGCGGCACGAGTCGTCAGAGCAGAGGGCTGTCCGTCGGGGCTCCGGTGTTGAACTCGGGCGTGGCCAGCGGAACGTCGGTGGAGCAGAGAAGGCTCGTGGGTCTGGCTGAGGTAGCGTCGCGATTCAGCAGCAAGTCGGGGGCGAGATCGGCTCTTCGGTGCGGTAGATCGGGCTCCGAGCGGGTGCGGGGATTGAGCAGAGGGCAGTGATGGCGCGGTGCGGTGTCCGGCGAGGAGAGCAGGTGCAAGGCTCGGCGCGGCACGGTGGGCTCGGGCGGAGGAGGACTCAGGCGTCGGGGATCTCGGCGGCGCGGCGAGCTTCGTGGGGAGACCGCCGAAGCGGCTGTGGCGAACGCACGGAGGAGGAAGTCTCACGGATGGAAGTTGCAGAGGAGGGGCAGCGGATTTGGGGAGATGATGAACAGTGGTGGTCAAATCACCTCTACCTGTTTACTTTTCTCCTCTTTCTCTCTCTCTCACATTCTAACCTTTTCTTTTTTCTGCACTTTTTCCTTTTTTCTGCTCTTTCCCTTTCGCAGAAGCTAAACCTCTCTTGACCTTTTTTCCTTTTTTTTTCAAAGAAGCCCCTCGCACGATTGATCCGTACGTATCCTTTTATAGGCAAAACAAAACATGATCTTTTTTTTAAATATTTTCATCTCCCGAATATTGCTTATAACCTCTTGATCACAAAAATTCTTATCTCAAAAATATTCTCCCCCGATTTCATCATCTATTGATAAAAAATAAGATCACAATGCGATTTTTTAATTTTCAAAAAACCATAATATCGCATCAAATCTTAATTTTTCGCAAGATAATCAATTAAAAATAACGATGGGCTTGGGTTAATTTTATCCTTTCATGGGCCTAGCCCGACCTACCGAACTAGAGCTTAAAACATAAAATTTGAGCTCATCCACCACCGGTCCTAAAAATAAAAATGCAAAACATGTAAATTAAAAATAAATGCACCTAAAAAATTATATGCTATGCGATTGAATTATAATATTTTTTAGGGGTTAAAAATTAATCCCCAATTTTTATGCAATAAATGACTAAATGGGTTGTTCAAAATTTAGGTGTCAACAACCGTCTTTCCAAAGGGGTCGACCACAAACGTATTGCACGACGAGTAAGTTTGATCAACCCCTGCCTTCTTCTTGCTTCATTTGCAAAGGTTCGCATTGGACCCAAAAGTGCCTAAAGAAGGGCAGGATCAATGCCCTTCTTACCATCGAAGAAGAGGAGGAGGAGCCCAAAGAAGAAAAGCGGCAAATCCGGCTTGGAGGCATGAAAGTTGTCAACTCCGTCCAAGCTCGATCGATGTCCAAAGAAAAGCAAGCTGCTTCGAACTCGGACATGTTCTTCGTGGAGGTCAAAGTGTGCGGTCGAACACTTTACGCTTTGGTTGACACGGGTGCGTCGAACATGTTCATGTTGACCAAAGTGGCGAAAGCTTTAGGACTTCGCGTTGAGCTGACCGGGAATTCATTCAAGGCCATCAACTCGGAGGGGCTCAAAGGCGTAGGATCAACTCCTGATGTGGATGTCCAAATTGGCAGATGGAAAGGCAAACTATCATTCGAGGTAATTCCTCTCGACGATTATGATCTCATTCTGGGAATGCAGTTTTTCCATAGCGTGAGGTCCATGATTGACATGAGGATCAAGTGCACCATGATCCTCGATCCAAAATGCCCTGCCATGATCCCCATGTGAAAGGGGTGGTCGACACCAAGACCATCGCCACGATCCGATGCCTTAACAAGAGCTTGAAAGCCGAGAAGCGCATGCACAACCCGCCACCCATGGAAAAGCCGAATATAGAGTTGGATCCTACTCCAACTCACGCCATGCCGATCCAAGTGCTCTTTCCCGAGGTCGAGGACTCACCGCGTGCCATGCCCAAGCCAAAGATGGAGCTGTGTGCCATGCTCGAGTTGAAGATGGAAGGGTCTGGTCCATTGTTCATGAGCATCCGAGCAAAGCAAAACCAAAAGAAGAGAGCCCGTGCTCATGCCAAAAAGGCCGCCCGTCGAGCTGTGAGTGATGAGGGCATCGCTCAAGTGAGCGGGGGAGAATGTCACAACCAAGAGGTTTTCGGTGCTAAAGGGCCGTGCCTTACCACGGAGGACCTCCTACACCCGCTTGGATTCCCAACGAGACTTCTTCCAAAACTTTCCAAGGGCGGGCGATACCGTCATTACGACAAATTCTAGAAGTCTCCAGCTATTTATGTCGGTAGTTGGTAGCTGTCATTAGTGTCGGTAGATGAGGCGGTGCGATCTCGTCCGTCGAATGAATTCTAGATCAACAGATATAATCAGAGGGCCTCTAGTATAAGAAGGGGTGTCCTCCCCCTCATTTGTAACCATCCAACTATTTCAGCAATACAAAACTCCTTTCTTTCCAGAACTCCTCTCTCTAAAGACTTCCTCTCTCTACGATCCAAGTAAAGCGAGCGAGTGTGTGATCACTCGAGCAAAGCTTGGCTTAGGTGATCCAAAAGAGCATGAGTCGCCACGCAGTCACAATTCCAATCGATCGGCCCATGACACATGCATATGAGTAAACCTCTATACATTTTACCCGAAGTAAAGATGATTATCATAACCGAATAACCCATGACATCATTTGTATAAATAAATAATGATTAGTACTAATCATCTAAGGTTTAGACAATATAAAATAATCAATGACATTTGAATTCACCAAAATTATGGTTAAACCATACCGAACACTTAGGAAAATCTCGAGTTAGAATAATTTGATACTCGACAATCACAACATATAATTCGAAGAATATTCGTACCCATCAAAAATCAAGATGACGGTAGATTAGTTAACACCACTTAGTTAATACCACTCTAACTATCCACATATGCATCAACGTTCATTAATTTTCTAACTGGTCGAACTTGAGACAATTACATTCGTTGAAAATTATCTTCTGCGCCTCACACAATTTACGATCCAATTACTAATTCTACGTGTCCACCTAATTCTTAAGATAAATAGTCCTTAGCCTTATAACCAAAATATAATTATTGGACACCACAAATTCTCAACGTCTAAACGTTATTATGAAAAATCTGGATGTCAAACTTCTGCCTTATTTCTTTTCCAGAATCAGACCATGCAAATGATGTGTCGAGTAGTTGCACGTGAACTCAAGCAAATGCAGCTCACAGACTCTCATCCTCAAGACTACCTTATTTTTTACTGCCTTAGCAAAAGCGAAGACATTTCTAGTCAACCTTCTCTAGCTAATGGGGTAATGCTTATTGCAGTGTGTTTTTTTACTTGTTTTAAGGTCCATGAAAGTCGAATTCTGACTACTTGCCAATGGTCTCTTTCACTAACCATCGAGTTTGCAAGCTCAAGACCCTATTCGGCAGTGCATGAATGCATAGCATTAGGGGTGTACATGATCCAGGTGAGCGGTTCCCGACCTAGAACCAAGAACCGCCCGCTAGTTGCATGGATCCACTTGGGAACCGAACCACTGATCCGGTCCGGTTCCCGGGTGAATCCATAGAACCGGTCCAACCTCCGTGCCTTCCCCTTTTCACCCTCCCCACATTTGCTTATTCTGGCTCTCCCGACCATGGTAGCTTTATTCTCCTCAAGTACTAGCACCGCGGCAATGTCTGCCGCGGTGGCAGTCGTGACCCTCGCTCCACTTCCATCCTGGCCACTACCACCATCTTCGCCACCGCCTCCGCCATCTCACACTCCTCCCTCGGGACCAACAATGAAGAGGACAATGGGGATGATGAGCTGTTCTTAGACCTAGAGTTTGCCCATCCCCAAAGATGAGGATGATGGGGAGAAGCTTGAGGAGGGGAAGGAGGAAGAGGGGAGGTAAAAGTAGGATGAGCCCAACAACAAAGAGGACGATAATGACAGTGAATGCGGAGGTGGCGACGAGGATGGCAACATCGTGAAGAGAGAGTTTGAGTTCGAGGGAGGAAATGAGAATCAACTCATTGTTTCACTGAGTTCGAACTAGGACTCGAAGGGAGATGAGTAGATCTGGAGGTGAATCAGAGAGGAAGAGGGAGCTTGGGGAGATTTTGAATTGAGAGACACAAGATGGAGTAGGAGAGTAGTGAATTAAAACAAGATGGTGATTAGAGCCCTAAATTTTAGATTTGCTAATTTCGAATATTTTAATATTAAAAATTAATAGATTATTATAATATAACTGGTCTAGTCCGGGTGGGCGGGTGGGCAGATCCGCCCATGGAACCGAGAACCGGACCAATACCCACCGGTTCCCATAAATTGGAACCGGGAACCGGATCGATTCCCTTAAGAACCATCGGTTCTGGTCCGATTTCGGGCGGTCCGGGTGAGTCCTGATTCTTTTGCACACCACTACATAGCATGGTTCATAGGGTGGTAAATAGTAATTGAGCCAAGTCTAGTCGAATTCGATATTGCCCCTAGCTCAAATTGACTCGCATACTCTGGGCTCAAAACTTGGCCCAAGCTCAATTGAGTATAAAAAATTTGGGCTAGCTTTTGACTTGATCTTGACTCGACTATAAAAGAGTTATGTATGAACACGAGCTCGAGTAATAAGCTCAAACTTATCTTGCTTAGTTTTAATGACTTTTTTTGCCTTTTTTTGTAACTAAAAAATACACTTGAAAAGAACAAAAGAAGGTTGATGAGACTCGGGAGTGCGTTGGGCTGAGTATAGATGAGTTCCAACTTGACTTGATGAGATCCTTAAGTAGCTCAAGCTCGATTAGAAATAAGGTGAGTCGATCTCAAGTAATCATCTAGCAGAGCCTGAATCAAATTGACACATTGTCAGTCAGCTTTTCTCATCATATAATTTGATGAACCTTGGATATGATGTTTTCTAACACGTTATGGCAGGTCTCAGAAGCATACAAATCCCAGCCATTTAAGATAAATGTTCATGCTAAAGGAATGGTTGTGGATGACGAGTACGTCTTATCGGAATCAGCAAATATAAACCAAAGATCATTGGCTGGTACCAAAGATACTGAGACTGCCATGGGTGCATATCAGCCGCATCACACTTGGGCACTAAAGAAGAGGCCTCCACGTGGTCAGGTTGTTGTCTAGTGGCTTCTTTGCATAATCCTAATTTCTGATTTAAGGTTGTCTGTAATAGCTTTTTTGAGCAAGTATGCAATGAACCTTTGGGATACAAATCAGTTCACATTTTTTGAACTGGTTGTAACAAAGCCAAGAACACCAATTTTTCAGTTAGATTTATGAGGAAGTCATTGGAGTTCATGATTTTTTTTTCTGGACAACCCAATATAAAGAAAAGGATTCAGGACTGTTTCTACTTTGGTATTTGTTTTGATTTGGTGAATGCATTCACATCTATAATAGGTTGCTGTGACTGGTGAATGGAGTAATGGGCTCTCAAAGATATATCCATTTTACATCAAGATACATATTTTGGGTATGATTGTTGTGTGTTTGCATTTTTGCCCATCTGTACAGGTATATGGATACAGGATGTCTCTATAGGCAAAGCATCTTGGGGAAGTGGAAGAATGCTTTAATGAACCTGGCAGTTTAGAATTTGTGAAGAAAGTGAATGAGATGGCTGAAAATAACTGGAACAATTACATGGCTGAAGGTTCATTGCAGGGCCATCGTGTCCGGTATCCCATACAGGGGGACCAAGATGGGAATGTTGGGCCATTGCGAGAATCTGAGGAGTTCCCTGATGTTGGCGATAAAGTTGTCGGTTCCCATTCCACTACAATCCTTGATGTTCTGACAACTTAAGTTATGTTCGACTCCATGTCCATCTAGTCCTAGGAGCTACAAAGATGTTTCCTGGGCTGTCGCCTCATTCTTGCTATGTACAAGTTTTATGATTTCTGTCTAATTGTTTCTGAGTGGTGCGGCAGTTTAGATCATTCTTTCATTATTTTGTTTTTACCGCGGCTATCTGAATCTTTCCCGGACACTTGCACAATAAGGATCCTCAGCGGTGATCGCATCCATGGGGTGAATATCATATTTGAACAGCTCGGTATCTCTTGGACTTTGGTTTGAAGGATTATGTTATTACAATCTGGGTGCATCTGTGCTTGTGTTTTAGAGGATATTGATGTAACGTGGAAATCGGTGTACAAATGTAGTTGAAAACAACGTCACTTTTTATGAAGTCTTTGATGCCTACAGTTTGAAATGAATAAATCTCAGAGATGCGAGAATCATTTCATGAGATAATTCTTGGCACATATTCATTCATTCTATCCCAACCATATTTATTTGGGATTACTTTTGGCAAATTTTATGGCATTCAAAAGTTACTTTTACTTCATGAGAAATACTTGGAATCTCATAAGATATACGTATATTTGTACATTAAAAGTTCTAAAATTTATTACGAAAGTATGATTGAATTCTGAAAAGGACAATTAAGCACTTATGATTTTATCAATATTCCCAATTTGCCATTACAACTAAAATATACGCCTCGCCCTATAATCCTATGTATGCTTATCTTTCTCATTTCGCTTCGCGCATGGTATGAACTGCATGCACATCCAATAACAATTACATAACCATGTATATTGATATATAAAACATTAATCTCCCAATTCTTTACATATTGTAAAGGGGGCTTTTGAAAAATTCTATGCGTCTTAACATCTCTACCCTACATGTTGCAGATAATCATCAATGCAAATTGCGAGGCATTAATTCCAACGAGGCTTATTTCTCAATTTTCTATTAATCTAGATTTACTAATCAAATTAATTACTAAATTCTATATATTTGCTAATTGATCCATGTGAAATTCTAACACTATATTAAATTATCAAAACAATCCACTTTTCAAAATGGTTTTGCAATTAAGTGCAAATTTTGACTAGTTAATAAAATGTGAATTAAATGTGTAATAAACCAAGAACCTACCATCATAAGTGTAAACAGCTCCCATAGTTTTCAGTTAAAATATGAGACCTTAACTTACTGAAATTACATAATTGCCCCAATTCTACAATTCTTACATTTTTTACCAAATTTCATTTCCTTTAATTAATCTAACTTAATCACTAATTAATAATTTTGACTAATGAAGTTTGTTGTTCACATAAGAATTTATATGCTGTGAATATATATTTCTTTTCTTTCTTGTATGACACAAAATGACTATTACATTTGTTTACATTCATAATTTCATCTTTCTAATACCTCTACTTGTCAAAGTCATTCAAAATCCTCTTGAAATCATTCAACCGTATTTTTATTTATGAAATATATCCATTATCTATACAACTACTCATAACATCTTCTAATGACATCATAAACATAATGGATCTTTCACGCAATATCAATAACAATTTCAAGATAAAAGCACCGGTAGGCATCAATGGCCATCATTCTCATCTTAAATCCACATGGCATCACCCATGATAGAAGATCATATTGTGACATCCGGATTTCACCGGACCTCAGAAAAGTAACGGCCCGTCACGGATTGACAAAGTTGTTATTGGATTGCGTCATTGGCACCATCTGCGGACGCTATTTCGTCATCGTCATCGTCGGCACCACATTCGACCATCGTTTCATTATCACCTGCCATTCCGAGACATCGACTTTCGGAAAATTTTGTCCATGCACGGCCATGCACACGTCCAATGCTAGTCCTAAGCGACCTCGCAAATCGACCGAGCTGAAGGCCCGTAGCACGCAACGGCCATGCGTACGACCGCTGCATTTTCCATGCAAGAATGAAGCAACCGAAGGTCCACGTCTGTAGGAATCAACCGAAGAGGAGAAGTTGACCCATGCAGCTACATGCAAGAATTGTCTACGAAGAAGCTACGTCCTACAATGGTCAACAGACGAAGAGATGTTGACCGAGAGAGAGAGCCCACGCCCCCGTTCCCTTCGATAGTCAACAAATCTCAAGATGTTGACCAAAGGGCTACGTCTATAGCCATGCATGCAAGAAGGGTGGCTTTGACCATCTCAGCAGCTGCAACGTGCACTCCGGTGTTGTCCTCTTCAATTGCCGCCAGCGTGATTTCCATTTAGTTGACTCAAGAGTCAACTAAACAAGCCCACGCCCTTGCATGCACGAGAGAAGCTGGCGGTCACCGAAGCCCGTGAACACCACGTCCTCCTCCAGCTGTCAACGTGCGCACGCTCCTCTCCTTCTTCGGCCAGCAGAGGCCACGTCTTGCATGCAACATGCAAGATGGCGTGCAGCAGCCCATTCGGCGGTCAACGAATGGAGAAACTTTGACCAACAAACCGCCACCTTCGTGTTTGGATGGCCAGCGAAGCAGAAACGTTGGGACAGCTGCAAGCCACGTTTCTTCCACCCGTCCTTGCCTCCTTCTACTGCCGACGTCCTCATTTTGTTGACTTGGGAAAATCAACGTGCGGAGCTTTCGAAGGGAACGGAACACAGCAAACAGAGAGAGAGAACAGCGAGCGAGAGAGAAAGCAAAATATAGAGAGAGTAGAAGAGGAAGTCGTTCCTCTCTGCCCGCACGCGCAGCCGCTGTCCACCGCCGTGCCGATCCAGCCATCCCAACCGAGCTGCAGCTGCCACACCACCATGCCAACCCCTCGCCGTCGATGTCGCAGGACTTGAGGCAAGTCAATATTCACTAACCTATATCACGTAGACTATGTCGTTGCTGGATAAATACATTCCGCAACCTAACATTATTGCGGGATACTTACATAAATTGATGTAGATATAGTCGATCTAACCAAAAATGTTAGAAGCCTTATGTAGAGAATCGGTGATGATGCACGTATCTGGTCTCTTTGGCATTCCGTGAATTATAAATTTGAGTGTTATAAGGCTTGTGAGCAATTCTAGAAATTAAAGGGGTTGGGCCACTATGGTTGCCGATTTTTGTAGGATCTTCTATGGTTCGATTTAGGGTGACCTTCTTCATGAAAGTTATGATATATACCTAGATCTACGACATATATTTATTTCAAAATTTTCGGGTCACGAAGATCAACTCATGGACCTAATTTCCTACCAAGATGGAACTGTCTGGAACTGCAGTTTTAATGAACTGTTTTCATTAGCGCGAGTTGGCATATTTTAAAGATTTATATTGCATTATAAATTTTGATATGAAATTATCTTAGACTACTACACTATATTTGTGATTATTGCTGTCGTCGAACCCTTAGGTCGACAATGTCCCAAGAGTCGAGATTGCCTAGAGGGTCACGATGGTGATGCTTTTGAATGCCTGGGGACTAGTGAGCCCCAGAGGTTCCCCGAGAGTGTCGGGACGCCCGGATGTATGACGATACAAATTTCGGAGGGTAGGGGCAGCCATTGATATGGCGAGCCCCGACGATTCCTCGCAATGCTAGGTGAGGTGCGAGATGCTTAGAGGTGTAACGCAACACGCTCTGGATGCCTAGTGACTGAAATATGGAACCGAAGGCTTTTGTGACACCAGGTTGGGCGCAAACACTGGTCCTCTAGGAGTAGATGTTAGTGAACTGCAAAATTTATTGAATTCTAAGGTTTCATGGACCTACTATATCATACTCTTTCATAGACAATCTTATTAGTTTAGTGCATGTCTACTTCTTCAGTTATGTGTATCGTTTTAAATTACATAAATTGGGTAACGATAACTTTATGTAATATAGTTTAGTGGAATTTTAAGTGCTGAGTAGTCGTACTCACCCCTTGTGGGGCTAACATATTTCAGACTAGGAAAGAATGTCACTGCTACCCCCACCTCCTAGCACCTTCTACAGTGTCCCCATTGACATGAGATGGGAGCAAATTGAACATCCGAATCCAAACTTGTAATATCCAGATTTCCGGGTTCTAATTTCGATTGGATAAATAGGGCCGTTTTCGTTCAGTTGAAGCCGGGGATTGTGAAATTGAGGAGTATGAGGGATTCTTGGATAAAGAAAATAATCAATTTGATAAGTGAGACATCAATTGATTTTATGAGAGTCATTTGAGAGAAATTCAAGAGGGATATTGGATGCAAAAATGCAAGAGGGGAATCAAGAACTCTAATATTAATTTTTTTTGGGAATTTATGAGCTTATTCAAAAGAAATTGAAATAAGAATTTTCTATTTGAGGAAATTCTTGTCTTTTGAATTTATTCTCATTTCCCCTTTCCCTATTTGGCCAAACACCTTTCCTCCTTTCTCTCTCTCTTTCTTTCTTTCTTTTTCCTTTTTCTTTTTCTCTCTCTCTCTCTCCTTTTCTTTTCCCTCGTGCACAGCCCCCCCTACCGGACACCAAGCTGTCTTCAACTTTGCTTCTCTTTTTTCCTTTTCTACTTTCTGACTTTTCAACACTTATCTTCTCTCTCTTATCTTCTTCTCTCTCTCTCTCTGAAACCTCACTCCCTCGAAGCTCTCTCTCCCTCACCTTTCGAAGAAGACAGAAAACGGAAGCAGAATAGCAACGCCGAGAGAGGTAGATCGGAATAGCTCGTCGTCGCACCGAAGCTGCCGCATCGTCGCTCGCGCGTCACTCGCGCGCCGCTACCGCCATGTGTCTCCGCCCCTTTCCCGACGCCGTCCCTACTGCAGCCATGTTCCAACAGCTCCCCCAAACAACTTAGGCCACCGCCAAAGCTCCCTCCACCGCTGTTCATCGCCGCTTGGACCCGTGGCCGACCCCTGCTGCCTCCGCCACCTTTGTCTCACCATTTTAGCCACCAAAGCTGCTTCAACCAGCCAAGAACAGCAGCAAACAAAGAAGACAGGAAATGGGTATGGCAGCAATGTTTTGGCCCGTTTTGGCCGTCTTCCCAAGCCCGGATGCTCGGCCCGCTTTGAGCAAAGTCGATCATCGCGTCGAGCCCGTTGTTTTGAGTGAGTTTTACTCACTAATGCCTTCTTAGTTTGCTAATTATACTTAAAGGTTGATTAGTGTTAATTAAGTATAATTAAGTGGTTAGATTAGAATTGATTAGTGATTATTAGTTAATTGCTTTGCATATTAGTTGTGTGATTAGTGTAATTAGATAGAGAATTGCCTATAGTATTTATTGGATGCTCCTTGGGATTTTTCCCGACCCTAATTGGGCTTTAATTAGGCTTTTCGGGCCTAAGTGGAATTTTTGGTATTTAAATATTAATTTTCGGAATTAAATTAAATAATTATTTATTTTCCGAAAATTTAATTGGGATGGCTCAAGACCGGAATATTACACTGATGACCATGGTGAAGTCCGTTTATTTAATCGGGCTTTATTTTGAGCTAAATCGAATTTTTAATATTAATTATTTAATTTTCGAAATTAATTATTTATTTATTTATTTTGCGAAAATTCAATTGAGATGGCTAGTGACTGGAATATTATGCTGATAATCATGGTGAAGTCCGTTTATTTAATCGGGCTTTAATTTGAGCTAAATTGAATTTTTAATATTTATTAATTAATTAGTTTTCGGAAATTAAGATTGAGATGGCCGACGACCGAAATCTTGTGCTGATTGTCGTGGCGTAGTTCATTTATTTATTTGAGCTCTATGTTGTATGAAATTAAATAAATTGTGATATTTTAGGGATTTACCATAAATTGATTGAAATTGAGTGAAATTGAATTATTGATTGGTAGATGGCCAAGTATGGCTAGTTAGCAATTGTAATGCCTTGTTGAGCTATAAGTGGAGAGAGTGGTGGGAGCTAACTGAGAATTCTATTGGATAAGACCGATCAAGTACGAAGTATAGATAGGCGTGGTTCGGTGATAAAGTATATCACTGTGCGGAAACGGCGCCTTAAAGAACGCACGTAGACTACCTATAAATCGTGAGAGGTGCGGTTCGGTGATGAAAGACATCACTGTGCGAAAATGGCGCCTTAAAGAATGCACGTAAACTATCAGTGATTTGTGACCTATGATGGGCGTGGTTCAGTGATGAGGAATATCACTGTGCGAAAACGGCGCCTCAAAGAACGCACGTAAACCGTCTATTACTTATGTCACCTTGGTGAAAACGACATCCGAGAGCATTGATGGAGCTCTGTGACTAAGTGTACTATTGAAGGTTATGTGGGATTGAGTGAATGACCTAGAAATGATTCGATTGACTTATAATCGACTAGGTCGATTGATTGATGATTCGATCTGAGTGTGATTTAATGTGATTGATCATTGCCTTGATTTGATGTTGCGAATTGATTGATTGAATGGAAATGATCATGAGTGGTCTTGTTGGTGTGTAACCGATTAAGTCGATTAGATCGATGCTTCGATCTATGATGTGATTGCTTGGATGCCTATTTGATCTGAGCTAATATGCAGGTAGAATCTGAGGCCAAGGTAAGTCCTCTAACTCGTGTGGTGCATAGGCAGCCTTAAAGTGTATTAGTTTACTAATCGGGTCTTAGGGTGTAGAACTTGCTGAGACATTGTCTCAGTGGTTATTGAATAACCATTTCAGGACCCGGATGAGGAGCCTAAGGAGGAGGAATCCGACGAGGAGATCCTTGTTGAGGAACCCGAAGAGGAGTACGTGGAGGAGGACCCCGATTATGACCTCGAGTACGACCCGAATGAGGACTGAGATCCCGTCCTGTCTTGTTAGACCTTGTCTGCATGTGAATAAATGTCAGATCAATCCTACGCATATATAGTATTGTAGAATTCTATGAGATGCGTGTAAAAATATGTGGTTGTGAAATCTTTGTATGAAAAATATATGGCCTACTTTTCTATCCCATTGTTTTATTGTCTGGGGATTTATAATTGCTTTCGCATGTGCATATAAAAATGAAAGGGTCGGCAATACATAGCCATGGGATATCGCAATTTTAAAATCAACCAAAAAAAATTGAAGGATGGTCACGTGACCAAGAGTCGGGGCGTGACAAGACATGCTGGGTTTGACTTAAATCCGGGTGCAAGCGGTCTTGACTTTTGATGCCGACTTCCTTCGGGTCCGATAGTCCAGAATTTTGTCGTCCTTTACATCAAGTTGGACGGCCATACGATGGGACCATTGCCGCCACCACCAAAGGAGGATAACAGAGGATCCAGCGGGACCGAGTAAGGGGGGGAGAACGAGAGGCTGCAAGAAATTTTTGGACATCAGCACCGCAGATGGATGACGCTATAGATGGCTAACCAAATAGTTGGTTTCTTTTTTAATACACATATGGCCAATATAGAAATAGTTGGTCTTTTTGAATGTATCGACAAGCGACATCCGTTACATGTATATATAAATAAAAGGTGCCTGGTTAGTGTGTATGTTTGGTGTGCATCATTTCTGAGTATAGGAAATGAAGTTGTTGGATACACTTCCACCATATACATTGCTTAGGAACCAATGAAGTGTGTGATAGAACCCCCACATGGATTCCTTGAAGTCCATTGATCTGAAAAAGAAGGACATCCAGGACGAGGTAAGAAGTGTGGCGACCCTAACAGATACGGGGGCCGTCGAGTGAGGGCGCCATGCGCAATGTATATGGCGAAAGCACATCCAACAACACCCTTTCCTATACTCAAAAATGATGCACACCAAACATACACACTAACCAGGCACCTTTTATTTATATATACATGTAACAAATGTCGCTTGTCGGTACATTCAAAAAGACCAACTATTTCTATATTGGCCATATGTGTAATTAAAAAAAAAAAACGACTATTTGGTTAGGCATCTACGATGTCATATGTCTGCAGTGCTAGTGTCCAAAAATTTCTTGCAGCCTCTCGTTCTGCACCCCCCTCCTCGGTCCCGTTGGATCCTCCGTCATCCTCCTCTGGTGGCGGTGGCAATGGTCCTGGCCGTCCAACCTAACGTAGAGGACAACAAAATCCTAGACTACCAAACCCGAAGGAAGGCCAGCATCAAAAGTCAAGACCGCTTGCACTCGGATATAAATCAAACCTAGCATGTCTGGATTCGGATGTTCAGTTTGCTCCCATCTCATGTCAATGGGGACACTGTAGAAGGTGCTGGGAGGTGGGGGCAGCAGTGACATTCTTTCCTAGTCTGAAATATGTTAGCCCCACAAGAGGTGAGTACGACTACTCAGCACTTAAAATTCCACAAAACTATATTACATAAAGCTATCGTTACCCAATTTATGTAATTTAAAACAATACACATAACTGAAGAAGTAGATAGGCACTAAACCGTATAAATTCATTCATTCATACTTTTGCCTCTCATTAGCTATTAGGTAATCATTAACTTCTTTTTAAAAACACGAATGGATAATATTATTTATACTTTAAGCTAAAACCAAATAAGGATCAAGATTACTAAGAGAAACAACCTAATTTACCCCTTAGAGATTCACTTGTCTTGGATGGAAAGTTTGAGCAAACATAAAGCTTAATCCACCTAAAAATCAGATGATGCGATCTTGAATTAACACTAGTTGAGCAAATCAAACACCTAATTCAACAATAGGCTAAAAATCTATAATGTTGTTACTCATGTGACTACCTATAATTGTTGACAAACAAAAAAATCGTGAAAGATATTTTATTATAGAAGAAATTCCGGCGAAACAAACTCAATGAATTTTACTTTTTATAATCATTCTATATGTATATCTAGCCATTTGGTCATGCCTAAAAATACTAGGTGGACACATTTTTTACTGTCAATATGTGATAACAAACTCATGTACTAATTTTTATTCACTTATGCATATTAAAGTTAGTAAAATTACTTTACCAATTGATTTTTCTCAATTATGACATATAATCAGATATCATGAAAACCAATAAGTTCCACGTTCATGAATGTTCAAAAAAATTTCATCGATTCTAACTCGCTTCACCCTTTTGACCCTTTAAAAGATTTAATAACCCTTAACAAAGTCACATACTTAAATATCACAGCTTCAAAAGCTAATTTTTAGAAATTTTCCTAGCTTCACAAATTCATCAATAGGTTTGTAATTAATCACAGCTATCAAACAATTCATTCAGACCATTAATCATTTTAATATCCTAAATAATATTAGGAAGCAAGGAAACTTCAAGATGTCACGCTACAGTTACGACGCAGTGGAGCAATTACATGTCAATCGGTCCACCGCGAGTCCGTACGCTTCCTCTTCCCTTCACGGGTTGGTCCGGTTGTGTATAGGGAGGAGATGGCATCGGGTTAAGTGATCGTGTGACCAGCTCCACGATCTCTAAGCCTAGAGAACACATGAGGTCCTCGCGAACCCACTTGGAGACCCTGACCTGAGAATTGTATTAGAAAAATCTGTACAATTATTTCATCTCGCCGAAGAACATATTTCATGTGATATATACATTATAATTCCACCCAAAGAGCTATGTCAAGTCATGATGGCGATGATATTTCATCAACTGATCATAATTTTTTACCTGTTATGAAATCCATTTGTGACAAGTTATACCAAACCCCTATTGTTTGTACATATCTCAATTTTAAGTAACTTTTTATCTCATATGCCATTATCACATAATATACTGTTGCAAGAAACTATTATTGGGTTAAAAACCTTTATTGTAATTTTTTGATGCCATATATTGGGTAGTGCCATGTGGGATTTTCTGAATTCATTAATTAGTTGCCATATATAAATAATTGGGCTTGTTAGGATTTGCTAGACAATCACATAGAAAATAGAAAGTAAAAATGAGAAAGAGAATTTGCCTGATTATCACACCTCAACATGGCTCCACCCCCACTTTAAATTGTTCTTTTCTTTTATCTTTCTCTAATTGTAGCTCCCATTAATCTCTCTCTCTCTCTCTCTCTCTCTCTCTCTCTCTCTCTTTTTACTTCCTTTTCTTCTTCATACTTTACTAATTGCCCCAATCGATGGAGAGTATGAATCACACCTCAACACAGCTCCACCCTCACTTTATTCCACGCCCACTTTATTAGTAACTTAAAATTTCTCTTTTCTATTTTTTTTTTCAAATTGCAACTCTCATCACTCTCTCTCTCTTCTCACTTCCTTTTCTTCCTAGCCATAGCCGTGACACATCATCCCGTGCGAGTTGTTGTTTGCGTGTTTGGTGAGACTATGTGGCATCTTGCGAGCTGTTGTTTGCGTGTTTGGTGAGACCATCTGGCAACCTTCTCATTGTCGTTTGCGTGTCATCATCGTGACACGTCATTCTATGTGAGTTGTCATTTGCGTGTTTGGCGTCATTCCGTGCGAGTTGTTTTTTGCGTGTTTGGTGAGACTACACGGCATTGTTCTCGTTGTCGGGAGTGCACAGTAAAAACCCAATACTTTCGTCTAGGAAGAGACTATGTGGCATTATTCTTGTTGTTGGAAGTGCGCAGTAGAAGCATAATACCTTCTTCTAGGGAAATCCTTTTTTTTTCAATATCTTTTTGAGCCCGTCAACATATCCATTTGGACTCATATCCGATGTACGATTTTTCTAACATAATCTATGCGCGACACTCATGATGGTTTCTTGAGTTTCCACTATGCACCCCTCGTTGTCTACACTTTGGGAAACAATGATATCATCAAGTATCGTAACTTATGTACGGTGTTTACTTGAGTGTCGTAATTCTTAAAAAAAAGTTAATTTGAGTGTCAATTTTTTTTTATAAAAACGTCCATCTAAAGTGTCCAAAATTTGACGCAGCCCAGTAGTTAAAGTGAACGTTTTTTAAAAAGGAATGCCGTTTAAGTGATTAATCAAAAGTTATATAATACTTAAATAATTGAAAAAAAAAATTATGATAGTCAAGAATGGTCGTATCAATATTGTGACATCTGTGACGTCATCTTTTCTCGAGAGAAGAAGATGATGAGCAGATTGCGAGAGGAGGGAGAGAGGGAAGCGCGCGAGGGGAACCAAACAGGAGAAATTTGAAGCGTTTATGAGGAAGTCAGGTGGGGCCCAATCGGCGCACACATGACTAATCGATGGAATGGATACGATACGAGGTGCCGGTGCTGGCGCTGGCACCAGGCCACCGTCGCACGCGCACTCTGTCTTGTCTCTGGTAATGTCGGCGACATGCACGGCATCGCCAATTTCGCCGTCGCCCTCATCTCGTATGCTCCTCCTGAGACGGTGAAACCTGCAAAGTCGCCTTGGCTTTCTCTCTCTGCGCATGATTCCTTGCTCTCTCTTCTTCCTCAAGAAAGGCACTTCTCCGACCGACTCTCCCGGCCATATCATCCACCCCCCGGCCATCTCATCCACCATGCCTTTCTCTGTCAACCCATCTGCCCTTCCATCTCTGTCATCTTCCGATCTCTCCCATGGCGGATTTGCCTCCGGGTCATGGCGTCTACCTCTACGGCGACCTCGACCTCCACATCATCTCCGCCTGCAACCTCCCCAACATGGACATGGTCTCCGGCCGCCTCCGCCGGTGCCTCTCCGCCTGCGCCCAGCCTTCCCGCTCCAGCGACCAGGCCCTCGCCTCCCCACTCCGGGACCGCTGCGACCACGACGCCCGCTGCCACGGGAAGGTCATCACCTCTGACCCCTACGTCACCGTCCGCGTCCCCCACGCCACCATCGCCCGCACTCGCATCCTCCACAACATGCAGAACCCCTGGTGGGACCAGCAGTTCCGCATCCCCCTGGCTCACCGCGCCGTCGAGTTGGAGTTCCGCGTGAAGGACAGCAACCTCTTCTGCGCGCAGCTGATCGGCACTGTTAATATCTCGGCGCGGGAAATCAAATCTGGCGAGGACATCTCTGGTTCCTTCCCGCTGAGGGGACCCTCAGCGAAGCCGAATTCCCGCCTCCAGCTCAAGCTGAAGTTCACGCCCGTGGAGAAGAACCCGGTGTACGAGCGCGGCATTGCCGGAGATCCTAATCATCTGGGAGTGAGGCACACTTATTTCCCCTTGAGAAAAGGGTGTGGCGTCAGGCTGTATCAGGACGCTCATGTGATCGATAAATCGTTGACTGAGGTTGAGCTGAATTGTGAATGTGATAGGCGTGAGAAGTGTTGGGAGGATATTGGTCACGCCATATCTGAGGCTCACCATTTGATATATATTGTTGGTTGGTCGGTTTCTTATAATATTAAGCTCATTAGAGAGCGTACCCAGACCCGGCAAATGCCGCAAGGCAGGGACTGGACGCTCGGTGAATTGCTCAAGTATAAGTCCCAAGAGGGGGTGCGCGTTTTGTTGTTGATTTGGGATGATAAGACTTCGCGTGACAAGCATTTTATTAACAAGGTGAGAAGTTGTTTGTTTAAGTTGGATTGCCCTTGATCAAATGCTTCCATCTGCTTATTTTAGTATATTGAGGTGGCATGTGGCATCGGCGATTACTATGTTGTTGGTCCTGTTGTCCAGAGTATGATAATGGTTAGTGTATTTGCTACGAGGAGCACTTGTCTAGTGAGGAATTAGGGGATAGCGTCTCTCTTTGCTCCCGATATTGTCCCTACAAATGAATAAGGGTGCACGGGTGGCATTTCTTGCAGGAAGGAGTGATGCAGACACGTGATGAAGAAACTCGAGATTTTTTCAAGAATTCATCAGTGAACTGCGTGCTGGTGCCACGTAATGCCAGTGGTAAACTTGGCTATATTAAACAGCAGGTATGCTTTTCCTAGAATTCTTGCAGTTTCACCACATGGAACTTTTATCAAAATCTAGAGATTAGCACTAGCATTGGACAGCCATAACCTCTTTCACATTTATGAGCTTCATGGCATTGCGTTGTTTCGTTCCTCCCTCATGTCTAGGCAATTAGCTGCCTTGCATATTTGTAGTTGGAGATGCATTTTATTGTAGAAATGTCCTATGAAGTTGCTGAGGTGATTTGGTATTGGAGATGAATGTTCTTTATAAAGTGACTGATCGCCTCTTTGGACTCTCTCATTTAGCCCACTCATAGAGCTAATGTCCCTTTTTTCATACTTTTAAAGTTGAACGCTTGTTTATGAAGTTTCCTTGCATTTTCGAGCTATCATAAAGGTACTTTACTTTCTCAGGAAGATTCTGTGCTATACATAATCCTCATTCGTTAATTTGGAATGATTATCTTAAGGGATAAGGTTTGCTTTGTAATGTGCATTCGTTTTACTTAAGCATGGCTGCATAAATCTTGTGAGAATGGACGGACTTTATACTCTTTCTTGCTTGAATTCCTTATGTGGTGTCATGGTAATTCTGATAACCTAAATAACTCTTACAAGCTTGGACTGTATTATTTTTTTCTCCAGGTTGTTGGATCCATGTTCACACACCATCAAAAATGCGTCCTGGTGGACACCCAGGCGTTGGGTAATCACCGAAAAATAACTGCATTTATTGGAGGAATTGATCTCTGTGGCGGTCGATATGATACACCAGAGCATCGGCTATTTCACGATCTTGACACTGTTTTTAAGGATGACATTCACAATCCTACATTTCCTGTGAGTTGTTTGTCTATGCTTTTTGCCTAGCAGTTTTCTTTTCTATTAAATACTCTTCTGTGTACTGTCTTCTAATGTAGGTCAAATTCTAGACTCTGGATTGATAGAAGTCTTTTGAGTCCATTCTTTTTCCCAACTTTCCCACATGAAGAGTGGCATAATACTTGTACTTAAGAGCTGATGCACACAGTCTGCCTGTTTCTGATTAGATTTACTTTTTCACATCGATGAATTACGATCATAAGTGTTGTGGTAGCATTAAAATTTTAGGAGTTAAATGATAATCAGAGTCTGCTAATTTGAGGGGGTTTCCTTCCTTGTTTTTCAGAATTTATTGCCGTGGTTGCATGTAAGAAGTGGATTGATTGGTACTAAGATCAAAAGAAGATTCATGCCTCTGCTTTATGACTTGCTGGAATTTTTTTTTGGATAAAGCATATAGTGAACTTAACTTTTGACAGCCTCGCCGAAGGCACAAAAGCATATTTAAACTTCTCGATTATGAAAGTGGCCGCAGGCCACAAGTTCTAGTCTATTTATCAAATTTTTAGTGATACAAGCAAGTTCTTTGTATCATTTCAATCTTAATTTGTTGCAGGGACAAGTATAAAATGAGCGAGATATATTTGACTAAATTAAGTTTTTGTACGTGTTGAGTCAAGCCATTAAACTTTCTTTAAGCTGAAAAGGTTGTGCTCATATAGAGGTTCTCTCCAGAATGCCCATCTATATGCTGTGGGTACACCTAAAATTACTGAATTTGATTGATAGAACCTGAAAAAGGGGTGAATGGAATGATATCTTGCTACTTTCAGTTTTGAGTCTTGTGACCAGTAAGATCTTGGACTTTGGTACCATGCACTGGTAGTTGCTGCACAAGTTGGTAGTATCTCTTGATTTTCTTCCAGTGAGTGTCTTTACTTTGTATCTGTCAGGCTGGAATGAAAGCTCCAAGACAACCGTGGCACGACTTGCACTGCCGGATTGAAGGGCCTGCTGCATATGATGTACTGATGAACTTCGAGCAACGTTGGAGGAAAGCAACAAGATGGTTTTCCAAAGGGAAAAAAAATCAGCATGATGATTCCTTATTTAAAATAGGCCGTATCTCTTGGATATTGAGTCCTACATTGACTGAGTCACATGATAGCGCATCTCTTTCAAAGGATGACCACCATGATCGTATTACAGTAGTGCCTGAGGACAACCCAGCTCTCTATGTCTCTAACGAAAATGATCACAAGAACTGGCATGTTCAGGTTGGAAATGCAAGTTCCCTGTCATCATCACGTGTTCAAGTTATCTTTCTTTTATTTAGCCCTTTGCTTTGTGTTTGCTTGTGCAGATTTTCCGGTCGATTGATTCTGGATCAGTCAAAGGATTTCCAACAAAAAAGAAAGATGTTGCTGAAAAGCAGGTCTATAGGAGATCTATGTTTCTTGCTTCATTTCTGATCCCTACTTTTCTTATCTTTTTGCTTTTGTTTAGTTGAACGAATTTTGAAAAAAGGTGAAGAAAATCATATTAATGGACTTGTGCTGGAGTAGGATTCTCTCTCTAGTTAAAACTTAAACTAGTTTCTACCTTTCTAATTGACATTGTTGTGCTGGAAATTTTTTTTTTTTAATTTATTTCGTATCTGCATCCTCTTACTTTTTGGTAGTTTTTGGTGCAGAATCTTATAGTTATAAAAGATGCAGTAGTAGACAGAAGCATTCAGACAGCTTACGTTCAGGCAATCAGATCTGCTCAACATTTTGTATATATTGAAAATGAGCATTTTCTGGGATCATCCTATGCGTGGCCATCGAATAATGATGCAGGTGAATATCATGACTTTTATGTTGCAAGTACACGTTTCCTATCTATACTCGAGACATTCCATTGGTGGACTAAGTGTGGCTCATTTAATCACAATCATGTGCTTATACGCATATTTGACTTGCAGAGGTGAATTGACCTGCCAGAAAAAAATAGAGTACTGCTCATTTCACTCCAAAGTATTGGTTAAATCTTTTGTTTGTGTTTCAATTGACCATTTTCATCACTTTTTTGAATGTTAAGGAGCTAAGTCATTAGCTAGTACTGTTTGCCACATTAATGAAGTCTTAGTAAGTAGTAAACTTCTTATAGTTAGTTTTTGTCCACAAACCACTCTCAGCTATTTGTGGCATGGCCGGAGCAGGAATTGATAACCCCATTCCAATGGAATTGGCCTTGAAGATTGCTAGCAAAATTAAAGCTAAGCAGAGATTTGCTGTATATATTGTCATACCGATGTGGCCTGAAGGTGATCCCAAGTCAGTTACAATCCAAGAGATTCTCTTTTGGCAGGTAGGTGCAGACATGAATATGTTTTTGCAGATGTGCGTAAACTTTGGTGCTTTTGTTTGATGGGGAAGATGGCAAGAGGCAATATATAGAGTACGATGGACAAGGACACTCTTTACATGGCAATGGACAGAAATTACTACATACTATAGAGTAGCAAAAACTACGTAATCGATTCCATTTAGGTGTCCAGCCAATTAGAGGATATGCTTTCTCACTATTTCGGATGTCTATGTTTAATGCTGTGCAAAGTATTCTCTAATACCATCTCCCACTCCTCACACACCACATTAGCCATAAAATACTAAATCGAATAGTTATACAAAATATTATGTGTTTCTAATTCTTTGGTGGCTGAAATCTCACATAATCTGATTCTTTTACATTATTTTCCTTACTTTTTTCCCAGAACCAGACCATGCAAATGATGTATGAAGTTGTTGCACGTCAACTGAAGCAAATGGAGCCCAGTGATTCTCATCCTCAGGACTACCTTAATTTTTACTGTCTTGGTAAAAGGGAAGATAATTCTGGTCAACCTTCTCGAGATGATGCGGTAATGCATTTTACAGTATGTTTTTGACTAGTTTTCATGTCCTTGAAAATGCCAATGGTCTATTCATCAATAATTACATTTGCAAGCTCGGGACCCCATTCAGCAGTGCATGAATGCCTAGACAACGTGGTTCATAGAGTTGTAATCGAGCCGAGTCAAGTCGATACGGTGCAAAGCTCGAGCTCAACTTGACCTGCATCCTTGGGGCTTGAAACTCAGCTCGAGCTTGATCGCATATAAAATATTTTGTATGAGGGTTAAATATGTAGTTTGAATGACTTTTGTGCCCTTTTTGTAATTAAAAAATATTTTTGAAAAGAATAAAAGAATAATAGAAGCTCGATTAGGCTCAGGAGCTTGTCAAACTGAGTATTGGCGAGCTCAAACTCGACTAGGCAAGATACTTGAGTAGTTCGAGCTCAAGCTCGACTAGAAATAAGGTGAGCCTATCTCGAGCATTCATCACGTGGAGACTGAGTCAAGATTGACACATAGTCAATCTGCTTTCCTCATCATATAATTTGATGAAGCTTGGATATGATGTTTTCTGATGTGTTATGGCAGGTTTCAGAATCGTACAAGTCCCAGCGATTTATGATATATGTTCATGCTAAAGGGATGGTTGTGGATGATGAGTACGTCTTATTGGGATCAGCAAATATCAACCAAAGATCATTGACTGGTACCAGAGATACTGAGATTGCCATGGGTGCATATCAGCCCCATCACACCTGTGCAAAAAAGGAGGGGCATCTGCGTGGTCAGGTTGTTATCTTTTGGCTTCTTTGCCTAAGCCTAATTTCTTATTTTAGGATGTTTGTGCCGGCTTGTTTAAGTAAATATTCACAGAATCTTTGTAGTACAAATCAGTTCACACTTGTTCCATTGTAACACCATTTCCAGTCGGAAAAGAATTCGAAATGGTTTCGACTCTGGTATTTGTTTTGACAGGGGGAATGCAGTCGAATCTAAAATAGGTTGCTGTGACTTGTGAATGGAGCAACTGAGATACATATTTTTGGGTATGATTGTTGTGTGTTTGCCTTGTTGCCCATCTATGCAGGTATATGGATACAGAATGTCCCTGTGGGCAGAGCATCTTGGGGATGTGGAAAAATGCTTTAATGAGCCTGGCAGTCTAGCATGTGTGAAGAGGGTGAATGAGATAGCTGGAAATAACTGGAACAGCTACAAGAATCAAGGCAAGTTGCAGGGCCACCTTCTCTGGTACCCCATACAGGTGGACCAAGATGGGAATGTCGGGCCGTTGCCAGGATCTGAGGAGTTTCCTGATGTCGGCGGCAAAGTCATCGGTGCTCATACCACTGCAATTCCTGATGTTCTAACAACTTAGGCTCCCTCCGACTCCTTGTCCACGCAGCCCCAGGAGCCACAAAGATGTTTCCCGGGCTGTCGCTTCATTCCTGATGTATAGAAGTTGTTTCGGTCTGATTGCTTTTGGGAGGTGCCGTAGTTCAGATTATTCTTTTGCTGTTCCGTTTTCTTCTGTGGCTATCTGGATGTTTCCCAGACCCCTGCATAACGAGGATCCTTGGTGGTGATCGTGGCCATGGTGTAAATATTGTATTCAAGCAGTTCAGTATCTCCTTCAGCTGTGGTTGAAGGCATCAGCGTTTACAATCTGGGAGTGTCTGTGTTCTCGTGTTTTAGAGGATGAAGATGTAATTTGGAAATTGTTGTACAGAAAGCAATAATGTAGTCGAACACAGCACAGCTTGGCTTTTTATGAAGTGATTGATGCCTTCAGTTTGAAATGAGCATTCAGACAGCTTACATCCAGGCAATTTGATCTGCTCAACATTTTTTATATATTGAAATCAGTATTTTCTGGGATCATTGGACGCATGGCCATCATATTATGATGCAGGTGAATATCATGATCTCTTTTATGTTGCAAGTATGCGTTTCCTTTCTATACTCGAGATATTCCATTGGTGGACTAAGCATGCCTCATTTAATCACAATCATGTGCTTATATGCATATTTGACATACAGAGTGAATTGACCTACTGAAAAGAAAAAAAAAATGAGTATGGCTCATTTCACTCGAAAGTATTGGTGAAATCCTTTTTTTTTTTAATGTTGCAAGCATGCATTTATATTCTATATTTGAGATATTCCATTGGTGGACTAAGCATGCCTCATTTAATCACAATCGTGTGCTTATACGCATATTTGAAATAGAGTGAACAACCAACTGGAAAAAAAGTTGAGGATGGCTTATTTCACTCGAAAGTATTGGCGAAATCTTGAGTCAACTGACCATTTTCCTCTCTCTCTCTCTCTCTCTCTCTCTCTCTCTCTCTCTCTCTCTCTCTCTCTCTCTCTCTCTCTCTATATATATATATATATATATATATATATATATATATATTTAGGAGCTAAGTCTTTAACTAGTGCTGTTTGCCACATCAATGAATGCTCAGTAAGCAGTAGACTTATTGTAATTAGTTTAGACCACAAGCCATTCTCAGATGTTTGTAGCATGGTCTGAGCAGGAGCTGATAACCTCATTGCGATGGAGCTGGCCTCGAAGATTACTAGCAAAATTAGAGCTGATAAGCGATTTGCTGTATATACCGATGTGGCCTGAAGGTGGTCCCAGTTAGCTACAGTTCAAGAGATTCTCTTTTGGCAGGTAGGTTGGTGCATGAATGTGCTTTTGCAGATGCATGTAGACTTTGGTGCTTTTGCTTGATAGGCAAGATGGAGAGAGGGAAGATATAGAGTATGATGGACAAGGACACTCTTTACATGTTGATGGACAGAAGTTACCACATAATACCAAATACTAAGGAATTGATACCATTTAGTTGTCCAGCCAATTAAAGAATATGCTTTCTCGCTAGTTTCCAATGTCTATGTTTACTGCTGTGCAAAGTATTCTCTTATACCATCTCCTGCTCCTGACACATCACATTAGCCATAAAATAGTAAATTGAATAATATGATAATTCTTTGGAGACTGAGATCTTACATGATCTGATTTTTTCTTTTTTGGTACTTTTGCCTTATTTCTTTTCCAGAACGAGACCATGCAAATGATGTATCAAGTACTTGCACGTGAACTCGAGCAAATGCAGCTCACAGATTCTCATCCTCAGGACTACCTTATTTTTTGCTGCCTTGGCAAAAGGAAAGGCATTTCTGGTCAACCTTCTCCAGCTTATGGGGTAATGCTTTTTGCAGTGTGTTTTTGACATGGTTTAAGGTCCTTGAATGACGAATTCTGACCACTTGCCAATGTGTCTATTTCACTAATGGTCGAGTTTGCAAGCTCAAGACCCTGTTCAACAGTGCATGAATGCATAGCATAGTTCATACGGTGGTAAATGGTAATCGAGCCAAGTCAAGTTGAATTCGATATTGCACCCAAGTTTGATATGACTTGCATACTCTGGGCTCAAAACTTGGCCCAAGCTCAATCGAGTATTAAAAAAAAAAAAAAAATTGGGCTCACTTTTGACTTGATCTTGACTTGATTATAATAGAGTTATATATGAACACGAATTCGAGTTTAAAATGCTCAAACTTATCTTCCTTAGCTTTAACGACTTTTAAGTCTTTTTTTGTAACCTAAAAATACATTTGAAAAGAACAAAAGAAGGTTGATGACACTTGGGAGCTTGTGAGCTGAGTATAGATGGGCTTGAACTTGACTTGATGAGATACTTAAGTAGTTTGAGCTCGATTAGAAATAAGGTGAGTTGATCTCAAGTAATCATCGAGCGGAGCCTGAGTCAAAATTGACACATTGTGCTTTTCTCATCATATAATTTGATGAACCTTGGCTCTGATGTTTTCTAACATCTTATGGCAGGTCTCAGAAGCATACAAGTCCCAGCCTTTATGATAAATGTTCATGCTAAAGGAATGGTTGTGGATGATGAGTACGTCTTATTGGGATCAGCTAAGGATCAGCAAATATTAACCAAAGATCATTGGCTGGTGCCAAAGATACTGAGATTGCCATGGGTGCATATCAGCCGCATCACACTTGGGCACTAAAGAAGAGGCATCCATGTGGTCAGCTTGTCGTCTTCTGGCTTCTTTGCATAATCCCCATTTCTGATTTTAGGATGTTTGTGCCGGCTTTTCAAGCATATATGCAGTGAATCTTTGCAATACAAATCAGTTCGCATTTGTTGAGCTGGTCGTAACAAAGCCAAGAACACCAATTTCCAGTCAGATCTATAAGGAAGTCATTAGAATTCATGATTTTTTTCTGGACAACCCAATATAAAGAACATAGTTACTTTGGTATTTGTTTTGACATGGTGAATGTAGTCACATCTAAAATAGGTTGCTGTGACTGGTGAATGGAGTGATGGGCTTTCAAAGATATAGGCATTTTGCATCGAGATACATATTTTGGGTATGATTGTTGTGTGTTTGCAGTTTTGCCCATCTGTGCAGATATATGGATACAGAATGTTCCCGTGGGCAGAGCCTCTAGGGGAAGTGGAAGAATGCTTTAATGAGCCTGGCAGTTTAGAATGTGGGAAAAAAGTGAATGAGATAGCTGTAAATAAGTGGAACAACTACATGGCTAAAGGTTCATTGCAGGGCCACCTTCTCCGGTATCCCATACAGGTGGACAAAGATGGGAATGTTGGGCTATCGCAAGGATCTGAGGAGTTTCCTGATGTTGACGGTAAAGTTGTCGGCTCTCATTCCACTACAATCCCTGATTTTCTGACAATTTAAGTTCTGTCCGATGCCATTTCCATCCAGTTCTAGAAGCTGCAATTTTCCTGCGCTGTCGCTTCATTCTCGCTGTGTACAAGTTGTGTGATTTCTGTCTAATTGTTTAAGAGTAGTGCTGCAGTTCAGATCATTCTTTCATTGTTTTGTTTTGAATCTTTCCCGGACACCTGCATAATGAGGATCCTCAGCAGTCATCGCATCCATGGTGTGAACATGATATTTGAACAGCTCGATATCTCTTGGACTTTGTTTTGAAGGTTTCTGTTATTACAATATGGGAGCATCTGTGCTTGTGTTTCAACGGAAATTGATGTAATGTGGAAATTGGTGTACAGATGTAGTTGAAAACAGCTTCGCTCTTTAAGAAGCATCTGATGCCTTTAGTTTGAAATGAAAAAATCTCAGAGATGCAAGAATCATTTCATGAGATAATTCTTGGCACATATTCATTCATTCTATCCTGACCATATTTATCCGGGGTGACTTTTGGCAAATTTTATGGCATTCAAAAGTTACTTTTTACTTCACAGGAAATACCCGGAATCTTTCGAGATATACGTATATTTGTGTACCAAAAGTTTTAAAACTTATTATGAAAGTGTGATTGAGTTCTAAAAAGGGCATTATAACTAAAATATACGTGTAGCCCATAATCCCGTGTATGCTTATCTTTCTCATTTCACTTCGTGCATGGCATGAATCGCATGCACGTCTAATAACAATAACATAATCTTGTATATATCAAGAAAGAATGTCATCACAGAACTTCATCCATTGTAGTGCATCAATATATAAAATATTAATCTTCCGCTACTTTCTATATTGTAAAGTGGGCTTTTGAAAATCCTATGCATCCTAACATCTCTACCCTACATGTTGCAGATTATCATTAATGCAAATTGCAAGGCATAAATTCCAACGTGGCTTATTTCTCAATTTTCTCCTAATCTAGATTTACTAATCAAACGAATTACTAAATTTGATGTATTTGCTAATTGATCCATGTGAAAATCTAACACTATATAAATGTCTCAGATTATGGTAAATATTTAAAACAACCCACTTTCCAAAATGGTTCTGCAATTAAGTGCAAATTTTGATTAGTTAGATAAAATGTCTAGATTGGACAATTAATTGTGTAATAAACTAAGAACCTATCATCGTAAGTATCCTCAACATGTAAACAGCTCCCTTAGTTTTCAATTTACAATATGAGACCTTAACTTATTGAAATTACAAACTTGCCCCTATTCTATAATTCTTACATTTTTTTACCAAATTTCATTTCCTTAAATTAATCTAACTTAATCACTAAGTAATAATTTTAACAAATGAAGTTCGTTGTTCACAAAAGAATTTATATGCTATGAATATATTTATTTTTATCTTGCAGACGCAAAATTACTATTGCATCTGTTTACATTCATAGTTTCATTTTTCTAATATCTTCACTTGGGAAAAGAACATCTGAAGTGCTAAAACTTGGTATGTAGAGACATTAAAATGTTAAAAGTTATGAAAATGACATTTAAGTATCAAAATCGGAGCAAAATTGATTAGTTAAGTACTAATAGCGAGAAATTCGACCAAAATGCTGATGTGGTGATTTTTCAACGAGGTAAGTGCAAAACGACGTCGTTTTGCATGTTGATGTGGCTAAACAAGTGCAAAAATGATGTCATTTTGCTACTAACGTGGATAAATAATTAATATAAATATTAATTTAATTTAAATTTAAAATAAATTAAATTATTAAAAAAAGAAAAGAAGAAGAAGAGGAAAATGGAGGTTCAAGGCCCTCGCCGCCTACAACCTCCATCTCTCCCTCTCTCTCTCTTAATATAAATATTTTAATTTAATCAATATTTATATAAAATTTTAAAAAATACAAAATGATGTCTTTTTGGTGACTCGTTGCTGACTCAACCCTCTCGGCATGCCACGTAAGCGAGTTATATTATTAAAAAATTGCCAAGTAAGATTTCTGGTCACCTTTGGCGAACTTAGCATTAAAGTGTCTCACTTTTTAAAAAAAGTGGTACTCAAGTATCATTTTCGTAACTTTTGACACTTAAGTATCTTTCCATACCAAGTTTTGATACTCCAAGTATCCTTCTTCCACCTCTACTTATCAAATTCATTCAAAATCCTCTTGAAATCATTCAACCATGTTTTTATATATGAAATACATCCATTATCTATGTGACTCATAGCATCTTCTAATGGCATCATAAACATAATGGATCTTTCATGCAATATCAATAACAATTTCAAGATGAAAGCAAAAGTACGCATCAACGGCCATCATTCTCATCTTAAAGCATGACATCGCCCATGATACAAAATCATATAAATTCATTCATACATGGTTTTCCATCTTATTAGCTCATCAGATAATCATTAACTTCTTTTAACAACATGAATGGATAATATTATTTATACTTTAAGCTAAAACCAAATAATGATCAAGATTATTAAGAGAGTCAACCCAGTTTACCCCTTAGAGATTCACTTGCCTTGGATGGAAAGTTTGAGTGAACATAAATCTTAATCCACCTAAAAATCAAATGATGCAATCTTGAATTGATGCTAGTTAAGCAAATCAAACACCTAATTCAACACTAGTCTAAAAATCAATAATGATGTACTCATGTGACTACCTATGGTTGTCGACCAAAAAAAAATAAAATTTGACGAAAGATATTTTGTCACTGAAGAAATTTCGGCGAAACAAACTCAATGAATTTTCACTTTTGATAATCATCCTATGTGCCTATCTAGCCATATTGGTCACACCTAAAAGTACTATGTCGACACGTTTTTTACCATCAATCTCCGATAACAACTCATGCTCTCATTTTTATTCACTTATGCATATTAAAGTTAGTAAAATTATTTTATCGACTGATTTTTCTCAATTATGACATATAATCGGATACTGTGAAAACCAATAAGTTCCACATTCATGAGTCTTCAAAGAAATTTCATCAATTCTAACTCGCGTCACCCTTTTTGACCCTTTAAAAGATTTAATAACCCTTAACAGAGTCACATTCTTAAATATCACAACTTCAAAAGCTAATTTTTAGAAATTTTCCTAGCTTAACAAAATCACCGACAAGTTTGTAATTAATCAAAGTAATCGAACAATTCATTCAGACCATTAATCATCTTAATATCCTAAATAATATTAGGAAGCGAGGAAACTTCAAGATGCCATGCTACGGCTGTGACGCGGTGGGGCAATCCCATGTCAACTGGTTCACCGCGAGCCTGTGCACTTCCTCTTCCCTTCACGGGCTGGTCCGATTGTGTAGAGGGAGGAGATGGGATCGGGCTAAGTGACGGTGTGAGTAGCCCCACAATCTCTAAGTCTAGACAATTCATGAGGTCCTTGCGACCCAATTTAGAGAACTTAGAGACCCAGACTCAAGAACCCACATTAAAAAAAAAAAAAAATTGTGCAATTATTTCATCTCACTTAAGAACATATTTCATAAGATATATACATTATAATTCCACCTAAAGAGCTATGTCAAGTCATGACAGTGATGATGGGATTTCATTGACTAATCATAATTGTTCACCTGTTATGAAATCCATTTGTGACAAGTTATATGAAGCCCTTCATATCTCAATTTTAAGTGACTTTTTATCCCATGTGCCACTATCACATAATATGTCATTGCAAGAACCTATTAGCAAGTTAAAAACCTTTATTGTAATTTTTAGACACCAACTATTGGGTAGCACCATTCTTACCAAAAAAAAAAAAAAAACTATTGGGTAGCACCATGCATGATTTTCTTGAGTCCATTAATCAGTTGTCATGTGTACAGAATTGGGCTTGTTAGGATTCGCTAGACAATTACAAAGAAAATAGAGAGTAAAAACGAGAAAGAGAATCTGCTGGTATTATCACACCTCAACACCCCAACTTTAAATTTCTCTTTTTCTATTTTTCTCAAATTGCAGCTCCCATCACTCGCTCTCTTTTCTCGTTTCCTTTTCTTTTTCGTCCTTCATCAACTGCCTCAATCGGTGGGGAGTATGAATCACATTTCAACATGGTTCCACCCCCTCCCATCACTCTTCCTCCTTACTTTCTTTTCTTCTTCGTCCTTCACCAATCATCCCAATTGATGAGGAGTATGTATAACACCTCAACATTGCTCCACCTCCACTTTATTAGAAGCTTCAAATTTCTCTTTTTATGTTTTTCTCAAATTGCAGCTCTCATCACTCTCTCCCTTCTCACTTCCTTGTCTTCCTAGCCATAGCCATGACACGTCATCCTATGTGAGTTGTCATTTGCGTGTATGGTGAAGACTATGAGATTATGTAGCATGTTGCAAGTTGCGGTTTGCATGTTTGGTGAGACTATTCGGCATCCTTCTCATTTTCATTTGTGTGTCATAGCCGTGACACGTCATCCTATGTGAGCATCAGTGTTTGGTGAGACTATGTTTCATCATTCTCGTTCTTGTTTGCATGTCATAATCATGACGTGTCATGCTATGTGAGTTGTCATTTGCGTGTTTGGTGAAACTATGTGACATCCTTCTCATTATCAAGAGTATGCTTTAGAAGCCAAATGCCTTTTTTTTTTTAAAAGGGAGATCACTAAAGAGGGTGGTCAAATCTGAGCTTGTCAATATATCCAGTTGGATTCGCTTTCACTCAAAAACTTAAACCAATAAATTATAAGTTAACTATTATATATTATTTACTCCACACCACATTAATTCTTCAATGTGGGACTTCTTTAACATAATTCACACATGACACTTGTGACGGTTTCTTGAGTTCTCTTTACACATCCCTCATTGTTGTCTGCACTACAAACTTTGGTTGTTATCATTTATGAAACAGTGATATCATCAAGTTCCATAACTTATGTACAATAGTCTCATAATTTTTCTAGACCACTTAAGTGCCATAATTTAAAAAAAAAAATCAGTTAAGTGTTAATTTTTTTTTTTTAAAACATCAAGTGTGGAAAATTCGAAGCGGCTTAGCACTGAAGAATAAGATGGACATTTAATAAATAAAAAAAAGGATATGCTGCTCAAGTGACCAAGTGAGAAGTTATATAACATTTAAGCGATAAAAAAAAAAAGGTTATGGTCCTCATGAAATAGTGGCATCAAAATAATGACATATGTGACGTCAATTTTCTCGACAGAAGAAGAAGATGAGTAGATAAATAGTGAGAGGAGAGAGAGGGAAGAGCGCGCGAGGGAACCAAACAGGAAGAATTTGAAGTGTTTCCGAGGAAGTCAGGTGGGGCCCAACCGGCGTTCGCGCGACCAATCGATGGAATGGATACGAGGTGTAAGTGCTGGTGCTGCATCCGCGCCTCAGACCACCTTCGCACTCGCACTCTGTGCTGTCTCTTGTAATGTCGGCATCGCCAAATTTCACCGTCGCCCTCATCTCGTGTCCTCCTCCTCCTGAAGCGGTGAGCGAAACCTGCGAATTCCCCTTTGCTTTCTCTCGACGCACTTCTCCCACTTTCTCTCTCTGTGCGCATCTATTCCCTCCCTGCTCTCTTCTTCCTCAAGCAAGGCATTTCTCCCCGTGCTCTCTCTCTCTCTTCCGGCTGATTCTTCCGGCCATATCATCCACCATGCTTTTCTCTCTCTACCCATCTGCCATTCCACCTCCGCCCGTCTTCTTCCGATTCCTCCCATGGCGGGTTCGCCTCCAGATGGGCCCGTCTACCTCCACGGCGACCTCGACCTCCACATCATCTCCGCCTCCGACCTCCCCAACATGGACATGGTCACCGGGCGCCTCCGCTGGTGCTTCTCCGCCTGCGCCCGGCCTCCCCGCTCCCCGGACCAGGACCCGGACCCCGACCCGGCCTCCCTGCCCATCGGCCTCAGCGACGACGACGAAGGCCGCCACCACGCCAAGATCATCACCTCCGACCCCTACGTCACCGTCCGCGTCCCCCACGCCACCGTCGCCCGCACTCGCGTCCTCCACAACACGCAGGACCCCGAGTGGGACCAGTGGTTCTTCATCCCCCTGGCTCACCCCGTCGACAACTTGGAGTTCCGCGTGAAGGACAACGACCTCTTCGGCGCGCAGGTGATCGGCACTGTTAAGATATCGGCGCTGGAAATCATGGAAAAAAGGGTCATCTCCGGTTCGTTCCCACTAGGTGGAGCCTCGGCGAAGCAGAATTCCGCTCTCAAGCTCCAGCTGAAGTTCACGCCCGTGGAGGAGAACGAGGTGTACCGCATCGGCATTGCTGGAGATCCGAAGCATCAGGGAGTGAGGCAGACTTATTTCCCCTTGAGAAAAGGGAGTGGCCTCACGCTGTATCAGGACGCTCATGTGATTGATGGGTCGTGGCCTGAGATTAAGTTGGATAGCGATGCTGGAGGGGTTTATAGGCGTGAGAAGTGTTGGGAGGATATTTGTCACGCCATATCCGAGGCTCACCATTTGATATACATCATTGGTTGGTCGGTTTCTCATAAAATTAAGCTCATTAGAGAGCATACCCAGACCCGGCCATTGCCGCAAGACGGGGACTTGACGCTCGGCGAATTGCTCAAGTATAAGTCACAAGAGGGGGTGCGCGTTTTGTTGTTGATTTGGGATGATAAGACTTCGCACAAAATGTATTTTATTAACATGGTGAGAAGTTGCTTTATTTTAGTTGGACTGCCCTTGATCACATGCTTCCATCTGTTTATTTTAGTAAATTAAGGTGGCATATGGCATCGCCGATTACCATAGTGTTGTTGGTTCTGTTGCCCAGACTATTATAATGGTTAGTGTATTTGCTGCGAGGACCATTTGTCTAGTGAAGAATTAGGTGGTAGCGTCTCTCTCTTTGCTCTCAATATTGTCCCTACAAATGAATAAGGGTGCACGGGCGGCATTTCTTGCAGGAAGGGGTGATGCAGACACATGATGAAGAAACTAAAGATTTTTTCAAGCATTCATCAGTGAATTGTGTGCTGGCCCCGCGTAATCCCAGCAGTAAGCTTGGCTATATTAAACAGAAGGTATGCTTTTCCTTGAATTCTTGCAGTTTCACCACATGGACCTTTTATCAAAATCTAGAGATTAGCACTAGCATTGGATCGCCAGGGTCTCTTTGTCGTTTGCCGTTGCCATAGCCTCTTTCACATTTATGAGCTACGTGGCATTGTGATGTTTTGTTCCTGCCTTATGTCTAGGCAATTGGCTGCCTTGCATATTTGTAGCTGGAGATGCGTTTTATTGTAGAAATGTCCTGTGAATTTGCTGAGGTGATTTGGCATTGGAGA
This sequence comes from Eucalyptus victrix, assembly GCA_016097545.1. NCBI lineage: Eukaryota > Viridiplantae > Streptophyta > Magnoliopsida > Myrtales > Myrtaceae > Eucalyptus > Eucalyptus victrix. The sequence goes on along the minus strand of CM027843.1, from coordinate 40,233,773 downwards.
TCAATGTCCTTTATAAAGCGACTGATGGACTCTTTTGGACTCCCTCATTTAGCCCACTCATAGAGCTAATGTCCCTGTTTCCTTGCATTTTCGAGCTATCATAAAGGTACTCTACTTTCTAGGGAAGATTCTGTGCTATACATAATCGTCATTCATTAATTTGGAATGATAATCTTAAGGGATAAGGTTTGCTTGTAATGTACACTCATTTTACTTAAGCGTGGCTGCATAAATCTTGTGAGAATGGATGGACTTTATCCTCCTTTCTTGTTTGAGTTCCTTATGTGGTGCTGTGGTAATTCTGATAACCTTAATAACTCTTACAAGCTTGGACTGTGTTTTTTTTTTTTCTCCAGGTTGTTGGATCAATGTTCACACACCATCAAAAATGCATCCTGGTGGACACCCAGGCGTCGGGTAATTACCGAAAAATAACTGCATTTATAGGAGGAATTGATCTCTGTGACGGTCGATATGATACACCTGAGCATCGGCTATTTCGCGATCTTGACACTGTTTTTAAGGACGACTTTCACAATCCTACATTTCCTGTGAGTTGTTTGTCTATGCTTTTTTTGCATAGCAGTTTTTCTTTTCTGTTTAATACTCTTGTGTGTACTGTCTTATAATGTAAATCGAATTTTAGACTCTGGAGTGATAGAAGTCTTTTGAGCCCATTTTTTTTTACCCAACTTTCCTGCATGAAGAGTGGCGTGATACTTTTACTTGAGAACTGACGTACCATCTCTGTAATAACAGTCTGCCTATTTCTGATTAGATATGCTTTGTCGCATCTGATGAATTATGATCACAAGTGTTGTGGTAGCATTAAAATTTTAAGAGGTTTTGTATGGGAATCCATGAAAAAATAGTCAGGTGGATAAGCAAGGTGAAATGAGGATGAATTGATAAAATCAAAATCTGCGAATTTGAAGGGTTTTATTTTGTTGTTTTTCAGAATTTATTGCCGTGGTTGCACATCAGAAGTGGATTGATTATTATTAAGATCGAAGGAAGATTCATGCCTCTGCTTAATGACTTGCTGGAAAAGATTTTTAGATGAAGCATATAGTGAACTTAACCTTTGACAGCCTTGCCAGGGGCACAAAAGCATTTTTAAACTTCTGGATTATGGAAGAGGCCACGGGTTCTAGTCTACTCCTCGAATTTGTCATGATACAAGCAAGTTCTTTGTATCATTTCAATCTTAATTTGTTGCATGGACTAGTATGAAATGAGTGAGATATATTCGACTAAATTAAGTTTTTGTATGTATTGAGTCAAGCTATTAAACTTTCTTCAAGCTGAAAAGGTTGTGCTCATATTGAGGTTCTCTACAGAATGCCCATCCATATGCTGTGGGTACACCTAAAGTTTGTGATTTGATTGATAGAACCTGAAAAGAGAAAGGGGTGAATGGAACAATATCTTGCTATTTTCTTTCAGTTTTGAGTCTTGTAAGATCTTGGACTTCGGTACCATGCACTGGTAGTTGCTGCACAACTTGGTATTATCTCTTGATTTTCTTCCAGTGAGTTACTTTATTTTGTATCTGTCAGGCTGGAGTGGAAGCTCCAAGACAACCATGGCATGACTTGCACTGCCGGATTGAAGGTCCTGCTGCATATGATGTACTGATCAACTTTGAGCAGCGCTGGAGGAAAGCAACAAGATGGAAAGAATTCAGTCTCTTTGTCAAAGGAAAAAAACATTGGCATGATGATTCCTTACTTAAAATAGGCCGTATCTCTTGGATATTGAGTCCTCCATCGACTGATTCACATGCTAGCACCAGATCTCTTTCAAAGGACAACCGCCATGAGCGTACTACAGTAGTGCCTGAGGACAACCCCAATCTCTATGTCTCTAAAGAAAATGATCATAATAACTGGCATGTTCAGGTTGGAAATGCAAGTTCCATGTTGTTATAGCATGTTCAGGTTATCTTTCTTTTATTTAGCCCTTTCCTTCGTGTTTGCTTGTGCAGATTTTCCGGTCTATTGATTCTGGATCAGTCAAAGGATTTCCGAAAAAAAAGAAAGAAGCTGCTGGAAAGCAGGTGTACATGAGATCTATGTTTCTTTCTTCATTTCTTTTCCCTACTTTTCTTCTCTTTTTGCTTTTGTTTAGTTGAACGAATTTCAAAAAGGTGAAGAAAATCATATTAATGGACTTGTGCTGGAGTAGGAATCTCTGTCTTGTTAAAACTTAAACTAGTTTCTGCCTTTCTAATTGACATCATTGTATATATATATTGATTCATATCTGCATCCTCTTAATTACTGGTAGTTTTTGGTGCAGAATCTTATAGATGCAAAAGATGTAGTAGTAGACAGAAGCATTCAGACAGCTTACATTCAGGCAATCAGATCTGCTAAAAATTTTGTATATATTGAAAATCAGTATTTTCTGGGATCATCGTATGCGTGGCCATCGCATAATGATGCAGGTGAATATCATTATTTCTTTTATTTTGCAAGTACACATTTCCTATCTATACTCAAGATATTCCATTGGTGGACTAAGTGCGGCTCGTTTAATCACAATCATGTGCTTATACACATATTTGACCTGCAGAGGTGAATCAAGCTACCGATATATATATATTGATTATGGCTCATTTCACTCCAAAGTATTAGTTAAATCTTTTGTTTGGGGGTCAATTGACCATTTTCATCACTTTTTTGAATGTTAAGGAGCTAAGTCACTAACTAGTACTGTTTGCCACATTAATGAAGTCTTAGTAAGCAGTAGACTTCTTATAGTTAGATTTTTGTCCACAAACCACTATCAGCTATTTGTAGCGTGGTCTGAGCAGGAGCTGATAACCTCATTCCGATGGAGTTGGCCCTGAAGATTGCTAGCAAAATTAAAGCAAATGAGAGATTTGCTGTATATATTGTCATACCAATGTGGCCTGAAGGGGATCCCAAGTCAGCTACATTCCAAGAGATTCTCTTTTGGCAGGTAGGTTGGGACATGACTGTGTTTTCGCAGATCTGTGTAGACCTTGGTGCTTTTGTTTGATAGGTGAGATGGCGAGAGGCAAGATGGAGGCTTCCTATAGTGTACCATGGACAAGGACAACCTTTACATGACGGGTGACAGAAATCACTACATACTATAGAGTAGCAAATACTACGTAATTGATTCCATTTAGGTGTCCAGCCAATACTAGATTATGCTTTCTCACTAGTTCTGGATGTCTATGTTTAATGCTGGGCAAAGTATTCTTTAATATTGTCTCCTACTCACACATCACATTAGCCATAAAATAGTAAATCGATAGTTACAGAAAATATTGTGTGTTTCTAATTCTTTGGATACTGAAATCTCACATATTCTGATTCTTTTTTACTATTTGCCTCGTTTTTTTTCCCAGAACCAGACCATGCAAATGATGTATCGAGTCATTGCAAGTCAACTGAAGCAAACGTCACTTAAAGATTGTCATCCTCAGGACTACCTTAATTTTTACTGTCTTGGTAAAAGGGAAGTAAATTCTGGTCAACATTCTCCAAATAATGCGGTAATGCTTTTTACAGTTTCTCATTCAGTGGTGCATAAATGCCTAGACTAGCAAGCGTGGTTCATAGAGTTGTAATTGAGCTGAGTCAAGTTGACATGTTATAAAGTTCGTGCTCAACTCAACCTGCATCCTTGGGGCTTGAACTCAGCTCGAGCTTGATCACATATAAAACTTTTTGTATTGAGCTTGAGTTGAGCTCAACTCAATTATAATAGAGTTATTCATGAACTTGAGCTTGAGTTTTAGTAAGCTCAAACAGTTTCCCTGCATATTTGCTTATGAGGGTTAAATATGTAGTTTGAATGACTTTTGAGTCCTTTTTTGGTTCTCAAAAAATATTTTTGAAAGGATAGGAGCTCGATTAGGCTTAGGAGCTTGTCGAACTAAAAGTATTGGCGAGCTTAAACTCGACTTGACAAGATACTTGAGAAGTTTGAGCTCAAGCTCGATTAGAAATAAGGTGAGTCGATCTTGAGTAATCATCATGGAGCCCATATTAAGATTGACATGTGGTTAATCAGCTTTCCCCATAATATAAGTTGATGAACCTTGGGTCTGATGTTTTCTGACGCGATACAGCAGGTCTCAGTATCGTACAATACCCAGCGATTTATGATATATGTTCACGCTAAAGGAATGGTAGTGGATGATGAGTACGTCTTATTGGGATCAGCAAATCTTAACCAAAGATCATTGGCTGGAACCAAAGATACTGAGATTGCCATGGGTGCATATCAGCCCCATCACACCTGGGCAAGAAAGAAGAGGCATCCACATGGTCAGGTTGTTGTCTTGTGGCTTCTTTGCATAATCCAAATTTCTGACTGTAGGATGTTTGCACCGGCTTGTTTATGAAAGTATTCACTGAATCTTTGGAGTACAAATCAGGTCACACTTGTTGAACTGGTTGTAACAATGCCAAGAACACTCTTTCCAGTCAGAAAAGAATTCAAAATAGTTTCGACTCTGGTATTTGCTTTGACACGGGAAATGCAGTCAAATCTAAAATGGGTCGCTGTTGATTTGTGAATGGAGCAACTGAGATATATTTTTGGGTATGATTGTTGTGTGTTTGCCTTGTTGCCCATCTATGCAGGTATATGGATACAGAATGTCCCTGTGGGCAGAGCATCTTGGGGTAGTGGAAGAATGCTTTGATGAGCCTGGCAGTCCAGCGTGTGTGAAGAGGGTGAATGAGATAGCTGGAAATAACTGGGACAGCTACAAGAATCAACGCGAGTTGCAGGGCCACCTTCTCTGGTACCCCATACAGGTGGACCAAGATGGGAATGTCGGGCCGTTGCCAGGATCTGAGGAGTTTCCTGATGTCGGCGGCAAAGTCGTCGGTGCTCATACCACTGCAATTCCTGATGTTCTAACAACTTAGGCTCCCTCCGACTCCTTGTCCACGCAGCCCCAGGAGCCACAAAGATGTTTCCCGGGCTGTCGCTTCATTCCTGATGTATAGAAGTTGTTTCCGTCTGATTGCTTTTGGGAGGTGCTGAAGTTCAGATTATTCTTTTGCTGTTTCGTTTTTTTTCTTCTGTGGCTGTCTGGATGTTTCGCTGGCCCCCTCCATAGCAAGGATCCTCGGTGGTGATCTCGGCCATGGTGTGAATATTGTATTCGAGCAGTTCGGTATCTCCTTTGGCTTTGGTTGAAAGTGTGCAGTTACAAATCTGGAAGCGTCTGTGCTCTATTGTTTGAGGATGAAGAATGTAATTTGGAAAATGTTGTCCAGAAAGCTATAATGTAGTTGAACCCAACGCAGCTTGGCTTTATATGAAAGTGATTGATGCCTTAAGTTTGAAATGAGTAAATCTCAGGAACGCAAGAATCATTTCACGAGGGGAGTTCTTTGCACCGGTCGATTCTAGCCCTATTTGGTTCAATATTTGGAATGCTCTTTGGGGTTCTAAAGGGGTTTGGGCAAAAGCGAAAGTGTTTGGTTCAATTTTTTTGAGTACTTTGGGGAGATGCAATTGCATCTCCAAGGGGGTTGAAAGGCCTTTGGGAGAATGGAGGGGTAGAGGTCCATTGGGAAGTTGCATTTTCGGAATGCAACTTCCGGTACTGGTCATCACTGTTCATGGAGAAGTTGATCGGAGGCCGAAGACCGTCGGTCAAGGGGTTGTGTGCGCCAGCGACCGCCAGCCAAAGGTTGCCCGTTCCTTGGTGACCGTCGTTGGACCTCAGGCGATGCCTGGATCGTGCGACCCAGGCGACCGTCGCTTGAATCGCACGACCTCAGGCAACCCAAAAGAAAATAGAATTTTTTTTTTTTTTAAATTTAATAAAAGTGATTTACAAATATAAATTTTACCAAACAGTATTTTGGCCAAAGTTATATCTCAATGTAAATTTTGCCTAATGATATTTATATTTCGAAAACCCCCTTTCTCCAAAGGCATTTGCATCGTTCCCTGAAAACCGAACCAAATTTGCATTCTATCCTTATCATATTCATTCGGGGTGACCTTTCGGCGAAATGCCACGTCTCCCCGATTGTTTCCATCCCACGTACAACTTGCGAAGCTAATCAAACTTGTGCAAAACCCCTTCCTTTCGGTCGCCCTGGGCCGTCGGATTTAGTGGGTAGCACTTCACGTGGGGCCCGCGTAATCCCGACGGTCCCGATTTTCGTTTTCCGCCGTTCTTCCCCCGTCTTCGCACGGCCCTCGTCTCCCTCGCCAGTGCCTGAAAATCTCTCTCCTCTGTCGGAGCCGGCACACTCGACCTCTTCTCTTGCTCTTCAGATACAATCTCCAACGGTACTCTCTCTCTCTCTTCTCTCTCTCGCTCTATCGCACGAACGTGTTGTTGTGCATCGAATCGTATGATGCTCCGGAGAATTGTCCGACCCTCGGAAACGTCCGCCGGTGCCCTCGCCGCGAGGCTGCCGGATTTCTCCAATTCCCGCCGGCCTCGGGATAATCGCTCCCGAGCGCGGGTTGAGCTTATGGCGAGATGTGCGCCGCGTCGCGCGCGCGATGTGTCGAGTTCCTGGGAGACGACGGTTGGATGAACGGTGCTGGTCATGGAACCGTGCACCAGCTAATGAGATGTAGATGTTGATTCTGAAGTATTCATGTGCTTTACAGAGTCGGTGAACTCCGTCGGTCGGTATTCGAGGGAATTGTATGATTTTGTGCATGGTTTTATTGTTGCAGACCAGTATAGGAGGTAATGTGCATTATTTTGGTCAACTTTTTTGATCGAATCTGAAATGCGAATTGATGAGCTTCATTGGTCTGAAGCGATGAGTTCTTTGAAGAATGATGGGCGACCAGAAAATTACCAGAAACGTAAAATTAAATTCGTATGGTGTTTTGGTCAGCATTGAACACTTCAAATATGCAGAAGATTTTGGAATCTTAGGCGCTGCAGATTTGTGTCCTGCAATGGCGATGTTAACATTTCTTTTTGATATCTTTTTCATCTTTTACCGGTGTGATATATTCATATCTTGAGAACTGTCGAAGCATGTATGCCGATTTTAAACTTCTGATAGTTTTTGGAAAGCCAATTATATAACTAGTTTTTTCAATGCTGCAGTTTCAATTATTATATATATAGTACCGTGTATTATGTCACTAGCTATAATTTCTCATAATTCTATAAAATCATGAATGTAATTACAGCTCAGTGTTGATAAAATTGAGAGCAGGATAGCAGAGGGATGTGGAAGATCTCTTACTTGAAATTGTCTCTTGTTTTGTGATGTTGTTTTCTCTTTTGTAGAGTTAAGGTTGCATGTTATTACTTTTTAACTCACATTCTATTTTTGACATGGCTTGTATTTTCATTTTGTAAGTTACATCTGCTTTTTCAAAGTTTTATGATGCCTAATCTAGTTTTTGTTTGTACAATGGTTTATAGTTCATTCTAATGTCATTTTTTTGGAAACGTATTTTCATTTTCATGATGGTTGTGTTATCATCTTGTAGGTAAATGGTGATATAGCCCTGTGACAACCGTACAAGCTGATTTGGATGCCATTGATCTGGTAACAACGTTAGAGCTAGCCATGTCAGTTTTAAATCTGCAGAAGCCCCATTTTCCGAGACCCTTCTCTTCAGTTCCAACCTCTCCTTTGTCTTTGACAACCTACCTCCAGTTGCCATTCTCTCAAAGTACTCGATTCCCGAAAAAGCTGTACTGTCTTTCACCTCCCTCTGGATCCTCACTAGAATGGCAAAAGGACATCATTGAGGAAGAACCTGTAATTGGTGACTGTGTTGTATTTGAAGATGGTATCTTTGAAGACCCATACCTCCAAGGTGAAACCAACCTTGACAACTTTATTCCACCTAAACGCAAAGGCAAAAAGAGGTTAGATGAAGTTGAAACTGAAAACTTAGTGCCAGAAAATTGGAGAGAGGTGCAAGCAGAGATTAACATTACAAAGAAAGATAGGCGCAAGATCGCACAGGAATTAGAGTTTGGTCGCACAGTGGAGAAGAGAAAACAAGGTTACCTGCCTTTAAGGGCTGTGAATTTAGAAGAATATAAAGCTTACAAAGAGGCGAAGTTGGCACAGTTGAAACCAGTGGTTCTTGACAGTCCTTCTAGTTTTCCAGTGAAAGAAGAGGATGAGGAGGCTAATGCAGGCGCAGAAAAAGAGTTGCAAAGTGAAAGAGCGGCGCCACGGAATCCAAGATGGGAAGTTTATGGGAGGGGCTTGGAGGATGTTACTGAATTTTTCAATAGTGGAAACTATGAACCTGGTAAAAAAACTGAAGGTAAACCTGGTATTTATGCAACACATAAATCTATGTATGTCTTTGGTTGACTTAAATTAATTGAAAGCCTCAAAGTAGCTGGAACTTTCGATGTATTAATGTGAAAGACATTGATAGAATATTGCTGCAGATGCTGTATCTGATCCATAGTTTCCCTCCTCTGCATATATCTAATCCTTTTAGTCCTAGTTTCTAGTGTTTAGGATGCAGTTGACTGTGATTTTATTATTGTCTTCCAGATGGTATAAATGCATAACTCTAATGATTAGTTCAGAATTTGGCTGTTTAAACTATGGAGATTGGATAGTAACTTCAAAGCATGAAAATAGGTCCACGCAGGCTGTTTACTAAGGAAGAAAAGGTTCTGCTGAACGGACGGATTCCTAACCTGGCTGCTGCCATGTCTGTAAGTTCTCTGTGTTCTAGTTCAGTGTTTAGTTACATTTTTCACGTAAGTACTTTTCTTGATATATTCTAAGTGATTACTGATGTATGACCTGTCTCTTTGGCTCAAAAAGTTGATAAATTGGAGATTTACAGACTTATAGGTGCCTAGTTATCCTGTTAGATGAGAATAAGATCAGAAGCAAGGACTTGGCTACTCCTGTGTTATGTCATTTTCTTTTTAGCAACAGAAGTTGACGATTTGGTCTTTTTTGGCTGATGATGAAAGTTGCTGCAGGACAAATGGCTACCCCTACACACATTGGCTGCATCAGGAGAGTTTTACCTTATGAATGCTTTGCTGAAACACAATGTTGATATCAATGCTGTAGATAAGGTATGATAGCCTGATTATCAGATGATTAATCACTGAGAAAATTTCTCAGTATCGAACGCTCAAGTTGTGAACTTGTGATGGTAATTTTGGCTTATGTGTTCTTTCTAGGATGGTTTGAGTGCACTCCACAAAGCAATTATAGGCAAGAAGCAGGCAATTATGAACTATCTTTTGAGAGAATCTGCTAATCCGTTTATTCGCGATAAGGTACATATACACAAATGCTGCGTGGCTTGTTTTTCTTGTTCATTGACATGATATGAATGGCATTTGATATTCAGCATGTTCCACTTTGTCCTAATATCAGTAAATGATACAGATGACTGAAATATGAGGGTATTAGTGCTCATGTTCCATTAGATTAATGGCTATTTTGGCTACAGAGGAATTTTCTTCACTTTCTTGTTATGGCTAACTTTCATCCATCTGTACATGTCTTTGAGAATAACTGTCTATACAAATCATGGAAAACTTGTCTTCTCTTGTGTTTTGCTTATCTGAGTCATATTAATCTAGATCAGTATTCTCACATTTGTGTGTGCTATATAGGAAGGGGCTTCATTGATGCACTATGCTGTCCAAACAGCATCGAGTCAGGCGATAAAGATTCTTCTTCTGTATAACATTGACATAAACCTGCAGGATAATGTGAGGACCCTGAATGTCAATGGGCTCTCTTACATTTTTTTTTTGGTGTCAGGCCCATAGCTTTATGTCTGAGGATATTGTCTCTGTTCTTCAGGATGGATGGACACCATTGCATCTTGCTGTCCAATCTCGACGAACTGATGTGGTGAGACTTTTATTAATCAAGGGAGCTGATAAGACAATAAAAAAGCAGGTAGACTTATTTGGATATGTTATATTGCACAGAGTTTTTAGGGTATTTCTTTGCTTCCAGTTTTCTTGGAATTGCAAATTGCTACCCAATTGTTTCTTTAATCTTAGAGGCTGTTCTTAGCCAGGTGCCATTCACTGTTGAGCTCTTGGTAAAAACTAAAAATTTCGCACTGTTCTCGGAGGAGAATGTATGTGGTTGTACCCCACTCCCCTATAAACCATGTAATTACTGGAGGGCACATTTCTGCATTCCTTGAGTGTCCTCAAGAGAATGCACTATCGTGCTATTATAAGTCTGTGCTCCATGCATCGGACAATTACTGAGCACACAGACCTGCGCTCCTAAGGATGACCTTGGGAATTGCAAGTGGTGGTTTGCTTTTAAAAATCTAGTGAGGAAGATGGATATGCTCACTGCTTGAGAAACTCACTGGGTTTATGGTCATGGATTTGCTTCTTTAATAGATAGTTGAACAACTAGCGGTTGAAATGACACCTTATGGTCTACGTACCTAAAATATCCTCTTTCCCAGTTTTCATGCCCTTAGTTTGCTTGGTCCGTACTTCCTTTTGTACGTTGCTTATTCCTTACTTTTATGAGCTTCAAATTTGAAAAATTTTCACCTGAAAAACTACTGCTGGAGTGAATTTAGTGGGTAGAAAATAGTTGTGTTCTTTTTTTCGCCGGAAGCATATAGTAATTAGTTTGATGTACTCTTAATTTCTATTCCCTGTGATGTGCAATTATCCTCTTTCATTCAGCCAAAAATAGAAGCATTTCCTTTTTCAGGATGGCATGACTCCGCTCGACCTTTGTCTACATTCTGGCCGAGACTTGAGGACTTACGAGCTCATCAAGTTACTGAAGCAGCTTCCCAAGTCGCGTCCATCATGCCGTGAGGGTGAATGAAGCTCTCGATCTCAAGGGCAGTCCTTGAAGATGTCTTCCTCTGGAAAGAGGCAAAAAGAAGAAAATGCACACGCATCGCAGGCCACAAGTACAGGTCCAGCACGAGGCAAACGCAGCTTGCTCTTCGACATCGGACTACTAATTTGAGCTGATAACCATCGGGCAAATGTTCTCGGAAAGCCTTTGTGCCTGTGCAGGAGCAAGACGGTAGCAACTGTCGCATCACATCAACAGACAAGTCGAAGAAAATCTACTCTTCTTGATACTTTAGTGAGAAGCTGCCAAGACTTAAACGCGCATATCCTGTTCTGTAAATCTCGTCGGTCTTCGACTTAAGATGATCTTATCCAATGTAATCGTTCGCGGTATTTTAGCATCAATGTGCATGCTGGGCATCCAGAGGGTGGAATAAACTAATCCGACATGTCGGATGGTGAAGAGTTGTCGATCTTATCCACTCTCTAATCAGACAGCAGTTCGTCGTATGCTGCTGTTCATCCTGTCGTTTTGTGGGCTCGTGCCGAAATAAATTAAATACGTGACAGAGAATCTTTTAGTTTGTGAATGCGATGGAGATTCGATTCCTCGAGATCTGGACATTCTTCCTACATAAATAAAATAGTTAGCGCATAAAGCACAGCCCTTGCTTGAATTGTCGCCGTACCTATGGAGATAATGATTCAAATTTTATTAATATATATTCTCTTTCTTTGGATTAAAAACGAAACGGGACGCATATATGAAAATAAAAGTTCAAAATATTCTATCAAAGCAATTATGTGAAATTTATTTTGTATCATACATCTATTTGTGCATGGGGTTCCCAGTAAATATATAATACTTTATTCTATTACACGGATCAGGAGCAATTGAAAAAGCCAAACACACCCAGTACGGTATCGATATCTCTTAGAATCCTAAACTAAATAAGATACTACCAATAATCGTAGCAATCCACATATGTTCCTATCCCATTAATCAATACTGATTGATGGAATGGAAATTCTTCTATTTCTTTGATGAGAAATGCGAAACGAAAAAACAAAAAAAGAAAAGAAAAATAAGAGAAATCCAATACATGTTGGGAATGAAATTCAACTATTTTATTTGTATCTCTTTTCATATCTAAATGGAGAGATGAATTAATGTATTTTTTGTTGGATTTGATTCCGTCAGGATTGATGGGGCTCAAACTCGCAGCTTCCACCTTGACAGGGCGGTGCTCTAACCAATTGACCTACAATTCCCAAGAAATAAAGTATAGAGTATACATACTCTTATGATTGCATTTAAACCATTTCTTTTTCGATTCGAATCACCGTGGTGCAAGGGTAACAGAGGCTTGAGTGCTATATTGATATTTCCATGGATGGGCACTTTAGTGAGAGCGACACAGATTACTAGCAATTCTTTTATTATTGCCAAATCGGGTAATAATCAATCTTTAAATGAAAAAAAAAGATTTCTTTTACTTACACTTTCGATTTAGAGAAATATGATGACTTATATTAAGTTTAAATCCGATTCAAGTCATATTATTAAAATATTTTTATATTTAATCTAATTTAGAAAAATTCATACCTATGCTAAGGTTAAACGGAATGAGTGGAAGTGAGATTGAGAAAGTGAGAGAAAATCATAGATAAATAGATTGAATCTAAGTAAACTATGAACCAATTTAACACTCATTTATTTATTGAATATAACTAACTATTATAACAACTTAACATATTATATATGAGTTAAGAAATGAATTTATGATTGATTTTGACAGATTTAGAGACAATTCACTATAGATTAAGGGAAAAGAAGTCATTCAACTCATTTGACATCATTTGACAGATCTTAGACCAAATGGATTGAACATCATAATGTTAAAGCAAAAAGGCAAGAGCGTATAATTTAATTTGAGCCACAAAATTTAAATTTCGGCATATCATTACAATCTTTTGATGAACAACGAGTAAAAAAAAAATAATTAATCTCACGGGATTAACATATAAATAGGAAATAAAACGTGAAAATGCGTCTTTTTTCTTAAGAAAAATTAGAAATCCATATATATATATATATATATATATATATATTTAGTGAGGAAGGAATCCATATTTGAAAATGGTCGAGAAAAGAAATATTCGAAAAAGGGGAAAATTAGGACGACCGAAGAACGTGAAAAACAGTGTTGAGATTATTATGCGTGTCTCCATCGCCAACCCCTCCCGAGTCCCTCTCTCGTTTCCTCCTTCCGGGGATCATCACCTACCTTCCTCACTACCACTCCGTCACCTCCCTTTCTCTCTCTCTCTCTCTCTCTCTCTCTCTCTCTCTCTCTCTCTACAATGCTCGCGGCTCATCCGTGCGTCCGCGCGATCTCCGGCTACGGCGCCGCCGAGCAGTCGCGTGCCGCCCTCGCCCGGCTGACGATCGCCGCTCCATGCACTTCCTCTCCCCTCCGCGCGTCGGTCCGGCCGCGGCGAGGGAGGAGTCGGTGCCGCGGCGGCCGCGGCGGCGTCAAGTCCCGGCCATTTTCGTGCAGGTCGTCCCGCGGGAGCCCCGGCGGCGGATCGAGCTGCCCCGACGACGGCGACGGCTACGGCTACGGCGACGCCGACGGCGACTACCTCCAGGCCTCTCTCCTCCTCGCAGGTATCGCGTTTGCCGCGGTCCGTATGCCGGTGTTCTCGTTGTTTTCGGATTACGTGCGTTTGTGTAGGCAGCAGTGTTCCTGAATCGTGAGACCTGCGTACTACGTGATAAGAATTGGGGAAATGCCTTGATCGTGCTGAGACTCGTTTAGCTGCGGGTCTGCATCATTTTGAACTGTTGGAATGCGAGCGTCGTCTCGGATTGAGCTCAATTCGACCTGGCCATTTGCCGAGAGTCTGATTCGGAACTGTCCTTGATTGAGTTATTGAGTAATGTGGTGGAAATTGGCAAACGGCGGGGAGTGCTAAGATGATGTTACCTCATTGGTTTCCGAAGATGATTGAGGGACTTGTCGGCCAATGAAAATTTTCTTTATGTCACGACGTAAATAAAAGAATGACAGTATGGGAGAGTAGCTTTTCTCTGTTCAACATTAGATGGTTCCTGTCTTTGGTATTTGAATTTCTTATGTTCCATTTTTGCTGTTCGTTATTTATGCATATGATGTCTGCTTATTCGATTGCCAGCAGCAAGATGCGTTGGTGAACTGGACATTTTTTCAGTTTGCTTTATTTGACAGGTTGAATTTCTCCCATTCAATTGGCTCATATAACATGACATGGAGTGTGTCAGAAATTATTTGATTTCTTTCTCCACAACTTACACTAAGAATTTAGCTACGTGTTCTAATTTAACGTCGTACTAAGTAGGTTAGATTCTACATTTACATCTCCACATTTTTGTATGGATATTGTGTTATTCCTGGGTATGGTCATTCAGGACCAAGTGATCCAGGCTTGAGACATTGTCTTCCTGCTTTCGATCAAAATGTGTGGCTTCCATCTTTTAATTGGCTCGCTTGATGGGAACTGTTAGATTTTCGTGAACAAGTCTGGTGAAGTAATCGATTCATCTGTACTTAAAGTTAATACTCCCTATTGAGGAGCTTGAACAGGAGATACCTATGTACCAAAATCTCGAGCATTATACTTTTCTGCTTAGTTCAGATTTACTTGAAACTTCTCATAACTTGTAATGATGCGATTATAATTCTGTGTACTTCTTCTGATGATGGAAATGATCATAAAACAAAAGTTATCAATGTATCAAAAAGGATATTTTGGACTAGCTGTTTTTGGAATTTGGATAACCTTCTCACTGGAGCTCTTTACACTATATCCGGTTTTAGAGCACATGTCATAAATGTATCTAGAATTATGTGTCGATGAAGCTTTATATGTGTTGGTTGATTCTGAATACTTCTGGAGCAGAAACCGTTTCTCACTACCGTATGCGGAGGAGAGGATATCAAGTAGATGTGAGGAGTCAATTATCAAGCCAATTGCATCCATTTGCAATTAAAGCAAGGGGTCCTAGTGTAGATCAAGGTTTCCTTCACCGATTTCAGAGTCCTACAATTTTTCTTAAGATTGTTTGTGATGGAGACTTCCTGCTACCCATTGTTGTAGGTATATGAATAGTTTCCTGCAAACTTTTCTCCTGTCTTTTGTCTTGTTTTCTAGAGCTTCTGGACTGATGTGTTGTTAATTTCTTTTGTTTCTTTAGGAGAATTTGCAATTGAAAAACTAATTGATGCCCTTCGCAGTGTTGAAGATGGGGTAATTAATTATTTGTGGCTTTTAGTGAATGTTATATTTCCTTTAATCTGAATGTTCTATGATGGTCTTATGCAGGACTGTGCAGATCAATTTGAGTTTGTGAAGGATCTTACAGAAAAAGTTGGTTTTGAAGTACGTTCATAGATTTCACTTTTAGGAACTGGTTGAGGCTTAATTGTGTGTTGCTAGCTTTATGTAAACCCTGTGATGGGATAAGCAAGCATTTGGGTATTTTGAAGTCTTAGATGGAGTACGCAGAAAGATACACTGAGATCTACCGAAAACTGACACCCTGTACTTCACTGTTTCATTTAACTCCATTTTATATCATTGACTGAAAAACGCATTGATATACTAAGTTGTTTTGTCTCAAACATATGCTGTTTTTAATCTTATTAGCACACACTGCTTGCTTTGATGTTCAAATTAGGGTAATATGAAGAACTGAGCCTTAAAAAATTCAACATATACCCTCAAATAGTCCCATCACTACTGTGCTGCAAATGGCATTGGCTTGACGTTGTTGCTGTTATTAGAGTATAATGTATGCACAAAGCTTCATATACTCAGTTGATTGAATTGATTAATCTAGTACCTTGCTCTATATCATCAATTCCGAAGTGTGTTGTTAGGAAGATTGGTTCTCAAATAGAAGTGTGATTTGGTCTCCATGGAATTGAGGCATATGAAACATCGATTCAGTTTGTGTAAATGATGTGTTTAAAGAATACACTTGAGCAATGTAAGAAATCTAGATTAGAAACTTTCAATTAACTATTATATTTTGTTTGAACACTAAATATGTTGGTAAAACCTTTCTATTGCTACTTTCCCATCTGCGTTTCTAGCATTAGCTTTCTGTTGCAAATTGACTTCTTGGCTTTTCTAACATTACTCATCCAGAGATGTAGTTAAAGGTTATAGTAGATGAATCTCGTTGCCCTTCTTTGCAGATAAAGATGGTAAGGATCACACAAAGAGTGGCAAACACTTACTTTGCCAGATTGTATTTCAGCAAGGTAATTAAAGCTCGTTGCTTGCACAAAATGCTAAATTCTAGAAGTCATCAGCCTTATGGTTCGTTATTTAATGGTGCAACAAAGCGTTTCCTTTTCTGCAGTCAGGGAAAGATGATGTCCTAAGTGTAGATGTCCGTCCATCAGATGCCATAAATGTGGCTTATAGGTGCAAGGTTTGTATTATGTGTCTCACCTACTTGCAAGTGTCAATTTGTTCTGCAAATATCGAATAATGAAACCCCCTCAAACCTGACCTCTGAAGTTTTGTAGATACATGCTTGTACCACTAGGTCTGGTTAGATCCAAGTTCCTTCTTATGTTAAACTGAAAGGGCAAATGAGAAAGGGGAAATTGCTCAATGGATTGATCTCATATAAATTTGTGGTGTTGATGTCTTTGCCAGTATAGTTCTAAAATTATCAACTGAGCTTTCTTTTGTTTTCCTTTTTCTTTTGGCTTGTTTTATATATATCTTTTAAAAAGACCTTTTGCTTTGGTTTCTTGTCAATTATGTGGTTCAAGTCATCTGTATCCATCATCACCAACCCCATTTTGCCTCTTTTTAGGTTTAGACCATGTCTACCTTTATTTCATGATTTGGGCTTTGTTCCTGATAGAGAGCTGTGTTCTGCAGGTGCCAATATATGTAAATAAGCAAATTGTCCTCAGAGATGCTATCGGATTTAGCTATGGAACACAGAGAACGCGTGACAGAAAACCAGTCTATGATGTCTTGCTTGACAGGTACCTGAATTTACGAGCATAAGTTTTGTCTAGTGATGTAGAAAACTCAAAGTATGCAAACATACATGAAATTTCTTAATCTAAGCATAATTTACATCTCATTCAGTGCTTCAGACGGTCCAGATGTGCTGGCTGAAGAACTTGATATAGTCAAAAACATGAATCTAGCTATCAAAGAGGAACGATACAATGACGCAGGTACATTTGAAGGGAGTTTATTTTCATGCTTATTTCTCACAAAGCTTTTCTTCATCAAGCTTGAGTTTCCTGGTTTTACAGTAATTCATTATCAATTTCATGAATAGTTCTCTCTTGATTACTTGTTCTTGACTGTTAACTTTTGCAGCCGTGTGGAGAGATAAACTAATGAAGCTTCGTAAATCAAAGGCGTAACCATTAGGCAAGTTGGAAGGTACTTCCTCTTTCAATGCATTAATACCTCTACCTCTTGTGACAATTGAGGAATGAAAAGTTTATGGGTTGTCTTGACTTCTTCTGATATCATAGGCACATAGTAAGATTCTAAGCGGGTGTTTGGGGTGATTTGATACACAGGACATCAGAAACATACACAATATTAACATTTTGATTCATTTTCATTGTTCCATAATAATTTAAAATGCTAAATAAATACTTTTTGGGTGGAAAACAAAAGGGTGATTGTTTGAAGCCCCAGCTAATATGCACTAAATTTTTCAATTTTGATAATTCAATTCAACTTTATTGGAGACCTAAATAGTATGAACCCCTATAATTTATATATACATATATAGTTTTATATATAATTACATCATTGTAACTAACCATCTATGCACTTTAGAATTAGAATTAGAGGGCATTTAAAGAATCTAGGGATGTTTATTCTAAAAAATAACAAAATTTTAAGTCGGACTTTTTCTTTAAATTACTCTTACTATTGAAAAGTCTCTTAGAAAGAACAAAACATGAAGAGACTTCTTATAAATTGAGCTACATTAAAAGATATAACTGAAAGGATGAAAGAGCAATTAAGACAAATAAAAAATACATCAACTAAAATTCAAAATTAAGCTTTCTTTTGGAAATAAAAAGCAGGCCAAGTAGAAAACGTAAACAAAAGTATGTGAAAAATAGAAAGTTAACCCTCACTCATGAATTTCTAATACTAATCGCTAACTTAAAATATGTGTAGACACTGAGAGTTGCAAGCCAATGTATAACATGCAAGGCTGAGCAACTGGTGAATTTATGCGGCATGAATTGCACATAACCTTTTTTGTTCTCCACTTTTTACCAAACTGACATATTTCAGATGCTTCCAGTCAAAAGTAAAAGGAATCCACTATGTGGAATGGTAGTTCTGCCACAATATAAGCTATTTTTATATCCCCTTTTTGTGATGATTTTGTGGTCAAAGCACATACACATGATATAACTGGTTTGAGTCTGTATATGGCAATATTTTCTAGAATATGATATTAAGTGTGAGTGGCTTTCTTCCATGTCTTTATCATGTAATCACCTTGTTTTGGCTCATGTGGAGGAAATCCATTTCCTCATAGGCCTGCGCACCTTTGAAACCTCTTCGGGGTTAGCCCATTTCCAATTTCCATACACCTTAGTGACAGTAAAGATTGAAAAGGTGTAGGGGCGAGAAGTCCAAACTTGCCTGTCTTAATTGTCAAGGCAATCCCTTGGTGCTGCGGCATCACCCCAGGTGTTGTGGTATTAAATCACTTGACATCACTCAAAGCATGTTATTTTGCAACAGGTTTAATTTTGTTACTCTGAGGCACAGATTATAAGTTTAGTCTCCTTTGCCAGACATTGAAAATTGGACATGATTCATTGTAATATCTTGATTCACAAATAGCAATACTTTCGAAATAGCAATACTCAATTTGTGGTAAATATTTTCAGGGATCACTTTACTTTGGTCCATTTTTCAATTGGATAATCGAATTGTGATTTTGATCAGCATTATACATACAATTGATTTAATTTGCCTGGATTTCCATAGATAAGATGTTGATGTAGCTTTTTCAGGTTGTACATGTGGTAGCAATACTTTCGAAAATAAGGGAAACCCAGAAAGGAAGAAAAAGGAGAGGGGGGGGGAGGAGGAGAGAGAGAGAGAGAGTAGAAGGGGTGGGGGAAGTGGTCGCTGGACCTCACTGTCTCTCATGCAAAGATTAGTGACCCTTGACCAATCAATGGCAAGGGTCAGGACTCAGGTCACACTTTCTGTAAAATGGTTGGGGGTATCGCGTCTCTCCCACAAGTTGGCCTTCCTTGCCTTTACCCCTCCCTCCCTCCCTCCCCTTCTTTTTTATAATAGCATATGTGCACCAGTAAGAAAAGACACATTAGCATTTGGCTGATAATTGGATCTGACATCGGCCTAGCCAAAGTATATCAATTGTAAAGAAATTAACTTCGGTCCCTTGAAGTTCAGTCCATTGATGACCTGATAGCAAATGAACTGAAATACAGCGATCAACAATGAGATCTGACCTCAATACCAGTACAACGGCACAGGAATGTTTTGCAGTTTTCTTTTTATTTGTTAAATAATCCGTGAGAAAGTAATGCATAAATCTGTAGGTTAGTGGCTTACTGCAGGCTCTGCTGTAGCAGACATTCTTCATTATGCTTTTATCTTTTATTCTTTTACTGAGGTACAATTTGTGGTGTTTGACATTATTCTCCTTATTAATTTTCCTTTTAGGATTCTCTTGTACAAAAGAAAGTGCCTACTGATCCCAAGTACTTGGTCGTGATGGTGGCATGTTTCCAGACTTCACTCGGGGGACCCTGAAAATTGACTGGGGTAAAAAGGCATGGGGGATCAAATGCAGGTCCAAGGGCGATTAAAGTTAGTGTCTGAGTTCTAGAAAATTGAGGCAGCTCCGAAATGTACAGCATTGGGTTAGATGAGTGCCGCCTCTAACTTGACTCCACAATCATGTATGCCCGCCTCCTTTTATACTACAGAGGGCCATTATTACTTGGAAGTACTGATCGTACTCAAATCACATAGTTAAAAATGTATTGTCCCAAAATACGACCGATATGTTATACCACATATCAATGTCTGTACATACATGTAAATGCTCTCATTATTTAGCAAAGTGTTGGATAAGTTAAGGATGTGTGGCTTTCGAAGTTTGAACTCTGCTTGTAGGAATTCATATTTGTCAGTTTCAGCCTGTCTCTAGCCCAGCTTTGGTTCCTCTTTTCTCGAAGACGAGTCTTGACTGGTCAGCCTTCCTTAGGTTTTTATATGTGGCCACCTCCTGACAAGTTTTAACGTACATCCCCGAAACCATTTCGAGGTTGGCTGACTGAAGGGGGAAAAGTACAAAAAAGAAAAAAAGGTTCAAAATATATTACATTAGTATCAATTCGGTCATAAATTGTTTAATTGTACTAATCTAATGCCAAATCTTTAAATATTGGTACCAATTAATTTCATCTGGTTAATTTAGGTAGGAAATTGTTAACATAGTTATTGGCTGTCTTATGACACGACTTGCACTTACACGAACTTTTTTTTTAAAAATAACTTTGAGTTTATTTTTTTTCTCTCTTTTTTTATGTCGACACGAGCCATGGCCGGTAGGGATGAACATACTTGAGAACTAGACTAGAAGGAATTTACCCTGTTCCAAGTTCCAAGATATTTAAGATAGGTTCTAGGTTCAAAAAATTGGATTGGTGAAACTTGAAACTTGTGATTTGGAACTTGAAATAAGTATGTGTTTTTTTTCCTTCACATGATCCTACAATATTTCATAGTATTCAATGATGAGTGTATAATTTGGAATCACTAGTCTAAGCTTCCATTTTATGATTGAGACTTTTACCTTGGTAAAAGTCATGGTTGGTTAATTGTAGTAGCAAGTATTATTCATTAAATGAGATAATTCACTACAATCGTTTAATTAACAATAACCTTAAAACCTGTGACAGGTAAGTTTCAGATTTTAAAAAATGAAGAACCTATTTTAATGGGTAATTTCCAAATTCTAGGGTAAGTCTCATCGGCCATTGCGGATGAGCAATTCTGGGTTTTGTACAAGTGCCATCTAGAACTCGAAGCTGCTCGCTCCCAATAGCCAATGAGACTTGCTGATGAAGTTTGCCCTTGCAAGATTTAGCAAGGTTGACCTTCTCTCAAGCAACAACTAGCGAGGTCGCCATGGCTGAGTTGAACGTCAGCCTCACCAACACTCACCCTCCTTGCTTGTGGTGGCAAGGGTCATCGTCGCTAGCCATGGCTTGTGTTGAAGAAAAAAAGGAAAAATAATTAAAAATAATTATTAAAAAATGTCAATGTCAATCCATATCACGTTAGACGGTCGGCATTTACATTAGTAATTTCCATTTTAAATTGACTAGATGGACTTAATTACTACTTATGTAAGAATGTTTATGACTAAAATGATCAAATTGTAAAGTTTAAAACTGAATTTGTATCACTACAATAGACTATAATTTTTTTGGTACTTTTATCCCAACTGAATTGCGGCGTGGTTCGATCATGCTCAATCTTGTTCTAACTTCTTAACTGTTGCTAGGAGCCCACCTTTGATGATGTTTGATCTGCCACCTTTACCGAGTAACCATCGACAATCATCTTTGGTTTTGACAAGGAAAGCCCCATGTTTGGGAGATGCGTAGAAAGAGTCCTCGCTAGCTTTTGTTTTGGAGCAATGCTAAATATACTATGATTATACTAAAATTGTTCACTAATTATGTATTGCTCACAAAAATGGACAAATAAAAAAAATATTTTCATCGTCCATGAAAATGTTTAGATATAAATTGTTGTTGATATTGAAATCATTCTTCGTTGACTAATTTAAACTCTATAGCTGCTCAAAACTATTATTTTGAATGCAATATTTGGGTATGCACTCAATTTCCCACAAAAATCAGTTGATATGGACCTCCAAGCTATAATTCATTTTCTTTTGGCATAGATCAATGTTGGTCCTCAGCGAGGGGTAAACAGATTCGCTCAGTAATTTTCTGCACTTGTGGATACTACTTTCCTCGTTATGCAACAATTTGTACAGAATCATCGGGAGGATTGTCTGTACAGTAGCTGATCATGTATTTCATGGAACCAGAATTCGAAAGAGAACACATCCAAACCGGAGAAAATGCTGCAGTAACGAGCATTACTGCCTTAATACAAGCTTAGTATCTTAGAGAGATTTCAACTCGAGCATCACCGCGCAGTGATAATCATCGACCTCGGCAGGGCAAGGAAAAATCAAGGCAGGCGCCGACAGATGGAGGGGATTGTTGGAGGTATTCGAAAACGCAGAGGATTCGGCATTTTCTCCCCATCTCCCCAGAGCGCATATGCCTCCTCCCCGTGCGCGGCACCATCGCCTACTTCCAGTTCGTCTTCCACCATTCTCAGGTTGACAATTCTGTTTATGAGAAGGCAAATGAAACTTGTGGCGACCACGTTCCATACCGTGATGAAAGCTACTCCGGCGAGTTGGTACAACATCTGCTGGAGTCCTTGGCGGGCCTTCCCGTTGATGATGCCATATAACAAGCCTGTGTAATCATCCAAGAAATAGTACATACGCAGGAGATTAGGTTTCGCAAACAGCCCAGAGAGGATGCCCCCCAGAACTCCGGCCACTGCGTGCGTGTGGAAGACGGCCAACGTGTCGTCCACCTTCTGGAAGAAAGCCGATCTTCTGTGGAGTACCATCATGGTGTACCATGGTACTGAGCCGGACACTGCTCCCATCAAAGCTGCTGCCCACGGGTCCACGACTCCTGCAGTTGCGATCGGTTTAATTTAAGCAATGATGCAGCCAGTTTAATCACTACAAATTGTACCTTGCGACTCACGTGCTTTAAGTGAGTGATTGAATGAGTTTAGTAAACGGAATGCGGCTGTAAATTACATTAGAAGTGCGAGCAAAGTGAATAATGAGATTGGCGACCAAGTAGTTAGCTCGGTGAATGATGTCGACTCCGGACAGGGCGTACAATGCTTGAAAAACTGTACTCGGTGGCGAGTCCAGGATACTTCTAGCCGTAATCGATACAGTCCAAAGTCCAAACATTTTAAAATTCCGTGACGGCTTGAAAAACGAAAATGTAGTGTTTCTTTTACATTTGGAAATGAAAATGTTTTCCGACATAAATCGGGGTGGTTTCGAACTTGGAAGAGTGTCAAACCTGCCCCGGGTGTGATGCAAACAAGGCCAGTGATCATTCCCTGGACAGCACCAATGACAGAGCTTTTCCTGTAGAAGATCATGTCAAGCGAAACCCAGACGATGAGGCTTGTGGAGGTGCAGAGATGGGTGTTGAGGATGGCCAGAGATGCAATCCTGCTAACGACGAATGGTGAGCCACCATTGAACCCGGTCCAACCCAGCCACAAGAACCCTGCGCCTCCCAACATATGTATTATGTTGTTCGGTGGGAAGTTTTGCCTGTCGTGCGAAAGCCTCGGTCCAACCTGCGACATACAAAAATCGCCCACCAAAAATTAAAAGCGCACTTGCATTATAGACACAAAAAGTAACGGAACAGAATGCATGATGCGTACATAGACAGGTGCACTACATTCATCGGAAGATTGAACCAAGAACATGAATGAGAGAGTTTGCTAGGAAGAATCGAAGCATTAATCCAAGGTGATTCCCAGATTTGTTGGTGATCCGTGTATAATCGTTTAGGAGTGCTATGCAAATGGGGTTGCTATCCAAAGTAGGAGGATGTTCGAATGGATTCTTGTGAAACTATCATTCTCCTTGATGTCTCTGATAGAGAAAGGTCTTGAAACTTTACCCGACTTTATATCTCTAAGATAGCCACAAGGAGAAAGTATATTCACATCGCCTTCATGCCCTAATTTGAGAATTCAGTCCTTGTATCTTTAGAATTGTCTTAAATAACAAAATAGTCCAGAACTGACGGAAACATGTTATGGGAACTTGGAGATGATGCAATTCACATCAGTATTTTGCTAGACTTAGCTCTTTGTGATCACTTGTAGCTTATCGTGCCTGATCCAACAGTTTGCGTGTAAAATGATTATACAGTTAACCCTACACGAATCTAGTCTATGTAAGAATCACTAATGATGATGACTCAGCTATCTTAAGTTTGATCTTGAGGGGTTAACTCTCACCATGGCAAATCTTTCCCTGAACTTTACCAGGTCGAACTTACCTAGGGAAAATGAACGTGCGATGGACTTTCAGTCATTATGGTTGTTATTGTGGGTTATGAATATTGTGTTTTTATTACCCAGTAAGCAGCTGTGAAGCCGGCCACACCAGAAGAGAGATGGATCACGAAACCACCCGCATAATCAATGGTTCTAATCCCATCCTCTTGATTCAAGAAACCGTCTCCCCATATGCAAAAGGCGCCAACCGTGTAGCTAAACGTCAGCCACAGCGGCACGAACATCATCCAGGCGTAGAAGTTCATCCTCCCGAGCAACGAACCGGCCAGCAAGATCACCGTGATCGCCGCGAACGCGAACTGGAAGAAGACGTAATCCGCCGTCGGCATCGACTTCGGCATCGACCCGAAGTTCAATTGGTTCAGGAGGGAGTGCTGGGAGAGCATCGGGTGGGGCTTCCCCATCAGCGGGCAGAGGCGGTTCCCGAACGCCATGGAGTGGGCCCAGAGGACCCAGCAGACGAGGACGGCCGCGAAGGCGTAGAGGGCCATGAAGGCCGAGTTCACGGCCCACTTCTTCTTGACCATGCTCCCGTACAGGATCACGAGGCCCGGGACGCTCTGCATGCCCACCAGCGTCGCCGCCGTCAGCTGCCAGGCGTTGTCGGCCTTGTTGTTCCACCCCGGGGACGCTTCGTTTGGCACGAGGTTTTGCGGCAAGTATGCCGGGCTGCCATCGGCGTAACTCATCGCTCCTGATACCGATCTGCGTGAGAGGGGGTGTAATGGAAGAGATGGAATTGAAATTTCAGGATTGGAGTAAGCATGAGGGTGATTAAGAAGAGTTGAGTTTTGGATGTATGCATGGGGGGTCGCATTGGTATCATCTAAGGTAGGTTTTGGCAGGTATCAGGATCCTCTAACATTCTTTGCTGTCTTAGCTCCAAGATTCAATTTCGATAGTTCTTAACGATCATCAACATCAACCTTACCAAAATTCTCTTTTCGGCTAGTAATATTATATAGATATCTTTTGATCCACAGTTGTGTCGAGCTATATCTGTACACTTCTTGTTGTTAGTATGGTTGATAGAAACAAAAAGGATAATTGGTGTTTGCGGGAACTAGAAAGCAAATTTTAGAGTTTAACTCAAGGCAATCTTTCCATATTGAAACTCATGTGCCACCCAACAAGAAAACAATGAGAAAACGATATGAATCATTGCTAAAACTTGATCTAATGTGAGTTTTTAAACTTTGGTCATAATATGTAATGTCATTCATGAACTTTTAATTTATTCAATAAAATCTCCAAATTTTTGGTATATGATCAATTTAATCATTAGACTATACGAAAATGTTAAATAATATTCTTCCATTAATTCAAATTAATGGATATTTTTATGCGGAAATGTTCATAAAAAACTGCTCGTTTACTTGGTTGTGTGGGGGATGCATAGAAGTGAATGGGGAGGAATGAATTTGAATGATTGACTATAAATTCCATCAATAATTAAGTTTTGAGCTCTGGCAACTTACATAGAAAAAACTTGTTATGGTCGATACATGTTTTGACTTTACTGTTGCTTATACTCATGGAAATTTTACAACCACCATCTCTAAACTTAAGTAAATTACATACTCATTCATCCATTACCATTAACCAAACAAGACCCTTTACTGGTCCAAACTTTTCGTTGCTCAAGTTCGCATCCATAAGCAGCGATAATGGCCCTATTAAGACTCATTTTCATTTACACATGGAAGGCTATACCCATCTTGGGCACTAGGTCTTTGGTCCTCTAAATGTAATAAAGTTTGGATTGCAAAATATTACAGGATTTTGATTGAAGAAAAAAAAAAGTAATCGATGAACAAATTTCAAAATGCACAAGCTGCGAGGCAAAAATTTACTCCAAGGCAAAACATCACATGAAATATGACCTGAAAATAGTGAAAATTCACCTAATTACCACGAATAAGAATAGGGCAAGAGAAAAACGTATCCGGGGTCCCCCATGAAGCTCTCTCATCCTCCCACTGGCTTGAGGCTAGACTTTACACTTACGATGGAGTCAAAGCATATTAGACAGAGTAATCTGTACCAATTGCTCTTTTCTTTCTTAGATAGAGCGATTCTTGCCATCGCCAAAGTCAACAATAGGTCGGAGTGAATGTACCCCCATCAAGCCATCCAGATTCATTTGCCCATCCGGATGGATTGTGTGCAAATTGTCTAGGCTCTTGGGACAGCCGAGCTCTCGTAGTCCGCGCACACTAGACGTAAGATTCTCACCTGTATTTATATGTTAGTAGGCTACACTTTACACTTACAAGTCATATACATTCGACAAAGGGAAATTGGTGCGGGGAAACAAGAGAAGTATGTTGCCGGGGGAAAATCGCGTGCAATGAAATGATTTATCGAAAGAAGGGAGGAAAAAGGACAATGCCATGTTCATTCTTGAACTTTTCATTGGAAAAGTTGAGGGAGAGAGAGAGAGAGAGATTGTATTAACGGGTTAATTATGCTTCTCCATGTTTCGCAGACGACCGGGACGTTCGAATTTCACAAATTTGTGAGTATTATGATTGACTCGATGATACTACATTAGTACAACGTTTAACAAATGCAAGAAAAATACTTTCTTGGGCGAGGAGGACAGAAGAGGTGAGGTTGGTCTAATTAAACGTGAGTGCCGAGTTCATTTGAATTGTTCCATGTTCACGAAATGTCACGTCATATTCTTTCTGTATGCTAATTATTTTGCTCCAATCTAGACATGGATGACACTAAATGGGAGTGTGCACGAGAACAAACCAAGCCGGTTGGTTCCTAGTTTCAAATATTTAAAAGCAGGAATAATTGGTCCGGTTCTCTTTTAGGCGGGGAACCGAACTGCCCAGATTAAATTGGATCAATATGTTTATTATTATTTTTCTTTTAAAGAGTAAATAGAGGGAAAATGCCAAACCCTTAAACAAAATTGGCCTAACTAGGGAATCTGATCAAGATTGATGGGTTCCGATCTTGGTTTTAAGGTGGAACTAGCCCAACTGGGGTATTAATAACCCCTATAGCTGATTGCCAAAAAAAGAAAGAAAAACTGGGGTATTAATAACCCCTATAGGTGATCGCCAAAAAAAGAAAGAAAAAGAAGGTTGATTTTGCCAATATTATCCAGCATGTCTTCCAATATATCAGATGTCTTGTACATATGCGAATTATGTATTTAATATGTTCGATCATGCGTAGGTTTCACTTGAGCATATTGTTCTTGTAGGCATCAGCATCATATAAACACATGTTGAAAAAGTTGCCCAAAAAGTCTTAAACTTGTTGTACGACAACTAATTCAGTCATAAACATTTTAATTATATCAATTTAATTCTAAATCTTATGACAATTTACTAATTCCATCCAATTTAGTCCTAAACATTTTCAGGATTTACCAATTTAGTTTTAAATCTTCTAATGATTTATCAATGTATTATGTCCAGTTAATTTGACCAAAAATTGTTGACGTGGTGATTTAGTTAGAGACATCCATCCTACATAGTGCAGCTAGTGTCAATATTGATTTGATTTTTTTTTTTTAATTTTCTTTTCTCTCAACACTTTTTTGGTTCAAAGGGCCGATAGGCTTGCTGACTACTATTCAAGAATTGGTGTCACCCCTTGAATCCCGGGCACGCGCACACCCATTGGTGGTCGATTAAATACGCGACATTCCTAAGATGCGTCACCAACCCTTTTTATTTATGCACATGCGGAAGCGAATTAAATAAACCCCGGATAACAATCAAATACATGGGATAGTAAAACACATGCCAACACCTTTTCTCGCAAAACACACTTTATAAACAAACCGAGTTAATCCTACAGGTTCAAAAACATAAGGTTTGACTCAAAAAGAAACCACTAGGCCATCTACACTTTGGACCCTTCAGCCTTGGGCTCCGAATCCTCCACACCACGGTCCTGAAAATGGTAACTCATGACGGGGTGAAATAAAAATCTTAGAGAGTCAACATCCTAAACCCCAATTAAGGCGAGAATTCAGTTAGACGCAGCCTAAACAGGCATCACACACAAACTTATCACATCTCAGCACTTTCCTGCACATTAACTCATCACAAATATCATATGCATATAGCAAACGTATTCAATAATTGGAACACCTCATATCATTCATCAAATATTCACAGCGGTCCCAATTCCGTGTTACATAATTTTGCCCAATAATCAGGCATGGCTATCTCAATCACTCAAGCATGTCTTAGTTATTACGACCCATCGGCCATATCTAACTCAACATTCGGTAGTCATCCGATATAATCAGGCATCATTCCGCTTTGTCGGGCACAATAATGTATATATCTAGACGGCATTCCCGAAGGAGCATCGATCCAGCCTCCATTGTGACCAGCATACGTTGTCAAGAGCATCTGAAGTCAATCAGGCACCGTCTCCCCGATTCCTAGCAGATGACAGGTTCTGATAGTGACCACATGCACATCCGTACTTGGCCAAGAATATCGTATTTTGCACTCAAATACTTCAATTTCAAATAATAGACTTGGCCAATTTTTTTCGTACTAAAAATTTCTAGTAAAATAATTGTGCGTGGTTACACCTTTAAACACGATACACTCTCATTTCAAAGTTCTATGATTTTATATAGTACATAAAATATTTTTGACGTAAAAAATCAAAACTCGGTATTTTTCTATTTAAATACCATAAAATCCAATTTTTGCAATAATAGTCCATAATAACAACCAAGCACCCAATTGCACAATTAAGCAATTGATTTTAAATATTATCATGCATAAGCTCTAAACATGCTAAAAGTCAACCACATCACCAAATATACATTACAAGAACAATCACAAAATTACAATCAGCCCTAACCGTCAAAAACCGGGACCACTCGCACGTCTCCAAATTTAATTCCAGAAATCTAATCACATAAGTTTAAAAAATTCTCAAATTTGAATATGTTGTAAATGACACATAAACAAACACTTTTCATAAATACACTTTAGCCCAAATCTTTCTAGATTAAGAGCAGTAAATCACTCAATTTGTTACCAAAACTATGTCCATTTTCAGAAATCACGTTTTTCAAAACCAGCTTGGTTCGAGATCCAAAACTTATCCGTTTAATTTGAAATTTGACTATGTTAAACTACAAGATATGATGAACAACTTTTGTGAGGAACTCTTTTGAAAATCAAATCCTAAGAGTTGATAAAAATCCTTTGAACATCAAAAGGTCACTGTTTCCAACATAATCCGAGATTCTGTTTTACAAATAACAAAATTGAAATCTCATTCTTTTAAATCTCTAAAACCTTGAGTAAAATATATGTCATAGCTGAATATGTCTAAAACATTTCTCAAGAATGAAACAATCTCAAAATCGTAGCACATTTTTCCCCACAAAAATAGCAAACGACGAAGGTCTAGTAACCAGATGTGAGGAAAATCCACTCAATTAAATTAAACCACCCTCATAAGTGCTAATCTAGCCAATTAGATTAACACTAATCTATCTTAAGGCTAATCTGACCAAACTAGATTAACACTAATCCATCTTAAGGCTGATCTCCCTTAATACTAATTTAACTAAGCTAATTAGCATTAATCTAACCCCTTAAGTATAATTAACAACCTAATCAATGATTAGGGAGTTAACTCATTGGATTAGTGAGATAACGGGTTCATGGAAACGGTGGCGTGACGGTGGTGAGATCCCGTGTCTACGATGATTCCAACAGAGGGCCAAAAGAAGTTGAAAACAGCCTTGCAAGCTCGCTACTTGCTGCTGATTTCGATTTGGGAGGGGCTATTGGTTGGGCTGAGGAGGGTTGGACATGGTGCAGGGACGGCGGAGGCAGCAACGGCGAAGCCATGCGGATGAGTGGCTGGCTCAAGCGAGTGGCAAGGTTGGTCGACGGTTAGCTCAAGGACGGTGGGATAGTGACTGAGGAGGTGAAGCAAGTGGCTTTGGCGTCGCGATTGGTGGACGGTGACATGAGTGAGTTGTTGGACCAACGGACGGTTCGGCGGCTTGTGGGATTGCTGTGAAGTCAAGCGACAGCATTAACACAAAGAAGAAAGGGAGGAATGAAGAAGAAGAAGAAGAGCTGAGGCAGAAGAAGAAGAAAGTAGAAGGCTCGGCTGGAAGGGGAAGCTACGCAAGTTTAAGAAAAAGAGGGAAGAAGAGAGGGAACAAAGGGGGGACAAGGGGCCAAGAAATCTAGCAGCTGGTCAATGGGATTTCAAGCACAAATATCTTGCACTTGAGTGTAATTGCCCCAAATTCTTCTGCCCTCCAAGTCTTGGTAGTTACCAATGGCCAATTTCTTCCCATTTCCTCACCAATTAAGCCAAATTGGTAGCCAAAAATGTCTTCCCTGCTGTCCATACAGATTTCCATCTATTTTCCTTTAATTCCTCACCAAATCAAGTTATTTTGGCAGCACAAAAATCTCATGCAACAACCCCCTACGAATTTCTTCCATTTTCCTCACCAAATAATTCAATTTGGTGGCCAAAATTCTAATTAAAGGTGCCTATCCGAATTTCCAATTATTATTTTTTTTGCCAAATTTGATTTTCCATGAAAATTCCGGGCTAGACTAAAATTTCCCAAAAGATGAGACGAGGTTCTAAAAATAAATTGTGACATGCTCGAACGTTTAATTACTGAAACCGAGTTCAATTTCGTGGTTAAAATCGATTGGACGCGATTTTAGCGTGACCCAACCTACTAGGTAGCTTTTAAGGATTTTAGCGCATTTGATCCATGGTCAATAATTTCGATCCACGTTTGTGCATCTCTGACTCGTTGGCAACTCTCGGTTATCATAAAAATCTCAATATTTCAATTACGGATATCGAGTATAGAATTGATAGAAAATCAGGTTAGTGTCGTTTGATGCAAATTTTACAATCATGTGGAATCGCCTACAATTTAATTACGTCATTCCATCGAATCGACCTATGTTCGATCACTAATCGATTATAACGGTGTCGTATTGACCTTGGCCAATTATCACGGTCGAGCAATCGATTTCTAATCGAATTCTCAAGTTTGTACCAT
Organism: Eucalyptus victrix; assembly: GCA_016097545.1. NCBI lineage: Eukaryota > Viridiplantae > Streptophyta > Magnoliopsida > Myrtales > Myrtaceae > Eucalyptus > Eucalyptus victrix. Next base: position 40,202,679 of record CM027843.1, on the reverse strand, counting down.
TTATATCCCTTAATGGCTTCACCTGATAGATCAGCTAACTCGTGAATGATCAGTTTCGAGAAAAATGACCATAGGCACGTCGATGAAATGCCTATTTCATAAAATCAAGACCGGGTTGAAATTCAAGACATCACAATTGGCAACCCTTGTTGATTGCAAGTGAGGGTTACGACCATCTTCGGATCTAGCAAGGTCGTCACGAGCCCTCGCAAGCCATAGTGTGGTTCTCGCACCCTTATCCCACCCTTGCTACGGTTGATGAGGGCGTCTTGAGCCCCCATAAGCCACAACAAGGGTATCACGACCGTCACACGTCCTCATTGTGGCCGCCTTGCTTGTGGCCAGCGAAGCCTTAGTGGTCCTCACCCACTCGACGAAGGTTGCCAACCCTTGGCCATCCTGCGGTGGCCTCGCTGGCCCTATGAGGAATTTATGTGCTTAAAAATAAACTAGATTACCTCTTGATCGAGGACTAAAGTTTAATTCAAATTGACTAGACCCATGAGCTAGTAAATGAGGATCATGCATACCCTTTTTCTTGGATCTTTATAACAATCTTATCGTTGTTGAAAAAAGGTAGACATTTATAATTCGAATGAGAGTTAGTAACTAAAAACTAGTTGATAACTTAATGGAAGAAAAGTTTGTACGCATATTGATTAAGATTGAAATTCCATATAGAAGTTAGTAAATTTTGATTAAGATTGAAATTCCATATAGAAGTTAGTAAATTTGAGTCCTGAGCAAGTTATACAAAAAACAAACAAACAAACAAAAATTGGTAAGTCAGTTTCATCATTCGTGGACACCGAAAAACACAACATTAGAAAGAAAGGGAGGAAGAGCAAAAGGAAATGTATAACCAAATGAATAAAAACATATACCGTTACCAAATTACTTACATTAATGTTCTAAGTCACTTGCATCTAAGATAAGGTTTTGGCAATACAACACCTACCAAACGGTGAAAAATTTAAATCGCTACGCACCTTATCTCAAGTCAAATAATTCTTTCATATGATGAAAATGATATGATACACGTATGTTTTCCTAGTCTGAATCATTTCTTATGACAGGCAACCCTACTTCTAGGGGGGAGAAATAACCCATCAGATATCTCGACTGCAGAATCAAAACCAATCCCTACGTTTGCGCGCATAACATCGTTTCAGCACTTGGGAATCAAATCCTGCAACCCAGCGACAATTAATTTGACCTGGAATCTCTACTTCTATTCAACCTGTAGAGAGAGAGAGAGAGAGAGAGAGAGAGAGAGAGAGAGAGAGAGATCAGGATCCCATATGATGAACGTTTCTGGGGGACAACCCTATCAGGGATCCACTGGTACTGGTGGATGCATTGACATAAATTACAGGAATAAATGAAACAGGGAGATCAGCAGGAGGAGGAGGAGGAGGAAGAGGAGGAAGGAGCCAAGCCAAGAAATAAATGAGACGAAATGAATGAGGTTTCAGCACTTGCCGTATTTGTGCCAACAGAGCAGCATCACGATGCACCTCCTCGCGATGTAGAACCTGGATTTCTGCTCCCTCACCATGGCCCAACACCCACCCTTTCCTGGTCCGCCAGAGGAGCCGCCGACCCCGCCATGCTGCCACCGCCCGCAGCTGTCCCTCGACACCGGCCGAGAGGCGCATTGACCCATCTAAATTCGCATGCGAACGAAGCTCATTACCGCCGCCCCGGTCGGAGAAATCATAATTCAGAACGAGGAATCACGTACGTGTCTGCATATAGAAGAGGAATCCAAATTTCTACGGTACAACCCCCACGCTTAGATGATAAGGAGACAACCCTAGAAATCAAGATTAAACTTCTACGTCACCAGCTCCTCTCTCTCTCTCTCTCTCTCTCTCTCTCTCTCTCTCTCTATATATATATATATATATATATATATATATATATATTAATTATATAATATATAATCCAGTTTAATTTGGGTGTACGCGGCTTTGTCCGTGTGAATTCGTTTCGCTCATTTCCCAGAAGCAAGCCTCACCAGCTTTCGTCTAGTTGGAGATGAAGGGTGGGTGGGGCCCATCGACGTACGGCTGAGATTCGATCGAGACAGTTCACCGCCTCATCTTGGGGGCCCATGTCGCCTTTGAATTTAATTTCAGCTAATTAATTATATAATTTTGTTCTTATTTTATATTTCATAGCTTCAGAGCTGGGGCATCGCGTATTTATGATTGTATATGAAGAAAGTAGTTACAGGGCGGGAGGAGGACGACTTCAATGCTTTTCCACATACGTGAACGTAACCTCGGACCGTACAGCTGGAGTTAATAATTTCTTCTCTCTCCCTTTTTTTTTATCAACCCTATTTTGAGTTGGAGGGATAATACCAGGATAAATTGTATCGAGTGCGAGATGGAATTCGTTTGAGGGGGATTGTTTTGCTTGAAGATATATTATCTTCTGCAGGGATTTAGTTTTTGAAATGCAGAGAATTTCATCTCGGGGATACCTCTGCCGCTTGATCCAAAGCCAGGTTCTAAGGAGAACCCATTCTTAAATAGAATCGGGGGCCTGATTGAAATTGGCTCATCCAAGAGCTGATAGTTTTACAACCGATCGGTCAACCGTGGGGTCACATGTTCGGCTCCCGATTTTAGATTGGAATCGACCAATCTTAAAACCGGCGACTCCTATTCTCGACCTTGGTGTGTGTCCCAAACATCTTGCCCCATACCCACCCTACACGACGATGTAGACCTCACTCTCTGACGCCATTGCCCGCACAAAACTGTCACATCCTCACGACTTTAAATGTTACTAATATAATAACACCTTCAAAGACCCTTTTTTTTTAAATTTTATTTCAACTCTCAAGTAGTAAGAACCACACAAAAGTGAAAAGGATCATATAAACCAAATATCACAAAAAGTTTAAAAATATGATTTCAATAGAGGCAAACCCGGAGTATCGATTATATTTAGGAAGGATAATTAAAATACGTAAACATTATCAATTGAAAGGGGAAAAGAAAGATTTTTTGGGCGTGAAGATCTAGCCAAAGTAGGATACAAATGGATGTAATTTTGTGGAATTCGAACATGCGACCTCCAAATTTCAGAATTAGAAACCCCCCAACACTCCAATCAACCGCGGCAATCCCGTGAATCGGCACAACAAATGTAACAATAAAACCTTGCGATACATCCCATGTGACTTGCTATGATGCCTAGCTTCGGACAAAGTTGCACGTAACATCACACGCCGAAGCGATGGGGGGACATAAAGTTTGAAATTAGGAGAAGAGGTACAAAGTTAGCTAAAATCTTACTTTGGAAGTTCTACAGGGAGGACAGATCGTACGTGGATTCGAGAGAGGTAATGATCGGATCTACTTTTCTTTCGCTCACCAAACATTCCGAACTTTTTTAGCACACCACGTGCGAAAGTAATTGTGCCTCCTGTATTGGCTTCTCTAGAAAAAACATGAACTTTTAGTCCACAGCCTGCGGATTCACTTGGTTTGAACCCCTTCAAATCATCCGGTGATGAATTTCTCCATTTGTTGCCAATAAAGCTGATCGATCGGCTAATTACGCGGGTCCAATACTAGGTTTGAAGGACCTTATCCAAATCCACCCATAATTTTTTAAAGTACTACATATTTCGATGTGAATGACCGAATCAGTTTTTCAAGTAGTCAGGTCTCCACTCACATGACCTTGGGTAAAAAAAAAAAAAACAAACAAACAAATGAGCAGACTGAGACTTGCCCAAGGCCATTGAATATGTGCATTGAGCCTGGTGCTAATGCCTTAATTAGTGTTAGCCTATATAACCACATAACCGAAGGCCACTCTCAATAAGTGTCACGGTCCGAGCTGTTGGCTCACTTCAAAAGACCATGTGGTATGTACTATCCTTGGTCACCAGTAGTGCATGGGCTAGCTCAAGTGTGTAACACCCATTATCGAGGTAGATGTACAGTTCTTGTCGAAAAATATGATGATTTTGTCTACGAGAATCACTCATCTTATGTATAGGGAAAAGAAGAAAAAACATAAATGTAAAACTCCTTGACTATGTTTTGGTGGCAAATTAAACCAAATCAATCTGAAATTATGTCCTATATTGTTTGACAATGGGTTTTAAATTCTCTTTATATTAGTATGGACTCCCTCCATTTAATAATATAAATTTTTGGATTCAACTTTCTAACGTGGTATTCTATCTCTTTTGCGAATATTGCCCTTGTAATCTTGATCTTATTGAAGTCGGCATTTGAGAACTTCAAATCATCATAATAAAAACAAGTGGGGCTAATTTTCTTGTTTCTTCTCTCGATTACTACATACATCTATTAATATTAATTGCATCTTTAAGTTACTTGCGAGTGTTTCAGTGAACTTTGAAAGCCTTTGACCGACGAACGTAAACGGCAAGGAAATTGCCATGCGACATACATGCGACGAGCGGATGAGATTCCCCTATAAGGCATGCGTTACAAGGTCACATGTTTTAAGCTACTTGCTCCCAAAGTACATAAAGTGATCATTACGTTGAACTAAAACTGGCTAGCGATTTAATGAAAGTTCTTTTGCGCAAATCAAGAAAGAGGAACACAGAAATCGAACTGCCGATTCGGTTCGAAAGGACGGTAGCTCCTACGTACGTATTGAACAGTTTGTCTTTATATGAACCACCTTGCGGGATGAGATTTAAAAAAAAAAATTAAAAATTGCTTATTGATGCTCTGGATATTTTGGTACTAAATAAAGGTGGTTTATGCGAGATAGAAGAGGTCACACATATTTCGTACATCGAACTTCACCTAATCGAATGGGCAGGGTTCTAAAGAAGTGCATTGCCTTTTTGGCTTGAGCAACGGAAGACGAGTATTTAAAATGAAATATTCAATGTGGCTACCCTTGAAGGAAGGTAACTATGCAAAAGCAAAGGCGTTGGTGTTTTTCCTTAGATGATAGCTAAGAATTCGACAATATTTGGCTAGGAAACCTCATTAGATACTCTTAACCTAACTTTTGTTCAACTTGAATAGATGCAAACTCCTTTTCACGAGAAAGCATCTTATGCATCTACTTACACCATTGACATAACAGAACACATATGGCAATTTGAGTAAGATTGCATAAACCTAGAAAGCTGGCCTCGGCTTCATCAAAATTATATCAGAATCTGGGTGAGGATCAAGAACAAATTCAAACACACAATCAACAATAAATTTGAAGGCCATTCAGTCAATAACTTACCAAGTTGATGCGATTTCGAAATTGAAAATCTCTCTCTCTCTCTCTCTCTCGCAATAAATTCGAGGGTTTTGATGCTGCCGTTGCTTTAAGGGGAAGACCAGTACAAGTGTACCGAACATATCCGCATGTGGTGGGATGCAAAGTAGCTTTTACTGGACACCGCCATGACTTTGCATGGTTCAGTAAAAAAGAAACGACCCAATTCACACAGTGCGTCAAGAAAAAGAAGAAAGAATATCCCCAAGATCCCCAAACCCTAATTTCGATCCTGTTGTTCTGTTTTCATTGCAATTTGTAATCTGTCTGCAAAAACCCATTTTAGGTTAAGCGACGAGACGGCAAATTTTCTCACATAATGCCTCTTTTTTCATTAGCGAATCAAGGCTTCAAGTCTCCTCATCAAAGAACGACCTAAGTTTGGCAGGATCTTTCTTATTAGGGTTATTGATGCATATGTATAACGTCCAAAGATGCCGCATAACGCATTGTTACGAAGTCAACCACTACCTTTGACTCCCTAATTAGACTAAGTAGCTTTATATAATCAGCCGTTTATATGATTGATGACGGTGACGACGAAGGTCAACTGTGTTCTTTTTCCCTCCTTCACTGGAAAGAGAAAAGTCCAAAAAAGGAGCCGATACGGTTAAATTAGGGTTCATAAAGAGAGATCTGAAAAGAGGGACATGAGTCATGGGCACCTTGCTTATTAATGTCTTCTACTATTTATTTTCCTCATTTTTTTTGCAGGGACTGTGCGTTGCAGAGAGAGATTCTTTCTCATTTAAAGCGGGGGTGGTTCTTCTTCCTTCCTCTCTCTGGTTCGGTACTGTAAGCATCGCCATCATGGTTCATATGGTCGATCCCTTCGTCGGGCATCTCACGTTTCTCTGTTTTTAGGGCTTTTCTTCTTTTTCTAACCCTCCTCTGTTTTCGAAACTTCTTGCGAACCCCAGGAGTCAAGAACCTGATTTCATTCAAAAGAACAAAACCACCTGTATATTTTCGATGTGAATTCCGTTATTTCACCCTCGGGCGCAATTGATTCTTGTTGATGAAGAACAAGATCTTTTCCACCCCCAAGATCTTTGTTGCCGATCCTTCAACGTGATTTATAAACTATGCTTTTATCCGTGATTTGATACAGTGAAATAGAGAAGTGGACAGAAATGGAAAACCGTGTCTTCTCCCCAAGATGTGGATGGAATTCTCCATGTTATGTTATAAAAAGATGGTACTTTCACCGTTTTTCACTCGGCATGCTCTAGCAAATTTGTGAGTCTCGATTTTGTCCATGATGTGTATGGGGATAGACAATAATTTGCTATTCTTGCAAAACTAAGTGTATCCTCTTCTTTTTTGTTAGCTTACCCTAGTGACCTAAGTACTAGATACCTAAATCACAGATTCGGATAATTATTCACTAATAACTTCGATATAACATTTTCGAAGAAGTATTTTTGACTCTTCTAGTACATTAATAAGTACCACCTCGAAAGTCACGACTCTCCAAAACCGACTCTTAGGAAGCACGCTTTGATTTTAGGATGGCCATAAATCTAATTAAAGTCCCAGTTTTCATATGATCCAAAGAAAATAATTTAATAACTTACGACATATTCTCAATTCTTTTGCTATAACTATATACTCCACCATTACTTTTTTACATGGACGGGTCGGTATACTGTCTTAACATGGCTTATGAGGTTGATGTCCCGTATAACAAAGCTAGGGTTTTAGAATCCTCCAAGGTGGCGTGAATAAATGGAGTCTACAGCCCCGAAGGGGGGGGGGGGGGAGGAAGTAGAGAAAATAATTTAGAGAGGGAGAGAGAGAATAACACAAACATACACAGGAGAGATTTAAATGCAGTGGCCCAAATTTCTGCTTTGGTAGTCGTGGGTTTTAAATGCTTTCACCCTTCTTTGCATCTTCTTAAATCCCCCTCCCTCAGACATTCTCACCGCTCCTCCCCTCTCCTCCTTTCACTCACTCTCTCACTCTCTCTCTCTCTGAGCTCTCTCTTCTCTCTGTTCGTTTGCTGTTCTCTCAGAAAGGGAGAGAGGAAGAGAGAGTTGCTCTTCATGATCTCCTTCATATCCTCGTCCATGCAATAATAGAGAACTGCCTCTCTGCCTCTCTCTCTCTGTCTCCCTCTCTCTGGGTCGCACCCTCTTTCTACTGTGATTGTGTACATGGAACAGTTCACTTGGATATTGGCCTGGTTCACTCAGACACCGCCTGAAGATGTCGCTTTTTTGCAGCCAAAGACTCGATGGGAGCGGCTTGCTCTCTCCGTTTCTTGGTCTCTGATTGAGCCGTGCCAATATCTCAGTGCTCTTCCAATTTCTCCGCGCCCTTCCTTCTCCACGGCGAGGGTTTGCCGAAAAGCCCTATAATCTTTTACGTCCTCTCCAAGCGCACGATCCGGAGCAACATCGATGGTGGTAAGTTTCCTGTTAGGTTTCGCCAGCAACAAAGGTGATAAAACTGTCTTGTTCCTCTTCCTGGTCTCATGAATTCATGCTTGGCTTTTTGCGGTAACATCAAGAAACCCTAGCTCGATGCACATGGTTTATGTATGTTGTGTGCTTGTCTGCGTGGAAGGCTTCCAGAGGATTATTGACAGGTTTGTCGTCCTATTAAGGAAGACGAGTTTCAGAACATAGTCACACGATGATGTGCTTTTGTTGCTTAACCATCGATTTTTACGGTTTAAATTAGACTAATCTCGTTCGAACATTCTTGTTACATCGACTGTCGGATGGAGGACATTTACAACTGAGCTCGGCCTTGGGTATTCCGATGTAAAATTTCTTGTAATCGGAAGCACAAAAAACGCGAAAAAAGAGAGCGGAAAAAGGATAATTTCTCCGGACGTTGTTACGGTGGCGTGGCGGATGGGTAAGTTTAGGTGATTACGAGCCTTACGATGTCCTCGATTTGACGTCCTTTGCGAAGAATATTGTATCCCTACAGTTAATGTTGAGAAGATATTACAGTCGACCGTAGATTTAATGAATAATTACAGAACTAGCAGCTAGTCATATCCCACTAGTGGATTTGTGTATTTGTACTATAGTTAATCCATTACTTGGAGAAAACCCAGCTCATGAGGTTTTGACTGGAAAAGGCATATAAGTCGTGCTCTTTTTGTTCACTAACTTGTGATATTTGCATCAAAAGATAGAAGATTGTTTGTTTATCCTGAAATCAACATATAAAGCGGTGTTGTGGACCCTTATTGATTTCTGAATATATATTTAGATTATTGACCATAGTTTGTCACCACATGTTTTTCCGTTTACGGTCTAGAAATTTGGAAGAAATCCGGTAAGCGGTTTCTTCAATCGAGTACTATTTTCTTTGGTTTCTTTCGGGTAGAGCGAAACAAGAAACTATCTTACGTAATGGATTCACATCATCAATCCGATTTTAAATTGAAACAACGATTAATGTTTTGAATTTTTAGTGTTGTGCGAAGTAAGTTTTGTGGAATAAGTGATTGGCTTTGCTTGTTCTGATATTGTGCAATTGTTGTACCAAATGAAAATTTAAAACAAGAAAAGTACAGTGTACAACACATACTGTAAAAATTTATTATTTCTGCAATTGCCTTTTCAAATTGATTCTTTTTTTTTTTATAAAGATTTTCATTTACCAAGCACCCTGAAATTATCTAAACGTGGAATCCGATGGCGCAAGATGTCAATCTGACTGGATCGCAAGAGACTTGATGGAGCAAATGTATTTGAGAGGATGCACTAATAGCATTTTTTAATCTAGATTTTGTTAGTAAGTGCCCATTGGGCATTAAGCCATCGAACAACCAAATTTTGCAGTTTTTCAATGCAGGATTTTTCTCATATTATTGAGAAACAGTGCTTTGAAAAATTGCATCGCCCCATATAAAATATACTCGATAGTATTCCAAAACACTCGTTAACACAATCATTTTGATCTATATGACATCATGTATTTCTCTAGAACTAATGCCTTGGTTAGTTCATAATTCATTATTTGAGTACTAATAAACTCCCATCAATTCGATACGAAAGGTTACGACAATCGGGTTCTCCAAGGCTCAATAAAATATTTTTGATGCATATATTGATCACCAGAACATGATCTCTTTCAAAATTCGAATCTTTGACATCATTGTTTTTTAATCATTCAACACTAATTTGCACGCTTCAAACCCCACTTCACGTGGCGATCTACACGTCGAAATTGCACTTATTCAATGAGAAGAAGATCTAAATGTACATAATCGTAATCAAGTAAATTGATGGTTATGCTCGACAAGTGAGGGAATGGGGGAAAAGTAGTTCATGAATTCCCGTTGACCAAACAAAACATGCTCGAGTTTAAGTAATTCATGATTAAATGATCCCGAAATTTATTCGTCTAAGGTGAAACTTGGAGTCGCCAAAAGAAGCATAGAAGCAAAAAACACATCATTTATAATTCTCGTCCTAATAAGTACTCCGTCCGTGTTTAAGATACATAACATATAAGTCGATTGATTGATTAACTGGTCAAGATTCACCGCGAACCAACAAAGCGGTACCAAGGCTTTGGCGGTCAGCCGCCTGGGATCAAATCGCTGGGGAGTTAGCTCGACATGTTCGCTGTACATCGAGCTTTAAAGGATACCCATGAATTTTTGGTCCTAAAAAAGGTCAGTGTCCACAGTTCCAAAGTGCAAATGGCGCTAGGCAAATGCCATACACATAAAATCATTAATGTAGCAATGACCGGAATCGCTCCTCGTCGAAAGCCCACACCTAACTACTTGGGGGGAGTTGCCATTTAATATCTCTCCTAGACTAGACGTGACCATTTGGAAAAAGGAAGATTTACTTATTTATTCATTTTATTTGATTTGTGCAGTAGAATGTCATCTCTTTCATGTGATGCTTTTCCAACCACACGGGATCCTCCGAAATTTAATGGCTTTGCTCCGTCTACGATGCGACCCTACCGTGTCCTATCAAGTAGGGGTGTTACAATGAAATTGAAATCGGAATCGAATTTTTGTGTATATTCAATAAGATTTGATTCAAATAAAGAAAAAATAACTAGATTCGAAAATCACCCATCTTTTTATTTATTACTAAACCTCTTCTTAATATTACAAATAAAGAAAACCAAAAAATCAAATCGAGCCAAACCAATCTTGATCATAATCGGTTCGAATTGTGATTTGGTTTAAGGTTGATACACACTCAAATGATTCGGTTTGGTTCGAGTTTCGTGAAAATCATATCGTTGACACCCCTATAGATATCAAGCTTGCCCAATGCATGTGTTTCTTTTCAAAAATTAATGTATTTATCAATTATTATCGACAAAAGAAATATATATTGAAGCTTGTAAGTTTAGAATGAATTATACGTTCTAGATCCACTTGGAGTCATATGCAAATCTCTCATCACTCTACCTTTTTGGTGTGAAAAATTAAATAATTGGGACAAGAAACTTATAATAATTATTATCCCATGTTTCTTTCATACATAAATCACAAAATGAGAATTCTGCGATCCAATGTTCTATATCTTACATATTGACCGGTGTTTTTTCCCGGCTTGATTTGGGATCCAATTCATCTTGGGACACTTCTCGTCCTACAACCTAGAAAAAGTTATACTTTTATTACGTTTGCTCGAGATGAGTTCTATGTCAATATCATTTGAAACGACCTAATCTCTTTTTCCATAGGTCAAAATCTAAAAAGGAGTACTTAGATGTGATCACTTAAGGTGCCACTCTGGATGTGCTCTTTTTCATTAATTACTATGGAAAGTCTTCTCCATCCAGCCTGGAACTTGAGACGTCCTGATATGGGAGTGAGGCTTCTTTATGAATCACTAAAACGGATTTATCCCAATTGGTCCAAAAATGCTTTTAAGCCTGTTAAATCTATGATCCGGTCTAGATCACTCAAGTGCGACCATTCAAGATTGTGACCTTTAAAGATAAGTCTTACCCATGAATCAACACAGACCTCTTTCATCTAAAATGGGATTTGAAATGATGTACTTCAAGAGCGAGGCTTATTGGGAGCTGCCGGGGTGGGGGGCGGTTTACAAACCCTCATGAGGAGCACATTTCTCGAATTCGAAGAAAGGGGTGTGACCCATGAGTCATCTCGTGATCCCAGGCGTCTGATGGCGGCCCATTTACGGTCCTCGCGGTCCAAACCGTGGCCTCCTCGGTCGAGCCACAGGGCTCAACTGGGGAGGGCTGTGTCCCTGGTCAAGCCATGGGGAGGGGGGCTCCTTTCTTTACAAATCCACGTGAGAGCACATTTTTCGAATTCGAAAAGAGGGTGTGTCCCATGAGTTGTCTCCTGGCGCGAGGCATCTGATGGCGACCATTTACGGTCCTCACAGTCCAAACCATGGCCTCCCCGGTCGAGCCACAAGGTCGGTTCTTCCTTAGTCCGGGCTCGGACCCAACCACCAGACATTAACCACGAGGCAGAATGCATGTCGGCTACTAATAAGCAGAGAAAAAGACTGCGATCCCGTCAATTTACAGTGAGGGAAAACTGGACGACTTCCTCAAGATCACAGCACATCAAAGATCAAAACCGTGAAGTTCTCACGTCTTTGAAGATGTAGTTTCATCGAGGATGGGGTTAGGATCCTCGCCACCTAAATTTGAAAGTTCCCTATGATAGCAATGAAAGAAGTACCAAAGTTTTGAAAAGTTTTAGCTCCTCCAGCAAAACTCAGAACCCTTATCCCAAGGTATTTGAAAGATAAATCTCGCACAACCTCAAACTAATAGAAAAAAATTGTCCAAAAAGTCTTATATTTATTACTTTTACTAATTCAGTCCTAAAATTTTTAATTATTGACCAATTAAGTCATAAACATTTTTGTGTTTTACCAATTGAGTTTATTTGACTAATTTTAATTGAAGATTGTTGACGTTAACGCCAGCCATCCTATGTGGCACAGCTAGCGCTGACGTAGACTATTTCTAAATAATATTTTTTTATTTTTTTATTTATTTTTCCTTTATTTTTCCCTTTTTTTCATCCTCTTTATTTTTTTTTCCTTCCCTTTTTCCTCTAGCCGACTCAACCTTGCTAACCTTTGATGAAGCTTGCCCTCATCGGCCACTAGCAAGGGCGAGCAAGTCACACCATCATAGGGCTAGTGTGGTCAACCTCGCTAGTGATTGTACAAGACTCAACCTTGCTAGATCTAGTGAGTTCAAGTCTTGCCTAGTCATGGCGAGGTCGACCTCACCCAATGACGGCGAGGTTGAGCCTCGCCGGCCCTCGTCTCTGGCCAGTCATCGGCCATCGTCAAGGTTGGTGAATTGGTTACAAAAAGAAGTGAAGAAAAAAATATAAATGAATAAGTAAAGTCAAAAAATTATAAAATATTACTAAATTGTTTACATCAATGTTGGCCATAGCCTGTAGGATGATCAGTGTCTATGTTAGCAATTGTCAGCAATTTTCAGCTAAAAGTTGGCCAATATATAAAATGGTTTAGGATTTAGTTTACACAATTAAATTGTTTAGAACTGAATCAATAAATATGCAATAAGTTTAGGACTTTTTAGACAATTTTTTTCTAACACTATATTATAATTAAAGCAGTGTGGTCGTGGATAAACACGAGCCAGCTTGAGTTAATGTGATATGGAACAGATTCGGGTATCCGAATTAGGCGAATGACATGACGAGTTCCATCCGCACACCATTGGATGCGAAAATTCAACGAGGACCGGACCACTGGCTCATCTTTTCATCTCTGTGTTCACTTTTCTCGTCGAGGAATATAAAAAGGAAAGAGAGAGAGAGAGAGAGAGAGAGAGAGAGAGGCGAAGTCGAAGTATCTCTCTGTAATTCCTCTGCGATTCACATAAGGACATGGATGATTAAAACAACGATTAGTGCAACGACAACAGCTTTTCGCATCTGGCAACAGCGCCGTCCCTGATCAGCTCCATCTCCTCACAACTTCCAAAGGTCGTCGCCTCAAAAAGGAAGAGGGAAAAAGTTGACTTTTTTTTTGCAAGGTCGAGGAACTTCGCGCACGTCACCCGGGGAAGGTCTCATCGCAGATTGCAAGGTATGGAGAGAGAGAGAGAGAGAGAGAGAGAGAGAGAGAGAGAGAGAGAGAGAGAGAGAGAGAGACTTTACTAGGATGGAGAATGATGGGAACACAGGTTAAACAAAGCATTGATTTTTCCACTTTGAATCGTGCCACTGATGACGCCACTAGAGCATGCGCGAATAGAAAGCCTGATGACCCTTCATGGTGTCAAGATATAAGTTAATACGCGAATCGAAAGCAAAATGATAATGCGGTTCGAGTAGCAGTTGATTTAGTGGGTCTCTCGTGGTGGATTTGATACGGCCCGTTCTCGACATCATCAATACATCAGTGTGGTACTAACATATAAAAAGCTAATTGCCTTCCTCCTTTCTTTTTCCAGAGCGAGATTTGCTCTCTCATACAATCCGAGTAATTATCCGTTAGTGTGGAAGCAAATAGCCTCGGGAAGATGATAAAGAAGATCTTAACTAACGGGAAGATTTCAAGGATCCCTTGACCGATTTATCGACAATGAGCTCTGTGACTAGTGTCGCAACTTTTCGTTTTGCAACCTCCTTGATCTAATGCGCTAAATCAATTCGTAGCAACTAATTAAAAAATATCCAATTTTTTTCAAACGTTTGGCAACAATTTACTAATGTGAAGTGGTTAAGTGTAGGATTGATGGTGCGCATACCCATATTATTATTTTGATTACTTAATTATGTCCTCTTGCTATTTTCATCTTATCATTGTACATTTCAATTGGAATTAGGAAGTCCTTAACTACTTACATATATATTATATCGGATCATATATGTATTAACATTAGGCATTACATAAAATATTACAATAGATAAATAAATAAAAAAGAATAAAGAATGAGGATTTAACATGCAAGATCCACAATAATATCTTTTTGTACTCTATGATTTGGGGTTTTAGCAGGTCTTTTGATAGAGATCAATCGTTTATGCATTGACGCATTGGCATTCCCTTTTTTAATTCTAGTTGGCAATATAAATAAAATAAAATTGAGCAAGCAATTGGGAGTTGCATTGAATTTTTGAGACAACAAAGAGAAAGCAAACTTTAAAATCCAAAATGTGTTACACGAAAAAAAAAAAGGAGCGAGTCACTTTAATATTTCATTAATCTTTCTCGATTACATCATTGTGTTCGTGATGATAGAACAAGTCGTGTCTGGTTTGGACCAGAAGGTCGAGACCTACATTGAAGTGCTATGTTGCCTACGGGCATTGAATTGTGAGGCTAGGTCCAATTCAATCACTTGCCCGCGCTATACTGATGACATCAGTCTTGCCAAGGTCGAATGTTTAGCCATATCACCCAATGATATTTCATATCTTGATATGAGATCTGATTTATGCTGACACACTTTTCATTACACTATATTATGTTGACTCAAGAGATTTTGCTCTAATATCATTTGTAATAATCTAACCTCTTTTCATGTGGATTAAATTCTTAAAAGGAGTGCCTAGATGTGACTACTCGAGATATGACCACTCAGAAGGCAGTCTTATTTATTCAATCGTTAGGAAGACTCCTCCATATGGCATGGAACTTGAAATGTCAAGTTTTGAGAGACTTCTTTATAAATCTCTATATAGACTTGTCTAAATTGGTCCATAAATGCTTCTTGAGCCCATTTTGCTTGAGTATGGCCTCGGGCTATTAAACCCATGATTGGGTCTAGATTATAGTATGATCAGTGACCACTCAAGATTATGACCGTTTAGAGACAAGACTTATGAATTAACATGGACGTCCTCATCTAAAGTGAGATCGGAAATGTCATGCTTCAAGAGCGAGACCTCTATTGTCGACAAAAAGTGACCAGATTGTTGACATGTGAATAGGATAACAAATATTGCTAAGCATTTTACCAAAAAAAAAAAAAAAAAAAAAAAAACAAATATTGTTAAGCATGTGACCAATGATTGATAATCAAGATTGGTATTAATGCTTATGCTCACTGATGATCATCACCAATTTGTTGTTGATGTGATGACGATCAATGAGGATACTGATTAGTAGGGATCGATGGGCTATGAAGATGGACGAACTTACCGGGAAACAATTACCAATCCAAAATCATTGGAAAATAGAGTGATTGCATTGGTGGAACAATTGGCATGCATATCTAAAGGAACAACCACTTGAGAACAAAGTCATTGCATCATGAGAGCATGGGTTCGAGACTTCTGGGAATGAAAGAGCATGGATGCAATTGCTGGAAACTACTCTAGAACAGTAACAACGCAACCCTATAAATACCATTACCTATCCACTAAAGGACCCCCACACAAATCAAACAAATCTTTCAGTATCTTTACTCTCATGCATTGTACTTTTATCTTTTCAACTCATGTCGCCAATTAAATTCTGACAAGTTTGTTAGCTGTAGATCCTAAAACTGCGTTATTGATTAACTTCTAGCATATATTTTTATTCCGGGTGTTGCATTGTCAATTAAATTCCGGCGTGGTATCTTAGCATTCTAAGACTACATAGTCAATTAAATTCTCACATAGTTTGTTTACATTCGATTCTGCTGTAGAGTTTGTATTGTCCAAGCATTGATGTTGATAAAATCCTAGCATGCTTGTTGGTCTAGTGGTAGCAGGTTGGACCCCGGGTGGACTTTACTTGCCAAAAGGCAGGGTTTTGAAACTCAAAGAGACCCTCGGTGGGAGGGGAGAAACCTTCGCTACTCTAATCCCCAAGTCCAGATTAGTCGGGGCTTCGGTTCCGGATACCGGACGGGTTACACCCAACCCACCCAAAAAATAATCTCCTAGTATGGTTTGCGTCTGTATAGTCTCGATGAAATTTAATTTGTCGATTCCATTACAATTTGTGATATTTCTTGTCTAGAGTCGTCATAAAATCTATCTCCTTCCATTAAAAATCGAAGAACATCTTTCAATGAAAGATATATCATTGCTGGAGAAATTCCAGCGAAACAAACCTTCTTTATATGTCATAAAACAAACTTGTCCAAACCGGTCCAGAAATGCTTCTCACGCCCTTGCTCGGGTATGCTCCTAAGCTTTTAAACCCATGATCAACTCTGGATAACTCAGGTGTGACCAGTGACACCTCAAGATTTTGACGACTTAGATACAAGTGTAATGAATCAACACAGACCTCCTCATATCTAGAGTGAGACCTGAGATGTCGTACTTCAAGAGCGAGGCTTCTTGGGGATTGTCTTACGCTTACCCTCCGATTCATGGTGGCACCTTATTTTCTTACAAACCTTCGTGAGGAGGAGCACGCGTTTCCAATTCAACGAGAGTGGCGTGTCCCATGAGTCGTCTCCAGGTGCACGAGACATTTGATGGGGGGCCCAGTTGTGGTCCTGAAGGTCTGAACCGTGGCCTCCCAATCGAGCCACAAGGCCGGTTCTTCCTCAGTGCCGGCTTGGATCCAAACACTAGACATAAACTATGAGGCAAAACTCAGGAACACCTTAATTCTCTTTTGAAAAGTCGTGGCTCCTCTAGCGAAAGTCAGGACGCTTGATCATAACGTACAGATCTAATAGAATCCAAGTATTTGATAAATAAAATTCCGCGCAACCTCAAACTGGCACGGCTTTGGCAAGCCCGAGTGGGTTTGCTTTGTATATCTAAACACCATCAGATGCGAAAGCTCAACAACGACAGGACCACTTGCTCATCTTCCAATGTCTGTGTTTATTTAACTTGTCATGGAATACAAAAAGGAAAGAGAGAGAGAAGCAAAATTGAAGCATCTCTCTTCGATCCGTCCGTGATTCGGACAAGGATATGGATGATTAAACTAATGATTAGTGCAGCGGCTACAGCATGGCGCATATGGGAAGAGCATAGGCCCCGGTCTCTCTACAGCTTTCAGAGGTCGTGGCCTTTGTAATTTCTCTAAAGCCCTCAGAAAAGGAAAAGAAAAAGGAAAAGTCGACTTCTTGCAGGTCGGTTCCAACGTCCGAAAGTATAAAGGAGGTTCCACCGTCGGAAAGCATAAAGGAGACGACGTTGGGGAAACCTCGTATAAGTCACCCGAGCAAGGAAGGTCTTCACCGCAAATTATGAGGTAGAGAGAGAGAGAGAGAGAGAGAGAGAGAGGAGGCATTCTTCATGCCTGGCTCTTACGATGGGTACCAGGTGGCAAGAGAATAAGACTGCAAAATATTACTAAAAAATGTCCGACAAAGACTTCCTGACCTTGGCTAGCTCATAGTTGAAAAAAGTAGAGAAAAAAAATATGAAAAAAAAAATTCAGAAGATTTTTGAAAAAATTTGTAAAAATTGTCCCTATCAAGCGGCATACGCATTAGTGATTTCCTATTAAAATTGATTGAAATGACTACATTGATAAAGTATCATAAAGTTTAAGAGTAAATTGTCTAAATTAAAAGGTGTAGAAATGAATTGACATCCATAAAATAGGTCTATAACTTTCTTAGTAAAGAATGACGAGAGAACAGGTAAAAATTTTATTGTGCATGTAAGTTTATGGGGGCCATGCGAATGATATGGGTCTTTTGCTCATGCTATTCATAACACCATGGGAAGATGTAATTCATAAGAGTGTCTATTCCTCTTGCTAACTGAGACGTTTATATCTCTCGTGACTCTTTTATGATGTTGAAACATATGTCAATAGAAGTTGTTTAATTGTGAGGTTTTCTGAAATTACTATTAATTGTTCTAAAAACTTAAATTATTAGAGAAATGTATGGTTTGATATTTAAATATTTTATCATTTCTGCTCACGTTTAGTTTAGTTTTTTTTACCCAAAAACATAAAGATATTTGGGGAAGCAAATAGAGATTTGGAAAGATTCGAATTTATGACTTTCTATTCTAGTATCATATAAGATATTGGGGGAAGATGAATGTGAGATTTAATATTTAGTTATTGAACCATGTATTTATCTAATAGTTTAAACTTTCAAAACAATTGGCAATAGCTCTATAAAACCTCACACTAACATCAATGATAATGCGATTGATATGGTAGTCTACAATCTCAAATTTGTTTTGTCATGTTCTTGATGTCATTTTTTAATAGGTATTGACAGGGCATTTGCATATAAAATGTTCCTCAGCTTCCTTATTTCTCCCTCCAGACGTGATTTGTCCCTCACCCATACATGCATTAGGAATGAGCTCTAATATCATATAAGTAACATTGATCAGCATGAATATCTTAATCGATAAGCAGCGAAAATATCGACGATCCCTCGATTGACTTTTTGTGAACGAGTAGTCTAATTAGCATCGCAACTTTGCGTTTTGCAACTTCCTTGGCATAATGCGCCAAATCAAATCGTGGCACCTAATAAGAAAAGATTTAATTTTTGTTTACAGGTGGTTACAATTTAGTATATACATTATTATTTTTTCATTATTTTATTATCCTCTTGTTATTTTCGTCACTTGATTAAAGAGCTGGGCAATATATATAAAAGAAAATTCAGTAGTTGGAAGTTGCATCGAATCTTGACACAATAAAAAGAAGCAAAAAATAAATGAGTGAGTCCATTTTAAAAAATTTAATTTTTCTTGACACATCATCGCTTTCGTGACAAGATTGAAAATTTATGTCCGGTCTAAATCGGTCTAAGACTAATCGAGTCTTAGACCTGCACTGAACCGCTCGTGGCCTAAACAAATGAATAGGTCTGGCGTGACTTACAAGTTCGACCAAGCTGTAAACCAATGCTTCTATCATTGAATTAATTAAGATGGATCGGACTTTGACTCTTTTATTTTTTATTTTTTGGTAACCTGACTTAAATTCAGAAGTAGAATTTAATCCCTCTTTTAAAAATCAAAGGATACGTTCCCAAATGAAAATTACTATTGATTGATATGAAGATAATTCAAGTTGAGGCTATAATAATCATGATTTAACCACCAAAATGGACAGTTGAGTAGTGAAATGATTGAGCTCGTGCGTTCAGGCACGTGACATTTCATATTAAAGGGTTGCCTCGATCTTAACCCAAAACCGTCGACAAAAATATTTTTTAGGTCTGACTTTTCCTAGTAAAATGACTTCGTAAGATACTTTCTTACGATCTCAATTCATTAAAAAAAAAAAAAAGTTCATCATTGCTCCCCATGATAAATACCAGACCATCCTATGCCATCCGACAACGACAATCAAGTTAATGTAAATTTCGAGTGACAAGAAAATTATCTTTACTAAATCCGAATCTGCAAAACATGTTCCCTTGAAACTTGATCATGTTAATCCCTTCCTCAGTCTCTTGGCTCATCGGAATCATCGAGCTTTGGGGCATCTCAACTGCTCTATTATCTACCTAAGCTCTTTGTTTCCTTTCGCTTTTCATTTATTTATATGTTCACTTAAAATTTTCATTTTCTGGGCAATTTTTTTGGGGGCCGGCCAATGGTCATCCGCCCGGCCCGAGCTCGGGTCCTAGGGAACTCCGCCGACCCGAGGGGGCCCCACCACCACCACCTACGTCGAAAATTTTGCCAATTTAAGAAAGTCAGAACTTCAGCCACCCGGCGGCGGGGCCCGCCCGGCTGACGTGGCGGCCGCCAATCCGACCTCGCACGACGCCATTAACCAATATCTCTCTCCCCCCCCCATCAGCGCGGAACGACCCGGCCGAAAGAAAAACCCAGAACAGCATCTCCTCTCCCTCCCTCCCTCTCCCTCCCCCTTTCTCTTTGATTCCTCCGTACTTCAATCCGTCTCGGTTCGCTCGACTGGGCTTTTAAATTTCGGTGTTTCGCTTCGAGACCTCCCAGATGGTGGCAGAGGCGTCGGCACGGCGGGCGCACGCCCGGGACCAGAGGGACAAGCTCGAGGCCTACAACGAGGTGCTCCGCCGCCTGCACGCGGGGGGTTGCCGGGAGGCCCACACCGCCGGGTTCAAAGATCAGCTCTGGCTCCACTTCGATCGGATGCCCGCACGGTACGGATGACACCTTGATCCTGCGCATTTTCGTTCGTTTATCGAAGTCTTTTTTTCTTTTTTTTTTTCCTTTCTCCCCCGGTTGTTCTGTGGTCGTGCGTGGAGTCGGTTGTTCCGTTCGTGCCGAGAGGGAGTGGTGGAATTTGCGGAGTGCTGTTCTCGGTCGGGGCTGTCGAGTCGGTTTTCTTGAAGATTTGACCGCCGACTGTGGGGGGCCGATCGAAAGTCAAACGTGCGGGTAAAAAGTCGTACTTGATCCGGTTGACCTTTTCCGCTTCTTTCCGCTTCTCTTGGTCTCAGCCTTCTTGTTTTGTTCAGCAGCGGGAAAAGTTGTTATGGAGTAAGTGTCTCGGCGGTGGCCAGGTGAGGTAGCCCAGCCACCGATGAGGCTTGACCTCACCTTGGCTTGGGGAGGCTTTAACGAGGTCATCGGACCTTGCCTAGCTAGTTGCCAGCCATTGCCGTGGCCAGCCACCAGCTAGATAAGAAGAAGAGGGATGGAAAAATAAAAAAGGAAGGAAAAAAGAGAAATATATAATAAAAGTATTAAAAAAATTTTAAAAAATCTTATTTACAATAAAATTTGAGATTTTATCGATGCATTTCTATTTCAAGAATATAAATTTTGAGCGTTACCAAATATCTTTAAATGTTTAAAAACTTATTTAGGGAATATAATACAAAAAAATCATTTATGAGCGAAAAATTGTTTTTAGGAACAAAATGGTGAATAAACACACCCTAAAAGTCAACTCAGGAAAAATTGATTTTATTTCCAATTTTTTTCTTTAATTTCCTCTGTAATTAAACAGATTCAAGGGTCTACACTTGTTTCGTGAAATATTGATTTTCACAGGTTAGGTCCTGTTTGCTAGGAGTTACTTCTTTCAATTGAGTCCCCATACTGTAGTTCCATGCTAGGACGTGATCTCTCTCTCTCTCTCTCTCTCTCTCTCATGTGCATGCTCACGTGTAGGCATGCTTGCGTTCACACCCTGTTTTGTGTTATGATCTTTCTGCCACTCTGCAGATATGCACTGGATGTGAATGTGGAGAGAGCAGAAGATGTACTCATGCACAAGAGACTGCTCAAATTGGCTGAGGATCCTGATAATCAGCCTGTGTTTGATATTCGACCTGTCCAAGTAAATGCTGACTTGATCTTTATGCGATTCTTTCTCTCTAGCACTCTGCTAATTTCCATTGGGCTTGGTATTGGTAGTCTTTGTGTCCCAACACACGGGGCAATTGTAGGCCCGTACTTGTCGTCCCCAGAAAAAGCATTGATTTGAAACCAAACGTTGAGGAAAGGAAACACGTTTACCACTCGGGTAATCCCTAGGTTGATCAGAATGCTGCTCTATCCATGGCTATGATGGACTTTTTTATCACTGCTTGCCTGTTTTGTACATACATGAGTGGTGAGAACTGGAGATAAACCCTATGTAAATCATGTAGATATACAGCACATGACTAGATTGTTACGATCACATTATTTGGTCTTCTTGTGTGTATATTTAGGAAACTGAGATTTGATTTCTATATAATCCAAATTCTGATTTTGCAATGCTGGATGAATGCGTTGGAGCTCTCTCAAGCAAACAAAGGGGAAAAGCACTAATTTTATAACACCACGTTCCAGGGAAACAAAATGCAACATCAGTAACTTTACAACTTGTTATCTCAGCAAATTTTTCAAGAGTTTCAATTTTGCAGAAATCATCTTCACTTGATTTGACTCAACTGGGTTTTCTACACCTTTATGTTGTTGAAGACGCATTCATGATATTCACAAGCATTTGTGCTTTATGTTTGTATTTCCCTGTATATGGCTTTAGATGTTCCTAGAGTAAGCTATAAAACATTTGAGGTGAGGGCCAATATGCGATGAGCACACCCCAAAAGATTCTGCATTCATAGATCTTTCTTGATAAATTTCTCTTATGGTGTAGGTTAGTCCCAATGTCAATGGGAACCTCAATGAATCTGTTGATTCAGATTCTGCCATGGCTGATGATGTTCAAAGTAGTCTAAATCAATCTGGCAGAGTGGGGTATGTTAGGCCACATTATGTGTTTTTTCATTGTACCTTGTGAATTTTCACCTCTAAATTGTCTGATCATATATCTCTTTTTAACTCTTTCTTTTCTGTGTTCTCTTGTTTAATATTCATCTACCACCTACATCTGGTTCATCAAGTAATCACGACGGACTCAATTTACAAGCAAATAGGCAGAACGTTAAGGATGGAGACGATGCAGTGCACTTAGATGCACAAGTTTGGCGGTAAGCTGGACAACACTTACCATTATTGGTTTATTTGTCTTCTCTTACTTTTTGAATTTTTTCTATTACCAAATGAAACTCTACTTCTAAAAGAATTGGGATATTTTCTTTTAAAAGTGACTCATATAAGGATTTAGATTTAAAACTTATAAGGGTTCTTGGAATACCCTCCTTCACATGAGGTCTCAACTGTCAAGTCCTTGTTTATCTCAATTGATTGCTATTGAAAGACAGCTATGAGATATACGTTTCTGTATGTAATTGCCAATGATCTGATTTGACGCGTATGCCCAATTCTACCATTCTATAATGAGCTCAATTCGAATGTCCTAGATTTTAGCATGCTGGAAAGCACACATTAATTGTGCTAGAAAATCAAAAACCTAAGGTGATTTGAGTATGTTTGTGATGTCCACATGAGTTGGCTTGCCTATGCATGCTTGGTTGTTCCTCAATGTTGCATACATGAGTGCATTGACCTACCTTCCTCCACACTGCTATCATGGTTGCTCTCTGTGTAGTTTACTACTCCAGGTCATGCGATAGATGTTTTAAGGTCAAGTTGCATATTTCTTATGTTGTATTGAGATAATGTCAATGTTGTTATTGTTGTTATGCATCTTGTTGATTAATAGGTTAGGCGAGCAATTCTCATCACACTTTCATATGAACATGTGTCTTGTAGGCCTATGCATGCAATTACCTTCTCAGCTATTGACAAGCGAAAGCTATTAAGTAAGGTAATCGACCAATGAATCTACCTTTGTGGGTGCTGCATATATTTGTTCTTTTTCGTTGATCAACATATACTTTTATTAGTGCAAGAAATACAACCGAGGGTCTGCTCCCTCCAGAATTGCTATTTCTAGGAACTAAAGTTAAGCAGTTGAACTTGAAATAAGTAACAAGAAAATGAAACTGGAGAAGCACAGTGTATTTGACGTGAGTAACATGATCCAGTAGCATTATTGTCTTTCTTTTACTTATAGGCCGCCGCACTTATTAGAATGAAATCAAGATTTGGAAAGTGCTTGGTGCGGTGATAGCTAACCACTGCCAATTGGGGTATACAATTTTTTCTGCATGGGGAAATGTTAAAAAATGTTAATTGAGAGCGGAAGCATGGTATAGTTTATATTTGATAGAGGATGGACAAGGGACAATGATAGGATAATTGAGAAGGTTTATGGGATAACGATAGTTTCACTAGTTTATGAAGATGATTATACAATAGTTGAAGTGTTGGTGAGAGAGCATGATGTGTGGTTTTTATGGTTAGCTCCCTTACCCAAAATATGGAGCACTTGCTCCTTTATATAGCTGCTAAAGTTGGTGGAGGAAGTCTCTAGACTTCTCTACCATAAGATGAAACTTCTAGACACATGAGCTTATAGACAATTTTAGAGACTTCTCTTACATGTTGGACATTTTCCTCTTTCTTTTAGAAAATGTTTTCTTCTTTCTTCTAGAAAATTCATCTAGGGAATTCTAGAGAATTCTATAAGTTTACCAACTCTAGGAAATTCTAGAAAATGGATCACCATTTCCAACAGGAAATGATTTTTTTGGCGGATAATAATGTTAGTGTGAAATGATAACATATATCCTATGAAGAGTCTTTATGTCTAGCTGCATGTTGCTGCAATATCCCCTTTAGTAGCCCATATGTACAAATGAAATCGTGTTAAAATGCTCATTGTTAGGAAGATGATCTTGATCTGAACAAATGGGAGTGCCTATCACCGTGGACCAAGTGATATTTAATTGTGTTGACAGAAAAGACTTTACCTTTTAGCGTGTTTTCTTTGAGCTGCAAATTGTATGAATTGCATGCTTAAGTATACATGGAAGACTCACTGAGCATTCTTGCGGCTGACTGGTGTCTTTAGTTCCCAGTATCCTTCTGCATTTTTTAGTTTTATTCGGGCGTCTTTGCCAAGTACACTTCTCTGCTTCATAAGAAACAAGCAGTATGTTTTAATGAAATATTCTGTTTTGTTTGTCATAATATGGAAAGTTGGAGAAAGGTTAATTAACAGGTGAACTTAGAAAGAAAATTAAATGGCTGCCTGCATGTGGTTTCATGCATACATCGTGAAGGTGAGTGCCGTAGTTCTTTGTCGTTGGCTTTCTAAGGAGAAAAAAATATAGTGCAGATTTATTGTTTTTCTTGTATTCATCTATCGCTTAACTATTGGGCGGTGAACTAGGTTTTGAAGATACAGTTAGTGAAGCTTAGCTTGTTCGATGAAAATGCAGAGTTCCTTCTCAATACATAGGAAATAAATTATTCCATTCTTTCCTGCCAAAGGTAAGGCACAACGTAAAGAGGCAGAAGTTAAAATCAAATTTATTTTAATATGTCTCTTTTAAGCAGATGCATCGATTATGGCGTGATGCATCAAATATAGATTTTCCATTACATTAAGTAACTTCACAATTGAAAATAATGTGAAACATGTATAGATCCTTATGTTGGATCTCTCTCTCTCTCTCTCTCTCTCTCTCTCTCTCTCTCTCTCTCTCTCTCTCTATACATGTATGTATGTATGTATGTATGTATGTATGTATGTATGTATGTATCTAAATGATTAGTTTTAATTGGATCCAGCTCACTGCTTTGCTTGCCGGGATTGAAGTTGACATCCACGAAGCTCATGCCTTTTGTACTGAGGATGGGTTCTTTCTTGCTTTCTTTATAGTTCATGGTTGGCACTCTGAGGTATATATTTATCATTTGTGGCGATTATATTTAGCAATTGAACTTCAAGTTTTAGTTTGATATATGCCGTATCTCTCAAAATGTCGCAAGAAGTTACTGCAAAGCGTTCTTTCATGACTACCACAGACTGCATTTTACATCTTATCAACACGTAATAGCATTCATTGGCATCGAAGTCATCATTTTTTTTTTTTTGGCATCTATTGGAATTTATTTAAGTCTCTATTCCTCTACTGTTGTACAGCTGTCTCATAGAAGATGTCTTTGGTGCATCTGATGGAGTGGTCTGTAGCTTGCCTGGTTAATTATCTAAGTACTGACCCATTTATGCTCTTTAACTGTCAGTTGCATTATTTTCTTTGCACTTCCATTACTATTTTTTAAGTAATCGTCTGTTATCTTTGTCAATTAAGCCGAGGATTTAATTGTTTTTTTCCTCCCCGCATAGGCCGGATAGCTTGTTCTGTGGAATAATATGCCTTTCTTTCTGGATGCCAATATCCGTTTATCTTTCTGAGTAGGATTTTTATTGGTATATCCTTTGCACCTTTTGCTGTCCGGTGTATATTGAATCAAGAACTTACATCATATTTCTGGGTCAGCAAATTTCCTGTCTTTATCTAGCAGGTTTTACTCCTTTGCACGACTAAAAATACCTGTTTATTGTTTTATTGCTCTTTCCGCCATATGGTGCGTATTAAATCAAGAAATAACATCCTATTTCTGGGTGAGCAAATTTCCTGTCTTTATTTAATAGGTTTTTTTTAATCCTTGTCATGATTGAGGACGCTTGTTTAATGTTTGATTCCTGTAGAAAGATCACAGCCAGACTTCTATCGTTTTGTTCCACACACACACATTTGGATATATTATTGTCACTTACTTTTGTCAATTTTCAGGTTGAGGACCTTAGGAAAGAAGTTGAGAAAGGAATTCTAAATATAAAGGTAAATGTCTGCTCTAGATTTGAGCATATTCATATCTTTATGGGATGCTTAGAGGAGGTTTTATGTCTTCTGCAGTTCATGTGATTCAATTACTAGGAGTCGCCCATCCCTATAGGTTCAAGTAGGAAGCACTTGATGAGAACTATAGAGCCACTAAGAGCGCGCATGACAAAATTTCTATTCCAGAAATTGATTTCTGGCCAGAAATTGATTTCTCAATTTCTATTCCCCGGACAAGTTTCTGAGCAAAGAAACCCGTTTGATAACAACTCAAAATTTCTATTTCTAGAACAGAAATCCGTTTGATAACAGAATAAAATTTCTATTTCTAGGAATAGAAATTGATTAGATAACAACATAGGAAATTCTCAAATATAAAATAATAGCCGAAATAATACTAAAACAATATAGAAAATCCTCAAATACAAAAAATAGTCGAAATAATACTAATACATTAGAAAAGTTGAAAATACAATTTCATGGAATTTATATTACATGTGCTTACGTTTCCTATTACGTAATATTTTCTTTCGAAAAATAAACAACGTGGCAAAAAAATTGAAATTCAATTGTAGTGAATATGTCGTTATGTTTTTGCCGAAATTGATTTCACATTAATCAAATAAGTCTAATGATAGCCATGATTATAATAGTCTAATCTCCTAAAAAATCCTAACTTCAAGTCTAATTCCAATTTCTTTCCAAATTTTGTTAAAAATATCCTCACCGTGTTCAAAAATCGTCACCAATTTTTTTCAAAATGATCAACACTAGGATTATTTAAAAATTTATTATCAAAATCTATATTTTCATCAACACTCTTACAAGAACAACATATTTCTTATTAGATCTCTTTTCCTTATAAAAGAAAAATCGGATGAAACCCTAATGATTTGACCCATTTGTACCGCCTTAATATGAAGTTTATGATTAAAAAAATAGTTAGCCAAATAGAGTCGTTGGCTTCGGCATACACGGAAGAGTAGGTGAAGAAAGACTCATTAGATATGAATATGACCAATTGACTATTACCATGCATAAAATCTCTTACGTGCAACAAATGAAGCCTTGTTCATTCAATTCTCACAATCTAGCCCAATGGTTAAGATTTTCAATCAATATTGGTTAGAATGATTATATTAAAAAATCATTAAAATATTTTGGACTAAATTAACTATTTCTATTTCTATTTCAATATTAGTGATCTAAAATATTTTGGACTAAATTGAAAAGTTGAGAAAAAAATTTCTATTTCTATTTCTATTTCAGAAACCGAGAAGTTAAAAATTTCAACTTCGATTTCTTCGATTTCTCTATTTCTCGGAATAGAAATATGTTTCAGAAATAGAGAAATCAAATTGCGTTACCAAACGGATTTCTATTCCAAACATGTTCCGGGAATAGAGAAACAGAGAAAAATTGAGAAACAGAAATTTTATCATACGCGCCCTAAATTAAACATACTTACGCTTAGAAGCTTTTTATTATTATTATTATTATTATTATTATTATTATTATTATTATTATTATTTTATCTTGAGATTAATGTATTTAGAATTTGTCATGAAAATATAATTGAGTTTTAAAACTTATAAAAAGCGTAATTAAGTTCTAAAACTTATCAAATTGATGTAATGAGCCTTTTTATTAACTCTGTCTAACTTGGTTAACGGAAAATGTTAATGTGACTTTTTTTTAATATTTTCTATCCCCTATTTAGTAATAACATGATTAAAACATGAAAGCTAAGACCGCAACCCTTTTAACTCACATGATATCATGTATTTCCCTAGAATTAACCCTTGGTTGGTTCGTAATTCATTATTTGAGTATTGATGTAACGATGACCGGAATCGCTCCTCGTCGAAACTCAGCTTACCGCTTGGGGGGAGTTGCCATTTAATTTCTAGATATGACCATTCAGAAAAAAGAAGATTTATTTATTTATCTGATTTGTGCAGTGGAACGTCGTCTCCTTCAACTGCTGCTCTTCCAACCACACGGGATCCTCCGAAATTTAATGGCTTTTCTTCGTCTGCAACGTAACTCTACCCCGTCCTATCGAGTAGGGGTCTCAGAATCGAATAAAAAAACTGAACCGAATGAAACTAAGTCGCATTCTCATGCACTTTTTGTTTTGTATGGATAATAATAAAATAAACAAAACCATTTTTACTTCAGTTCAAGTAGTTTCGGTTCGATTAACCGACCAAAAATTGCCCTCTTTTTAATGTTATTGTTTACACAATCTCTCTTATTCATTGTTAAACTACTTCTTACTTTTACGAAAAAGAAAACCCAAAAGATCAAATCAAGTCTTGGGTTCGAATTGCAATTTGATCAAAGTTAATGTATGCCCATCCGTTCAATGACTCCTTTACGAGTATCAAGCTTGCTTAGTGCGCATGTTTCTTTCCCAAAATTAATGTATTTGCCAATTATTATCCGCGAAAGAATTATATATCGGAGCTTGTTGGTTCACAACGAATTATACGTTTTGGATCCACTTGAAGTCATATGCAAGTCTCTCGTTGCTTTTTTTGGTGTGAAAAATTAAATTTTTGGGGCAAAAGAACTTATAATAATTACTATCATGTATCTCTTCTATAAATCACAAAACAAGAATTCTGCCATCCAACGTTTAGTGTCTTTCATATTATTGACCGGCTCTCTTGCCCAGCTTGATTTGCGATCCAATTCATCTTGGGACACTTCTCGTGCTACAAGCCCATAAAAAGTTATGTTTTTATATGTTTGGTCGAGAGGAGTTCAATGCCAATATCATTTGAAATAAACTGTCCTCCTTTCATCATCCATGTTGAATCCTCAAAAAGAGTACTTAGAGGTGATCACTTAAGGTGCGGCCGTTCAAGATGTGATCTTATTTATTAATTACTATGGAAAGTCTTCTCCGTTCAGCTTGGAATTTGAGACCGGAGAGCGAGGCTTCTTTATACATCACTTAAACGGACTTGTCCCAAAACGGACTTGTCCCAACCAGTCTAGAAATGCTTTCGAGCCTGTTTTGCTTGGGTATGCCTCTAGACCATTAAACCTATGAGCCGGTTTGGATTGTTCAAGTGCGACTATTTAAGATCGTGACCGTTTAGAGATAAATCTGATCTATGAATCTACACGGACTTCTCTCGTCTACAAACCCTCGTGAGGAGCACATTTTTCGAATTCGAAGGGAGGGGTGTGTCCCATGAGTCATCTCCTAGTACGAGGCATCTGATGGTGGCCCATCTACGGTCCTCGCGGTCCAAACTGTGGCCCCCCGGTCGAGCCACGAGGCCGGTTCTTCCTTGGTCTGGGCTCGGACCAACCACCAGACATAAACTATGAGGCAGAGTGCATGTCGACCGCCAAGCAGAGAAAAAGGCCGCGATCCTATCAATTTAATGTGAGGGATAACCGTACGGCTCCCTCAAGATCACAGCACATCAAATATCAGAGCCGCAAAGTTCTGGTGTCTTTGAAGTTGTAGTTTCATCGAGGACGTGGATGAGGATCCTTGCCAGCTCAAAAATTACATTTTTTTTTCAAATTTATATATTTCTTCCTTTCTTCCTTTCATATATATATATATATATTTATATATATATATATATATATATATATATATATTTACTTTCTCTTTCTGATTTTTTATTCCCTTCTTCCTCTAGCTAATCATTGGGCATTGGCGATTGGCTAGAGGCGACAACCAATGAGATTGACCTTGCCGGCCTTTGGCAAAACTTGCCCCTGCCAACCACTAGCAATGGCGAGCATTGCCCACCCCTAACAACGTTGAGGGGCGAGTGAGGGGCGTCATCATTGGGCTTACGAGGTCGACCTCCCTAGTGACTAGTGAGGGCGAGCCTTGCCAAATTTGGTGAGGTCGAGCCTTGCCAATGTATGGACGAGGCTTGACCTCACCCAACGACAATGAGGTTGAGCATTGCCGGCCTTAGCCTCTGGTCAAATGTCAATCATTGCCAACATGTTGCGATCGACTAGAGGAAGAAGTGAAATATTATTAAAAATTGACCACATCAACATTAGCATGTCACGTAAGATGGTCGTCATTCACGTCAGTAATTTTAGCTAAAATTAACTGAATTGACTAGATTAGCAAAACATGGAAATCTTAAGACTTAATTAGCACAATCAAAATGTTTCTATGTCAAACGGGATAGTTTTAGGGCTTTATAGAAATTTTCCCTAAACTAGCAACTTAGAGCTGTGCGGTCATGGATAAACACGAGCAAGCTCGAGTAGATTTGATTACGGAACAGATTCGTGTGTCCAAATTAGACGAATGACAGGACGAGTTCCATCCGCACACCATCGGATGCGAAAATTCAACGACGACTGGACCACTTGCTCATCTTCTCACCTCTTCGTGTTCACTTTTCTTGTCGATGAGTATTAAAACGAAAGAGAGGCAAAGTCGAAGTATCTCTCTTTAATTGGTCTCCGATTCAGATAAGGACATGGATGATTAAACTAAATGATCAGTGCGGTGGTCACAGCTTTCCGCATCCGGGAATAGTTTGTCCCTGTTCAGCTCCATCTCTTCACAGCTTCAAAGGGTCGTCGTCTCGAAAAGGAAGGAAAAAAGTTGACTTCTCTTTGCAGGTCGAGGAACTTCTGCCCATGTCACCTGAGGAATGTCTCATCGCAGATTCCAAGGCTTAAAGAGAGAGAGAGAGAGAGAGAGAGAGAGAGAGAGAGAAAGACACTACACGTTGGCGGAGAATGATGGGAACATAGGCTAAACAATGCATAGATTTTTTCACTTTGAATCGTGCCGCTGATGACGCCATCAGAGAGGATGTGCAAATGAAAGCCCGATGGCCCTTTCATGGTGTCAAGATATATGTTAATGGAAGTCGCCCGGCACGATGAATGCGTTTCGAATAGCTATTGATTTGGTGGGTCTTTGATGTCGGATTTGATACGTGTCGTTCTCGACATCAACAGTATATTAGTATGGCAATGACGTATAAAAACTAATTACCTTCCTCCTTTCTTTTTCAGAGCAAGATTTACTCTCTCATATAATCCGAGTAATTGTCTGTTAGTGTGGAAGTAAGTGGCCTCAGAAAGATAAAAAAGATCTCATTTGACAAGAAGATTTCCAGGATTCCTTTACCGATTCGTCGACAATGAGCTCTATGACTAGTATCGTAACTTTTCATTTTGCAACTTCCTTGGTCTAATGCGCCAAATCGGTTCATAGCAACTAAGAAGAAAATATCCAATTTTTATAATGTTTTGGTAACAATTTACTAATGTGAAATGGTACAATGTACGAGTAATGGTGTGGATACCCATATTATTATTCTGATTACTTAATTATCCTCTTGCTAGTTTCATCATTTAATTAAAGGAGCCGGACAATATAAAAAAATAATGATAATTGAGCAATCAATTGGGAGTTGCATCGAATCTTCGTGACAACAGAAAGAAAGTAAACTTTAAAATTCAAAATATGTTACATCAAGAAAAAACGAGCGAGTCCACTTTAATATTTCAATAATCTTTCTCGATTGCTTGTCTTGACAAAATGATTCCTGAACGGTTTGGACATTGAACCACTAGTGACCTAAACATATGAGTCTTGGAAACTTCGACAACCGTTTTGGGCCCCAGCATACGTCAAATTTGCCAATTTATGAAAGTCAGAACTCCGGCAGGTGGGCCCCTCGGATGACGCGGCGGCCACCCACCCTACACGCTCGACCATTTTCTACGATCGGTCGTTCATCTCTCTTCTGCCTCTCTCGATTGGACTTGAACTTCGCATTTGTTTCTCCCGTTTTCCAGGCCTTTGATGAACGTGGAATACGATGTCGAGAGCTGCCTAAGCTCGAGGCCTACAACGAAGTGCTATGTCGCCTGCAGGCGTTGAATTGCGAGGAGGCTCGCATCGCCGGGTTAGATGATCAGCTCTGGCTCCACTTCGATCGCTTGCCCGTGCAGTACGGATGACTTTAATCTTGCCGAGGTCCGGTGTCTTCCATATTGCCCAATGACATTTCCTAGCTTGAAATGAGATCCGATTCATTTAGGAACACTTCTCATCTTAGGAGCCTAATAAAAGTTATGCACTCTTATGTCCACTAAAGGAATTTTGCTCTGACACCATTTGTAATAATCTAGTCTCTCTCTTTTTTTTTTAGGTAAAGAGAATCTGGTCTCTTTTTATGTGGGTTAAAATCATAAAAAGAGTGCCCAGATGTGACTACTCAAGACATGATATCATTCATGAGGCAGTCTTATTTATTAAATCGTTATGGAAGACTTCTTCATTCAGTATGGAACCTTTTTTAATCTTGTTCAGACAGTGTGGAACTTGAAACTTCACCTTTTGAGAAAGATTTCTTTATAAATCACTAAACAAAGGCTGCGCATGATAAAATTTCTATTTCTTGATTTCTCTATTTCTCTGTTCCCCGGAACAAGTTTGGAACAGAAATCCGTTTGGTAACCCAAATTGATTTCTCTATTTAAAACATTTCTGTTTCGAAAATTGTTTTGGGGAGAAATCGAAGCTAGAAATTGTAGCTTCTCTGTTTCGAAATAGAAATAGAAATTTTTTTTGAGACTTTTTTTAAGAAACATGCATGACTTATGTATTTCATTTCATGACTTATGTATTTGAGACTTTATTTATTTATGTTTTTAAGTTACAATTATGATGATATTATTGCTATAGGCATTCTTCTTTAAGGAATGTCATTGAAAGATCATTTGGGGCATTGAAGAATCGCTTTTTCATTTTGAGGCACATGCCCTCATTTGCACTTCGAAAGCAAGCACATATCGTAATTGCATGTTGTGACATCCATAATTACATCCGCGATCAAGACAAGATGGATAAGAACTTTTCCCTATATAGAGATCCGATGTACGTGGCTAAACCTATGCATGATGAGCTTGTAAACATTCAGTTGACCGAGGAGAGAAACCAAATAAATACACTTAGGAAAACCATTGCCAATAAAATGGCAAGGGAATAATATGCCGAAAATTTCATGAAATTGTATTTTCAACTTTTGTAATGTATTAGTATTATTTTGACTATTAATTTGTATTTGAGGATTTCCTATGTTGTTATCTAATCAATTTCTATTTCTAGCACAACTTTCATTTTATTAATTTCGAATCGCTCGCAAATTGCGCCTCCCTCCATGTCAACTAGTACCTAACATAAAATCACTTTGTGGTCTCAAAAAAATGCAAAAAGTGTAGTGACTTAAACCCGAATCTTGAATGAGGAGAATAAATACATTCACTATTTGCATATTAGCATTTGAAAATACCAAATCTTTTATAGTTTGCATATTAGCATTTTTTATACTAATCACTAGCTTTTATTTACATAAATTGCTAATGTTTTGAAGTTCCTAACTACTCTATCGAATTACCAATATAAATTAAAGTGATTTATCAAATTTTATCAAATTAAATTACCATCATAAGCACCAAGAAGAGTGAGGTAAAAGGATGGGGACAACATGATTCATAGAAATAGAAATTTTTTTTTCTGTTATCAAATGGATTTCTGTTTCAGAAATAGAAATTTTGAGTTGTTATCAAACGGGTTTCTTTGCTCAGAAACTTGGCTGGGGAATAGAAATTGAGAAATTGATTTCTGGCCAGAAATCAATTTCTATTTCAGAAATTTTACCATGCGCAGCCAAACTTGTCCAGAATAATCCAAAAATCCTTCTCGAGCCCATTTTGCTAGGATACGCCCTGGATTGTTAAACCATGATCGAGTCTAGATTACTCAAGCATGACTAGTGATCACTCAAGATTGTGACCATCTAGAGACGAGTCTTTATGAATTAACATGGATCTCTTCTTCTAAAGTGAGATTAGAAATGTCATGCTTCGAGAGTGAGGCCTCTGTTGTCGGCAAAAAGTGACCAAATTGAACAAATATTTTTAAGGACGTGGCTAATAATTGATAATCAAGATTGGCATTAATGTTGATGCACACTGATGATCATCATCAATTTGTTATCGATATGTGACGATGATCAATGAGGATACTGATTAGTAGGGATCAATTGGCTATGAAGATGGATGAACATATCGGGATACAGTTATCAATTCAAAGCCATTGAAAAATAGGGTGATTGCGATCGTAGAACAATTGGCATGTGATTTTAAAGGAACACACTTGAGAACAAGGTTATTGCATCATGGGAGCATGGGTTTGAGACTTTCGGAAATGAAAGAACATGGATGCAATTGTTGGAAACTGCTCGAGAATAGTTACAACACAACCCCTATAAATATCATCACCTACCCACCAAGGTACCCTCGTACAAATCAAACAAATCTTTCAATGTCTTTACTTTCATGTATTATACTTATATATTTTCGACTCACATCACCAATTAAACTCTAACGTGTTTGTTAGCTGTAGATCCTAGAATAGCGTCACCGATTAAATTCTAGCATATATCTTTATTTTTGGGCATTGTGTCATCAATTAAATTCCAGCATGATATCTTAGCATCTTAGGCTGTATATTCAATTAAATTCTGGCACAGTTTCTTTACGTTTGGTTCTACTATAGAGTTTGTATTTTGCAAGCATTGTCGTTGATTAAACTTTGGCACAATTTGCGTTCATATAGTCCTATTGAAATTCAAGTTGTTGATTCCCTTATCAAATATGATGTTACTTGTTTGAAGTCGTCACAAAATTTGTCTCCTTCAATTAAAAATCAAAGAACGACTTTTGATGAAACATATTTCGTCGTGGAAGAAATTCCACCAAAACAAACCTTCTTTATAAATCACTAGACAAACTTGTCCAAACAAGTATAAAAACGCTTCCGATGCCCATTTTGCTTAAGCATGCACTTGGGTGTTAAACCCATGATTGGGTCTAGATTTACTCAAGCATGACTAGCGACCCTTCAAGATTTTGACCATTTAGGGACAGGTCTTATGAATCAACATAGACCTCCCTCATCTAAAGTGAGACTCGCAATGCCATGCTTCAATGATTGGATCTAGATTTACTCAAGCGATCCTTCAAGATTTTGACCATTTAGACACAAGTCTTATGAATCAACACAAACCTCCCTCGTCTAAAGTGAGATTCGAAATATCACGCTTCAAGAGCGAGGCCTCTTGGGACCGTCCTACGTTTACCCTTCAATTCATGGCGGCACCTTATTTTCTTACAAACCCTCGTAAGAGCGCGCGTTTCGAATTCGAAGAGAGTGGTGTGTCCCATGAGTCGTCTCCTGGTGTACGAGGCATCTGATGGGGGGCCCATTTACGGTCTTCATGGCTCGAACAATGGCCTCCCAGTCGAGCCATGAGGCTGTCCTTCCTTAGTCCGGGCTCGGATCCGAACAAACAGACATAAACTATAAGGCAAAACTCAAGAACATTTTAAATTCCTTTTTGAAAAGTCTGGACTCCTCTAGCGAAAGTCAGAATTCTCAGTCATAACGCAAAAATCTAGTAGAATCCAAGTGTCCGACAGATAAATTCCATGTCACCTCGAACTGGCATGGCTTTAGCGAGCTGGAGCGGGGTTTGCCTCGTGTATCTAAGCACTATCGGATGCTAAAGCTTAACAACGACGGGACCACTTGCTCATCTTCCGATCTCTTTGTGTTTATTTTACTTGTCGAGGAATACAAAAAGGAGAGAAGAAGGGGGTGGGGGGGGGGCGACGATGGGAAATTGAAGTATCTCCCTTCAGTCCGTCTGTGATTTGGACAAGGATATGGATGATTAAACTAATGATTAGTGCAGCGGCTACAGCATGCCGCATATGGGAACAGCGTTGTCCCTGGTCTCTTTGCAGCTTTAAGGGCCCTTTGGTTCTTCTTTTGGAAAATATTATTGGGAAAATACAAATACTTTAGTGATAAAGAGGATTTCTGAAGTGCTTTAGTATTGGCAAACTATAATTTAAAGTGCATTGAAAAGTGACTTTAGTGTAAATATTATTCGATAAATCCTACATCTATAAAGGTTTTTTTTTATTAATTTAAAAAAAATTAAAATCAAGTCTCGATAAAACTCTGTCACTGACCAACAATCGACCACCAACCGACAACTAGATTTGGTCTCTAGTGAGGCTACTTGAGGTTAGGCGAACCTAGATTTATCCGCCAACAAGGTTGCTTGAGGTCGCGCGACCTTAAGTGGCGCCGCCTAGGCTTTGCCAACAGCCAAATCTGGGTTCGCGTAATCCAGGTGGCCAGATTTGGGTTCACTTGATGTTAGGTAGTCTTGCTAGAGGTTGGCTGGCCTCCGACTAGTATGGGAAGATGAACGCTTGGGAAAATTAAAAAATATAAGGTCAATGGATGAATTGTAGAAAGTATGTTTGCATTTTCAAAATGTCGAAACCGGTAGGTTCATACTTACTTTAGCCTTTAAGTATTCCCAATGCTAATATTTGGTTAAGAATTTTAAAATGCTTGCCAATCGCCTAATATTTTTCTGAAGTAGTTCTGGAGCCCTTTAGGAAAAATGAATCAAATGGAATTACCCTTAAAAAACGAAAAGTTGACTTTGTTTTTGCAGGTTGGCTCCAATGTCGGAAAGTAAAGGGGATGGTGGTGGGAGGAACCTTTGTATATGCCACCTGAGGAAGGAAGGTCTTAATCGCAAATTACGAGGTAGAGAGAGAAAGGAGGCATTCTTCATGCCTGGCTCTTGCAACGGGAACCAAGAAAATAAGACTCCAAAAATATTGCTAAAAAAAGTCAGACGAGGAGCTTCGTGACGCTCGCCAGCTCACTGTTGAAAAAAGTAGAGAAAAAAATACAAAAGAAACCAGAACAATTTTGAAATTTTTTTTAAGGATCGTCCACGGCAGGCGAGGTTCCCATTGGTGATTTTCCGTCAAAAACAAATTAAAGATTTATCGTGCACATAGGTTTAGGGGGGCCGTACGAATGATACAGGTCTTCTGCTCATGCCACTCATAACGCCACAGGAAGATGTACGAATATAAAAAGTGTTTATGCCTCTTGCTAACTGCGAAGTTAATATCTCTCGTGACTCTTTTATGGCGTCAAGACATATGTCAATAGAAGTTGTTGAGTGTGAGGTTTTTTGAAATTACTATTAACTATTTTAAGAGTTTAAATTAGAAAAAAGTACAATAAAAGTCCTAAAACTTGTTATGAAAATACAATTGAGTCCTACAACTTACAAAAAGTACAATCAAATCTTAAAACTTGTCAAATTAATTCAATTGAGTCATAAAGTTAACACCGTCAAACTTACTAACGAAAAATGCTGATGTAGCACAAACGTAGAATTTTAAATGATTTTTTATTTTCCAGGTGATTTTATTCATTTTTTTAAAATTAGATTTAAAAACTAAAGTTTATTTTTAAAAAACTATTAAAAAAGAGAAAATGGCAGCTCCTCCGCTTTGCCCAACAGCTTTTTTTTTTTATAATTAATGTTAGCTTTTCTTTTTTAGTTTTTAAATAAATTTTGAATAAAAAATAATTAAAAAAATCCATGTGGAAAATAAAATTTTATTTAAAATGCCACGTCGCATTTTCTATCGCAAGTTTGACAAGTATTAACTTTATGACTCAATTGAACAAATTTAATAAGTTTTAAGACTTAATTGCACTTTTTACAATTTTTATGACTCAATTGTATTTTCGTAATAAGTTTTAGGACTTTTATTGCACTTATTCCCTCAAATTATAAGAAAAATATGTGAGTTAATGTTTAAATATTCTTTCACTCATTTTCATGTTTGATATGATCTTTTTGTCTAGTACTAGACATAAAAATATTGCACTTGAAAAGTAAATATGAGTTTAGAAAGATTCAAATTTATGACTTTTTATTCTGATACCATGTGAGATTTTGTGAGGAGATGAATGTGAGGTTAAATATTTCATTATTAAATCATGTTTTCATTTAATAACTTAAACTTTTCAAACAATTAACAATAATTCTATAAAATCTTACACTACCATTGCCGATAATGCGATTGATATAATAGTCTACAATCTCGAATTTGATTTGTCACGTTCTTGATGTCATTATTCAATAGGTATTGATAAGGCATTCGCGTAAATAAGTTTGTCTACTTCCTCCTTTCTCTCTCCATAAATGATTTGTCCCTTGCCCATACATACATTAGGAATGAGCTCTAAAATCATCTAAGTAACTTCAGTCGGTATGAATTTCTTAATTGGCGGGCACTATAAAATATCAACAATCTCTCGACTGACTTTTCAATAACGAGTAGTCCAATTGGCATCACAATTTTGCGTTTTGCAACTTCCTTGGCATAATGTGCCATATCAAATTGTAGCACCTAATAAGAAAACTTTTAATTTTTTTTTAAGGTGGTAACAATTTAGTATATACATTTTTATTTTTTCATTATTTTATTTTCATTACTTCATTAAAGAGCTAGGCAATATAAAAAGAAAAATAAAAAATTCAGCAATTGGAAGTTAGATTGAATCTTGAGACGATAAAAAGAAGCAAAAAAATAACGGAGTGAGTCCTTTTCTACGTTTCTTTAATCTTTCTCAACACGTCATCGCTTTCATCACAAGCTTAAAATTTTGTGTCCGGTTTGAACCGGTCAAATCAAGTCCTAGAGCTGCATCAAACTGCTCGTGCCCTAAACAAATGATTTTTGACCCGGTCTGGTGTGAATTACACGTTCGACCAAGCTTTTAAACCAATGCTTCTATCATTGAATTAATTAAGATGGATCTGACTTTGGCTCTTTTTTTTTTTCCAGGTAACCTGATTTAAATTCGTAAGTAGAATTTTATCCGTCTTTTAAAAATCAAAGAATACACCTCGAAATTAAAATTACTATGGATTGATGCCGAGATAATTCAAATTAAGGCTATGATAATCCCAATTTAACCACCAAAAAGGATACTCAAGTGATAAAATGATTGACCATGCGCCTTCATACGCATGACGTCTCGCATTCAGGTTCTCCTTAGTACATCCATTCGGTGCTTTGCCATATAAGAAGTGATTCCTTGCAAATTTTTTAGTTTCGATAAAAATTTGCTAATTTCGATTCACGACAAGAGGTCAGCTTAGTTTGTCTCCCAAAGCTAGCGTAACGTGCAAAAAGATTGCTACACAAAAAAATAAAACATATATAAATCTGAGTATAAATTTTCCTATTCATTTTTGGCATTACTTTAAGGAAACTAATGAAAGTCTCGATTGTAATGTGAAATTTGTCAACGCAAATTGTTATTAGATCCGTCATTTCTTGGGAAAACGATTTCATAAGCTACTTTTTTACAATCTCACAATTCATAAACAAAATAGCTCATCTTTGCTCCCCATGTTGGATCTTAGACCATCCGGTCTCATCTAACAATGACAATTTATCTTTAGAATTCATAATCGAGTAACTATCAAGATAACGTGATTCTCGAGTGGCAAGAAAATTATCTTAATCGAATATCGAATCTGCAAAACATGTTTCGTGGAAACATGATTATGTTAATCCCTTCCTCAATCTCTGGCCTCATCGGAATCATCGAGCTATGGGGCATCTCAATCGCTCTTGTCTACCTAAGCTGTCACTTCACCTTCGCTTTTCATTTATTTATTCACTTAGAATTTTCATTTTCTCGGAGCAATTTTCTTTTGGGCGGGGGGGCCAATGCTTACCCGCCCCGCCCCGCCCCGCCCGGCCCGATCTCGAGCTCGGGTCCTAGGAAACTCCGACGACCCAAATTCCAGGGCCCCACCCCCGCGCCTACGTCGAAATTTTGCCAATTTAAGAAAGTCAGAAATCCACCGGCCCCGGCGGCGGGGCCCGCCCGGCTGACGTGGCGACCGCCAATCCTACCTCGCACGACGCCATAGCCAAAGAGAGAGCCTCTCTCTCTCTCTCTCTCTCCCACTGTAAAAGAAAATCCGCGCAGAACGGCCAGGCCGAAAGAAAACCCAAAACAGCATCTCTCTCTCTCTCTCTCTCTCTCTCTCTCTCTCTGAGGTTTCCCCTTGATTCCTCCGTACTTTCAATCCGCTAAGGGGGAAAGCAGTAGCTGCTCAATCCCGAGCCGAATCCCGCTCCTCCTCCCCGGCGACTGCGATCGTGCCGTTCCGCCCGTTCGCCTCGCTTTCGGGACCTCCCTCCCCGATGGCCGTGGAGGACGACGTCGAGAGCTGCGGGAGCCGGGCGGCGGACGCGTCGTCGGCGCAGGCGCAGCCCCGGGAGCAGAGGCAGAAGCTCGAGGCCTACAACGAGGTGCTCCGCCGCCTGCAGGCGTCGTCGGATTGCGAGGACGCCCACGCCCCCGGGTTCGACGATCAGCTCTGGCTCCACTTCAATCGCTTGCCCGCGCGGTACGGATGAGACCACCTTGATCCTGGCCATTTTCGTTCGTCTGTGCCGGGGTCCTTCTTCTTCTTCTTCTTTTTTCTAATCTTTTATTTTATTTCGCGCTGAGAGGGAGTGGTGGGAATTTGCGTACTACTGTCCTCAGTCGGGGCTATCGAGTCGGTTTTCTTGAAGGTTTGACCGACGACAGTAGGGAGCCGATCGAAAGTCAAACGTGCGGAGAAAAAGTCGTACTTGATCGGGGGTTGACCTTTTCCGCTTCTCTGATTCTTAGCCTTCTTGTTCTGTTCAGCAGCGGGAAAAGTTGTAATGGAGTAAAAGTCAAGCGGGGTTGCTATGTACAGATGGAAAATTTGATTTTTTTTTTTTTTTGCGTTTTTTCCTTACCCTCTGTGATTGGACAGATTCAGGGGGCCTACACTTGTTTCTGTCTCTCCGTCTGTCTGTCTGTGTGTCTCTCTCATGGACACGCGCAGGCATGCGCGCGCGCGCACACGCTGTTTTGTGTAATGATCTTTCTGCTACTTGGCAGATATGCACTGGATGTGAATGTGGAGAGAGCAGAAGATGTGCTCATGCATATGAGACTGCTCAAATTGGCTGAAGATCCTGATAATCTGCCTGCGTTTGATATTCGACCTGTCCAAGTAAATGCTGACTTGATCTTTATGCGACTCTTTCTCTCCAGCACTCTGCTAATTTCCATTTGGTGTGGTATTGGTAGTCTTAGTGTCCCAACACACACCGGGCAATTGTAGGTCCGTACTTGTCGTCCCCAGAGAAAGCATTGATCTGAAACCAAACATTGAGGAAAGGAAACACGTTTACCACTCGGGTAATCCCTAGGTTGATCAGAATGCTGCTCGATCCATGGCTATGATGGACTTTTCCACTGCTTGCCTGTTTTGTGTATACATGAGTGGTGAGAACTGGAGATAAACCCTACGTAAATCATGTAGATATACAGCACATGACTAGATTGTTACGATCACATTATTTGGTCTTCTTGTGTGTACATTTAGGAAACTGAGATTTGATTTATATTTAGACTAAATTCTGGTTTTGCAATGCTGGATGAATGCTTTGGAGCTCTCTCAAGCAAACAAAGGGGAAAAGCACTAATTTGATAAAACCACTTTCCAGGGAAACAAATGCGACATCAATAATTTTACAACTTGTTATGTCAGCAAATTTTTCAAGAGTTTTGGTTTTGCGGAAATCATCTTCACTTGATTTGACTCAACTGGGTTTTCTGCACCTTTATGTTGTTGAAGATGCATTCGTGATATTAACGAGCATTTGTGCTTTATGTTTGTATTTTCCTGTCTATGGCACTATTAATGGCTTTAGATGTTCCTAGAGTAAGCTATAAAACAGTTGAGGTGAGCGGCCAATATGTGATGAGTACACCCGAAAAGATTCTGCATTTATAGATCTTTCTTGAGCAATTTCTCTTGTGGTGTAGGTTTATCCCAATGTTAATGGGCACCACAATGAATCTGTTGATTCAGAGTCTGCCATGGCTGATGATGCTCAAAGTAGTCTAAATCAATCTGGTAGAGTGGGGTATGTTTGGCCACATTATGTGTGGAGTTCTTCATTGTACCTTGTGAATTTTCACCTCTAAACTGTCTGATCAGATATCTCTTTTTAACTCTCTCTTCTCTGTGTGTTCTCCTGTTTAGAATTCTTCTACCACCTACATTTGGTTCATCGAGTAATTTCGACGGACTCAATTTACAAGCAAATAGACAGAACGTTGAGGATGGAGACGGTATAGTAAGGTCAGATGCACAAGTTTCGGTAACCCGGACAACACTTTCCATTATTGGTTTTTTTTTTTTTTTGGTAAAGATTATTGGTTTATTTGTCTTCTCTTACTTTTTGAATTTTTTCTACTACCATATGAAACTCTACTAAAAGATTTGGGATGTTTTCTTTTAAATGTCTCTCATATAAGGAATTAAATTTAATACTTATAAGGGTTCTTGGAGTACCCTTCTTCACATGAGGTCTCAACTTTCAAGTCCCTGCTTATCTCAACTGATTGCTATTTAAAGACATTGCTATGAGATATACCTTTCTGTGTTTAATTGTCAGTGATCTGATTCGACGCGTATGCCCAATTCTACCATTCTGTTATGAGCTCAATTTGAGTGTCCTAGAATTTAGCATGCTAGAAAGCACGCATTAATTGTGCTAGAAAATCAAATACCAAAGGTGATTTGACTATGTTTGTGATGTCCAAATGAGTCGGCTTGTCTAAGCATGCTTGGTTGTTCCTCAATGTTGCATACATGAGAGCATTGACCTACCCTTCCTCTACACTGCTATCATGGTTGCTCTCTATGTGTAGTTCACTACTCCAGGTCATGCGATAGGTGTTTTAAGGTCAAGTTGCATTTTTGTTGTGTTGTATTGAGTTAATTTCGATGTTGTTATTGTTGTTATGCAGCTTGTTGAATAGTTAGTCAGGTGAGCAATTCTCATCTCACTCATTTCGTATGAACATGTGTCTTGTAGGCCTACGCATGAAATTACCTTCTCAGCTCTTGACAAGCGAAAGGTATTAAGTGAGGTAATTGACCAATGAATCTACCTTTGTGGGTGCTGCATATATTTGTGCTTTTTTGTTGATCAACATATATTTTTATGAGTGTAAGAAATACAATCGAGGGTCTGCTCCCCTCCAGAATTGCTATTTTTAGGAACTAAAGTTAAGCAGTTGAACTCGAAATAAGTAACAAGATAATGAAACCGGAGAAACACAGTGTATATGATGTGAGTACATGATCCAGTAGCATTATTGTCTTTCTTTTACTTTTATGCTGCTGTACTTATTAGAATGAAATCAAGACTCGGAAAGTGCTTACCTCGGTGATAGCTAACCACTGTCAATTGGGATTTACATTTTTTTATCCGCATGGGGAAATGATTTTTTCTTTTTTTTTGGCTGATAATAATGTTAGTATGAAATGATAACATATTTCCTACGGAGAGTCTTTTTGTCTAGCTACATGTTCCTGCAATATCCCCTTTAGTAGCCCATATGTACAATGAAAATCGAGTTTAAATGCTCATTGTTAGGAAGATGATCTTGATCTGAACAAATGGGAGTGCCTATCACTGTGGACCAAGTAATATTTGATTATGTTGACAGAAAAGACTTCACCTTTTAGCGTGTTTCCTTTGAGCTGCAAATTGTATGAATTGCATGCTTAAGTATACATGGAAGACTCACTGAGCAATCTTCTTGCAGCTGATTGGCCTTTCTAGTTCCCAGTATCCTTCTGTATTTTTTTAGTTTTATTCGGGTCTCTTTGCCAAGTACGCTTCTCTGCTTCATAAGAAACAAGCAGTATGTTTTAATGACATATTCTGTTTTGTTTGTCATAGTATGGAAAGTTGGAGAAAGGTTAACTAACAGGTAAACTTAGAGAGAATTAAATAGTTGCCTGTACATGGTTCCATGCATACATTGTGAAGGTGAGTGCCGTAGTTCTTTGTCGTTGGCTTTCTAAAGAGGAAAAATATAGTACAGCTTACTGTTTATCTCGTATTCATCTATCGCGTAACTATTGGGTGGTGAACTAGGCTTTAAAGATACAGTTGTTGAAGCTTAGCTTGTTCATTGAACACGCAGAGTTCCTTATCCATACATAGGAAATAAATGATTCTATTCTTTCCTGCCAAGAGTGAGGTACAACATAAAGAGGTAGAAGTTAAACTCAAATTTGCTTCAATATGTCTCTTTTA
Source organism: Eucalyptus victrix (assembly GCA_016097545.1). Lineage (NCBI taxonomy): Eukaryota > Viridiplantae > Streptophyta > Magnoliopsida > Myrtales > Myrtaceae > Eucalyptus > Eucalyptus victrix. The sequence continues at coordinate 40,158,348 of CM027843.1, read as the reverse complement.
AGCAGACGCATCGATTATTGTGTGATGCATAAAATTTAGATCTTCTATTGCATTGAGTAATTTAACATTTTCAAATAATGCGAGAAATGTACAGATCCTCATGTTGGATCTCTCTCTCTCTCTCTATATATATATGTGTGTGTGTGTGTGTGTGTATGTATCTAAATGACCAGTTGATTAGTTTTAATTGGATCCAGCTCACTGCTTTGCTTTCTGAGATTGGACTTAACATCCAAGAAGCTCATGCCTTTTCTACCGTTGATGGGTTCTCTCTCGATGTCTTTGTAGTTGATGGTTGGCATTCTGAGGTATATATTTATCATTCGTGGCAATTATATTTAGAAATTGAACTTGAAGTTTTAGTTTGATATATGCTGGATCTCTCAAAATATTTCAGGAAGTTACTCAAAAGCGTTCTTTCATGACTACCACAGACTGCATATTGCATCTTATCAACATGTAATTAGATTGGAATTTTATTCAGTCTCTATTCCTCTATTGTTGTACAGTTGTCTCATAGGAGATGTCTTTGTTGCATTTGATGGAGCGGTCTGTAGCTTGCCTGGTTAATTGTCTACTTACTGACCCAATTATGCTCTTAACTGTCAGTTGCATTATTTTCTTTGCACTTCCAGTGCTATTTTTTTTAGTAATTGTCTGTTATCTTTGTCAATTAGGCTGGGGATTTGATTGTTTTTTTCTCCCCGCATAGGCCGGACAGCTTTTCAGTAGAATAATATGCTTTTCTTTCTGGATAACAATATTCGTTAATCTTTCTGAGCAGGATTTTTATTGATATATCTTTTGCACCTTTTGCTGTCAGATGTATACCAAATCAAATAGAACTTACATAATATTTTTGGATCAGCAAATTTTCCGTTTTTATTTTGTATGTTTTAATCCTTTTCACAACTGAGAAACCATTTATTGTTTTATTGCACTTTTTACCATCTGGTGCGTATTAAATCAAGAAATAATATCCTATTTCAGGGTGAGCAAATTTCCTGTCTTTATTAAATAGTTTTTTTTTTTAATCCTTGTCATGATTGAAGACACCTGTTTAGCATTTCATTGCTTTTGAAAGATCACAACCGAACTTCTATCGTTTTGTTTCACGCACACACGCACACACACACACACACACACACACACACACACACACACACACATACATATATATTACTATTATTGTCACTTATTTTTTAAAATTTTCAGGAAGAGGAACTTAGGAAAGAAGTTGAGAAAGGAATTCTAAAATCGAAGGTAAATTTCTTCTCTTGACTTGAACATCTTCATATCTTTTTGGGATGTTTAGAGGTGTTTTTATGTGTTCTGCAGTTCATGTGATTCAATTACTGGGAGTCATCCATCCCTATAGGTTCAATTAGTAAGCTTTTGATGAGAACTATAAAGCCACTAAATTAAACATACTTATGCCTAGAAGCTCTTTATCGTTATTTTTATTTCGGGATAAGTGTGCTGGAAGTGTTAAAACTTGTCATGAAAGTGCAATGAGTTCTAAAACTTACAAAAAGTATAATCAAGTCCTAAAACTTGTCAAATTAATGCACTCGAATCTTTTTGTGAACGTAACTTGGCTAATGGAAAATGTTGACATGGTCATTTTAATATTTTCTATCCCCCCCGTGGTGACAATGTGGCTAAAACATGATACATAAAGATAAAACGACGTTGCTTTAGTCCAGATCAATTTTTAATAAATTTTATTTAAATTAAATTAAAAAGATAAACTAATTTTAAAAAAGAGAGATGGGAAACCAGGCAGTGAGGGATCATATTTGGACCAAAATGATGTTTTCTGAGCTTTGTCATTGCCATGAAGGATAGAGAAAATAATAATAAAAAAAATCATGTTAACGTTTTTGGTTAGCCAAGTTGGATGGAGTTAACAGAAGGACTTGATTGCACAAATTTGACAAATTGTGGGACTTAATTGCACTTTTTATAAATTTTAGGATTCCATTGCATTTCCTCAATAAGTTTTAGGACTTCCAGTGCACTTACCCCTTTTATTTTTTTAAGTTGGTAGTGATTCCACTTTTTCTATTTAGCATCAAAGCAAGATGTCCTCCACTTGAATGTCTTAGGCTCCTCACTTTCCTCTCTGTTTATAATAAATTTTCACACTTTTCTCTCTGGCTTCATCTTGAGCTATATAAGTGAGGAGGATTTTCAGAGCATTTAAATATCATATCTTCATTTAATAGGTTAAGCTTTTAGATAAGTTAATAGTGGTTGCGCAGTTTATAAAAGACTCAAGCATATAGACTATAGAGAAGGTTCTAGAAAGCCTTTCTTAAAATGAAAAGAAGAAAAGGGCGATTCCAATGAACTTGAGCTTGCAATGATAATATGGAGTCTGAATGCGGATACCGATGTTCTCTAGATTTGAACAAACCTCAAATCTTATTGGTATTATAGCAATGTAATTGCTGCTGTTTAGATCTAGGCTCTAGCTACTTCCTGAAGACTGTCACATATGCACCAACCTATGGGCTCCCCTTTTTTGAGAGGAAACTGAAGTTTGCAAGTTCATATTATGCATTGTTGCTTGGTTTTAAACTAAAGAGGCCAACCCCAGTCTTAGCAGAAGTTGTCCTTTTCTGGTCATTAGTCCATGACCCTTTCCAATCTCTGTGTCCACTTCTTCTGTTTGAGTTGAAAATTATTGTACTTTTTTGTGCTGATTGGCTCGTACTTTCCTTGCCAGTTTAATCATTATCAAGTCAATTAACATGGATAAACCATTTAACCTCCTCAGCAGGAGCAGTTTTGGCCAAAACATCATTCCATAGCAGCCCTAGGCGAGCACAACCAAGATGGCACTGAATGTTTTCCAGAATGTGTTAAAATTCCCACAGATGGAACTGATGTATGGGAAATAGATATGGGGCAGCTAGTTACTGGAGCTAAAATTGCATCTGGATCATTTGGTGATTTGTAAGTTTTTTCCCCTCAAAGGGTTGTTTGACAGATGCTTGGGATGCAGTACTTCATGCTGTTTCACTTCTTCAGGTATAGAGGTACATATTGCGGTCAGGAAGTGGCTATCAAGATCCTAAAGCCTGGACGTGCCAACGCTGCCATATTGAGAGACTTTGCTCAGGAAATATATATAATGAGGTTTGTGTTGATATATTTCTTGTCATGCTAGTGTCGTCTTTTGGTGTTGATTAACATACTTCTGAAGTTAGCCAGCTGATTGAGATGGAGCATTTTGAGTTGACTTTCGTCGACATGTCACCTAGCTCTGAGAAATAGCAACACCTTATGTTACTTCCTGGAGAAAAATTTGTAATTCACCTGCTTGTTCATACCTTTTTAAGTTCATTGAGGACGCAGCCCATTGCCTATATGGTACGTAGTGAAGTTTTGGATTTCATGAAACTCACAAAGCCTTTCCTTCAAGCTGCAAGTAGACAATATTCACTCCTTGGTGCTATATATATTAAAAAAAAAAAAAAAGAGCAAGAAATCTGGAAAGTCATCTCTGAGTCGCATGCTTTGAAAAATATATTAGTCCCACCGATACTGTCAAATTAACAAGGAAAAAGGTTGTTGAGAGGTCCTTATTCTAACTTTACACTTTCTTACACAAAGTATAATGCCTATACTTAAACCGATTCAAAATGATCCACCATAGGATTATGCTGGATTTAGTACAAATTCCAGCAGCTTTCTGTTACCTGTCCTGACCCAGGAATCTTGTGTGAATTTGCTAGACAGTTCTGCATTATAAAGATCCCCTCTCTAGCTTTCTTTTAAGAATGCATGAATGCTTCCATTTTTTGGAAATAGTCCCTTTATTTTAAACTACCATTTTCCATATTCAGACTACCCTGAGCTGTCATATTCCTGAAATTCTTGTTTTGTGTTTTAATGTTTTCCAGGAAAATCCGACACAAGAATGTTGTGCAATTTATAGGTGCATGTACCCACCCACCAAACCTTTGCATTGTGACAGGTTAGTCTTCTGAGTGTTTTCTAATTGAGTAGATGTGATGTTTCGATATTAGGATAGAGTTTTGACCCGTATCAGAGTCTAGGTATGTGTAACGTTGCTGATAAGGAAAAATTGTCGGGGAGACTTTTTCTAGATTCGAATGAGATACTATTGAGGATGGTTTCCTGGTTTATAAGGCTTTTTAATGTTCTGCAAAAGTTCTTAAACAGAAAGGTGCGAATGTGATGGACATTTATTTTTCTTTTTGGAAGTTTATTGCAATTTGTACTGGGAGATGGAGTTTTAATCGTTTAAATTTAGCTGACAGTTATTCTTTCTTTTCAAAATTTTGGTTGTGCATTGCTTTATCAGAATTCATGTCCAAAGGAAGCATATACGACTTTCTACATAAACAAAATGGTGCAGTTAAGCTTCCTTCTCTACTTAAGGTGGCTATCGATGTCTCCAAGGGGATGAACTATTTGCACCAGAACAATATAATTCACCGGGATTTGAAGACTGCCAATCTTCTGATGGATGAAAATGAGGTAATTATCTGCTTAGAAATATACACTCCAGTGCTTGTTGTGAGTGATCAATTAGAACAGTGAAACAAGAGTTTGATGCTTTTGAAGAATTAAAATTAAAATTTCCATCTTGATGCATAATGTTTATCATTCAATTATAAGTATTGAATCACCATGGAGAAGCTGTTGCATTTTCATCATATTATTAGTTTTGCTGTTGCTATAGTTTTGTGGAAAGAAAGAATAAAAAAAGCTGTTGCATTTTCAAGTGTTGATCCTTTCAACAGTAGGTAGGAATAGATATAGCAATTTTCAGATGAAATCATGTAGAATGTAAGAGAAGGTGAGCAAGTACTACTGTCTAAGTAGCTTTATTAGGTTTAGGAGAACAAGGAAACAGAGCACTTCTTTTGGGTTAAGATAATATTGCACAAAGTTCATTTATGGGTAAGAATTAGTGTTCTTGGATCAAGATGATATAACTATATTATGATGATCTACTTCCCAAAGAGATATAAGAGATTAAAACTTGCTGCTCTAAAGTCTCTCTCCTATTTCTGACAGGTGGTTAAAGTGGCAGATTTTGGAGTTGCCAGGGTGCAGGCTGAAACTGGAGTAATGACGGCTGAAACGGGAACATACCGCTGGATGGCCCCAGAGGTGCGTCTCTGTCTGAAGATCAATGCCAATATTATTATCTGTAAGACTATGCAGATCAGGGATGATATTGCATTATATGTACCCGCCTTGATCTTCTGCGTCGCCTTATCTAACCATCTTGGTGTATCGTGGATGTAAATGAGTGTTTGTTGTTTCTGAAAATCTAGCCTTTTTGCTACAGATTCTGTAGCTCCTCTATATTATTGAAGCTCTCCAAATTACCAATTGTCATGTTCAGTCTCCCATGCTGCTCGAATCACTCTTATAATCTGTTTGAGTTGGTTATCATGGAGCGTCTAGTTGATTGTGGGCTTATATATGCTTACGCGTATTGGGGGATTTTCCATTTTCCTTTCTGGGGGAATTCTGGAGTTCAGTTTTTGCTTCAGCTAGTACTGTCTGTCATGAAATATCGTCCCACTAATCCATAGATGATAGTTAACACTGGATGAGGCACACTAAAGATACTCGTTTTCCCATGATTACTGTAAATGGCCATTACTTATGTCGGCTTTACTAAATGTAGGTAATTGAACACAGACAGTATGACCACAAAGCAGATATTTTTAGCTTTGGCATAGTATTGTGGGAGCTTCTGACTGGAGAAGTAAGTTCCTCTTCTTGACATTGTCTTCCTTCCATATAATAAATGCCATCAAACTTGATTTATTTATGCAACTGAAATGCCAGCTTCCTTATGCCTACATGACCCCTCTGCAAGCGGCTATTGGAGTAGTACAAAAGGTTGAAATCGTCACTTTTGATTTTTTACGCTTCATAATTCAGCCGTTTGGTTTATTTTTTAGAAATGACAATTTGTTTTGAATGGACATATTTCTAGGATCTCCGTCCTTCCATTCCAAAAGACACTGACCCATTGCTTGTAGAACTACTTCAAAGTTGCTGGGAGCGAGACCCCAAGAGAAGGCCCAACTTCTCTGAAATCTCGGAAATCCTTCAGCAGATAGCAAAAAAGGTAACCCATCGCTTGTAAGTAATTCTTCATTCCTTGCAAATAAATTAATGACATGCATCATTCGATTCAGGTTGGAGAGGGAGGGGAAGACAAGCGCAAGGACAAAACATCGGGTGGGTTCTTTTCGTCATTCAAAAGGAGCCATAATTGAGGTGGAAAGGAAAGAGTGTATATATTCTACCATCTAATCGTATAGCGTGATGCTGATGACAACAGGGTAGCTTGCATTCTGTACAGAATTTGTCTGGGTGATTAACCGAAGTCGTAACAATTGTTTGCCTCTTCTTTTGGGAGCTCAAGTTGTTACCATATTTTTGCCTTTTACCCAAAAAAAAAAAAAAAAAAAAAAAAAAGGAAGGAAATGGAAAATAGCTCCTGTTGTCCTTACAATTTACCTCGTCTTGTACTTTAGCTCTAGAATTAGAATTTATTCTGACGTGTCTTGGTCCTCCAACCTCATATTAGGCGAATATTGGGCATGTTTCTTGCTTGCGATGCATGCAGGTGTGTAGTTAAAGAAAAATTAGGGAAACTGCCTTGCACTTGTTTAGTCGAGGAATTTTGCTAAAATGGCTGATATTTGTCTGAAATGGGGCTTGGAGGACTAATTTAAATCAATGCGAATACTTCAGGGACTGTTGAGCAAAAGAAGAGCTCCCTTCAACATTTAGAATGTTGAACCTCTAAAATCTAGGAGCTAAAGTGCAAAACTTTGTAAGTTTAGGGACACTGTTGCCATTTCCCTTCCAGAAAAAAAAGGTTCAGTATCCATTTGCTTATGTGTTCTCATTCCGCCATTTGTATTCTTCTCCTGATTCCTCTGCTGTCGTTTGTCAATTTTATTATGTGTGATGAACGATGTTGTTCTGATTATAAATGTTGTTAGTTTGTTTAAGATAATCCAAATCTAATTCGGTTGCTTTTAGTGTTGGTGCTTGAGATTTCGTATTTAATTAGTATTAAACATCTAATCTCTTTGACATTATATGATTTTTCTTGTCAGTTACTGAGAATTTGGAGTGTTTTTTTCGTTTTAATGGAGAAGTCGTCACTCATAAGCGATTTTCAAAAGTCATTCCGCACAAAACTGTTACCGCTAACAGGTTTTCTGTTCTTTAGAAGTACAAGTCCTCTTCTGCGGGAAGAGAATTGTTACAGTCTAGCGAGAGTATGTGGATTAAGCCATTGTCCGCCATTGATTACATGAGTCCGATGATAGGACTCACTCAATTTATTGCTGAGATGATATTTTGTGCACATAGTGGATATACCGTGCAACGTGCACCCCAAACCTGTGTGGCTTCAGAGAAGTAATTATATGTACTTGGTCTATGTATTTACTTTTTTCTGAGGTTTCAACTCTGCCGCAATCGTCTTGACCGTTCGGCTTGCCATCTCTATATTGAGCCGGGATCATAGTTGTCATATGTGGCCATCCCAATGCCGCCGTGGCTGCGGCCGCAATGTTATTTCAATAATAAGTTTCTTAACACGTCAATTTTCTAACTGTTTTCCGTTTTACACCAATAAATCTACCCGTAGCCTTTTTTATCCTGACGACCTGCTGTATCGGCTTGACTAGGTTGGCTGGTAGGTTGCTGTAAGTAGAGTCACTCAAATTATATGCGGTTATACCACTCAAGCTTGTGTCATGGCCCAAATTCTCCCGTACCCCTGCGAGCTGAAGAGTAGAGTTTCGTGATACCGGGATAAGTAAGGACTGATGAAGAAATGATGATATAATTATCCCGTAGGAATGGTATGAGGGCATTTGTGCTTGGAGTTCTAGGATAGGACGTTTATAACTCCAAGGACCTCTACAAGTTGAATTGATTTTTAATGCACAAACTGGTCGGGAGCTGATAGGTTGAAATCATGTTCTATATGTCTTGCTCAAGCTCAATTTGGTGTGGTACAATTCAATACGAGAGTGTGATTGGCCATATTACTCTTAGAAAAAAATATTTAAAAGAAGGTTGGCTCTAGTGTTCTCAGCTCACCATGTGCTGCACAGACTATTTTAACATCAAGAATTTGTCGGCCCATGGCAAATGGTTTCTAAGCAAAATTTCTCTAGTAGGTGGGTGATTTGGGAAAAGCTTATGGTCTACTTGATTCTGTAAGGGTGAAGAGTGATTGCCTTAGCTAAGAGAGCTTGAACAAGGTACGACTCTTGTAAAGCTTCTAGGATGGCAATGGAGGTGATAGGAATGAATCGACTTGCTAATTGAATAGCGAAAACATTTTTGAATCGATGGGTGAATCTCAAGAGTAGTTCTATTACCATATTTCCAAGGAGTGAAACCTCCATTAGTCCACTAAGATCAGGAGAATTCTAATAGGTGAAAGAAGGTACTATCATGGGAGTGCAGTTTGCTTGGGATGCCACACTTGTGAGGGAAAGCACTGGTAATTGGAGATTCGTGAATGGATTTGATCAAGGGAAGCTACTGATGGAGTGTAGTGGCTTGTTCTGTTGGGCGAGCATTTTCCATTCATGTAAGTTTCAAGGGAGTGGCATTGATGCTTGTGAAATGTAAGGAAGTGACAAAGCAATTTGCAATGAGGGTGTTGCAGAATTAGGTGGGAGAGAATGTCGTTGATCGAATTCTCTTGCACCCTTTTAAGTTAAAGTTGGAGTTTTGTGGCATTGGTATGAAGAGTGACTAATGTAATGGATGGTACAACTGGTTCATAGGAGTAGTGTTGGGTTATTTGTGTTAGAAGTTCTAGGATAAAACAGTTTATAACTTTGAAGAGTTATACCGGGTTAGTCTTCTATGTACAAACCAGTTAGAAGTTGATACTACTTTATTGATAAGGCTGTGGCAAGATGAAACCAATTGTTCTAATTGATCTTATGAGGGCGGGTAGTGATCACCGAGGCTAAGAGGGTTCGGACAAAGTGTGGTTCTTGTTAAGCTTCTAGGATGGCAATGAGGGACATGAATGAGCCGAATTGCTTATCGAATAGGGAAAATGTTTCTAGATAAAGGGGCAAATCTCAAGAGGAGATCTGTTACCATGTTTTCAGCAAGGGAAAAAACCTTCATTGGTTTGTTGAGATCATAAGAAACCTAGTAGGTGAAAGAAGATGTTGCTAAGGGAGTGCAATTGGCTCAAGATGCCACACTTGTTAGGGAAAACACAAGTAATTGGAGATTTGCAAACAATCTTGATTGGGGGAAGCTACCAATGGAGTGGAGTGACTTGTTCTGTTGGGCAAGCATTTTCCATTCATGTAAGTATCGAGGGAGTAGCATTGATGGTTGTGGAATGCAAGAAAGCGACAAAACAACTTGTAACGAGGGCATTGTAGAATTGGCTAGGGGAGAATGTCACAGATTGAATTCTCCGATAAGCTTGTGAGTTGAAGAGTGAAGCTATGCTATTGGGGTAAAGAGTGACTTATGCAAAAGGAATAATACAACTAGTTTGTGAGAGTGGTATCATAGCATTTGTGCTAGGAAATTTATAATAGAACGATTGTAACTCTGAGAGCTCTGAAGGTGGGATGGCCTTTCATGCACAAATTGGTAGGGCATTAATTCCGCTCTTCTTTTTTGTTTTTTGTTTTTTGTTTTTTTAGTTTTATTTTGTTTTGTTTTGTTTTGTTTTGTTTTGTTTTTGTTTTGTTTTGTTTTGTTTTGTTTTTTGTTTTTTTTTTTGGTTGAATGATGCCACTCTTCTAATGAGATTATGTCAGGCTGAAACTAGTTATTGCACCATAGTGTTTTATATGTCTTGCTCAAGGGACTAGATACCTTATTTAAACTTGGCCTGGTAGGATTCGATATGAGGATGCAATTCGCCATATCTTTTCTTAGGAACAATCTTTAGAAGGAAGGCCAGCCTAACGTTCTCGACTTACTAAGTGACGTATGGGCTATTCCACAGTCAAGAGTCTGTCGGCCGTGACATTTGGCTGATCTGCCGTTATCTATTTTTCCTAATTCAAGTCTGCCTGATTAGTACTTGATTTGTGTCACTTGTGAACGATGGTGAGCCAGTGTTCTTTTGTTCTGACTTTCAAATTATACCTCTTCGAATATGCAGACTATGCACTCGAACTTTGTCCAGTTAAATATGATGAACAAGGCCTGATAAAGCTCAATCTCTACCTAGCTAGCTCGAGTCGAGTATCGTGCCTAAAGTTACTAACTGATCTAAAGCTATTAGCCGGATTTAAGTTACGAAGTCGAGTCAACTGTGTCCTACTGGCACAGGCTGAGTCTCCTGTTATCAAGCTATCCATCTTCGGGAAAAAGGTTGGTCAGGAATCGAAAGTACTGAACATGAGCATCAACGTGACCGAACAAACATTCAAGAAAAAAAAGTTTCTTCTGTGAAAAGCTATCTCCATCCTTGGGAAAAAACGTTGGCTAAGAATCAGAATTACTAAACATAAGCATCGACATGGTCAAACAACTATTCAGGGAAAAAAAAAATGTTGCAAAGTGTCGCGCCTTTCGAAACAGTAGTGTCGAAACATCTGCATTATTCACAATGTCAGACAGCATCTTAGCATGATCCTTTGTTACAGCAATGGTCGCATGTCCTGAGCAAATTTCGCATGTTGTTCATTGATCAATATACATTCCGACAAGCTGCCGCATGCGAACTCGGACCTGCAATCGTGCTAGCGCGTGCATGCACCGCAGCGCTATTTGCGCCTGGTTCCTCACATACGTGCCCCGAGCCAAGGCTTGCAGCTTCACGAGGCTCCTCAGCGCTCTAAATGCCCGTCTCGCCTATGTTCCATAACCGGTTAGTTTCCAAATCAATACCATCATAGAGCAATTGGCAAGAGTAAAGCTGAGGAACAATAACTCAAGTTGAAGATAAAGAAGAAGAAGAAGAAGAAGAAGAAGCAGCGGCAGCAGAAGAGATGATTGAGTCAGACATACAAGATGCCCCCTGAAATACGATTGGATCTTGATGGCCGCGAGCTCTTCTTCAGTGAAATGTCGCTGCTGCGACGGTTCATCCAGCAGGATGGCCTGTCGGTCCAGCAAGTCCTCGCTGATTCGATCGGCTATTAACGCTTCTCCTATAGGACTGCAGTCGCCATCGCTACTGGTGAGGATGCTCCTATGAGACGATCTGCGGAACTTCTTGCGGATCAGCTTGAACCACTTCCGAGATAATCCCATCTCTCTCTCTATGTGCTCAACCTCGGACCTCTGTACATATTCTTCAAGTGCAAATACCGGAAGAGAAAAGAAAAGGCAGTGACAATAGCGGTTGGTGGCAGAGAGGGAGTATGATAGATGTGCGCACCATGTCTTGCTTTAGTGGGAAGTCTGAAAAGGGTTGGTTCGGTCAGTACTCAGTAGTTGCCGAACAACAACTCTCTCTCCTCAAGACCCGGATAACGTGGCCGGATGATTTCCTATGCCGTATGTTATGTGAGTATGAAGCAAATTGAACATTAAAAGAAAGAATAAAAAAAGAAGGGTTTTCCAAGATCTTTATTTAATCTTTCAGTCCGGATTTCAAAACTGCAAAGTTTCCTTTTATTGTCTTGGGCGCTTTTGGTGTTTCCAGCTAATGACTGTCGAAAGAGTAGAGCAAACTATACTTCATTGTTGTATTTAGAGAAAATAATGCAAATAGTACATGAACTTTGACTCAATGTGCAATGCGATTCCTAAATTTTTTATATGTATTCAATTTAATCCCTGGAACATATTAAAATGTTTAATGTGGTCCCTTCATTAATTTAAGTGGACGGAATTTGCTGATTTAGCTTCTAATCCGGTAGGTTTGAATGGTGGACTAGCATAATTATTTACACATGGACTATTCACGCTATATATTCAACTCAAATTAGAACACAATAATATTTTACTTTGTTTAATTTGAAAAATAATTATGCATATTACAATTTAGAAAAATGCTTGTCCATATTACTTGATGACATTTATTTTCATATTCGGATTCGAGTTGAATATCTTATGTGGATAATCCATGTGTAACAATATGTTTTGTCTACCTTTCAAACGTACTAGATTGAAATTCCAATCGGCAAATTCCGTTAACTTAAATTAATGGAAGGACAACATTTGATATTTTCACATAGTATGGGAATAGATTGAACATTTATCAAAAGTTCAGTGACTATTAAATAAATTGAAAGTTTATGAATAGCAATACATATTGAGCTAAACTTCAAGAATTACTTGAAATAAATTAAAAAGTTCATGGACTACATTGCATATAGGGTCAAAGTTGAAAAGCCATTTGTGTAATTATTTCGTGAATGTGGAAGAGTTTATGAAGGGACATGGAAATGAACTACCACAAAACAAAGTTTACTAACTCGAGATTCTTTTACATGTTTTCAATTAAAATTATATAAGCTCACTCATAGTTGCAAAATGAAATGTTGCAATGTTTTTCCATATGATATGTTAGGAAAAACGGCATAAATAGTCTCTAAACTTTGACTCATATGTTATGTGGTTCTCGAACTTTTAATTTATTTAATGTGGTCACTAAACTTTAACTCAATGTGCAATGTAATCAGAGTACTTTTAATTTGGTCAATATAATATTTAAACTTTTGATACATGTTCAGTTTAATCCCGGACTATCTAAAAATGTTTGATATTGTCCCTCATCTTTAATTAAGGAAAGAAACACATTGAACATTACCAAAATTTAGGCACTACTTTGAGCAAACTAAAAGTTCATGGACTACATCGAATGTTAGGTTAAAGTTTTAGAAACTACATTGAACAAATTAAAAGTTCATGTACTATTCGTGTCATTATCTCGATATGTTAGTGAAACCTTTTAGTAAGTTGGATTCTTAAGGAGGACATACAACACCAGGGTACATTCTTTTTCTAGTGAACTTTAGGAAAATGGATGTGAGATCTCTCCTAAGCTCAAAGTTGCGATAGCAAGTGTACTTGCGTTAGAAGATTACTTGCACCAACCAGCCTAATGCCTCATGCCAGGTCAAACTCTGGCTTAATTATCTGAAATCTACCTGCATATAAACAGAGAGAGAGAGAGAGAGAGAGAGAGAGAGAGAGAGAGAGAGAGAGAGAGAGGTAGTAATATTAACACTGTAAAAGGGCTCTGTTGAAGGCTAGCACACCACACCAACCATTCGTATAGAGTCTCTTGTAATCCAAGAGTTATTCCTGTGTATGGTGGAACTCAAGTTACATTGTTCGCTGCACATGCTTATGAGTGTGCTTCGACATTGGAATGAGCGATATCTCTAGCACATTGACGACGTGCGTGGCATCTTCAGCCGTCGATGAGATCTAAGCTGATGCAGAGCCTACTCTGCTTCTTCGACGGCGAATTCCAATCGCCCTCACGCCTCATCCCTAAGAAGACGCAAGCACGTTCACAGGTCTGTGGGGAGCCCATTTTGTGTCCAGGCGGCGTAGCCACCGGCTATGTCTATAACGGCGCTAAAACCCTGCAAAACACAAACGGGTTCCGGGTAAACTCAGAATATTTTGCACAATGCGCGTACCACAACACAATCCAAAATCGAAAGCAGAGTCTCCAGAGTGAGCGGTTGTCAATCTGTCTACCCAATTGCTCAGCAGCTAATGAGAATCAATTAATTTTTCTGCAGTTATCATCAATTCATTGAAATATCTATTGATTGATCTGGCTAATGCCAGGAATCGCCAACATTGAACTCTAGTTCTTCCTTAAATCGCCAAACAATTCATTCGTTGCTCATATGACCCTACTCATGGCAATAGCAGAATTCGTTAGAACCATCTCTCTAGGCGTACTGCAACATTTCGAGAGAGACGTTTTGCTTACTGCAGCAAGTAGATCTTTTGCGGCCATCATTGATCGCTTCCCAAGCTGGCATCCCTGTAAAAGGTTATACATTGAATCTCTCAAACAGGGGCCCATAAAATAAAATAGCATATCTCAACAGAAGAAAGACTTGCAATCCCGAGAGTCATCGGGAATGACTACGGTCATGACCAAGTCTGGCAACATACAATGATAATTTCGTCATCCTTTCTAAATTGCGCCGAGACTTCCTTGATAAAGTTCGCATTCTTTGTCATCCCTACAGGATTTAGCAGAAACCATGGTAAACAGAGTTAGAAATCCTCAAATACAGGAATACAAAAATCCATGGTCAGCAAATTGACAGAAACTACCGAAAAAATCAAGTAGTCTGCATGATCAACTAGCAATAGCAGGTCACGAGAGCGTCTCAAACTCAAATGAAACGAATTTAGTTTCTTAGAAGCAAATGAAATTGGAAACCTGATCCGACTCTGTACATGTAAGGGATGTTGATAGCTCCAGATGCATGACCGGCACTGAATTCTTCAGGAGTCCTACAGCGCACGATGGCAACCGGAATAAGCGAAAAACCTTTTATTTCTACATATTTTATCAGACGGTACATAAATTTTGTAGGATTCTACTGTGAATTAAAGCTATATATGACTAGAGAAGATTTTTTAGTCATATGCGCACACCTGACATCTAAATAGTGGTGTCCGGCCTGAAGAAGCTCGTGCGCTACCCGCACCGGCACCGAAGCTGGAATTCCAGCTGCTTTCAAGTCACTTCTCAAGGTTGCCTTGGGACTAAATCAACGAAATTCGACAGGATGGTTAATCTAAAAGGCTTACTTTGACGAATGTGAAATGCTACAGTAACAAAATAAATAGATCAAGATGAATAGCCAATGTAATAATTTGTATCCCAAGGCTTCACAAGCGTGTGGACTGACAGAATGATGAAAACCCGAGAACCGGAAGCTATTAACCCAGGCACAAGAATGAACAAACATCACATAGATTCAAGCTAGGAATAGAATTAGCTCCAGAGAGCAGGATGAAGACAGTTTAAACCTCAAAATACCACAAAAAGTTCTAACGAGTAATCATTTTGTTCAGATGAGAGTGATATCGAATTGGATTCTACTCTCGTAGTGGTGTACCGGGTGGTGTTTGAACTCTTGGGATTGAAGCCACCCATCCAACTCCGCCGATTCTTGATCGAAACCGACGCCCAAGGACATCTGCAGGCAAGGCAAGAAACCAAAACCAGAGCAGCATAAGCACATATATATATTCGGACATGAAGAGAGGGTTGCAAGGGAGTTGATTAGACGACAAAAAGAAGGGACCTTGAGGCCAGATGTTCCCGGAAAATCAACGGAGAGAACGAGGTGGTGGCAGTGAGAGAAGAAGAAGGAGAAGCAGCAAAGCAGGTCGCTTTCATCTTGGTGTTTTTCTTGGACTATGTTTGAAGCTTTATCCTTCCCTCTGGGTCTTGTGGGGTTCTTGCCTTGGCAAGGTGTGTAGTGAACGAAGGTGGCGATGTATTTATGGTCTCCCTGTGTTGCGAGAGCGAGTACTACTGTGGATAGAAACGGTGACATGGTGGCATGGACAGCCAAAAATTCTTGCTCTTTTCTCACGAGCAACCTCGTGTTAAGACAGCCATGTGAAGATATTCCCTCCTCCTAACGGCTAAAGTTACGGCTACTCTTGAGGGTCTAAACACGATTTAAACGTTGGATGCTCGAAACTCAACTCGAGCCCAATCGAGTGGCGACAATTCTGCTCGAGCTCGAACAGCAAAATGAGGTATTGGAGCTCATCTCATCTTGATTCAAATGAAGAAGAGCTCAAGCTTGATAAGCTCATGTATCTTTCTTGCATTTTCTGATATGTGGACATATCGTGCAATAAGATTAGCAATCAAAAATTTTCATGGCCAAAAAGAAAAGGAAAAAGGCAAACAAAATCTCAAATTATATAATTTATTTTTTAGACATAAAAAATCCCAAATAATACTCGGTTTGACACATTTATCATAATTTTTTCCTTATAATATAAAGAACCCAAAATGATAATATGATTATTCTTTGTCAAATTTCCGTTTATATTAATATTGTTTGTTTTTTGGCATTCATGTAATCAGATTTTTAACGGTTCTCATGAAGTAAATATATTGTTATATAGGTACAAATTTAAGATTTTTGATATTATAGAAAAAAAAAACTTATGATAAATATGTTGGACAGGATATAGTTTAGGGTTTTTCGTTGGAAAAAAAAGTTCCATCTGGCTTGATCAACTTGCAAGCTCATCGCGCGCCAAGTACTGGAGAGCTCGAGCTCGAGTTCTATTCAGATCCGGCGGGTTTGATTGCTGAGTAATTATTGAGGGGAATATGAATTATTTTAGGGGGTGCTTAATAGAGAATGAATGACCCACGCCGCTGAATGGGAAGATCAGATAATGACGAAGCGCCTTATCTAAACCACCCACGTGGAGTGCTCCAATTGGGGCAAATAGATAAGTCTCAACAGTGAAAAGTTGCCACCGCCACGCCTTCCTGAGTCAGAGAGCCTACCGGGCTTATCGCGTTTTCCCTATGGATGTGGAACCACAGATTGGCTCTGCATAATCGCATTGATTGCCGCCGATCCTGAACTATAAACGCCGAATCACGATTTCTCCTGCCTCATAAATTATGGGTTCGATCAGGAATTAACGTTGACTTTGAGGCCTTGTTCGTCTCGTAGAAAATAATTTTTAAAATAATATTTTTTAGATTTTCAGACGTTCGTTTCGCAAAAATAAATTAATTTTTTAGAAAAAATGTTTTTTTTCTAAATTAGGAGAAAAATAAAAAATATTTTCCCCTCTTGATCTTTCTTATCTCACACTTCTACAAATCCTCACTTCCTCATTCTTTTTTTTTCTTCTTATTTTTTTTATTTGAACTATTTTTTAATTTCTTTTTCTTTTTTTAATTCAAATTATTTTTAATTTCCTTTTTCTTTTTTTTCTTTTTTTTTTAAATTTTCTTTTCTTTGTTTTCCATTTTCTTCTTTTTTGACTAGTCGTCGGCTGTTGCTAGGCAAACCTCGAGTTTGTTGATCTCAAGCTCACGCTCTGCACTCTTGCTTATCCTTTTCTTTATTTACTTTACCTTGCAGTTGTACATTACTCAAGCAAACTGGCTCTACATGCTTTGCTTCTTTTTTCTTTTGTTTATTGGAACACAAAAGACGCGGGAGGATTCTCATTAGGGCTGTACATGCTTTGCTTCTTTTCTCCTTTGCTTCTTTTTAAAATTCATATGAACATTTTTTAAAGTAGATGAACGTTTGGTAATAATGAGGGAACAAAGATATGAAGCAAGTTTGCCCGGATTTAAAAGCAAGTTCATATTTGATAGATTTATAGGTCGGTAAGTGATGCTTGCCTAAGTGATGAAGTCTTAGAAAATATTTTCCTTATCAAACACCAGAAAATATTATCATTTTCCTGGAAAATGATTTTTGGGAAAATATTTCTTAGAATTTTATTTTCCGCGAAATGAACGGACCTGAGTCTCTAAATATTTTGGGCTAAAATGGTTTTTATTAAGCCCACTTGACTTGACCTTTTATTATTCACCTTCTCTCTTCCAATCCACGAGGGACTCACACAAACTCTCGATTCAGCTGTACGGATTGAGCTAACTTTCCAAAAAAAGAAAATTCTAAATTTACTTTACTATGACCAATTTAATTCTAAATCATTTAATTGTGCTAATTTAATTCTAAATTTGTTGACCGATGAGGGCCACGATGCCATAATCCAAACCATGCGAGGGTCGGCCGTTGGTCGTCGGTTGTCGACCTTGCTAGTCTAGATTTGGAATAAAGAAAATAAATGAAAAATAATAAAAATTAAAATTATTTACGTTAGCACTGGCTAAGCAATTTTTAGCCGAAATTGATTGGAAGAACTAAATTGGCAAAATATCATCATATTTATGATTAAATTGATAAGTTGTTATTAAGTTTATGACTAAATTGACAAATCATCAAAAGGTTTATGATTAAATTAAAAAAATTTTAAATATTTATGACTCAGTTGTCAAAAGGTTTATAACTAAATTAGTATAATCGAAATATTTAATTGGTCACGACTCACCGCACAATAAATTCATGACTTTTTAGACAATTTTCTCTGTATTTGATAATAAGTCTTCTCATGTGCTTTTATTGAATCTCCATCTACATCCCTGGTAAGAGGTTTATCATTCTCGTTATGCGTGGAATCAGCAAGATTAGTCGCTAAAATATCAAAGATCATCTAGAAAGAGGGACTACGAATTTATTTGTGTGTCCGCAAGAGTATACAGCTCATCCGATCCCAGGATATTACCAGGTTGATTCCCCGGAAACCGGCCTGAAGAGGGTGTTTATTATTGCCGGCCGAAATAACGATGCACGGAGAAGTCAATTGTTCCGGAACAAAGAGAGAAGATGAGAGCATCGCGGTATGGTCGATCTCACGCGCTGGCCCGGGCCAACTGGCTGAAGTTCACCGGCGCTACGAAGCTCGGGCCCCCGATGATCAGAGTGATGGCGGATTTCTGGGCCGCGTACTGGGTCGGGTGGAACATGTCCCAGAACAAGTACGGCTGCGTTTGGGAACTGCTTTCCCAAGGACCTTTAGACACCTAAAGGCCTTTTGGCCAAGTATCAGCTGTTTGGGAAAAAATTTTGAAGTCCCATTGAGCTAAAGCCAGCCTTCTGAAGGCTGAAAGCCCAAGGCACCCCCAGGGGTGCCTTGGGCTTTCAGCTTTGGCTTTGCCCTTCTACTCCACTGTTCCCATCTTCTTCGTTGGCTGAGCTGCTCATCTTCTTCGTTGAGGCAAACGGACTGTGCAGGCTGACGGCGAGCGACGAACCAGCGAGAGGCGGGCGACGGTCACGGCGACCGTCGCCGGTGGGTCACGCGACCTCCGGCGGGCCGCAAGATCTGGTCGCGCGACCCAGGCGCGACTCAGATCTGGGTCGCCGGAGGTCGCGTGACCTCGCAACGAGCGCGACCCAGATCTGGTCGCCGGGAGGTCGCGCACCTCGCGGCGACCAGATCTGGGTCGCGTCGGCGCCGGAGGTCGCGCGACCTCAGGCGCGACCCAGATCGATCGGCTGGCGGGGTTGCGCGACCTCCGGCTGACCCAAATCTGGTCGCTGGGAGGTCGCGCGACCTCGCGGCGACCAGATCTGGGTCGCGTCGGCGCCGGAGGTCGCGCGACCTCAGGCGCGACCCAGATACAGTCGCTGCGGGGTCGCGCGACCTCCGGCGGACCCAAATCTGGTCGCCGGGAGGTCGCGCGACCTCCGGCGCCGACGCGACCCAGATCTGGTCGGGCGACCTCCGTGAAGGGCCGCCGGGGGTTGCTCGACCCCAGGCGGCCCTGGCCGGGGGTCAACCGACCCCAGGCGACCTTCGCCGGAGGTCGGCCGACCCCAGGCGGCCCTCGCCGGAGGTCGGCCGACCCCAGGCGGCCCTCGCCGGAGGTCGCCGGGGTCGCTCGAGGTCGCCGGCGGCCACTTGCCTCATCGCCAATTTTTTTACTTTTTATTTTTTATTTTTTTATTAATCACCAAAGTTATTTGTAAATTTATCTTTCCAAACAACATTTTACATAAAGGTATTTCGTAATGGACTTTCAAACAACAATTTACCAAACACAGTTTGCATTTTAAAAAATACCTTTAACTCAAAGTCCTTTGCATTTTTCTAAAGGCTTTTCCCAAAAGTCTATCCAAACGCACCCTACGTGCCGTGATTCGGGCACAGGTTGGGGCCGTACACGATATAGCACTGCTGCTCTGCATTTGGTGTCCCGTTTCTGCAGCATGCTTCTTCACTGTTCTCAATGCCTGATCACACATAAGATTAAAGATGAAATCCCAAGAAGCTGGCTAATCAGAGCAAAAAAAAAAAAAGAGAAAAAAAGAAGAAAGAGCAAGAAGAATTGGCTAAGAATGGATAGTAATTATATGCTCACCGACGACAAGAGGATCGTCCATAAGGGTAGAGGTCATGGTATGTGCATCTCCAAGCGAGTACATCATGCCTTGGAACTGCGAGCTCAGATCGTGTAATGAACCCGAGATAGTCAAATAGAAGGACTGAGTATAATCGTTCAGCTCCGTCAAACAGCCCGACCTGCTTGCCGTCAAAGTTCCGGAGCCGCGCGAACGGGCAGCACCCGATTGGAGGGACGCTCAGGATCCTGAATCTCCGAGCTCCCAAGCTGTACAAAGCCTGGCATTCCCATTCCGTGACAATGCAAAGTCGTCAGAGAAAAAATTCCCTAAATAATTCTTTATGCGAATGACGCGAAATTTAAGTTTCAAGATCCACGGGAAGGTCGGTCTAGGCTTTCCTCAAACAAGGAGAAATTGGCCCCCGACAGCAACAGTATCGAGTCGACATCTACCGTCAGTTGGGCTGTTTAGTTAGACCAAATTCGGCCATCAGCTCTGGCTGTGACACGGCACTCTCGTTGTAATGGTAGTGATCGAAGATGTCGTGGCTTCCGATGTTGATGAAGAAGATCGATTTGGCGAAGAACTCAGCACTTGCATTTCAACCCAGTAGATCTGAGATGATGCCCTGAACCATCGTAAATCGTTGCACTTGTTGAGCCATTGTTACCACGTCACCCTGTACGGTAGGAAGATTCATAGTTCAATTCTCTAACTACTCGAGCTAGGATTTATCTAAGTACAAGAAAGCTCCCTGTTAATTCCTTGACTCGGGCTTGGCTCGCTCGAGCATATGATGATTGAGTAACATGAATCCGTGATCCAGCTACTCGAGCTCAGCTTTAATTGATCGAAACTAATATTTTGAATAGTGGAGCACGCATTACACGCAGCTTCGAGTTTATTTAGTCCAACTCAGCTATAAAACTTCAAATTTGATCTTGCTTCTAGAGGGAAATGAATGTCGAACTTTTCAGACAAGTCGAGATCCCCAGTATTGAGCGATCCGGCTCGACTCGATTTGATAATGCTGTGGAAGAAATTGAAGGACATGGGAGAGCATAAAAAAATGGAGTAAAAGAAATTAACATGACATTACATAGGTTTGAAATCCAGTTGCATCGAGAATTCCAGCGCCGCCCGAGGCAAAGTTAGCCCCTTGAAGTAAATTGCTTGGGAAGTTTGATGGGTATTGGAGAAGAGCTACGAAAAGTGCTGGACTTTGCTTGTAGCCCAGCTGCTTCACTAGCAATATTAATTCATGATTATGAATTGGGGACGATTGCATGGTAAAATTCGGAAGGATTCCTAGTCGAATAAGCAGAACGACCAAATGAAATGGACTATGATGTAATTAGGGAATTATGTGATGCGGGAGCATCCAACGTAACTCCATCGACCAACTTAGGACCATCAATGCTTATCCAAGCCAAGAAAGAAATTGGCCATTATGTGCTTCAATGGATCATTTTGAGTGAATAATATCAATTTCTTATCGATATTTTGTGGTATGTCAATAACTATCGATGGGAGGTCATTTTAAACGTTTTGCATGACCCATTGATGAAGTTTTAGGAGGTTATTTTCTGGTCAAGGGAAGAGGACAAATTTTGGAAGGATGAAGGTTCAAGAATGCAATTTCCCGTGCTGATAAATGCATTTCCTAAGTTCCTAGGTATCTTTATTGTTATGTAGTTGTTAAGAGTCGAAGGCCTAAGTTCCTAGGTCCTTAAAGTCTGTTTTTATTTTTATTTTTCCTAATTCTAAAAATCCTCCTATAAACAGAGGAAAACTATTCGGCATACAAATTTGATGAATGAAAATTGTGAGATTTCCTCTGCTGGAGTGAACATCTTCGGAGAGTGGATAACTTATTTTGATCTCTTTATCCTTGGAGCGTAGATCACTCATTAGTCGTGAGCCAATAAGCCCTTTATCCTTGGCTGGTGGAATCTTTAAGCCTTGGTGGTAAGCTTCTCCTATCTCGAAATTCTTTATCCTTCGCTGGTGGAAGCTTTAGGCCTTGGTGGTGAACTTTATAGATCTCGATCCTCATCCTCAGTTGATGGCGTAGCCTTTACACCTTGATCATTCAATTTTTTCTTATTACCCTTCGTTTATTTCTCCTATACACTATTCCATACACTTAACCAGAAAAATCTCAAAAGAAAAAAAATTTCCGTGCTGGAATCACTCGTCCCCATCACGCATCATTATGGTTTACCCATTTCGTCAGCACTGTTATACCCATTACTGAATCTCCCTCTCGCTAGGGAGTTGGGGAAATCGACCCCATCATAAGGGAAGTCGGCTCTTGCCCTGGAAGTTATGTAATCGTTAGTCTCCATGTCGAACGTAGAGTCTCCGAATAAAAAGACCAGAGGCACGTCGTCGGCCAAAGCCAAGGCACGCATCATGCCGATAGCCCTTGAAGCCCTTGAACGGAACAAGTTCCTCTCATTGCGAGAAGACAGAGAAGGCAACAATGGGGAAGACGTTTCAGACACGTTTTTAGGAGGCTTGACTCTCGAGTGTCTTGACTCTTGAGAGACAAAGTGATGATTTGTTTTGTTCATGAAACTTGATTCCCTGCAAGGGTTAGGAAGTGAACAAGCAGAGAAGGACAAAAACAGAAAAAAAGAAATGATGTTTCAGAGGAAAGCCCTAGTTTTTAGCGGAATATTACTCACTAAATGATGTTTCGGAGGATCTAGCAAATGCCCTTTCTTTGTAAAATCAACCGACATGCCAAATGCATCGAAGATACTCCCGAACGTCGTGATCAGGTAATCTTTCCTTCATTGTCTCCACCGAAATCAGAAGAGATCTGTTGATGAAAACTGGAAGCTCAGATTCCAAAACAAAGGCGAGATTGTCGAGTAGAAGGAACGAGCATAGATCTGCACATACTTGTGACTCTGCTTTGACATTGCAATGCACGGTATATCTAGCACATCGACTGACGCGTGCGGCATCTCCTGCCGTCCATGAGATCTAAAGCTGATGCAGGACCTATTCTGCTTCTTCTATTGCAAAAGTCCAATCGCCATCGCGCCTCATCTCTAAGAAGATGCAATCGCATTCCGAGGTCCGTGGGGAGTCACAATGGCGCAGCCTCCGGGAACGTCCATAATGGCGCTAGAACCCTTCAACATGGCAAAATTTCGCAGAATGCCAAACCACAACACTCCCCAAATTCGAAAGCATGATCTCGAGAGTCAGAGGTTGTCAATCTCTGCACTGGATTTTCACCCTTATTATGGTTCTTGCTAAGCTGCTAATTGGAATCAACTAATTTCCTGCAACTATCGGCAATCCATTGTAGTCTCCATTCATTGATATGGCTAATGCTAAGAGTCACCCCCATCGAACACCAGTTCTGCATTAAATCGCTGAGCATTCAACTGTTTTTCTCGCGACCCTTGTCACGGCAATAGCAGAATTTGTCTGAACCATCGCCCTAGGCATACTAAAAACATTTTGAATGAATTAAAGAAAGAGGAACTCCATTCTTATTAAGACTTAGTGGAAAAGGAACACTATGACTTTTAGCCAAAATGTTTTTTCCAAAAAAAAAAAGACTTTTCGCCAAAATGCAAGTTTCCACACTGAAAAGCTGAGTCTTGTAAATTAAAAAACAACTCTGGAAATAAATATTTCATATAGCCAAAGGATGGATGCCTCTCTCTACTATTGGAAGAATGCCATGTATGATTTACACTCTCTCAACTGAAATCGTCCATGTAGTACAACCTTCTCTGTAAGTATCACAACTAATGATCTCCTTTGTGAGAATATCTTGAAAAAGGTAAAAATTTGGATACATAAAAGCAACACAATTGAAATCTTCAGTGGCTTGGCCAACATTAATCAATTTATTTGATAATCATAAAACTAGTAAAGTATTAGACAAAGAGAGTGATGGTGAAAGGGTAGCAATCCCAGCTCTTGTTATAGGATAGGTGATTCCATTAGTATTGATAATACTATGACATTCTGGTTGTGTAATCCTGACAAAGTCATTCAGGTTGAAGGTCATGTGATCTGCAGACCCTGAATCAATAATCCATCCAACGTACTCAACTTGAGTAGAATTAAATAAAGCACAACCGTGATTACCTTCACATAATGTAGTTGAATTACTAATCGGTTTTACTTGAGAAACCAACAATTAATGAGGTTCTCCAGATATCAATGAAACTTTCCATTTTTTGTCATTCGCCTCACCTTCAGCTTGTTTTCGTGCCTTGAGTTCTTTCTACCAATCCAGATACCCATGTAACTTAAAGCAAATCTCACGGATATGTATTATGTTTTTGCCACAATGTGTGTATCCACTGACAGGTTGGGATTTCTACCTTGAGATTGTATTGTTCCTTCCACCACTTGTAGAAATGCTTATCTTGGACATTTGCAGCATTGACATTTCCTGGGTCCCGTCGGTAGCCTTGGGTCACGCCTTAATCCCCCCTCGACGCCATGACAACAACGTGTATGGGGTGCTCGCCACCACCACTGCTTGGCATACATCTTCCCGTCGAACGCGAGCGTAAGCTTGCTCAATTGTAGAGAATGGTTGCATCTGAAACACATCAGTTCGAACTTTATCCATGTGATTATCCAATCCATCAAGGAAAATATACACTCCATCTTCTTGTATAGTTGAATTGTATCTCTCTATATCAGCAAGACATACTATCGAATTTGGATGGTGGAAATCAGTCTCCCTCCACAAGATTTGAAGACCATTATAATAAGTTTCAATGGGTCCTTCAGCTTGTCTCATTCTACTCACGTGTCTCTTCAAATCATAAACTTGAGAAGTATCAATTCCATCAAAAAAAGTAATAGCAACCGAATCCCACATCATATTTGCAGTTGGGAAATGGATAAAGTTACTTATAAGGTTGAATCCATGGAATTAATTAATCATCATTTCATTGTTGAATCCTCGGCCTTCCACTTTCTAAAGCTTGGTTCTGTCGGTTGGGTTTGACGAAGGTCTCCATTGATATATCCCAATTGGTCTTTGCCCAAGATGTACATCTCAACAACTTGGTACCAAAAGCCATAACTGGTGTCATCCAACTTGATAGTGATCTAGGTTGCGGAAGACTCATGGTATGATACGTGAATATGGGTATGATTTTGGATCAAAATATGCTGCATCTTGGTCATCAAATCGTCAAGAATTGAGGTCACCAATTTGACTTTGTCTGCCAAGGCTGTTGCTCATGTACTAGGTCAATAATGCTACTCTGATACCACGAAGGACAGGAAAGATTTTGAAGAAAAAGTATTGTTTCCCCGTATATATTTTTACCTATACAAAAAACAGAGAGAGAGAGAGAGAGAGAGAGAGCCCTTTAGGCTGATTCTAAAATTCCCTTTGAAGCATAATAGGTAATAATTTAGTATACAAAACTTTCTAATTTAATTCCAATTTATAGCTCCCGCCAACAAATTTGTGGCGATTTTTGATTTCACATTGGCTTTGTTAGCTAATGTCAGAAACGTTTATCAATGAAATCCAACTCAATTGATGCTATGATATGACAAAGATATAATTAAGTTCTATGTATTAGCAAGACCTGTTTTCGAAAGATGATCATTTACTAATCATTAAGGTACTTGGCCAGAAAAATTGTTCGAGTAGTACAATGCCAAATTAGGCCTTAAATTCATTTCTTTTGTCAAAGTAAATGACAATTACTTTTTCAAAATTTGAAATTATTTTGAAAAATCGAGAACTATGATTGACTGAACGTCTATAATTTGCTTGCATTATAATTACTCTAGGGCCCACCTTGAATTAATCTTTTAGCCCGCTTCGTAGGTATCAATGTGGTTTGTTGATATACATTTTCGTAAGACTTGTAAAACAACGACATAAACGTTTTACTTTTACTCTTTCGTCACCAATTTTGTCCAGCTACTGGCAAAAGAACGCTTTAAATGCTATAACTTTGGCCAAAGGGACACTTAAGTGCCATAACTTACGAAAGGTACACTTAAGTGTCACATTCGAAGAAAAACGGATCACTTGAGTGCTACTTCGGCCAAAATTTGCCCAAAACGCCAACGTGGCGTTTTTCCGTCGAAGCTCGCCCAAAACAACGTCGTTTTGCACGCTGACGTGGCCAAAACGGCGTCGTTTTGGGCTGACGTGGTAAAAAAAATTAAAAAATTAATTAAATTAATTTTAAAATTAAATTTAGTTAAAATATTTAAAAATAATAATTTAAAAATTAAATTTAGTTGAAATATTAAAAAATAATAATTTAAAATTTAAAAAAAAAAAAAAGGAAAGGGGGAGGCAAACAGGGATTAGCCCTCGGCCGTCGCCGGGAAGGGCCGGAACGACGGCGGGGAGGGTCGGCCGGGGTCGCCGGGCCCGGCCGGGGCCGCGACCCGGCCGGCCGACCGGCGGCGAGGGCTCATGAGCCCTCGCCCTAGATCGGGGCGAGGGTCGCAGCCCTCGCCGGATCTGGGCAAGGGTTGGCGGCCCTTGGCCCGGCCGGGCGAGGGGGGCTCGCGAGCCCTGGCCGCCGGTCGGTCGAGGTCGCCAGCCCCCGGCTAGGGCCCGGCGACCCGGCCGACCCTCCCCCCCATCGCCGGCCCTTCCCGACAAGCGGGGGGCGGGGCGGGCGCGGCGAGGGCTAATCCCTCCCGCCTCCCCCTTTCCTCTTTTTTTTTTTTAAAAATAATTTTTATTTTTTAATATTTCAACTAAATTTAATTTCAAAATTATTAATTTAAAATATTTTAACTAAATTTAATTTTAAAATTATTATTTTTAAATATTTTACATAAATTTAATTTAATTAATTATTTTATTTTTTTTGCCACGTTAGCCAAAACAACGCCGTTTTGGCCACGTTAGCGTGCAAAACGGCGTCATTTTGAGCTCGATTTGCCAGAAAAGTGCCACGTCGATATTTTGGCCGAATTTTCGCCGGATTGGCACTCAACTGATCCCTTTTACTCCGATTTTGGCACTTAAGTGTACTTTTCGTAAGTTATGGCACTTACGTGTCCCTTTGGCCAAAGTTAAGGCACTTCAAACGGGTCCGCGCATCTCCAGCTACTCAATCATCATTATCTTCAATTAAAAGCTGACATCTGTTACTAAATGAAAAGCTGTGAATGGACATTTAATGAAGTTCGTTCAGGTAATAAATGTATTATTAATTTTTTAAAGTAATAAATTGAGAGGTCGATTTGGTAACTTGAAATCTTAAAACAGTGTTTTTACCTGGCCCACCCCTTGATGCTTCTCTAAGCCGTTCGGTACACCTTCTCTTGTGTCTGAATAGCCAAACAGAATTGTGTGAGGTTTAAAAAGATAATGCGCTTTTGCTATGACACTGAGTGATTTCGTTTCATTGATAAGCTTTAAGCTGGAATTGAAAACCAAGCAATCAAAAATATTTAAAAGTATATATGACCTTGTGTCCATGGTTCATTGCAGGTCCAAGAGCAAAACCCGAGGCTAATGGATCCAATTTTTTGTTGACACCTAGCTAATAGTAACAGAATATCCATTGTAGGCGAAAAACAAAAATATACCGATATATAACTTTTATACTCATTTCTGCAACGATTATAGTTGGATATCTTGTCATCTTAGAATTATCTTATCAACATATCATCAAGTTTCGGATCTCAAAAACCGAACATTGTAAAAGCATCATAGGAAAATAAAGACATATATGAATGAGAGGAGGATGACGCCATTTTTGAATTTGGAAGGAAACCGATTTCTCTCTCTAATCCAATTTTTTAATCTCATTGCTTAGATGGATTTTTTTTTTTTTTTTTTTTGTGTTGATAGGAAGAATGAAGACCGGTTATATATATATATATGTTCATCAGTTATTTTTTGTTCATTCATAGAATAATCATAATCTTAAGATCAATGCCCAAGATTGTTTATCCATTAATTTCCTCTTAATTTTCCGCATTAATGTATATGCTATTTTATAATAATCGGGCCACTTAATGTCCAATCTTATTGATCAACGATTTAGCCAATCTTTTGAGGATTTTCCCATTAACTTCTGTATTTTTTTTTCCAATATCCTCCCACTTGGCCCGGGTAAAGCTTAACGCATTAATTATCATGTGTGCTCAATGATAATGAACGAATTTTTATAATGTCCATCATAATACCAAATGATGCATCAAGTTTGAACTGTGCGTGGAACCCGATCCATCCAAATATTTTGATTTACTCAAAATGTGGTATGCACTTTATTTAAATCAGATTTGTTTTCTGAAGATAATATCCAAGTCAAAGTTTTACCAAGATTTATCAATCGGATGGTCTCTCTGTAAATATACAAGAATGGAACTTCACGGTGGAGGGACTCGGTACAAAGAAGGGGCCCCACTATCCTATATATACACACACAGACACACGTGTTGTGTTTGGTGGGCTTTCTCTCTTTTTTTTTTTTTTTTTTTTTGGGTCGGCAGGTTGGTCTGGTCAGTGGACAGAAATTCAGACGGCCATCTCGAGTTCTTGTTTCCTTGGCCGTGTGTGCGGACGTGTTGGACCCGTGATCTGTGACGTGAGCTTTTCGCTCAAATTGGATTATTAATTAGTAAATTGGGAGGGACATCTCATTATTGTCCACAGTCATGTCTGATAAAGACTTCCCTGAACACGAACTGAGATGCATCTGATCAAATCATGAACTACTATTCTTTGTTTCTAAACCTCTTACAACTAGTATTTTATTTTATTTTTTTAATCTGTTGTGGCTTTTCTCGAGAACTATTCGTCCGGAGCTACGACAGCCAGTGGCACGTCAGTCAATTCGTCTCCCCTGGTCGACTGGTTGGAATCCGCCACTAGTGGTTGACAAAAAGAGACGAGGGCGAAAGGATAGAAAGGAAAGAATAAAGAAATGTTCATGATACAAAGAACAGACGGGATCTGTATGGAAAGTGTGTGTGTCAACTTCAAGACTAGAATTTCGGTAACGCCCTAGAGTTAGGGATTTTTTTTTTCTTTTTTTTTTGGGGGGGGGTGGGTTTGGGGTTTGGAGAGTTAGAGATTTCTTTTTTTTTTTTTTTTTTATCGATCCTACTTTAATCCTACTCTTCTAACACTTACTCTTAAACTTTTATCCTGCCTTCTTGCAGGGTGTGGGAGACGAAACCCACTCCCGAAATGAAATTATCCTCACCTCAATCCCTTCTGAGAATGTAGAGATTTGAACCCCTCACTTCTCCATTTTAAATTGGAAGGGTGGCCACTAAGGCGAACCTCCAGTGGTTGAGAGTTAGAGATATTGAACGCCTAAGGCTTTGCAAAAAGTTGTGGGCTTTATTTATGAGTAACACATAATTCAAATCTCGACTCTCTAAAAGTAACATATAATAAGAATTTTAACTTTTGAATCACCATCATGAACCAGATAGAATTATTAAATTACATCAATGAAAGGAATTTTTTCACTAAGATTAAGTGTTGGGGTTTATTGATATATATTTCCCATCAGAATGTCTACCAGACGATGATGCAAAGGTGAAGAGAAAGAGGCGTCCGGATTCATTGATATTTGTGTGTGCGATTGGAAAGGAGGGATATCCTCCAATCCAATGATAACAAAAAGTAAGACGTCCCATGACATCAGCCAGCAAAGTTATTTTTTGAGCTCCCATTTGACTTTGGACCTCCCTCCTTTTCATTTACTAATACAAGATCTTTGCATCGTTTATAAGACATGCTGTAGAAGTAAAGACGAAAGTAACCACGCATTGTTTGAAGATCAATGGAAAACAACAACTCAGCCGATCACAGTGTTCATAGGTAAGCACCACAACATCTTTGAGTAAATTTATGGTGTTTTGTTTGGAAACCATTTGCGCTCTGCTTAGAATAGGTGAACTCGTCCTTTTCAATACGTGTTCAAATTGGCTAAGTTTTTTTGTCCGTGAATAGATGAATATGATTTATTCTTGATCTTTATTGTTTGTGCTTCTGTGAAAGACGGTTGTCTAACAAATCACTTGGTGATGTTAAGGCACGTAACCCCCCACTTAGCCCAAACCAATGAAGGTCTTGATTCGCTCCAGCAGATCTTGCGTCAGCTTATCAGAGAGAGGCACGGCTCTATAGATCCAGCCAACATTCCCAAGGCACCAGACATCTTACTTATTTGCATGGTGCTTAAAATCATCAGGCAAAAACTCATCTTCAAGATGAGAGGACAACATAATGACCCAAGGCTTCAATTTGTGTTTGCTATGTTCACCGTCACTCTTGGATGCGTTGAATGTGGTCTTCTTATGTACGTTCTACTTGGTGACTTGTGTTGGCCGATATTCGTCACGTGCGTCCTAATATTGGTGATTCCATTTGTGTTCATGGTGAATATTTAGTGAAGGGCACTAGTTTCCAGCTTTCGATGTCGTGATGTGTGTTTTATATAAATTTGATTTGTCTGCAACTTTCTATTGCAGGTCCTGATATAGACGTCATGTTGTATGTTCTGTAACCTTAAATAAATTTCATATCTCAAAAAATCCCACGCGGATTTTTTAGGGGTATGTATGTTCTGTAACCTTCCTTTGCAAAATCGTTGTATTTTCCCTTTTCTCTGTTTTTCATCTCATGTCTCTGTTCATATGGAAACTGCCCGGACAGGATGCGCAAAACTGCGACTCTTAGCGAATATCAAAATCTGGAATTTCTTTCAGTTGCCATTCGTTTGGTTTGCTGCATTCATTAGTTGTTTTCTAGCGACTTCACCCCGGGCCTTCACAGTGTTTTTGCAAAGAGAAGTAAGAAGTATAATCTAAAAAAAAAAAAAAAAAAAAAAACAAGTGCCCAATTCCCTAAAAATTTTGACCCTTGTTTATCGCAATTTTTTTTTTATCTCATAAAAATCAATAACCTCGTTGACTTTCCATCCAATTCCCCCCGTCTATCTATCTTTCTTTCTTATTTTCCGTTCACCTTCCGAGTCCCTCGCCCTCGCTCCGAGTCCCACATCATTGAACGTTGGAACCCTCGCTCCTCTCCCTATCTCCACCAATTCCAAAGCAAGGGTTAGCCGAAAAATTTCATTCATCTCCTTCAGCATCTGGAGGAGCTTGACCCCACGAACCTGACGGTGGTTCGCACGCCGTACAAGGCCCTTCAATTCCGCGACTGCGACGCCATCCGCCGCCTCCTCAACCCCGACCTTGAGTGCTGGTCTTGGTGGCGGCGGTTCCATCCCCCCTTAGTTCTTGATGGGCCTCCTCCGCCACGTCGGACGACACCTTCCTCTTCGGCCCCACCGCGCTCGCCCGACTGCTTCGGCCCGACCCGCTCTATCTCGTGGGTTAACGCCTGGACGGTCTCCGCCATTGGGTCGGTCGCCCAGGTTGAGGGAGCGCTTCCAACACCTCGCTCACCGTCCCGCGATTGGGCGACTCCCTCGCCTCGCTGCATTGCCAGTCGCTATGGGAGAGCAGCACATATAGCCGTATCGGAAAGTCCAAGCCCTGTCTCGTTCTCGCGGGACCGCGATCCCTTTGGTGGCGGCATTAATGGCCAAGGAGATGTTGTCCTCGTTGGTGGGGACATCTTTGCCGTTGATCTCGAGGGAGAGCTCGGGGCGATCCGCATAAGGGTTGTCTTGAAGTCGCATTATGAGAGGGATTCGCTTGCAAATTCCCTGACCCGCGGCAGGTTGATGCCGGCGAGGGACTCTAGGACGGCCGACTTGCCGGAGGGCCGGTCGCCGACGATGACGATGCTGGAGAGCTGGATTCGCTCCTCCACGACCATGTCGAAGCTTGTCGAGCTGGGGGCGGACCCGGGTGCCGTAGGGGAGATCGAGAGAGACAGCGAGCTCCTGGCACAGAAGGGATTGGTGGGTAGAGAGGGAGAGAGAGAAAGAGAGCGATAAGAGAGAGTGTTTTGACAAAGTCGGGAGGGGAGAAAAAAAGTCAACTGAGAAAAATAAGTATTAACGGAATAAATGGTGGACACTTAGGCTGTGCATGATAAAATTTATATTTCTTAATTTCTCTTTTCTCTGCTTAAAACAGGTTTGGAACAGAAATCCGTTTGGTAACGCAATTTGATTTCTCTATTTCTGAAACAGATTTCTATTTCAGAAATAGATTTGAAAAAGAAATCATAAGCTAAAATTTTTAGCTTCTCAGTTTCTGAAGTAGAAATTGAGAAATCAATTTCTGGCTAGAAATCAATTTCTATTCCAAAAATTTTGTCATGCACACCCTTAACCCTCAAGTTAAGGCAAGTTTGAAAAGACATATAAAACGTCATCTGAGCTTGACTTGTACGGAGAGGCATGACGTGTGGTTTATCCTCTTTTAGTTATAATGCCTTCACATTAAATTTAAGCTTTTGGAATGTTGCCGGCTGAACTTCAACTAGACATTTGTCAAAAAAAAAAAGAAAAAGAAAAAGAACTTCAACTAGACATGAGAACAAGAGATCTTGAATTTACGTCCTAAGGAAGGAGTCGTTTAACCCTCAAGTTAAGGCAAGTTTGAAAAGACATATAAAACGTCATCTGAGCGTGAACTGTACGAAGGGGCATGATGTGTGGTTTATCCTCTTTTAGTTATAATGCCTTCACATTAAATTTAAGCTTTTGGAATGTTGCTGACTGAACTTCAACTAGACATTTGTCAACAAAAAAGAAAAAGAACTTCAACTAGACATGAGAACAAGAGATCTTGAATTTACGTCCTAAGGAAGGAGTCGTTTAAGGGCGCACATGACAAAATTTCTGTTTCTCAATTTCTCTGTTTCTCTGTTCCTCGGAACAAGTTTAGAACAGAAATCCGTTTGGTAATGCAATTTGATTTCTCTATTTAAAACATATTTCTATTTTAGAAATAGAGAAATTAAAGAAATCAGAAGCTGAAATTTTTAAGTTCTCAGTTTCTGAAATAGAAATCAGAAACTGAAATCAAATCATATAAAAGAACCTTGCGCTTTCTTGCTAACTTAATTTACTCATAACCACAACTTCACAAATTATTGCTAATTTTCTTTTTCTTATTTTGCTCGTGGTTTTTTTTGCATTTTTTTTCAATTTTTTTTTTATAACTTCCTCTTTATGATGAAAGGCCATTGAATGGGTCCCCAATTTTCAAAAACGACCAAAGTTCTTAAATGCTTACTTAAAAACAATGGGGCTCTTTCCTCCTAGAAAAGGCACGCGCATGGCCAGTTGAAGAAAAAGTTCTTATGTAATAGATGAATAAAAAACGTGCCTAGAAATTTAACCTTTTTTTTTTTTATAGATTCAAAATTCTTGCAAAATCAAAATAATTAGATTGTTACACAATCTTGAATTTTAATTCGAAGGCAAGATATTCAAGAGAATCTCTCTTTGCTATGCAAGGGCTATTAAAGGTTCATTGAGCAACAATAATGAAATTAGGGATGAGCAACTGGACTGATTCAATTCAAGAATAAAAATAAACCGAGCTTCCCTCGATTGGTTCCTAACCATAAACGTTACTTTAGGTAGAATTCTCATATATTCCTTTACACCATTAATTTTATTTTGTTGATAATCTTGTATAATACTAGTTTTTGATAAAATGACAAAGCTGTATAGGCACCATTGATGGCACCTATATTCATGCTTCCGCATGATACTTGTCCGAACCTACGCTGGATGAACTTGCAAACGATACATTAACCAAGGAGGGAAACCAAATAAATACGCTTAGGAAAACAATTGCTAATAAAATGGCAAGGGATAATAATATGCCGAAAATTCCATGAAATTGTATTTTCAACTTTTGTAATGTATTAGTATTATTTCGACTATTATTTTGTATTTGAGGATTTTCTATGTTGTTTTAGTATTATTTCGACTACTATTTTGTATTTGAGGATTTCCTATATTGTTATCTAATCAATTTCTATTCCTAGAAATATAAATTTTGTTACATTATCAAACGGATTTCTGTTTTCAAAATAGAAATTTTGAGTCATTATCAAACGGGTTTCTTTGCTCGAAACTTGTCGGGGGAATAGAAATTAAGAAATTGATTTCGGCCGTAAATCAATTTCTGTTTCAGAAATTTTGTCATGCGCAACCTAAAGTGCCAGAGAGAGAAACTGAGAGTTTCATATTCTTTTGCTTCTGAATTCAAGCTTGCCTCTATTGTAACTCATACAATTGTATGAAGAAAGTTGTAAGCTATCTTTTAGGAAGAGTTATGGGCAGTTTGGTAACGTACCAAACAGTGTCCAATTTTATTCTTTTGTTATTTGAAAAAAAAAAGAATAGAAATTTCGAATCCTCTCATGGTCGCTTGGGGTCTTAAGTGGGACGCTGGGGGTGGTGGGTCCTCCCACTTACATGTCCTTTCAGATTTACTCGTCAGCTGCCGGCCGTATGAGATTCCTGGGTCACAAAAAAAGAAGAAGAAAGAATAGAAATCAATTTAGTAACATTTTTGTTTTTGAGAACAAATTTGGAATAGAATCAATAAGTGAAAAAAGTTATTTATTTGTTTCTGAGAACAACTCCAGTCCAAACCATTTTTTTTCTCTTCTTTTTCATTTTTTTTTCGTTTTCTCTCCCCAGCCAGTCATTGGCCAAACGACATCTAGCAAGGCTTCTACAACCTTGTTAGCTCTCATTTGACTGGTTGCCGGTCATTGCCATGGCTAGTGACCGACTATAGGAAGAAGAAGAGAAGGAAAAAGAAAAAGAAAAGAAAAGAAAAGAAGTAAAATATAATAAAATTATTAAAAAATTAAAAGAAATTTTAAGTTAAAAAAATATGAGGGTTGTATCAAACGCATTTCTATTCCAAAAATGAAAATTTTATATAGTTACCAAACGTATTTGAATGTTCAGAAACATGTCTAAGAAATAGAATAAAAAAAACTATTTCTAAACTGAAATTGGTATTGGGAACATAAAAGTTATCAAATGTACCCTTGACATGGCCTTTTATTATTCACCTCATTTATTCCAATCCATGTGGGAAAGTTGGGAAAAATAAAAGAAAAGAAAAATAATAATAAAATTTAAAATTTGTAAATATTATTCACGTTTGCACCGATAATGCTATGTAGGAAGGCATGAGTAATTTCTAGCCAAAATCGATTGGAAGATCTAAATTGGCAAACTATCATTAGATTTATGACTAAATTGATAACTTGTCATTAGATTTAGGACTGAATTGACAAATCGTAAAAAAAGTCTAGGATTAAATTGATACATTTGAAATGTTTATGACTCAATTGGCAAATCGTCAAAAGGTTTAAAATTAAATTGGTGTAATCAAAATGTTTAATTGGCCACCGTACAATAAACTCATGACTTTTTAGATAATTTTCTTGTTCCCAATAGAGGTTTGTCATTCACGTTTTGCATGGGATCAGCGAGGTTAGCTGCTAAAATATCAAAGATCAACCGGAAAGAGGGACTATGAATTTCTTCGTGTGTCCGCAAGGACGATGCTTTTGCAATCGGAGTATACAGCTCATCCGTGATTCCAGGATTTGGCTAGGTTCGTTCCCCGGAGACCGGCCTGAAGAGGGTGTTTATTATGGCCGGCCGAAATCACAATGCACGGAGAAGTCAATTGTTCCGGAACGACTAGAGAAGATGAGACCATTGCGTATGGTCAATCTTACGCACTGGCCCCGGCCAACTGGCTGAAGTTCATCGGTGCTATGAAGCTCGGGGCCCCTGGTGAGTAGAGCGATGGCGGCTTTCTGGGCTGCGTGCTGGGTCTGGTGGAACATGTCCCAGAGCAAGTATGCGCTGCGATTCGGGCACAGGCTGGGGCTGTACCCGACGTAGCATGGCTGCTCTGCATTCAGTGTCCCGTTTTCGCAGCATGCTTCTCCAATGTTCTCAATGCCTAAATGCACATAAGATTAAAGATGAAATCATAAGAAGCTGGCTCATCAGAAACCAAAAAGAGAAAAAAGAAGAAAGAACAAGAAAAATTGGCTAAAAATGGATAGTCATTATATGCTCACCGACGACAAGAGGATCGTCCATAAGGGTAAAGGTCATGGTATACGCATCTCCCAGCGAGTATATCATGCCATGGAGCTGCAAGCTCAGATTTTGTAATGAACCCGAAATCGTCGAATAGAAGGACTGAGCATAATCGTTCAGCTCCGTCAAACAGCCCGACCCGCTTGCTGTCAAGTTCCAAAGCCGCGCTAACAGGCATCACTTGATCGGAGGGACGCTCACAATCCCGAATTTTCAAGCTCCCAAGGTGTACAAAGCCTGGCATTCCCATTCCGTGACAATGCAAAGTCGTCAGAGAAAAATTAGAACCTCGTTTACTTATGCAGTCGAACAAAATTCAATGACTAGCTCCTGCGTAGTAGGTCCCTAAATAATTCTC
This sequence comes from Eucalyptus victrix, assembly GCA_016097545.1. NCBI lineage: Eukaryota > Viridiplantae > Streptophyta > Magnoliopsida > Myrtales > Myrtaceae > Eucalyptus > Eucalyptus victrix. The sequence continues at coordinate 40,122,046 of CM027843.1, read as the reverse complement.
AGCATGCTTTTTTTTTTTTTGGGCCAACTCGGAGTCATCCTTTATGCGAATAACGCGAAAATTTAAGTTTGAAGATCCACATGAAGGTTGGTCTAGGGTTTTCTCAGACAAGGAGCAATTGGCCCCCGACAGTAACAGTATCGAGTCGACATCTACTGTCAGTTGGACTGTGTAGTTAGACTGAATGGTAGCCATTAGCTTTGGTTGTGACACGGTGGTCTGGTGGTAACGATAGTGATCGAAGATGTTGTTGCTTTTGACGCTAATAAAGAAGATCGATTTGGCGAAGAACTCAGTGCTCGCATTTCGATCCAGTAGATCTGAGATGATGCCCTGAACCATCGTAAATTGTTGCAATTTTTGTGCCATTATTGGGGTGTCAGTAACTGAACCGAAAACCGAACCGAACCGAACCGAACCGAAAAATTCGGTTTTTTCGGTTCGGTTTTCATTTTGTTTGGTTTTCATTAAAAACCGAAATTTTTTAGTTCGGTTCGGTTTTTATCGGTTAACCGAACCGAACTAAACCAAGAAATAAAACTGGAGAAATCTGAGTTTAACAGAAAAAAAAAATGAAAACCGAAAACTAAAGGTTAAAAACCAAAAACCGAAAAACCGAACCGAAATTTCGGTTCGGTTCGTATTCAGTTCGGTTCGGTTTCGGTTCGGCTCGGAAGATTTTTCTAACGGTTCGGTTCGGTTCAGTTTTAAAAAAAAAAACGAATCGAACCGAACCGTTGACACCCCTTTACCACATCACCTTGTACGTTCATATTAAATTCTCTAACTTGCTTAATTTAGGCATGTTTGGCAATTGGCCAAATAGTAAAAATTTCTACTCTTTTGTTTTCAATAATAGATTTATAACAGAATCAATTAGTAGAAAAAAACTAATTCTTTATTCCAGGGAACAATTTTAGAATCAAAGCCAACCCATTTTTTCTCATCTCTTCTTTCTTCTTGGTCTTCTTCTTCCACTGTCGCCGCCGATCACCGCCGCCAGTTTCTAGCAACCTGTTGGGCGAGATTTGGCGAGCCTCACTTGGTTGGGCAAGGTTCAACTTAACCTAGATTTGGTGAGGCCGACCTTGCTCAGCTGTCGTCGGGGCTCGACCTCGTCAACGGGGCCTGAGCCTTGCCGTGGCTTGGTGAGATTGAACCTCGTCAGCGGTTAGGCGAGCTCGGTCTCCCCAAATCTGATGGGTTTTTAATTTGATGGGCCAAGTCAAGTCCGTCCGCTCATGTTGAGCCAAACCCGACTCATAAGAGAAGGGTCAATGATAGTAAGAGAAAAGTTATCTTTTAAGTGAAAATAACTGCAATATATAAGAGAAAAAAGAGAACATTGAATATTGTAATAGATAGAATGTATGTTTCTCTCTTTGAAGATAATAAACTCTCTTGACAAACATAACTCCAAGGACTTCGATTAATTCCCCAGAGATTACAAGAAGTATTTAATTTGTGGCAAACAAAGTATGTCTATCTTCGTGACATGTCTTTTGATTGGTGTTATATGTTTCCTGTTCTCGTTTCCACGTTTGTTTTCAATATTCGATCGTTCGAGTATCGGTCCATTTTTCAGGAATCTGTTTCCTACAAAAACTAATATTTGGAATAGCGAAGCACACATTAAACGCAGCTTCGAGTTTATTCAGTCCAGCCCCAGCTATAAAACTTCAAATTCGATTTTGCTTCTGGGGGGAAATGAATGTCGAACTTTTCAGTCAAGTCGAGCTCTCCAGTATTGAGCTATCCGGCTCGACTCCTTGACTCGATTATGCTGCTTGCATGGGGAAGAAATCAAAGGACATGGAAGAGCTTAAAAAATGGAGAGAAAGAAATTAAAATGACTTTACATAGGATTGAAATCCAGTTCCCTTGAGGATTCCAGTGCTGCCCTAGGCAAAGTTATCACCTTAAAGTAGATTGCTTTGGAAGGTTGATGGGTCTTGGAGAAGAGCCAGAAAAGGGAGGTGGACTTTGCTTGTAACCCAGCTGCTTCACTAGCAATATGAATTCATCTTATGAATTGGGGACGATTGCATGGTAAAATTCGGAAGGACTCCTACTCAAATTAGCGGACCGACCAAATGGAAGGCCTGAGCATAATCGTTCATTTCCGTCAAGCTGCCCGACCCCCCGCTCGCCATCAAATTCTGGAGCCGTGCGTATGGGCAGTACCTGACCGGAGGGACGCTCACAATCCCGAATTTCCGAGCTCCCAAGTTGTACAATGCCTGGCATTCCCAGTCCACAAATATGCAAAGTCGTTAACGTTTGCAGTTGAACAAATTAAATGACTAGCTCCTGCTTAATAACTCAATAAATTATTCTGAACACATTTTTTTCCGGGAAATTCGGAGTTTTTCTGTAAATGAGTGCTACAAAATTAAAGTTTCAAGATTTGCAAGAGGTCGGTCTAGGCTTTTCTTAGACAAGGAGAGATTGTCTCCAGTCATAACCGTATTAAGTCAATATCTATCGTCAGTTGGTCGGAAAAGTTAGTCTGAAGGGTGGCCATAAGCTCCAGCTGAGACACGCTGGCCCCGTTGTAATGGTGGTGATCGAAGACGTCGTTGCTTCCAACGCTGATCAAGAAGAGCGATTTGGCAAAGAAGTCAGCACTTTAGTTACCCAGTAGCTGTGTGATATTGCTCTGGACCGTCGCAAATTGTCGCACTTGTCGCGCCATCTTTATCACGTCACCCTGTACATTAGGAAGATCCAGCGTTTAATTCTGAATTTCTCGCTACTTGACCCAGGATTTATTGATCATGAAATAGCGTCAATTAAAGCTCCCTGTCGATGCTCGACTCGGGCTCGGCTTTAATCGACCGAAGCTAACATTTTGAAGAGTGGAACACGCAATACTCGTAGCTTCAAGTATGCGGACTACTATATTTAGTCGAGTTCCAGCTATAAAACTTCAAATTCGATCGAGTTTTCTTGGGGAAATGACTGAACTTTTCAGACAAGTCGAGCTCTCCAGTAGGGAACTATGTGACTTGACTTCGCTCGATTATGCTGCTTACATGGGGAAAAATTGAAAGGGCATGGAAGAGCTCCAAAAAATGGAGCAATGGAATTTAACATGACTTCACATAGGTTTGAAAACGCACCCAACTTTGAAATCCAGTTGCATCAAGAATTCCAGCGCCGCTTGAGGCAAAGTTGACCCCTTGAAGTAGATTGCTTTGGAAGGTTGATGAATTCTGGAGAAGAGCCAGAAAAGGTGGTGGACTTTCCCGGGCACTCAACTTCCTCACTAGTAGTATGAATTCACAATCATCAATTGTGGGCCATTGCAGGGTCAAATTCAAGTGAAAAAGGATTCCTAGTTGTTGGAATTCTATGTTGACGGAAGACGACTTACTTGATTCCGATGCGTAAACAGCAAATAGCCCTGGAAACGAACGTTGAATTGCCGATGATTCACGAACAACGCTTCCTCACGTTAGTCTGGATGTAATCACAAGGAAAACACCCGATTTCTACGGCGTAAATGCCAATTGTTCTTGCAAAATGAAATGGAACGCCTTGATCTTCTTTGATGGAAATTGAGAGAAAATTTGGTACGAATGAATGGCCAACCGTATCAATGGTTGTGTTCGGGAGGCTTTTATACGTCTCCCTTCGTATCCCTCCATTTGTGTCTTTCCATCGTAGCATATCAAGTCCAAATGGTACAGTCCAATCGCACCCCATCATGGACGTACTAGCTAACTAGCTAAAGTACAACACTAACTAATGAAATGGAACGACCAATGAAACGGATTACGACCAAATTAGAAAACATAACTATTTGGTCGGCACTATTGCATCCATTACTGATTCTTCCCGTTAGCTTGGAGTAGCGGAAATCGATCCCGTTCTAAGGGAAGTCGGCTTTTTCCTTGAAAGGTATATGATTATTAGTGCCCACGTCAACCGTCAAGTTCCCCGCCGAGGCTGAGACGAGCATGGCCCCGATAGCCCAAAGAAGAAGCGAGTTCCCGTCATTGTGAGATGACATTTCAGCCATATTTCTAGGAACTCTTTTGAGCTTCCTGACTCTTGAGAGACGTAAGCGATGATGATGTATGGTTTTCATGGTACCGTGCATAAATAATGGAATGGGGGTTTAGGAAATGAGAAAGCAGATAAAGACAGAAATACATATGTGCAATCATTTTTCCGGCAGAGAGCCCTACTTTTTGACCGAATATAGCACGCTAAGGAGCAATAAGGGCACGTTTGGTAACGTTTATGTTATAGGGAATAACTTTTGAACATAAATAGCTTATTTTTTTTTTTTGTTTGTTATCTGGAGCAATTTCTGAGTATAAGAACGTGCTTGGCAACTATAAAAATTTCTATTCCAAGAATAGAAATGCATTTGGTAAACTTGTATAATTTTGTTATTTCTTTTAATTTTTCAATATTTTTATTTTCTTCTTCTTCTTTTTTTCTTCTTTCTCCTTTGTGGCAAGTTGCCAGCCATAGTGGCGGCCGATGATTGGGTGGGTGAGGCTCCGGCGAGCTCGCCAGACAACCGCGAGACTCGACCTCGCCAAATTTAGGCGAGGCCGAGCCTCACTGGTGGCCTTGATGGCTAGTCGAGTCTCGCCTAGGCGATGCGAGGTCAGCCTCACCTTGGCTTGGTGAGGCCGAGCATTGCGCCACCGCTGGGCCACCGCTAGGTGACGCCAACCTGGCGGTGGCCCGACAAGGTTGCCAGCCATGGCCGAAGCCAGCGACCGACCAAAAGGAAAAAGAAGGAAATAAAAGAGAAGAAGAAAAAAAGAAGAGAGAAAAATTTGTTTTTATTTTTTGTTCATGAACAGATTTTCTTTTTTTTGTTCCTAGGAACAAAAAAAAACAGAAACACGTTTGGTTGCATTTTTGTTCCAAATCTGTTTTTTGTTCATGGAAACAAAATTGGAATAGAAGCAAGAAACAAAAAAAGCTTGTTTCTTGTTTCGAACAATTTTTAATAACAAATTTTCCCTCTCCTTTCTTTTTTTTTTTTATCTTTTTTATCTTATTCTTTTCTTATTCTTTTTTCTTTCGCCGGTCGCCGGCCTCGGCCATGGCCGGCGACCTCGTTGGAGTGTTGCCGGCCCCTAGCGAGGCTCGACCTTTGCCTTGGCTGGGTGAGCATGAGCTTGAGCTCGCCTAGATCTAGCGAGGCTGAGCTCGCCTAGCCACCGGCAAGGCTTGGTGTTGCTGGACCACCGCTAGGTCGACATCGCCTGGTGGTGACTTGGCGAGCTGAGCCTCATCGTGGCTGGGCGAGCTCGGCCTCCTCGGGCCATCGCCAGGCGACCAGTGGTTGGGCGAGCTCAGCCTTGTAGGATCTGGGCGAGCCCGAGCTCGCTAGCCAAGGGGAGGTCAAGCCTCACCCAACCACAGGGAGGCTTGGCTTCGCCGGGGGCCGGCGAGCCTCGTCGTGGCTAGACGAGGCCGCCGGTCCTTGTCGGCCAGTCGCGGGCCATGGCTGAGGCCAGCGACCGGCCAAAAGAAGAAAAAAATAAAAAAGAAAAAAGAAAGAAAAAAGGGAAAATAAAATAAAAATATTAAAAAATTAAAAGAAACAAAAAAGAACACAAATTTACCAAACATTTTTTTATTCTTTTTTTATTCCCGAAATAAATTTACCAAACGCGTTTTTCTAGTAAAAAATTGTTTCTCCGAACAGAAATAGTTGTTCCTGTAACACTTTTTGAACAAAACACAAACAAACACATCTTAAATAACTTTTTTTTTTTTTTTGCTACTTCTTGTTTCTATTTGGAATATGTTCTTGAGAACAAAAGTTTTACCAAACACGTTTCTATTCTTTTTTTTGTTCCCTAGAACAAAAGAATAGAAATTTTTGTTCCGGAGAACAGAAACACTTTTTAACAAATAAGGCCTAAGGGTGTGTTTGATAAAATTTATGTTCTTGGAAATAATTTCTGTTCATAAACATGTTTTTCTATTTCCGTTCCTGAGAATAGTTTTTGAGTATTTTAATGCATTCAATACGACCCCAAATATTTTTGTGATTTAAAATTTCTTTTAATTTATTAAAAATTTTATTAAAAATTTTATTTTATTTGATTTCTTTTTTCTTTTTCTTCTCCTTTCTCTAGCCAGTCGCCCGCCTCGAGGGAGCCTCGTTGGCCATTGGCAAGGCTTAGCCTCGCCTAACCACCACGAGGCCTCGCCCACCCAAGTAGCGCTAACCTTAGGGTGGTTGGGCGAGGTTGAGCCTCACCGTGGTTGGGCAAGGCTTGAGAAGGGCCTTGCCGAACCACGACGAGGCTCGAGGTTGGTCATTGGCCATCGTTGAGGCTGACGGCTGGCTAAGGGGAAGAAGAGAGGAAGAAAAAAAGAAAAGAAAAGAAAAGAGAAAAATGCATTTATAGGGAATAAATTTGTCCTCAGGAACAAAAAAAATTACCAAATGCGTTTATGTTCTATTTTTGTTTCAGGAAACAAAACACAGAAACACTAATTCTTGAGAGTGTTACCAAACGCACCATAATTTTCCCATTTCACCTATTGTGCAAAATGTTTCAGAAGCAGCTTCTAGATAATATCAATTTCACTAAAGTTGCTTGTCATGAGCTGTTTCTATTTACATGACATAGGAAAATAGCTTAGCAGGCATAGGGTGTCAAAAACACCCTACCTGAGCTGACCCTATTTGGCCTGACCCGAATCGACCTGAAAATTGCGGGTCTTTTATGTTCGGGTAATAAGTAAAGGATTTCATGTAGTTCTTCAGTTCGGGTTGGGTCAGCTAGGGTTTTCGTTTGTTTTTCTTTTCTTTTTTGCCTTCTCACCTGCATTCCCAAGAATTCTAAAAAGTCACTATAATTCATCATTAGAGAAACTTTACAAGATCTTAGCTAAAAATTGACAAAAATGAGATTAAAAATAAGAAACTTAACAGGATCTTAGCTTAAGGACAATGAGATTAAAAAAGCATTGCCACTTACCTCCAAAATTAATCATTAGAAAAAATTATTTGTTTCAAGGTGCCCTCGGCATTTCCAAGAGAGTGAAACCGGGGTCAATCAAATGACTAAAAAACGGAAGACAATCATTTTTGCATTTCTATATAGCTTGAAGAATCACGTGAAGATTTAACATTACCGAAAACATTTCAAGCAAAGATTGATCCTTCTAGAAGAGTAAATTAAAGAAAACTTGGCCACATCATGCTTAGGAGTGATGTCGCTGTCATCATCTTTACATATTTGTAAGATTGTAATATTAGGCAATCTATTATTTTCGTTATATTTTGATTTCCTTACAATTGTGTTGTGAAATCCCATCCGTTAAGAAATTTCGTGGATTGTATATATTTGCCACAATTGTTGCCCATGCCAATATACAGTATCACCTTCCTCATTATTAAAGTGGGATAAATTGTGTGGGGGTAAATAAAAGATCGTTTTCCACCAATTTTTGGGAAAAAAAACTCAAAAACAAAGGAGAAAATAAAACCCTCGAAAACCCGAGCGACCCAATGACTTGGGATATATGTGGCTCAAGTATCAGGTCGGGCTAGACATGCTTTCATTTTGGATCAGGTATCCCGACCCATTTACACCCCGACCTATAGAGATGATTAATGTAGGTTATACAATCACATGCAAATATCTATAAAGTCTTGGGATATTGGGTGTATATTCACATTTATGCATGTGATCAACATATTCTCTCTCAATCTCTTTTATTGTTTACGTTTGATGCGATAGTCTTTTAGAATGTTTAATTTAGGAGTTCCTGAACTTTAGGCTAATGTGTAATATGGTCAATGAACTTTTAATTTATTCGATATAGTCCCTAACTTTTTTTTTTTAATGTTCAATATATTCCGTGAATTATATGAAAATATTCAATCAAGACACTTTATTTTATTATTAGCCATTCAACAGTTAGGGAATTGATGAAATTTAAGTTGAGATAATTCTAATTAAAGCACTATAATTTGTGTTGTAAAATATCGCGTTGCAAATATATAATAGAGAAGAGATTTAAGAAGAGAAAGCAAGTGAACACTAGAGATAGTAGCAAGATGAGAGAGTTTTATTTTTGGTATCTCACTGTCGTGTTTCTGTGTGATTGGATATTGTACATCAAAACTAAACTCCTATTTATAGGAGAATAAGAATGTACTTATCATTAATATCAATGTATCGAATGATACATGTACAGGATAAGGGAGACGAACGTTCATTGTATAGGGAGATGTACTTAGAACATTTGATACAAATGTACCATAATAAGTACATTGGATAAGATGAATATAATGAATATTCATTCATGTATTCTATCCATTCATGTATTTCATAACACTTTTTAGTCCATGCATGGTTTTTTAATCTCTTGCATCTTATATAACGTAATTTAGTTGAGAAAAATAGATTTTTGAATCGCTCATAAAAATATAGTGCTATGTTCTCTGATCATTAGTACACATAATCACCCCTCTCTATTCTTTCACGAATTATTGACTTGCAAGAATTAATTTCTACTCATTGATTCGTCAGTCCAGTTTGTGTTTCACTTGCTCTCCTCCTATCAACGTGGGACTCCCACGAACTCTTAATTAGAGGTTTTTCCACTGTCGCTTTCATTGGAACCCGGCGAGATTAGCCGCTAAGATATCAAGATCGTCTAGAAAATCAACATTGAAGAGGGAAAATGAAATTTATTTGCGTGTCCACAAGAACAACGCTTCCCCAATCGGAGTGTGCAGTTCATCCGGTCCCGGGATCCAGCGAGGTTGATTCCCGGAGACGGGCTACAGGGAGAGTTTATTACTGGCAGCCAAAATAACAATGCAAGGAAACGCTATTCATCTCGGAATGAAGAGAGAGGACGAGAGAATCGCGCGTGGTGGATCTCACGCGCTGGCCTGGGCCAACTGGCTGAAGTTCATTGGCGATACGAACCTCAGGTCCCCGGTGAAGAGAGCGATGGCGGCTTTCTGGGCTACGTACTGGGTCGGGTGGAACCAGTCCCAGAACAAGTATTCGCAGCGGTTCGGGCACAACTTGGGGTCTTGCGTGATGTTGCATGGGCCCGCTGCATTCAGAGGCCCACTTCCGCAGCATGCTTCTTCTATGTTCTCGATGCCTAATTGCACATAAGATTTCAGATGAAATCAGAGAAAATTGGTTAAGAGAAATTGATGAAAGAAAGAAAGAAAGAAAGAAAGGACAAGAACTGGCTAAAAAATGGATAGTCATTAAATGCTCACCAAGGACAAGAGGAACGTCCATAAGGGTAGAGGTCATGTTATATGCATCTCCAAGCGAGTATATCATGCCTTGGAGCTGTGAGCTCAGATTTTGTAATAAACCCGAGATTGTCGCATAGAAGGCCTGAGCACTATTGTTCATATCCGTCAAGCAGCCCCGTGACCCTGTCTTTTTCAAGTTCTGGAGCCGCGCGTATGGGCAGCACCCGACTGGAGGGATGCTCACAATCCCGAATTTCCGAGCTCCCAAGTTGTACAAAGCCTGGCATTCTCATTCAAGTCAATATGCAAGGTCGTCCAGAAAGATTAGTACGCCGTTAACATAAGCAGTTGAACCAAAAATAGGGCAACTCGGAGTTATGCTGTATGCGAATATTCTGAAATTGAAGTCTCAAGATTTGCTGTAGGTCTGTCTGATACTGCTCTAGGCTTTTCTCAGACAAGGAGACATTGTCCCTAACAGTTATAGTATCGAGTTGATATCTACCGTCAGGTGGGCTGTGTAGTTAGACTGGAGAGCGGCCATCAGCTCTGGCTGGGACACGGTGGCATTGTCATAAAGGTAGTGATCGAAGATGTCGTTGCTTCCGACACTGATGAAGAAGAGCGAGCTGTTGAAGAACTTGGCACTTTCATTTTGACCCAGTAGCCATGTGATATTGCCCTGAACTGTCGCAAATTGTTGCACTTGTTGCGCCATCGGTATCACTACACCCTGCACATCAGCAAGATCCAGAATACTATTCTCTCAAAACTCGAAACAGGATTTATCTGAGTGTGCGGTAGCGTTAATTAAAGCTCCTTGGTAATGCTTGACTCGGGCTCGGGTTGCCAAGCTCTCCAGTAGCTACTCGAGCCCCACTTTGACTGATCAAAACTAATATTTCGAATAGCAAAGCACATGATACACGCAGCTTTGAGTCGTGGACGACTTTACTAAGTCAAGCTCCAGCTACGAAACTTCAAGTTTGATCGAGGTTCTAGGGGGAATTGATCAAAATTTTCAGACAAGTCGAGCGCTCCAGGAGAGAACTATGCAACTTGACGTGGCTCGACAATCCTCCATACATGGGGAAGAAATTAAAAGGGCATGCAGAGCTCGAAAAATGGAGCAAAAGAATTTGAAATGACTTCCGATAGGTTTGAGAACGCACCCAGGTTCGATTTCCAGTTCCATAAAGAATTCCAGCGCCGCCTGAGGCAAAGTTAACACCTCGAAGTATATTGCTTTGGAAGGTTGAATTATCTTGGACAAGAGCCAGAAAAGGTGGTGGACTTTGCTCGTAGCCCAGCTGCCTCACTAGCAATATCAATTCACAATTATAATCGCGGGACCATTGCATGGTTTAATTCAAATGAAAAAGGATTTCTAGATGAAATTGATTATGACGGGATTAGGAAGACGTAATTTACCTATTAAGTCGGCACTGTTGTATCCGTTACTGAATCTCCCCGTCGGCAGGGAGTAAGGAAAATCGATCCCGTAATAGCGGAAGTTGGCTGTCGCCCCGGAAGGTATATAATTGTTAGTCCCCACGTCGAACGTTGAATCCCCGAATATAAAGACAGGAGGCACGTCGTCCGCTAAAACCGAGACGAGCATCGTGCCGACGGCACACAAAAGGAGCAAGTTCCTAGCGTTGCGAGAAGGCAGTGAAGACAGCAACGGGGAAGACGGTTCGGCCATGTTTCTAGGAGGGCAACTCTTTCGAGTTTCTCGACTCCCGAGAGATCCGAGTGATGATGGGTTCTGTTTCCTGGTACCCTGCAGTGTTATAGAAGTGGGGTTAGGAAGTGAACAAGCAAATAAGGCTTCGAATCCGACCTTCTCGAAACTAACTCAAAAGAAAACAAAAAATAAGATAAAAATTATACACCTGGTAATTCGGCGGAGAGCCCTAGTTTCAAACCGAACATAACATGGTTAGGAACAAAAAATGATCTCTCAAAGGATCTAGGATTATGCCCTTTCTTCATAAAATGAATCGACATGCGAGAAATACATTGAAAGATAGATGTATCAAAATGTAATCGTTCCGACCTTCAAAATCAAATAATTTTTTTTTTCTTTTTCACGGTTTCGTAGCTTTCGATGATATGTTTCTTTGTTTGTAGCTCCTTCGTTTTGGTTTTTAAGAAGAAAGATGACAGCTGGTCGTGAAACCCTGGCCGCAAAATATAATAATACCTTACGAACAACCAAATGATAATGATATAGGTTAAAAGATTGTAACCACGGAGAGTCGTCGCTTTTTCATTATGATCTGGCACATGCATCGTAAACTCCAAGCTCCAAAAATGCTGTTTAACTTTCGTGGATGGAATAAGGACAAAATCTAGTACCTTCATCGGATTTAAATTTGTATGTTTTCATGAAAAATTCCAAAAAGAAAAAGACCCTGCATTTTCCTTGCAGAGATTTTCAGTGGCAAACCAACTAGGGTCTCCTGCCAAGGGAAGTCAATCCACTTTTTTAAAATTCCTATATAAGAATTCCTGTGTGTTTTAGGGTTGCTTTCAAACCCTAGATCTGCTCTCGCCATGGGAACAATCATTGCGAAGTTGGTTAGTTCTGGGACTCAAAATCAGTTTTGCTTAGAAATTAGATGGACGGGGACATTGCTTTAGCTTCGTAGGAGGAATTCGAGGATGATTGTTTTTTCTTTCTTTATTTCTGTCTAATGATAAAATTGTTGTATAAGAACTCGATAGCTCTATTCACATGACATAGAATAACGACTTAGCCTTTAAGAAGGCATGGAGATTATTACTGTAAGTCATGCTTGATGCCATAATATGACGGTTTCTTGAATTTAACTTCGGGTAAATCAAGACATCATATGTGTAACTAGCCATTCGACAGTTGGGGCTAAGATGAAAATGAAGCTGACATAATTTTCGTTCACGTATTATAGCTTCATTTTCAGTCCATGCATCATCTTTTCATCTCTCTCATCTTTTATAGAGTAATTTAGTTGAGAAATTCTTAGTTTATTATTTTTGGAGTACTTTAAAACTCGGTAAATATGCAACGAGACAACAAAGAATAGCCGGGGATTTCGATTGCATAGGAAGTACCAAAACTGATTGGTAAGTTACGTTCTCATGTCTAATTCCAAACTCAATTGACTTTTAGCATTCTATTAGTCCATATCGCTTTACTTGTGCTCTTCGTATCGACGTGGGACTCGCACAAACCCTTAGTCATATGTTTCTCATTGTCTTTTTCATGGAAATCGGCAAAATTTAGTCGCTAGAATATCCAAGATCGTATATGATGGTTTTATTAAAGTGATGGGCCTAAGTTGGCCCATCCGCCCATGTTGGGTCTAAAAGCCCGGTCCACAAGATTAGGGCCCATGGATGGAAGGATATGATGAAAGGGCACGTTTCTTTTCGGAGGGGACGTATATAAGGGAGAAAAGAGAGAGAGGAACGCACCTTTTGGCATAATGTACGTTCCTCCTTTCTATCTCCCTAAAAAATGCTCAAAAACGCTCCAAAAACAAAGAACATTAAGCAAAGAGGCGACGCCATCTTCCCTTCAAGGCCAATTCGTGCCATCGGATCGAATATGACCAGTTTCTCTTCCTCATATCAGCGTTGATGTTTAATTTATGGCTAACAAGGTATGCTCGATTCCGTGGTGTGCTTTAGAATCGGTGATGCATGTGTTTTTCGCGGGCTCGTCTTCTGCACAAGTTTAGGGGTTTGATTTAGTGTCGAATTCGGTTTTTGGGAATCCGACAATCCTAACATTGGTATCAGAGCTGTAGTTCTTGTTTCCCGATCATTTTCCATGTTTTTCCCGACCCCTTTCATGTTTATTGATGATTTCTTATTATTTTTTCGTGAAATTAATCAGCCGACACTGATCGGGGCGAAAAATCCCAACACCCGAGCACTGTTCATCCATTTTTTCAAGTTTCTGTAACTCGAAATTGATTTCTGATGGCGTAGGATAGAAGGGCTCATCGAGACGATCGTGACGAATGGTGGAATGCCGCCAACGGCCGTTGGACGCGCCCCCACGCGCAACCGGAACGAACCGACGTTGCACGCGCCGATTCGCAGGGGAAGGCGCGTGCGTCGCATGCGCACATACGACCGACACGCGCACGTGCGCGTGCGCGGTCGATGGTACGTGCGAGGCACGAGCCGGTCGGTCCGTCCGACCCGGCCCAACCGGCTCAACTAGTCCGACCGACCCGGCGACCCAACCGTTGACTGTTGACTACCGTTGACGACTGTTGACCGTTGACTTCAACCATTGACTGTAGACCAAAAAAAAGGAGGAAAAGAATGTGTTTCTTTTTCAATTAAGTCTATGTGAATTATATGTGATCCCTTATTTGTTCTGCATTTGTTGCAGGAACAATGCCTCTCCTTAGGTTGCGCACACCTATTCGCGCAATTACCGATGAACAAAAGGAAATGCTTTCTAAGTTGATAGTTGAGTTGACTGATCATCGATGGGAGAATGGTGACTTAATTGATCATGTCCTTGAAGTCAACGGGAAAATTCAAAAGGTCATATGGAATGGTTGTCCCATGCCACAGTTTGAGATGGTGCGATTTTTCATTAACACCATTCCATCAGAATGGCAATGAGTGTTGAATCGCATATGGGATATTAACAGAGCTGCTTCATATAGGAAAATTGTGATGGATTTTATAGATGATTATTACTAGATTGATACAAGGGAAAAGATCAAGAAATTGAACAAAAGAGGATCTTTCCCAGTTCGTGTACTGACTTGGTGTTAGATGTAGAGGCTGGTCTTTGTTAAAGTGTGCTTTGTGAATGTCTTATGTAATGTTTACTACCTAATTGTTGTTGATGTAGCAACTGATATGTTAGTTATATTATGTGAAAGCATTATTATTCTATTGGATGTCAAATATTATTTGTTTTATGTTATTATTGGTTACTGTGGGTAGTTCATAGAAGCTTTTGTAACTTCATAGAATTTATTTTGCATAAGACAATTATATTAATGATAGTTTTAAGCTAGGATTTTTGGAGGATGATTGGAAACATAGTGACATTTTGATTCTGAAACCTTACTTGAAATTGTTCATTAATATGATGGATCCGTGCAAAAAGAATGCATAAATGATATGCATTAGTAATTCGTGCATATATGTCTGATGTGTTCAGATCAATGACTTCAGCCATAAAGAGCATAGTTGCCGAGCTGAACAAAAGTGAAAAGCTCAATGGTGATAACTATGAAATATTACACATGAAAATCCAATATGTACTGGAAGAGCAAGAGGCACTAGAAGCTTTTAACTTGACCATGGTAGAACCTGAAGAAGGAAACACTACACAACACAAGAGAGATAAAGAAGCATTTGCTGCATGGAAAATAAAGAACTCTCTTGCTCGCATTACATGGCTGAGCAGCATGGAAAATGACATCATACGAGAGTTTAGGCGTTTTGACAATGCCAAGAAAATGTGGGAAGCATTGACAGCAAGATTTGGTCATACTTCAGTGACTAGATTGAGACAACCCATTATTAGGTTTGACTCTTATAAGAAGCCTCATGGTCAGATCATGAAGCAACATTTTAGAAAAATGTCAAACATAATTAATGAGCTGAAAGATACTGGCCATGTCCTCATTGATGAGCAGCAAGTGCAAGCAGTAATTCGTTCATTGCCTCAGAGTTGGGAGCATATGAAAGTGCACCTGACCCATAATGAAAATATCAAAACCTTTGAGGATGTAGTGCGGCATCTTGAGATGAAAGAGGACCGCTAGTGGGCGGCTAAGCCAGAAGCTGAAATCTATCATGCTGGTTTTAGCTCACATGGAGCTTCGAGCTCCAAGCACAAACGTTCTAACTGGTTTGATAAATGGAAAGGCAAGGAAGCAGGTTTTTTAAGGAAGAAACCTAAGTTTAACCAACATGAAAGAGTAAAGCGTCCTTGAATGAAGAAGCTTACAAGGGTAAAGTGTTACAATTGTGACAAGAAAGGTCACTACGCTTGCGACTGTCGTGAGCCAAAGAAGGTATACACCCCTTGTGCTTTTAAGAACTGTCTATGTATCAAGTTCTGTATTCTTGACTGAGTCTAATCCTTTGTGGACTGTAAATTCAGGAGCGACAGACCATGTAGCGAAGGATAAATGATCATTCGTGGAATTCCAACGAGTACCAACTAGAACTAAGTGGGTCTATGTGGGAAACAACTCTAGAGCTGAAGTGAAAGAAATTGGCACCTGCCAACTGAACATGCATGGTGGACGCATTTTGTTCCTACATGATGTATTGTATGCTTCGGAGATTCGTCGGAATTTAGTGTCTGTTTTAGTGTTGGTCAAGCTAGGTTTTAATATGAACTTCCATAATAGAGGTGTAAATTTGTTTTTGGATACAAATTATTATGGTTGTGGTTATTTTCTGGATGGTTTCATTGTATTAGATATTGACTATGTTAATGCAAATGTTTGTTATTCCCTTCTCACGTCTCCTAATTCATATGATAATGATGTGAATGTGTGGCATGCTAGATTTGGTCATATTGGTCAACAACGTATGAATAGACTAGCCAAAGAGGGCTTGTTGGGCAACATTGAAAAAGTCGATTTGCCCATATGTAAGCATTGCCTAGAAGGGAAAACAATAAGGAAACCATTTGGAAAATGTAAAAGAGCTGAATTTCCTCTGCATTTAATCCATTCTGACGTCTGTGGTCCAATGAATGTAAGAGGAAGGCATGTGGCTATTTATTTCATCACTTTTATAAATGATTATACTCAATTCAGATATGTCTATTTTGATTTCTCATAAATATGAAGCAATAAGTTGTTTCAAAAGGTTTATGAACTTGGTAGAAAATCAATTAGACAAGAAAATAAAAGTATTAAGATCCAATCGATGTCGATAATATTTATCGATGAGTTCAGAAAATTATGTGATAAAAAATGAATAGAAAGATAGTTGTTTATTCCATATATCGTCAACAAAATGGTGTTGCGGAAAGAAGAAACAGAACCCTACTAGAAATGGTTAGGTCCATGATGACGCATGCTAACTTACCTATCACTTTTTGGAGTGATGCGTTGTTAACTGTTGCCTATATACTTAACCGTGTGCCTTCCAAATCAGTTACTTCCACTCCATATGAGTTATGGACAAGTAGAAAACCGGACTTAAGTTTTCTTAAGCCATGGGGTTGTGCTACCTATACTCATAAGTCCTCTCACAAGTTTGGGAAATTGGGTCATAAAGGAAAGAAGAGTATTTTCATAAGATACTCCGACACTCGAAATGATATGTGTTCATAGGTGAGCAGAAAAGTGAGAGTATAACTGAATTTGAATCACAAGATATCACATTCTTAAAGGATGAATTTCCTAAGAAGGGCGAAATAGGGGAATATTACTTCCTATTTGAAACCTTGGATCAAGATAATGATATTAGTGGAGTTCATCCAAGTGGAAGTAATATGAGAAATGACGAATTAAATTCAACTCATTTTCAATTACAATCACATGATGAGATGATATCATCATTATCTAATCTTAGTGGGAGCATCATGGGGAATGATGTGTAAAGTGTACAATCTCTCATATGACGAAGAAGTCGCCAAAGTATTCCCCGTTGACGTTTTGACATTGAAGGGGAAACTTTTATGATTGCTCCATAAGATGAGGATGAGCTAAGAAACATTAATGAGGCTCTGAATTGCCTTAGTAAGGAAAAATGGATTCATGCAATGGAAGAAGAGATTGAGACAATGAAGTCAAACCAAGTTTGGGAATTGGTTGATCTTCCAAAAGGACACAAAGCTATTGGGAACAAGTAGGTTCTCAAAATAAAGCGAAAAGTTAATGGGTCGATAGAAAGGCACAAGGCCCGCATTGTGGCGAAGTGGTATAATCAACATGAATAAATTGATTATGAAGAAACATTTTCTGGCAATAGTGGTTAGTATGGATCTTGAGTTACATCAAATAGATGTAAAGACTGCTTTCATCAATGGAGAATTAGAGGAAGAATATATATGGAACAACTTGCTGGTTTCATTATAGAAGGCTAAGAAGGAAATGTATGTCGACTTTTGAGATCGATATACAGCCTTAAGCAGTCATCAAGACAATGGTATATACGCTTTCATAATGCCATAATGGCGTATAACTTTACAATGATAGATGAGGATTATTGTATATATATCAAAAGATCCAAAGATCAATTTGTGATCATATCATTATATGTTGATGATATACTAATTGCGGGAAGTAATATGGAGTTCGTTAATACTATCAAGAGTTGATTGTTTTCTAACTTTGAGATGAAGGATATGGGTGAGGCTACATACATTCTTGGAGTTAAGATTTCAAGAGATCGTTATCTCTTTCGCAAGAAACATATATAAATAAGGTTCTTGAACGATTTCGTATGCAAGATTGTAAACCCATAGACACTCCTATTGCAAAAGGTGAAAGATTAAGTCATAGACTGTGTCTAAGGACTCCATAAGAGAAGGAATAAATGAAACATGTTCCTTACGTTAGTGCTATTGGGAGCTTGATGTACACTATGATGTGTACAAGACCTGACATATGTTTTGCAGTTAGAATGGTGAGTAGATACCAATCCAACCCAAGTCAAGCACATTGGAAGATCGTTAAGAGAACCTGAGGTATTTAAAGGGAACTGCTGATTACAAGTTGAATTACCAAGGAAAAGATTTGCGACTTGAAGGCTATTCAGATGTTGATGGGGGAGGAGATTTAGATGAAAGAAAATTTACCTCTGGATTTACTTTCTTACTAAACAATGGCGCCATATCATGAAGCAGTAAGAAGCAAACATGTGTAGCCTTATCCACGATGGAAGCTGAGTTCGTGACATTATCAGCAGCGGTATAAGAAAGAGTTTGGTTTAAGAGATTTTTGGATCATTTAGGTGTTATTGAGAAAGCTGCAAATTCATTATTGGTTAACTGTGATAGCTAAGCAGCCATAGCATACACCAAAGATCCAAAATATCATGGCAAGACCAAACATATAGATACCGAGTATAACTTTGTCAAAGATATGGCTGTACGAAAGGATGTGAACTACGCATAGAATGGTAGCAGATCCTATGACAAATTCAATACCTAGATATGTGTTTTGTGGTCATGTAAAATCTCTAGGATTGCGTAGAGTCTAATGTATTGGATATTATAATTTCTCTGAGTTGTTCACATTAATGAACTTGTGTTTTTCATTATTAATGCCTATGAATCTTTGTTTGATCTTTATGCATCTTAATACTCAGTGCATTATATTAAGTTGAGAAAGTATGTCGGACAAATATAAGATTGGCCCACTCACACAGGTAATTGCCTCTATTTACTATGTGATAAATAGAGATGAGACGGTTTTTAAACTTATTATCTAGGTGATAATCGAGAGCTCAAGCTTAAAATATATATGTCGCCTTAACTAAGTGTTAAGATGAGGACATGATATGTACTATGTCAGAAAGTAAAATAACCCACATATTTTACTTTATCTATGATACCAGATTTGAGTTCTGATGAATTTTGTGAATGAGTAGATACGTGAACTCAAGTTAGACATTGGATATGTCTGAACTATCATCTGTACGGTATTGAAAGTGTAGACATACGCTCCATGGGAAATGAGTTAATACTATAACACGTATTTCATACTACGTATGCATGAGACGACCAATAAGAGTAGCAAAAGTTTGATCTCAACATTTATGTCATGTGAGACTCTTGAGGAAAAGAGTTCCTCATTTTTTAGTGCCATCATGACTCTTACTTATTCTCAAGATTTCTATTTAGTGTTTGCTATCTTAGGATGTTGCCAATGGTCATGAGTTGATTCGATCTAATGGGACATTTCTAGAAGAGCAAGCTGAACTGAAATTGAGAGTTTGAAAGAAAGAGAAAGATCGAATTTGGAGAATCACATTCTAAGTTTTGTATTCATTGGTCGACCAATTATATGACTGTCTTTGGGATAATCATAATTGTGAATACAATATATATATATATATATATATATATATATATATATATATATATATAATTGTTTAAAAGAGATCAAGAGAGATATAAATGTGATTGATCGATCTAGGGTACTGCATATTAAATCTACTCAAAGTGTGATGCCCATTATGAGTTGTTATATATTCTTAGCAGATGTATAGCAACGAGCTCTCAAAGTATGCTGGTCGCACGGATTATTCACCGGTACGAATGCTGAAGAGAGGTAAAGAGAATCCTATTCGGTCCACCATGTGCAAGTGGGAAATGATGGTTTTATTAAAGTGATGGGCCTAAGTTGGCCCATCCACCCATGTTGGGCCTAAAAGCCCGGCCCACAAGATTAAGGCCCATGGATGGAGGGATATGATGAATGGGCACGTTTCTTTTTGAATGGGACATATATAAGGGAGAAAAGAGAGGGAGGAACGCACCTTTTGGCATAACGTACGTTCCTCCTTCCTGTCTCCCTCAAAAACGCTCCAAAAACAAAGAACAGTAAGCAAAGAGGCGACGCCATCTTCCCTTCAAGGCCAATTCGTACCATCGGATCGAACATGACCAGTTTCTCTTCTTCATATCGGCGTTGGTGTTTAATTTGCGGCTAACAAGGTACGCTCGATTCCGTGGTGTGCTTTAAGATCGGTGATACATGTGTTTTTCTCGGGCTCGTCTTCCACACAAGTTTAGGGGTTCGATTTAGTGTCGAATCCGGTTTTTGGGAATCCGACAATCCCAACAGTATAGAAATTGACATTGAAGAGGGAACAAACTATGATGAACACGAGGGGGAATTTATTAGTGTGTCCACAAGGACAATGCTTTTGTGACAACAGCTATCCTCATACGATCTCGAGATCCGGTAAGGTTCAATCCCGGAAACAACGGGTGTTTTTATCATTAGCAGCCGAAATACCATGGAAAACATAAAGTAGAAAGGTTTCAAAACGAAGAGAGGAGATAAGAGCGTCGCATATGTCCATCTCATGCACTCGCCTGTGCAAACTGGCTGAAGTTTATTGGTGCTACAAAACTGAGGTCCTCGGTGAATGGAGTGATGGCGGCTAGGCAGGCCGCATACTGAGTCAGGTGGTACAAGTCCCAGAAGAGGTATTCACTGTGATTTAGGCACAGGTTGGGGCTGTTGAGATGTAGCATGGCTTCTCTGCATATGCCCGCTCCCGTAGCTTCGTCAATGTCCTTGATGTCTAATTGCAACATAAGATCCACGATGAACTCAGAACAAATTGGTTAATCAAAAGATAAATGAAAGAAAGAATGAGAAAAATTGTGTAGATGGACATTGATTATATGCTCACCAAAGGTCTCAAGCTCCATAACGATGGAGGTCATGGTCTTTGCATCTCCAAGCGAGTACATCATGCCTTGAGCTCTAAGCTCAGCTTTTGTAATAAAGCCGAGATTGTCGAATAGAAGGCCTGAGCATAATCGTTCAGCTCCATCAGACAGCCCGATCCACTCGTCGTTGAGTTCAGGAGCTGCGTGTAGGGGTAGCACCCGATTGGAGGGATACTCACAATTTGAATTTCCAAGCTCCCAAGTTGTGCAAAGCCTGGGATTCCCATTCCGTTAATAGGCAAACTCGTTAGCATAAGCAGTTGAACAAATCTAATGACTAGCTCCTACTTAATAACTCATGAAATAATTGAGAGCATTCTTTTTCCGGGAAACTCGGGGTTATTCTATATTTGAATGGTCCGAAATTTAAGTTTCAAGATTTACAGGAGATCGGTCTAGGCTTTTCACAGACAAGAAGAAATTGTCCCCAGCAGTAGGGGTATGGAGTCGATATCTACTCAGTTGGGCTGTGTAGTTAGACTCAATGGCGACCATTAGCGCTAGTTGGGACACGGGGGTTTCGTTGCAAGAGTAGCGATCAAATATGTCGTTGCTTCATACGCTGATGAACAAAAGTGTCTTTGCGATGAACTTGGCAATTTTATCTTGACCTAGGAGCTGTGTGATATTGCCTCGAACCGTTGCAAACTGTTGCACTTGTTGTATCATCGATATAACATCATCCTGCACATTAGGAAGATCCATTATTGATTCAGACTGCTTGAACAAGGATTTATTTGAGTACAAGTTAGCGTTAAATAAAGCTTCCCATTAAATGATTGACTCGGGCTCAGCTCACTTGAGTATGATGATTGAGCAACGCCAATATGTGATTTAGCTACTCAAACTCGGTTTGAATTGATCGTAACTGATATTAACTAATATTTTAAATAGTGGAGCACACGATAAGCGCAGCTGCAGTATGCAAACCGCCTTATATAGTCAAGCTTCAGCTACAAAACTTCAAGTTTGATCGACTAGGCTAGATCATGCTCCTTACTTAAATGGCATGGAAGAACTTAAAAAGAATGGAGTGAAAGAATTTAACATGACATTACATAGGTTTGAAATCCAGTTGCATCAAGAATTCCAGCACCGGCTGAGGCAAAGTTAACACCTTGAAGTAAGGTTGATGGGTCTTGGAGAAGAGCCAGAAAGGGCGGTGGACTTTGCTTTGTTACCCAACTGCTACGCTGGTAATTAGGAATTCACGTTTATCAATTGTAGACCATCGCATGACAAATTTCAAAGTGGGAAAGGGTTTCTAGTCGTGAAAGAGGAAGTCGGGAGTTTATCATACACCTATTTCATCAGCGACGTTATATCCATTACTGAATCTTCTCGTCGCCTGGGAGTAGGGAAAATTGATCCTGTTATAAGGGAAGTTCGCTCTTGCCCTGGAAGCTATGTAGTTGTTAGTCTCGACATCGATTGTCGAATCTCTGAATATGAAGACTGGAGGGACCGCCACAGTTGAGATGAGCGTCATGCCAGCAGCCCAAAAAAGAAACAAGAAGACATTCTGGCCATGTCTCTAGCAGGTTTAGCTCTTTCCAGTTTCTGCCGTGGTGATGTGTTTTGTTCATGAAAACTGGATACCCCGCATCACTGTACAAGACTGGCTAGGCAGTGAAGAAGCAGATGTTTCAGCGGGGAGCCCCAGTTCATTAACCCAACATTACATGCGTTTGGAACAAAAGAATGATCTTTCGAAGGTTGTCTAGCATATGCCCTATTGGAAGATATGCGCAAGTTGTACAATATTCTTTGGAATTTAGATTGATATGCCAGATTAATTAATATCAATCTAATATTAGAATTGATTTTGTAATATTCTTTATTTCCTTTTTCTTGTACATGCCTAGTGCTATAATTGTAGAGCATTGTATATTACTTGGATACATAATAAAAAATACAAAATTTTCCCATGTTTTTCCTCATTCTTCCTTGCTTTCTTTCATGGTAACAGAGTGGGCTTCGCTTCTGATTCAGTTTTAGCTTCTGCGCTTCTTCTTTTTTTTTTTTTAATTCCTTGTGGGTACCTTTTTTTGAGGAACACGCTAACCTACAAAACAACATTAGCACTCTGGCGTAGGAATTTCTAACAAAAAAAGGGCAAGTGAAGAAAAGGAACACCTTACCGTCACCATGGCAAAAACCCAACCACCATCCACTGGAGAGCATACCACAAAAGAGGAAATTCAAAACTCTACTGTGAGTTTACCTATTGAAGTCACCAAGTTCCAAGGACAACCAAACGTGGGATCCTTTTTTCCATGGCAACCCGGTCTAGGGCAACCCATTCGAGGCCAATCCACATTGGGTCAGGCCATGGCGGGTCAACCATACCAGTGGGTACCCGTTCCTGTTCAACCCAGTCCATGGTACTATGGGCCAAGCCCAAGTAATCCATGGCCAGGAACCCAAATTTCTGAAGATAATGTCCAACCCAATAATGGCTCGCCAACCATAGATGGGGCAAGCGCAAGTACTTGATCTAAAAATCAAAATGCGGGATCAAGTGGGTCGATTAATCCAGGTATGGGTCCAAATCCTTACCCGACAATAGCACCCGGTTTCTTGCTGTACCCTCTCTCAGCCATTTCCGATCGGCCATAACTGGGTGATCCATTGTACGTATCTACTGCCGATGGACTAGAGATCCGACTCATCAATTAACAAATAAGGGGATTTGATAACTACTCAATTTGGGCATAAGAATTTTGTCTAGCCCTTGTTACTAAAGATAAAGAAGGATTTATCAATAGATCTATTCCTGTTCCGACTGACAAGAGGATGGCGAGACAATGTAAGAAATGAAATCAATTAGTAAGAACGTATTGGGAACTGCATCAATCCAGAAATTGCAGTCGCACTTCCTCCCACAGAAGATTTGAAAAAAATGTGGGATAATATATAGGAAATGTATGGAAAATTGGACTGTGCAAATTTTTTTCCTTGACCCAAGCACTTTCCGAACTAAAACAAGGGAGTATGAGCATCACAACAGTTTTCAACAAGTTATCAGCTCTCTAGAATGAGTTGGGAATAGCGGAGGAGAAGCTCAAAGGACCCGAGGCCACTTTGCAGCAATACAAGGTAATACAATATAGAGAGAAAGTTACTTGGTTTTTGCTCATTTTAAACGATTCTTACCTGACGTTCAGATCTCAGATCTTAGTCATGGAACCATGCCATCGCTCAGCCGTATTTTCCAGTTGGCCGTTCAAGAGGAGAGTCAAAGACTCACATCAATGGAACATGTGAGAGGAGTGGAGACTTTGGCCTTGGTTGCTTGCAGCAAGAAAGGAGAAAGGAACGAGAAAAATCTAGAATGAGGGATGCGGTCAGAGGAGCTAGGGTTTGGGAAAAGTTCACATGTCTTTAAAGGACATAAAATGGATAGTCCAAATTGTGGGGCGCGATCGAACGATTGGAAATGACTCGATTCCTTATTAGGATCGAACGGTGAGCACGCAGCTGGTCTTAAAGGATCCAATGGTCCGCAATTTTCAGTGAGTTCAAAGGCTTATGGGCAAAATATAAAATGGAAAAATAAATTATTTTGCGAATACTGTAGGTGACCCCACCATACCATTAACAATTGCTGGAAATTGCACGGTAAGCCTAGTGAGAAAGGAAAATGGGGGAATGCATCTTCAGTAGCAGCTTATCAGACCACTAGTTTGAATAATAATCAGCCTATCACTCAAGGGCAATATCAACAGCTTATGCTGATATTGCAAAAGATGGACATTTCCAACAAAGGAAGTAACTTCTTAGGTAGTTCTCATTACTTGATAAATTCTATTTCTAGAAATTCTCGGATAATCGGCTTAGGGGCTAGTGATCACATTGTCTGTGATAAGGGCTTCTTTTCCATTATTCATGAAGATTTAAGTAATCCAGTTTCTATCCAACTGCCAAATGGAAGCGTTACCTATGTGACCACTACAGGAATTGTTAACCTTAGCCTTCATATAATCCTAACAAATGTCTTTTATGTTCCAAATTTCCAGTTCAATTTGATTTCTGTGTCTAGGGCCTGCAAGGAAAACTCTTGTTGAATTTTTTTCAATGCTTATATTTGTCTCTTTCAAGCCCTTTCAACTGGGAAACTGATGGGCTTGGTTAATCTTTTTGATGGACTATTTTTTTGGACTAGCATTCCAAGCACTTTAGATTTATCTCAAGTTTCTTCCAATAAGCAATCATTGTGTAATGTCACTACCAATGATAAAAATTTCCTTTTGCGTTCTAGAATGGGCCACAGCACTTTGTTTCCTTATTCTCAATGTCATATCTGCCCACTTGCAAAACAATCACATACACTCTTTGCAGTTAGCAAGAGTTGTTCCACTAGTGTTTTTTCACTAATTCATGTTGATGTGTGGGGATCGTATCATACATCTAATCATGATGGATCACGATATTTCTTTACTATTGTTGACGACTATTCTCAAGCAACATGGATCTTCCTCATGCAAACTAAGGGTTAGGTTCTATCCCACTTAAAGGAATTTATTTCTTTATCAAAGACTCAATTTGGAAAATCTATCTAGCGAATTAGGACATATAATGGAAGAGGATTTCTCAACCATGAAGGCGCGTCATTTCTTTCATCCTATGGCATTTTGCATGAAAGTTTGTGCATATACAGTCCACAACAAAATGGAGTAGTGGAAAGGAAGCATTGACATATTCTGGAAGTGGAACGTGCCTTGAAGTTTTAGGCTTCTATTCCATATAATTTTTGGGGAGATTGCATGATCACGGCGGTCTATTGAATTAATCGGATGCCAACAAAGGTGCTAAACGGATGAAGCTCAGATCAGTCCTCAAAGGAAAACGATCTCGATACTTCTCGAGCTATTTTCTCTGAAGATGATATATCTAAGGATCTTGAATATGTTATGATTGGAAATCCAGGAACCTTCAATGGTGCTTCCACAAGATCTAAGGATGTGACTATTGAAGAAGCCCTAAATCTCATGACGGCACCGCCTATAGAAGAGTCTCAACTATCACGTCCACATCCTCCTCAACGTTCAGGGCGCACCATACGCCCACCAACCTAGACTAAGGATTATGTTTGTGCCACACATAACTCGCTAGGTATTCACTATCCCATCTCATCCTATGTCTTCTTCAATCAATTATCTCCATAACATAGGCAATGTATTAGTTGCATATTTGAAGAATGGGAACCAACTAATTATGATGAAGCATCCATGAATCCACGCTGGCAAAATGCCATGATAGAAGAATTGCAAGCACTAAATGACAACCATACATGGGATCTTGTGACTTTACCTTCCGATCGTAAAGCAATAGGATGCAAATGGGTTTACAAGATAAAGTTTCGGGCCGATGAATCGATTGAATGATGTAAGGCTTGCTTGGTGGCCAAAGGGTTTACGTAGCAAGAAGGATTCGACTATCATGAGACTTTCTCTCTAGTAGCCAAAGATGTCACGATCCGCTCCTTCCTATCGATCACGGCTTTCCAAGATTGGTCATTACACCAAATGGATGTCCACAATGCATTTCTACGTGGCTATTTGGATGAAAAAATTTATATGGAACTTCCTCAGGGTTTATGGAGACAGGGGGAGAACAGATTGTGTTGTCTCTGCAAATCGCTTTATGGTCTTAAACAAGCATTCAAGCAATGGTATGCCAAGTTCGCGAATGCTCTCATAGCAATAGGTTTCAAATAGTCCAAATATGATTACGCTCTTTTTACATGGACAAAAGGTGCATCATCCATATATTTAATGACATACGTTGATGATATACTCATTATGGGCAACGATGCAATTGCCATAAAGAGCTTCAAGAAATACCTGCATTCGACATTCCACATAAAGGACTTGGGATCACCCAAATATTTTCTAGGAGTAGAAATTGCTCAATCAGATCAAGGGATCTCCCTTAGTCAATGAAAATTCGTGTTGGAGATCATATCAAAAACAGGTCTATCGGGAAGCAAACTGGTAGTTGTTCCAATCAAACAAAATGTCAAGCTAACTACGGTAGACCATGATGAAGGAAATCTCCAAGATGATCCTGTCCTCAGAGACTCATCAGGTTATCAAAGGTTGGTAGGAAAGCTCATATATTTGACTATGGCTAGACCATATATATGTTATGCTGTGCAACACTCAGCTAGTTTATACATAAGCCAAAATTGTCGCATATGAATGCCGCCCTAAAAGTTGTTAAGTATTTGAAGAAATGTCCAAAACATGGAATTCTTCTTTCCAAAAAGTGCGACATGGAGATGACGACTTATTGTGATGCTGATTACGCGACTTGTTTGACGAGCAGGAGATTAATTACAGGATTTTGTATCATGCTGGGAAAATCTTTACTTTCTTGGAAGACGAAGAAGCAGCCAATCGTGTCATTATCTTTAGCAGAGGCTAAATACCGAGCTATGGCGAAAACCACCTGTGAAATAGTGTGATCGTGAGGCTTGCTTCAGGACCTTGGGGTGCAAACAAAGGGACCGACCATGTTGTTTTGTGACAATGATGAAGCACTTAAACTTGCGTCCAATCCTATAATGCACAAAAGAATAAAACACATAGAAGTAGACTGTCACTTCACTCGAGAGAAGATTTAAGAGGGGATAATCGAAACAAGAGGAATTGGGACTATAAAATAGCTTGCAGATGTCTTCACCAAAACCCTACGTCAGAGACAACACATATTTACTAAGCAAGCCAAGCGTCTTGAACATCTACAAGCCACCAACTTGAAGGGGAATGTTGGAAGATATCGCAAGTTGTACAATATTCTTTGGGATTTAGATAGATATGCCAGATCAATTACTATCAATCTAATATCGGAATTGATTTTGTAATATTCTTTATTTCCTTTTTTCTTGTACATGCCTAGTGCTATAACTATAGAGCATTGTACATTACTTGGATATAAAATAGCAAATACAAAATTTTTCACGTTTTTCCTCATTCTACCTTACTTTCTTTCATGCCCCTTCTTAAATAAAATCAACCGACTTGTAAACATGCATTGGCAGATGGATACATCCAGATCTAATACCTCATCGGTGACCTTCATGATTAGATAATTCTTTCCTTTTTAGGGTTTTGTAATTGTCTACGAAATGGTTTATATACTTTGCACGCAATCAAATGAAAACTATACAAATCGAAGATTATTGGACTGCGGAGATTAGGCGCCTATTAATTATGTTAGGCATACTTAGCATAAATTCCATTCTCCAACTATGGTCAACGTAAGTCATATAATCACATGAAGATTTTTATAAAGGCTTTTTCATAATGACGACAAAAAGCAAGGTCATTTGGAAATTGACATTGATAATAACGACGATGATGCTGAAGAAGGAGGAGGAGGAGGAGGAGGAGGAGAGGAAGAAGGAGAAGAAGGAGAACAGGAAGGAGGAGGAGGAGGAGAAGAAGGAGAAGGAGAAGAAGGAGGAAGAAGAAGAAGCAGAAAAAGAAGGAGGAGGAAGAAGCATAAGAAGGAGAAGAAGCATAAGGAGGAGGAGAAGGAGGAGAAGGAGAGGGAGAAGAAGAAGGAGAAGGAAGAGAAGAAGAAGGAGGAAGGAGGAGGAGGAGGAGGAAGAAGAAGAAGAAGAAGAAGAAGAAGAAGAAGAAGAATGAGAAGAAGTAGAAGGAGGAAGAAGAAGAATGAGAAGAAGTAGAAGAAGCATAAGAAGAAGAAGAAGAAGCAAAAGAAGAAGGAGAAGGAGGGAGAAGAAGAGGAAGAAGGAGGAGGAGGAGGAGGAGGAGGAGGAGGAGGAGGAGGAGCAGAAGAAGAGGAAGAAGGAGCAGCAGAAGGAGGAGGAGGAGGTGTTATAATTATGATTATAATTATGGTTAATGGATTAACGAATACCAATAAATTAAGATACGTCTTTTTTATTCACGTATCTCTTTTGGATTCATGAATTTCTTAAACTTTTCCGTTCACGTATCTATTGAATTCATAAATTTTCTAGATCCATGTACTTTTTAGTTTATGTATTTATTGAGTTCACGAATCTCTTGAATTCACGTATCTCTGGATTCGTGAATCTCTTGAATTCATATATCTTTTGATTCATGAATTTCGTGGATACATGTGTCTATTTAATTCATGTATCTCTTCTGTACATGAACTAAAAATATCTATAAATAGATGGGAGCATAGAGCTTCATCATGGTTTTTGGTTTTTCCGACTCAATTCCAAAAAGGCTCGGATACACTTTTCTACTCTTCTGAATTTTCTGAGTGTGCTGGTTCAATTGAACGGTTCGACTGAGTTTTGTTTGCATAGTGCTAATCCAAACAGGTTCGAGGTGTTGTATCTTGGGAGGCATAGTTCGTGAATCTGCGGAGCACCATTGGCAGGAACTAATTGCCTTAAGGAGATTCGGATATCCGTACCTCATCTCCAATTTCGTGTTCTGAGTAACAAACAGTTTGTGTTTTCTTTTGGATTATATTTCAACAGGAGGAGAAGAAGCAAAAGCAGAAAAAGGAGGAGGAAGAAGAAGAAGGAGAAGGAGGAGGAGGAGAGGAGGAGGAGAGAGAAGAAGGAAGAGAAGAGGAAGAAGAAGGAGAAGAAGGAAGAGGAGGAGAAGGAGAAGAAGAAGGAGCAGAAGAAGAAGGAGCAGAAGAAGCAGAAGGAGAAGTAGAAGGAGGAGGAGGAGGAGAAGGAGGAGGAGAAGCAGAGGAAGAAGAAGGAGGAGGAGGAGGAGAAGTGGAGGAAGAAGGAGGAGGAGGAGGAGGAGGAGGAGGAGGAGGAGGAAGAAGAAGAGGAAGATAAAGAAGAAGAAGAGGAGGAGGTGGTGGAAAATTCTGGTGCTGAATTACAAGAGAACAAGTTTTATTGGGCTGGCCAGAGCCAGTTGACTGAAGTTTATTGGGGTGACGAAACTCGAGTTTTCGTTGAACAGAGCAAAGGCAGCTAGCCTGGACGCATACTCGGTTGGGTGGTACATGTCCCAGAACAAGAATTCCTTGTGCTTCAAGCACAGGTTCGGGTTGTAATTGATGAAGCAAGCCTTCTTTGCATTCAGCCACCCTTTTCCGCAGCAAGCCTTTTCAATGTTCTTGATGCCTGAAATGATATGATTACCTATGAACCGCATTGAAATCAATTAAAGATATCTAATTCGGGTTCTACACCTTTTGCAACGAGTATAACGACAAGATTGAAATTTTCGGCTATGATAGAGTGAATAGTAATGTAGCTCACCAAAGGAGGAGGGGTCCTTCAACATGGTAGAGGTCATGTAATATGCATTTCTGAGTGAGTATATCATCCCTTGGAGCTTTGAGCTCAGATTTGGCAGTAGGGCCGGGACCGAATAGAAGGCCTGAGCCTAATCGTTCAGCTCTGTCAAGCAACCCGACCCACTCTTCATCAAGTTCTCAAGCCACGCTGCAGGGCGGCACCCGAGCAGAGGGACACCGATGATGCCGAATTTCCAAGCTCCCAAGTTGTATAAGTTCTGGCATTAAGTTGTTGAGAAAAATGAAAAAAAGGCATGGTTAGCAGATGCATCTTGCAAACGATTCGCTCCTGCATAATATTTCGCCGGTATTATTGTAACATCATCTAGCAAATCTATTTTAGGCGAGAGCTTAGTATTGTTCGCATCCTTGCGCCTGCATAAGCTCGATTGAAGAGAAGTTAATCGGAAAGGACCAACACGAGTTAATTCGATATCTACAGTCAACTGCACAATGAAGTTAGACTGCATGGCCGCCATCAGCTGCGGCAGGGACACAGTGGTCCGGTTGTACTGGTGGTGGTCCGGGATTTCGTTGCTTCCGACGCTGATGAAGAAGAGCGAATTGGCTATGAACTCGGCGCTTTTCTCTGGACCCAGCAGCCACGTGATGTTGCCTTGAACCATCGCAAACTGCTGCACTTGCTGCGTCATTGATATGACGTCTTGCTGCACAAATGAAGATCATAGTTAATAATCCAAGAACACAGAAAAGTTCTGCAGAATCTTGAGGTAGAGCAAGGTGAGTACGACTACTTACGTATCATTTTATTGCAGTGTGATCAAGGATTCCAGCTCCGCCTGAGGCTAAGTTAGCACCTTGAAGTAGATTGCTTGGGAAGGTCGATTGGTTCTTGAGAAGACTTGATGGACTCTGCTTGTAACCTAACAGCTTCGCTGGTAATAAGAAAATGCGAAGATGATGATCGTTAATCGTACGGATTTTCGATAGTCTATGAGCAAACCGACAGATCCGGACCATCTCGTACACGCTCGACTCGCTTTAGATGAATAAATCGGCAGAGATGTGGAGATTCATTTAACTAGGCGTAAACTTGTGCGACGGAGCTGAAATCGCCGGAGGGTCACAAAAGTGGCCGGCTCAGAAGCGGCCTGAGCTGGATGGAACTAGTCTCAGAACAGGTACTCCTCCCGGTTTCGGCACGCTCGGCCGTCGGCAAGCATCCAGACTCCACGTTCGCCCTTCGGTCGCCGCAGCAAGCCCATTTCACCTCTTTGATGCCTGCGAAATAATCGATAGTAAAAGATGCGCATTAGAGGACGACTAAGACAGCATTTTTCTTGCTATAATAAGGTACAATTTCTCGTTAATTGATAGATAATCGCCTGGACTTTATCGGTCATCGGATAGTGAAGCAGAAGAAATTGATGGGCCATTTTTGCTGATAAATTTATGAAAGGTGGCAACACCATGATCATCCGGTCCAGGCCGGGACTTGAAGTCGTGCCTAATTTTTTTCCCAAATCCATCCATCCAGTCTGGCAGATCCATGACTTAGGAACTGGAACGGCACTCACCTATTCTTATAAATTGGTTCGGTTTGAGACAGTTTTTGGTTCTTTTGCACAATTCTATTTGCAGCCTCCCTTATCACCACCTTTGCCTTCAAATCCTCATCTTCCCAAATGAATAATGAGTATAGGAAAGAAAGGAAAAAGAAAAAAAAATACAAAAAATATAAAATTTTTGTAAAAAAATTGTAAAAATCATCTATGTCGAGTCGACAATAGCTAACAATTTGTGATTATTTATAATTAAATTAAACAAATTAAAATGTTTAAAATTGAATTGGCCATCATATAATAACTTTTTCATTTTTATATTGTCAATAAAGCTTTCGAGTATTTCACAACAAATTAAGGTCAAAATTAGGAAATTTTAAAAAATAAACAATTCAAAAAGTGAAAGTCGCTTCCAAAGGCGCTCACTTTTAATTTTATATATATGTATGGGACGGGTTTTATTAAAGTTGATCGACACAATGATTGCTAAAAGTAAGGAAATAATGAAGATGCATTCATTGAAAAATTGTTACGTGAATTAATCTCATATGATGACAAAAATTATTAAAAATAATGGAAAAAAGCTACTAAAAACCCCAAATTTTGCCTCAAGTGACAGATTTACCTCGAACTTTATTTTGTGACGCGAAAAACCCCGAAGTTTGCTAACTGTGACACATTTACCCCATTAAGGGTATTTTCGTCTTATTTTTTCTATTTTTTTTTCTTTTTTATTTTTTTCTTCCTCTCTCTTCCCTCCGTCGGCCATGGTGGAGCCAACGGAGGGAAGTCGGCGTCCGGCTAGGGCTGCCCTCGCCGGCGTTGGGCGAGGGTCGCCCTCGCTTGGGCTAGCTAAGGCCGCTCTCGCTGGCATCGGGCGAGGGAGACTGGGTTGGACGAGGGCCTCCCTCGCTCGACGCCGGCAAGGGGTGCCCTAGCCAGATCTGGCGAGGGGTGCTCTCGCTGGCGTCAGGCGAGGGTGCCCTCGCCAGATCTGGGGAGGGAGGCCCTCGCCCGACGCCGACGAGGGCCGCCCTTGCCTGCATCGAGCGAGGGGTGCCCTCGTCGGCGATCTGGTGAGGGATTTGGCGAGGGCACCCTCGCCCGACACCGGCGAGAGTAGCCCTCGCTTGCGTCGGGCGAGGATGCCCTCGCCAGATCTGGCGAGGGAGGCCCTCGCCCGACGCCGACGAGGGCCGCCCTCGTCGAAGCTGGCGGAGGGAATGAAGAAGAAGAAGAAGAAAAAAAAGAAAAAAAGAAAAAAGTTTTTAAAGGTAAAAAAGACCAAAACGTCCTTATAATTTAGGGTCAATGTGTCATATAAATAAAAGTTTAAGATTTTTTGTGTCACAAATAAAAGTTTAAGGTAAATATGTCACAATTAGCAAACTTTAGGGTTTTTCACGTCACAAAATAAAGTTTGGGGTAAATCATCACTCGAGGCAAAATTTGGGGTTTTTAGTGACTTTTTTCCAAAAAAATAATACACCTTTTTTCCCATATTTATATCTAAATAATTTTTGGGAAAAAATAGAAGAAATTTTTAGGCGCGGCCTTAAATATGTAGAAGCTACGAGCGCCACCCCTAAAGAAAAACAGAATTTAAATAATAAGAAAAAGAAAAAAAAAAGAAAAAGAAAATGGCGATGAAAACCAAACGCGAGTTGTCAGCTTCTACCTCCAGCTCCGTCGTTACAGTTTTCTCGCTCGAATCCTCTCTCCTCCCTCCGTCTCGATTCTCGTCGAGCGGCTGCCGCCGCTTCTGCTCCGGCAACTCGCGATCCTCGCGGCGCGATCGCATGCGAAATCTCGCTCTCGGGAGGAGTGGAGCGGACTCCGTTTCCCCGGCGGGAAGGAGAGGCGGACGGCCTCGGGGCGTGACGACCGCGACCTGAACCCCGATCGGCGCTCGAATGCGAGTTCGCGCTGGCTCTTTCGGATGCCGACCGACGGATTGTGCGCGCCCATCGCGGAACTGCGCGATCGGGCGCTGGACCGGTGCTCCCGCTGGTTCCCCTGCCTCGCCGACCCCGGTGAGCTCTGCTTCCATCCCCTTTCGTCGTCGCCGTCGCCATCGCCATCGTTTCTGTTGTTGCTAGGAGTGTTTTGTTTTTTCCGCGAGGGTTCGCGGGGGTTTACTTTCTATGTGGTTTGATTTGGCGAGTTGCGTTTGGCATTTGTGCCGGTTTGATTCACTGCTTGTGATGGTGTGACCTTGCAGTTCGGAGATCTTCGTTGGTGTTGAAGGTGGCTCTGGTGGCGCTGCATCTTGTATATGCGGGCATTCTATTTTTATTTGACGAAGACTTGATCGAGAACACGAGAAGGCAACCGTGGTACGTTGATCACCTCTTCGTTTGTTGTTACCTTCGTGTTGGATAAAGGTTTTAATTAAGGTTTTGCGGTGTGATATGCGGATGTCGCAATTCCGAGTTGACAGGGGATTTGTTGTAGTTTGAAGAAGGATGGAACTTTAGAGCTCTAATTTCAGCTCTGAAAGAATATTCGAGCATTAAATGCAGATTGTTTTTGCAGATGATACATCTTGGGACTGTCTTTAAATTCAATTTGGCCACTGTAGTAGTCTGATTGAATTTGTCCGGGAAAGGGTCGCTTTTACCTGTTAGGGAGTCACTGAAAGGAAATAAGGTTCAGCTTTTTTGGGGATTGAGAGCTTGATTGACAACTCATATTGATGTTTCAAAAATTTAAAACTAAGTCTGCTTATGTTGTAAATATTTGAGATTGTTAAAGGCTATGTGATACACGTCTCTCAAATGCTCAGATAAACTAAGAGTTCAAAGCACCACATCAAGTGAAAAGACCATAGTCAAAAGCCACAAACCTGCAACCACCCCAAACATTCCTTGATTCTTTGGCATAGTTTTTTAGTCCAAATTGGGAAATTATACTATAATAGTAGAATCTCATGGAGTTGGCTTAGTAGTAATGGAAGAGATTATGTGCATGGATTATGTGCACAGAACATTTTGGTCCCCATACCGCCAAGTGCAAACAATCTCATATTTAGGCCTTCCGCTCTGACCTTAGGTTGCACACATGGCCCATGAGATTGGGGTATTTCATGAACTTCAGGTTTACCTACTTAAGGTGGGTTTCTTGTCATTAAAAAAAAAAAAAAAATGATTGTAGATTTCACGCATACTTTGAATTGTTTTGGATGAGAAAATTCCCGTATGAAGCTTAAAATTCATAACCATAGTTGCTGTGACCAATTCTGCTCAAGCAATAAGATGGTCATTTATTTTTTTCACTTGCCATGTCTGGAAGATGTCTACCCATTCGACATCTTAAAATTTCTTTAGATATTGCTTGACAATGAGCATTGAGTCTATAAATGTTTATTCATCTGTGAATAACTTGACTAAAAAAATCAGTTACTTCACATTTCTACTTTTTGTTTCTTATATTGTCAGGTACATTGCCTTGTATTTGCTGCTTTTTGTCGCTGCATTAATCCAATACTTCATCACAGCTGGATCTTCTCCAGGGTAGATGTCAAAACCAAAAGTCTATGTATCGAATGACTTGGAGTAAATGATCTACCCAGGTTTCTTTATAGCTGATGTACTTTCTTCTTTAATGCTTTTAGATATGTCCTTGATGCGATGAAAGCTTACAATGAAGCAAACTCACTGTTTATGAGGAGTCCAACAGCTTCAAAGTAAGGGCTCAGTTCTTCTGGATTTTGTTATTAAACACAAAAACTCATGATTATGTTATTTCATCTCATTTTGCTGCCTGGATATCTTTTTAATGTTTAAGTGAAGACATCCTGCTTCGAGCAAGAATGGTAGCTTGACTGTGACTGTGGATATTAATCAGTCTGGAAGAAACTCTCTTGGAAGTTCTTGGTCAAAGATGGTTATGGAATTTTATCCCCTTGGAACTTCCATAAGGTAGGAAGTTATTTATGACAAAGATATGTGTGTACACTTACTGAAGTAATGTGCTGTGACATATTGTGTTGAGTTCTTCTAGTGTATTCATTCTTCTTTGGCAGTATTATGATTTGGTATACTTCTGTTGAATTCCTCTTAGTTCTAAAATTAGCTTTTATAAAAGGGATCTCTTTTCCCTTCAGGCAATTATTTCTTCTTCCTAACTTCTTTGTCATGATTATGCAGAACTATGACATGCTCGTACTGTAATATTGAGCAGGTGACTGTCTCTTGATTTTATTATTTAGGCTACTGTATATCTGCATATAATCCAGGCATGCTTCCATTAATGCTCTTTGACAATTGCAACAGAACAGGAGCTCCTGTTTTTCTTATAAAATTTGATAGCTTGAACAAAACTTTGATTCCTTGTGATACTTAATTGGGGGGATGTCTTACTGGTAAGAAAGGGGTGATGTTTACTTCTTTGGTATGGACATATCATTGCAAACTCGTATTTCTCTGGACATCCTTTACTTAGGTAAATTGGCTGAGTTGATTAATCAACCACTGACTTTTAGATGACCATATGGTCGGTCAACCCCTGCAGTGATCCAGTTGTCTCTCCTCCCTTTTATGTTATAAGCAAACCAGACACCAAAATTCAATACTTAAACATCATCAGTACATATTTAAATGCTCAGCTCAGCTTTTCTAGATAAGATTCTTGAAGGAATCTGTCTGCATGCATTTTCACAGGACAACAACCTAGCTGTAGTTGGAGAAGCTCAGAGTATTGTGTTGATAACACTGTTGAGCTTTGCCACTCCTATAGCCAATTTCACCTTGATATCACTATTATCTTTTGTTCTTATATGTCAAAACTGTGACAATTTTATGTGTTCTAACTATTAGATAACTTTATCTCTTCTAATTTGGCACTTCATTTTGGTGTCCGTTAGATAACTAATCCTTGGTTAAACTTCACTAAATCCAAATTGCAGCCTCCAAGAGCAAAGCACTGTCATGATTGTGATAAATGTGTTCTTCAATTTGATCACCACTGTGTTTGGCTTGGGACATGCATTGGCCAGGGTAATCACTGTCGTTTTTGGTGAGTTTACATCTCATCCCCAGTGGCTAGTGCTGTAAATAGACATTTCCTTAGCTAGCACATTATTTGTCATGGAACTTTAACAACGGGACATGCACTGAGGCACTGGGAGGATCTGGAAATGGTTCGTTAATATCTTGTGAATTACCATTAAAGCGAAATCAATTATGGCATCAAACAACTGATAGCCTAGCAATGATAGAGAGGTAGCGGCCCCTCTGCAGAATTCATCTCCATCCACAGGGTGGGTCGTTTCCCTTGTTTTTTAGTTATATTCCTAACACTGGCCTTTCAATTTTTATGTTCTTTAAAGACTAACTGAAGCATGCTAAGTAACAAACTGTTTTTTTTTGTGGCTAAATTAACGCATAAAAAACTAGCACAATGAGATATAAGTGACAATCTAACTGAACCATCACCTCTGCTAACAACTTGGGAATGACAAGTTTTTGAGGATAGATTTTCTTCATTAATGACATATCTTTTCTACTGAGCGGTGGTGCTTTATCTTCCCAGGTGGTATATATTTGAAGAGACTGCACTGTGCTTGTGGACTGGCATCTTGTACATTACATACCTGAAGACTAGCATATCTGGGGCTTGGTAAGCGTTTTTCTCTTAAAGACATTTTACTTCATATGGAATGCAAGGGAAATTACTTAATTGAATTGTTACCAAGGGAGCACTGCCCTACTTAGAACCATATGTAAGAGGAAGAATCTGAGGTGCAATATGGAAATGTTGTCTCCCTTAAGCAAAGAGCGTACCAACTGTAACCACCACCTATCTCTTACAACCAAGATTCCTGGTTTCCAAAAGATGTAAAGATTCAAAAGTTCAAAGTGCTCGGTATCATTTATATGCTTCCCCTGCATATGTTAAATAGCTGATATTAGGACCTCTGTGATGGGTGCATTTTTTTTTATTGCTTATTACTGTACTGTCCCTCAGAAGTGAATTGGTTTGTGATGGTGGTTCTTTGATCCGGTGTAACTTGTCTTTTACATTATTATATGTTGTCTGTTAGTGTCTGAGGTCCTTGTTGATTATATTGACAGGTGGAAGGATCTGATAATGATACTACTATTAATTTCTCTGGTGGTTTTATTCATCTTTCTTCTCCTACTACTGCTTTTTCATAGGTATGTGCGGAGTTTGCTATCATTCATCTTTTCAAAAGAATTTGCTTATCCAAGTTTCGCTTTCTTCCTTTATCATCTTTAGTGTGGTCTCTGGTTTCTTTCCTATGAATGGTCACATGTCCAGATTTTGATTGTTGTTTGTCAATGTTACTTGAATTGATGACTTGGGTGCATAAATATTATCCCTGTCATTGAGGTGTTAACGGATAGAAGCCTTCTGACCCTCTTATTTTAGTATCGTATTAGAGAAAATTCTTTCTTCTGGTTGACATATGCTTCAGGAAACTGACTTGTATTATGAGTTGGATAAACTTCATGTACATTTGAATTCGCCGTATTCTGTTGTTATCATTGGTCTGACTGGTTCTGGAAGTCTCTGAATTCTCATTCCATACGAACAACTGAATGACCCAAATGTTTTGTTTGAGATGTTTTTCATATGTTAAGTGGATTCCTACCTGTTAATCAGTACTTAACCTTCTTTACAGCTACCTTGTGCTGACGAATCAGACCACCTATGAACTTGTCAGACGTAGACGCATCCCATACCTCAGGTAAGTCGTTCACTGCTACAGTGTTTTGAAATTTTTGTTGAATCTCCATCCAATGGTTAGAGTAATGGCTAACAGAGGCTTGTTTACAATTCAGTTCACTGAGCAACACTATCTTTTACTCTCAATCGATATGTTGTTTTTTCTTTTAATCTTCCCTACCCTAGTGACATTCTAAACAAAGATGCTTGGCATAAGGTTTCTTTGGTAAAGACAATGTATAATCAAAGATTTATGTGAAGAAAATTTTTAAGGACATGTATGTTAGCCAATTTATGTTCTTCATGTAAGTGTTGAGAAAAACATGTGATGACTATTTGCTTGTGTCCAAATAAGTTGCTGAAAACTCTCTTTGACAAGTCCAATTTCATAGAGAATTGGCTTAGAGTAGCTAAACTTAATTGCCCAATTGTTTAAGGTGCACTAATGATGAATTTAGTGCTCTCTCACCTAGGTCCTCTTTGTGAACTTGCAGAGGACTTCCTGAAAACGTTTTCCCTTTTAGTAAGGGTGTATGCAGAAACTTGTACAGATTCTGTTGTGCTCAAAGCACCATTTACGATATGGAAAGGCTGCCCACAGCTTTTGAAGTTGAAGAGAAGTTGAGGCCATACACTTGCTTGGATGTTCTAACGTGCCGTTGCTGCTAAGCTTTTGACCTATTTGTAATTCTACTCAACTATTTTTCTGTGTGCATATTGTATAGTCCGGGTGCTGGCATTTTCACTGTCAAATTGCTTAGGCTTGTTTGTTGATCTTTAGGTGGTATATAGAAAATACTTTGCGGGGGGATATTTGGCTTTTCTTTCATTTGGCCTTGTAATATTCTCTTGTAGCATCTCGCCAAAGTTGACCAATAGAATGGGGATTGGGGATATTTCATTACAACTTTATCTTGAAAATCAATCCATTCACTTTTCAGTCCTCAAGAAACACAATACAACCACTAATGTGGTTTTTCCTTCCCAACGTTGGCTTCTTGAACAAAAAGCAGCGAAACGCAATACCTGCACACTTAAATGTAGCTATAGCGGAGCACTGTTAAGGCTTTCTAGTGAGGCTTGAAGAAGCTCGCTTCAATGCCAGTGTCTATCACAACGTAAACCCCGGCCTCGATCAGCAGGATGCTCAGCAACATCCCCAGGGTTCCCAAGACCCAGTTGAGCCACCACATTAAACTGTATATCTTCGGTTTCTTCATCTTCAACCACATAAAGCACGGATATGCCAAAGTAACGGGCAGCGCAACCCCTCCAATCAACCCAGCCAAACTCCCCAGAAATGGGATCGCCACTGCCACAAAGAAGAAACCGAATCCGTACATGGCCCGGATCAGCGACCGGAGCCACCATGGGCACGGCCGCTTCTTCCTGCTTGTGTACGTCGACTCCATGTTGTCGAACATGGGCATGCCGTATATTTGGAATGAGCTCAGAGCATTGATTATCACGAACAAGCTAATCATTCCCAGCACAGATCGCGAGACGTTGCGGTAATGGAATTGGTAAAGGGCGGTGAGCATCCCGCCGTTTGCAGGTATCTGTTGAAAGAACACACTTCTACTCATGTTTGACGGTGATAGATTTTAGTTCAATCGAAGTGAAGTCATCCTGCAGTTCAAATTTTTAAAATTCTAGCTCACCAGGTGGCCATAAGCCCAGAAACCACCAATTGCTAGTGGGAACAAGCATATCGCGATGAGTGTATACGAAACCCTCACTCCTTTCCACATTGGCACGTGTGCAGGAAGCTTCTCACTTGATGGCATGGTTGCCTGTATAAATGGAAGGGACAAATTAGTCTTAAGAGGCCTAAAAGCTAGTTTGAGACCAATCAATGAATCTTAACTTAAGCAAAGCTTTTGCAAGAAGTTCAGTACATGGATCTGAGCGAAGCAGTGGCTGACCTGAATCTCAAGTACGAGGTTGTGGCCTCTGAAGGCAAAAGCAATAATCCCAAGCGCATTAAGCACGCTGTTGACATGGTGAAAACGAGACCCGGTTTTGACTGGATCGTAGGACACTCCTGGAAGCCTGCCCTCCGCCACCGACACCGCCCATATGGACGTGCAGTACCCGATGGCCGTTATCGCTCCGATCAGAGAGACTCCGGCGATTGAGTTCAAGTTGGGCAGCTGCGAAAGTGCCACCGCCCCGCAAGTGAAGACAAGGTACCACTCCACCGTCGTCAGTGGTGTCTTTATGGCACACGCGGCAGTCCCGCAGACTATCTGGTAGAAGAGCTTGGACGTGGATCCGCCAATCATGATCAGCGCCACGCAAGTGCCACCTACAGGTAGGCGAGGACATA
Source organism: Eucalyptus victrix (assembly GCA_016097545.1). NCBI lineage: Eukaryota > Viridiplantae > Streptophyta > Magnoliopsida > Myrtales > Myrtaceae > Eucalyptus > Eucalyptus victrix. Next base: position 40,081,610 of record CM027843.1, on the reverse strand, counting down.
TGCATAACGGTTCTGGTCAATCCTGCTGTATCATATGCGGTACATGCCTAGTGATGTCCAAGACCACATCTCTGAGGACGCGATCGATCACTATGCATTGAACTAAACGGATTGGCAAGACAATCGAATATGGGGTTTCTATTTTACGAGACCAATCACTAAACTGTTACCTGATAAGTACATGGTTGGAAATAAGCCAAGCAATTTCCCAAGCCTCTCACCTGTGACAGCGAAAAAGCAAAAGAAACAGACAGAGAACAAGATCATCCTTAGGTCAAACAAAGCAAGTTATTCAATTGAGGCGATTAAGAAGAGACAGCAATGGAAGTATTGAAGCGACGAACCGAAAGCAGCAGTGCAGAGCTGGATGTATCTGCTGTACCGCATCCTGGTTTCTGGGGATTCATGAAGTTGGACTAACAACCAGAGTGTGTAGAGCTGCCATATGAATGCCAATGTCAAGCCTATTATTCCCCATGTCCTGAAAACGCAGATCATTCATCAGCACCATATAAGCCACACGAACAAAAAAGCATGTCTCTGTAGATGAAAATCAACTAAGCTTATGAGGTTATGTAAGAATTTGAGACTTGATTGGTGCTAACGTTATAGTAAAAAAGACTGGATAAAGGTAATGATATACGCTGATACTGCCATGACTATGTCGAACATATGAGGCATAGAGTTTACTGTACAGGCTATGAGCTGTACGAGTCAAGCGTGATAGTGTGGTTGAGCTCGACTTACACTACTCATATGGTCAATAACCATGGAGGGAATCTCAAAGTAAACAAGGAAGCAGCTTGAGCTCATACGCAACATCGATCTAACTTCAAGGTCTTATGGTTTTGGTGGGTGTGTATAATTTACCAGCCAAGTATAGTGAAGGCCACCGGGAGAACCAGCGCTTGAATGCCAATCCCAGAGCACAGAGTGTGAAAAGCAGCATAGTATTCGTTGCCATTCCTCGACTCAGTTATGGGAAGCCAAGCGTCTTGCAGATCGAGCTTCGTGAGGCTAAGCGCCTTCCTTATGGGGCTTCCCAGAGGAGTCAGAAACCTCGGCGTCAGAGACAGTCTCGGCGTTCTCGGTGTTTTAGGGGTTTTGCTAGAGGCTAATCCCTCTGCATTAGGATTGGGATGGGCTGTGGATGGGGTGAACTGGGGGGGCGGGCAAGAGATCGGCGGTGGAGGAGCCGGCCTCGTCGATGACGGCCGCAGCACCGTGGTCGGAGGAGCTGGATTGATCTCACTAGCATCAGCCATCCTGTGATTTGGACCTTTTGGGTGACACTGAGACACTTCCTCGCTTGAGTGCGGGAACCACTGTACGTGAACTTTAAGCCTCGGCCAGGAAAGCGGGTGTTCCAAAAAGGTACAAGTTCAGGGTGATAATGGGTAGAGAACGCCAAAGTGCACCAACAAAAGTGAAAAAGCAATTAGTTTATTTATTTATTTTTGTTAGTTCATTGAAACTTACGTCTGAAACTAAATTGTCCCCTCTCCAACCTCTTGAGAAAGTAGGAATTTGAACCCCTCACTTTCTCCTACCATATTAGAATGGTGGTCACTGAAGTAAACTCCTGTAATTGAAAAAAAAAAATCATTAGTCAACTTGGGTCATATTTTAGAACCATAAAAATTTGTCAAATCATTTAACAAATTAATTCAATGAACTTATATATATATATATATTGACCTAGAGAACCATGTATGTCGCACTTAAGATCTCGTGTAACCAGCGGGATTCGAACTCTTCTCTTCCTTGCAAAAGATCATAGGAGACTTATCCAACTGGGCCACCATAAGTAGTGATAACTTGTCTTAGTATATATATAGTGTGATCCAAAAAAACCCGTAAGCCGACAGCCTGCGAACAAACTCTAAGACTGATACAAACTAGCCACCACACTTACGCCAGTGGATAAGTCACCTTGCGACGCACTAGAGATTTGAACCCCTCCCCTTCGTGAGAGAGAGGAGGCCCAAAGCTAGCAACGCCACTCAGGTGAATGATCTTATCTTAGTATATTTAGTATTTCTTTAAAAGAGAAAATATTTTATAATTATATTGCACCACTGATATACATAAACAAGTCAATCATTGATTTCAGCAACTGTATTTTTATATTCATTTGTGGATGACGCGTAGTATCACTGACATAGAAGATATTTCTTGATAAATACGCATGTGAGATATTTTTCTCTAGAAAGGAAAAAAAAAGGGAAATAAAAGAGAAAATGCCAGTGGGAGATTGATGGGTATGTGATGACAGTTGGTTCTTCTGATGCAGCTCTGGAAATAATGATAGAGTAGGGTAATAGGAGGCTTGTATTAGTTAAGGTGGACCATGCTCAGCTTTGGCTGCTACGTTCTGTCATATTCATCTCATCTAATAATCGCATGGACCCTCGTTTTCATGATGCACTTTAAATATCGAAATGCAAAGAATTGATCTGACGAGCTTATCGTACCTTTTAGGTAAATGACTCGAAGTTTACATTGCGAGTTTCACCAAATGATACAACAAGCGTTAATCATGCAATGATGGAGAACTAGCTATGTACAAATGACCAGGTCAATGCATAGGGGGAGTTACCGTTCATATACAGGGACGAAGGGATGATCTGGGTGCGAAATAGGGTTTTTGTTAATCCAAGCTGTTCACGTGCCAAAGACTTTCGTGTCCAAAAAGCACAACTTTTTCTACGTGAAAGCTACGTAGACCCTATTTGCCATGTCTTTGACATTAAAACTACTCGAACTTCCTAACCGTGTTGACATATTTGCTTGGGTTTGGTGTGGCTTTCCTTTACTTGCTTTTGGATAAAGAGTTAATGCCGAGATAGTCTTTTGTCGCTGTTGTTTATCTAATCGTATTGCTAGTCCATTAATTTTGTTTAAAATCTCTTTCCTTTTGGGTTTAACGGTTAGATGATGCCTAGACCGGCTTTCGCGGACCTCAGCTTGTCCACATACTCTCGACAAGGTTTTCAACCAAGATCACGAAAGAAAGGGGTAAGGAAAGGTTGTAAAATGTCCAAACACGCATGACGACGTCCAGCCGACAATAGTTGCGTAATTTGCTTTCTTCTTTGCATTGACATAGGATACAATGAAATTCCTATGCAAATATCATCTACTTGTCCAATTTGTTCAACTTGCTGTGGGCTTGTCCGTGTCGTGCTATTGCAGGATGACCTGATCAAACTCCAAGCTAAAGAAAATGAATGATCAGAGCAGCCGACAGAACATAGCCTAGGATGCAAGAAGAGCAGTCAAGAATCGACCAAAGTCAGCTCATGGGTTCGCTTCATGAATGGTACCTGCACCGACCACAGCCAAATTTTCAATATGAGCAGTTATGTGTAGCTTTCCTTCTTCACTTCCTTATCATCCAGTTCACACACGGATTGTCAACTCGTGCCCCTCTGATTCCAGTTCATTGAATTGGATTGTAAATCTAATTTGGATCAACTTTGCTAATCACCTTCTTACGGTACATGTCGAACGAATCGTGGCAGATTGTCATTTGTTATCTGGCTGTTTAGGAGATTTACTGATAATCCAAGACAAACCAGTGAAGTTCATTGAATTGGATTGTAAATCTAATTTGGATCAACTTTGCTAATCACCTTCTTACGGTACATGTCGAACGAATCGTGGCAGATTGTCATTTGTTATCTGGCTGTTTAGGAGATTTACTGATAATCCAAGACAAACCAGTGAACAAACGTATAGTATGGATTAAGAACAAACCGTATCAATTTACATCTGTTTAGTGTCCTCGTAATAGAATTGCTGGGTAGACAAGATAGGAAATCATAATCGACAAAAGTGGCATGTGAACGGAGCAACCAAGACTGTATTTCAGATCCATCACTTCACTTCCGGTACTTGAGCGCTTTGAAGCGGGCTGCGAGGTCATCATAATCCGGCGGCAATTTTGGATGAACATGAGGGACAGTATCTCGTGTATCAGATGACGGTGCTAGAGGCGGAGGCCGAGCTGGTGGTGGGCAGGCTTCGCTGGAGGGATCTTCCACCTCTTCATCTTCCTCATAGTCTGATTCGTCGAACTTTATGTCTGAACGTGTGGAGGGAGCATTGTAGCTGTGCCTACGATATGTCTTTCCATCGCCAAGGTGGGTAGAGAGCAAGTCATCGTCTCCTGAAAAACGAAACTTTTCGACACTTACTCCATCTTTAAACTTTGACTCTGGATGAGCAAAACTGACACTGTTGTAGCTGTGCCTTCTATGAGCTCCTCCGGTCTCCACATATGGGGAATAACTTCTCTCCTCATTGTTTGCATAATTTTCGCAATTTGGATGTCCGAATCTTGCCTCCTGATTGTTAGAAAAGCTGGAAAAATCATTTTGCACAAATGAAGTAGGGGATCGGTGAATGTGAGTCGCTTGATTTGGTTCTTTGTTTGCCAGATAGGCAGCAGCTTGCGCAGCAGCAACTGCTTTCCGGGCAGATTCTGCAGCGGCTTCGGCAGCTGATGTGGAGTCCTCATACTGCGAAGTTCCCCTGTTGCCGCCTTTTGGTCTAAGGGGATAGCAACAAAAGAGCAATTGTAAGAACGATTTGTGCTTATGAAAATGATTGAGGAGAAACAAAGTGGGATCCATTTACCTTGCACTATGCTCATTTGGATCAACGGACTGAACCCCCACAGGCTTCACAGGGAAGCTGGCTGCACTAACAAACTTTTGTGGTCCTTCCTGATTAAGAACAGAAGGAAACGGGGAACATAAACAGGTTTTCGAATGAACAGTAAAGTATGAATTTGAGAGAGACAGGTAGAGAGAGCCCACTATTTTCTCCTCAGGAGGCTTTAGAAGCTCCTGTTCAGACTCTGTAGTATCCCATTCAACCTGGTGCTCCTTTGCTATTTCCTTCAATACTTTCATTTTTGTTTCACCAGATGGGGTTCTAACAGAGAGCTTGTCAATTAGCTAAAAAGAATTGATTCGAGTTAGTATTTTGGACAAGATTACACGTATGATGCGCTGCCAATCAACTAAATATCAATGCATTGACCAGAAATAATTAACTTCTTTAACTTTAAAACAACAACATATAGACAAGGAACCACAAGTAAAGATTCAGTCCATTCGAAGTTTTACCATCCGGTTAACACCACAGTTTGGTCGCAACTCAATCGCAGCAGCCACAAAATCTTTGCCATACTTCTTCTCAAAGAGTTTCCTAATTGCAGCCAATTCTGGAATTTCTGAGCACCTCGGTGCTGCAAATATTAAACTTGAAATACCTTCCTTGAGATCTGCTGGGCATTCCCTGCACATATGATCCCCGTCAGGACACAGTAATTGAGGAGCAGAAGTAAATATGCAAACTTGCTTAGTTTTCCGAAGATCAGGCATTTCTTTCACCTTTGCTTTGAAATGATTTGAAGTCTGGCAACAATTAACTCGCAGAAGAGCTCAATGAACTCATTTGCAGCCAAAATATTTTGTTCTCTTAGCACATGCTCAACCTGCAAAGCGAACACATGCAAATGGATTTACACTTATTTACAGTGAAAAATGATGCAACCTACAACCAGATTGTCTCTTCAACAATTTCCACCATTTAGAGACTTAATCATGTACAATAATGCAAGATACATCCACATAAGCAACAACTAGAAACAGTTCCCACCCCTCCTTGACATACACTGCACTGTCAAGAAAGGGCTTCAACAATGACTATGAAATGGTCCAAAAGCTGTGGTATCTCAAAAGATTATCCCAGAACTCCCACATCTTGTCTTTCTCAGTAAAAAGTAACCCAGGTACTGACTGCCAGTAGTGTCTTCTTTCTTTTCTTTTTGCGGGCGACCGGGGGGTGGGGGGGCACGAATTTGGAAAATCTCATAAGCTTGATCTGTTGAGCTTCCACAATGCTCATCATTGCGGTTTCATGCAGAAAGTGATAGCAAATATTATCTTTCTCAATGTCGTCTATACTCACCTCAATCACTCGTTGCATAAAAGAAGTGATAATTGGGATCTTTTACCATAACATGCTTTTATAAGAGTACAAGACACACAAAAATAACGTTAACGCCATTCACATAAGAAGACAACTAACAGAACTCTTCCAACCTAAGATGCACACCCCAGACCCTACAAGTTGAGCTATGCCTAAAATTCTTTTCTGCTTCCCATTTGTTCATTTTAATTCAGACACATTCAACTTCAGCTCAGGTAGCTCACTAGGGACCGCCTTGAGAGCCAATCTGCCATCCCTTAGCCAGGGAATCCAGGAGCCAAATGATTTTTCCAAGTTTATTATAGTAACGTCATTACATCACCGATTCAGTAATCTCTAGACACATTAAGTATCTGCTAAGCCATGCAAGATGAAAAGTTGCACAAGCAGCTAACCAGACCCAAAGGTGCAATCACTACCAAGATACAGACTTCAGTTTCACAAGCTAACGATACACAGATAACCATTATGCCATTTCAAGTTCAGCATTCTCAAAGCATTCTAATTATAAATGAGACGTACACAAACCACTGGAAATTCGAGAGTAACCCTTTTCCCCAAGATCAACACAAACACGAATTCCGTCCAATACAAAAAGCAACAACACCAACTGCCAATGCAATAACCAAAAGCAAAGTGCTGTAGAAGAACCGGATGTACCCGGACACGAGCAGTGGCGTCCTGACCAGACTGGAGGAGCAACGCGATGTCCCGCCTCATCTGCCTCACCACCGCCTGCCTCTTGTTCCGCAGCAGCTTTATCCTCGCCACCGTCATCTTCGCCGCCGTCTTGCTGCTCATTCCCACAAAAACAAGCAACAAAAAAAATCTCCATGAATATAACCCACGAAAACCCATTTGCCACTACCAGAACGTAGAAAAGGAAAAGCGCCCCCCCCCCCGTAAACGATTTCTGGGTTAACTAAAAGTCGACATTTTGAGGCCGAAATCGGGAACCGATCCCCTCTTCCGCATTCGCTCCGCCGCAAGCGACGGCGCGGCCATTTCCTAGCAAGAAGCAGAACGGGAGTGGGGTTTGAGGGAAGGTTTACCATTTGGAGGATTTGAAGCCACCTCCGAAGAGGGCGATGGTGAGCTTCATGAGCTTCTTCGCCTGCGAACCAGCCGCGCTCGCCACCGCCATTGCCCCTCCTCCTCCTCCTCGCTCTTAACGCAGAAGAGAGAGAGAGAGAGAGAGAGAGAGAGAGAGATGAAAAGGCAGGCAGGCACGGCGAGCTGTGAAGCACTTCTTGCTCTGCTGTGGGGAGGACTACGGGAGCGCAGTGCGCAGCGTAACGGTCGGCTCGATCGGCCACCGGGGTCGGTCGATCGGACGGTGGAGGGGCCCCGCGCCGGCCTGGTCGGTCGAGGATTGACGGTGGTGATCGAGGGGGCGTTGCGCTGGCGGATCGGGTGGCGCCGCACTCTTTGGGATTCGGGAAAGTAGCCGTTGGGGGGAGCAGTAAGCACGAGAGCGTGCTCTTGTTATGGCATCCTAGGACGGGCTGTGAGGAGCCGTTGCAACCCTCCATTCCTCGTGGCACACGTGGCACGTGCAGGGCGAGAATTCACGCTGGGGCCCGGCCCATATGGATCCGATCCGCGGCGACCACCGTTGGATGCGGATCTCGCGTGATTAAGGGCCGTGATTGTACTTGCTCCTCCGGACAAGTATATATCTTTGCCTCTCCGGATCCTCCTCTTCCGTAATTGAAAGAGAAAAAGAGAGATGATTTGGATTCCTAGAGAAAAGATGAGAAAGAGGGTGAGAGCTGAGTGAAAAAAGAATAGGTTAGTTCAGTTAAAAATATCATATAATTGAAGTTAACTTCATATCACAACATTAAAAATATCATATAGCTAAAGTTAATCTTCATATTACAAAGAATCTCAACTCGATATTCCTATTCAAATCTATCATGAGGGAGCATTTTACTCAATATCCCTTCAAATGTTTATGTGACAACAATTTTCCTCGTTTAATCTAACACTCTCTATATTAGATCCATCTTGTGGTCGTCTATTATTTTCCACATTTAATATATCTTTCTCAATGCTAGATCCATTTTAAAGTCATTTGTCACATCCATTGGCACGCATATAATTAACAAGATATTGAAAGGAGTACTAATGAAAAGTAAGTTTGGATACCACACACTCTCCATGTCATATCCATTTTGTAGTCGTATGTTATTTTCCACATTGAATCTATTGTTCTTAACACTAGATCCGTTTTGAAATCATTTATCACGTCTTTTGGCATGTATATAACTAATGAGATATTGGACGGAGTACTAACGAAAGATAAGTTTAGGTCAGATACCCATAACTAAATGCCATTCCATAAAGAAACTAAGGGTGTGTTTGTTTATTTCTGTTTTTGTTCCTCGGAACACAAATTTTTGTTCTTTTGTTCTTTTGTTCCTAGGGAACAAACAAAATGTGTTTGTTTACACTTTAGTTCTTGGAAATAGATTTTGAACGAAAACAAGAAGTAGAATAAACTTGTTTCTTATTCCCGAACACTTCCAATAAATACTTTTTTTCTTCACATTTTTCTTCTTCTTTTTTCTCTTGCTTTTCTTTTTCTTTTTCTTCCTTTTGTCGGTCACCGCCTTGGCCATGGGCGGCGCCAAAGAACCGGCTAGATGAGGGCCGGTGACCTTGCCGGAGTGTCGCTGGCCCTTAGGGAGGCCGAGCCATGGCGAGGCTTGTCGGCCCGAGCTTTGTTGTGGTCGCGCGAGGCTCGGCCTCGCCATGGGCTGGGTAAGGCCGAGCCAAGACAAGGCTCATTAGCTCAAGCCTCACGCGACCATGGTGAGGCTCGACCTCCCTAGCCAGCACAAGGCCAAGGCAAGGCCAACCTCGAGTCACCTGGGCGAGGCCGAGCCTCACCGGTGGCCTAGGGAGACTCACCTAGCCAGCGGTGATCTTGCCAGGCCACTGGCGAGGCTCGCCGAGGCCAGGCTAGCCTTGGACGAGCTCACCGGACGTTGCCTAGCCGATCCTTAGCCATCGTCGTGGTTGGCAACCACCAAAGAGAAAAAGAAAAAAAAAAAATGAAAAATATAATAAAAATATTTAAAAAAAAAAATATACAAATTTACCAAAAGCGTTTCTATTTCGGGTAGAAACTTTTACGGTTACCAAATGTGTTTTTATACTCAAAAATTGTTTCTTGGAATATAAACAAAACTTTGTTGGTGCGCAATTGATCTTTCTTGTTTTCTAGATTTGGCTTTACTTTTTCAGTATTCTTGTTCTATTCTGTTATGTTTTGTCACAAAAACTCCCTACTTCTTATGTATCCTTTTGAACAATGAATAAAATTTTCTTTCAACAAAAAATAAAAATAAAAATTACAATAGTTGGTAGCGTGAGGGATAAAACAAGCATTAAACTTTTTGTGAATTAACATGGGAAAAGTATCAAAAAAATCTTAAACATATTGCACTTGTATCAATTCAATCATAAGTTCTTAATTGTACCAATTGAATTATAAATCTTTTGAGATTTGCCAATATAGTCTATCCATCTAGTTTTAGCTGGAAATCGCTAATATAATGGCCATCCTATATTGCACGACCAACGTTGATACATACAAAAATTATAATTTTTTTAATATTTCTTTTTTGAAAATTCATTATTTTCATATTATTTTTTTCCTTTTTTTTTTTATAACAACTATGGGCTAACGAGGGCGTCACAACCCTTGTTAGCCAACAAGCAAAGGTCGTAGCCCTCGCTTGGATCTAGATGAGAGCCTAACACCTTTGCTTGTGGCCAACAAGGGTTGAAGGTTCTGGCCAGCAACCTCCCTTGTGGCCAACAACCTCTTTAGTTCATTATTTGGGAGAAAAAAGGAAAGGAAAAAAAAAAAGAAAAAAAGTAATAAAAATTCAAAAAATTTTAAAAATTATTCACATCATTGTTAACCGTACCATGTAGAATTGATAGCATTCATGTTAGTGATTTTAGGAAAAAAAAAAATTAGTTGGATGGAATGCCTTAGCAAATTGTCAAAAGATTTAGGATTCAATTAAAATAATTAAAAGATTTGTGACTGAATTGCACAAATGCAATAAGTTGAGGACTTTTTTTTTGTACTTTTCCCAATATACAAGTTCTAAAAAGGTTATATTCAAGGTAAACACAACACAAATATGCTATTTAAATGTATGGGTAAGTCAATATCATGCTTTGTAAGTTTGACATAAACTGTTGACACCTAATTTAGATTCAATTTTTAGAAAATAAAAGATTAGGGAGAAATTTTGAAAAGAAATTTTGAATTCAAAATAATTCAACAGCCGGATTTTGGAGCCATTTCTTTGTTGGAGAAGTTGAGCGAAAATCTCCACCGGCGAAACAAACTAGAATTTTCGCTTTATAAATAGAGGGTCCTTCTTCACCTTTCGGGAGGAGGAATTCGAAAAAAAACTTAGAGCAAAATTCTATCGTTTAGGGGGGCTCCTTCGTTTGGTTTGCAGAAAAGTAAAAGTGAGAGAGACAGGTGAGAGAGAGTGTCAGAAGAGAAAAAGGTAGAAAATTAATGGGGGAAGTCTTCGGTAGAGGGTGAGAGAGACAAGTGAGAGAGAGAGAGTGTCAGGTCAAAGAGAAAAAGAAGTGAAAAAGTGGAAGAAAGTCAGAACGTGAGAGAAAAAGCGAAGAGAGAGGGGAAGTCATCGTGAATAGGAGGGGAAAAGTACTGCAACAACAGTGAAAAAGGAAAAGCAGCGTGTGACAGTAAAAAAAATTACTGTTCTTCTTCAACCTTTCGCTCGCAACGCCTTCCCCACGCCGACGTAGCCACCGGTCTCCCCGCGAACTTCACCAAGACGACCCGACGTGCACACCTCGCGCACCGACGCTTCCCCGCAACCCGCCGATCTCGCTCCCCCGACGTCTTGCCGAGCTGCGACCGCCGCGCCACCCCGAATCCTCTGTTGTAGCACACCGGTGACCCGCGAGCCCTCCTCGCCGACCCAGCCGCCGAACGCCTCGCCTCTCCACTCCCCCCGCGACGCCAGACCTGCGCTCGACGCCATCACCTCCCAGCCGCGACGAAGCTTCTGTTTCTGCAGACACCGACGGCTTGGTATTTCTGTCTCACCGCCGTTTGCCCGTAGCAGCTGCCGAATTTGCCGGTGACCTCTACCCGCGACGATTGACGCCGCGCCTTGGCGACTCGCACCCGACGCTGCGCCCTCCTCCGAACCGACGCCCGTGACCTGCCGTGATCTGCAGTGCCCATCACCGCACGCCTTTGCCCCTTTTGCAGGTTGCCATGCTGCCCTCCGACCCAGCCGCCGAATTTCTCGCCGTGCTGCCCTCCCGGGCGACACCCGACGCCACCGCCTCGAGCTCCTGCTGCCGCCGCTCCTGATCCGAGCCTGCTGCCGTGCTCTCGATCTACCTGTTGCCTCCCCTGTTTCTGTTGCAGGGCCTTAGGTAGTTTATTTTTTTATTTTTTTATACTTATTTCATGATACGTTAGCTTATTTTTAAGTCTCATTATTTGAATTGTAGTATTGTATGTTAATTATTTGTATTGTTTAGACATTATCCTTAAGGCTTTATCCAAGATTTTTGTAATAATTAGTTTGATCCGAGAGACATCGGATCATTCTTTTAATTACATTAATTTTGGGCTTCTTGATGAAATTTTAATTGTTAAATCATAATAATTATTTAATTTGGTCCATAAGACTTCAGACTAGATTATTTAATTATTTTGAGTTATTGTGATGATTAGGGTTAAAATAATTGTTAATTTAACCTGTGAGACAACAGGTTATTTTTTCAATTATTTTGATCCTTTATTTAGTGGCTATATTAATTGTTTAGATTTAACCCTAATTTAGTAATTATTCAACCTAAAAAAAAACTAAAAAGAAACTAAAAAAATCAAAATATTTAAAAAAAATTGCATAAGCATATAGGACATTAGGGTTTAATATAATAGACACGTAGTTTAATTAATCAAATTTTTAGGATTATGTTTCTAGGATTGCATTTTTAGATAATATTTTTTAGGACTGCATTTTTAGATATTTTAAAAGAAATAAGTTAGGATTAGACTTAAATAGCTTTTTTTAGAGTCTTAGATATAATTGGCACATTTTCATATTCTCAATTTAAAAAAAAAAAAAAATAGTTTTCTAAGACGAATAGGGTTTAAGTCAAATTAATCCCAAAAATGGATTAGAAAATTACTTTAGATAGCTTGAGAAGGGTTTTTATTAGTTTGAATTTCAATAAAAAAATATACAAAAATACAAAAAATTAGGTGCATGTTAATTAGTTGCATAATATGATCATTTAATTAGAATTTATTAGTAAAGTTAGGTCATAAGGTGCATAATAACTAGTTCGCATAATAGACCCATTTAATTAGAATTTCCACATTAATAAGATTAAGTCATTTAGTGTTAAAATGCATTTTATAAAAGAATTCTAATTTTTAAGAAAATCCAAAAAAAATGAGTGCTTGCTTTATTGATGCAATTTATTTACTTGAATATTTTAAATAATGGATGAGCACCCGTGTGGTCACCACATTTGCATGATAGTAACTTAGGTTAAAATAAATCAGCTGCTTGCAAAAAAAAAACATTTTGAAAAAATTAAGAAGAAATGGTACCAAAAGGGCATTAGAAAATTCTAGTGTAACCAAGTCCCCGTACCCTTAGTCTCTGGTTCATAGGAGTAAAATAAATCTCCCTTTATTTTACTTAAGTGTCTAATCGACCTACCATAAACCGATTAGTGGCGACTCCTAATTAATAACATCTTGCATGTTAGATGTTTGAATTTTAAGTCGCGAATTGGTATGGGCTTGGGAGAGCCTGGGCTAAGTCTAACAGCTTGGTAGTCCATTAACCTAGTTTTAGGTGGTGAACCCGAAAAAAATTAGGTAGCGACAGTTTGGCGACTCCACTGGGGACTTGTATTAAAACACTTAGTGGACTTAGGCCAATTTTCTTGTTTCTTTTTTTTTTTTTAAATATATATATTTTGTTTGGCAGCATGGATACCAGGTATGTCCCTGATTGAAGTGTTAAATGTTTTTGCAGATGGGAGATATAAGGGGAGTAGTCTTTGTTAACTCCTGTCTTGCAGGTTGGAGTAAGGATGAATGATTGAATTAAAATTATAGAAGTGTTGTTTGTATTTAAACTGTTGTGCATGTTTTATTGATTTTAGCACTACACTATTGCACACACAACCTGCTGCCAGACCTGGGCTGCGATAGGATTCCTAGGATGGTGTTGAGAAGGATACTTCCTTTAAAGCGAGACTGCTATATAAAGGTTGACCTTCTCTTCCCCGAAAGTTCTTCATGGTGTCGAATGTGCTTGTCCATATCCGCGAGACTAACGTAATTATTGGATATTCCATTCGAACGAGCGGAGTTAGGGGACTGACACGTTAATGCGAGACCGCAACGGTCGATCATCCTCTTAGCTCCACTTTGTTAAGCCGTTTAGACAAAATCGAGCCTCACTTTTCATGTGTGTGTGATTGTCATCTATTTCCGGTGAAAGTAAGTTGTTTAAATTATTTGCAATTTATTTACTTCATTGTAATTTTTTTCGGTCCATGACAATTAGGTTTCGTCGTCAGTCTTATTTTATATGCAATGGGGAAAACCGACGTACAATTCATTTCCACTCCCAAAAAAGAGCTCAAGAGGTGGTTGGATCAATTAGATCAAGATGGTCAGAGATATGTGAAAGCTAGGATCGCCCGACTTCTTCCGTTGTTAGAAATCAACATCCATTCTAGTGTTATACAGGCGTTGCCTCACTTCTGGTGTCCACAGACTTCCATCTTTGTGTTTGGTGAGTTCGAATTGACTCCAACGCTCGAAGAATATAGTATTGCCATTGGAATGCCCCTGGACAAGGAACTTGTTAGGCCTCCTATTGGTATAGATTCTATCTCTGAATTATCTCAATTTTTAAAAATCGAAGCCGAAAGAGTAAGGAAAGTCGTCAAAGCTAACTGTTTTGCATGTCCATTTTCATTCTTAGAAAAATGTTTTGCAGACCAATCAATGATTTCAAAAGCCAGGATTTTCATGTTAGCATTTTTTGGGCTAATCGTTTTTCCTTATCGAAAAAATGCCATTAATCCTGCAATTTCATGGGTGGTTAATCGGGTTTGTGACGGGCTAAATTATGTGAATATGATTTTAGCTGAAACATTTTTGTCATTAACCCGTTTCAAACAAAATGAGGAAAGGACAATGCGTGCCCTCCCTGAACTTTTGCAAATATGGTTTTTCTCCCACATAAGAGGGTTTGGGCATCTTATAAAACAATTTAGGATAGACGATTCTCGACATCCCATACAAAAATTTGCCGTTCTAGAACGTTTTTCCCCACATAAACAATATGCCCGTTGGATTAATTTTTTGAAAAACCCTAATCCTAAGGCATTCTTATGGCATACTAAATGGCTCCACATTGAGGAAGCTCGCTTTTCGCACAAACATGATGGACCAATCCCGCTGCTGGGCCTTTCCGGTGCTACTTCCTATTATCCACATAGAGTGGCCCGTCAGTACAAAGCTCTTCAAGAAATTCCTCCACCTCTCAGGACAGATTTGTTCTAAGTTTGTTTCATTCGAAAGGATTATGACTACTTCAATGAGATCCAGGAGATCATTACTACATGGAGCGAATGTTATCCAGAGAAGATTTTGGTGCCCATGAGACTGAAGGGTGAGGAGGAGATTCACCATGCATCGGCATTCTACATCCAACAACACCGGATTCCTGCTGCTTTGCGTCCAGTAGTCCCTGATGTGACCGAGAAGCCCACCCAACGAGCACAAATTGAGCATCTTAAGCGGAAAGTGGAAATGCTCGAAGCTGAAAATAACAAGTTTCGCAAGGCGTTGGGTTCCCGAAAGCATATAAAATGAGATATTTTGTTTTCTTAGTTCAATGTCTAGAGACTTTTATTTCAGTTCAGTGTTTTCAGTTTTTAGTTTGATGTTTAGGGACTTGAATTTCAATTCTTAGTTTAATGTTAGGAAGTTTGGTTCAATGTTTAAAATAAATCTTGAATAAAATCAAGCGATTAGATCATTGTCATGGGCCAATCTCATTTATTATAATACTCACTATATTTTTTTTCTTAGGTAACAACACGGCTCATCCAAGATCACCAATCCGTACTCGTTCTAGAGCAACAATGGCTGATAACACCGAACAAGTGCGTGTTGCCGAACAAGCTCGTATCGCCACCCTCGAAACGGAAATGAAGCAAGTCTTGAATGTTCTTGAGCAGCTTTCTAAGCAAATCGATTCTCTTCAAGCAAACACTGCTCCACCAGCTCCGCAAGTCGAAGTGGTGTTACCACAACATACTCCTGTGGTTGATCCAAAAGATAAAGGCAAGAATACGATTGCAGTTGGGCCATCAAGCTCTAAGGATGTCTCAAGGGAGAAAACTACTGACGTGCCTCAAATTGTTGTTGATGAGGAGGTACAAGTGATACACTTAGCTGTACCAAAGACAGAACAAGAAAAACGCATGGCAAAGATCGAGGAGAAACTCAAGCAGCTGCAGGGTTCGTTTATCCAAGGCCCAACTGATTTGTCCCACTATGCAAAGGTCAAGATGACGAAGAAGTTCAAAATGCTGGACTTTGAAAAGTATGATGGCACCTCTTGCCCGAAGATCCATTTGCAGACATATGTGGTCAGGATGACCCAATATGTTGATAACATCCCCTTAATGATTCAACAATTTCAGGCAAGCTTGACAGGACCGGCATTACAGTGGTACATTATGAAGAAAATTAATCTTCTGGAGACTTGGGAGGATTTGACCGATGCCTTTTTCAAGCAATATAAGTATAATATTGATGTCACTCCATCTCGAGAGGATTTACTTCGCACTGAGAAGAAGAGGACGGAATCTTTCAAGGCATATGTCACGAGATGGAGGACCATAGCTGCTCAGATTACGCCGGAGCCGACAGAAAAGGAGCTGATGGATTTGTTCATGAAGACACTCCCGCCTGAATATCGAAACCGAATGTTGGGATCGACTGTCGAGTCGTTCAATCAGCTAATCCCTGTTGGCGAACGAATTGAAGTAGCATTGCGTGATGGATGGGCGTCAGATCAAACCAGCTCGTATAGGAGAGTCTCAGTGAAGAAGGATAAGGAGCCTGTAGCGGAAATTAATGCAGCTTATGTTCAACCCCCTCGCCCCGTCTTGAACACTCAACAGGGAGGAGCGCGACCATTCTACAGCCAGCAGAAGAGCTCTTCCAAGCGTCAATTTACGCCTCTTCCTAAACCATTGTCTAAAATCTTGCCAACCCTTCAGAAGAAAGGATTACTCGCTAAGGAGCCTAAGCGACCTAATCCTGAGCGTTTCCCCAACTACGATCCTTCTAAGACATGTGCTTACCATATGGGGGAGGCAGGACATTCTGTTGATGATTGCTATACACTGCGACACAAAATCCAAAATCTGTTGGATGCCAAGGTGGTTTCATTCCGTGATGCACAGCCAAACATCCAGAATAATCCACTCCCTGATCACCCAGAAGCTGTAAACACCATTTTCAGTTTTGATGCTGGTCGAATGAGGAGCTTGAAAGTACATGTGAACGATGTTTATAATGGTTTAGTTCGAGCTGGATACTACTTAGATATAGAGGAGCCTACTGTGTCTCAGAAGGTACAAAGAGTTAAGGCAATGTCCAAGAAGGGAGTGATTGTCTACGCGGATCCTGCTGACACCGTTTCAACTATCACTCCAATCATTATTGATCTGGAAGAGGAGTCTTCTGATTTTGAAGATGAGTTTGCTAGTTTAAACATTGGATCTAATGATCCCCTAGCTTTTGACATGCCACCGTTGGAAGATGCGTCGGATGAAGATGGACTAATCATCAATGATGTGCCACCACCAGATGATGAAGAATTGATTCTTGATGTTACGCAACCTTATGCTTACACAAGTAATAAGGCGGTACCATGGTGTTATGATGCAGAGATAGATGTGGTCACTCGATCGGGATGCACTTACGCTCAAGCCAACTCACAACCCGTTAAGCCAGTCACTGATGAGGAGGCTAAAGAATTCTTAGCGGTAATTAAGGCAAGCGAGTATAGCGTAGTGGACCAACTTCATAAAATGCCGGCACAAGTCTCCATATTAGAGTTACTTTTGACATCGGAGAAACATCAAAAAGCCTTGATGAAAGTCCTTAACGAAGTACATGTCCCAGAGTCCATTGAACCTGAGAAATTGGGGGAATTCGTGGGGGGCATTTTGTTAAACGACCAGATTACTTTCTCAGATGATGAAATCCCAGATGAAGGGAGAGGACACGGCAAAGCCCTTTATATCTCAACCAAGTGTCGAAATATAAGTTTAGGTCAGATACCCATAACTAAATGCCATTCCATAAAGAAACTAAGGGTGTGTTTGTTTATTTCTGTTTTTGTTCCTCGGAACACAAATTTTTGTTCTTTTGTTCTTTTGTTCCGGGGAACAAACAGAAATGTGTTTGTTTACACTTTAGTTCTTGGAAATAGATTTTGAACAGAAACAAGAAGTAGAATAAACTTGTTTCTTATTCCCGGGGACACTTCCAATAAATACTTTTTTTCTTCACATTTTTCTTCTTCTTTTTTCTCTTGCTTTTCTTTTTCTTCTTCTTCCTTTTGTCGGTCACCAGCCTTGGCCATGGCTAGCGCCAGCAACCGGCTAGATGAGGGTCGGTGACCTTGCCGGAGTGTCGCCGGCCCTTAGGGAGGCCGAGCCATGGCGAGGCTTGTCGGCCCGAGCTTTGTTGTGGTCGCGCAAGGCTCGGCCTCGCCATGGGCTGGGTAAGGCCGAGCCAAGACAAGGCTCATTAGCTCAAGCCTCACGCGACCATGGTGAGGCTCGACCTCCCTAGCCAGCACAAGGCCAAGCCTCGCTAGGCCAAGGCAAGGCCAACCTCGAGTCACCTGGGCGAGGCCGAGCCTCACCGGTGGCCTAGGGAGACTCACCTAGCCAGCGGTGATCTTGCCAGGCCACTGGCGAGGCTCGCCGAGGCCAGGCTAGCCTTCGACGAGCTCACCGGACGTTGCCTAGCCGATTCTTAGCCATCTTCGTGGTTGGCAACCAGCCAAAGAGAAAAAGAAAAAAAAATGAAAAATATAATAAAAATATTTTTAAAAAAAATTATACAAATTTACCAAAAGCGTTTCTATTTCTGGAGTAGAAACTTTTTACGGTTACCAAATGTGTTTTTATACTCAAAAATTGTTTTTTGGAATATAAACAAAATTTTTTTTATTCCTATTCAAAAATTGTTTCACGAAAACAAACGTTACCAAACGCACCCTAACTTGGGATTTTCCCCCGAAACTAACCCATAAAGAATGAGATGAGGCGAGAGAATTGAGGATTTGGGATTTTCAATTTATGTTTCACTTTTCGTATTTGAATTTTATCTTAGAATAAATTTCCACACAAGTGCATTTGATTAAGCATTCCCAAGGGGCTTTCAACCTCCAAAACCCCTTGGGAAAATGTTAGACTGTTTGGCAATTATTTTGAAAAAGCTTTCACTCGAAAGTTAGTATTGGGAAGATTGAAAGCCTATTAGCATTGGATTTTCAGTATTTAGCCAAATGTTGAACTCATTTTTTTTTTTTCAAAACTACCCTTACCAATTCTTCAAATTTCCAATTTTATTTCTCATTATTATTTTTATTTAAAAAGGACTAAACCTTTGTTGGTCCCGCGAAGGGCTATTGCTGCTTTTGGTTTGGCTTTGGAAATAGGCCTTGAGGAAAAACAATTACCTTTGACCTAGAGGGCTTTAAGAAAATGTAAATTGCATATGGTAAAAAATTATTTCCAAAACTATTTTGGCATAAAGAGTGTTTGGCAAATCTTTTTTTTTTTTTTATAAAGGGATTTTGGGTTTAATTTTTCTTTTTTATTAAAAATTATCAAACTCTTTGTCAACTCTAGTGAATGTGAGGGTAATTTTGGAATAATGAGGTTTAAACCTTAAAATTAAAGAATTTATGGGCATAGTTTTGGAACGGCCTTTGCATTTACCTAAAGCCTTTATGCTAAATTAATTTGTATTTCCCTAATAGGCTTTCAAAATGTTGAACAAATGCACAAATCATATGTCAAGCCAACATAAAATCACAAACCCACCAAGTGACTTTCCAATTCATTGAGATTCAAAAAGTTCTCTCTCTCTCTCTCTCTCTCTCTCTCTCTCTCTCTCTCTCTTTTGTCCATCGTCTTCTTCAACTTTCAATCATAAGGATGGTTTAAGCTAATCTCACCTTCCCCTCCCTATTTTGTTGATTTTGTTTGTATTTTATTGTTCTTTTCTTACTTTTTCTTCTCTTTGATTTAGAGTCAGGAACTATCTTCTTCCAATTTAATTCTCGATTTGAAAGTTTAAACTCTCCCCATTTACTTCTAATATTGAGTGATATCCTCTCCCAATCTAGATTTGACAATTTAATAAATATGTTTTTGGAAATTTGATATTCCTCTATTCTGTTCATGGACAAATTATTTGCCTTTAACTTTAATGATAATCACAAAAGCTTAGGCATATTCAATGAAAATTTGCTCCTCCACATGTATGATATATTTTTGTTCAATCTAGTTTGATTGTTTCATAATGGCAATGGTGTAAAGGAAGTTAAACCTAGGAGTGAGCATCAGTCCAAGGTCAACTCCTGAGAGTTCTAGGTCAGTCCAATCTAGACCAACCCTGACTATATATATATCTGTGTGTGTGTGTGTATTACTTATAATTTTTTTATATAGAGAAAACCTTAAAACAAATAGTGTTAACAATATTAAACAGTTTTTTAGTGAGGAGTTTAAGTGATTTTATATTGTTCTTTAATAACTTAGATTTCTTTAATGTCTTTTACGACGTCAATAGTCATAATTTATGAAGGAGAAAATGTTTTTGTATAGAGTTCTCACAGCGTTCAAAAATGTATAAACAGCTCCTTATGACATCATCCTCTAGTATTCGTTCTCTTCTGTCTTATTTTTCTTCTTAGTCTTTAATTTGCCAAAATCAAAAAAAAAAAAATTCTTTGCTCATCACTTGACACTCACCTTGCTCGCTTTGGATCACTCGTGCTGCTCACCGTTTGATGCTTGCTTGGCTTGTTGCTTCCTGCTCGACATTTGATGCTCATTCTGTTCGATGCTCACCTCACTTGACCTTCACCACTTGCCTTTCTTAGCTGACCTCGCTTATCATCGAACCCATTGAGTTAGTATACTCCTCGGTTGCCCTTTTAGGAAGTATAAAAAATGAAATAAAAAATTATTGGTTGGTCCTGGGTTAACCCTAAAACCGGACCAAACCCATTGGGTCAGTTCGGTCCTTAATCACTTTTTTAAGGAGTACAAATAGTGAAATAAAAAATTATTGGTTGGTCCTAGGTTGACCCTGAAACCAAACTAAATCCATTGAGTTAGTTTAGTCCTTAATCGTTTTTTTAAGGAGTACAAAAAATGAAATAAAAAATTATCGATTAGTCCCAGATTGACTCTGAAACTAGACTGAACCCATTGGGTCGGTTCGGTTCTTTGTCCCAAGCTCAATAGAGTCGATCCTTGCTCCTAAAAATTAAGGACCGGCACTATGCGGGTTAAGCCTAGGGTTAGGGGGCAGACCGGCCTAACTAGGACCATGCTCACGCCTAGTTAAACCTAGGTGTGCACTACCAACTGACAACATCGTAATTATTATTATTAAAGAAAGAATTTTCGACATTTACTCATCATCGACAAAGACATGAGATTTAGTGACTAATCACTAATAATTTTGCTTGATAGATCCGGTCCTATGGAACAATTGTGTAGTTAACTTTGTTGGTGCGCAAATGATCTTTCTTGTTTTCTAGATTTGGCTTTACTTTTTCAGTATTCTTGTTCTATTCTGTTATGTTTTGTCACAAAAACTCCCTACTTCTTATGTATCCTTTTGAACAATGAATAAAATTTTCTTTCAACAAAAAATAAAAATAAAAATTACAATAGTTGGTAGCGTGAGGGATAAAACAAGCATTAAACTTTTTGTGAATTAACATGGGAAAAGTATCAAAAAAATCTTAAACATATTGCACTTGTATCAATTCAATCATAAGTTCTTAATTGTACCAATTGAATTATAAATCTTTTGAGATTTGCCAATATAGTCTATCCATCTAGTTTTAGCTGGAAATCGCTAACATAATGGCCATCCTATATTGCACGACCAACGTTGATACATACATAAATTATAATTTTTTTTAATATTTCTTTTTTGAAAATTCATTATTTTCATATTATTTTTTTCCTTTTTTTTTTTGTAACAACTATGGGCTAACGAGGGCGTCACAACCCTTGTTAGCCAACAAGCAAAGGTCGTAGCCCTCGCTTGGATCTAGATGAGAGCCTAACACCTTTGCTTGTGGCCAACAAGGGTTGAAGGTTCTGGCCAGCAACCTCCCTTGTGGCCAACAACCTCTTTAGCTCATTATTTGGGAGAAAAAAAGAAAGGAAAGAAAAGAGAAAAAAAGTAATAAAAATTCAAAAAATTTTAAAAATTATTCACATCATTGTTAACCGTACCATGTAGAATTGATAGCATTCATGTTAGTGATTTTAGGGAAAAAAAAATTAGTTGGATGGAATGCCTTGGCAAATTGTCAAAAGATTTAGGATTCAATTAGAATAATTAAAAGATTTGTGACTGAATTGCACAAATGCAATAAGTTGAGGACTTTTTTTTTTGTACTTTTCCCAATATACATGTTCTAAAAAGGTTATATTCAAGGTAAACACAACACAAATATGCTATTTAAATGTATGGGTAAGTCAATATCATGCTTTGTAAGTTTGACATGAACACAATCCAATTATTAATCATGTATGGCGGGTCGACACAAAATCAACTTGAAAATGATGAGACTCAATCTAAAGCTCCTATTTAGGGGCGAGCATGGTTTCAAGATAGAACCTACAATATGAGAATTGGACCTGTGAGAACCTGTAGGCTCTAGATTCTACGGTATGTAGGGTAGGTTTTGGACTCTAAAAAATAAGGAATCTATTTTGACGGATATATTTTAAGTTCATAATAAGGGAAACTTGAAACTTGTAACCTATATTCGATAACTTATGACTTGGAACAAGTTTCAATTTTTTTTAGTTCATGTCTTCACGCGATATTGTGATATTCTATGCCATTCGATAATGAATGCATAATCTAGGAGCACTACTCTAAACTTCAATTTTATGATTGAGATTTTTACTTTACTAATGTTCATATTTTTTTGCGAGTCTATAAGTTATAGTTAGTGAATTGTAGCAGCAAGTAATGGTACAGTTGTTCAATTAATAATATAAATGAAACTTGAGTAGACATTGGAACTTATAGTAGGGTAAGTTTTTAAGTTCCAAAAAATAAGAAACCCGTTTCAATGGATAGATTTCAAGTTTCTAGTGGAATTTGTACAGAACCTGAAACCGCTTACCCCTACCCTTATTAGCTTGTCGTGTTCGTGTCTATGTTATCTTTTTATCAAAAATTACCACCCCATTTAATTTTTCTTGCGGCATCAACTATTGTCGGGTGCTCATCATTAAAATCCACAATGTGTCCTATCTATTCACAATATATACATGTGATATGAAGGCCCATGGAAAATCAAGGAGGGGGATTTTGTATGTTGGCTTAATATACTAAATAGAAAGCTCTTCGCTTGGTATATGATTGAAAACGTCCTGTCTCTTTCAAGTAACACCATCATCTCGTCACACTATTTTTCCTTTGTTTTTTTTTTTTTTTTTGCTCCCATTGATTGCATCGAGTTTTGCTCAACAAAAAAAGGAAATGTGGGGACATCGCCGTGACTCGAGGAAATATGATATGATTTTGTTATTTCATTATCCTGTTAACCTATTCTTGAATATGCCTGAGGTCGTTTCGGTTGAATAAACATGATAAAGTGAACCGACAATCATTTAAATAATCAAATTTCTCGAAGCAATAGAAAAAAAAAAAATAGTGGAGGTTCCTTTTTTTTTGACCTTGTCATTCTCTTTTATCAAAATCAAATTAAAGGTTCTTTGTCCAAATAAAGGGAAAAAAAATCATGATAGATCTCTAAAAGTAAGGCAGATCATGAAGCTTCTTCGGGAATTGAAGTGTTCTTTAGATTCTTTAGACAAAATCATGCGCTTGGTAAACTTGGGTTTGGCATTGTTTAGGAGATATGTGGAAGTATCTTAAGATACATTTTATTTGAAAGAAAATTGTTTTCAAAAAAATATTTTTTGACTTTCCGATATTTGGATGACAGAAAATTAGTCCATCTATGAAAAATATTTTTCATAAACTGAAAAACTTAGATTGAGAAAGATGATTTCCTCTCTCAATAAGAAGAAAATCATTTTTTTTCTAAACCACCAAATGTATTTTTAAATTGCCATTTGTTCTTGAAATAAATCTAACTCATGCACATATTCCAATGGATAAATGAATCTATATCATTAATTTTCTTCACGTACATAACCAGATTATACATGAAAAAGAACAATTGGTAAAAACTATTCGACCGGAAAATAGATTCAGGAGGCACACTCTTGTGTGGATCAAGTGCCTGAACAAGCCCTCTAATCCGCTCTCAAGGCCTTCAATGTAATCGCTTAAAGCCTGTAACTTCAAGTTTGCTGACTCGATCCTCTCGCTCTCGATGTGTTTGCTTGAAGTGGACTCCAGCAACTCGGTAAGCTCCATGTCCACACTCTCTAGCTCATTAGGTCCTGTGCTCTGCCGGGGATCGTCATCGCAGACTATCACCCGTTTGAGTACCGACCTTGAAACTGTCGACCATCTACTTGGCTTCGGTTTCGAGACTGACGATGATAGGAATGACAGGAGCGCGCGGAAGACGGAGCCAGCGACAGCGTTCGCCTCGCTCAGTACACTTGTTACTGCACAGAGGTCATTGTCGAGAAGTAAGGGAGCGATTGCCTCGAACATGCCGTGTTCCTGTTGCTTAAGCATTGCTTGAGACCTTGCAATTTCCTTCCTCATCCCTTTCCTGAAGGAAACATACGCATTGACGTCGTTCTCAACGTCAAGAATTCTGACTTTGCTTCTCCTGAGGATAGATTGAAGCTCTCGAACACTTCCTTTCAACGATGAGATCGCATCCTGGATCCTGCCGCACATGTCTAGGTAGTTTATGGAGCTTCGGAGCAACCCGTCAAGCCACACCTCATGCCGGTTTTGTCCTAGAGCTCTCCTGGTGGACGGCAAATCGAGGAAATCTGCAATGCACGTATACAGCTCGCTGAGCCCAAGTAGGCCTTGGAGCAATTCCTCCGCCTTATAGGAGCACAACAGTGGTGCCTCCTGCCAGGACCTGAGCTTGTCTAGCTCTTCCTCAATTTTTTGGGCACTCGGATGCGACCGAGCAGGCAAGCTTATGGAGCGATTCTTGTACCGGCGCTTAGCTACGGGCGAGAAAGTGGCCATTCCTGATTTTTTCATGAAGCGCTAAGAATTGTCAGCTCAAGTTGCATTAATGAAATGCCACCATCCGTCATAACGATGTATTTATACCCAGTACGGATTCTTGAATATGCATAATCTGAATCCCTCAATCAACAAGAGATGGGCATGTGAAGACGGTGTGGGTTTCTAATGGCATGAATTTTATTGTCATTTCTTCCACCAACAAGGCATTGAATATGCAGAATGGAGCAGCACTATATCTCTCTTATTTCCCAGGTACACTGCATCTAGAATCGTGCACTTTGTACAGAATCGCTTGATTCATATTTGAATTCGGCAATATCTGGCCTCTTTCTCTTAGCCCCATGGGTGGTCCCGTCACCGACTGCATACACCTATCTGTGGGAGCTGGCGGGCGCATTAAAATAGTGTGTGCATTCCTCATCTCAAGACAAAAGAGGAGTCTTGAGAGACTGGAATCTGGAGATCTGGACAGATCAGGAACCAACGTTTTAGTTAAATGTGGTACAATTATTGCAGAAGTAGGCGGTGGATGATGATGAGATAAATGAAGGAAGCAGATAATATTACTATAGTGGACGCACGAGTGGCATAATTAATTGGTGTTTCCTTTCAGGACAGCAACCTGCCAATCCAGGATCCCTCAGTTAGGTACGTAGATCACATACATGTATTAGGTACCATATCCAGGTCCTCGGATATGTCATGTCTGTGAGTAATCTCTAAGAATCCGCCAATCCCTTTTGTGAACCGACTGGTTTTGGTTCTAATTGATCAGGCTAGGAAGGGGGGTCAATTGATCAGACATGACCAAGTTCATGGTTCTTTAAATATCAGAGGCATGGAAAGTAGAAATCCTTGCTGGTTTCGATTGCTCTTTACTATTGTTTTCTATTGTTTTTCACGAATTATCCTGTTGTCCAGGCTGGCTTTTTCTTTTACACGATCGACTCAACTCGATGAGTTGGAACAGTTCTTTGCCTAATGAAAATCAACTCATCTGTTGTCACAAGTAATGTGGAGAATCTTCCATACCGAATGTTGCTAGAACAAGTCAAGCGAACGCCTTGCCCAAAGATCTATATAGTGATTCCACGCTTGATACGAGAGACAACTTCTACTGATAGAAGAAGCACGGACGAAGAAGCAAATCTTGGCTGTGATTCATGTCTTCCAATCAGATCTGATTTTTCGAAAGTTCAGGCAAATTAAAGATGCAGAAACTTCACTCTAACTATAATCAAATGAGTGCCTTTAACTAAAACCTTGATGCTTGTGGTTAGTCATCCACTAAATAAGAGGTTAAACGAGCATCGTTTTTTAAGCAATTTTTTCAAATGAATGACTGCAAATGTTAAATACATAGTAATTTATAACCTCGAAAATGGACAGCCTTCTAAAGATGCCAAGGCAAATAGCAAGAATATGGCTACAAAATTTTTGCCATCTGCATTAGATTCTTTTCATGTCCATCTTTCTTATCCGTACTGAAAGATTACAACTTTAACTTTTGCAGATTTGAAACATTTTTTAAGTATTGAAAGCACAAATGCAAAAGCAGGTTCTCCTTCTGCGGTTGTCCTCCTTTCTAGCAAGAGGGCACTAGAACAGAAATTCTATGAGTGAATTGTTTGTGTGCGGGATGCGCATTTGCACAGGCAACTTTCTTGAGCATTCGGCAAAGAAGGAAAAAGGAACAGATGTGCAGTAAGACACCAAGGTTTTTGTAGATTCTCATGTTTCATCAATGTACATGTATGGATTTTGACACACCCCAAAAAAAAAAAAAAAAAAACTGAAAATCCCTATACAGATCCACCAAAATTTTGGATTCTTTCCAGGATTGAAGGACAAAAAACTAAGGGCCGACTGAGCTCTCCCACTATTGGGAGATTATGTTCAAAAGTGAGGCCCTTGATCTAATCAGTTGCCTGAAAATGCTTTCGAGTCCTTCATCGAGGCTTCCGAGGCTTTTCTCCAGATCCTTCAATTGCTTCTGTACAATTTGTACATTTTCGGCCCTAGGTTCATCCCCCGAAAGGTTCTTTAGTAGAACGCTCAAGGCATCATCAACGTATTGTAACTCGTTCTCACTTTCTTGCCTCTCTTCGCATGTTATCACTCCCTTGTGGATCAATCTTGAGATCAGCGACCATCTCGACTGTTTAGGACTTGAGACGGGTCCTGACAATGGACTGAGTACGGACTGGAATATGGAAATGCTGAATTCGCCGGCTTCTCGCAGAACTCTCATCACAGCCAAGAAATGGTCATCTTGATTGACGAGTGGAGCAAACCGGCTTTCCATTTGCTTCAGAGCCCCGCTCAATCTTTTGGCGTCCTTCTTTGCCTTCTTCCTGAAGTTCGTATAGTATGAGAGACACGTTTCAACGCTCAAATCTCCCTTCCTTCTTCGGAGTGCAGATTGGAGGATTTGAACATGTTCCCTGACTTGCGAGACCAGGTCCCTGGCGATGCCACAGACATCCAATAGCTGAACCGAGGAATCCAACAGTTCATTGATGCACTTCTCTTGCTTGTTCTGAGAGAGGACTTGTCGGGTGGCCGACATGTTGAGAAGCTCATCCAAGCACCCATACACATCCTCGAGGCCTGAGAGCCCCACGCCGATTGACTCGAATGACAGAGTCGATGTCAACTCCCACGCCTTGAGCTTGTTGAGCTCCTCTTCAATTTTAAGGGTGGTTGGGTGGGATCTGGAAGGCAAGCTTATCGATCGAACATGGAACTTGCGATTGAACATGTATAAAGGGCTAGCCATCTCTAATGGTTGCTCTTCCTTTTGTGTTTGAAGCTTTGAGTTTCGGATGGTGGATCCAATTCCATCACTCTATATATATATATATAGGCAATCCGGGGACAGGACTTATTCATTTCGATGTGTCACCATGTGGTCCAAAATGGCTTCTCCTAAGAATTGCTGTCACATCCATCCCTAAGAATTCGTCAAGCTGTCACATCCATCACCAACACGGTCCTTAACAATTCAGCTGTTAATTTAATACGGAAATGAGTTGTCACCGCGAATCTGTCGTTCGTTCGTGCGGGCGTTTGTTGCAGAAATAAGTAAAGAGCCTCTCCATTCCTTGCCTCCTTTGCTGCCACATTACCCTGCCATTGGACTTAGAATACTGCAGCATGACAAAGTTAAACAAATTGGGTTTTTGCAGGACTGTCTTGAGCTTCAACAACATCAGGCTCGGCAAAACCTGCGGACAGATCAAGATCTAGATCTGATTAGGAGGTGAAGACAAAGAGTTTCTGATAAATTAAGGGTTGGTCGACACTCCTAGAGGACACTTAGGACACGGTTCCAGCAGGTTGCTCAATAGATTAGTGCTCGCACGGGTGGCTTGTTCCCCTATTGCTTCCGCTCCCGTCAATTTCTCCTCAAGCTATGTTATTGCTTTGATGTGCACGTATTCAATTGGAAAAAAAAAATCCAGTCATTATTGTAGTTTTGTCTTTCATCATGCCTTGCGACAGAACCATTTATTGATTAATCGTAGAACAAGTCTTGCGCATCAAGTTTTACCAAAAAAAAAAAGAAAAAAGTCTTGCGCATCAAGCAGTATCTGATGGACCGAATTGCAGATGCTCAACGAAAATAGTATCTCCGCCACCCTAGAAAAGAGAGTTTTGTCTGTATTATATGGGCCCATAAGCTAGGCCCATTAAAAAGCCCAAACCCAACCCGTTTTATTCCCCTCCAACAGATGAAGCGTTGAAGCCAGTGCAGAAAAAACAACAGAGAAGGAAGAAGCTCGCCCGTGAATAGGAACAAGAGGGAAAGGAGAGAGAGATCTTTCGGGCGCAGACGTTTCGAACGGCCCGACAAGCTTAATTGATTTCGAATTGCAACGCTTAGTAAGTATTTAAGTCCATTATCTGTTTAATCGAAATAATTTTCGAAATTAGGTCATAAATCTAAAGTTATGTGAATTTTGATTTGCAAAGGTCGATTTTGAAGTTATTCGGCTGCATATTTATAAGAAAATGATAGTTTAGAGAGTTGTGGAGCCGTAAGATTTAACCGAATCACGGTTTGATCATAACAAAATTCTGAAGTTTCGTGTGTGAGTTATGCATAATGGGCAAAGATAAATGTTTGTTATAAATGAATTGATGTGTTAGTGCATAGAAGTTATTTTATCAACAATTAAGCGTAGTTAATAGAGTTGTTTGTTAGAGTAGTGTATTACACATATTTTAATATCGTTTTCGATTAATTGATAGGAATATAAACTTGTCGATTTGAGTAACATTTGTTGAGTAACATTTGAAGGTTAGTTTTCAGCCGATCTAGGTGAGTGGTATTTTCTTTTCTATGAATTTACAAACTCATATCTTGAAAGTGGTAGATGTTTAATATAGTATGAATTATGAAATAGCATACTTCTTACATAAATTGAATCAAGTTTCAACTATCTTTTTAGTCAGTTGACAAGGCATTGAAAGGCATTATATGAAATAGTTTGAAATGATCCTTTATGAATGTCTTGATTAAATGTTTTGTGGAAGAAATTACCAAAAGCTGTATGGATTGATTTGTGAAATACTTTCTGAAATGCATTCTATTTGATAAATGCAATTGAGAAAGATTATATGATTTGATTTGTGAAACCGGTTTGTGAGATGGTTTTTGGTTTTTATTATAAGTTATTGGAGATTAAGATTAATGGATTATGTTCATGTCGCTATGATTAGAAC
Source organism: Eucalyptus victrix (assembly GCA_016097545.1). Lineage (NCBI taxonomy): Eukaryota > Viridiplantae > Streptophyta > Magnoliopsida > Myrtales > Myrtaceae > Eucalyptus > Eucalyptus victrix. Next base: position 40,052,326 of record CM027843.1, on the reverse strand, counting down.
CCATTAAGGGGTAAGTATGCAGGCCTCAGGACAACCTTCTAGGTTGAACCATTGATTGGTATAAGTAAAAACCTAGTTAACCGTCTCAAATGTTGGCTTCCTAATTTAATCTCAAAAGAACAGAGTGCTTTTATCGCTGGTAGACAGATACAAGACAATATCTTGAGATTGGTAACGATATTTTATTATCTCTCTCTTCGTCTTAATCTGCATTTTCCCATTTTGAATTTTTCTCTCTTCTGTTCCCTTCTATTTGGGAATCGTTGATATTGTGATCGGATAAAGATCAGGCGTCACAAAGAAAAGCCTCGTACTTGCTGTCCATGATAAACAATTCATTTTGAAAAGCAGAGGGGTTTCGGGTGCAAGCAAAGGGCCAAGAGGGAAACGTTGAACAGAGACGATGCATCACATTCATCGAGAGAATCTCGGTACGAAACGAATTGTTTTCCTCGTCGACGTGTGCGGTTTATCTTCAAGACCAAGTCTCGCGGAAAATTGTAATCTGCAGGATCCTCTGCCTGAAGACTCGTCTTTCCAGCTCTATTCTCGACAACAAATTGGAATTCGACGCATCGGCTTTACTTGGACATGATAAATCATTTGCAAGAATGTTGTACGACTTCCTCACCTGACTGATCAAGGATAGAAAAGCTGCTGAAAAGGACACGAATTTCATCATCCTGATTGTGAAGCTCCTCGAAATGCAGGAGCAAAAGAATAAACAGGAAGAAACTGAACGTGTATCTTGGACAAGAGCAAAGGAGCCTATACCATTCGCAGAAAGAAAGTAACCACCAGCCAGTAATACTTAGAAATCATCGTGACGTGAAAGATTGGTGTATCGATATTTTCACATAACTATGCGCTAGAACTTTACAGCATGAGAGCTACAAGACTCACCAGAAAAAATAGGTGAAAAATTGCGAAGGCACACTTTGCAGGGTTCTAACCATTTTCTTGATCTTTTTGTGTTGTTCCATGATATTGTGAGCCGGCTGAAGAGACTAAAATGCATAGGCCATTTCATGCACAGTGCAGGTCCAAGGTGAGGAGAAAAATGCTGTTTCGGTGGTTCCAGGATTTTCAGGTGGAACTAAGAAAATTCCCGATGATATGAGAAACTCAGAAGTACCTCAGCATCTGTCCGAAGATTGTAGGTTGGTTTCAGGTTTATTCTTGTTGCACACGCACAAAATTGTACGGATAATTCGAAAAAATCGTATCAGATTAGAAGGGAAACAGAAACAGAGAGGGAGATTGTCCGCAACCTTTTCGCGTATCATTTCGGGTTGTTTTGTACATATATGTGATACAACTTCTGTACATTAACACTCGATTGCCCTTAGCAGGTCCTCAGAAAAAAAACTGGATGCATCAAGGGCCGAAATTGGCTAGCAAAAGAAAACAATCTCTTCCTAAGAGATGATGTTCAAAAGAGAAGCCCTCGTCTTAATCAAGTGCCTAAACAAGCGTTCCACGTCATCCTCAAGGCTTCCAATGCAGACCTCTAGGTTCACCAGCTGCTTGTTTGTGATCTGCAATCTCTCATTGTCAACTCCTCCACGGGAGAGACATTTACTGAGATTGCTCAAGGCGACATCGACGCATTCAATCTCGTTCTCGTCGTCTTGGTTTCCGTCGCAGGCTATCGTGCCCTTGTGTATCAGTTTTGTGATCAGTGGCCACCGAATCTGCTTCGGCTTTGACGTTGGTGGGGCTAGGAACGACATGAGAGATTGATATATCAAAATACTTGAAAAATTAACTTCCCGTAGGACCCTTACAACGGCCAGCCAATGCTGATCAGCGGGATTCTGAACCGAGAGCAATGAGGCTCCGAAGTTTGATTCCATTTTCTTCAATGAAGAAACCAATATTTTCACATCCTTCTTTGTTTTCTTCCTCAAGTTGTTGTAACCGATGATCTCGGCTTGGATGTTTGAGTCGCCCTTTCTCCGCCGGATCGTGGATCGAAGCACTCCAACATTTTCCTTAATACGTGACAAAATCTCCCTGGCAGAGCCACAAATATCGATGAGTCGTACAGATCCATCCAAGAGTTCATCGGTGAACCTCTCGTCCTGATTGCACGAGAGGACTTGCCGGGTCGAGGCCATGTTGAGAAGCTCATCCATGGAAATGTACAACTCCTCCAAGCCCGAGATCCCGGCCTGGATTGACCCAGAAGACGAAGTCGAGCTAGCTTCCCACGACTTGAGCCTGTTGAGTTCACCATCCACCTTGGCGGTGGCGGGGTGGAATCTGGAAGGCAGGCTAATGGATCTAACAGAGTACTTGGCATTGTTCTTTGCTGAGAAGGAAGCCATTTTTTTTTTCTTGTTTCGGTTCGTGCCTCAGAGAGCTCGAGTTTGAGTTGTCACAACCAATTCAAGAACCCAATATATATCCATACGAAAACATGTGAGAGAGACAAGATTGTCCATGGCACGGCATGGGTGCAACCACGTGGAGCCCTGAATCGGCTCTCCTTTTTCATATTTTAGCCAGGAACGTTGAAGAAATCGATATGAGGTGTCTCCGCCCAACATGTCCGCAGCGTGTTCGTTGCAGAAAAGAGTGAAGAGTCAGCTCCATTCTTGCCCCCAAAGCTAGCCACGTTACCACCATCCAAATATAATAAAGGAAGGTGGCAGATGGGCTCGGCCATGGCTTGTCTCGAATTCTGCAGAACCTCGAGGAATTAATAATGGCGAAAACCCATTAAAGAATTGATTGGGAGAAACCAAAGTTTCAGATCTTCCAAGAAAGATTTGGACGGCATGAGATTCTTTTATTTGAAGGGTGATTAAGGTTTAAACAGATCATGGTTGAGTCGAGTCTACATTTGTGTAGACAACATTGTCTATCATGTACACGAGCCAATCGTTCCTCTAGTATTGCCAGACTAATCCACTTGTTGCAAGGAATATGTTGGTCGTAGAGTAATTCCGTCGCCTGCATTTCATCCGATGATTGGAGGATTCACGGACACCTCGTGGACTGCTCGACTCGATGCCTTACCATGCGGGAAATCTGCCAGCTGATTTTAGGTACTCTTCCATTTTTAAAACCGCATCCCTTTCCGTGCCTATAGACCTTCTAATGGAGTTGGTAAGTGTCAAAAAGCACGAAGATGCCTTCCTTGGCATGTGGCGAGTAATTGTTCATTGAGCTAAACTAAAGTCAGGGAGCCGTTTTAGCTTTCAATACTTGCCTTTTCTTATTGTAAGTTATTGTCCTGAAGATGAAAGTAGAGTTTTGGCAGAGCATGTGCTTCGATGCATTTCCCCCCAAGTTGTCACCGGTACCATACCCTGCCACCGGGAACCCCACCCCAACCCAGCACAGACCCAATCAATTCTCACATTCTTGCTGGTCTTCTGTCTTCGGAAGGAACCAAAGTGACACCAGAACAAAGAATCTGAACATGTTTAGGTTTGCCTAGGAGTACAGCCCCCGACGTGGAAAGAAAATTCCAGGCCATGAATCTAGTCGTCTATGGATGGAATTTCTATAGATTTCATGCCAATCTGACCACCTTTCGTGTATCCAAAATGGGCTATGATGAGTGATGTGGTTGTGGTGACAGTACTGTTGGTGTCCTTGGTAGACAAGGGGACAGTAGATGGACAAATGAGAATTGTGACCAGTAATTGTGAGGGGCTTACGGTTAGGACAAGAAAATTCCATCAGCAGAGAAGAGACATGGCCCGAGATTCATAGGTCCATGTGGGAATTATTCCACTTGCTTCCCTGTTCACCAGCATCCTTCTAAATTTAAATGGGAAGAGCTAAATTCGATTGATATCTAAATTGGACATTCGTTTCATGAATTAAAACAAAAGGACGATGGATGTATCAGTAACAGACTTCATAACTGAACATTGAGACCTCAGTAATTCTAACCTCAACGGCAGGTCAAGCAGGGCTGATCTTTGACTTATCAGTGGGGATATGTGCAGAAGAAATACTTGTAGTAAGGGTAAACTCATGTAAACAGGCGCCTCCCCGCAATCAACAGACAAAAGATCAGCAACATACGAGGCTTTCACATTTTGACTTGCTCTTTTTAGTCGTAGCTATATGGCTCATTGCATTTGAGCGTTGGTACCGCATAAAGAGATTAATTAGTCCTAATCCCCTAATATTCGTATTGTCGATGTGAACATGTCGAAATTCCACAACAACTTCTGCATTGCTTTAATTTGAAGTACAGGATTCAATACAATGATGTGAATCAACTGAGTATGCTCTGCTAGTGCTCGTACAGGAAAGTAAGATGGCATTCTTCCAAATCTAGTGACTTAGAAAGGTCGATGATCATATGTAAGGATTTAGAGCTTGTCAGCATCTGATTCAAACGATTTCCTCTCTTATCATGGATCAGGGGAAAAAATTCCAAGATCATTGTTCATGAAATAAAGCTGAAGCTCATCTTGTCATTTCTCTTCTTCTGCAATTGAGGAAGAATTGCCAAGGAGCGATTTGGAATCTTTGGTAGTTCACCTAAAACTTAGTCTTGAATGGGTTGGTTTTTCAAATTATCAACCTGTAGTCTCTTTTCAGCGTCTGTTAACCTATAAATCGCTGGGCAGCGCATCAGCTATGCACTTGGCATGTGTCTGATATATTCGTTATATAAATCAAATGTGAAAGAAGCAGCTGCATGAATGATTTGTATAATAAACCGTATACATGTTTGTATTCATTGTATAGTGGGAATGTCTGAACTATCCATACATCTCAAAATTGGGGTTTAGGAATAGAGGCAATTGCTCTTTTAATGGGAGATAATGTTCAAAAGAGAGGCCCTTGTTCTAATCAGTCTCCTGTAGAGACCCTCCAAGGCATTCTCAATGCTGCCAATGCTCATCTCCAGAGGCCCTAACTGATGTTGTGTGCTCTGCAACTTCTCGTTATCAAACCCGTCATTCGCACCGTGTTTACGTAGAGCAAAGAGCGATGCATCCACATATTCAAATTCATTCGCATCTTCTTGGTTTGCGTCTTCACATGCTACCGCTCCTCTGTGCACCAACCGTGACATCAGTGACCACTTGCTTTGCTTGCTCCTTGGCACTGGCATTGCCAAGAATGATACGATAGACTGGAAGACCGAAGTGCTCACAGCATCGACTTCACTTAGCACTCTTGCTAATGATGAGAGTTGGGGATCATCAACGAGAAGTGTGGAAGCTCCACGCAAGCTCACTCCCATAATTTGCTTCAACCTTCTGGCCTCCTTCCTCATTCTCTTCCTGAAGTTGGCATAATCGGAGAACACCGCCTCAATGCTCGAATCACCTTTTCTCCGCCGGAGAACGGATTGGAGGGCTTGGACATGCTCTTTGATCTGCATCAGCATTTCCCTCATGGACCCGCAAACGTCAAGAAGCCGGATCGATCCTTCCAATAGTCCATTGGTGCAGCTTCGTCCATGGACGCAAGAGAGGGCTTGCTGGGTTGATGACATGTTGAGGAGGTCACCGAGGGAAATGTACAGCTCCTCTAGGCCCGATAGCCCGGCCAGGACTGACATGGAAGACGGTGTCCGGTACTTCACCTCCAATGATTTGAGCTTGTTGAGCTCAATATCGATCCTGTGTGTCGTTGGATGAGTTCTTGAAGGGAAGCTAATTGACCTGGCATTGTATTTCTTGTTGCTCTTGGCTGAGAAGCTAGCCATTTGCATTTTGCTGCTGCTGCTGCTGCTGCTTCTTCTAACTGATGTTGCTTTTAATTTTTCTTGCTTTCAATTGGGACTAACAAGACACAGCCAACGCCACGACCCTATAAATAAAACCGTCTTCGAAGAACCTTGAGGAGACACAAGAATGCGACATGCTAATTCAGCGATGTCGTGACCACGTGGATCAAGAATGGGCTATCAATAATGCTAATAATTAAAGAAAAGGGCGTTAGGTGTCCCGTGCTAATTCGTCGTTTTGCAAGTTTGTGCAGTGAAAAGATATAAAACAAGAAATAGAAAGTGAAGAGTCAGCTTCATGTCTCGCCTCCAAATTTGCCACATTACCCACCATGGCGGATACAATAATGGAGGCCCCAAAGGTGTCCGGACATGGCTGTCGTTGAATCACGGCAGAATCCCATTAAAGAAAACCATGCAAGAAATCGAAATTCCAGTTTAGAGGGTAGATTAAGAAGCCGAGGCGGCCATGATTAAGCACTCATCAGTACTAAATCCCCGCTGCCGATGTGCACGAGCGGGTTGTTAATCTACTGTTTCCGAGGTCATCATCAGGGAGGCCCTGGCCAGATCATCGTGTCCCTGCATCCGCCCTCAATGATTTCGAAATATCCAAGGGGAGACAGCGACGCCAGACACCTCAACACGTGTACGAAGGAGCATGCTCTTCACGTCCATGGCAACACGTTGCGATCGGGAATGGGGTTGGCGTGGCAAGGTGCATGATCAACGAGCAGAAAGCTAAGACGAGCAGAAAGCTGGGAGGTAGATCTAGTTGGTGAGCTCGCACGCCATTCGCCCATCATAAAGTGGACAGAAGGTGAATATCTTCGATAATATCCTTTTCCTCTTCGTCTTGAACCGACGTAATAGCCCCACCAAAGTGACACGTGTTCTGCAGTTGAGCACGACCACATGGACCTGAAAAGCTCGGGGATATTTTTTTTTTTTTTGGGGGGGAGGAGATATTCTTTGTTTGGCACAGAATGGTAGATTAAAATCATGTCGACATTTCCGAGATTGTTGAGCTGGACTTTCTCCATCAATGGAATGTAAACCAAAAGCTTAACCTCATTTGATGAAGGAAATTTTGTAAAGTTTAGATCTCGACAGTGTCTCCACTGCCCACACCAGATTTGGGCTATGATCTTTATTTTATCAATTTAGCTATAAACTTTTCAATTTTACCAATTTAGTCATAAATATTTTTACTTTTTCCCAATTGAGTTCATCAGGTCAATTTTACTTGGAAATTGCTGACATTGTCGGTCGGCAAGACCGATATGACACTTTTTAATAATATTTTAACATTTTTTGAATTTTGAATTTCTTTTTGAATTTTCTTTTTTTTTTTTTGGGAGGGAGGGAGGGGTTGGGGTTAGGGCCGGTGAGGCGTCGCCAACCACAAGCGAGCCACCCTCACCCGACCATCACTTTTGGTTGGCAAGGGTTTGCTGGCAACACTTGTTGGCCCTAACCCTACCCCCTGCCAAAAAAAAAAAAAAAAAAAGGAAGAGAAAAAAAAAAAAAAAAACATTAAAATTCAAAAAAATTATTAAAAAGTGCCATGTCAATGCTGATAAGCTACGTTAGTAATTTCTAGCTAAAATTAATCAAATAGACTCAATTGGCAAGAAATAAAAAATGTTTAAGATCAAATTGATAAAATAGAAAGATTTAAAACTGAATTAGCAAAAGTACAATAAATTTATGACCGTTGGATAATTTTCTCATCCTCCAAAGCTCATCACCACGACAAGCCTCGTTAGTGGCAATGACAAGAAGCTTGGGCTCAGTGTCGAGCCTATCGCCACCTTGTGAGTTTCATAAAGAAGGAGCAAGTGCCTATTAAGTATTAAGGACACAGAGGAATGATGTTACCATCTGCCGTCTCGATTGCCCGCGTCGGCAGCAGCAATGGTGAGTCAAAATCATTGAGAGAATGACAGTTGGATGCATGGAAAACGGTGGTTGCGAAGGCTGCGGGCACCATAAGAGGAAGAGGGGACAGACAACAACAGATAAGTGTTAGGGCTGAGTGGGGTAGTTTTTTTGGTGTGGGCATAAACATCTCTATTTTGAAAATCAATATACTCACGGACCAACTTCCAATTGAATAGGGTCCGAATAAATGAATGATTTTCTCTGGAAAAGTTCTATAATGTTGATGGGCTCAATACCTCAATAGTGTTCCGCTCTGTGGCTCGATATATCTAGGCCATGGTGCAAGGAGGCACGAGCATGAAGTCTTGCATTCAGCCTTGATTGGCTTGGGCCTTGGACTCGAGTCCACAAAGGCCGAGTTCAAGACCAAAAAAAAAAAAAAAAATCTATTATTAATATATATATATATATATATATATATATATATATTTCTTTTTTTTTTTCCATATTTCAACCAAATATCGGAAAATGATTTCTTGAAAAATATCTTTCAAAATTGTCATATTTTTCGCAAAACAAACGAAACCTAAATATGTACATAATCATGTCATAGATTCAATTCTTTTCCTAATTTTTTTTTTTTTTTTGCTAGTAACATCATGAACTTGGTAGTGGTTAATTATTATCAATTAAAGATATCGAAATGCCATGTTGGAAGCATGAGCTATCTATATATTGTTGATTTCTATTGTTTTCACTGTATAAATGATGCGTATCTCCATGCACATTACAAGGAACAAAATGGGGCAATTGAAATTTTTTCCTTCATTGTGACATGATGTTCAAAAGAGAGGCCCTGGTTCCAATCAAGCATCTATACAAGCCCTCTATGGCATCCTCAATCCTTCCAATCTCAGTCTCTAAATCCTTCAATTTATATTGCGTGACTTGCAAATTCTCACCATCCATACCTTATCTTGAAATGTGCTTGCAAATTTTGGTGAGGGCAAAATCAGCACATTCCGACTCATTCACATCCTCTTGCTTCTCTTCTTGATCACATGAGAATTCCCCCTTTGGATGCACCAGTTTGGAAACTACGGACCACTTGCTAATTTGCCCATTGGACCTCTACACTAGCGTTGCCAAGAATGACAGCAGAGATTGGAAAATTGAGGTGCTCAACAAATTAGCATCTCTCGCCACTCTCAACACTGATGAGAGGTGGTGATTTGTATTCTCCAGTTGACGATCTTCAAATTTGGTCACCATCTTCCTTAGTGCAGCTATCAATCTTTTGGCATCCTTCTTCATTCTCTTCTTGAAGTTAGCGTATTCCTCAACACCCGTCTCAATGCCTGGTTCGCCCCTTCTCCGCCGGAGAGCAGATTGGAGCTCGCGCATATGTTCCTTAAGGTGCAACAAGGTTTGCCCCGAGTAGTCACAAACATCTAGTAGCTGGATTGATCCAACAGCTCATTGACGAATCACTCCTGTTGGCGGCAAGAGAGCAATTGTTGGATTGATCTCATCTTGAGGAGATCATCCAAGCAAATATACACTCCCTCGAGGCCCAAAAGCCCAGCGAAGACCGACCCAGATGACGAAGTCGAGGCCTTGTTCCTTGATGATTCTAACTTATTGATCAACCCAAAGATCCTGAGAGTGGTGTTATGGGATCTTGAGGGAAAGCAAGTTGACCTAACATGGTAGTTGCTTTTGCATTTGGATGAAGAAATAGCCATTTTTTTTTTTTATCTCTCTCTCTCTCTCTCTCTCTCTCCGTGTTATGTAGTCACATATGTGGCCAACATGGTCCAAATGATTTGATGTTCATTTCTAAATCAATTTAAATAATTTACCAAAAAAATCAATTTAAATATTGGAAAAGAGTGACTGACTCACGCCCATTCTTTGCCTCCTTTATTGCCACATTACCCCCATCATTGGAATATTAAATTGAAGCTAAATTAGTTATGGATCTGCCATGGTTGTCTCAATTTCACAGACCTCCCATGAGAAAACAAATGCATTAAAGATATCACGATCGCAGATTTTGAGCAGGCAAAGAATAATTTACGGCGTAAGATTTTTGTTGAGGGTAATTAATAAATTGGAACGTCGTAATCAAGCCACGGTAGATCGTTCAACCTTTTTTTTTTGTTGTGCGCGCGAGTGACGTGCTTTCTAAACATTGTTAATAAGAAGTTCGGTGAATTTAATTTTATTTTCGGGGTTTTTCCGTTTTTTAAGGAAACACTTGGAGCTTTCTCATTTTAGTTATTGACAACCCACATGAAACTGAAATGTAACTAATGATCCCTTTTTACCTAACTTTAACCAACGATCTTATCAAAGGAAAGGGTAGCTGGCTTCTGAAGTTGCCGAACCGTCGTGATTTGAGACTAGCGCCAAAGTAGGCGAAAAGCGCTAGAATATGGCCTAGTTTGGTGTGGCCAAGGCAGGAAGTAACATGACGAATTACTCTAAAAAAAAAAAAAAAATTGATGGGATTTGTAACATTTTTGCATTAATTCATTTGAAGTGTTGTCTGCTTTGACACATTTTATACTAAAACTCATGACTTTGTTTTTTGACGTACAAACAGACTCTCTTCAAGATATTATTTATTCTGATAGTGTCTTAGCCTAAACAAATCTAGCCTTTACGTCAAGAAACACTTTCATAAGTTAATTCCAATTTTTACATATATTCTAGAATCATTCTACCACACACCTATTAAAGGGGGTCCCGCTCTAATACCATATTATGATATTCCTGAATTAATTTTACTTGGGTTATTATTGGCTTTGTCCTATCCTTACTGAACCTTACGGTTTTGTCCTTTGACGTACAAGTAGACACTTTCCCATAGGTCACCCATCTTAATAATACTCTAATTTGAGTGCACTTAATTTTTAGTTAATTCCTATTTTCACGTATATATCCAAGCAAGCTCTTCCTCTATTTGGTGTGCAATTCAATTCATTTTTGCCCTCTTCGCCTTCTTGTAAACCTGATAAGAGCTACTTAGTATATAAGCCCTCTGCTCTCGACAACCGCTCTCCACCCTCTTAATCAAGTTGTTTTTTTTCTTTGCCTTTACTAGTCATCAATTTTCTTTTAGGATCATAAATGAAGTCCTCATTTGAAAGGATGTTGCATTTTAATAAAAAAGAGAGTGCAAAATCAGTTAACTTTAAATACAAGTTTCTTTTCTTCTTTTTTTTTTTTTTTTGGTAAGGAATACAAGTTTCTTTTTATTCCTTGAAAAAGTCTTAAATGGAAGGGGAGTGATAGCTCTAGCACATGAAAAATTTTGAACAAGATAAGACTTTGGATGATAGAAGGGTGAGATTGAGGTGGGAAATAGGAGAAGTATCATTGAGCGGTATGAGCTAACACTTTTTTTTTTTTTTGTCAAAAGAGAACTAACTATTACTTGATTAAAGGAGGAGTTAACACAGATGGAGTAAGATCTGCACATAAAATATTCCATAGAGGAAATGGGGGTGAAATCAACCAATTACGTGGGAGAGTACGAAGCCGATGGTTGCGTGCAATCCAATCTGCTGCTGCATTTGCTTGGCGTGGACAATGGATCACCGTAATATTGTTGCTTTGAATTAGCACGCTCCTACAATGCTGCACAATTACTTTAAGATTCCATGAAGGTTCAGCCCGGCCCATTACCATTTCTACCACCACTGAACAGTCGCTTTCTATCAACCACTTCACAGTTCGACTTCCAAAGTCACTCACGTGTGGCAACTGGAGATCCTGGGTATAGAATATGCCGTGTAAAATTGCCTCGGCTTCCGCTTTGTTTGATGAAGAAACCCTAGCTGTGGCTGCGAAACCTTCGAGAGCTCTTCTAGACGCATCGCGCACAACTCTAGCCACCGAGCATAGAAATTCGCCTGAACTCCATGCCGCATCGACGTTTAGCTTCAGATCTTGCCCTTCCGGAGGTCGCCACTAATCAGGTTTGTCTCGTTTGAGTGGCCATACACTTTTGTTTGATTTTCCTCGACTGAAAGAGATCTGTTGTTCCTTTGCTGAAATCAATAGATCTGTTGGTCTGGGGTCTTTCGCTCAAAAAATCCAGTTATTCCTCGCCTTCCAAATGTTCCACAGAATCATACCAGTAAGCTCTCGAGCAGGTGAGAACTGATCGCTTCTGAAAGCATTGAAGATCCACTGATCAATACGTTTAATACTGCCGTTAGGTCTGATCTTTTCAAATATCGGGTCATCCCATACTTTCTTTGTCCATTTACATAAGAGCAAAAGGTGCTCTGTAGTTTCGATGCTAGAATGGTAGAACAGGCATAATGGGTCTTGAATTATTTTCCTTTTATACAGGTTCTCCCTCGTAGGAAGACCGTTTTGACAAAGGCTCCAGAGGAAAGAACGAACCTTTGGTGGCACATCAAGACTCCCTATTTGAGTCCATAAGGTACATGGTGGTTGAAATGAACAGGATGGTCGATTCTGGTCTGATCTGCTTGTTGTTACCATTGCTCTGTTGTATCCACTCTTAACAGAGTATTGCCCTGTTCTATTGCCTGTCCATATGAGTGAATCTGGCTTGGATTGTTGGCTTAGGGGGATTGCTAAAATCTCGTTTGCAATAGTTTCTTCGTAGAGTTGATGGATTATCTGTTGTTTCCATTCTCTAGATTCTGCATTTATCAATTCAGACACTAAAATAGGCTCTGTTTGGTTTGCTTGACCGCCTATTACTCCCTGTGAGAGCCATCTGTCTTCTTTAATACGAATAGAATTTCCATCTCCTACTGACCATTTGACGTTGTTCTTTATTGTGTCTCTGCCAAGTATCAAACTGTGCCAGCCCCATGATGGCCGGTGTCCCTTAGAAGCTGCCCATACATCACCATTGGGAAAGTAGATCCCTTTCAACACTTTGCTCCATAGGGCCGAAGGGGAATTAGCTAATCTCCAGGTTTGCTTGCCTAGCATGGCTCTGTTAAAGGTAAGCATATCTTTAAACCCAAGTCCACCTGTATCCTTTCGAGTTTTCAAAACTTCCCAGCTTTTCCAGTGCATCCCTCTTTTAGCATCACCTTTTTGCCACCAAAATGAGGCAATACATTGTTCTATGGCTTTGCAGATAGACACAGGTAGCTTAAATATGGACATTGCATAGGTAGGTAGGGATTGCACAACACTTTTTATTAACACTTCCTTTCCTACCTTTGTAAGTAATTTTTCTTTCCATCCTTCTAACTTTGAATTTACTCTGGCCAGAATCCAGGCAAACAGCTCTTTCTTGGATTGAGCCCACTCAGTAGGTATGCCCAAATATTTTCCTGTTTTCTGTAGAACAGGGACTCTCAATTCTGTGGCCAAATTATGTTTTAATAATGCTAGGCAGTTACCACTAAAATAAACCCTTGATTTATTTAAATTGATTGCTTGACCCGTAGCATATCAATATTGGTTAAGTATTTGGGCTAGATTCTGGCACTCTGTGATAGTTCCATCCAGAAAAAATATAACATCATCGGCAAACATCAAATGTGACAGCTTAGGACAAGATCTATTTATCTATATGCCTTTGAATGTACCATCTGCTAATGCTTTTTTCATCAGCTAGGTTAACACATTGGACATCAGAATGAAGATATAGGGTGAGAGTGGATCACATTGTCTAAGTCCTCGCGATGGATGGAAGAAAGAGGTAGGTTCTTCATTGATTTTCACACTGAAGGTAACGGTTGATATACATTGCATAATTAAGGAGACCCATTTAGCATTAAAACCCATGTGCAGCATACTATCCCTCACAAAATCCTATTCGATCCTGTCATATGCTTTTTGCATATCAAGCTTCAAAATGGCCTGATGTTTTTTCTTCTTTTTTGTTATGCGTAGTTGATGCAATTCCTGTACTATGAAGATATTGTCCTAAATTTGCCTCCCTGGAACGAAAGCACTCTGCTCTGGTTCAATGATAAGTGGGGCAACCACTTCTTTAGTCTGTTTGCTAAGATTTTTTAGATGACTTTATAACTGAAGTTGCACAGACTAATGGGTCTGTATTGACTGACATTTTCAGGGCATTTAACCTTAGGAATCAAAGCAATATGGGTCTGATTGAGTCGGGGATCAAGAATGCTCCTCTAGAAGAAATCCTGAACTAGCTGCATCAAGTTAGTTTTTATAGATTCCCATGATTGTTGGTAGAAACTACCATTAAAACCATCAGGGCTAGGGGCTTTGAAAGCTCCCAATTGAAAAATAGCTGCTTGGATTTTCTCCAATAAAGGTACTGCCACCAGTTCTTCATTTATGTTCTCTGTTATTGGGGATGGGCATTGGTTTAGGACAGATTGGTAATTTCTTGGACCCTTAGTCCTATATAAATTCTCATAGAAAGACTTAATATGTTTCTGTAGAATCGTGGGATCTCTGCACCAGCTATTATCTTCTAATTGCAGCATTGTAATACGGTTTTGCTGCTCATTTTGATTGTTGTAGCATGGAAAAATTTGGTGTTTTTGTCTCCCCAATGTAACCATTTGATATGTGATCTCATTCCCCATAACCGTTCTTCCTGTTTTCTCAGTGTGTCTATTTGACTGATGATGTTCTGCACTTTCTAACACTGACGAGGACGTCATTTTATTGAGTGAGTTTATAATTTACCTGGCCTTTCATCGGTTGGGCTATACCCTCTTTGGTGAGTCATAGCGCAACACCACTCCTAAATAGTCATCATTATTCACAGTACTTCTTTCAGAAGTTTCGCCCACTTTTGTATGGGCCGAGTCCAACTAGGTTTGCCAAATAAAATTCAAGACATTTCCAACCATAAGGCCCATTTGGTTCGCATTTGAAATGGACTTTTGGGCTCTAAAGGGGTTTGGCCAAATACAACCATGTTTGGTTCAATTTTTTGGACAACTTTGACAAAATGCAATTGCATCTCTAAATGGCTATAAAGACCTTTACCCCAAAGCAATTTCGGAGATACTTTGAGAAGTTGTATCTTCAGGATGCAAATCATGAATATTGTTAATCTTTTTCAAAGAAAGAACAGAGGCTGACGACCGCCGGCCAAGGAGTTGCTCGTGCCAGCGACCACCACCCAAGGGTCGCGGCCACCCATTGACCGCCGTTTGAGGTCATGCAACCTTAAGCGAGACGGCCTGAGGTCGCGTGGCCTCAGGCATCACCTGGGTCACATGACCCAGGCATTGCTTAAGGTTTGGCGACCGTCGCTTGGGTTTGCGCAGGTCACTGGACCTTAGGCAAGGTCATTTAGTGGCCAGATCTGGTCACCGGTGGCTAAATTTTAAAAAAAAAATGAAACTTTTTTTTAATAAAAAAATTAGCAAAAAGCATTTGTAAAATGTAATTTTCACCAAACGGTATTTAAGCCAAATTTGTTTTACAATGCAGTTTAAAATTATCATTTACCAAACGCTATTTTCATTTCCAAAAGCCCTTTTAGTCCAAAGATATTTGTATTTTCTTAAGGACATTTGCCCAAAGCCGAACCAAACTGGCCTAACCGTAGTTCATGGAATGGAAATAAGCAAATAAAATAATTATCCTATTGGTTAGAGTATTTTATGTTGGCCCGACAATTTCTATTGTGTGATTAAATATTACATGTCAATAATCAGCGTCATCTTGTGTCACCAAAGTATTTCATGGTATTGATAAATTTCCATTATTAAAATGGATGAAACATCAAAGTCATAGAAGTTACTAGTTAGTCAATTGTTTCATGTCGAATTTAAAATTTCTTAACAAATCATTGTCTTTTGAAATTCTACTCTTGCATCGAGTTAAAAAGGGGAAGTTTTTGTTGCCGCCTGTGTTGCAAAACTATAGAAGAAATAACGTATTGGAGGAAAAATATGTAATATTGTTTATTGCAATAAAAAAATAATATAACTCCAAAAAAACGATAACAAAAAATAAATAGGAAGTGAGGTACAACTAATTGAATCTCCTTAACGACATTAGTTCCTACCAATGATATTAAAAAGCTGTAGGAACTATGTCTCTAAAGATGTAGCACCCTGAATTTGTCTAAATTAACACTATTTAACATGACTCTGTCGAACACTTCTTAAAGTTAATACACTTACAGAAAAAATTGAAGTGAGGATATGCATGTGATTTAGGTGATACATGGATTGAAGAATTTTAAATCTATTGATAGAGATGAGAAATGTACATAAGAAATATATGAACTAAAAAGATATACAAATTAAATAGATACAAGAATTCAAGAGATACATAAATTGATGAGGTGTATATCATTTTATTTATTCTCATTGATTCATTAACCCATCATAATTATAACAATTTGAGCATCACGGCGGACATTTATCCTCTTTGTTGTCACTCTTGGATAACAACAACTCACACTTAAATGATTACCAAAAAACAACTCACACTTAAAACCTAGATGAGAAAGCATAATTAGTAAATTGCAATAATATAGTCGTGCACCTAGTCGGCATCAAGTTAACATTATAATAGTAAGAAATTATATTATTGCTGATTAAGATAATAATAATCATATTGAAATTAGAGAATTTGAGTTACAAATCAATAAGGGCAAGACAACAATGCATCCACAACGATGAAGATTATACCAGACCACTAAAAAAACGAGTCATTACTACATAAACTTGCTGCATGCTACCTTAAAACATGTGCATCGAATTATGTCATAATTTTTTCTTGCAAGGCACGTGTATATTTCCATCAAATTTATCGCAAATTCACCTTTATAATTAAACTGAAAAGTCGAATTGCCCAAGCGATAAAGTCTATATGACCCTTGACTAAACGCTATACAAGGAAGCACTCCGCACGTAATGTAGTAATTCCTCTGGACAATATTAGAGAGACAGCACACTAAATAAGACGCTTTAATTACCCAATCATGATATACGTTGAATCCATCCTTTAAAACAAGTCTGTACAACATAATAATAATAATAATAATAATAATAATAATAATAATAATAATAATAATAATAATAATAATAATAATAATAACTTTAAAAAATTTCTTATATCTCATCAATCAACCGACACAAGTTTTATGCGAATTTAGCTAGCGTAAAATTCAAATCAGCTAGCAAATGTATCTGTGTCTCACGAAAAACATTAACTATCTTTTTGGTCACTATTAGAGAGGGGTAATCATCGAATCTTTGTTTAATATGGTACTTGCTTCTGTCCTTTGGGGACAAGAACCCAACAGGCCAAATTTATTCGAATACTTTAGTTATCTTTAGAAAACTACATGCAGATGAATAGGACAACAAAAACATTATATACATAAATATGTATGTATATATTTCTTGAAATAAGTAACTCTAATTCCATTAATCAACCCGCGAGGATTTGATTCTCTGTCTCCCAGGATTTTCCGTGAAGAGCTCGTAATGCTATCGTTAAAATAGGCGAAGTGGTCTAGTTTTACAATATGAGCACTTCATGCGGTAGAAATTAATTATTGGTAATTATTGGTAACGAACAAATTAATTTCTGAAACGCAAGCACACATAAATAATGCCATATAAACTTCAGTTATTACTTTCAAAATTATTGTCCATATAATATATATAGCAAATCCCGAGGAGATGTACTCTAACACGTAATCAAAATATATAATTGAACCAATTACATCTTAATATTTCAACAGTGTTGGTTGAGCACGACCAAATATGCTGGACGATCTGCTAAATTTTTTTGCGTACATCCTTTATTTGGTAAAGAATGGAAGAGTGGATTTATCATCACATAGAATAATAAGGACAGGTTTTTACTTAATTACGAATAATGGTACAGCCCATCTCCCAATTTATGTAGGATTTTATTATCAAGCGTAACGAACTCCCCCATTTAAATACTGAATTCTTTGTTTTTTCGTGCGTATTGCAAGTGGGGACTCGTCTTATTCCCATTTGCATTGCGTCAAAGTGAAACTTGAAATATCCGTATAATTGACCTACTCGACAGTGCAATACGCATAGGTGAGTAAAAGTTGAGGGTCTAAATGAATAGAACTTAGTAGGTGAATAATGAAAATTTGTATAATTGGTGGTATGAAAATTTATACGTTAATCTTTAATATATTTAGATGGCAACCCGTCCCTCACAGGTTAAAGCAACAGTTTAAGAAGTTTTGTAGTTTAACCTAAACGTGAGTTTTTTTATAAGAAAAACCCCTCAAGATCACATGTTAACATACTAATTGTATGTCCATTGATACTAAATGTGCGTTTGGTAACATTTCTCTTCCCGAGAACAATTTATGAGTATTTTAAGACATTTGGTAACTATATAAAAATTTTGTTCTCGGAACAAAAATACGTTTGATACGACCTAAAATATTTTTGTGAATTATAATTTAATTAATAATTTTATTACATTTTCTTTTTTCTTTTTCTTCTCCTTCCTCTAGCCGATTGGGCCTTGCAACTTGCCATACAAGAGCTGGTGAGGTCACTAGCCTTGAGGGAGCCTCAACTGACCATTGGCGAGGCTTGACCTCACCTGGCCATCGTGAGGTCGGCCTTGCCCACCTAGGCAACGCCGACCTCACGGTGGCTAGGCGAGGCTTGACCTCGTCTAGATCTATGAGGTTGGGTCTCGCCCGGCCATTTCGAGGCCAGGTGATGCCAACTTTGCGATGGCCAGGCAAGGCTCAGCTTTGCTAGATTTGGGCGAGGTCTATTGGGATATAATATGCAGAAACAACAAGATTTTACAATTTACGTCAACGCGAAATTGCTAGAGAAATAAACAAGAAAAACAAGGACATCAGAAATTTACGTGGTTCGGTTTGAGTATCGGTACCTACGTCCACAAGGAGAGTCCACAACAAATAATCCACTATAATCGGAGAATCAAAGTTGACAATTGCTCACACACTCGAGTGTTTCCCACACCTAGATTTAACCCAAAATCCAAAGTGTTTATAAATAAACAATTCGCTTGGACATAAATTCACGGTACAAGAATACCACGCGTTCAAGTCATACACCAAAAAAGAAAAGATCTCTGGCATCTTTTTTTTTCTTCCTTTCGTGCAGCTCCTCTCTCGGCGGACATGCGGCTTCTCACGGCCGCCTTCTATGTAGGAACTCTTTTCCCTTTTATATGCATGCACCCAAAAGTCAAAGTCTCGACTTTTGGGCCCACCGCCTTCTGATTCACATGTAGAGGCTTCAACTTCACACCAAAGAGTTTTGGCAATGCAAGAAAAGAAACCAGAGACTTGAGCCCACTTTTGGCTTCTTTGTGTGGAATATGTGCGTGTGTGTGCCCAAAGAATTTCTTCTTTTATCTTTTATTTCCTCTTTTGTCTTACTTTGCACATCCAAAAGAGAAAGTCCAAGAAAAGAAATTGTTTCTTCTTTCTTCATCCAATTTCCAATCATTTGAAGAAAAACTTTATCGAGAAATTCGGTTTAATAAATAGTTATCTGAATTCAAACTCGAGACATTAATTTAACAATTCTCCACCTTGGCTCGATGTTCGAAGCTAATTATAGTGTTCATCATCCATACTACTTTCCTAACGCCTCGACAAGCACTCACTCTCTACAGACACCAATAGAGCTCAAGCATAGCTTGAGTTTCGCCAAAGGAACAGACTTAGTCATCATGTTTGCTGGGTTATTTACTATAGCAATCTTTTTGACAATAACAATACCCTCAGCGAAGACATCTCAGATGAAATGGTACTTGATGTTGATATGCTTCGTTCGCTCATCATAAATTGGATTATACACCAAGTATATTGCATATTAGTTATCACAGTGTATATCCACACTTTTATGTTCTAAACCAAAGTTCGAGAGCAAATTTTGTAACTATATCGCCTCCTTTGCTACAAATGTTAGTGCCATGTACTCTGTCTTAGTTGAAGACAAGGCTATGTGATCTTGTAAGGACGCTTTCCAACTAACTGCACCACATGCTAGCGTAAACACGTACTCTACTAAAGACCTGCAATCATCCAAGTCACCGACATGATCCGAATCCACAAAACCAGTGATCTCACTGCCATTGTTGTTCCTCCAGTACACTATACCCACGTCCGTTGTTCCCTTTAAATATTTGAATATTCATTTCATAGCTTCCCAATGAGTTTTACCAAGACGCTTCATATAGCGACTAACCACGCTCGCAGCTTATGAAATATCAAACCTAGTGCACACCATAGCATACATAATACTATCTACGACACTAAAATAAGGAACACACGACATATGCTCATCCTCATCCTCAATTTGTGGTAATAATTTATCTGAAAGTTTAAAGTGCTTCGCTAAAGGTGTACTTATAGTTTTTGCCGACTACATATTAAAATGTGCAACGATCTTCTCAATATATTTCTTTTGAGATAGACGTAAAATTCCTGTAATCCTGTCACGCAAAATCTCCATACCCAAAATTTTCTTTGCAGCATCTAAATCTTTCATCTCAAGTTCAGCATTTAACTGCCTCTTCAGCATATTAATATCAGACATATTCTTAGCTACCATCAGCATATTATTAACAGATAAAAGTAGATAAATCAAAGAACCATTCTCCAATATTCTATAGTAAATGCAGTTATCCATTTAACTTTTTATGTAGTTTTAACTAGCTATGAAAGTATCAAAACGTTTATATCATTACTTAGGAGACTGTTTTAGCCCATACAAAGATTTCTTCAACAAGCAAACATGATCTTCCTTACTCGAAATAGCAAATCCCTCTAGTTGCCTCATGTAAATTGCTCCTCCAACTCATCGTGAAGAAACACAATTTTTACATTTAACTGCTCTAACTCGAGATTTTGCGAAGTAACTAAGGCAGGTAAAACACGAATAGAAGTATGTCTTACCACATGAGAGAACACCTCATTATAATCAATGCTCTCACGTTGTGTATATCCTTTCGCCACAAGTCTCACCTTATACCCCACTGCCTCAACACCGGGAATGCCTCTTTTCGTTTGAAGACCCATTTACTTCCAACAATCTTTTGGCTCTTTGGTACTTTAACCAGCTCTCATGTCCGATTTCGATGGAGTGATTCCATCTCTTCACTCATAACCCATAGCCACTGTGACGACTCCAAACTAGCCATTGCCTCAGAGTAAGACGAAGGTTTATCCATATCCAAAGTCAATGCATAAGTAATATCTGTATAACCATAATGTACCAATGATTTAATGTGTCTTCTCTGTCTATCAGCTATAGTGTGCTGCGGCTTTGCTGATTGTTCACTATCACCAACTTCAGGAACTACGGCTTCATCTGTAGTCTCAATTTCAGTTACATTCGAGGTCTCCAGAGTCTTCACCTGAAGTTCCACCTTACTAATGACACCATGATCTGTCTTTTCTACTGGTTGTGTCTCAGAACTCCTCTGCTAAAGCATTGCAGTCTCGCCGAAAATCACATCTCTGCTGATTAGAAAACCGGGTGATATGGGATTGGTGCACCACAACTGATAACCTTTCAGCCCATGTGCATAACCCAAAAATATGCACTTCTTTGCCTTTAGCTCAAGCTTACAATTATTTGCATGAGCATACACACAACATTCGACTATACGTAATTTGGAGTAATCGACAGGTTTCCCCAATCATACTTCCTCGAGAGTCTTCCACTCGATAGCAAATGATGGAGATTGATTAACTAGGTAACACGCCATATTAACTGCTTCGGCCCAAAATTCCTTACCAAGTCCTGCATGTGAAAGCATGCATCGAGTTCGCTCAAGCAAAGTTATGTTCTTCCGTTCTACCACTCCATTCTGCTGTGGTGTCCCAAGTACTGTGCAGTGTCTCACAATACCTTCTTTCTTGCAAAACTTAGTAAAATTTTTACCACAAAACTCCATACCATTATTGGTTTTTAGGCACTTGATTTGTTTATATGACTGCTTCTCAATCAATGCCTTAATTTTTTTGAACTGATCAAACACATCATATTTGTACTTCAGAAAGTATACCCATACCTTCTTCGAATAGTTGTTGATAAATGCCAGCATATATCGAGTACCTCCTTTTGAAGGAACCGAAGATGGGCCCTAAATGTTTGAATGAATATATTCTACTGGTCGTTTGGTCAAATGAATAGCTGTAGTAAACTTAACTCGGTGCTGCTTCCCAAAGATGCTGTGCTCACATAAGTTTAGCTTTCCTGTCTTTTGACCATTCAACTGATATGGCTAGTACAAGTACCTACAGGGGGTGAATAGGTATAAAAAGTAATTTCTCACGATAATCGCATAATACTAGACAGTTGATAGAATTGAGACAATTGATTCTCGTCAAACAACAATCAAAATAAGACTGAGAATAGGGAAGAGAAAATTGAACGCAAGGTTTATAGTGGTTCGGCTTATTTCAAGCCTACGTCCACTCTTCTGCACTGATAGCCCACTGGCTGGATTCCACTATGAATAAAGAGATGTTACAGCACTGTTCTCCCTTGATTTCACGGTGTAGAAGATCTACCACACTCCCTCAAGGTATCACTAAGTATAGACTCTCTTTTGCGAATACAATTTTGCTCAATATGAATTGACTAATAATCAAGGAGCTTCAGACTCTGGAATTTCTCTATCGCACACCTTCTTGAACAGTTAGAATGTCTTCCTTTTATACTCCTTTATGCCATCATACCCATTGGCACTTACCAAAGGAATTCTTCCAATCTTCCCGTTGGACAGAATCAATTAAGAAGAACATTCGAGCTATTAAAGGAACATGTCGATAGCCCATCAATCCTATTCGTCCATACAATCAGGATATTGGTTTCCAAGAATAGAACCTTCCAAGAGTATTTCATCAATCATCGGATCTTCAAATGATCATGATTTTGAATAAAAGAATCCGTTATATCATACCCAGCCAAGAGATCTACTCCAGTGGACAAGACCAAATCCTAAATCAAACACTTTAGCTCTGGATCGTCTTCATTACTGGATTAGAAACTGTCAATGAGAATAGTCTTGAGTCTTGAGTCTTGAGTACTAAGTCTAAGGATCTGAAGGTCTTCAGACTCTAAATTGAAGGGTCTGCAATGCTCCAGACTAGACTAATAGAAACGTTTTGTCAACTTCAAAATATTCTTGAAAGATTTCTCCAACAATCTCCCCCTTTTTGATGGTGACAAAACTTTCCTGTAGATTTGAACAGCTTTGACCTGCAAAACATTACTCAAACAATATGGATATCTCATAAAGATTAACAACTCAACTAGACTCTACATTCACAGAAAATAGGTTAGTCTTTCATGAGTAAAGCCATACAATAACACTTGATATAAATGCAACAGTCAATTTCAAATCCACACCCAAGTCATGCTTAAAATAAATATCCAAACAAACTAAACTAAAGTAAGAATTTTAAAGTCAAAGTTCAAAAGATTGCAATTCTCCCCCTTTTTGTCATCATTAAAAAGGTGAGAAAAGTCAAGTCTGCTTGGGAACACGCACAAGCTGGAAATCTCTCATCGACTGTACGATGCCTTCCAGCCTCTTCAAGTCTTCCTGTAGATGTGCCACCTCTTCCCCTTTGGCATTTGCTTGAATTTGAAGATCGAGGTCTTGCATTTGATCCGACAGGGTAACAGAAGACACTTGTCCAGCATTCTTCAAGACTTGAAGCTCACATTCCAAAGCATATATTTGACCCTGCATTTCCAGAAGAAGATCAAGGATGCGACGAAAATCTGCTGTAGTGTCTGTCTGCGTGCTAGCATTTGCTCTATCGGATGGAGTAAAGGCAAGCGATGGAACTTAAGTGTAATCGCGCAGATTTGGCGTTGAGGTATCATGTCCTTCCTCAGGCATTTGAGAAGCCTGAAGATCTTCTGGATTTGCTGGTGAGCGACTCACACCTTCACTGTGGACAGGATATGGTGTAGTCTTTTCTTGCTCGCCATCTCCCCCTGTTTCTAAGGCCTCAATTGGGGAAGAGTGATGGTCATGCTTGTTAGCGTCTTGATTGCCTTTCTCTCTGGCTTCATCTGCAGACTGTTCTTTGACTGCTTCTTCTTCTTCTTCAACTTCCTTCTCCTCTTCTTCTTTTTCTTTCTCTTCTGCTTCTCTGGTCTCTTCCTTTCCCTCTTCTTCTCGCTGTTCTTTGTCCTCTGCTTCTTTTCCTTTTTCCTGTCGTTCCATTGATTCAGATACAGAACGATTGAGCCTTTTCAAAGCCAAGGCAGAGATAGAGAGTTCATCCTCTTCATCTTCATCATTTAAGATAAGAGTTCTTTTCTTTTTGGATGGAGCACCCATGGGCTCCTTCCCTTTCCTTTTTGATGCAGAAGATACTGGATGAGATTTGACCGGAGTTTTCACCTTGAACTTCTCCATTGCCTTATCAAGTTCTTTCAGATGCATTTTTGTCAGCATTTTCAAACCCACCATCATTTTGTCGCATGGTCGAACACAAAGAGTTTGTGGAGGTTTAATGTTCAAGTGTCTGAAGATATTAGTCACAAGACCTGAGTAAGGCAACTGGCTCTTGTCATTCACCATCGCTCTGTACATGTGGAAGAGAATGGTGTGAGGGAGAGAGAACTTTCTCCCTAAATTGATCGCGTACATCAATTTCGCCTCAGAGTTGGACACGTTAGTCTTGGATGTCGATTTTGGCCTGAGACAGTTGATCACAATTTTATGAAGAATGATGTTGATGGCACGCATTCTTGCGTAGGTAATTCTCCCTTCTGCATTCTTGTCTTTGACGAGCTTCAGTGAGGTACGAGCAATTGAAACCTTGACCGATTGATATTGTCCTCTTTCAACCCCAATTATATGTGCCAGCATGTCCACATCTACCACATAGTCTTGGTCTCGAACACTGAAGGATATTCTATTCGCATCTAAAAATCTGAGATTTGAATAGAAACATGCTGTCAATTGTGCATAGCCGTCTGTGGTGTCGGAGCAAAATTGCTCAAGTTGAAGCAAATTGAACTTTTCCCTTAAGTTCACATTGATGGCATCAAGAAAGTCGAAATCAACACTTGTGGGGTTTATCACCCCACGTTTCAACAGTTTAAAGAACAGATTCTCCTGTTCCTTTGATTTGAACAACTCCGTTCTTTTTCCCTTAGCCTTCGCAGCAACACCCATCCTAGGTTGAAATTCATTAAACAGTTTATCATCACCGTTCCCGTTAGTGGGATTCAATCCTCCTACATGAGGGTCACTTGGAATGTTCACAAGTGCTTCCTCAGCCTTTCCTTTGTGAGCAATTCCTAAATCCTCCATTCGTCGCAAAAAAACATACTCATTTCCATAACCCTTGTCTTTAAGGAAATCATCTACATACTTCAGCGGAGTACCAGTGCTTTTCAATGCACGATAGAGCTTGTAAATAAAATAGAGTTTTTGGACTCTTACAGGGCCTACTTCCTCGATTATTTCTTCCTCCGATTAATGACCCACACCCTGTGGGGTAGATGGTGGAGAGTGACGTGGTTGAGAGTGAATCGGGCTCTGTTACTGTCTCAATAACTCTTCCTCTTCGGTGAGATCGAAATGGGTAGGACCCTCCCTCATTCTCTGTGGTCCCCTGCTCGCGATTCTTGAAGACTTTCTCGAAGAAGACATCATTTCTTGTCGTTGAAAGATTCCTTGACTCGCTTTCCCAAGAAAAGATGACAACTTTCTCGAAGATGAACACGGAGTCAAGACAGGATTGTGAGGAGAATGCTTTTTAGGGTTTTGGAGTTAAGCGAAGAAAACAACTGTCCTTTTCAAAATAAAATTGCCATTTGAAAAAGGCAAAATTCCATCTTTTAAAGATAATATAAATCAATCATAACCCAATTTAAAAAGGAAAAACCAATCGACATAAAGGCAAGTGAACAAATCGTCCCTTTTTAAAAACGATAACCGTCCTTTTCAAAATAAAATTGCCATTTGAAAAAGGCAAAATTCCATCCTTTAAAGATAATATAAATCAATCATAACTGAACGAAAGATCGTACCTTTTCGAGATTGAATATTGAAACAACTTACAGTCTATAGCCATGAACGTCTGAGTCTGAGGGTCTGAGAGTCTCTAGACTTTAACTTCCTCAAGCTTCAAAATATTGAGTCTGGAACGGATAAAATTGAATTGATTTTTCTCCAAAGGCTTTGTGAATATATCCGCTAGTTGGCTCTTTGAATCAACAAATTGAATCGAGATTTATCCATTTTGAACATGATCTCTAATGAAGTGATGTCGAATCTCTATATGCTTTGCTCTTGAGTGAAGGATTGGATTTTTGGTGAGATTGATTGCACTGGTGTTGTCACATCTAATCTCAGTGCATGAGTCTTCAATTCCAAAACCTTGTAGCTGTTGTTTTATCCACAGAATTTGCGAACAACAACTTCCAAGAGCTACATACTCTACTTCTGTTGTAAAGAGAGCCACAGTATTTTGTTTCCTTGAAAACCAAGACACTGTCTTGCTTCCAAGCAACCGGCAAATTCCCGAGGTGCTCTTTCTATCAACTCTGCAACCGGCTAGATCTACGTTTGAATATCCAAGAAGATTAAAGTCTCCCTCTTTAGGATACCAAAGACCGATGCTTGAAGATGAAGCAACGTATTTAATAATACGTTTCGCAGCACTAAGATGAGATTCTCTAGGATCTGATTGAAACCTAGCACAGATGCAAACACTTAACAAAATGTCAGGTCTAGAGGTAGTAAGATAAAAAAGTGAACCGATGATACTCCTGTACAGCTTTTGATCAACTTTCTTCCCTTCTTCATCTTTGTCTATCTTCAAAGAACTTGACATCGGTATGTCGGTCTTTTTGCACTTTTCCAATCCAAACTTTTTGACAAGATCATTAGCATATTTTTCTTGATGAATAAAATTTCCTTCCTTTAATTGTTTTACTTGGAGTCCAAGAAAGAAGGTTAACTCTCCCATCATACTCATTTCAAACTCATCCTGCATAGACTTAGAGAATTTCTTGCACAGACTTTCATTAGAGGATTCAAAAATAATATCATCCACATATATTTGAACAAGTAAAAAGTTTTTGTTTTCCTTTTTGATAAATAGAGTAGTATCTACTTTACCTTTGACAAAACCATTATGTATTAAGAACTTACTTAGTCTGTCGTACCAAGCTCGAGGTGCTTGCTTTAAACCATACAAGGCCTTTTTCAGTCTAAAGACTGAGTCTAGCTTCTTTGGGTCTTCAAACCCTGGTGGTTGTTCCACATAAACTTCCTCATGGATAAAACCATTTAGGAATGCACTTTTAACGTCCATTTGGAATAACTTGAAATTTTTATAACAAGCAAACGCAAGTAATAATCGAATAGCTTCTAACCTTGCTACTGGTGCGTAAGTCTCATCATAGTCTATTCTTTCTTCTTGCGTATAACCCTTGGCCACGAGTCTTGCTTTGTTTCTTACAACTTTTCCTTTTTCATTCATCTTGTTCCTGAACACCCATTTAGCTCCAATAACAGTTTTACCTTTTGGTTTAGATGTCAATTCCCAGACATCATTAATGTTGAACTATTTAAGCTCTTCTTGCATAGCTTCAATCCAGCTTTCATCAGATAAAGCTTCTTATATGCTTTTTAGTTCAATTTCAGAAATGAGAGCCACAGCACTAGACTATTCGCGCCTTTTGGATCTTGTGCGAATTCCTTCATTAATGTCACCAATAATAAGATCTTTGGGATGACTAGATTTATACTTCCAGTTACTGATTGATTCGTCAGGTTGATGATCTCTTTCTTTACTTGAATCTTGACGAATATCTTGATACTGGTCTTCCAAAGTCTGAGATGCTTCTTAAGTTGTAAGCTTTGGAGAGTCTGGAGCAGGTTCAGATTCTTCATTATGAGTCTGACTGGACTCATTTTGCATAGAGTCTTGAAATTTGACATTCATTGATTCCTCCACAGATTGACTCTTCTTGTTGTAGACTCTGTAGGCTTTGCTGGATATAGAATATCCAAGAAAGATGCCTTCATTCAATCTTTCTTCAAACTTACCAACTCGATCTTTTGCATTTTTCAGTATAAAGCATTTACAACCGAACACATGAAAGTATGAAACAATAGGCTTCTTACCTTTGAATAACTCATAAGGGGTTTTCTCTAGAATAGGTCTTAAAAAGACTCTATTGATAATATAGCACGCTGTTGAAATAGCTTGAGCCCAAAATCGTGAAGAAATCTTACTTTCAATTAAAAGAGTTCTAGCCAATTCTTGAAGAGATCTATTATTTCTTTCCACAACTCCATTTTGCTGAGGAGTATATGGAGAGGAGAACACATGCTTAAAGCCAGATTTATCACAAAATTTTGTAAAATCTTGATTTTCAAATTCACCTGCATGATCTGTTCTTATACTTGAGATAACACATCATTTTTTATTTGAACCTTTTTAGCAAACTTTTCAAAATACTAGAATGTTTTGGACTTACTTGCAAGGAAATATACCCAAGTAAATCGGGAGTAATCGTCCACAATTACTAGGCAATATTTCTTACCTCCAATGCTCGGGTTCTCGTTGGTCCGAAGAGATCCATATGCAGCAGCTACGTACATGATTAGTAGAGACATGATTTATTGGCTTAAATGAATTTCTTACCTGCTTTCCCGGTATACGGGAGTGCATAGATCGACTTTTGGTATGATAAATTGGGTAGACCACGAACAAGCTACTTTGTTGAGATTTTGGCTAATTGCTTCATATTGATGTGACCAAGCTTTCTGTGCCATAAGTTTGCTTCGTCTTGAATTGAGATTAAGCATTGTGATTCATCCGGTTTCACATCCAAGAGATAGATATTTCCATGCCTTCGACCCATGAAAGACTGAGTAGAGTCTTTACTGGTTCCAGAACATATTCCTTTGTTGGAGAAATCTTCTTGAAGTGTTTTGAAGCTGGCAAAACGTTTCCATCAATCTAGTCTGAAGGTTTGCAGACTCTGCTATTTAAAGCCTGAAGACCTCCGGACAGCCAGACTCAAGACTCAAAGTCTATCCTCATTGATAGTCTCTAATCCGTTGAAGAAAGGTTATCTAGAACTGGATGTTTCGTTAAGGGCTTGACCTTATCAACTGGAGAAGATCTCGTGGCTGGAAAAGACACAACGGAATTCTTTGATTGATCGAGATTGACTCGAAGATTAAGGAATCGATGATTGCCTAAATATTCTTGGAAGGTTCTACTTATGGAAACCGAGATCCTGATTGTATGGGCGAACATGATTGATGGGCTATCAACACGTTCCTTTTATAGCCCAAATGATATTCCTAATTGATTCCGTCCAATGGGTAGATTGGAGGAATTCCTTTGGTAAGTGCCAACGGGTATGATGGCATAAAGGAGTATATAAGGAAGACATTCTAAGTTGTTGAGGAGTGCGCGATAGAAGAATTCCAAAGTCCGAAACTCCTTGTTGTTTAGACAATTCCTTTAAGCGAATACTTGTATACAAAAGAGAGTCTATATTTTTGAGAAATCTTGAGGAAGTGTGATAGAACATCTATACTGTGGAATCAAGGAAAAGGAGTGCTGTAACTTCTCTTTTGTTCATAGTAAAATCCAGCTGGTGGGCTATCGGTGCGGAGTAGTGGACGTAGGCTTGGATTAAGCCGAACCACTATAAACCCTGTGTTCAATTTTCTCTCTCTTACTTTCTTTACTTTGATCGTATTTCATTTTGTCAATCAATAGTGAACTACCTTTCTATCGTTTGCCAAGAATTGCTTCCGTATTTCGATAAATTGATTGTGGACCTATTCACCCCCTTTAGGTGCTTATACTAGCTATCTCAATTGGTATCAGAGCTCGTGTACTCACTTTGTTTGGAGTGTTTTACTTCAGAGTAAAAGATCCATGGCTAGTATGTTGGCTCCAGGGCTGGTAGAAGGACAAAGCAACACCAGACCGCCTTACTTTGATGGAAATGACTACAACATATGGAAGAACAAGATGAAGGCGTTCTTAAGTTCAAAGGATCCTCTAAAATGGGACGTTGTAGAAAAAGGAATCATTCCTAAAGCTGCATCTGTCTTAGAAAGAGGAAATGACACTATTGAGTCCAGCGAAATGAGTCAAAAAGAGATAATCAAGAGACAAGCTCTTGATGCAAAAGCAATTTATTCTTTATATTGTGCTTTATCACCTACTGAATATAATAGAATATCTTCTTGTGATACAGCCAAAGAAGTCTGGGATAGATTACACATTACTTATGAAGGAATCGATCGAGTGAAAGAGACTAGAATCAACATTCTTCTCGGTCAATACGAAGCCTTCATAATGAAACCAGGAGAATCTATAACTGACATATTTAGTCATTTTACAGAAATCGTAAATGGTCTTGAAAATCAAGGTCAACCAATTTTTGATCCCATGAAAGTGAACAAGCTACTGCGTGGACTCTCCAAGGATTGGAATCATATAAAGACCTCAATCTGAGAGACCCAAAGAATAATGCCATTGTCTGTCGATGAGTTGGTTGGGACTCTTCAGTCTTATGAAGTGGAACGAATCAATGAAGACGAAGATCCTAAAGGTAAGAAATCTATTGCATTAAAATCTAATGATGACTCTCATGTAACAGATTCTGAAGACGACATGGATGATTAAGAACTTGCTCTCATGATAAGAAGATTTGGAAAGATGAATAGAAAAGAAAGAAGATTCAATTCAAGGAAACAAATTTTTCAAAAGCAACAGACCAAGTCTGCTGAAGATGATGAATCAAACAAAGATGTAGTCTGCTTTGAATGCAAGAAAAACGGACACATCAGACCCAACTGTCCTCTTCTGAGGAAGAAGAAAGGAAAAACTGAAAGGTATCGAAAATCTCTCAAAGCTGAAACCTAGAGTGATACGGAGTGTGAAGATAGTGATGATGATTATGCCAACATATGTCTAATAGCAGAATCAAACTCCGAGACTGATTCAGATTCAGAAAGTGAATTCGAGATAAGTCATTTCAAAATCCCTATTAAAGTTTCAAAATACATTAATGAATTATGTTTTAGTCTTAAGACTTCTCTTAAAAGAATTTCCGAACTCAAAAAGGAAAATTCTGCTTTAAAACAACAAGAGAATGTTTTGGAAGAAAAAGTGAAATGCTTAAACCGAATGTTTCCTCTCTCGAGAAAAAGTAAAGATAATCTTTTAAAAGAAAATGCATTTTTGAAAAATGATATTTCAAATATTTCTAAAAGATTTTCTCTAGGATATGAAAAACTGGAGAAAATACTTTCGTTCAAAGACCTTTTTTCAATAAATCTGGTTTGGGAATGACTCGCTGAAACTATTCCTTTAATCGATTTTCCTAAAGTAAAAGAAAGAATTAAGCAAAGACCCACAAGAAATACTTACAAAAATAATTTTGAAAGAAACTTTGTAAAACCAGTAGGTCGCAATGCTCTTAGATGTTCAAAATGCAATAGTGCGGATCATTTTGAGAAAAATTGTCCTATGGTTTGGAGACCTGTCAATAAAGTTTGGGCAAAAACCGTATATCAGACTAACTCAAAAGGACCCAAGAAAATATGGGTACCAAAGAAAGCTTGAGTTTCTTTTTAAATGCAGGTCACTATCAAGAAAAATGTGAAATGGTATCTGGATAGTGGGTGCTCTAGACACATGACAAGAGACTCAAATTGCTACATAAAGATTGTTCAAGTGAATGGTGGAAAAGTATCATTTGAAGGAAACAGCAAAGGAAAAATAGTGGGATTTGGAACTGTAAAGATTGGGAACCTCGCAATAAGCAATGTTTCTTTAGTTGAAGGGCTCAATTACAATCTGCTCAGTGTCAGTCAACTGTGTGATGCCAGTTTTAGAATCAACTTTCAGGAGGGTATTTGTTCATGAACCAGTAAAAACTCTACTCAGTCATTCATAGGTCAAAGACATTGAAATATCTACCTCTTGAACGTGAAACCAGATGAATCGCAATGTCTAATCTCAATCCAAGATGAAGCAAACTTATGGCACAAAAAGCTTAGGCATGTCAACATGAAGCAGATAGCCAAGATCTCAGCAAAGAAGCTTGTTCGTGGTTTACCCAATTTATCATACCAAAAGTCTGATCTATGTACACCATCTATATTGAGAAAACATGTAAGAAATTCCTTTAAACCAATAAATCAAGTTTGCACTAACCGTGTACTGCAGCTCTTGCATATGGATCTCTTCGGACCAACAAGAACGCAGAGCATTGGAGGTAAGAAATATTGCCTAGTAATTGTGGATGACTACTCACGATTTACTTGGGTATATTTCTTGGCAAGTAAGTCTGAAACTTTCTCTAATTTTGAAAAATTTGCTAAGAAGGTTCAAAATGAAAAGGGGTATGTTATTTCAAACATAAAAACAGACCATGGAGGTGAATTTGAAAATCAGGATTTTGCCAAATTTTGTGAAGAATCTGGTTTTCAGCATTTGTTCTCTTCTCCATATACTCCAGAGCAAAACGGAGTTGTGGAAAGGAAAAATAGATCTCTTCAAGAAATGGCTAGAACTCTCTTAATTGAAAGTAATATTTCTTTACGGTTTTGGGCTGAAACAGTTTCAACATCATGTTATATTATCAATAGAGTTTTTCTAAGACCTATTCTAGAAAAAACCCCCTATGAACTATTTAAAGAAAAGAAGCCTATTGTTTAATATTTTCATGTATTTAAATGCAAATGTTTCATACTGAAAAATGCAAATGATCGAGTTGGTAAGTTTGAAGAAAAGTCAGATGAAAGCATCTTCCTTGGATATTCAACCACAAGCAAGGCATACAAAGTCTACAATAAGAAGACTCAAACAGTGGAAGAATCAATGAATGTCAAATTCCAAGATTCTACACAAAATGAATCCATTCAGACTCATCTCAAAGAGACTGAATCCACTCCAGACTTTACAAGGTCTAAATCTCAAGAAGCAGCTCAGACTTTGAAGGACCAGCAACAAGTGACTATTGAAGATTCTAGTGAATGAAGTGACCATCAATCTGATAAAAAAACCAGCAACTAGAAACATAAGTCCAGTCATCCCAAAGATCTTATTATTGGCGACATCAATGAAGGAATCCTCACAAGATCCAAAAGGCGAGAAGAGTCTAGTGCTGTGGCTCTTATTTTTTAAATAGAACCCAGGAGCATAGAAGAAGCTTTATCCGATGAGAGCTGGATTGAAGCTATGCAAGAAGAACTCAGACAATTCAAAGTTAATGATGTCTGGGAGCTGACTCCTAAACCAAAAGGTAAATCAATTGTTGGAGTTAAATGGGTTTTCAGGAACAAAATGGATGAGTAAGGAAAATTCATAAGAAACAAGGCTAGACTCGTGGCCAAGGGATACACACAAGAAGAAGGGATCGACTATGACGAGACTTATGCACCGATAGCAAGGTTAGAAGCAATTCGTTTATTACTTGCATTTGCTTGTCATAAAAATTTCAGGTTCTTTCAAATGGACGTCAAAAGTGCTTTTCTAAATGGATTCATCCATGAGGAAGTCTATGTGGAACAACCACCAAGGTTTGGAGACCCAAAGAAACTAGACTCAGTATTCAGACTCAAAAATGCCTTGTATGGCTTAAAGCAAGCACCTCGAGCTTAGTACAACAAATTAAGTAAGTTTTTAATTCGAAATGGATTTGTTAAAGGTAAAGTAGACACTACTCTTTTTATTAAAAGAGAAAACAAAAATTTTCTACTTGTTCAAATATATGTCGATGATATTATTTTTGGATCCTCTAATGAAAGTCTGTGCAAGAAATTCTCTAAGACTATGCAAGATGAATTTGAAATGAGCATAATGGGTGAGTTAACCTTCTTTCTTGGACTTCAAATAAAACAATTGGAGGAAGGAACTTTCATTCATCAAGAAAAGTATGCAAATGATCTTGTCAAAAAGTTTGGACTGGACAATTGCAAAAAGACTGACATACCAATGTCAAGTTCCTTAAAGATAGACAAAGATGAAGAAGGAAAGAAAGTCGATTAAAAGTTGTACAGGAGTATCATTAGATCACTTCTTTATCTTACTGCTTCTAGACCTGACATTCTGTTTAGTGTTTGCATTTGTGCCAGATTTCAATCAGACCCAAAATAATCTCATTTGAATGCTGCGAAGCGTATTATTAAATATGTTTCATCAACTTCAAGCTTTGGTCTCTAGTATCTAAAAAGGGGAGACTTTACTCTTCTTGGATATTCAGACGCAGACCTTGCTGGATGCAGAGTCGATAGAAAGAGCACCTCGGGTACTTGTCAACTACTTGGAGGCAGGACAGTGTCTTGGTTTTCCAGAAAGCAAAGTACAGTAGCTCTCTCTACAATAGAAGCAGAGTATATAGCTCTCGGAAGTTGTTGTTCGCAAATTCTGTGGATAAAACAGCAGCTAAGAGACTTTGAAATTGAAGACTCATGCACAGAGATTAATTGCGACAACACCAGCACTATCAACCTCACCAAAAATCCAATTCTCCACTCAAGAGCAAAGCATATAGAGATTCGACATCACTTTATTAGAGATCATGTTCAAAATGAAGATGTTTCAATCCAATATGTTGATTCAAAGAACCAACTGGCGGATATATTCACAAAGCCTTTAGAGAAAAATCAATTTGAAACCATCCGTTCTAGACTCAACATTTTAAAGTATGAGGAGATCAAAATCTAAAGATTTTCAGACTCGGACATACAAGACTTTAACTATAAGTTAGTCTTGGTACGACCGTCAGACTGTAAGTCTTTTCCTCTCTCTCTCTCTCTCTCTCTCTCTCTCTCGAATTTTATCTTGAAGAGGTACGATTGTCAAACTATGTTTAAATTGTTGCTATATTTAATCGACTTAATTATTGCATCGTTTCATTTTCAAAACGGAAGTTATTTTTTAAATGACTATTTTCGCGGAAAAAGACAGTTATTTTGAAAATGCATCTCTTTATTTCCTTTGTGACGGTTCGTTTATCTCTCTTTTTAACCGATCGTGCACTGTCGATTCCTCTTCACTTTACTCTCAGAAACCCTAAAAAGCATCGATTCTCCATTCCCGTTTTCTTCCCTTGTTTAATCTTCAAAAAGTTGTCATCTTTCTTGGAAAAGTCAATTAAGGAATCTTCCAAAAACTGAGAAAGATGTCATCTTCAAGAAAGTCTTTGAGAATCGCAAGCAGGGGACCACGACGAATGAGTGAGGGGCCTACGCACTTCGATCTCACCGAAGAAGAAGTGTCTCCAGAACAGCAACCGAGCCCACAACATTCTCAACAGCGTCATTCTCCTCCATCTAGTCCTCAAGGCGTTGATCATCAACAAGAGGAACAAATCATTGAGGATGCAGATCCAGTAAGAGTTCAAAAGCCCGCTTTTATTTATAAGTTGTATCGTGTCTTAAAAGGAACTCGTACTCCCTTGAACTATGTCGATGATTTTCTTAAAGACAAATGATATAGGAACGAATATATCTTTCTGCAAAAAATGGAAAGTTTGGGAATTGCTCGTAAAGGGTTGGTTGAGGAAACTCTTGCGAATATCCCGAGTGATCCTTGTGATTGGGGACCGAATCCTGTAGATGGGAATGATGATGACAAATTGTACAGTCAATTTCAACCGAGAATGGGTGTTGCGGTTGAAAGTCGAGGAAAAATGGGAGATTTGTTCAGATCAAAGGAACAAAAGGATTTGTACTCGAAATTGCTGAAGCGTGGGGTAATAAACCCTAGAAGTGTGGATTTTGACTTTCTGGATGCTGTGAATATGAGCTTGAGGGAAAAGTTCAGTTATCTTCAACTTGAAAGGTTCTGCTCCGACACTACAGAGGTCTATGCTGAACTAACTACTTATTCCTATTCAAATCTTAGCTTTTTGGTTGCGAATAGATTTTCTTTTAGTGTTAAAGATCAAGACTATGTTGTGGATATGGATATGCTGGCAGATGTGTTAGGAGTTGAAAGAGGAAGATATCAACCGATCAAAGTTTCCATTACTCGGGCCACACTGGAACTGGTGAATGACAGGAGAACAGAGGAAAAGATCACCTACTTGAGGATGAATGCATTCAACATCTTGCTTCACAAGATTGTGATCAATTGCCTCCGACCGAAATCAACCTCCAAGACTAATGTTTCAAGCTCAGAGGCAAAGCTGATGTATGCCATCCTCACTGGGAAAAGGTTTTCTCTCCCTCACACTATCATGTTTCACATGTATAGAGCGATGATGAAGGACAGAGGTCAACTTCCTTACCCAAGCCTTGTGACGAAGTTATTCAGACATCTGAATATTTAGCCTTCGCAAATCTTTTGTGTTCAATCGTGCGATCATATGGTGGTAGGACTGAAGATCGTGACCAAAATGCGTCTGAAGGAACTAAACAAGGAGTTGGAGAAATTCAAGGAGAAGACTCCAGTCAAAGCTCATCAAATCTCTTCTTCAAAACGGAAAGGAAAGGAGCCCTTGGTTGCTTCAAAACCAAAAAGGAGAGCTCTTATTGTGGAAGATGAAGAAGATGATGACCTTACCATTTTGGCCATAGCTTTGAAGAAGCTAAGTCGCACTGTTCCAGAGTCAATGGAACAACGTGAGAAAGAAGGCCAAGAGGAAAGAGAAGGTCGAGAAGAAGAAGAGAAAGAAGAAGAAAGAGCAGTTGGTGAAAAAGAAGCAGAGGAGGAAAGACCTGAGGAAGAAAGACGAGAAGAATGAGAACCTGAGGAACACTCCTCTCCACCTGTAGGCATGGTAACAAGGGGAGATCAAGAGAAAGGAGAGAAGTCCTCATATCCTTATGCAAGTGAAGGAGTCAGTCGCTCACCTGCAGACTTAGAGGATGTTTATGCCTCTCAATTTCTAGAAGAATGTCATGAAGTTTCATCGCCAAACTTGCAAGATTATTCTGATATGCCATCATCTGCAGAACGTGCTAAAGCTAGTACGCAGACCGACAACCCAGCCGATTTTCGCAGAATCATGGATATTCTAATGGAAATGAGAGGTCAAATTTATGCCTTGGGATGCGATGTTCAAAACTTGCAAACTGTGGGTCAAGTTTCTTCATGTTCATTGAATGATCAAATCCAAGCCCTCTCTGTTCAGATTCAGGCCAATGCCAAGGGTGAGGAGATTGCACAATTGAAGGAAGACTTAAAAAGGCTAGAAGGCATCGTTCAGTCTATGGGAGACTTCCAGCTTGTCCGCGTTCCCAAGCAATCTTGACTTCATTCCATTTTCATCTCAACCTTTTTAATGCTGACAAAAAGGGGGAGAGATGCAAGATTTGAACAACTTGATTTTTAATCGTATCGTGTGGTTTGTTGGACTGTTTGTTGGATTTTGCGTTGTTTTGATGTTTGAATCATCAAACTCTGTTTGTTTGACTTTGTTTTTGTGTCTAGATGAGAACTGAACTAGACTTGGACTTGACTGCTTTTATTAACTATCATTGGTATCTTATGGATGGCTTTATCACTTATTAGACTAACCTATTTTCTGTGGTTGCAGATTCTAGTGTTATTCATTTAGCCATTTATCTCTATAAGATATACATATGTGTTTGAAAAATGTTTTGCAGGTCAAAGTTGTCCAAATCTACAGGAAAGTTTTGTCACCATCAAAAAGGGGAAGATTGTTGGAGAAATCTTCTTGAAGTGTTTTGAAACTGACAAAACGTTTTCATCAATCTAGTCTGAAGGTTTGCAGACTCTGCTATTTAAAGTATGAAGACCTCCGGACAGCCAGACTCAAGACTCAAAGTTTATTCTCATTGATAGTCTCTAATCCGTTGAAGAAAGGTTATCCAGAACTGGATGTTTCGTTAAGGGCTTGATCTTATCAACTGGAGAAGATCTCGTGGCTGGAAAAGACACAACGGAATTCTTTGATTGATCGAGATTGACTCGAAGTTTAAGGAATCGATGATTGCCTAAATATTCTTGGAAGGTTCTACTTATGGAAATCGAGATCCTGATTGTATGGGTGAACATGATTGATGGGCTATCGACACGTTCCTTTAATAGCCCGAATGATATTCCTAATTAATTCCGTCCAACGGGTAGATTGGAGGAATTTCTTTGGTAAGTGCCAATGGGTATGATGGCATAAAAGAGTATATAAGGAAGATGTTTTAAGTTGTTGAGGAGTGCGCGATAAAAGAATTCCAAAGTCTGAAGCTCCTTGTTGTTTAGACAATTCCTTTGAGCAAATACTTGTATACAAAATAGAGTCTATATTTGTGAGAAACCTTGAGGAAGCGTGATAGAACATCTACACTGTGGAATCAATGAAAATGAGTGCTGTAACTTCTCTTTTGTTCATAGTGAAATCCAGCCGGTGGGCTCTCGGTGCGGAATAGTGGACATAGGCTTGGATTAAGCCGAACCACTATAAACCCTGTGTTCAATTTTCTCTCCCTTACTTTCTTTACTTTGATCATATTTCATTTTGTCAATCAATAGTGAACTACCTTTCTATCGTTTGCAAAGAATTGCTTCCGTATTTTGATAAATTGATTGTGCACCTATTCACCCCCCTCTAGGTACTTATACTAGCTATCTCATCCTTCTTAAAAAAAGATCTTAAAACCAGTATCACACAGTTGGCTAATGCTAAGAAGATTGTAATTGACTCCTTCCACTAGGGAAACATTACTTATTATGAGATTTCCAATTTTCACAGTTCCAAATCCCACAATTCTTCATTTGCTGTTTCCTCCAAATTAGACTTTTCCACCATTTACTTGAACAATCTTTGTAAAGCAATTTGAGTCTCCTATCATATGTCTTGAGCATCTACTGTTCAGATACCACTTTACCTTTTTCTTGATGGAGACCTGCATTTAAAAGAAAGTCTCAAGCTTTTTTTTGTACCCATATTTTCTTGGGTCCATTGGTGTTAGTAAAATAAACAGTATTAGCTCATATTTTTTTAACAGGTTTCCAAACCATAAGACACTCTTTTTCAAAGTGATCTGGGTTATTACACTTTGAACACCTGAGGGCATTTCGACCTACAGACTTTACAAAAACCTTCTTGAAATGATTTTTGTAAGCCTCTCTCGAGGGTCTTTGCTTAATTCTTTCTTTTACTTTAGGAAAATCAATCAAGGGAATTGTTTCTGCTGTCATACCTAGACCAGACTTATTGAAGTAAGATCTTTGAGCTGAAAGAATTTTTTCAAGTTTCTCGGACCCTATTGAAAATTTCTTTGAGATATTTGATGAGTCAGTTTTTAAAAGAGCATTTTCTTTCAAAAGAATATCTTCATTTTCTTTAAGAGTGGAAACATTCATGTCTAAACATTTAACTCTTTCTTTTAAAACGTTTTCCTTTTTTTTTTAAAGCAGAATTTTCATTTTTAAGTTCGGAAATCCTTTTGAGACAAGTCTTAAGACTAAAACACAGCTCATCAATATACTTAGAAACCTTGACAGGAATTTTTAAATTACTTACCTCAAATTCACTGTCTGAGTCTAATCCAGAGTTTGAGTCTGAGTCTGATTGCGCCATCAAACATAAGTTGGCATATTCATCATCATTTTCTTCACACTCTGTATCACTCCAGGTTTCGGCTTTGAGAGCTTTTCGAGACTTTTCAACTTTTCCTTTCTTCTTCTTCAGAAGAGGACAGTTGGATCTGATGTGTCCCTTTTTCTTACATTCAAAGCAAACTACATCTTTGTTTGATTCATCATCATCAACAGACTTGGTCCGTTGTCTTTGAAAACTTTGTTTCTTTGAGTTGAACCTTCTTCCTTTTCTATTCAGTTTTCTGAATCTTCTTATCATGAGAGCAAGCTCCTCATCGTCCATATCATCTTTAGAATCTGTAACATCAGAATCATCAATTGATTTTAATGCAATGGATTTCTTACCTTTTGGATCTTCATCTTCATTAATTCGTTTCACTTCATAAGACTGAAGAGTTCTAACTAGCTCGTCGACAGATAGTGGCATGATTCTTTGCATCTCTCTTATTGAAGTCTTTATGTGATTCAAATCATTGGAGAGTCCACGCAGTAGCTTGTTTTACCTTCATGGGATCAGAAATTAGTTGTCCTTGATTTTCAAGACCATTTACAATCTCTGTAAAACGGCTAAACATGTCGGTTATAGATTCTCTAGGTTTCATTTTGAAGGCTTCATATTGACCGAGAAGGATGTTAATTCTAGTCTCTTTCACTCGATTAGTTCCTTCATAGGTGATATGTAACCTATCCCAGACTTCTTTTGCTGTAACACAAGAAGATATTCTGTTATATTTAGTAGGTGACAAGGCACAATATAAAGAATAAATAGCCTTCGCATCAAGAGTTTGTCTCTTGATTATCTCTTCCTGAGTCATTTTGCTGGTCTCAACGGTTTCTTTCCCTCTTTCTAAGACAGATGCAACTTTAGGAGTGATTCCTTTTTCTACAACGTCCCATTCTAGAGGATCCTTTGATCGAAGAAATGCTTTCATTTTGTTTTTCCAGATGTTGTTGTCCTTTCCATCAAAGTAAGGAGGTCTGGTATTGCTTTGACCTTCCATCAGCCCTGAAGCTAGTATACTAGCCATGGATCTTTTACTCTGAAGTAACACACTTCAAATAAAGTGAGTACACGAGCTCTAATATCAATTGATATGGCTATTAAAAGTACCTAGAGGGGGGTGAATAGGTATAAAAAGTAATTTCTCACGATAATCGCACAATACTAGACAGTTGATAGAATTGAGACAATTGATTCTCGTCAAACAACAATCAAAATAAGACTAAGAATAGGGAAGAGAAAATTGAACGCAAGGTTTATAGTGATTCGGCTTATTTCAAGCCTACGTCCACTCTTCTGCACTGACACCCCACTGGCTGGATTCCACTATGAACAAAGAGATGTTACAGCACTGTTCTCCCTTGATTTCACGGTGTAGAAGATCTATCACACTCCCTCAAGGTATCACTAAGTATAGACTCTCTTTTGCGAATACAGTTTTGCTCAATATGAATCGACTAATAATCAAGGAGCTTCAGACTCTGGAATTCTCTATCGCACACCTTCTTGAACAGTTAGAATGTCTTCATTTTATACTCCTTTATGCCATCATACCCGTTGGCACTTACCAAAGGAATTCTTCCAATCTTCCCGTTGGACAGAATCAATTAAGAAGAACATTCGAGCTATTAAAGGAACCTGTCGATAGCCCATCAATCCTGTTTGCCCATACAATCAAGATCTTGGTTTCCAAGAATAGAACCTTCCAAGAGTATTTCGTCAATCATCGGATCTTCAAACGATTTTGATTTCGA
This sequence comes from Eucalyptus victrix, assembly GCA_016097545.1. NCBI lineage: Eukaryota > Viridiplantae > Streptophyta > Magnoliopsida > Myrtales > Myrtaceae > Eucalyptus > Eucalyptus victrix. The sequence continues at coordinate 40,011,440 of CM027843.1, read as the reverse complement.
ATAAAAGAATACGTTATATCATACCCAGCCAAGAGATCTACTCCAGTGGACAAAACCAAATCCTCAATCAAACACTTTAGCTCTGGATCGTCTTCGTCACTGGATTAGAAACTGTCAATGAGAATAGTCTTGAGTCTTGAGTCTTAAGTACTGAGTCTGGGGATCTGAAGGTCTTCAAACTCTTAATTGAAGGGTCTGCAATGCTCCAGACTAGACTGATAGAAATGTTTTGTCAACTTCAAAATATTCTTGAAAGATTTCTCCAACATCAACAACCATTTTTCACTCAGTATCGTCATACATGCCTTACTCATGTGCCCTAAATGCATATGCCATAATTGAGTCAAGTTAGAGTTTGACTCACCTGATAAAACTGTAGAGGTTCCAGTCACGGTCTCTCCTAGTAGATGATAGAGAGTATTCACTTTCTTTCCATTCATCACTGTCATGACACCTCGAGAGATCTTCAATACTCCACCTTCAGCGGTGTACCCACACTCAATGTCATTGAGTGTCCCCAGAGAAATAAAATTCTTCTCGAGCTTCAGTACATGCCTCACATATGTCAATGTGCGCACCACCCCATCGTGCATCCGAATGTGAACTGTCCTTATCCCCACAGTCTTACAAACTATATTATTCCCCAAAAAAACTCTACCACCATCTACAGTTTGGTAAATAACAAACCAGTTCTTATGAGGCGTTATATAATAAGAACACCCCAAATCTAGTACTCAATTGTCTTCTGACAAAATAGCAATCACATATAAAACAACTTCTGCCTCACTATTACTCCCATTGGCAACATTTGCCACAATGCTTGTGGCATTCTGCCTATCAGCTTTCTTCTTCCGCTTTGGACAATCTCTCCTAATGTGCCCTTCCCCGTGATACTCAAAGCACTTCATGTGTCCCTTGGACTTTCTATGGCATGATTTCGATCTGCTTTTACCTCTGTTGCTACTAGGCCATCAATGTTATTCTTTATCTCGAATCGTCAATGCTTACACTACTTCTTGCGCAAGGCCATCATCTCGCAATTTTCTCTACCACTCTTTAAAGAATAAGGCGAACTTTACCTCTTCTGAAATAATTATAGTACGCCTTTGCAATAGTGAATCAGTAAAGTGCTTCCATGACTCTGGTAAATAGGCTAACAACATCATACCATGTTCTTCATCATCAAGTATCTCACCGACGTTCTTCAGATCCAACATGAGTTTATTAAATTCATCTAGATGAGTTCTGATAGATGTAACTTCAGTATATTTAAATCGAAACATCTTCTTCAACATGTACAAGCGATTGTTCAAACCTTTCTTCACATAGAGTGCTAGTTTTGCCCATACTGTTACGGCATCCTTCTCCTCAACAACCTTTTTTAAGACCTTATCTGACAAGTTTAACATGTTTGTGCTCTTTACTATTTCCATTAGCTCTACCTTCTCTAAGGCTTTCATTATTATATGCAACTCATCTTCATCATCCAGTGTCTTGGCCAAACCTTGGGTTGTCAATAAAGCCCACATCTTGATGCTCCATAACACAAAGTTGTTGCTCCCGTTAAACTTCTCAATTTCAGATTTCCTCTCAGACATAATTGCAATAACAAAATTTCCAAATAATAATCAGACAAGTAAAAGCTCCAAATCACATTCAAGAAATCTAATCCCAAGCTCTGATATCAATTGTTGGGATATAATATACGGAAACAACAAGATATTGCAATTTACGTTAACGCGAAATTACTAAAGAAATAAATGAGAAAAATAAGGACACTAGAAATTTATGTGGTTCGATACAAGTATTGGTATTTATGTTCACAGGGAAAGCCAGTAGCAAATAATCCACTATAATCGGAAAATCGGAGTTTACAATCGCTCATTCGCTCGAATGTTTCCCATACCTAGATTTAACCATAAACCCAAAGTGTTTATAAATAAATAATTCATTTGGACACAAACTCACGGCACAAAAATACCACGCGTTCAAGTCATACACCAAAAAAGAAAAGATCTCCAGCGTCTTTTTTTTCTTCCTTTTGTGCAACTCCTCTCTTGGTGGACGTGCGGCTTCTCACGACTGCCTTCTACGTAGGAATTCTTTTCCCTTTTATATGTGTGTGCCCAAAAGTCAAGACTTTGACTTTTGGGCCCACCTCCTTCTAATGGTGCAGAGGCTTCAGCTTCACGCCAAAGGGTTTTAGAAGTGCAAGAAAAGAAATAGGAGACCTAGGCCCACTTTTGGCTTCTTTGCATGGAATATGTGTGTGCTTGTGTGCCCAAAGAATTTCTTCTTTTATCTTTTATTTCCTCTTTTGTCTTGCTTTGCACATCCAAAAGAGAAAGTCCAAGAAAGGAAATTGTTTCTTCTTTCTTCATCCAATTTCCAATCCTTCAAAGAAAAACTTTATCGACAAATTCGATTTAACAAATCATTATTTGAATTCAAACTCAAGACATTAATTTAAAAATGTCAAACCTCACCCAGCCATCGCGAGGCACGGGGGGCCTTGCTAGTGGTCGGCAAGGTTGTCACCAACAAGCTTGGGGCGATCTCGTTGAGGGCTAGCAATGCTCCAATGAGGTCGTCGGGCCTCATCTGGCCGATTGTCGGCCATTGCTGAGGTCGGCGATCAATTGGGCAAAGAAGAAAGAGAAAAAAAGAAAGAGATGAAATGTAGAGAAAGTAAAAATTTGTTTCTTGAGTTGTTCCCGAGAATAAGAAACAATTTTGTTTTTGTTTCTTATTTCTATTCCAAATCTATTCACATGAATAAAAAAATTACCAAACGCATTTTTGTTCTAGGAAAAAAAAAAACAGAAATACTTGTTCTAGGGAGCGTTATCAAACCCTCCACAATAATGTCCAAAATCATGTCACAAATTCAATTCCTTTCCTCCATCTTTTCTTTTGTTTGTCGATGGAGCAACATCATGGACTTGGTTGTGGTTAATAATTATCAATCGGAGATATTGACATGCCATATTGGAAGCATGAGCTGTTTTTAAAAGTATAACTTTCTATTTTTTCTTTGTATGAATGCTGTACATCTAATACATATCAAGGGAACAAAATTGGACAACTGAAAGAGTTTCCTCTATTGTGACATGATGTTTAAAAGAGAGGCCCTTGTTCTAATGAAGCACCTGTGCAATCCCTCCAAGGCATCCTCAATCCTTCCAATCCTAATCTCCAAATCCTCCAATTCACATTGTGCGACCTGTAACTTCTCGCCATCAACCCCTTCTCTTGACATGTGCTTGCACATGGTGGTGAGTGCACAATCAACCCATTCCAACTCATTCACATCCTCTTGCTTATCTTCTTGATCGCATGCTATTGCACCCTTTGGATATACCAATTTGGAGACTATGGACCACCTGCTAATTTGCCCGTTGGGCCTCGACACTGGCGTTGCCAAGAAGGACAATAGAGATCGAAATATTGAAGGGCTCAACAGATTAGCATCTCTCACCACTCTCATCACTGATGAGAGGTGGTTATTTTCATTCTCCAATTGACGATCTTCAAATTTGGCTGCCATCTTCCTCAATACAGCCATCAATCTTTTAGCATCCTTCTTCATTGCCTTCCTAAAGTTGGTGTATTCCGTGACACCTATCTCAATGCATGGTTCGCCCTTTCTCCGCCGGAGAGTGGATTGGAGAGCGCGCACCTGTTCTTTAAGGCGCAACAAGATTTGGCTAGAGTAGTCACAAACATCTAGTACTTGGATTGATCCATCTAATAGCACATTGATGAATCCCTCCTGTCGGCTGCAAGAGAGGGTTTGTTGAGTTGATCTCATGTTGAGCAGATCATCCATACAAACGTAGACTCCCTCAAGGCCCGTGAGCCCGGCGCAGACCGACCCATACAATGAAGTGGAGGCCTCGTCCTGTGATGATTGGAGCTTGTTGATCAAATCAAGAGTCCTGAGAGTGGTGGGATGGGATCTGGAAGGCAAGCTAATTGACCTAACATGGCAATTACTTCTGCATTTGGATGAAGATATAGCCATTTTTGCAATCTTTCTTTCTTTCTTTGCTTTTGCGCTCAAGTTCTGGGATGTCCATCACAAGTTGAAGTTCAGCATATATATATAGGAACACTTAAAGAGACATGGTTGTTCCATGTCAAACGTCAGCACTCTCTCTCTCTCTTCTCTCTGTGTGTTATGTGGTCAGAAGTGTGGCCAACATGGTCGAAATGATTTGCTGTTCAATTCATAATCAATTTAAATATTGGAAATGAGTTGTCTTTGCTGGTTTGTCATATTCTCTGCGCTTTCTTGGCGAAAAGAGCGACTGACTCACCCCCATTCCTTGCTTCCTATGTTGCCACCTTAACCCCCTCATTGGAATATGTTAAATTAGAGCTAATAATAAATTTGAATCTGCTGTGGCTGTCCCAATTTCCAATAAGCCCCTATAAAAAAAGAAAGAAAATCATTCATTCTTTAGGAGAAAACAATCACGATCGCAGATCTTGCGCAGGCCATGAATAATTTACGGCATGAGATTTTTCTAGAGAGTAATTAATAATTGGAACATCGTAATTAAGCCATGATAAATCATTTATTCTTTTTGTTTGTTGGGCGCACGAATGCCTAGTCATAGTCATCCTAATCCGTTTGTTAATCAGAAGTTCGGTGAATTAAATTTTCTTTTCCGGGTTTCCTTATTTTTCAGGGAGACACGTGGAGCTTTCTCATTTGCAGCTAGGGACGACCTAAATGAAATGAAACGTAACTAATGATCCCCTTTTGCCTAACAACATTAAATGATCTCTATGGCTAGCGGACATCAAAAGTTGCCGAGCCGTCATCTGAGAGTAGTCTCAAAGGCGAAAAGCGGCGCATGCTTGTTAGGCTATGGCCCAGTTTGTTGTGGCTAAGGCAGAAAGTGCCGTGACGTATTTCTCCGAAAAAAACGACTTTGATGTGGTTGCAAATCAGCATCTCATTTGAAGGGAGTTGCTTTGTAATACAAAGGCTAGTAGAAAACCAGTTAACTTTGAGGCTGTACTTGTTTCGCGAAAAATGATTTTCAGAAAAACCTTTTTCATAATTTTTGGTGTTTGGGGTATGAAAAATGAGCAGTTAAAATAATATTTCAAATTAATAGAAAAAAATTAGAGAAAATGATTTTCTCTTTCTCCCGCTAAGGTTTCTCTTTTTTTTTTTTTTTTTTTTTTTTTTTTTCTTTCTGCTTGGCCATAGCTTCATTGGCATTCACACATCACCACCTAGACTTCCGAGTTGTGCCACAACTTCCAACAACCCCTCCGCGACCTCAGTTCCTCATCATCATGTTGTGCGAGTGACCCAAGATCTAGGGTTGTCTAAAGATGTGGTTACATCTAAGCACAATGATGCTGAATTTGATGTCCCGATCTCAACCCAAGATCTGAGGTTGTCTAGAGAGTGAGAGGTGTTGTTGGAGAGGGAGGAAGTGCCAATGCCAGTGCGGGTGTTGGAGGAGAGTTTGGGGAAGGAGGTGGAGGTGTGATAGCCGCCGCTAAAAGAGGCGGAGGGATCGGAGGGAGTCGAGAAGGCAGGGGCCAATCTAGGGGTCTAGGACGAGGAGAGTTTCAAGAAAGAGGAGGATTTTCTTGTGGGAGAATGCATGCGAGTGAGAAGAAGTAAGCGATGAAAAAAGTTTTCATTTAGTAGAAAACTTCTACATTTCATTTCTATTTCAAATTTATTTATGGACACAAAATTTGTCCTGAAAATAAAAAAATGAATTTGCATTATCAAATTGATTTCTATACTAAACTTGTTTCTGGAAAAAAAAATACAGAAAAAATAAAGAAATAAAATAGTTATCATGTGTACTATTATCCTTTTTTCAGTTACTCTTGAATAACAACAATGCACACTTGAAACCTAGATAAAAAGGCTGATTAATAAATTATAATCATATTTTCATGCACTTAACTATCATCAAATTAACATTATTTTTAAGAAATTATATTATTATTGATTAAGATAATAATAATCAAATTGAAGCTTGAGAATTTGGACTTACTAATTAATAAAAGTAAGATGACAATGCATCCACAACGATAAAAGTATACCGGGGCACTTAAAAAACGAGTCACTATTGCATAAACTCAGTGTATGCAACCCTAAAACATGTGCATCGAATCATGTCATAATTTTCTCTCGTGAACATGGTCACAAAGTGAACCACATATTTGTGTTCATTAATTTGATCGTGAAATCACCTCTATAATTGAATTGACTCTCGACTAAACACTATACAAGGAAGCGCTCCACATGTGATGTAGTAATCTCCCCTCAACATTATTAGAGAGACACTACATACTAGACAACACCTTTTAATCAATCAATCATTACATATATTCCGTACGTGGAATCCGTCCTTTTTAACTTGTCTGAACAAGATAGTAATAATAATACAACTCTAAAAAATCTCATTTGTCTCATCAACCGACCGACACAAGATCTATGCGAATTTAGCTTATGTGAAATCCAAATCGGCTAACAAATGGATCTGCGTCCCATGAAAAGCATTAACCATCTTTTTGGGCATTGTTAGAGAGGGCTAATTATCGAATCTTTGTTTAATATGGTATTTGCTTCTGTCCTTTGGGGACAAGAACCCAACAGGCCGAATTTATTCGAATACTTCAGATATCTTTGAAAAAATTACATGCAGACGAATAAGACAAGTGAAACATGATTATATATATATATGTAACATTTCTTGAAATAAATGGCTCTACCGTTAAAATAGGCTACGTGGTCTAGTTTTACAATCTGAGCACTTAATGAGGTATTAATTATTGGTAATTATTGGTAACAACAAAATTAATTTCTTAAAGGCACGGACGCTTAATTCATGCAATATAAAATTTAGTTATTACTTTCAAAATTATTGTGCATATATATGTGCAAACACCATTGAGGATTGAGGATAATCTTCATGCAAACCACAAGGAAATGTACTCTGCCACGTTTTCAAAATGTATAATTGAAACGGTTCCATCTCAATATTTCAAAAATCTTGGCTGAGCATGACCTGATGATGGAGGAACCGCTGAGAATTGACGTGTATATTCTTCATTCGGTAAAGAATGGAAGAGTGGATTTATCGTCACATGGAAGGATGGATATTTACTTAATTACGAATAATGGTACAACCCTCTCCCTATTTATGTAGGATTTTAATTCGAGGCACAACGAACTCCACCATTTAAATACTGATTTCTCTCTCGTTGCGCGCGTATTGCGAGTGGCAACTCATGCTATTCCAGTTTCCTCTGCGTCAAAGTAAAACTTGGAGTATTCGTAGATTTTACCTACTCGATAGTGCTTGCAGAAGTTGGGATATGATTTGCATAGGCAAGTAAAAGTTGGGGGTCTATATGAATAGAACTTTGTAGGTGAACGATGGAATCCGTGTAATTGGTGTTATGAAAGTTTATACGTTAATCTTTAACATATCCAGATGGCAACCCGTCCTTCACAAATTAAAGCAATAATTTCAAATTCTTGCGGTTTGATCCAAACGTAAGTTCTTTATAGGCAAAGCCCCTCGATGTCACACGTTGATATAATAATTTTCTTATGTCCATGGGCACTAAGAATGCACAAAATCATGTCATAGATTCAATTCCTTTCCTTTATCTTTTCTTTTGTTTGTTGACGGAGTAACATCATGGTTAATAACGAGCAATTGGAGATATTAAAATGCCATGTTGGAAGCATGAGCTGTCACTAAAAGTATCACTTTCTATATATTCACTTTATGAATGATGTACATCTCAAAACATATCAAGGACAAAATTGGGCAACTGAAAGTGTTTTCTTTACTGTGACATGATATTCAAAAGAGAGGCCCTTGTTCTAATCGAGCACCTGTACAATCCCTCTAAGGCATCCTCAATCCTTCCAATTCCAATCTCCAAATCCTCCAATTTACATTGTGTGACTTGCAACTTCTCGCCATCAGCCCCTTCTCTTGACATGTGCTTGCACATTGTGGTGAGAGTACAATCCACAGATTCCAACTCATTAACAGCATCTTGCTTATCTTCTTCATCACATGATATTGCCCCCTTTGAATGCACCAATTTGGAGACTATGGACACTTGCTAATTTGCCTGTTGGGCCTTGACATTGGAATTGCCATGAATAACAATAAAGATTGGAAAATGGAAGTGCTCAATAAATTAGCATCTCTCACCACTCTCATCACTGATGAGAGGTGGTGATCTTCATTCTCCAGTTGACCATCTTCAAATTTGGCAGCCATCTTCCTCAATACAGCCATCAATCTTTTGGCATCCTTCTTCCTTCTCTTCCTGAAATTGGTGTATTCTGCGACACCCATTTCAATGCCCGATTTGCCTTTTCTCCGCCGGAGAGCGGATTGGAGAGCGCTCACTTGTTCCTTAAGGCACGATAAGGTTTGCCTAATGTAGTCGCAAACATCTAGTAGCTGGATGGATCCATCTAATAGCTCATTGATGAATTCCTCCCGTTGGCTGCAAGAGAGGGTTTGTTGAGTTGATCTAATATTGAGGAGATCATCCAAACAAACGTACACTCCCTCGAGGCCTGAGAGCCCGGCGCAAATCGACCCAGACGACAAAGTGGATGCCTCATCCCATGATGATTGGAGCTTGTTGATCAAATCAACAATCCTAAGAGTGGTGGGATGGGATCTTGAAGGCAAGCTAATTGACCTAACATGGCAATTGCTTCTGCATTTGGATGAAGATATGGCCATTTCTGCAATCTTTCTTTCTTTCTTTGCTTTTGCGGTCAAGTTCTGGGATGTCTATCACAAGTTGAAGTTCAGCGTACTTATAGGAACACTTAAAAGAGACATGGTTGTTCCATGTGAAACGTCAGCTCTTTCTCTCTCTGTGTTATGTGGTCAGATATGTGGCCGACATGGTCCAAATTATTTGATGTTCCTATCAAAAATGAATTTAAAAATTGGAAATGAGTTGTCTTTGCTGGTTTGTCATATTCTCTGTGCTTTCTTAGGGAAACGAGTGACTGACTCACCCCCATTCCTTGCCTCCCGTATTGCCCCATCAACCCCATCCTTGGAATATATTAAATTAGAGCTAATAATAAAAATTATTGTGACCTAACCTCGGGTGTACCACCTAATATTTGGCTAATGAACTACTAAACTTAGACTTCACTTGGGTTCTCCCAAGCCTATACCAGCTCGCGACTTAAATTCAAGTTTTTAACATGCAAATGATTTTTTAATTAAGAGTCACCACTAATCTATATTTGGTGAATCGATTAGAAACTCAAGTAAAGTAATTACTTCTGCAAACTAGAGATTGTGAGTTCGGGAACTTGATTACGCTAAATTTCTTTAACACCATTTCGGTACATTTTCTCTTTAATTTTGGAAAAAATGTTTTTCAAGCAACTTGAATTAATTTTAAGTTATTTTTCTAACATGTGAGGTGATCATGTGGGTGTGCAATCTACCAATTCAACACCAAAAAAAGCAATAAATAAATTATGGGACTTTAACGAAAGTATCTGCAATGTTAGATCAGAATTCACATAAACAGTCATAAATATGATATTTAATTAACACATGATCACTTAATTTTTTTTTTTTACTTGTTTAAATAGAATCATGCTTTATGCAATGTATGCTACTAATCTAACATGACACGACATGACATAGCAATATGACCTAAATTACATGACATAAGTATAGTATTTTGTTGTGTTTTCTTAAATAGACATGCAATCTATCCTAAAACAAGCAATATTCTAACATGAACCTAATCCAATTCAAATATATTTATTATCTTTTGGGTTTTCTTTTATGGAAACAAAATCAATTCAAGTAAAGGCATAAAAAAAAAAAAAAAACAAGACAACAAATTAGGTAAGATATCATTAATACCCATTTTAATAAATTGACGAATCATATCTTGAATATAAGATTCGATTGGCCAATTTTGAAAAAATTGTGAATCATATATCGGGCGATTGGATTGGCGATTTTTCCATGTGATTACGAGTCATATTTCGGACATGAAATCGGACTATCATTCGTATGTACGTCGTGAGATTAAGGAATAATTCCTAATTTAAAAGGTTTTCGAGAAACTTTGAATAAGATGTATCACTCAAAGATTTGAATTTAGTGGCGATATCAACAAATTAAGTAAGGAAATTACCAAATTAAATTCAGCCTCCATTGTTTCTAAACATTACCCATGTGCAATTCTTGACTCCACTAATAATGCCCATGGACTAGGCCAATTCGCTCTTTCTGTAGACTTAGTCCAACTCGTCAAATTAAAGTTCAGAACCATCAAGTTAAACCCATCCATCACCGGTCCAATACAAATGCAACAACAACAATAATAATAAAATGCTCCTAAAACCATGTGTTATGCAATTTAATTATAATATTTTTGTTTAGGGGTTAAAAAATTAATCCATAATTTTTAATGTAGTAAACAATTAATCGAGTTGCCAAAATTTAGGTGTCAATAAATATGAATATGTCTCGGTGTCTTAATTTCCCAAGACCCCTCAAACCCCCCCCCCCCGCCCGCCCGGCCCCCAATTAAAAAAAAATTGCATTCTTTAGGAGAAAGAAATCATGATCGCAGATCTTATTAGAATAATTTACGGCATGAGATTTTTCTACAGAGTAAATAATTAATTGGAACATCGTTATTAGGCCATGATAAATCAATTTATCTCTTGGTTTGTTGGGCGCACGGGTGACATGTTTCCTAGTCATTGTCATTCTAATCCGTTCGTTAACCAGAAGTTCCATGAATTTCATTTTCTTTTTCCAATTTCTTTGTTTTTTTAGGGATACGTGGAGTTTTCTCATTTATAGTTAGTGACGGCCTAAATGAATTGAAATGTAACTAATGGTCCTTTTTCGCCTAATGACATTCAATGATATTATTGTAGGAAAAGCTAAGCTGGCTAGATGGCCGAGGCGGGAAGTGACGTGACGCATCACTCAAGCAAACTTCGATTTGATGGCGAATTAACTTCTCGTTTGAAAGGATTGTTGGGTTTCAGTACAAAGGATTGTAGAAATCAGTTAAAATACATGCTCTTTTTTTTTTTTTTTTGGTAACCGAAAATTCGTCAAAGCCTACCCTTGTCGGGTTATGCCGATTTGGGATCTCACGGACTTCCACGATAGAGGCCCAACAGCATCTATATCTCGGGGGAAACTGCCCAACAACCCACTGCTAGAGCCTCCTGCTTTAATCGCTAATAACGTAAGGTTTCGAATCCTTCGTTGGAGGAGAAATCTCAACCAACTGCACTGTCCACGAGTAAGTTACTTCTTTTCATCTCTTGAAAAAAGTCTTTAAAGGTGCATGAGCTATCGCTCAGGCCAGCCATTTGAATATGAGGTGCGATATTTTGGTGGGCTTCTATAGGATGATTGAGGGGTGAGGTTGAATTGGATTGCATATTTGTATACAAAAAATATGGATGAGCAATACAAGTTGAAACTCAAGAAGAAAATCAATTTTTCTAAATAGAGGAGTTTGTGATATCTCAAGTTCCATAATAATTGGGATGTTATCCTTTTAAGTAATTTGTAAATTAATACCTACCTTTAAAATGGTCACCACTTTGTATAGTTATTTATAAAAATTAAAAGTTCAGAGATTATATATTAAATTTTAGATTAAAATTTAGGGATAATAATGAATAAATTAAAAAAATTTATCCAACAAAAAGAAAAGGTCTAATTTTCCATTTTTCCTCTCCTCTGTCCTCTCCACACTCTCTCTTCATTGAACTTGCACATGTCACCACCGCCCCCAGAGCCACACGGTTTGTCGACACATCCTCGCCTTTGGCGTGAAGTGGCCCCATCACTAGGGTAAATCGATTTTCAGCCGGATAGGTTCCCAGCATAAAATCGGAACTGATCCTGTGTCTTTCGGCTCTATATTTTTGGATTTGGAAAGCAATTCAGTCGATTCTAGAAATCCCAATTCTGATACAGTTCCTCGTTATGATTCTGGGGTAGAATTAGGAATCGATCCACTTTCTATTTTGTGTGAAAATCAAATTCTATAATAATAAAGAGTTAAACCATTTCTCTACAAAATCATATATTGATCAAGTGATTATATTATAATTTATTCATATAAATTTTTTTATTCTTGATGAGGGCAAAAGTATTACTTTTTACTAAAGAATTGGTAATTCCAGCCTTGAAATCAAAAATCGAATCAGTTCTCCTAAGATTCAGCCGTGAACTGATTTTAGGTTTGCGGGGCATAAAGCACATGGCATCAGGATCTTTTTCCATTAATTTTATCGTGCGTATCATAAATTTTCCCTAAAAGGAAAGGTGACAGAGTGAGCCACGTATCTTTTTCCATTAATTTCATCGCGAAATCGCCCTCTCACAAAACTGAAAATTAAACGCTCAAGCGAAACGTCCATATGATTCTCGACTGAACGCTTTACAAGGAAGCACGCCGTATGTTTCTAGTAATTCCACTCAACAAAATTGGGGACATTACATACTAAAATAATACCTTTTCATCACCAGATCGTCCCATATATTCTGTACCTTGTATCCGTCCTTTCGAAGATGTCTGTAAGAGATAATAGTGTTTATAATATAACTACAAAAATCTCATATGTCTCTTCGATCGACCAACACAATTAATTCTATGAATTTTAGCTAACGTAAAATCTAACTCGGCTATCAAATGGATCTGTGTCTGATTAGAAAAGATTAAATATGACGTTGGGCATTATTAGAGGAGGGGCTAATCATTGAATCGTTGTTTAAAACGGTACTTGCTTCTGTCCTCTGGGGACAAGAAGCCAACAAGGCGAATTTATTCGAATACTTTACATATATTTGAAAAAAACTACATGCAGATGAACAAGACGTAGTGGCTCTAATTCCATTAACCGGGAGCACTTAATAGAAAAATACCACCTCCTTGTCGACCCACGAGGATTTGGTTCTCCTTGTCTCTCAAGAATATTTACGAAGAGCTCGTAACATACGTTAAAACGGGAGGCGTTGTCTAGTTTTATAATTCAATCCCTTCATTTAGTGAAAACTAATTATTGGTAACAACAAGATTAATTTCCTAAGCCTGGATGCACTTACTTAAATGCAATGCAAACTCTAGTTATTACTTTCAAAGTTGTGTGTGCATATAAACACACACACAATGAGGGTTGAGTTATCGGGATATATTATAACAATTTATATCTCAATATAAATATGATATTTCATGAATGTAAATAGTAGAATTCTATTGGGAATGACATTTTTGTAACCTCAAAGAATACTCGAGTTGATAAGATGACTAAGAACTTGTGCTTTAAAAGGGATCGAGTCTCTTGAGTCGATTCTCCCTCAATGAAAGCTTTTGAAGACTAATGTCAAGAAATTATCCCTCGTATTCCTCTCATATCTTTTATTTCAAGATCACAACTGGTTATTAAAGTAAACATAATTTCATGTAATAAATCATCCAGAAATACAATCACTCGGTATGAGCTATTATTCTTATGTTATTATTCGTTTACAAGTAATTGTGCTACTCTATTGATTTGATTGATGCTTGTTTAAGAAATTAATAGTGAGATCTATATTGGATCTCATGGAAATCACAAAAAAAAAAAAAAGAAATGCAAATTTCTCGTATTGCAACTGTTTTTCTTTTATCTTTTTTAAATTAAACTCTCCATAAGCCGAGTCTACAACTTTTTTTTAATTCCCATTATACCCCTGTTGCCTCGCCATGTCCTAACTCATGATTTGCTTTAACGTCAAGGAGTCGTGGCGACACAAGTGAGACATTTTTATGCCTTTTATCGGTCTATGTAGTGTCTCCTCTTGCTCCATGTGATCATATGACATCGCACCTAGTCATTGCCAAGTTATCGCTGAGACTACAGGATTGCAAAGAGCGACCTCATTTCATAGAATAATGCTCAATACACAAATATCAAATATGATTCATAAAATTAATTCATAAAAATGATATGATATAGAGTATTATTATTACCAAACATGACATGCTTGTATGAATTTACACACTTATAATTTCTTTTTCTTGTTAATCGATTTAATTAGCTGGTCCCATCTATGTCTAAACTTAACATCCGTTGCCCCAAGTCTTCTGATTATTTGTGCATTACTTGGCTTTAATGTCAGTGCTATGATGTGTTAGCTTGTTTGATAAGAACTTAAAGTAGAAAGAATACTGAACAATGTTGATACTGATTCAATCGATGATAAACGATCAATTTTTTATACAAAATTCGGTACAAAAAATAGGTTCTAGACAGTCCTTTAATATTCGGATGCCGTGACCATTGGGAGACATGAAGCTGTCACATCCTCAAGGAGCAGTCGATGCATTGAGAAGAGACACCCGGTTTCGAATCAAGGATTTGTAGAGTCGATCGACTCCATCTTCGAACCCTTCCATGCAGCGTTCGAGCGTCTGGAGTCTCTGTGGCGCCACCTTTAGAGCTTCAACCCCGGCGTCGGCTTTCCGGGTTACTTGTCCATGGATGGAGCTCACGGCACAGTCCACACTCTCCACTTCATTGAAGACTTTCTTCACGCCTTTCTCGCTTGAGAGTATTAGCCTTGAGACCAATGACCACCCACCGGTCCTTGTACGGGTCCTTGCCGGAGAGGCAAAGATCAAGAGGGACTTCAAGATTGAAATGGTGATGAGGTTCAATTCTTTCAATACTTCGACAACCATGACTAGATGGTCATCCAGATTGAGAAACTTTGATGAACTACTAAGGTTTTTGCTTGACAGGGTCTTGAATTTACCAAGATATTTTGCTATGTCCCTCTTGGCTTTCTTTCTAAAACTCATGAAACCCTGAGCATGGCTTTCAATGCTCGAATTTATTCCGCCCCTTCTTCTGATCGCGGACTGTAGATCCTGGATTTCATCTTTCATCCTCCCCATCAAGTCTCTTGCGAACCCACAAGCATCTAACAACATAAGCGACTCGTCGACTACCTCCTGCATCGCTTTACCATTTCGGTCTCGAAGAATAGCTTGCTGGGTGAGGGGAGCGCAGATGAGCTCTTCGACGCCGACGTACAGCTTGGCAAGCCTCGCCATGTTTGCTTGGATGGTTTCGGCTCTAAGGGAGGACGAAAAGCAATCTGAGGCTTTGAATTTGGACAATTCGGATACGATTTTGAGAGAGCTTGAAGGTAATCTTGAGGGCAAGCTAATTGACCTAAGAGGAAGATGCACACCTTCCATGAAGGATGAGTTTGCCATTTTTGATTTCTGCCCTCCTTTTGTTTTTCTTTTGGTGGGCTTTTTGATCGGTGAAACTAAACTCGAATCTCGGAAATGAGGCTTGAAGTGGACTGTGACCCTTCCTTCTCTTCATATATATAGAGGACGCTGCAAACAAAAACTGGCATATGATGAGAAAATTTTGCAGAATTTGCATGTGCTGGGAATGTGGGTCACCCTAACTATTTTAATAACCATGTACTTGTTTTGGCCAGCAGAAGGTGAACACATCAAAACCCATTTCGTTAGGTTTTGTTTTAATTAGTCCTATGGCCTATGGTCATTCAACATGCAACGTATGGCGGTTTCACATAATCTTTTTTAAAATTGAGAGATAGCTGTCCTAAGGAGAGAGGAAAGGAACAGTAAGTATTGGGTGATGGGTAGCTTGATGCTCTCTTGCCTCCCAATCATTGTTTGTGATTTGGTGTTATCTTTGATCTATATCATCATCATGCGTATTCATCAATCTTCGGACCAGAATCTAAATCTGATCAAAGATTAATTTGAGAGGTGGTTTGTGGACAATCAACGGCTGGCACTGAACGTTTTGTCTGCTTTCCAAGGGCCAAAGGAATGGGGTTCAAGCAATTTGACTACATGTGGGGAATGCAGATTGAGCAGCCAAAGAAGTGTTTCTTATAAAAAAAATACATAATAATAATTTAATGGGGAAGAAAGGATAGAGTGCAAACGGAGACAAAACAGATTGTGAGCAATCTAGCTAGCTAGAAGTAGCTAGGCTTGCCGTTGGGAGAGCAAAGTGGGTTGAATTGCAAAAGTTAGTAGAGGGTATTGATAGGAATGTGAATTTGGCTAATATTTAATATTTCTTTCAAAATCTGTCTGGCTACATTACCACTAGATAGGCACGATGCCTAAACGGAGACAAAAGAAAACAATTTAAGTAAATATAACAGGGTAATTAATGATAGGAATGTGTATTTGTGCACAACAGTCTAATGACCACAACATTATGGTTTCATAATTTTAAGTTCTTAATTCTAGGCATTTACGTGATTGTAAGAAGAATTTGTCCATATGACATGATCATAATATCATGGTTTCACAATTTAAAATTTGCATATTTTTGCATGCTTCGAAATTGCAAGGCAAAAGACCGATAGTAAAACCCAACGGCAAAAATGGACCTCAAGGGTAAGTGATGGCCATCGCCATCCCTTGGTCTCAAAGCTTGACACTACTTAAAACACAGGCTTGAGGAACGATTTATACAAATTTTCTCTTGAGGCAATATTATAAAAAACTTTCATCTCGCTTCCTCAGTTACTTTATGTTCGAACATTTGAATCCATGCAACAATAACGTGAAAAAGGTGATTTTAGCCTGATGTATTCAAAATATCTAAGAATTCTTGCATAACGATTGCGCGTTCATCATGAATCTCTTGCATTGAAGACAATGAAACCCATCGGACGGTTAAAGATGAAGTTCAATAGCTCTATAAATGTCCACCAGTTAATTTCTGAGAGGCTTAGAATTTTGATTATAAGAAGCTTGTGATAATGTTCATCGACATTGATTGAGCAAATTAATTGACAAAATTTAGGTTTAAACGCAATAATTCTCGCAAAACCTTAGTGCTTCTTTCTTTCTTTCAAGTCTCTTGACAGTATTCTGACTATCAATAACTTCAACAGTGAAATCAGGCTTTTTTCCAACAGTGATCATGAGCAGAGACACAGCAAGTGAAAAAGGTCAGTATAGCCCAAGTTTCATGTGAGAGTTGAGACAGGGGGACATTGGATCATCATCCCATGTTTTGAATATTGAAGTGAGCCTGAAGAAATAATGACACTGGCAAGCACGAGCAGAGTGCCCTGATAGACAGGTTTGTCTGCTCTTGCTGGTTGCTGCGCTGATTCTATGGCCAAAATACTGAGAAAGCACATTGCAGGGAACACACTCAAAAAGAAAACAGAGAACATCTTCTGTACTTATCTACCGCAGCAGAAATACACCTCTAAACTTATTCTGAGGTTACAATACCGGATCCGGTCAAAATCAAAAGTCCCATAACGGGACCATTTCCTAAATCTCTAAAAGGCCAGCCCATAATGTTCTTGAATAGACGCTGAAAACATAATTTCATGTACATACCTCACCAGAGAAGAGAGTATAAGGTGGACATTTGATACCAACATGTCATTTAAAAATTGATAGAAGATAAGAAGACATTACAGAACCGCTGGCCCCCAAACCCAATTGTTGGGCACAGACAAGTGATGATTTTATTACTCTGCCATGGTGATATTCAGTGGCTGAATGCAAAAGGGATGGTCAGTAGTGATCTCCTCATGGAACACCCAATTCTTTCTCTTCTTCAAAGTAGTTCAGTTCCCCTGTATCCTTGTAACAAAGATAATTGGAAACTTGGCACAGACATGGAGTGTCACAACAATCATCTATGTGTCCGAAAGAGTCCATTGTAGAGATTCCATTACAAGTGTTGTTCGGCTTCGGAGATACTTCCAATGGTTACATAATGCTCCAAAGTTCTGCATACAGGTCTTTTGATGTTAGCTGTGACGAGCACCAAATCAAAGAGAGCAAATCGCGGCGATATTATGGAGAGCTGGAATGACATACCAAGAAAGAAAAGATCATCTTAAAGAACCCAATTACCACAAAGTAATACACAGCGTCAAAACAGTATTGTTTCACCTATATTAGAGTAGAAAATTATTAAAGCAGATGGACTCCAATACATATGAAAAAAAACATCTTTTGTTCATGTTATCCAGCCCATCCCCGAGTTAGGGGTGGATGAAATGAGAGCAGAATGGAAAACAATCTATCGAGGCCAAAATGTTTAAATGATCCTAATTATATCATATCAAATACTATCAGAATCAAATTTCTCATCTCATACTCAGCACCACTGAAAGCATAAATAACCAGCAACCATCTCCATCATTTGATGACTCAACTTAATGGCTATAAGATAAAGCGTCTCTCATGCAACAGAGCAGGAAAAATATTAACTTTTGAATTACTCATGAACAAATTAGGCGCCAAACCATTTTAGTCCAATCTAAACTAAAAACTCAAGTTTACTGAAATCTTCAGTGGCAACTGTTCTGTATAATTGTGAAATTCAAGGGAGTAGTGCTTTCATTAGATAATGTGCCACTTATTAGCAAATATGGTCTGGTTTCAGAGAAGAAAGAAGTTGGGTGCTTTCTTGACAACAAGCGAAGTGCTCTGGTTACAATCTAACAGACCAGTTAAGTCACGCAGTTACACACATTTCTGTCCATCAAGTAAACAAGATAGAAATGAATAATAGGTATTCAGACACTAGCAGGCAAGACAAATTTGCCAGATTAGAGAAAAATGACATACCGGTTAGACTGCAAGACCTTGTTCTCTTGCCTTCATCAACCACTTGAGGGTACTCTCAAGAGTAGTGTAAGCGGCAACATCGGTCAAGCTCTTGCTCTCAACAGCGTAATCGAAAACCTCATAAGCCTCAGCCACCCTACCGTCTCTACAGAGTGATCTCACAAAGGTTGCATAAGCAGCTGTCTCGAGCTTCATATCCCCGGATTTCATCATCTGATATAATTCGATCCCTTTTTCCAATAACCTCGACTTACACAACCCATGAAGCAACGTATTGTATGTGCAAGAATTCGGACTACACCCCTTAGACTCCATCTCCTCCAACAATCTTAATGCTCCAATCGCATTCCCCTCTCTGCACATTCCATTCATCAATGACGTATATGTCACCGCGTCAGGAAAATGGCCCGCCTCCACCATTATGCCCAAGTATTTCCTAGCATCCTTTACCCTCCCTGATTTCGACAACCCAAAAATCAAAGTATTGTAGGTCACAAGATCAGGCTCCACACCTTCCTCTTTCATCTTCTTATAAACCCCAACCACCTCACTCCCTCTGCTCAGCATACAATACCCCTTCATTATCGTATTGTAAACAAAACAGTCAGGCTTAAACCCTTCCTCGCTCAATACACTGACCAACCGCATCGCTTCTCTCAGATTCTTAGTATTACAGACATTATCAATCAGTATAGTGTACGTGACCAAATTAGGCTTCACGCCGAGAGACTCACGCATCTCGTCGATGAAATTGTATGCAGTATCCAAAGCCCTGGTCTTGCACAAATGCTTGACAACAAAATTATACGTATAAGTGTCGGGAGGCGATTGCTTCGAAGACAGCTCTCGGATCAATTCGACGGCCTCGTCCTCGCGGCCGGAAGAACAGAGGGACCGGACAGCGACGTCGGCGGTGGCCTGGTTAGGGGCGACCCCCCGGTTGACCATCAAGTTGAGGACTTGGCGGACGGAGGCGAGCGAGGCGTCGGGGGCGTTGCAGGATTGGGACAGCAGGACGTGGTAGGTCGACCGTTCGGGGGAGAAGGTCGGGGACGCCTTGACCATGTGGTTGAGGAGCGCGATCGAGTCACGGACGGAGGCGACAGCGGCGTAGGACTGGAGGAGGGAGTTGTGGAGGCGGGGGTCGAGCTGCGACCTCGAGGCGGCGACGACGGAGCTGAAGACCTTCTTGGCCTCCGACAGGTCCGGGGACTGGAAGAGGGATCGCAATTGGGGAAGGGCGGGCGCCGGCTCGGGGAGGGAGTCCGGGGTTCGGGTTTTCCGGGGAGCCCTGCCGGGTTTCCTGGGAAAATGGAGGAGGGGCTTCGGGGAATCGGCGGCGGCGAGGGAGGACGGCGGCGGCTTCCTCGCCGCAAATGGAGTGGAGACGGCGGACCTGAAGGATGGCGGGATTTTCCCCATTGTCGGATTGGTTCGAGCTAGGGTTTTACAGAGGGTTTTTGAGGCGAGGCGAAGGAGAAGGCGGAGCGGAATTGAGCAATTGAATATGTGCTCTGGAATTTTGCATCTTGCCCCCTCGAGTTTTTCTGGCCGTGGCAATTCACTCACCCTTAATGAATCGAATTTTTGCGTTAATGTTCGACAAATTCGAGGGGGTTTACATTTTGGTCTTTGTTTTTACTGAATATTATGGATTATCCCCCCACGTTTCAATTTTTCTTGCAATTTGACCCAAACCTTTGAAATCCGCGGCAATGCTCCTATGAAGCAATTATAAAATCGAAATGAAATTAAACTACATTGTCAAAAAATCACTAACGTGGATTAATTGCCTTACGTAGACTGATTGGTGCTGATGTAAATAAATTTTACAATTTTTAATATTTTTAATATTTTTTAATATTTTTATTT
Organism: Eucalyptus victrix; assembly: GCA_016097545.1. NCBI lineage: Eukaryota > Viridiplantae > Streptophyta > Magnoliopsida > Myrtales > Myrtaceae > Eucalyptus > Eucalyptus victrix. The sequence goes on along the minus strand of CM027843.1, from coordinate 39,990,875 downwards.
TTTTCCTTTTTTTAAAAAATGGGCTTGCAAGGGCCACATCCCCCCCCCCCCCCACCCCACCAGGTGAGGGCCTTTGCAGACTTGCTAAAATCTAAGCAAGGAAAAATCCATGCGACCATTGTGATGCTCTCGTTGGCCATAGCTAGGGGCTCGCGACCCTCATGTATGGCTAGTGAGGGTGCTGTGACCGTTGCCCAAACCAAGTGAGGGCATCATGACTCTTACTAGACAACAAGCTAGGTTGTAGCCCTCTGTTGGATTTGGGAGAGAATCTAATGACCTGGTTCATGTTCTAATGCCCTGGTTCATGATTGGTGACCTTGTCAGCGGGAAAACAAAAAAGAGAAGGAATGGAAAGTAGAAAAAGAAAAGGAAAGGAAAAGAAAATTAATAAAAAAATAGAAAAAATCGAAATGATTTATTCACATAAGAATCGATTATGTCACGTAGGACAGTTAATATTTGGAAAAATTATCAAAAAAGTCTTAAACCTATTACAATTGTGTTAATTCAATCATAAACTTATTTTTTTGACGAATTGAGTCCTAAACATTTTACAATTATTCCTGATCAGTCTATTCGGCTAAAATTAGCTGACCGGCACTGACGGCATTGGCAACCTTTTTTTTTAATATTTTATTTTTTGAAATATTTTATTAACTTTTTTTATCTTTTTTTTTCCCTCTCTCTCTCTCTCTCTCTCTCTCTCTCTCTCTCTCTCTTCTCTCTCCCCTCATTCCTTTGGCTCTGGCGATCGACTAGGCTAGCTGGTCGTTGAACTAAGGCGATTTGGCAGGCTTGCCTTGCTAGTGGGCAAGCTCGTACCTAGCAACGATAGAGTGAGCCCTCGCCGAATTTGGCAAGGAGGGCCTTGCTAGACGCGACAACAAGCCCCCCTTCCTAGATCTGGTGAGGGCTCGCCCCGCTAGTGACCACGAGGCGAGCCTACAGGATCGCCTTGCCAGATGCGGCGGGATTTCGCCCCGCCATCATTAGGTGCAAGCTTGCCCTCGCCCAGCTACGGCAAGGTGAGCTAGCCCGGCCGCCTCGGTTCGACGACCGCTAGCCCTCCCCTTTGTCTGGTTGCCGAAGCCAAAGGAAGGAGGAAGGAGAGAAGAGGAGGAAGGAGGTTGAGGGAGAAGGAAAAAAAAAAAGAGAAAAAAAGGAAAAAAGATTAAAAAAATAATAAAATATTTCAAAAAAAAGTAAAATATTATTAAAAAAAGAGGTCAACGACACCGACCAGCTATCACTTCCGTCTTTGGTTGGCCAATTTTTGTCGGATGAACTGATTGGGAATAATTATAAAAGGTTTATGACTCAATTGGTAAAAAAAATAAGTTCATGACTAAATTGGCATAATTGCAATAAATTTAGGATTTTTTTGGTAATTTTCCCGTTGATATTCATATTAGCAACTTACAACCAAAATTGGATGAATGGACTATATTAACAAGCCATCAAAAGATTTAGAATTCAATTGGCACAATTGATTTGAATTAATATAAATATAATAGGTTTATAACTTTTTATTTTTTAAATTTTCCCAATATCTACTCCATTGTTATATATATTTCATTTCCTTTTTCTTTTCTTTTTTTGTTGTTTTCTCTTTAAGTAATTCACTTCTTCTTTTGATTCTTCAATCAATATATAGAAGGGACTTCGTAGCTAATTTCGAAAAGAAATCTATAATATCGAGGGGCAATTTGCAACAATCTGAAAAATCTAGGGACAAAGGGTACTCGAATTTGCTCGAAGTTTTTGCCCTTTCTGGGGACAGGCAAAAGTGAGGGTTCGCCAGATCCCACCCAAGAGATAACCAGATAATGGTGAACCTACTTTCAGGTTTGTTTCTTAAAGACCTGCTTTTAGTGCGCCTTGTTAATAAGCCATATTCCTATCAAGGTTAAGGATAATGGGAACAACCTCAGTCACGTGAAAAGCACGGGATTCTTGTCACGGTGAGAATGTCGGCGGATTAAACGCTAGGGTCACGTCCCAGGTGACGAATTTTGAAATAATAGAGTGAAGATTACATTTCAACTTATACTGCAAGACTTCTTTTGCAAATATTAGGGGCACGTCCAAGGACGATTTTATTTACTTAATTTGCCGCAAAAACAAAACAACATGGTACAACATGACACGCCGATTATTTTCATGCCATACTTATTTTTCGACGCATAACATTACTTGCATCTAAGCATAAGGCTTCTGGTTGTAGCAGTCGAGGTTGTTGCCGTACCCGACCTTCAGTATGTCGCTGTACCTCTTGTAGAACCCGATCCGGTCCTCGACGAACTGGTTAGGTCCCTTCCCACACTCCTCCCTGCCGTTTATTATGTTGGTGATGAGGCCGTAGCTGGGGACCCTCCCAGCGGCCTGGTCCGCAGGGGACGGCCTCCAGCGGCCGGTGATGACATCATGGCTCGAGGGCTTCGGCGGCTGCGGGGTCATCCAGAACCAGAGGGCCGTCCTGAACGAGAGGACCGGGTCCTTGGCCACCGCGTCCGGGTTCTTGATCAAGTCAGAGTGCAGGGAGCGCCCCGCCTGGCCGTAGTTGTAGTTGCTGCAAGTGACGAAATCACCGACAAAATTTTCAAACCATGAGGAGAAATTATATTAATAATATAAAAAAATCTTAGAATCGACTATAGTATCAACTTTGAGGTAAATATATATCCTTCTCATTTCCTTGCATAAATATTATTTTTTTCTTATGATTTGTGCTTTGGGATTTCATTACTTTGGTCCTTCAATATCATGAAAATGAGACGGTCCAAAATCGTCCGATCGGTCCACAGGTCCAAGGATCTGGGTCCACAGGTGGTCAAAACTTGCTCGTCCAAGCCATTAGGGAAATGAAGGATGTCTTGTCAAGTATATCAACATTTAAGTTTCCACTTCGATCGATATCAATTAAGCGATTATGTCCAACGTTCATTTTATCGATTTCGCCAGTGATCCTTAGTGGAAATGAAGCGTTTGAGTTTTCTATTTTGCATGAACGCATGCACCAGAGGCAAAGAAAGCATCGAAACGAAGGGGACTTACTGCGTGATCTGAATCGGACCTCGACCGTAGTATTTCCTGCCGGGAGCGCACGGCCATCCAGATTTGGGATCGCAATAGTCTCTCGACCTGTCCCGCTCTTCCACGAAGCAGTATCCCCACGCGTAGGGTCCATCCGGTGCGCCCTTCTTTCCTCCTGCAAGAGCCGACAGTATCGATATCATGCAATGTTTTTACGTACATGCGGCGGCCTCATTGCAGACTCGTTAGCTTCGTACCTGTGGTTTCGTGGGAGGTCTGAGCCAAGAAAGCCGCGACTTCCTGGTACCTGGTGTCCCGGGTGCCGGTGGTGCCGAACCCCGGGAAGGACTTCGCAGCAGCAACAAACGCGTCGTAAGTGTAGAAGCCCTTGGCGGGGCAGGCCTGGTCGTTCCGGTGCTTGAGGAGCTGGTCGAACTGGGCTCTGCTGATGACGGAGCTCACGTCGCCGCCCTGTTGTGCGCTGGCACTGAGGATGGCGAGGCAGGAAGCTAAGAGGGCGACCGCCCAGAGTGACCTCATCTTTGCCGGAGCGATTGCTTTAGGAAGGGGAGAGAGAGGGAGAAGGGCTCGACTATGTGTGGTTTGGAGACGAAGTGAGGTGGTGGGTTTATATAGAAGTGAAGGAGTGGGAGTGCGAGTGAGAGCGTGTTTGGTAAATCGTTAATTCTCTGTTCTCCTAAATAAAATAATAATAGAAATCCGTTTAATAATGTTAACTAATTTTTCTACTCACGGAAACAAATTTATTCTCAGAATAGATTTGAATTAGGAATCAAAGACAACTTTTTGATTCTCTGGAATAATGTTATAATCAAGCCATTTTCTTTTTTTCCTTTTCTTTTCTTCTTTTTCCTCCTCTCACTGGTTGTTGGGTTTGACAATGGCCGACAACTAGCCAGAGACCGGCAAGAGGAGTAAGAAGAAGAGAAGGAAAAAAAGAAAAAAAATTCATAAACTTATTAAAAAATTAAAAGAAATTTTACGTCATTATAAAATTTGAGAGTTATATCAAATGTATTTAGATTTTTTTTTATTTTGAAAATATAATTTTTGTACGATTATTAAATACATTTGAATGTTCAAAAACTTGATTATGAAACGGAATAAAAAATTATTTTTGAATAAAAATTATTTTCGAAAGTAAAATAGTTATGGATCAGGCCTCGAGGGATTGTACGTAGGTCATTTTCATCGATGTGATGAGGAGATAAGGCTAAGGACGCAGGAAGGCGACGTGGGGTTTTGTAAGGTTTCGAGATTTTTCACGTAACGCGGGGAAAAGAGATGACACCTTGGTGTCCTGGCGTCCAGAGCTAGTGTCCAGAAATGCTTTTGAAATTTCTTGATGCGCCAGTGAAAGGGACAAGGGACCCAATGCCGATGGTGAATTTCTCGTGCGCGATAAGCGTTGGCGTTTAGTTTCTGCAATCATGGCGATCGTGATTGAAGTCGGGACTATTCAAAACCTCAGTACGTGGAGGGCTAACGTTGAATGATTTTGAAGCGGAAGCGTCCGAGACAGAATGTTCTCTCCCTCGCATGAAGAGCATATTCTCTCTCTCTCTCTCTCTCTCTCTCTCTGTCCGCTGTTATCGCATGCATGCACAAGAAGTAATAGAGCGAAGCTGTACGTAGGTACGCACGTCTGTGTGCATAGTATCTGGGCTGATACCGTTCCACGTGTACCTCCAAATGCCAAAAATAATAACTTTTATATCATTTGATCGACCAAACACGTCTTATAAATTTTTCTGTATGGAACATAAAGGCTGCCTATTTATCAAAACTGGATATTCGAAATGATTTGATTGCGATTTATTAGGATTTTGAAGAAACCGTGACTGACGAGATGCTAATCTAAAATTATTGATGACATTCATTACCGATTTGGAGATTTGACCATAGGCATCTTTATCTCCATCTTAATACTCTCATGGATTGATAATTTGATTACCCAAAAATCCGGCTCTGTCATGTATTGATGGCATGTGAGCTTAGAACAAGTAAGCTAGCAAGGCTAAAGGAGTTTTTTTTATTTTATTTTTTCACTTTTTTGGGGGAAGATATTTTGCTTGTGGTGGCGACAGTGCACACTGCACATACATCAAAAGCTTAGGAAAACTCTCTTTTGAACTGGCTGACCAGTAGGGTTGGGCCTATAATAGTAGTTAGGCCTTATGCCATAAGCCTGAGTTCATAATCTTTTTAGGCCCAGGAGGTGAAAGTGTGGGGATATTCTCTGACTGTCATAGTTGGATATGGAAAAGACGGTATCTTAGATGTTTATTACAGCTATTTACAAAGCATTATTTTCACGTTAAAGCGCCATTTGTTTCGTGAAAAATATGACGTTTTCAAAAAATATTTTCTAAGAAACTATTTTCTAGGAAAATAACCATATTTTCTAATGTTTGGTTGAAATTTAAAAATGAATTAGAAAAATATTTTCCGCCAATCCTGTACACACTCAATTTTAATAATTTTTTTATTATTTAATTATTTTAAAATATTTTTAATTTTTAATTTTTTCCTCCCCTTCCTTTTCTTTTCTTTGAGGTTTTGCCTTGCCTAATTTGGCGAAGCCAAGCTTGCCTAGTGAACCTCGGCTTCGCCAAATCTAGCAAGGCTTGAGCTCACCGGCCTTGGGCGAGCTCGGCTTCACCAAATTGGGTGAGGCTTGAGTTGGCCGGCGGCTGATCACCGACCATCGCCATGGCCAATGACTGGCCAAGGCCAAGGAAGAAAACGAAAAGGAAAGAAAGAAGAAAAAAAAGAAAAGAGGAAAAAAAAAATTAAAATTTTGATTTAAAAAAATGAAAAAGAAAAAAAGAAAAGAAAACATAAAAATAAAATGAAAATGTGTTTGGTGAAAGTAAGGTGGAAGAAGTTATTTCCAATAGTAGAAGACGTTTTCCTTAACTAGTTCATTTTCTGTGAAATGAACGTCGAAAGATCTGAAAAATATTTTTCTAGAAGTTATTTTCAATGAAACGAATGAAGCTAAAAATTAGCTTCTTTTTCTTCTTTTTCATCATCTAGCATGACCTTAATTAGTTGGCTACCTGGAATAGATCCTACATGTGAGCTCAACCGCTAAATTGAAGCTGGCAAAATGAAATCCCTTAATTTAGAGACATTTTGCTTGATGTCAACCCATCTAAGAGGATCAGTCGATTGATAAGTGCTTATTGTTGCCTGTACCAAAATTGCTTCACAGCTGACTTCCACCTCTGGACCGGTACCTTCCAAAACGGCGTGATTAACCTCTGCAGGTGATGAACTCCAAGTTCATACAATATAGGAAATATCATATTATATTAGAACTTTTACATAGGACATTGGCGGTGAAAAGATCATAACCGAAGTAGAGCACTGGTACGGATACAGTTATTGATTTCGGTAAATAAAGGACTCCATTTCATGATTGCTTGTGTAAAACCTATATTACAACAGCGATGTAGCTTATATAACTTCTTTATATATGAGTATTTTGCCAAGCTTTCGAGTTTTGGAGGCGCAGACTAGCCCATCTTTGAATATTACATAGGTTAAGTTAAGGAAAAACAACACAATCGGTCTTAAACTTATTATATAGAAACCAACTAAGTCTTGAACTTTTTAATTGAACCAAGGTAATCCTAAATCTTTGTGGGAAAGTGCACTTAGGTCGTATTGGGCAAGTCTCGCTTGATTGATCTAACGTAATAGTCCAATCGACATTAGTTGTTTTACACGTAATGGCGACAACATGGCATGAAAGGATTTTCAACAAACAATGCCGTTTTTTGTTAGATTAATATAGTTGTTTCTTCGTACTGCACAGTACATAGAAGTTACCCCAAAATCCATAATCAATCCCTCATTCTCAAACCCTGATGCCCCTCATAATGCTAATTCCAGTCTTAGAGGCTAAACTTGGGGCGAAGATGAAGATGATCTCGAGATTTTGCAATAGAAACAATGAAGAGTTGCCGTGTTGGGTACATTGACGACGACCATCTTCAATTTCTAACAAAACTGAATAACTTTTACTGTGATTATTCCATGAACGTGTTGACTTTTATAATCTATTAGTGTCGTTTGTGTCGGATTCTTTGCATGTGTTGCATAGGTGGCTCCACAATAAAAAAAAAAAAAAATTCATATTGCCTTTCGTTTACGGTCAAGATATACGACAAATAGCATTGGTCTGCTTTTTTGACATAGATATTTTGTCCGTTGCTTAGCGCTTGACTACGTTAGGGGGAGATAAATTTAGTAATAATAGACATCGGTTTTTAATTCATTAGGGGATGAGAGATTCCATTTCATGGCTCTTTGTAACTTTTCAATTTTGCCGATGCAATTCTAAATCTTTGCACCAAATTCCAATGGAACCATTTTAGTCAATTGCCATTGGAAATTATGAACGTGGCGTCCAGTAATTGTTGGCTGGCCAACGTAACACACACTAAAGTTGACAATTTTACTTGAAACAACGTCCTACATGGATTGTCACATTTCAACAATTTTCTTTGACAATTAACTAAAATGACCACATATGAATTTTGCACAAAGATTTAAAGCCACATTGGTCAAGTTGGAAAATATATGACTAAATTGGCATTCATACAATAAGTTTAAAATTGAATTAGTGATTGTCCCATAAATATCTATATATATTTTGAGCTATCAAATAAATCAAAATCTATCCATTGGAAGCTTAAACTAGGGCCACTTTACTAAATAAGTAACTCATTGATAAAATCGTTTACTTATTTACTTTTTTAGTTTAAATGAATACTACTGCATGCATTATTTTTCATTTCTTGTGCAACATCATAATGATAAATAATAACAAGCTTTAATTGGATGGAGAGATAAAATATTTAATTTTTTATTTACAATTTCGAAAAAAATAAGAGAATGATTATTAGGAGGGTTTGCATAGAAATAAAGTGGATAAGCATCTCGAATTACTTTTAGAAGGGGGAGCATGTAAAATCATTTCCAATTAGTTTTTATTACTAGATAGTTATATAAATTTCTAAGAATTTGTACTAGTAAATTTTAAATACTGAAAAAAATTGGAACCAAAAGCTAAACTACAATGAATGGCAAGAAGCATACAAACCATGTTTAGTGCGTACGAATGATATCTTTCATTTCTTAAACTGTCGAATGCCAATTTCTCCCATACATGCGACCATGTGCATTTTCACTACAATGTAAAATTTGTGACCCTTTTTAAAAAATATTCTTTACTTTTGTAAAAGATAAGATGATTGATATATTAAATGCCAGCCAATTATTTCGAATTAAGTTTTTAAAAGAATAAGACATTCAGTGATCATCTGCCAATCATTTACATAATAGTGAATTGTTATTTGGCCATTTATAATAATGCGTGTTTATAGTGCATTTTGCAATCATAGTGTATTCACGCACGCACAATCTCACTCATTCACGACTCCTCATTGTTGCTCGTTGTCCCGCCGCCCATTATGCTTGTCGCCTGCCGCCCCTCGTCACCGCCGCCCCTCGGTGAGGTTTTGTAGACTCTTTTTTTTTTTCTTCTCTTTTTTCCATTCTCTCATGGCAAAGTCATGGTGGTGACGAGGTCGGAGTGACCGAATTTTTATAAATAATTATAAACAAAATCTAAAATAAAAAAATATGAACGATGTCTAAGAGAATGAAACTAAAAATATTCTACCGTGCCTAACCCGAAATTTTAAACTTACGGCGGCAATTAATTTACTAAACAAAACCATTTATTCATAGTCTTTGGTGCCTAACCTGGAATTCAAAGCTAAGGTGGCAAAATCTTAGACTCAACAAATGGAAAGAGTTTTTGTGGCCCTTAGCCAATCAATACCGACAAAAGAAAAAAAAAAAGAAAAAAGAGTTTTTCTTCCCTTTTAAGTAAGACGCTCTTAAATTCCTTTCCTCTTACTTTCTCCTCTCTCTTCATTGTCTTCTTCAACCTTCAACTTGAGGAGGGTTTAAAGTAGTCCCACCCACCCTCCTCTCTTGTTGATTTTGCTTAAGTCTTCCCTTTTCTTTCTCGATTTACTTATAAATCTAAGAGTTTGAACTCTCCCAATCTGATTCTAGATTTAAGAGCTATCATCTTCACATTTAAATTTGGGATTTTAATAAATATATTTTGGGGGATTTGACCCCTTGTGCTGTCCCTGTAAGTCATGTGCTTCAGATCTGGGAGTTTCATAATATATTTTTGGGAGTTTGATACCCATGTGATTTGTCCATAAATCCTTAGTTTTTAGTTTCAATGGTGCTCTGGCGTCTCATTAAACCATGAAGAGTTGCTCTTCTATTATATTTGTGTTTGTTCAACCTGTTTTCACTATCTCTATACAGCAATGGTGTAGAGGAAATAGAATCTAGTCGGGCATGGCAATGGCATAGTTATTAGAGAAGGAATTTCCAACATGTATTCATGACTAATGAAGAAACGAGATTCAATTATTGGCCACCAATTAGTTTACATGATAGATCTATTCTTATGGAACGAGTGTGTGCTTAACCCTTCTGGCGCTCTATTGATCCTTCTTGTTTTCTGAATTTTGCTTTGTTTTGTAGTACTCCAGGCTTGGATTAATTTTGATTTTCTTTTCTATAAATGTTTGTGTACTTCTCATATATCTTTCTGAGTAATAAACATAATTTTCTTGCCGACCTGAAAAATAAAAAAAGCAAGACCACAATAATTTATCGCCTTTGGACGAAGGCGGCAAAAATATAACTTATCGCTTTAGGTACCAAAGAGGACAAAATTAAACCGCCTTAGACAAAAATTAACGGAGCAAAATTCAAGGCGACAAAACAGACCCATTTCTTTTATTCATTTATTTACTTTTCGTGTGTACTAAAATGAAAAAAGAAGCACGATCGGTGTTAGTGATGTAAATCGTCGTCTTTCCTCTCCTACAACATCACAATCCTTTGAATTGGTTTTCTAGTAAACCTCGTAGCAACTTCCTCTCCGCATTTTGGCTTTCAAGTCTTTCTTTATTTCACTGGTCGTCTTTCTATATCCGACTAAATTGGCCAATCATGATGTCGCCGGAATACTTAACTCTCTTATTCTTTTCGTACCTTGTCCAATCTAGGTAATTTATACTTGCGTGGATACACGCCACACTTGAGCTGGCTAGCCACTAATGATGCATATGATAATCATTCTATTTCTATTCCATAACTATTTTTCTGTTCCAAACTTGTTTCTAGAACAGAAATTCATTCGGTAAAATTATTTCATTTTTCTATATATGGAATAGATTTCTACTCCGAAATAGGTTTAGAATATAAATCAGAAATATAAATTTTTTACTTTTCTATTTCTATAATAAAAATGAGAAATAAAAACTCTTCTCATCGTTCATCCTCGTTATTAGTCGGTTGTTCATCCGTTGTCACTAGTTGCCGTTCGTTGCCGTTGCCACCAGTCATCGGTCGCTAGCCATTGGTTGCTAGTCGCTAGTCGCCGGTAGCCATTTGTCGACAATCGCCACCCGTTGCCATCGCCAGCGGAAGGGAGAAATTTTGTGTTGTGTTATCAAACGAATTTCTATTTTAGCAATAGAAATTTTGTATTGTTATCAAATGCGTATTTTTGCTTACAAACTTGTTCAAAAATAGAAATAGAAAAATCTATTTAGGGTGCGTTTGGTAATATTTCTGTTTAAAATTTTTTTTTAGGAACAGAAATAGAAAAAAATATTTCTGCTTCAAGGAACAATTTTTGAACAAAAAAACATATTTGGTAAATCGGTTCCAGAAATATAAAAAGAATAGAAACACATTTGGTAAATTTGTATAATTTTTTTTATTTCTTTTAATTTTTAAATATTTTTATTTTATTTTTTATATTTTCTTTCTTATTTTTCTTCTTTATTTTTCCTTTTTTCCTTTTTTCTTTTTCCTTTTTTCCTTTTTTCTTCTTTTGGCTGGTCGCCGGCCTCGCCATGGCCGACGACCGGCCGACGAGGGCCCGTCGCCTTGGCTGGGCGAGATTGAGCTCGCCCAAGCCGGCGCGAGGTCGGCCTCGCCTTGGCTGGGTGAGCTTGAGCTCGCCCAGATCTGGTGAGGCCGAGCTCCCCCAGCGGTCGGCGACACCGGCCTGGCGGTGGCTCGGCGACGCCGAGCCTTGCTGGCTGCTAGGCGAGCTCGGCCTTGCTGGATTTGGGCGAGCTCGAGCTCGCCCAGCCAAGGCGAGGCCAAGCCTTGCCAGGGGCCGGCGACACTCGGCCTTGCCGGGGGCTGGTGACGCTCCGGCGAGGTCGTCGGCCCTCGACGGCCAGTCGCCGGCCATGGCCGAGGTAGGCAACCGGCCAAAGAAAAAAGAAAGAAAAAAGAAGAAGAAAAGAAGAAGAAAAAAGAGAGAAGAAAATGGAAGAGAGAGAAAAAGTGTTCTTAAATTTTGTTCCAAAAACAAGAAACAAATTTTTTTTGTTTTTTATTTCCGTTCCAGATGTGTTTTTGAGAACAAAAAAATAGATTTGGAACAAAAATGCAAACAAATGCGTTTCTATTCCATTTTTGTTCCCATGAACAAAAAAAAAAAAAAACTGTTTTTAAATAGAAAAAAGAAATGAAAACAAACAGGCCCTTATCTTCCAAAAGTTAATTTCTAGCCAAAAAATAGTTATCATTCGCGCCCTAAGCATTTGTGGGGCTGCTTTTACTACTGGCTATTGCTTAAGATCTGCTTAAGATCTGCATGGAGCTCCATTATACTATGTAAGTTATTTTGAATGCGTCCTAGCAAAATAAACCGATTTTCATTTGCAAATCGGTTGGTCGAGCAACTCAATGCGACAAGAAATATATAGCGCCTGCGAGGGCAAAGCAGAGATTTGCCCATCTTCTTTTGATATGAATCGATGATGACGTTTTCGTAATGTGTGATGTCATTGCACGCGATTAATTATATCTTGAGAAAGCGAAATTATAATTGGTATTATTATAGTAAGGCAATTATTAGCGTGATGAATGAAATTGATTAAATAAAGAGCAAGGGAATTTCGGAGTTCCTTCCCCCGCCGACGTGCATGAAACATCCCTACTTTGTTTGTCGGCATGTAATAGAATAAACAGTATATAACTATATATGATGATTTCCACTAATGGTGACTCGGATATCAGGTTGCCACTTTGGCATCTAGTGCTCCTTTTTTAGACAATAAAATTTGGTATTTGACCTATTTTGCTTGTTACGCCAAGCCGAGATCAAAGATACTTTTAGAAACCCACTAAGAGAAACCTTTTGTGAGAGATTTTTATTTATTTATTTATTCATTTATTTATTTATTTATTGATCCTTGTGAAGCTTTACTTGAGTGTAGTCCAGGTCGGGACACACTAGTAAGTGAATATGAATGAGCTATCGTAATCTATTTTGGCCGGTTATGGGAGAACAATTTCATCGGTCTCTCCCCATGGAATAAGAACACCGCCACACCACGTAAATCCGTCATATCAAGTCTAGGCACACTACCAAAGGGAAAAGTGCCAAAAAAGTTCAAAACTTATTGTATTAATACAATTCGACCATAAACCTTCCAAATGTATCAATTTAGTTATGAACATCTTCGCATTTATACCAATTGGGTCCATCCTGCCAATTTAAACTGAAAATTGCTAACATGGACATCAGCTATCCTATGTGGCATAATCTAGCATTGACATGAACATTTTATTTACTGTTTTATATTTTTATTGTTTTATTTTATTTTATTTTTTTTTTTCTTTTCCTTCCTCTTATTTCTTTCTTCCTTTTTTCCCTCAATTAATTGCCAACTTCCGTAATGGCCAGCAAAGTTCACCAGCCGCCGATGAGGGTTGGATGAGGCCACCCTTTTCTAGATTTGGCTAGGGTTAGGCAAGGCCCTTCGTCACTACTAGAGGTTGTCCCTTGGCAAGAGGTAGTCCCCTCACCAAATCTAATGAGGGGTAGCCTCACCCAGATGGAAAGGGGCCTTGCCGGCCTTTGGTGAGTGCTAAGCGAGGGTCCCCTCATTAGATTTGGTAAGGGTGCCTTTGCCAAAGGCTGATGAGGGTGTCCTAGCCCTTGCCCTCATTGGTAGCCAACGATCTTTGCCAGCCATCATGGAGGGTAGCGACTGGTGGAGGGAAATAAGGAGAAAATAAAAGTAAAAGGAGAGGGGAAAAAGAAAGAACAAAAGTAAAAGAGAAGAAAAATAAAAGAGAATGAAAAAATTTAATTTTTTTTAAAAAATAAATAAAATGTTCACATCAGCCATATCTCATAGGACAGCTAGTATCCATGTTAACAATTTTTGAACTAATTAGCTGGATAGACTCAATTAAAACCAACGTGAAAAGGTATAGGATCTAATTGATTTGATCAAAATGTTTAAAACCGAATTAATGCTAATACAATATGTTTAGGATTCTTTTCTTACTTTTCCCCACTACCAAACCACGTAAATCCAATGTGTCAAGTTTTTTTTTACATTTATTTTTTGTTCGAATCATTTTGGTTCAGTCTATGCTTGCAATTTCATGTAATAAATAGGTAGCCAAGCCTAGGGTTATCCTTGATTAATTATGCAGGAAGCTTTATCTGTATGCATTATGACTAAGACTATTAGCTGGGTTTACTCCTATGTGGAGGAGGCCCAATGAGTTGCAAGCCCAAAAAGGGCTTGAGCCCATATGATAAGTCATATAGAGAAATATGATTTCTCACTATCTTTAAAGAGTGATAGCCACAAAAAGACATAGTAACAAGAGAAAAAGAGAAACCAGAAAATCTAGAGTTGGGGCAAAGTCTGATTTACATCAAGCTAGCATCGGAGGTCGATTCGTGGTTCGATTGAGTTGAAATTTTGTTAGCATGTTCGTGGCGCAATCTTCTCGAATCTGAATGGTTTGATTCTCGTTTGAAGTTTCCTATATCAGGTTTTTCGTGGATTGATCAAAACCTGCGTTTTTTATCAGATTTATCCTTGATCTCTTGTGAAATTCATGTGTATTGCCAAGAATTATATTCTTGAGGTCTTTGCTGCTATGTACCTCTAGTATTTGCTAGAGAAGAACATTGTTCACCCAATTTTGTTGATAGTGAAGGTTTTCGGGTGGACTCTGGTCTCATGGTTTTTTATTTTCTTATAACGAGAAAGTTTTCCACATAAAAAATCATATTGTGTTCGCTTGCTTGGTATTATTTTATTTTACTATATTGATTCCTATTAGATTTACACAAGATGGGGGATTATTTTATTCCGCTACGTTAATTCGATATTGTTTGAATTGTTACTGTTCTCCCATCAGAGTGGTATCAGAGCATTTCGTTATTACTTGATTTTTCTGCCTTGTGTTAAATAATGAAAACAAATATAAGTAGAATGGTTACACTACATGGTTCGAATTATCATATTTGGAAAGGGAAGAGGGAAGACATTTTATATGTAAAAGATTTTTATTTGCCAGTATTTGCCGAGGAGAAACCGGAGAATAAAACTGATGCCGAATGGTTTATATTTCATTGTCAAGTGTGTGGTTATATTAGGCAGTGGGTGGATGATAATGTTTTGAACTATATTATTGATGAAACATATACACGTAGTTTATGGGATAAGCTCGAACATTTATATGCTCGAAAGACTTGGAATAATAAGTTATTTTTGATAAAACAGATGATGGTTCTGAAATATCAAGATGGTACTCATTTGATTGATCATTTAAATTCTTTTCAAGGAATTATAAATTAGTTGGCTGCGATGGGAATCAAGTTTGATGATGAGATACAAACACTATGGTTGTTTGGTACTTTGCCAGACTTATGAGAGACGTTCCAAACATCTTTGTCTAATTTTGCCCTGGATGGTACGATTACCATGGATTTGGTCAAAAATAGTATTTTGAATGAAGAGATGAGAAGGAAGATATAGGGATCGTCATCTTCACATTCTGATGCCTTGGTTGTTGAGAAAAAAAAGGAAAGAAGTGAGTCTCGAGGTCCGAGAAATTGAGATAAAAGTTGAGATAAAAGCATAGGTGAGTATAATAAATTTGCTAATGTTTAGTGCCATTGTTGTCATCAGAAGGGACATATTCAGAGATTTTGTTACTAGTTAAAAAGGGAGAAACAAAATGAGAAAGGTAAAGGGAAGAAAAACGATAATGATAGTGATGACAATCGTGTTGTTGCACTTAAAGAAGAATTTCTCATTATTTTTTATAGTGATGTGGTGAATTTTGTATCTCATGAGACCAGTTGAGTAATTGCTAGTAGTGCATCTATTTATGCTATGTCTCGTAGGGATTTCTTTACATCATACAGGTCAGGTGACTTCGGATTTGTGAAGATGGGAAACAATGGGCTAACTCAAGCTGTAGGCATCGGTGATGTGTGCCTAAAAACCAGCAATGGCACAAAGTTAGTATTGAATAATGTTAAATATATACCTGATATCCGCTTGAATTTGAGTTCTACAGGCAAGTTAGATGATGAAGGGTATTGCAGCACCTTCAGTAATGGTCAATGGAAGCTCACCAAAGGTTTTCTTGTTGTGGCTAGAGATGAAAAATATTCTTTGTTGTACATTATGTAGGCAAAGTTGTCTACAGACAAAATTAATGCAGTAGACAACAAAGATGCAGCTGAGTTATGGCATAAGAGGCTCCGTCACATCGGTGAGCTGGTTTGTCAATATTGGCAAAAAAGAAGCTCATTTCAAGATTAAAAAGTTCAATGCTAAACAAGTGTGCTCACTGTTTAGTAGAAAAATAGAATAGAGTTGCATTCAAAAGCTCCCCTCCTTCAAGAAAGTCAGGTATACTGGATTTAGTGCATTTTGATATTTGCGGTCCTATGAAAACAAAATCATTTGGTGGCTCTTTTTATTTTGTTACATTCATAGATGATTTTTCAAGGAAAATTTGGATTCATACCTTGAAAACTAAAGATCGAGTATTAGATACTTTTAAGCAATTTTAGGCTTCAATTAAGAGACAGACTTGAAAGAATTTGAAATGCATTAGAACTGATAACGGGGGAGAGTATATTGGACCTGTTGATGAGTATTATAGACAACAAGGTATTCGAAATCAAAAGACACCTCCCAAGATGCCTTACTTAAATGGCCTAGCTGAGAGAATGAACAAAACACTGGTTGAAAGGGTAAAATGCTTACTTTCACAATCAAAGCTATCTAGATCCTTTTGGGGTGAGGCTTTAAGTACAGTTGTGTATGTATTAAATCTTACTCCATGCGTTCCTTTAGAGTTTGATGTTCCTAATAGAGTTTGGACAGCAAAGATGTTTTTTAGGATTATTTACATGTCTCTGGGTGCAAAGCATTTGTGCATATTCCCAAAGATGAGAGGTCTAAACTTGATGTGAAAATATGACAGTGTATATTTATTGGTTATGGACATGATATGTTTGGCTACAAATTTTATGATTCGATTGAAAAGAAAATTGTAAGAAGCAAAGATGTAAACAATAGAGGATATTGAACCACCCGCCGTGGTGGCTCAGTTGGGTAGGCGCTAGACTTCCATCGAGAAGGTCTAGTGTTCGAAGCTTCTGCAACGCAAGTTGCAGGAAGGCTAGCTTTGAGACTCTTGGCGACTTACCAGGTGGCACATGTGTGGTGGCTAGCACGTGTCACCCCTAGTGGTTTACCTTCGACTGCCGGCCGTGCGGGGTTCCCTAGGTCACAAAAAAAAAAAAAAAAAACAATAGAGGATATTGAGAAAGCAAAGATGATTTCAACACCATAGGTTAGTGATAATTTGGTTGATTTGGATCCAGTTTCTCTTACAAATATTCCTACACAGGTTGTTGAAGAGCAGTAGGAAGTCAATGTTCCAAATAATGCACATGTTTCTAAACATGTTGAAACATATAATACTATTCCTGAACCAGAGGTTCAATTAGATGTTCCACTGGATGTTCCAGTTCGGAGATCTGTTAGAGACCGACGACCTTATGAAGAGTGACATGGATGTCACACGAGTCAATAGGAAGGAGTTGGGCTACATTTTATGTGTGTCTACCGGTTCGACTAGAGAGTAGTGGATCATGGATTTTAGATGAATTGAAATGGAAACTAAAGATCAGTTGGACTATATTCAATGTGTGTCTACTAGTTTGACAAGAGAGTAGTGAATCCTTAATAGCTACGAATATGTGTGATAATGATTAGTTGAAACAAAATTAGGTAGTGGGTTCCAAGACAAGTAAATATCAAGGAGAGGAGTTGTACAGTTCAGATGGAATGGGTCAAGCCGAACATGCGTGGATCGTTGTTGGGCGGAGACCTCAAGGAAAGGAATCTTGGATGTAACTTCTGATCGAGGAAGTAGGTCGTGCATTCATGTTAAGCTTGGTCATGCTAAGGCAATTAGGAATGAGTCAAGTCAAATTTTGTGTTCTTACCAAACTTGGTTGGGCTAAGATGGAGATCCGAGTCGAGATAATGCCGGTGCAGAATAATATATGGATTAAGTGGGGAACGATGTAGACACTGAAAGCCCACATGTGAGGAGAGATTTGTTGAGGTGAAAATGTGAAAGTGTTGTGCAAAAGAAGTTCTGTATCAAAAATGTGGTGTAAACTAAAATAGTTAATATATCATAATTGACTCATAATCCATTTTTTTTAAATTTTTTTTAATAATAGTGGGATCCAATTGGATATATATTCATTATCTTGGACTTAAACTTTTCCTTTGGCGATCTCCCCAAGTGAAGCCTCCCAACAAACCTGTCATAGATTTCTCCTAAAATGTAACGTGAGATACTTTGACACGTGATGAGAATGCATGCGATCAAAACTAAAGGAAATATCAAGTGATTTCTACATAGAAATTGACATATGTAGGAAATTTGACTTGAAGGACAATGAGACGATTGAGGCATGTGTTGGGGTTTCAAGAATCATGTATAATAAAAATTAACAAAAGAACGCAGCGGAAACAAAGATATATTTTATACATTTTTTTCCTAAGGCGTTGTTCGTGCGTGTTAATAAAAAATCTATACATAAAAGGGAGTTGAACAAATTACCTCTCAAAGCGTGCTTTAAAATGAATCGGTTTGGATGTTCTTCAATTCGAGTCCCACAAGCGTGGGATCTCTAGTTCAGACACACCAACAACGAACGTCGAATGGAAGAGAGAATTTTCGGATATACACCACTTTGATCGTGCTAGCAATCTCATGGAGATAATCTGCCGTATTCTTGATATTTTAGTCACGGCCCGGATGAGAGAAACCTCTTCTTTCTTGCGTCTCAAAGACAACACAAGAAAGAACATGCACACGAACACACTGTTTTTCTCTCTAAAAAACACAAAACGCACGCCCACCTTTCTCTGTTTTTTTTAACACACTTGTTGTGTCACAAAAACCAACTTTCTAAAATAGAAATATAAACTGATCAGCAACGGTTACTGATCGATGGATGATCAGCAACCGTTGCTGATCGTCCTCGCTTATGCACGAACAATCGTGCATGATGGTCAACAACTGCTGACCGTTTATGCACGATTTTGTGGATGGTCGCTGACCATCCAAGTTTCATGCATGTGCTTCATATATATATATATATATATAATTTTATTATTAGTTATTAAAATGTATTAATTAAGTAAGTAATTAATTAATTAATTAAATGAACAAATAATTAATTAATCAATCCATTTTAAAAATAAATAGAACATAATCTTTATATGTACAAATGGAATACATTAACATGTATCCACTTCGGGGCATGCGTGTGTATCATATGCAAAATAGGCTCGTGACTATAATACAAATTAAATTAAATCTCATTTAATTTAATTTCAAATCGACACAATTCGATTGCAGTAATTGCAAACACATTTGCAACATTATTTCTCTCTTGTTCCGCGTTATCCTAATTGTTTATGGTGTGTAACATCCCTAGGTTCATCACTAAGCTGATAGTAAGACTTGTACTAACACATTAGTATTCCCAAAAGAATTAATTGTCCCGATTAATCTTTGGGTCTTACAAGCCATGATTGACATCTAGTAATATATCATGACTACCCAAATAGTGTGAATACTTTAAGAACATATTGAACCTATCAGCTTTGGCTATAGTGTAATCCAATCCCTCTGTCTTACTATGTCCCGATCAAATAAAGACCATGGAATATTTATCAAGTCATTAATTCGATCATATGCACAAATCTAATTGACATGCATTTTATTTGAGACATAAATAATTTATTCTCAATTATAACCCCGGCTAAAGATTTCAATGCAGTGTCACAATTAGATCGCATAGGACATCATTATCATACATTGCATATAATAAGGAGATAGATTCCATATTGCGCACACGTGTAACTTCGTATATGAACAAACTATGACCATCATGTATAAAGACGGATCAACGACCCGGCATTATGTGCACCCGTGAACCATAGTTGTTCAATATACAAGTTAACACTGTGCCTCAGGCCTAAGGATTATTTACACAAGACCAAAGCATGAATAATTAGACATTGACCACACTAAAAGCTTCCATGTCGCTAATCATTATATATGCGTCACGTTCAGTGAACTTGTCTAATACAAACACCTGTGTTCTAACTCATGCATTATAATACCTAATGACATGTGACTCATCATTCCCTTAAGTATCCAATACTTAATGGCGAAGTTAAGAACACATCGGTCTCAATAGGATTATTAATATCAACTCAATAATCCATTGATCGGGAACGATTTAAAGATTCAGTCTAACTATGTACCCGTCACATATATTCTTGACGTATCAAGAATAGGTCTAGATACAACTGATCTTATGGAATCATTCATAAATAAAATAATTGGACAAATAAATGAATACGTCATTGCCATTAATTAAATAATAATAATTAAAGTACAATTGAAATCCCTAATATGTAACAATTACATAGTAACTTTAGGGCATACCTCCAATAGCATGTCGCTATTGGAATGAGTCCGACGAGCACGCTGTATCGGGCTCAGGAGTAAGAATTAGGATCTTTTTAAAAATTCTGCGGCAGATGCACGTATTGGGTCTCAGGACAGAGTTGCAAAGTCCGACTTTTGTACAGATTTAGAGGAAAAAAGAAAAAAAAACGCAGCACGCAGAAGGCTGGTGAATTGAGATTTCTCTCTTTGTAAGATTCACGGATCCCGGAGTTGATTCGAGCAACCTAGAAGTTTGAGCGCATCTTTTATCAGTCCATGGACTCTGGCGACCGTTACCAAGGAGGAAAATTTCCTTTTTATCAAGTCACATTCGAGAAAGATGAACCATTAAAAGTGCGACTAATGTGTTGGCGCGAATAAATGAAACTATTCGAGTAAGAAATGAATTTTGAAACTAATACATGAACACATAATTCACGTGGTTTGACAATGTCCCTGAACTCAGAAAAGATCAATTAGATGGTCCTACCATAGACGGCGAAGAAAAGATCACACTCATTCATAATGCTCACATTCAAGTGCTTCCCTATTGGAAACACACCCAAATGCACAATAATCAATTATAAAAGAGAAGAGTATTCACTCGCTCGTAATTCTCTTAAAGGACACTCTCAAAAGGTCTCTAGGTTTCTCTAATAGAGTAAACTTTGAAAATATAATTTTTAACAAATTTGGAATGAGGTCGGGCTCTTGCCAAGACATGCCCAAGTGCCTAGCTAGTGCTTTGAAAAACAGTAGATATTGGAACACTATACAGGAGCTCGACCAGCTTTTTCTAAGCCCGGCGGCCGAGTTCATCTAGGCGCCACGCGGGCCATTTCCTTACAATTTCAATCATTTGCAAACACTCGAGTGTCCTGAAAACCATGAGTTTGTGTGGATTTTAAATGAAACGGAATTAAGTTTGAGCTGCAATCAATGAGGAAACATAATCTAACACAATGATACATTAGTACACGCAAACTCTTGCCAAAGAAAAGAGTACCAATTTTTTTTAAACCTATTGTATTTGTACATATTAAATTATAAACATTTTAATTGCATCAATTTAATCCTAATTTTTTTTTACATTGATGCCAATTCAGTTCATCCAGTCAATTTAGATTGAAAATTGCTAGTGTAGATGTTAGGATTCCACATGGTAACGTTTCTATTTCGAGGAGCAACTTTTTCTTCCAGAAATAATTCTTTTCTATCTCTACTCATTAGAACAATTTTTGACTAAAATAATGTGTTTGGTAACTATACAAAATTTT
This sequence comes from Eucalyptus victrix, assembly GCA_016097545.1. Taxonomy (NCBI): domain Eukaryota; kingdom Viridiplantae; phylum Streptophyta; class Magnoliopsida; order Myrtales; family Myrtaceae; genus Eucalyptus; species Eucalyptus victrix. The sequence goes on along the minus strand of CM027843.1, from coordinate 39,969,591 downwards.
TATTTTTGGAATAGAATAATAATAGAAATGTGTTTGGTATGATTCATAAATTTTTGTATTTATTCATTTTTTCTTCTTGCACACGAACTGCCAAATGCCAACCGTTGACCACCATTTGTTGCTGCACGACAGCTGACCGCCAACCATTGCCACCGATTGCCGCTCGACTGGCAGGCTATGGGCGGTGGTTGTGTGGCTGTGGTCGATAGTTGAGCGGTGATGATGGCGGTCGATGGTTGTTGTCAACTAACGGTAGTGGCAGTCGGTGGCCTCGAGCGGCTGGAGGTTGCTGACAGTTGGCAGGCGGCCAACAGTGGCCATGGCAAGGAAGAAGAATAAAAGAAAAATAGAAAAGAAAAAAATGACTTATTTCTAGAAATTGTTCTCGGGAACAAGAAGTTACTTTTTTTGTTTCTTATTTTTGTTCCAAATCTATTTTTCAGCTACTTTTTTATTTCAAGGAATAGAAAAATAAGTTGGCGTTACCAAAAGGATTTCTGTTCTTTTTTTGTTCCGTGGAACAAAATAACAGAAATCGAGAGAAACAAAAACATTACCATGCAAGCCCTACATGTTTTATGTGACACGATCGACGCTAATGTATACATTTTTAATAATATTTTAATAATTTTATGAATTGTATGAATTTTTTATATAATTTTTTGGATTTTTTTTCCTTTCCTTTTTCTTTTTGCTAGTGGCCAACGAGGGTTGGCCTCACCTAGGTTGACCTCGCTGGGCCACACTTGGACGAGGGAGCCCTCGCTTGGACGATCAATGGTTGCCCTCACCTTGGCGTGGCTCGATGAGGACCACTCACAAAAAGGAAATGGAAAGAAAAAAAACCAAAAAAATCAACAATATCATTAACAATGTTCATGTCAGTACTGATTATGTCATATAGGATAGCTGACGTCAACATTAGTAATTTTCGGCTTAAATTTGATGGATAGACTAAATTGGTCTAATTAAAAGGTTTATTATTGAATTAATATTAATGCAATAGGTTTAGTACTTTTTAAAATGCTTTTCCCCTTTGCCAAACTTGAATTGTTTTTTTTTTTTTCTGCCAAGGAACTTGAATTGTTTGTATAGCATTGAAAAAGAAACATTGGTTAAAAATTAACTCCTCTCACTCCCACACCTAGACATGGCAAGGTGGCCCAACTAGCTCATGCAAGATTTATTTTTGGCCTGAATCTAGGGTTTGAGTAGAATCTTCGCCTCGAGGGGCGGCTTATTTAGTTGGGGAAAATTATCAAAATAGTTATAAACCTATTGTAATATTTTTGATTCAATCATAATTTTTTTTTTTTGGCAATTGAGTTCTCAATTTTTTTTTATAATTATGCCAATATAGTCCATTAGGCCAAATTTGGCTAGCCAACACTGGTGATCAATTTTTAGTAATAATTTTCCAATAATTAATTTTTTAATCTGTTTTTCTTTTTTTCCCCTCCCTCCTCCTTTTCGCGATCGGCCATAGGAGAGGGCTAGTCGTTGAACTAAGGTGGCCGGCCAGGCCAAACTAAGCAAGGGCAAGCTTGCCTTACCATCGTTGGGCAAGAGTGAGCTCATCGGATCTAGTGAGGCTCGCTTAGGCCTTGCTAAGGGATGGGTGAGGCTGGCCACACCCAACGATGATGAGGTGAGCTCACCCTTTACTTAATATGGCTTGGCCAACCGCCTTAGTCCGACGACTAGCCTAGTTGTCGGAAGAAGGAGAGCAGGAAAAAAGAGAGGGAAAAAAGGGAAAAAAAGAGATAAAAAATTTTGAAAAAATGAAATATTATTAAAAAAAATTTGCCAACATCGGTCGGTATTCACATCAATACCAGCCAGCCAAATTTGGTCAGATAGACTAAATTAACACAATTGCAAAAGGTTTAGGACTCAATTAATAAAAAAAAAGAGAGATTAAGATCAAATCGGCACAATTATAATAAGTTTATGTTTTTTTTGGTAATTTTCCCCATTTGGTTGGGGTGTTAGAGAATTTCCGAATAAGGAACCAAAAATCATTTGTTCAAGTTCAACAATGAATTGCTTACAAACTGCTTTAAGTGAGGGTCTTATGCATAGGCCAAATGCCTAAGCTTAATTGGTTCACAAAACTTGTAAGGTGTTTCATGGATCACCAGCTGACCTAATCTCCATGCCTATGTCCCAAATTACAAATTAACTATGTACAAAGTTACATTGTCTTTTATTTTCTGTCTTTTTTAAATCACCTTTCTAGTTATATTTATGTCTTCTTCAATTGAAAAAATAAATCTAAAAAATATATGCTCTCATGATTTCTCATGTTAGGCGCACTTAAGTACTTAACTTAAGCCAATAAGTTATGAGCCAACTAGAACATATTAATTATTTTGCATAACATCAATTCTCTGACATAGTATATTTCTAACACAACTCACTTATACGTGCATCTAACAATCTCTCTCTCATGTGTGAGCTCAGTGTTAGGCCTCTTATTCTTTAATTTAGGTATCCTTCTGCATCAACTTATGGGTCTGCGTTGCTATACTACAACATCGACCTACCCAAAAACCGCAACACTATTGGCTCTAATATCATTTGTTAAAGGCGTGCACAGTAGATATTTTATCCATTCATTTGGAGAGATCGCTAAGAGGGAGTCTAAATCTAAACCTATCAATATATTTAGTTGAACCTACATTCACTCAAAAGCTTAAGCTAATAAGTTATGGATTAATTATGATATATTAATTGCTCTACATCACATCAATTCATCGATGTAAGATTTCTCTAACACAATTTACTTATACGTGCAACACATGGGTTGTGGCTGTGGAAAAGCTCGAGCCCAAGTGCAGTCGACCCGAGCATGCATGCTGAGTCTACTCACTTCTAAGTCAAGACAGGTCATCGATATCACTAACATGACGTATCGGTAACAAAACAATGTGCCTACCTAACTCAAGCTTGCCGGCTAAGTATACTTGTACCATTTGAATTCCTAATTCTAGTTCAAATTGAACACCTCAATGTTTATAAAGATCATGAATTTTGACATTTAGTCTTCGTGGAATTTTCATTTATTCGATTTTGACGAGAATGTAGAGGAAAATAGTATTTCATACTCGAGTCAAAACAAATACACATATAGATTGCCATGCCTGAACTTATAGTCGAATCGTCATTCATCATTTCAATGGATACTGAAGAAAGTTTCACAGGGAACCTCAGCACGCTGCGGTCACTACGGCGACCATTCTCGAAGGAGTGTTGTCTTATGGAAGAAACCGAGCGCAAATTTTTCCCCAGTGGCGTGCAACTACAGGGAATAGAAGCGAAAATTTCTAAATATTCTTTGTTCACTTTTGATTCCGACACGACCAGTTGCCATTGGCATCATGTCGACTTGTAGTGTTCAGAACAATGTTTTCCACTGCCCTCACTTTGTTGGAGGGTGAAATGATTGACGACTCGTTCACATCTTGCTCTATCTGGCGTGCAACTACAGGGAATAGAAGCGAAAATTTCTAAATATTCTTTGTTCACTTTTGATTCCGACACGACCAGTTGCCATTGGCATCATGTCGACTTGTAGTGTTCAGAACAATGTTTTCCACTGCCCTCACTTTGTTGGAGGGTGAAATGATTGACGACTCGTTCACATCTTGCTCTATCTGGCGTGCAACTACAGGGAATAGAAGCGAAAATTTCTAAATATTCTTTGTTCACTTTTGATTCCGACACGACCAGTTGCCATTGGCATCATGTCGACTTGTAGTGTTCAGAACAATGTTTTCCACTGCCCTCACTTTGTTGGAGGGTGAAATGATTGACGACTCGTTCACATCTTGCTCTATCTTAAGCTATAAATGGGAAAATTACCAAAAACTCCAAATAAATATATTGTATGAATGCTAAGTCAATCCTTAACATTTTGATTTGGTCAACTGAGACATAACTTTTTGACAATTTACCAATATAATTCATCCAACTAATTTTTGGCCAGCAATCGATGATGTGAACACCGGACATCTTACGTGACATAACTGGTGTTGATATAGACGATTAATTTATATATATATATATATTTAATTTCTCAAAATATATATTTTTTTGAATTTTTTTTTTTTTCTTCTTCTTTTTTCTATCTTTCTTCCTCCACTGGTGGGTCACTGAGCCTTGGCAAGGGCAGACAACCGGACTGACCAGGGCCACCCCTCGTCAGTCCTTATCTATGGGCGGTCATTGGCCACAACAACCAATCCTTGTCTATGGTGGGTCCCTAGCCACGGCAATCAGGGAGGAAGAAGGAGAGAATAAATTTTCTTTTTAAAAACTCAGAAAAATCTAAAAGAATTGTCCAGGTGTGCGGTTGCTGGTCAAAATGATTAGAAGAGCTACTTTAACAAATTGTTGAAGGTTTATGAGTCATATGGCTAAATGGAAAATAATTGATATTGGCATCCGTACGGTGGGTTCAAAACATTTTTTTGGTCATTATCCTGCTCTAAACTCTTATCACATTCGTGATATGTCCTTGATTTATCATTTACCAAACTTGCCACTGCTCGATAATTGTAAAACGCCAAAAAAGGAAGACCTTTGACCTGTCGCGGTCTCTTTTTAGTCTTTGCTTGTTGTAATAGTTACGCTGTGATTGTATAAAAAGTATAGAAATTTAGAACATTTTTAACTGTGATTAGTCATGTCTTATGAGATCTGTTTTGAGTTAATTTTATCGAAACTTCAGATTAATGATATTTCGTCAAATATCAATCTAGAACCATCTACAACAATGTGATGAAATTTAATAGTGCTCTTTTGCTCGTCATACTCCATCTTCCTCCACATTCTTGCTGTTTCTTGGCTCCTTCCTCCTTCTCTCTCTCTCTCTCTCTCTCTCTCTCTCTCTCTCTCTCTCTCTCCTCCCTCCCTCTGTCTGGTATAAACATGCACGTTTAGATCGATATATAAACTTTCATTACAGGGATTAGCAGATTATTTTATGCAAGATATTTTGAGAGGTATCCAACGCGCATCCTTAAAAGGCCTTCATTAGTGCATAGTCTCTCCCTCCATTATAATTCTCGCAGTGAAACCCACTTATTTCTTATTTCTTAGCCTTTTATACATATGGAAATCAAATATTCATTTACTGGGCACGGCGACATAAATTCTCTATGCAAATGCATATGACCATGCTCACTTGTCTCGCAGGCTAGAGATCCCAAACAGACGTATAGAGAAACAAAGTGAAAGGATTACAAGAGGTTGGTAAAGTCAACTATTGGGTAAAAGGTCAAGTTTTGTATTCAAACAAAAACATAATGTTAATTTTTTTTTTTTTGCTTTCGCGCCAAAATTTGGAATATTATTCAAATTTTAGAAAATTATGATCAAATTATGTGTGGAGTTGTGTATCAATACTTGAGTATTTGGAAGTTTCGAGAGTTTCATATTCGAAAATAGGTCAAAGTGGAGTTGCAAGATTTAGATTAAGCGAATGGAGAGAAATATAAGTCAAGGCAAGCCCTAAATACATAAAAGATATAATGAATGCATCTCTGCCCTCTCTTTTCCCTCCCTCGCATCCTTCAAATCCTTTCTCTTCTTTTCTTTCTCAAGTACCTCACAATCCCATTTTTTTTTTTTCATTTCCAATCACCCCTACCCAACATAGTATCAATGAGCACTATAATTTGTAAATACAAGAACCCCTATTTTATATGCTTGTAGAAGAAAAACTAAGACCCGTTGATGTTTGGGTTTAAACTTGAGAATCCTCTCTTAATATGGTAATCTATAAAATGTATAGAGCTAACAGTACAAGACCTCCGATGAAACTAACGAGTGAAATACTAATATTATAGCTAATTTCTTGTATATGAAAAGGATGAAATATCTAAAATGACTATAAATTGCGCCACCGATTCAAATTATTGTAATAACCTTTAGTTATTTTATATCAGTAAAAGTAAAATAATATAAATTATTTCACTCTTTTATATCAATCCATTATAACCAATTTTTTCTCTACACAATATAATAATTATTAAGTAAATCATTTAAGCACGTTGGTCCCTGCGCCTCTCCGCTTTGGAATTCTAGCCTCGTCAACGTTGACTATAAGGGGACAAACTCTCATTATCCACTTGGAAATCCTTTTTCATTTTTTAATAAAGCGAAAACCCAAGAGCTGCCATCTCATTCTTCACCCACCGACGAATAGGAGTTCCACACGTCATGAATTTTGGGTCTACAGCTAACTTCCTATTAAACCATTTTTGCTAAAACAATAAACGCATTAATCCCCCGGTTAAAAAGGTTTGCTTAATCGAAAGGCATGTTTATTTTCTTGCCTAATTTATAAAAAAAAAAATTGGGTCAAAGAGGGTCCTACATGATATCTGAATGTAAATAAATATTTTTGCACGTTTTCTTGGGGTCATGTGTTCCAACCACGCATTCACTCTATCACATTAAACTAGCGTGAAATACAAGGTAGTGAGCCCTAAATTTTGGTGTACGCTCATGTGCAACATATTTTGTCATAAATCATGGCATATTTCCAGAAAAATAAGTAAACAGGCGTGTGAACCGGAGAAGGTGGACCTCGCGTGAATTTCTCCTTGATTTGTTGGGGGCACAATTTACAAGTTAGAAGAATTACACCCATAACGTTATATATACTCCGCGTGATTGAATGAGTATAAAATGGGGCCAGATGTCAGCATGTTCCAATCAGTCTCTTTCACTGGAAGGAGTAAAAAAGGGAGTCAACTTTTCCATACTTAACTCGTAGGCAGTTTAATATTATCTTTCTCTTGTGAGAGAAATGGTTAAAGGGGAGTCTTACAACTTATGTGGATACGACACTCTAGTCCTAAATTCTTCTTTTCGTTGCAGTAAATCTTACAAATGATTTGGTAAGCATGATTAGACGGCGAGCTGCAATACTCTAAGTCAATGCTGCCCATTGTTACCCGCTGATTCATTTGTTAAAATTTGTATAAGATCATCACCAATTGATCTAAGACATTTAAGCTATTATATGAAAGCATGATGCATTATTTAACTGTTGTAACATTTCCGTTCATACTTAGGCTTGCATTTCGCCTAAGAAAAATGTGTGAAATAATAATAGGCAAAGAAAAAGTTCAAAAATATTTGAACTCAAGACACCCTCTAGAGCCACTACTATATAGAATTTAGTGCACAATAATTTACTCCAAAACCCTTGGAATATGGTGCTCGCGTTAGAATATTTAAATAGCAAATCATGAAATCATTTAACAGCTTATACTTTTAGAACAATTAGTTATGATCCCACAAAAGCTCAATATAGTAGCAAAGTAGGAGGGCTTGAGTTCACATATTTCAAACTTCTATTTACCTCACAAATTACCTGTTTGCAAGCTTTACACTTAAGTTAAAGTCCAACCTATGTGCGATGGGGAGTGTTAGAATAATTAAAAATTAAATCATGTTTTCATCCAATTGCTCAAGTTTTTAGAAAATTGTTTATACTCCCACAGAATCTCAACATACTATATTTTATGACTTAAGAACACGCATGCATGGCATCGACACCCGCTGCACATTTTCTTCAATGTATTCTCATCTTATCTTTTAGACTTCCCTGTGTGGTACTTCGAAATGACAACACTGATTGTACTTTCATTATATTGTACTCTCCTCGACTGTATAATATTTTATGAAGACTAAGATATAAAAGGAGAAGATATCAAAAGCTAAAATTAGATATTCGAAAGAGAACTAGTTGGATACAAAGTCATAATCTATTATGGATTCCCAAAGGTATTGATGGTGGAGCATTCAAATGAAATCCGTCCCGTTGTGTCCCTACTCTCGCCTAGGTTTCGGCTCTTTCCTCATTTACTAAATCAGTCTTCAATATTCTAACATTTCCAAGTTAGAAGAATTACACCCATAACGTTATATATACTCCGCGTGATTGAATGAGTATAAAATGGGGCCAGATGTCAGCATGTTCCAATCAGTCTCTTTGACTGGAAGGAGTCAAAAAGGGAGTCAACTTTTCCATCCTTAACTCGTAGGCAGTTTAATATTATCTTTCTCTTGTGAGAGAAATGGTTAAAGGGGAGTCTTACAACTTATGTGGATACGACACTCTAGTCCTAACTTCTTCTTTTCATTGCAGTAAATCTTACAAATGATTTGGTAAGCTTGATTAGACGGCGAGCTGCAATACTCTAAGTCAATGCTGCCCATTGTTACCCGCTGATTCATTTGTTAAAATTTGTATAAGATCATCACCAATTGATCTAAGACATTTAAGCTATTATATGAAAGCATGATGCATTATTTAACTGTTGTAACATTTCCGTTCATACTTAGGCTTGCATTTCGCCTAAGAAAAATGTGTGAAATAATAATAGGCAAAGAAAAAGTTCAAAAATATTTGAACTCAAGACACCCTCTAGAGCCACTACTATATAGAATTTAGTGCACAATAATTTACTCCAAAACCCTTGGAATATGGTGCTCGCGTTAGAATATTTAAATAGCAAATCATGAAATCATTTAACAGCTTATACTTTTAGAACAGTTAGTTATGATCCCACAAAAGCTCAATATAGTAGCAAAGTAGGAGGGCTTGAGTTCACATATTTCAAACTTCTATTTACCTCACAAATTACCTGTTTGCAAGCTTTACACTTAAGTTAAAGTCCAACCTATGTGCGATGGGGAGTGTTAGAATAATTAAAAATTAAATCATGTTTTCATCCAATTGCTCAAGTTTTTAGAAAATTGTTTATACTCCCACAGAATCTCAACATACTATATTTTATGACTTAAGAACACGCATGCATGGCATCGACACCCGCTGCACATTTTCTTCAATGTATTCTCATCTTATCTTTTAGACTTCCCTGTGTGGTACTTCGAAATGACAACACTGATTGTACTTTCATTATATTGTAGTCTCCTCGGTTATATAATATTTTATGAAGACTAAGATATAAAGGAGAAGATATGAAAAGCTAAAATTAGATATTCGAAAGAGAACTAGTTGGATACAAAGTCATTATCTATTATGGATTCCCAAAGGTATTGATAGTGGAGCATTCAAATGAAATCCGTCCCGTTGTGTCCCTACTCTCGCCTAGGTTTCGGCTCTTTCCTCATTTACTAAATCAGTCTTCAATATTCTAACATTTCCAAGTTAGAAGAATTACACCCATAACGTTATATATACTCCGCGTGATTGAATGAGTATAAAATGGGGCCAGATGTCAGCATGTTCCAATCAGTCTCTTTGACTGGAAGGAGTCAAAAAGGGAGTCAACTTTTCCATCCTTAACTCGTAGGCAGTTTAATATTATCTTTCTCTTGTGAGAGAAATGGTTAAAGGGGAGTCTTACAACTTATGTGGATACGACACTCTAGTCCTAACTTCTTCTTTTCATTGCAGTAAATCTTACAAATGATTTGGTAAGCTTGATTAGACGGCGAGCTGCAATACTCTAAGTCAATGCTGCCCATTGTTACCCGCTGATTCATTTGTTAAAATTTGTATAAGATCATCACCAATTGATCTAAGACATTTAAGCTATTATATGAAAGCATGATGCATTATTTAACTGTTGTAACATTTCCGTTCATACTTAGGCTTGCATTTCGCCTAAGAAAAATGTGTGAAATAGTAATAGGCAAAGAAAAAGTTCAAAAATATTTGAACTCAAGACACCCTCTAGAGCCACTACTATATAGAATTTAGTGCACAATAATTTACTCCAAAACCCTTGGAATATGGTGCTCGCGTTAGAATATTTAAATAGCAAATCATGAAATCATTTAACAGCTTATACTTTTAGAACAATTAGTTATGATCCCACAAAAGCTCAATATAGTAGCAAAGTAGGAGAGCTTGAGTTCACATATTTCAAACTTCTATTTACCTCACAAATTACCTGTTTGCAAGCTTTACACTTAAGTTAAAGTCCAAGCTAAGTGCTATGGGGAGTGTTAGAATAATTAAAAATTAAATCATGTTTTAATCCAATTGCTCAAGTTTTTAGAAAATTGTTTATACTCCCACAGAATCTCAACATACTATATTTTATGACTTAAGAACACGCATGCATGGCATCGACACCCGCTGCACATTTTCTTCAATGTATTCTCATCTTATCTTTTAGACTTCCCTGTGTGGTACTTCGAAATGACAACACTGATTGTACTTTCATTATATTGTAGTCTCTGTTAGCTGGGTTCACTCCTATGTGGAGGAAGCCCAATGAGTTGCAAGCCCAAAAAGGGCTTGAGCCCATATAATAAGTTATATGAGGAAATATGGTTTCTCACTATTTATATAAAAAGAGGTAGCAAGCGAAAAAAGGAAATAGTAACAAGAGAAAAAGAGAAAGCAGAAAATCTGGGGTTTGGGGCAATATCTCGATTTACATCAAGCTGGCGTTGGAGGTCGATTCGTGGTCCGATTGAGCTGAAATTTTGTCAGCATGTTCGTGGCGCAATTTTGTCGAATCTGAACGGTTTGATTTTCGTCTGAAGCTCCCTACATCAGGTTTTTCGTGGATTGATCAAAACCTGCGTTTTTGGTCGATTTATCCTTGATCTCTTGTGAAGTTCATGTGTATTGCCAAGAATTATGTTCTTGAGGTGTTTGCTACTATGTACCTCTAGTATTTGCTAGAGAAGAACAATTTTATTGATAGTGAAGATTTTCGGTGGACTCCGGTCCCCGTGGTTTTTTATCTCCTCACATTGAGGAGGTTTTCCACGTAAAAAATCGTCTTGTGTTCGCGTGCTTGGTTATTTTACTCTACTATATCGATTCCTATTAGGTTTACACAAGAGGGGAGATTATTTTATTCCGCTGCGTTGATTCGATATTGTTCGAATTATTACCGTTCTCCCATCAGAGTGGTATCAGAGCATAAGATTATTGCTTGTTTTTTTCTGCCTTGTGTTAAACAATGGAAACGAATATGAGTAGAATGGTTACACTGAATGGTTCGAATTATCATATTTGGAAAGGAAAGATGGAAGATCTTTTATATGTGAAAGATTTTTATTTGCCTGTATTTACTGAGGAGAAACCAGAGAATAAAACTGATGTTGAATGGTCTATATTTCATCGTCAAGTGTGTGGTTATATCAGGCAGTGGGTAGATGATAATGTTTTGAACCATATTATTGAGGAAACACATGCACGCAGTTTATGGGATAAGCTCGAACAGTTATATGCTCGAAAGACAGGGAATAATAAGTTATTTTTGATAAAACAGATGATGGCTCTGAGATATCATGATGGTACTCGTTTGACTGATCATTTAAATTCTTTTCAAGGAATTATAAATCAGTTGGCTGCGATGGGAATCAAGTTTGATGATGAGATACAAGCATTATGGTTGCTTGGTACTTTGCCGGGCTCATGGGAGACGTTTCGAACATCTTTGTCTAACTCTGCCCCGGATGGTACGATTACCATGGATTTAGCCAAGAGTAGTATTTTGAATGAAGAGATGAGAAGGAAGACACAGGGATCATCCTCTTCACATTCGATGCCTTGGTTGTTGAGAAAAGGGGAGAAGTGAGTCTCGAGGTCCGAGAAATAGAGATAAAAGTCGAGACAAAAGCGAGGTAAGTATAATAAATTTGCTAATGTTGAGTGCCATTATTGCCATCGAAAGGACATATTCGGAGGTTTTGTCGCCGCTTAAAAGGGAGAAACAAAAGGAGAAAGGTAAAGAGAAGATAAGTGATAATGACAAGTGATGATAATCGTGTTGCTGCACTTAAAGAAGACTTTCTCACTATTTTTGATGGTGATGTGGTGAATTTTGTTTCTCATGAGACCGGTTGGGTAATTGATAGTGGTGCATCCGTTCATGCTACATCTCGTAGAGATTTCTTTACATCATACATACAGTCGGGTGACTTCGGATCTCGTGAAGATGGGAAACAATGGACTAGCTCAAGCTATAGGCATCGGTGATATGTGCCTAGAAACCAGCAATGGCACAAGGTTAGTATTGAATAATGTTAAACATATACCTGATATCCGCTTGAATTTGATTTCTACAGGCAAGTTGGATGATGAGGGGTATTGCAGCACCTTCAGTAATGGTCAATGGAAACTTACCAAAGGTTCTCTTGTTGTGGCTAGAGGTGAAAAATATTCTTCGTTATACATTATGCAGGCAAAGTTGTCTGCAGACAAAATTAATGCAGAAGATAGCGAAGATGCAGCTGAGTTATGGCATAAGAGGCTCAGTCACATCAGTGAGAAGGGTTTGTCAATATTGGCCAAGAAGAAGCTCCTTTCGGGATTGAAAAGTTCAGCGCTAAAGAAGTGTGCTCACTGTTTAGCGGGGAAAACGAAACGAGTTGCATTTAAAAGCACCCTCCTTCAAGAAAGTCGGGTATATTGGATTTAGTGCATTCGATGTTTGCGGTCCTATGAAAACAAAATCACTTGGTGGCTCTCTTTATTTTGTTACTTTTATAGATGATTTTTCAAGGAAAATTTGGATTTATACCTTGAAAACTAAAAATCAAGTGTTAGATGCTTTTAAGCAATTTCGTGCTTCAGTTGAGAGACAAAGATGAAAGAAATTGAAATGCATCAGAACTGATAATGGGGGAGAGTATATTGGACCTTTTGATGAATACTGCAGACAACAAGGTATTCGACATCAAAAGACACCTCCCAAGACGCCTCAGTTAAATGGCTTAGCTGAGAGAATGAACAGAACATTGGTTGAAAGGGTAAGATGCTTACTTTCACAGTCAAAGCTACCTGGATCCTTTTGGGGTGAGGCTTTAAGTACAGTTGTGCATATATTAAATCTTACTCCATGCGTTCCTTTAGAGTTTGATGTTCCTAATAGAGTTTGGACAAGCAAAGAAGTTTCTTATGATTATTTGCGTGTATTTGGGTGCAAAGCATTTGTGCATATTCCCAAAGATGAGAGGTCTAAACTTGATGTGAAAACACGACAGTGCATATTTATTGGTTATGGACAGGATATGCTTGGCTACAAATTTTATGATCCACTTGAAAAGAAAATTGTAAGAAGCAGAGACGTTGTGTTTATGGAAGATCAAACAATAGAGGATATTGAGAAAGCGGAGATGATTTCAGCACCACAGGTTAGTGATAATCTGGTTGATTTAGATCCAGTTCCTCTTACAAATATCCCTACACAGGTTGATGAAGAGCAGCAGGAAGTCAACGTTCCAAATAACAAACATGTTCCTGAACATGTTGAGATAGATAATACTATTCCTGAACCAGAGGCTCAATTAGATGTTCCACTGGATGTTCCAGTCCGGAGATCCATTAGAGACCGACGACCTTCCACCAGGTATTCAGAAGATGAGTATGTATTATTGACTGATGCAGGTGAACCAGAGTGCTATGCAGAAGCAATAGAAGATGAGTACAAAAGCAACTGGTTCGATGCTATGCAAGATGAGATGCAGTCACTTTATGATAATCATGCTTTTGAGTTGGTGAAGTTACCTAAAGGTAAAAGAGCTTTGAAGAACAAGTGGGTATATAGGTTGAAGCAAGATGAACATACTTTACAACCACGGTACAAAGCTAGATTGGTTGTTAAGGGATTCGGTCGAGAAAAAGGGTATTGATTTTGATGATATATTTTCTCCGGTAGTAAAAATGTCTTCTATCCGTGTGGTACTAGGCTTGGCAGCTAGCCTAGATTTAGAAATTGAGCAAATGGATGTTAAAACAGCCTTCCTACATGGTGACTTGGAGGAAGAGATATACATGGAACAACCCGAGGGTTTCAAAGCGAAAGGGAAAGAGGATTATGTGTGCAAATTGAAGAAAAGTCTCTATGGCCTAAAACAAGCACCGAGACAAAGTGGTATAAGAAATTTGCGTCGCTTATGATAGAACGGGGCTATAAGAAGACTTCCTCGGATAACTGTGTGTTTGTCCAAAAATTTTCTGATGGTGACTTTATTATTCTCTTGCTTTATGTTGATGATATGCTGATTGTTGGCAGGAATGCTTCAAGAATTGAGTTATTGAAGAAGCAATTGAGCAAGTCTTTTGCCATGAAAGACTTGGGCTCGGCGAAGCAGATTCTTGGCATTAGAATTACCCGAGACAGAGATGCTAAAAAGTTATTTTTATCGCAAGAGAAATATATCGAGAAGATCCTTCAGAAATTTTACATGGACAAGGCTAAAGTGGTTAGTACTCCTCTTGCTGCCCACTTTAAGTTAAATATAATGCAAAGTCCTACGACGATAAAGAGAAGAAAGATATGGAAAGTGTTCCATATGCTTCAGCTGTAGGAAGCTTAATGTATGCGATGGTATGTACACGCCCGCACTTGGCGCATGCGATTGGCGTTGTTAGTCGCTATTTGTCAAATCCAGGGAGAGCACTGGAATGCAGTGAAGTGGATTATGAGGTATCTTCGGGGAACTTCAAATTTGAAACTCAGTTTCGGGACCGGGAAACTTGAGTTAGTTGGATACACAGATTCCGACTTGGCAGGAGATATTGATACTCGTAAATCTACTTCTGGTTATTTGATTTCTTTTGCGGGTGGAGCTGTGTCATGGAAGTCAAGATTGCAGAAGTGTGTTGCACTTTCTACAACCGAAGCTGAATTTATTGCGTGTGATGAAGCTAGTAAAGAGATGCTATGGATGAAGAAGTTCTTAGAAGAACTTGGGTTCAAGCAAAAGAGGTATGTGCTATTTTGTGATAATCAAAGCGCAATTCATCTTGGTAAGAATTCATCTTTTCATTCTAGATCAAAACATATTGATGTTAGATATCATTGGATAAGGGATGTTCTAGATGAAAAGTTGTTGGAACTTGAGAAAATTCATACGGATCATAAATACGGATCATAATGGCTCCGATATGATGACGAAGACTCTACCAAGAGAGAAGCTTGAACATTGCCGTTTGATAGCAGGGATGGTGAATCCCTCCACATTATCGTGAGGGGGAGATTTGTTAGCTGGGTTCACTCCTATGTGGAGGAAGCCCAATGAGTTGCAAGCCCAAAAAGGGCTTGAGCCCATATAATAAGTTATATGAGGAAATATGGTTTCTCACTATTTATATAAAAAGAGGTAGCAGCAGAAAAGGAAATAGTAACAAGAGAAAAAGAGAAAGCAGAAAATCTGGGGTTTGGGGCAATATCTGATTTACATCAAGCTGGCGTTGGAGGTCGATTCGTGGTCCGATTGAGCTGAAATTTTGTCAGCATGTTCGTGGCGCAATTTTGTCGAATTTGAACGGTTTGATTTTCGTCTGAAGCTCCCTACATCAGGTTTTTCGTGGATTGATCAAAAACCTGCGTTTTTGGTCAGATTTATCCTTGATCTCTTGTGAAGTTCATGTGTATTGCCAAGAATTATGTTCTTGAGGTGTTTGCTACTATGTACCTCTAGTATTTGCTAGAGAAGAACAATTTTATTGATAGTGAAGATTTTCAGGTGGACTCCGGTCCCGTGGTTTTTTATCTCCTCACATTGAGGAGGTTTTCCACGTAAAAAATCGTCTTGTGTTCGCGTGCTTGGTTACTTTACTCTACTATATCGATTCCTATTAGGTTTACACAAGAGGGGAGATTATTTTATTCCGCTGCGTTGATTCGATATTGTTCGAATTATTACCGTTCTCCCATCAGTCTCCTCGGTTATATAATATTTTATGAAGACTAAGATATAAAAGGAGAAGATATGAAAAGCTAAAATTAGATATTCGAAAGAGAACTAGTTGGATACAAAGTCATTATCTATTATGGATTCCCAAAGGTATTGATAGTGGAGCATTCAAATGAAATCCGTCCCGTTGTGTCCCTACTCTCGCCTAGGTTTCGGCTCTTTCCTCATTTACTAAATCAGTCTTCAATATTCTAACATTTCCAAGTTAGAAGAATTACACCCATAACGTTATATATACTCCGCGTGATTGAATGAGTATAAAATGGGGCCAGATGTCAGCATGTTCCAATCAGTCTCTTTGACTGGAAGGAGTCAAAAAGGGAGTCAACTTTTCCATCCTTAACTCGTAGGCAGTTTAATATTATCTTTCTCTTGTGAGAGAAATGGTTAAAGGGGAGTCTTACAACTTATGTGGATACGACACTCTAGTCCTAACTTCTTCTTTTCATTGCAGTAAATCTTACAAATGATTTGGTAAGCTTGATTAGACGGCGAGCTGCAATACTCTAAGTCAATGCTGCCCTTTTGTTACCCGCTGATTCATTTGTTAAAATTTGTATAAGATCATCACCAATTGATCTAAGACATTTAAGCTATTATATGAAAGCATGATGCATTATTTAACTGTTGTAACATTTCCGTTCATACTTAGGCTTGCATTTCGCCTAAGAAAAATGTGTGAAATAGTAATAGGCAAAGAAAAAGTTCAAAAATATTTGAACTCAAGACACCCTCTAGAGCCACTACTATATAGAATTGAGTGAATTGAGTGCACAATAATTTACTCCAATAACCTTGGAATATGGTGCTTGCGTTAGAATATTTAAATAGCAAATCATTAAATCATTTAAGAGCTTATACCTTTAGAACAATTAGTTAT
This sequence comes from Eucalyptus victrix, assembly GCA_016097545.1. Taxonomy (NCBI): domain Eukaryota; kingdom Viridiplantae; phylum Streptophyta; class Magnoliopsida; order Myrtales; family Myrtaceae; genus Eucalyptus; species Eucalyptus victrix. The sequence goes on along the minus strand of CM027843.1, from coordinate 39,953,000 downwards.
GATCCCATAAAAGCTCAATATAGTAGCAAAGTAGGAGGGCTTGAGTTCACATATTTCAAACTTCTATTTACCTCACAAATTACCTGTTTGCAAGCTTTACACTTAAGTTAAAGTCCAACCTAAGTGCTATGGGGAGTGTTAGAATAATTAAAAATTAAATCATGTTTTAATCCAATTGCTCAAGTTTTTAGAAAATTGTTTATACTCCCACAGAATCTCAACATACTATATTTTATGACTTAAGAAGATGCATGCATGGCATCGACACCCGCTGCACATTTTCTTCAATGTATTCTCATCTTATCTTTTAGACTTCCCTGTGTGGTACTTCGAAATGACAACACTGATTGTACTTTCATTATATTGTACTCTCCTCGGCTGTATAATATTTTATGAAGACTAAGATATAAAAGGAGAAGATATAAAAAGCTAAAATTAGATATTCGAAAGAGAACTAGTCGGATACAAAGTCATTATCTATTATGGATTCCCAAAGGTATTGATAGTGGAGCATTCAAATGAAATCCATCCCGTTGTGTCCCTACTCTCGCCTAGGTTTCGGCTCTTTCCTCATTTACTAAATCAGTCTTCACTATTCTAACATTTCCAAGCAAAAAAAAAAAAAATTAAAGAAAGGTGTGAATACTTTTGATTTGGGAAAATTACTCAATCAATCTCGAATCTATTATATAAATGTCAACTAAGTGACAAACTTTTCAAGCTTGCCAATTTAGTCAGAAAATTTTACATGAAGTTTTAATGTAGTTCTCTTGACCAATTTCCGACGAAAATAAATGATGTGATTATTCAGTCATTACCGGCTATGCTATACGCAGAGCATTTACAATACTCACTTTGGTGGTGACGATGCACGAAGTCGTTGTGGTGGGTTCAACCAGCACTCATAAGGCAAGCTTCAGCGAAGTTTGACAAAAACCCTTAATAATCGAATGAATGCCTATCATCATCTTGTGGGTAGCAACAAATCTTGATGCTTTCCATGGTCGTCAAGATCTGCCTTGAGAAAAAGTTTGGTGGGTGCTGTTCCATTACGTAAGTGTTCTTTCACGAGGAAGTCGTCTAGGGCCCATTAACTTGGGCTGTACGTTGATTTTCTAGATATTATCATTTATTCAGAAGTATTATCACTTGATAATATCTGAGAAAATTTTCTAACATTTAGTTTGTGTTAAAATAAAAGTGGAAATGAGAATTGGAGACTTTTTTAATTTTTGTATATTTCTCTATGTAATAATACTAATAATACATGAGCCTATTTATAGGCTATTCTAGAAAACTATGTAAAGCAACAAAATATTACAATATCAAATACAATCAATTAGAATCAAACAAGGAAGATAATATCTCTAACAATATAACTAACATCCCCCCTCAAACTCAAGGTGATATAGAAGAGGTCAACTAAAGTTTGGAGAAATGATCTTGAAAATGTCCAGGTGGACGTGTCTTAATGAAAATATTAGCTATCTAATCAACTAATGAAGTGGGAACAATATATGACTAGGAAAAAAAAAGTGGGAACAAGATGAACAATATCAGAGCATATGAAATGACAATTTATTTCAATATATCTGGCACACTCATGGAAAACATCGCTATGTGCTATTTGGATAGCACTCCGGTTATTGCAATAAATGATTGTTGCACCATCATGAGGGACTATCATGTCTTCTAATAACATCCACAACCATAGTAATTATGATGTTGTATAAGCAAGGGCACGATATTCTGCTTCTATAATAGATCAAGCAACGATAGTCTATTTCTTACTATGAGGAAATAAGGGAGTTTCCTAAGAAGAAGTAGTAGCTTGTAGTAGAGGAAGATCAAGAGGCACCGCCCTACTCAGCATCAGAATAAGTCATCAACTCTAAGGCTGAGTTAGCAGAAAAGTGAAGACCATGAGATAAAGTACCCTTGACATAGCAAAGAATTCAAAGAACATCAACAGAGCGAGTCGTTCATAGCACGGTCATGAATTGACTTATAATATGAATAGCATAAGCGATGTCAGGATGAGTAACAGTGAGGCATACAAGATTGCCGGCCAGTTGTCGATAAATCATATGATTCAAAAAAGGAGTCTCATCTTTGTGATTAAATTTGGCATTAGTCTCAATAAGAGTTGTGGCAATCCTGTTATCAGTAAATCCAACCTAGGAAAGGAGATTAGTAGCATATTTCTTTTGAGAAAGATAATAGCCGAAGGAATCTAAAGCATCCTCCAAGCCTAAATAATTACTAAGTCGGTCAAAATCTTTCATTTCAAGCTATTGACTCAAATACTTTTGTAGTTTCGTAATACTGTTACAATCATCGCTAGTAATAACTATGTCATCAATATATAAGAGTATCATACCAATGAGATGTTCATTTAACAAAGAGAGCATTGTCATAAGGACAAGATGTAAATCCATGGTGTTCCATGGTGGAACTAAATTTGAAATACCATGCACAATGAGCTTGGTTCGGTCCATATAATGCTCTGCGTAGTCAACACACTTTATTAGAAGTGTGAGTGTATTTAGGAGGAGGTTTCATATAAAATTCCTCAGTAAGATCCCCATTGAAAATTGCATTTTTGACATCTATTTGAAATAGAGGTCATCGCTTAATAGCAATAACAGGAAGGAGGCTACAAACAAAAATAAGACGTATAGCTGGAGCAAATGTCTCACCACAATCAATGCCATACTCCTGAGTGAAGCCTTTTGCTACTAGTCTAGCTTTGTAGCGTTCTACCATACATTCTATCTTCATTTTGATCTCGTAGACCAATTTGCAACCTATAGTCAAAAATTTTCAAGAGGCAAACAATCAAATCCAAAGTATGAGATTTTTCTAATGCTTGCAACTCATCTGCCTTTGCTTGCTACCAAAGAGGATTAGTATTAACTTCTCCAGTTAGGTCCTATCAGGCAAGTCTTACCTGATTTATCTAATGCGATAGCCCTATCAACATTAGTTGTTTTACACGTGACAGCGACGGCATGAAGTGAAAGGATTTTCTAAAAACAATGCCGTTTTTCATTAGATTAACATCGTTTTTCTTTGTATTGCACAATACATAGAAATTACCCCAAAATCCCCTAATCGATCCCTCATTCTCAAACCCTGATGCCTCTTATAATGCAATTCCAGTCTTGGAGGTAAAATTTGGGGCGAAGATGAAGATGATCTCAAGATTTTGCGATGGAAACAATGAAGAGTGCCCGTGTTAGGTTTATATTGACGGCGGCCATCTTCAATTTCTAACAAAATTGCATAACTTTGACTGTGATTATTCCATGAACGTTTTGACTTTTATAATCTATTTGCGTCGTTTGTGCCGGTTTCTTTGCATGTGGTGCTCAGGTGGCCCCTCAATGAAAATAATTTCTATTTTACCTTTTTGTGGACGGTCGAGCTAATCGACAAATTGCATCGGTCTATGTTTTCAACATGAAAATTTTGTCTGTCGCCTAGGGCTTGACTATGTTAGGGTAGATAAATTTAGTACAAGTAGGTATATCGGTTTTTAATTCATTATTGGGGGGGGGGGGGGGGTGAGAGATTCCATTCCACGATTTTTTTTGTATAAAATGTGTTTTACACTAGATTATGTACCTTATATAATTTTTTATATGATGAGAAATTTGGCGGACTTCTGAGTTTTGGAGGCATGGAGGTCGATATAGGGCTAAAGCCACATAAGATCTAAATGACTTAGCCTCTCAATGTATGTTTCCTGCCCTTCGGGTGGAAACGATTACGAAGAATATTACAAGACCGATTCATTTTTGATAAATTTCGAATGCTCTGTATATTCCAATGAAGATCATGGAAGGTTTGCTCCAGTGCCCTGCGAACAACGTGCCTTTGACTCCCATAAGCTTCTTAGAGAGAGCAGCTTCCGTCTTCGGCAACAAGCCCTCCATTATCTACGGCAATACGAGGTACACATGGAGAGAAACCCGCGAAAGGTGTTTGAAGCTTGCCTCCGCTCTGACTAGGTTGAAGATCTCACGCGGCGATATCGTAAGTTTCTCTATCTTGTTTCCCTTGCCTTTCATTATATCCCTGTGTTTCATGCAAGTATAAAAGGGGTCCTCGCTTTCTTTCTTTTTTGCTTCTGTTAGCTTTTTAGTTTTCCTAAAGCTCAAAGTCTTAAATGGAGGGAATAAGGTAGGTGATCAGGGTCATGCTGTGAGAAGCTATAAACCTAAGAAAAGTGGGAGGGACAAAGTTCTTTCTGGAGATTGATTGTCCTTCACCGTACATTCTCATCCAGCTATTTGACGGTGTGGAGTTCATGTGTATTTTGTGCAAATGAACCGTCGTTAGATCAGGCTAACATCACACCAGATACGCATGCACCAGAGATGCTATTTCGGATCTCTTTTTCTTTCCTCGTCCCCTAAGATGGTATATAAAGAGAAGGAGAACCCATGGAACCGTTCAGTCTGCCAAATTAGGTCAGATTAAAAGGTCAACGCCTTGCCACGCCACCTCCGAGCTCCTTCAATTGTCTACGTAAAAGATATTAATGAATGCATGTCTGCCCTCTCATTTCCCTCACTCGCATCCTTCAAATCCTTTCCCTTATTTTCTTTCGTAATTACCTCGCAATCACTTTTTTTTTTTCATTTCCAATCACCCCTACCCAACATAGTATCAAAGAGCACTATAATCTCAAGATATAGGAAACCCTATTTTATATGCTAATAAGAAAACACTAAGACCCGCTGGTGGTTGGGTTAAAATTTGAGAATCCTCTCTTAATATGGTAATCTAACATGTACAGAACTAACGGTACAAGACCACCGATGAAACTACACCTTTTAAAGTGAAATACTAATATTATAGCTAATTTTTTTGTATCTGAAAGTGATGAAATTTATAAAATTAATATAAATTGCTCCGCTTAAAATTATTGTAATACCCTTTATTTTTTTTATATCGGTAAAAGTAAAATAAAATAAATTATTTCACTCTTTTATATAAATCCATTATAACCTATATAATAATTGTTAAGTAAATCATTTGATACGTTGACTCCTGCACCTCTCTGCTTTGGAATTCTCGCCTCGTCAAAAACATTGACTATTGGGGGACAAGCTCTCGTTATCCACTTGGAAATCCTTTTTTTGTCTTTCTTATAATGTGAAAACCCAAGAGGTGCCATGTCAGTCTTCACCCACCCATGAAGAGGAGTCCCACAGGTCATGAATTTTAGGTCTACAGCTATCTCCCTATCAAACCATTTTTGCTAAAACAGTAAACGCATTAATCCCCCGATCAAAATGGTTTGCTTAATCGAAAAGCATGTTTATTCTCTCGCTTAATATGTTAAAAAAAAAATCTTTTCAGTCAAAGAGGCTCCTACTCAATCTCTTAATGTAAATTAATATATTTGCGCATTTTCTTGGGATCATGTGTTCTGACGACATATTCATTTTGATCAACTGAATTAGCAAAAAACAAAAGTTGGTAGTCCCTAAATGTTGCAGTACACTTATGTGCAAAATATTGTCTCGTGAGTCATGGCATGTTTCCACCTCTTGAAAAAAAAAAAAATTAAAGTAAACGAGGCGCATGAACTGGTGAAGATGGACCTCGAGTGAAATTCTCCTTGATTTGCTCGGGGCTCAATTTACAAGTTGGAAGGATTAAGACCCATCTCATTATATACTCCGCTCGATGTCACCCCGCGAATGAGTATAAAATGGGGGCAGATGTCATCATTATATTCCTATCATTCTTTTCGACTCAGAGTTAAAGGGACGTCGATTTTTTTTTATCATTGACTCATAGGCAGTTTGCCCTTTTCCTTTCTCTTGTGAAAGGATAGGTTAAAGCGGAGTCTTACAACTTCCGTAGGTCGGACACTTTAGTGCTAAATTATTCGTTTCATTGCAGGAAATCTTACCAATGTTTTGGTATGCATGATTGAACGGTGAGCCTAATCCTCTAAGCCAATGCTACCAATTAGTACGCACCGAATCATTTTGTAAAGTTTGGATAAGACTATTGACAATTGTTGTAAGATTAATGGGTGATTTACTAATAGGCAAAGAAAATATCTAAAAAGATTTGAACTCTAGATATCTTACTCTTTTATCACTATATAAAGACCGTTTGGAGCCACTGCTGCGTAGAATTCAGTGTGCAATAGTTTACTCCAAAAACTTTAGAATATGGTGCACGCGTTAGAATATTTAAATACCAAATCATGCATTCATCTAACAACTTAAGTTTTTAGATGATTGTGATCCCACGAAAGTCTCAATATTGTATCAGAGTAAAATGTTCTATGTTCGCATATTCTAGGCCTCTATTTACCTCACCAGTTATATATTACACGATTCAAGCTTGGGTCAAAGTCCAACCTACATATGATAGGGAGTGTCCAAATATTTAAATATTAAATCACACCTTCATTTAATACACTAAATTTTTTGAACAGTTAGCTAGAGTCTCACAAAATCTCAACTTACGGTATTTTATATCTTAAAACTCTCCCACACGCAGAGGTTGGTTCGATAATAAAGGCCTTGAGCATAGATCCCAACGTGTGAGTCCCATGGGCAAAGGATTATTGCAATCTAAGGCTTTTAAAAAAGGGAACCTATGAACGAGTGAAAAGGGCGTGGTGTTGCCTTATCCTTACCGTCGGTTTGAAATCGTCTGCTGGAGAATGAAAATTATCACTCGTGGACTGATCAACAATCCTGGTCGAACATCGGCGTCCTTGTATGTCGAATTGACAGATGCTTGTGAATCAAGAACGGAACGAAAACTTGATGATTAGGCTCTAAAACTTATTAAATAAATCCACCAATCAGGCAAGATTTCATTAACATAAACAACTAGAATGGTGAAATAAATCACTGGGAAATGACTTGAAATAAGTAAAGTGCATTGACAAAAGTAAAATCTTGTTCTTCGGATGTTTGGGCATATCCTTTCCTTTTTAGTGTTCTCCTTTCATAGTCCATGGCTAACTGGCCTTTTCATTGAAATTTGATTTTGGTTCCATTTTTTTGTAACATAATTGTTCCCGCCTCAGAAGATCGACCACTATAACCAATTGACACAGCTATAAAAATTGCTTGATTGCAACCACGATATAAGGTAAGGCATTGAAGGGACTTATCTGTTCCCTTTTTGTGGGTAAGGTTTGCGGCATTTTCTTCATCTCGAACTCATTATTCTTAGAAGGGAAGCCTCAGCGAAGTTTGACAAAGACCCTAAAGAATTGAGTGTATGCCCGTCATCATCTTGTGGGTAGCGACAAATCTTGATGCTTTCCATTGCCATCAAGATCTGATTTGAGAAAACGCTTGGTGGGAGCTGCTCCATTACGTAAGTGTTCTTTCTAGAAAGAGGGTTGGACGTTAATGGCATGTAGATCGCAGAAGAGACGCGCCTCTTCCATGTGGTGTTTGATCTAAAGCTAGACGCGAAAGTTATTTGAGAAATGATTACGTAAAAGTCTTTAATATACTGTGAGAATAATAATTTATTCTGAATCACAAAAAACCAAATTACAAATAATTATAAATTACTATGGGATCCACTTTTTTTAATAATTTATGATTCACAATAGACTGTTATTTTCACAGTATCTCAAAAACTGTTACGTTAGCAAAACCCAAGTTATTTCGATGCAATGACTATTCAGGAAGTCATCTAGGGCCAATTAACTTGGGCTGTACGTTGATTTGCTGCAAGGACTTGTTCAATGGGTTCATTTAAGTGCAGCATCTACCTTGGAAAATCAAATTGCACACGATCTGTAGCCTGCAACAATGCATATTGACTCTTGATTATATAATGTCTCATATGAAATATGAAAAGTTTGAAAGATTGGCAAGAACTTATGAAAATGGACTATTTTCACATAGAAGATGTAAAACAGATATTGGACAGTCTAGAAATAGAAAAAGCATTTCACAACCCAATTACCGAAGAATAAATTGGAAATCGTCTTTCTTTTTCTTTAATTTCTTTTCCAAAAAAAGAAGAAGGATGAAATGGGCTTTTATTTCAACTTTAGCATAATTTAATTTATATAGTCAGATTAAATCCAGAATTTAATTATATAGATGTATTTAGGGAAAATTCACTTTGAAGTGACTATTCCCTAGATACCTAAGTTATGATATTTTATTTCACAATAGAATCAATTCGCGGCCATCTTTGGACAGAACTTCTTGAAAAGGAAAGGACCACCGACCGATTAGATGCATCCTTACCGTCTAAGGCGTGGCGGCTCTTGTAAGAGTTGCCTAATTAGACCATTAAATAATCTGGATATTATTATTTATTCAGAAGTACCGTCAAGTGATACTTCCGAAACATCTAAGAAAATTTCCTAGCGTTTAGTTTGTGTTCAACTTTTCTTTATTTTTAGTTACGCAAATCTCAATGACCTACCCATCACATGATATTAATGTGTAAATGTATCCGTTATTTACTTGTCACATATAGTTTTGACGGTGCGTTATAACAGATAATTAATGCTCACTATTCGTTGTAATGTCCATGCAGGTTGCAGCTATGGCAGCGGACATCCCTGCACTGCACGAGCTCCACTTCGCGGTTCCAATGGCTGGCGCGACTCTCTCCGCCCTCAATGTAAGCATTGATGAGCACGCTTTGACGATCATTCTTCAACGGTTCCAACCCAAAGTCATCTTCGTCGACTCCGAGTTCGCACACGTTGTCTCCAACGTCATCAACAACGAGAACAACATGCGCCTCCAAGACAGCCACCGCGATCCCAAGCCACTCCTTGTTGCAATCCACGACGTCTCACTGGACCGTCCAACCCAATGTGATCTTGAGGTTCGAGATTATGAACAAATCCTAGCCACAGGAGAGAGCGATTTCCAAGCCATGAGTCCGGCTAAAGAGTGTGACCCCATCTCGGTCAACTTCACTTCGGGGTCCACGGGGACACCCAAGGCAGTGGCGTACAGACACCGGGCGGCATACTTGGACTCTCTAGGGCTGATCCTCCAATACGATATGGGGAAGTCGCTAGTGTTCTTGTGGACGTTGGACATGCACAGGTGCAACGAGTGGTGCTTCACGTGGGCGATGGCAGCGGTCGGCGGTGTCAATGTGTGTATTCAGAACGTGTCTGGGAAGATCATCTTCGACTCCATTCAGCGCCACAAGGTCACTCATCTATGTGGTAATGTTCTATTTTGTTGTCTTTGATGTGGATAGTCCTATTACGTCATTAGCAGGACATATTAAACGGAATCAATCAAAGAGTAATATAATAAATTATGAAGTGATATACATACATATATATACATACATATATATATATATATATATATATATATATATATATATATATATATATACTTACTGGATTCGTCCCTTTGAAGTGGATCTCCTCGTAATAATATATCATGGATTGTACTCTGTGCAAAAGAACCTTTTCATTTATTAAAATGATAATAGAATGAATCATCTCAACTGGCTACTAAAAGAGGTAGGTCGGGCTATAGTCTACAAAAATTTCGCGGCACTATAATGGAATTGATGAATTGCTATTAACAGAGGACGAGTGCTCAATAAAAGAGGAAAAAGCAAGTATGAGCAGTAATTTCTAAGAATACGAGTGCTTTTTAACTTTTACTTATGATATTTCAATTTATCATTTACATGGAAAAAATAGATGAGTAGTGTTGAGATTGGTCGACAATGTTTCATTACCTTAGTGTAGTAAATATAAGCAAGTAATTGGAAGGATACCTGCACTTTTTGAAGTATGTAATATGATTCGACCAAAAAAAAAAAAGAGAGAGAGAGTGTGATATGAAGTACGTATAATGTTAGGTTCACGCAAAATCACTCGTGAAAAAGTAGAATATTATATTTTTCCCTTTCCACAGGTGACCACACTATCCTAAATCTAATCGCTGAATGCCCACCGGTCGACCAAAAGCCACTGACTTCCCCGGTGCGTTTAATCATCTCCGGTGCAATCCCGACGAACCACTTCGTCAAGAGAGTACAGGTTCATGGGTTCCAAATTATCAGCGGATATGGCATGACAGAAGCCCTAGGGCCCGCCCTCATCAACCCTGGTAGGTCATCACAACACCACCACCATGATGACAATGACGACGATGACCATGATGATCCTAACCTGGAATTTAGAGTAGGCCTCTGTTGGAGAAATCGTTCCAGAATATTTTGAAGCTGACAAAACGTTTCTTTCAGTCTAGTCTGGATATCTGCAGATCGTCTAGTTTAAAGTCTGAAGACTTTCTGATCACCAGACTCAAGATTCAAGACTCAAGACTCAAGACTATTCTCATTGACAGTCTTTCTGATCCAGTGGCGAATGAAATCCAGAGCCGAAGTATATGGTTGAGGATTTAATCCTATCCTCTGGAGAAGATCTTTTTGGCTGGATAATCATAACGGATTCTTTTGTTCATATCTAGATCAATTGAAGATCCGATGGTCAACGAAGTATTCTTGGAATGTTCTATTCTTGGAAACCAAGATCCTGATTGTATGGGCGAACAGGATTGATGGGCTATCGTCAGGTTCCTTTTATAGCTCGAATGATCTTCTTGATTGATTGCGTCCAACGGGTAGATTGGAGGAATTCCTTTGGTAAGTGCCAACGGTATGATGACATAAAAGAGTATAAAAAGGAAGACGTTCTAGTTGTTTGAGAATGTGATCGATAGAGAAATTCCAGAGTCTGAAGCACCTTGATTATTAGTCGATACAGTCTGAGCGAAATTGTATACACAGAGAGTGTTTGTACTTGGTGATACCTTGAGTGAGTGTGGTAGATCATCTACACCAAGAAATCAAGGAAGATCAACACTGTAACATCTCTTTGTTCATAGTGGAATCCAGCCGAATTGGTTGTCAGTGCAGAAGAGTGGACGTAGGCTTGGATCAAGCCGAACCACTATAAACCGCGTGTTTAATTCTCTCTTTCCTTCACTTAGTCTTACGTTGATTATTACTTAACGCAAACCATCTTTCAACTGTCTAAGTATTGCGCAAGTATACAGAAATTATCAAGAAAAATCTTTGTATACCTATTCACCCCCCTCTAGGTACTCATACTAGCAATATCAGCCTCCACACCACCACCACTTCCGCTTCACACGTTGGCGCTAGCCCAACACGCAGCCCGTTGTTGGACCATACCATCTCTGTCGAAGTAGACCGCTCACCGCCAACGAATGGTGCCAGAAGCACAGCTACTGCCGGAAGCCCTCAGGCAAGAACGACTGACTCGTCCTGGCCTGGCCCCGGTCACCAGATAGTGTCCCTGTTCCAGAGACAAAAGCTGAGGAAGGAGGTGCTGAGGTTCGTCGTCTCCATCATCACGGGGCTTCTCCTCAACCAGCAACAGGGGTTCAACCACCCGCAAGCGGGGGTGATCGTACTCGCACTCTGCATTGGGTTCACCACCACGTGGAATGGCGTGCTGCTGGGTGGGATGTACCCTCGGCTTGCGAGCGCATTGGAGTGCTTTGGAATCGCGTCTGTCTTGGTCGCCTGCTTCGAGATGGTGAGCTCTTTTCTTCCGCCGAGCCTCGTGTGGGCGTGTTGGCTTTGTTGTGGCTTGTCGTTCTCGCCCTTCTTCTTGTGCCTTGTTCCTCCGAAGGCGGATGAGGAAAGAGCGCAGCGCGGAACGGCTGGATGAAGGTATTGTTGAGCATGAACATGCATGCCGGATTCAACACTTCACATGGATATGTGGATTAGGCACTCGGTCCACCTTGCATAGTGCAGCGTTGCATACAATAACTCTCCCTCCCGGTGGAGCCTTTCCTCTCGTCAACGCTTGTGCTGAGCAGATAAGAGAAATGACCAAAAGTCATGCATGCATAATTTCCATTTAGACAATTTATTGCTTTGTATTGTACTAAGGAAAGTACTTTCCGGCTTCAACAAACGAGTAACGTTTAAGTAAAACATTCTGTTATCTTCTCTTCCTAGTTTATTTCTTTTTCTTTTTTTTTTCTTTTTGGTAAAGGGTAAGAATATATAGCTTGAACGAACAATTAAAAAAGATCCGGCACCACAAAACTTGCATTTAACAAGACAACAGGCTAGTTAGAGTGAGTGGAAGGGAGCCGAATGCAAAAGGGGACCGCAAGAGCGGGCTTGAGGAAGTAAAAACAACCAAAACAATGGCGAAAGGAAAAGGAAAGCAACGGGAGACCACAGAAGGCCAGATGAAGCACAATCTACACCCGCATCCGCCAATGTCAAAAGTGAAGAGCCATCAAAGAAGCACCCACACGGAGGAAGAGCATCCAGACAGCAAACACCAAACTAGGGCCCTGTCAAAGTAGAAGACTCCCCAGCTGAAAAAAATGATCGGATCAATACCCCAGCTACGCTTCAATCTCCGGTTTCTATAAGTATCATCCACACTCCTGACGGTGGTGGCCTTGTCTTTGACAACCTTGATGAGTTGATTCTTCACCGCTGGAATGCATAAGCGCTGCTCTCTAAAGAGGATGCCATTCCTATGCTTCCAAATGAAATAACAAAGAGCACCAAAAGAGAAGCGAGCAATGCACTTGTAAAAGTCTTTGCCCGCAAGGAAGGAGACAGCCTGGTTGAGGTTCTCGACCCACGAACTGTTCCACCACGGCAGATTGCATCTGGAGGCCCAAAAGAAGGCGATGCTAGCAAAGATGCGACAACAAAAAAATAGGTGGTCTATCGAATCCGGCACCTCATTGTAGAAGCGACACAAGGCATTATCTATCCTACTATAAGATAATAATAGAGCTTGGGTAGGAAGCCTGCATTTGGCAATAAACCAAAGGTTTAGTTGGTACCTTGGAGTGATCGAGTTGTTCCATATGAACGTGTGCCAGGAGACCCGAGTCTTCCTCCTCCTAGTCAAATCCCAAGCCAAGGCCATTGTGAACATGTGGGAGGTGTTTCCCTTCCAACCAAAATGATCGGAGAGGAATGATCGGAGAGGTGAGAAAGGGTCGGAAGGGGTTTCACCCAAGAGTCCAAGACCAACTTGGTCAAAGCTCCACAGTCGGTGAATAGGTCCGCCACCGTCGCCTGCCTAGATAGGCCAGATGTATAGATGGCTGAGTTTGGAAAATACAAGTTCAGAGGACCCTTGGGGTGCCAGCTATCAAACCAAAGGAACACCGAGCAACCATCCCCGATTTTCCAATAGAAGAAGCTTCAAAACTCAATCCTGAGTTGGAGGATCTTCTTTCAAGCCCACGAACAATAGGTCGGCTCTTTGGCCACCCAGAAATTCAACATTTTTAAGAAGGTCGAGTGAATCAATTTACACCATAAAGATTCCTTATCGGCAAACAGGATCCGGATATGTTTTAACATGGCGGCCTTGTTATACTCCCGAAGCCTACGGATGCCAAGGCCCCCCTCTTCTTTTGGGCAACACACGTCCTCCCAGGAGACCTTCGCACCCCCTCTTCCCAACTTCAGGCTTTTCCATAGGAATTGTTTAAGAATTTTTTAAATTTGATCCAAGACTGTTGCAGGTAAAATAAATACACTAGCCTAGTATGCTTGGATGGCATGAAGGACTGACCTGATCAACTGTAGCTGACCGGTGAAGGATAGGAAGCAATGAGTCCAAGATTGTACCCTCGCTATGATGCAGTTGACTAACACGCAGCAATTCGCCTTACTGATCCTGGAAGTGATGATGAGAACCCTGAGATAGCGAGCTAGCAGGCTTCCTTCGTGGAAACCAAGGGTAAGGAGGATTTGGTTCCTTAAGGAAGGTGATCCTCCTACAAGGAAGACCTCACTTTTATTTGTGTTTGGAACCAAGCCAGACCAATCTGAAAAGATTTGGAGGCCTTCCTTGAAGAGCTTCACCGAAGGCAAGTCAGCTTCACAGAATAGGAATACGTCATCCGCAAAAAAATAAATGTGATAGGCTGGTCGCTTTGCATCTCCAGAAATATTTGAACTTCGGCAACGAAGAGCGAGTAGTAAGAATACCAGAAAATACCTCCATGACCAATGTAAATAGGTAGGGAGAAAGGGGGTCCCTTGACGAAGCCCACGACTACTGGCAAAGAATCCATGCAACTCCCCATTCAAAGCTATGGAAAATTTAGGGGTCCTCACACAAGTCATGATGAGCCGAGTGAAGTGATCGGGGAATCCGAAGGCCTGAAGGACAACCTCAAGGAAGTTCCAATTGACTGTGTCGTAGGCTTTCCTGAAGAGTTGTATTATACTAAGATTGATTTATGATATACCACCGCCTACGGTGGCCCAGTTGGATAAGTGCTTCCATGATCTTTTGTGAAATGAGAGGAGTTCGAATCCCACTGGCCACACGGGATCTTAAGTGCGACTTCAGGGTGGTGGGTTCTCCGTTAGCGTTGCCCCAGGGTTTACCCCTCGTTACCCCGGGCCTGTTGGGCTGTCCGTGTTGGTACGGTGTGCGGGTTCTCTGGGTCATCAGAAAAAAAAGAAGAAGATTGATTTATGATATTAATATATTAAGTGATGTGGCGTATTATACTTGAAGAGTTGTATATGGTCCACTTATTTAAAGGCCACTTAAAATCTCTCAAAATAATGAACATACTATTTTCGTTAACATTTGAATACTTGTTGCTGAGAAAAATTACCCAATCAATCTTGAACTTATTGTATAAATGCCTAAATTTTTTAATTTTGCCAATTTAATCATAAATTTTTAGATGAAATTGCAATGTAGTCCTAGTCAATTTCTGATGGAAATAATTAACGCGACAGTTCAGTCATTACCGGCCATCCTATATCCAAAGCATTTAGGACACTCACTTTGGTGGGTATGGCGCACGAAATCATTGTGGCGGGTGCTCTTACCTGTTCCCTTTTTTGTGGGTTAAGATTGCGGCATTTTCTTCATCTCATATTCATCATTCGCAGAAAGGGAAGCTTCACCGAAATTTTACAAAACCCTAAAGAATTGAATAGATGCTATCATCTTGTGGGCAGCGACAAATCTCGTTGCAATCCATGACGTCTCACTGGACCGTCTAACCCAATGTGATCTTGAGATTCCAGAGCATGAACAAACCGTAGCTACAGGAGAGAGCGATTTCCAAGCCATGAGTCCGGTTGATGAGTGTGACCCCATCTGGGTCAACTTCACTTCGGGTTCGACCGGGACGCCCAAGGGAGTGGTGCACAGCCACCAGGCAGCGTACTCGAACTCTCTAAGGCTGATCCACCAATACGAGATGGGGAAGTCGCCGGTGTTCCTGTGGATGGTGGATATGCCCAGGTGCAAAGGGTGATGCTTCGCGTGGGCGATGGCAGCATTTAGCGGCGTCAATGTGTGTCTTCGGAATGTGTCCGGGACGATCATCCTCGACTCCATTCAGCTTCACAAGGTTACTCATCAATGTGGTAATGTTCCATTTTGTTGTCTTTGATATGGAGAGTCCCCTTACATCATTAGCATGGCATATTGGACATGATCAATCGAAGAGTAATATAATAAATTATGAAGTGATATATATATATATATATATATATATATATATATGTCTATTTGGAGCGGATTTCCTCGTAATAATATATCATAGATTGCACTCTATGCAGAAAACCATGTCGGGGGTTAAATTGATAACACAATGAATCATCTCAACTGGCCACTAAAAGAAGTAAGTCCAGCTATGGTCTACAAAAATTTAACAGCACTATAAAGGAATTGATGAATTGCTATTAACAAAGGACGATTGCTCAATAAAAAAGAAAAAAAGTATGAGCAGTAATTTCTAAGGATACGAGTGCTTTTTAACTTTTACTCATGATATTTCAACTTATCATTCACATGGAAAAGAATATATGAGTAATGTTGAGATTCGATAATGTGTCATTACCTTAGTGTAGTAAATATAAGCAAGTAATTGGGGGGATGCCTGCACTTTTTGAAGTATGTAATATGATTCGACCCCAAAAAAAAAAGTACGAAATATGAAGTACGTATAATGTTAGGTTCATGCCAAATCACATGTGAAAAAGTAGAACTTTATATTTTTCCCTTTCCACAGGTGACTACACTCCTAAATTTGATCACTGAAACCCCACCCGTCGACCAAAAGCTACTGCCTTTCCAGGTGGATGTAATCGTCAATCCCGAGGAGCCACTTTCTCGAGAAAATACACGATCCTGGGTTCAACAGTATCCGAGAAATCCCAGGGGAGATCTCATCGGGGGATACGGCATGACAGAAGCCCCATCGGCCCCCAGAGGTCACCACAACACCACCATGAAGAGGAAGACAACCATGATGCTCATAACCTGACATGTAGAGAACTCCACGTCGATGTCAAGGACCCGACCACCATGCTGAGAGTTCCAAGCGACGGGAAACAATCGGAGAAATCATGCTCCAAGGGAGCAACCTCATGATCGGCTACTTTGGCAACCCGGAGGCGACCCAGGAGCCCTTTTCTGGTGGGTGGTATAGGACCGGGGATCTTGGTGTACGGCATGCGGATGCTGGCATAGGGATGATTGACCTAGCTAGGGACATCAAGTCTCGAGGAACGAGCGGATCAGCACATTGCGCATAGAAGCCATCTTGTTAAGCCACCTGAAAGTTGCGGAAGCCGCCATTGTCGCTCAAAATGACGCTGTTGCAGGGCAAGTACCATGCGCATTCATGAAGTTGAGGGATGAGGACTCTTCCAACGAGAAGGAGATGGTAAAATTTTGTGTGGAGCAGCTGGAAGAGGTGGCAATGGTTCTGAAAACGGTGTTTTTCGGAGACTTGCTGAAGAATTCCACAGGGAAGGTGCAGAAGTCTGTGCTGAGAGAGAGATCGAATGCCGCCCCATAGAACGAGCACAGCTTCATAAGAACCAAAAAGTCAGAAGAGTTACTTGCGAGAGTAACTAGAATTGAACTACTTGTGTATTTATGTGTTATTTGTGTAAGAGTTTTCTTAATGTGGACTAAATTAATTGATATTGTAATTTACTGTTTTTACGGTTACCATAAAACATGGTTGGTTTAAAGTGAGATAGAACGTTTCTTAATTAATCTAATATGAGCTGGCTAGTGTGGGCTGAGTTGAGCCTGGCCCGTAATGAGGGGGACTGGTTGGAAACTCTATAAATAGTGCTCAAGTCTCTCCTCTAACCCTAATTCCCACATGTATCCTCATCTAAGGGGTGTTTACCTAATGCTACACGTGACGGGGGCCGCCTCATTGAGCTAGTGATATGGAGGGCAATAGAGGAGAAAGACTTGATGCGTGGATCCCTTTTATATGTGAGTAATCCATTTTTTTGCTTCCACTTTATGTTCGATGGATCCATGTGCATTAATCTTTCTACTCAATTATGCATGTTCTTGTTCTGATTATGGAGATCTTGGGGTTGCGCAATTTGCGTCTAACATGTGGTATCAGAGTAACCCTAACCCTAGAACTTAAACGCATAAAGTTTTTTTCCCTAATTTGTACGGATTAGCCCTAATTAGTACAGATCTTGCCCTAATTTGTGATTTTCGAGACTTTTTGTTCAATAAAAATTAAATTAAATCACAAATTCGGACTGGGCTCGACGAGACAAGCAAGACAGTCGACGGCGCATCACCAGGGAGGTCGCACGTGCCCCCACGCGCGGCCACGCACTACCCGGGTGTCAAACGAGCGCTGCGCGTGAGCCCCACGCGCCGCGCACTCAGGCGGCTTGTGTGGGCACGTGGAGGCTCCGATCGGCGCGTGGCTGGCGGCGTTGGACTTGTATGGTAATTTCTTATCTCATGGTATATTTATTTTATATGTTTGATAATTTTATGGATGTGAAAATACATACGGAACCCTAAATACGTGTATTTCAAATGAATTTTTGCGTATTTTTCCTTGTATTATTCTATGATTTTGGAAATACAAGTGTTGGGTTATAGGTATATTATCACATACAATCATTATAAGAAACAGTAAAAGTCATGAAATTTTTGTTGCTCAAGCATACTCTTTGACATGCTAGTAATTTTTGAATGATGGACGTCTTAAGAACTCGTGACCAAACTGATTGTACTGATTAACACATCTGCTGAATGTGGGTAATGCATGTCAATTAACTTACTGCATATTGTACATAAACCCATCTGGTCACTTGTTAATATCTATCAAGTTGAATATTTTTTTATGGTTAAGGAGTATGACAATATTTACGCAAAGCAATAGTATCTATTGTTCAATTTTAGATATTTGGTTCTTTGGTTTGACTCAATTTATAGGCCACTAGTTGAAGTAATGATATTTGTTACCGAAAATTGATTAATAAATCAGTTGTTGGCCTTGGAGTCACTTTTGCCTTATGAACTCATGAGTGATAATGGATCAACTGTCAAGCTTGTCGATTTGGTGTACATTGTATTATTATTTTAGATCAACATTCTTTTTATGTTGTTCTGGTAATATGTAATTGGGGTGCATAAGAGATGTTTTATTCTCGGTTATGAGAAGTTTCTTATGTTACTGTGATCAATGATCTCATTGGAATCTGTCTTTCAGGTTCGCTGTATATATATATGTATGATTAATTTTATTAATGAATAAAACAATGTAATTAGCATGATATGTGATTTTGGTGATATGCTGCCCCTATCACTAAAGTTAAAATCACATGTATATGGTGTATGTGAGGAGTAAAGTTTATATCCCTAGTATGAGAGAATTTCAATGATTCAATTGAATAATGACCGCCAAAGTGGCATGCTTGATTGGGTTTGAGAAATTTCGGTCTCGTATGATGATTGGGATGCATTGTCTAATGCGTGGTCATACTTCCAAAGGAGGTGATTGTGTATTAGTTCATGGAGGAATACATGATGGTGTGGTAGAGGATTGACTGATCCCAATGGTTCATCTGCCCAAAGGTGATGAATTCACGAATATTAAAATATATTCTTATAACCGCTATCATGTGGGGAGTGTACAACTGCATGTCACATATTCTGCCCAAAGGTGATTATATGATTATGCGTGTAACTCTCTGGATGTGTACTTGTACGTCAAGTTATACGGTGCTCACATGATGCTAATTATATATTGCTTATTTTTTAGTCACAATTTCTGTAATTAATAACTTCATTATTATTGATTTTTTTACTGCTTCAAATTTTAAGTTATGGACATATAATTTGTTGCTTGAGAAAAGAGCAATTGAATTTGCTTACTGTCCATGAAGCGTTCCATTCTAGAACACTTGAAAAGAGGTTTGTCTGCATACTGCACTGCTATAAGATGATGGAAGCCTTAGTTGCTTGAAATTATGTCTTATCTGATATTGAAATTAGGACATATCTGCAAAAAATTGTGTTTAAGTCCTAATGACATATACATCTCGTATATGATTAAAAGGTTATTTCCGAAAGTTTTCTATTTAAGGAAAATGACCAAGATAAAGGTTTTAAAAGGTTGTCAGGTTTAACAGTGGCCATGAGTATTTTGGCAAGTATGACAATGTGAAATAGCTTAAAGGGTCATTTGTCAAATACTTGGTAGATTCTGGTGTGGTAATTTAATTACTATACCTGAAAATTCTGACAAAAAAATTTAGTCGAAAGGCATAAATGCACCATATTGAACATGGTGATGAGTATGATTAGTAAGACTAATTTATCTGGTCTTTTATGGGCTGATATTATGAAAGTAATTTTTTCATATACAAAATGTCTCTTATCAAAGTTGTTTTATAAACTTCTTTTGAGTTATAGACTTGACATAAATTACTTGAATCATATGAAATTTAGAGGTGTTATGCAAAAGTGAGGTTATCTAATCCAATATTAAGTGCGTTGGAATTCAGATCCACTTAGAATTATTTCGTATCTTATCTAGATTGTTGAAGGGGTATTGATTTTATGACCCTATAAAAAAAAAAGGTATAAGAATTATGGAATCACATACTATAAAGTTTCTATAGTTTGACGTAATTGTAGAGGATAGCTACTCTCAGACTATTAAGGATAATAGTGTGATGGAAGATCACTGTGTCTTTGTCTTTGCCTATACAAACAATTGTGGTACAGACAATTGTAGAATCTCCTATACCATAAACTAAACTTGTTGAGATTCAAGGTACTATTCTTGATATAGTTATGATGAAATTTTTTTTTAAACCTCTCAAGTATAGGATGAAGTAGTTGTAACTTTATTAAGGAGATATGTTAGGGAAAGACGATCAGTTATTCCATTAGACTATATAGTCTATTTGTGAGAGCATGACTATAATATCCACTACATGGTTGATTTAGCGACATAAATAAATGTTGTTTCTTATCCTCAATCAAGTATGTGATTAGATGCCATAAAAGGCGATATATAATCTATGAAACATGTTTGGAAACTTATTGACTTGTCTAAAGTTCACAAGTTTATTAGTTGCAAATTGGCGTACAAAACTAAAAGAATTTCAAATAAAGATTGTGGAATTTAAAGCCAAATTGGTAACTAAAGTTTTCACTCTGAAAGAGAGGTGGATTGTTTATAGTAAAGAAATAACTATTTCTTTAAAAGATTCTTTCAGAGTGAATGTGGCATTAATAGTTTATTTATTTATTTATTTATATATGGAGTTACGCCAAATAGATACAAAATCTATATTGTGCAATTGAAGAATTTTGTAATAAATATTTCGAGTAAACTTGTGTGTAGACTGAAAAAGTCTTATTTATAGTCTTAAGCAAGTTTCCAGACAATGTTATTAAAGTTTCATAGTGTTGTTTTTTTTTTGTTCAATTGGGAACAGAGTAATTCAATATACTACAAGGTCAGTGGGAGGAAATTTATTTTTTCTCATACTCTATGTACGTGATTTTTGTTTACAAGTAGTGACTTTGAGGCATCTTTTGCACTGAGGTCTGTAAGAATTGTTCTTGTCATATATATTGGATTTTATATTAGATTTTCTTGGAGGACATTTGCTGATCGTATTTTGGAAATATTCAATATACATCATTGTAAGTCAGGAATTGCTCCTGTTGTTAAGGGTGATGGACTGAATCTATCACATTGTCCTTATTTAGATATTGAGAAAATCTAATTAAAGGGAGTACCTTGTATTAGTGCACTTAAAAGTATAATGTATGCTCGAATTTGCACTAGACTAAATGTTGTCTTTGTGACGAGACTTCTAGGCAGATATCGGTCAAATCCAGGACATGATCACTGGGTTGCTGTCAAGAAGGTTTTAAGGTATTTAAAGAAGACAAGAGATTATATGCTAATTTATAGATATCAATTATTGCAGTTAGTAGAGTATTTAGATGTAAACTTTGTTAGCTGTTCTGATGACATGCAATCAATAACGGAATACATATTTATGTTAGTAAGAAGTGCAGTAAATAAAATTCTTTGTTATCTTCTACTATGTATGCAGTGTTAGTAACATTTTTTTAGGCTGTTACTTGGGCTGTTAAGCTCCAGAACCTCATGACGGAATTGATCGTTTTAACTTGAAGGATAGACCCATACGGTTGAATTGAGATAACAAATTTGTAGTATTATTTATTTACTACAGAGGTCTCAAGAGATCTAAATATATGGTGGTCAAATATTTTTTACCAAACGGTACAAAAAGGTGATTTATAATATAACATATTTTCACAGATAATGTGGTTGCAGATCCACTAACTAAGGGCCTACGCCCATGTGTATTTGAGTGACATGTCATTAGCATGGGCCTAGGAGTATCTTTGGATACTGTTGTTTAGTGGGAGCTATTTTGGCTTTACTCTAATAAAGTTCACATCTGTGGTTCGTTACATTTAGTAACGGTTTGATATGTATCAACTTTTGCATTCAATAAAATATTTTGAATGTATTGTTATTATGTTGAATACATATTGATAAAGTCTCAAAGGATTGTATAAACATTGAGTGAAGGGTAGGGACATCTGGGTATCCGGTTATTAGCCTTGTACATATGTTTTGTGATACATAAAGAAATGTTAACTATAAGGACAAGACATAAGTGGGTTCATTGGAACCATAAAGCATTCTCTAGTGGCACAAGTTTTTGTAACACTTAAGGTAAGATAATGGTGACTGACAAATGGGATCTCTCTATGAGAGATGTTATCCATTTGACACACTACTATATTGAATCCATATCAATAAAGTTGAGAACATTCGTGACCATGGAATGCTCTGTGTGTATACATGCAGTTACCGCAATGATTCGGTGTTTAAAATTTTATGGGATTAGATTGACTATTAAGAATTATCTATGGACCAAATATGCTCACATACGGTACGATTTCAATTAATATAGTCCAAGTGGGAGAATGTAAGAGTTTTCCTAATGTGGACTAAATTAATTGATATTGTAATTTACTGTTTTTACGGTTACCGTAAAACATGGTTGGTCTAAAGTGAGATAAAATGTTTCTTAATTAGTCTAATATGGACTGGCTAGTGTGGGCCAAGTTGAGCCTGGCCCGTAATGAGGGGGATTGGCTGGAAACTCTATAAATAGTGCTCAAGTCTCTCCTCTAACCCTAATTCTCACATGTATCCTCACCTAAGGGGCGTTTACCTAACGCTACACGTGAGGGGGGCCGCCTTATTGAGCTAGTGATACGGAGAGTAATAGAGGAGAAGGACTTGATGCGTGGATCCCCTTTATATGTGGGTAATCCATTTTTCTGCTCCCGCTTTATGTTCAATGGATCCAGGTGCGTTAATCTTTCTACTCAATTATGCATGTTGTTGTTCTGATTATGGAGATCTTGGGGTTGCACAATTTGCGTTTAACAATTTGTCCTGTAATTGCATAATTCGGATTGTCGTCAATTTCTCTAACTTTGATGTAAGCATAGCTCCCCTCCTCATTGACGGCACTTCTCCCGAGAGCGATGGAGATGTGGTTACAGCAGCTTCAGCTTCAGCTTCTGTCTTCTGCAACCTCCTTGCTCTGCACCGCTCCTTCCCGTCGATGGCGTCTGACACCGTTTCCCTTCATCTGCACCCTGACTCCGCCTCCCTCCCTCTTCTGCTCACTCTCGCCGTGCTCTCGCTCTTTCTGCTCCAGCTTGGCCTTGCGGCCACTCCCTGAGCCGCCCTTCGTCGCAGCACTTGAAGAATCCTGGAAGCGCGTAATCATTCTTGCCCTGGATTTTTATTTTAATCATTCGCAAGCTCATCGATTTGGAGAACTCTTTCGTTTGGATATTTCCGTTGTTGTGAAGCGAAGCGTAACAGAGATAGTTCGTCATCAGTGGAACGGTGGTAGCTTAGTTAATGCTTTGAGAAATCATCTTGTTCTTGTTGATGCGATCGGCTTCGTTGTGTACTAATCGGCAGCTTAGTTAATGCTTTGATGTAAATCGTCCGATCGGTCCACAGGTCCAAGGATCTCAGTCCACAGGTGCTCAAAACTTCCTTGTCCAAGCCATTAGGGAAATGAAGGATGTCTTATCAAGCGTATCAACATTTTAGTTTTCACTTCGATCGATATCAATTATGTCCAACGTTCATTTTATCGATTTCGCCAGTGATCCTTAGTGGAAATGAAGCGTTTGACTTTTCTTTTTTGCATGAACGCATGTACTAGAGGCAAAGAAATCATCGGAACGAAGGGGACTTACTGCGTGATCTGAATCGGACCTCGACCGTAGTATTTCCTGCCGGGAGCGCACGGCCATCCAGATTTGGGATCGCAATAGTCTCTCGACCTGTCCCGCTCTTCCACGAAGCAGTATCCCCACGCGTAGGGTCCATCCGGTGCGCCCTTCGATCCTCCTGCAAGAGCCGACAGTATCGATATCATGCAATGTTTTACGTACATGCGGCGGCCTTAATGCAGACTCGTTAGCTTCGTACCTGTGGTTTCGTGGGAGGTCTGAGCCAAGAAAGCCGCGACTTCCCGGTACCTGGTGTCCCGGGTGTCGGTGGTGCCTAACCCTGGGAAAACCTCGCGGCGGCAACGAACGCGTCGTAAGTGTAGAAGCCCTTGGTGGGGCAGGCCTGGTCGTTCCGGTGCTTGAGGAGCTGGTCGAACTGGGCTCTATTGATGATGGAGATCACGTCACCGCCTTGTTGCGCGCTGGCACCGAGGATGGTGAGGCAGGAAGCTAAGAGGGCGACCACCTAGAGCGACCTAATCTTTGCCGGAGCAATTGCTTTAGGAGGGGAAGAGAGAGAGGGAAAGGGGCTCGATTATGTGTGGTTTGGAGACGAAGTGAGGTGGTGGGTTTATATAGAAGTGAACGAGTGGGAGTGGGAGTGGGAGTGCAAGTGAGAGCCTGTTTGGTAAGGGGGCGCATGACAACTATCTATTTCTGTTCCAGAAATAATTTTTCTATTCCAAACTTGTTTCTGAAATAGAAATCCGTTTGATAAACTTATTCCGTTTTTTTTATATTCCAAACCTATTTCTAGAATAGGAATCTATTCTAGAAATAGGTTTGGAATATAAATAATTTCTCTATTTTTGAACAGAAATAAGAAATACAAAATTTTCTCATCGTTCGTCAATCGGTCCTTCATTTGTTCCTGCTGACCACCATCTGTTGGTCACTAGCCGCTCGTTGGCCCCCGCCGCTGCCGGTAGCCGGCCACCACCGGCCGTCGTCGTTGTCGATCGTCGATCGTCGCCGTTAGTCGCCGGTCGCCGGCCATCGCCATTGCCGGTCGCCGCTGCCGATCGCTGGTTGCCGCGCGCGGCGGCCGCGCCGGTCGTCGCCGTCGGCCGTACCCGATCGTCAATCGTCGGCCATCGCCGGTCGCCGATTGCCCGTCGCCGCAATTCCACCGCCGTCCGGAAAAAAGAAATTTTGTATCGTTATCAAATGAATTTTTATTTTTAGAGTATAAATTTTATGTCGTTATCAAATGGTTATTTTTGTTTATAAACTCTTCTAGAAATAGAAATAGAAAAATCTATGTAGGTTCCAGAAACTATTTTTGGAACATAATAGTTATCATGGGCACCTTAATTCTTGGCTATTTCTATTTCTTTGTTCTCCTAAATAAAAGAATAAAGAAATTCATTTAATAATGTCAACTAATTTTTCTACTCGTGGGAACGAATTTATTCTTGGAATAGATTTGAATTAGGAATCAAGAAATAAAAAAAAAAGGTAACTTTTTATTCTCGGGAATAATGTTATAATCAAGCCATTTTCTTTTTTTCTCTTTTCTTTTCTTCTTCTTCCTTCTCCCACCGGTTGTCGGGTTCGACGATGGCCGACAAGCGGCCAAAGACCAGCAAGAGGAGTAAGAAGAAGAGAAGGAAAAAAAGAAAAAAATTCATAAAATTAATAAAAATTTAAAAGAAATTCTACGTTACAAAAAAATTTGAGAGTTGTACCAAATGTATTCATATTTTTTTCTATTTTAAAAATAAAATTTTTGTATGGTTACTAAATACGTTCAAATGCTCAAAATCTTGATTATGAAACAGAATAAAAATACTATTTTTGAATAAAAATTATTTTCGAAAGTAGAATAGTTATCGATAGGTCTCGAGGGATTGTACGTAGGTCATTTTCGTCGATGCGATGAGGAGATAAGGCTAAGGACGCAGGAAGGCGACGCGGGGTTTTGTAAGGTTTCGAGATTTTTCACGTAACGCGGGGAAAAGAGATGACACCATGGTGTCCTGGCGTCCAGAGCTAGTGTCCAGAGATGCTTTTGAAATTTCTTGATGCGCCAGCGAATGGGACCAGGGATCCAATGCCGATTTCTCGTGCGCGATAAGCGTCGGGGTTTCGTTTCTGCAATCATGGCGACCGTGATTGAAGTCGGGACTATTCAAAACCTCAGTACGTGGAGGGTTAACGTTGAATGATTTTGAAAAGGAAGCGTCCGAGACAGAATGTTCTCTCTCTCGCATGAAGAGCATATTCTCTCTCTCTGTCCGCTTTATCGCATGCATGCACAAGAAATAATAGATGCTAATCTAAAATTATTGATGACATTCGTTACCAATTTGGAGATTTGACCGTAGGCATCTTTATCTCCATTTTAATACTCTCATGGATTGATAATTTGATTACCCAAACATCCGGCTCTGTCATGTATTGACGGCATGTGAGCTTAGAACAAGTAATCTAGCAAGGCTAAAGGAGTTTTTATTTTATTTTATTTTTTCACTTTTTTGGGTGAAGATATTTTGCTTGTGGTGGCGACAGTGCACACTGCACATACATCAAAAGCTTAGGAAAACTCTCTTTTGAACTGGCTGACCAGTAGGGTTGGGCCTATAATAGTTCTTAGGCCTTATGCCATAAGCCTGAGTTCATATTCTTTTTAGGCCCAGGAGGTGAAAGTGTGGGGATATTCTCTGATTGTCATAGTTGGATATGGAAAAGACGGTATCTTAGATGTTTATTACAGCTATTTACAAAGCATTATTTTCACGTTAAAGCGCCATTTATTTTGTGAAAAATATGACGTTTTCAAAAAATATTTTCTAAGAAACTATTTTCTAGGAAAATAACCATATTTTCAAATGTTTGGTTGAAATTTAAAAATGAATTAGAAAAATATTTTCCGCCAATCCCGCACACACTCAATTTTAATAATTTTTTATTATTTAATTATTTTAAAATCTTTTTAAATTTTTAATTTTTTCCTCCCCTTCCTTTTCTTTTCTTTGAGGTTTCGCCTTGCCTAATTTGGCAAAGCCAAGCTTGCCTTGTGAACCTCGGCTTCGCCAAATCTAGCAAGGCTTGAGCTCGCCAGCCTTGGGCGAGCTCGACTTCACCAAATTGGGTGAGGCTTGAGTTGGCCGGCGGCTGATCGCCGGCCATTGCCATGGCCAATGACCAGCCAAGGCCAAGGAAGAAAATGAAAAGGAAAGAAAGAAGAGAAAAGAAAAAGGAAAAAAATTAAAAATTTGATTTAAAAAAATGAAAAAGAAAAAAAGAAAAGAAAACATAAAAATAAAATGAAAATGTGTTTGGTGAAAGTAAGGTGGAAGAAGTTATTTCCAATAGTAGAAGACGTTTTCCTTAACTAGTTCATTTTCTGTGAAATGAACGTCGAAAGATCTAAAAAAATGTTTTTCTAGAAGTTATTTTCAGTAAAACGAATGAAGCTAAAAATTAGCTTCTTTTTCTTCTTGTTCATCATCTAGCACGACCTTAATTAGTTGGCTACCTGGAAGAGATCCTACATGTGAGCTCAACCGCTAAATTGAAGCTGGCAAAATGAAATCCCTTAATTTAGAGACATTTTGCTTGATGTCAACCCATCTAAGAGGATCAGTCGATTGATAAGTGCTTATTGTTGCCTGTACCAAAATTGCTTCACAGCTGACTTCCACCTCTGGACTGGTACCTTCCAAAATGGCGTGATTAACCTCTGCAGGTGATGAACTCCAAAGTTCATACAATATAGGAAATATCATATTATATTAGAACTTTTACATAGGACATTGGCGGTGAAAAGATCATAACCGAAGTAGAGCACTGGTACGGATACAGTTATTGATTTCGGTAAATAAAGGACTCCATTTCATGATTGCTTGTGTAAAACCTATATTACAACAGCGATGTACCTTATATAACTTCTTTATATATGAGTATTTTGCCAAGCTTTCGAGTTTTGGAGGCGCAGACTAGCCCATCTTTGAATATTACATAGGTTAATTTAAGGAAAAACAACACAATCAGTTTTAAACTTATTATATAGAAACCAACTAAGTCTTGAACTTTTTAATTGAACCAAGGTAATCCTAAATCTTTGTGGGAAAGTGCACTTAGGTCGTATTGGGCAAGTCTCGCTTGATTTATCTAACGTAATAGTCCAATCGACATTAGTTGTTTTACACGTAATGGCGACAACATGGCATGAAAGGATTTTTAACAAACAATGCCGTTTTTTGTTAGATTAATATAGGTGTTTCTTCGTACTGCACAGTACATATAAGTTACCCCAAAATCCCATAATCAATCCCTCATTCTCAAACCCTGATGCCCCTCATAATGCCAATTCCAGTCTTAGAGGCTAAACTTGGGGCGAAGATGAAGATGATCTCGAGATTTTGCAATAGAAACAATGAAGAGTTGCCGTGTTGGGTACATTGACGACGACCATCTTCAATTTCTAACAAAACTGAATAACTTTTACTGTGATTATTCCATGAACGTGTTGACTTTTATAATCTATTAGTGTCGTTTGTGTCGGATTCTTTGCATGTGTTGCATAGGTGGCTCCACAATAAAAAAAAAAAAAAATTTCATATTGCCTTTCGTTTACGGTCAAGATTATACGACAAATAGCATTGGTCTGCTTTTTTGACATAGATATTTTGTCCGTCGCTTAGCGCTTGACTACGTTAGGGGGAGATAAATTTAGTGCAAATAGACATCGGTTTTTAATTCATTAGGGGATGAGAGATTCCATTTCATGGCTCTTTGTAACTTTTCAATTTTGCCGATGCACTTTTAAATCTTTGCACCAAATTCCAATGGAACCATTTTAGTCAATTGCCATTGGAAATTATGAACGTGGTGTCCAGTAATTGTTGGCTGGCCAACGTAACACACACTAAAGTTGACAATTTTACTTGAAACAACATCCTACATGGATTGTCACATTTCAACAATTTTCTTTGACAATTAACTAAAATGACCACATATGAATTTTGCACAAAGATTTAAAGCCACATTGGTCAAGTTGGAAAATATATGACTAAATTGGCATCCATACAATAAGTTTAAAATTGAATTAGTGATTGTCCCATAAATATCTATATATATTTTGAGCTATCAAATAAATCAGAATCTATCCATTGGAAGCTTAAACTAGGGCCACTTTACTAAATAAGTAACTCATTGATAAAATCGTTTACTTATTTTCTTTTTTAGTTTAAATGAATACTACTGCATGCATTATTTTTCATTTCTTGTGCAACATCATAATGATAAATAATAACAAGCTTTAATTGGATGGAGAGATAAAATATTTAATTTTTTATTTACACTTTCGAAAAAAATAAGAGAATGATTATTAGGAGGGTTTGCATAGAAATAAAGTGGATAAGCATCTCGAATTACTTTTAGAAGGGGGAGCATGTAAAATCATTTCCAATTAGTTTTTATTACTAGATGGTTATATAAATTTCTAAGAATTTGTACTAGTAAATTTTAAATACTGAAAAAAAAATTAGAACCAAAAGCTAAACTACAATGAATGGCAAGAAGCATACAAACCATGTTTAGTGCGTATGAATGATATCTTTCATTTCTTAAACTGTCGAATGCCAATTTCTCCCATACATGCGACCATGTGCATTTTCACTACAATGTAAAATTTGTGACCCTTTTTAAAAAATATTCTTTACTTTTGTAAAAGATAAGATGATTGATATATTAAATGCCAGCCAATTATTTTGAATTAAGTTTTTAAAAGAATAAGACATTCAGTGATCATCTGCCGATCATTTACATAATAGTGAATTGTTATTTGGCCATTTATAATAATGCGTGTTTATAGTGCATTTTGCAATCATAGTGTATTCACGCGCGCACAATCTCACTCATTCACGACTCCTCATTGTTGCTCGTTGTCCCGCCGCCCATTATGCTTGTCGCCTGCCGCCCCTCGTCACCGCCGCCCCTCGGTGAGGTTTTGTAGACTCGTTTTTTTCTTCTCTTTTTTCCATTCTCTCATGGCAAAGTCATGGTGGTGACGAGGTCGGAGTGAACAAAAAAATATGAACGATGTCTAAGAGAATGAAACTAAAAATATTCTACCGTGCCTAACCCGAAATTTTAAACTTACGGCGGCAATTAATTTACTAAACAAAACCATTTATTCATAGTCTTTGGTGCCTAACCTGGAATTCAAAGCTAAGGTGGCAAAATCTTAGACTCAACAAATGGAAAGAGTTTTTGTGGCCCTTAGCCAATCAATACCGACAAAAGAAAAAAAAAGAAAAAAGAGTTTTTCTTCCCTTTTAAGTAAGACGCTCTTAAATTCCTTTCCTCTTACTTTCTCCTCTCTCTTCATTGTCTTCTTCAACCTTCAACTTGAGGAGGGTTTAAAGTAGTCCCACCCACCCTCCTCTCTTGTTGATTTTGCTTAAGTCTTCCCTTTTCTTTCTCGATTTACTTATAAATCTAAGAGTTTGAACTCTCCCAATCTGATTCTAGATTTAAGAGCTATCATCTTCACATTTAAATTTGGGATTTTAATAAATATATTTTGGGGGATTTGACCCCTTGTGCTGTCCCTGTGTAAGTCATGTGCTTCAGATCTGGGAGTTTCATAATATATTTTTGGGAGTTTGATACCCATGTGATTTGTCCATAAATCCTTAGTTTTTAGTTTCAATGGTGCTCTGGCGTCTCATTAAACCATGAAGAGTTGCTCTTCTATTATATTTGTGTTTGTTCAACCTGTTTTCACTATCTCTATACAACAATGGTGTAAAGGAAATAGAATCTAGTCGGGCATGGCAATGGCATAGTTATTAGAGAAGGAATTTCCAACATGTATTCATGACTAATGAAGAAACGAGATTCAATTATTGGCCACCAATTAGTTTACATGATAGATCTATTCTTATGGAACGAGTGTGTGCTTAACCCTTCTGGCGCTCTATTGATCCTTCTTGTTTTCTGAATTTTGCTTTGTTTTGTAGTACTCCAGGCTTGGATTAATTTTGATTTTCTTTTCTATAAATGTTTGTGTACTTCTCATATATCTTTCTGAGTAATAAACATAATTTTCTTGCCGACCTGAAAAATAAAAAAAGCAAGACCACAATAATTTGTCGCCTTTGGACGAAGGCGACAAAAATATAACTTATCGCTTTAGGTACCAAAGAGGACAAAATTAAACCGCCTTAGACAAAAATTAACGGAGCAAAATTCAAGGCGACAAAACAGACCCATTTCTTTTATTCATTTATTTACTTTTCGTGTGTACTAAAATGAAAAAAGAAGCACGATCGGTGTTAGTGATGTAAATCGTCGTCTTTCCTCTCCTACAACATCACAATCCTTTGAATTGGTTTTCTAGTAAACCTCGTAGCAACTTCCTCTCCGCATTTTGGCTTTCAAGTCTTTCTTTTTTTCACTGGTCATCTTTCTATATCCGACTAAATTGGCCAATCATGATGTCGCCAGAATACTTAACTCTCTTATTCTTTTCGTACCTTGTCCGATCTAGGTAATTTATACTTGCGTGGATACACGCCACACTCGAGCTAGCTAGCCACTAATGATGCACATGATAATCATTTTATTTCTATTCCATAACTATTTTTTTGCTCCAAACTTGTTTCTAGAACAAAAATTTATTCGGTAAAATTATTTCATTTTTCTATATATGGAATAGATTTCTGCTCCGTAAATAGGTTTAGAATATAAATCAGAAATATAAATTTTTTACTTTTCTATTTCTATAATAAAAATGAGAAATAAAAACTCTTCTCATCGTTCGTCCTCGTTATTAGTTGGTTGTTCATCCGTTGTCATTGGTTGCTGTTCATTGCCGTTGCCACCAGTCATCGGTCGCTAGCCGCTGGTTGCTAGTCACTAGACACTGGTAGCCATTTGTCGACAATTGCCACCCGTTGCCACCGCCAGTGGAAGGGAGAAATTTTGTGTTGTGTTATCAAACGAATTTCTATTTTAGAAATAGAAATTTTGTGTCGTTATCAAATGTGTATTTTTGCTTACAAACTTGTTCAAAAATAGAAATAGAAAAGTCTATTTAGGGTGCGTTTGGTAACATTTTTGTTTAAAAATTGTTTCTAGGAACAGAAATAGAAAAAAATATTTCTCCTTCAAGGAACAATTTTTGAACAAAAAAACACATTTGGTAAATCTGTTCCAGAAATATAAAAAGAATAGAAACACGTTTGGTAAATTCGTATAATTTTTTTTATTTCTTTTAATTTTTAAATATTTTTATTTTATTTTTTCTATTTTTTCTTTCTTATTTTTCTTATTTATTTTTCCTTTTTTTCTTTTTTTTCTTTTGGCCGGTCTCCGGCCTCGGCCATGGCCGGCGACCGGCCGACGAGGGCCTGTTGCCTTGGCTGGGCGAGATCGAGCTCACCTAGATCGGCGTGAGGTCGGCCTCGCCTTGGCTGGGTGAGCTTGAGCTTGCCCAGATCCGGCGAGGCCGAGCTCGCCCAGCCACCGGCAACGTCGGCCTGGCGGTGGCCTGGCGACGCCGAGCCTTGCCGGCTGCTGGGTGAGCTCGGCCTCGCTGGATCTGGGCAAGCTCGAGCTCGCCCAGCCAAGGCGAGGTCGAGCCTTGCCAGGGGCCGGCGATGCTCGGCCTCGCCAGGGGCCGGCGATGCTCCGGCGAGGTCTTCGGCCCTCGACGGCCGGTCGCTAGCCATGGCCGAGGCAGGCAACCGGCCAAAAAAAAAAAAAGAAAAAAGAAGAAGAAAAGAAGAAGAAAAAAGAGAGAAGAAAATGGAAGAGAGAGAAAAAGTGTTCTTAAATTTTGTTCCGAAAACAAGAAATAATTTTTTTTTTTTTTCTTGTTTCTTTCCGAGATGTGTTTTTGGGAACAAAAAAATAAATTTAAAACAAAAACGCAAACAAACGCTTTTCTGTTCCTTTTTTGTTCCCATGAACAAAAAAACAAAAAAAAAACCGTTTTTAAATAGAAAAAAAAATGAAAACAAACAGGCCCTTATCTTCCAAAAATTAATTTCTAGCCAAAAAATAGTTATCATTTGCGCCCTAAGCATTTGTGGGGCTGCTTTTACTACTGGCTATTGCTTAAGATCTGCATGGAGCTCCATTATACTATGTAAGTTATTTTGAATGCGTCCTAGCAAAATAAACCGATTTTCATTTGCAAATCGATTGGTCGAGCAACTCAATGCGACAAGAAATATATAGCGCCTACGAGGGCAAAGCAGAGATTTACCCATCTTCTTTTGATATGAATTAATGTGCGATGTCATTGCACGTGATTAATTATATCTTGAGAAAGCAAAATTATAATGGGTATTATTATAGTAGGGCAATTATTAGCTTGATGAATGAGATTAATTAAATAAAGAGCAAGGGAATTTCGGAGTTCCTTCCACGCCGACGTGCATGAAACATCTACTTTGTTTGTTGGCATGTAATAGAATAAACAGTATATAACTATATATGATGATTTCCACTAATGGTGACTCGGATATCGGGTTGCCACTTTGGCATCTAGTGCTCCTTTTTTAGACAATAAAATTCGCTATTTGACCTATTTTGCTTGTTACGCCAAGCCGAGCTCAAAGATACTTTTAGAAACCCACTAAGAGAAACCTTTTGTGAGAGATTTTTATTTATTTATTTATTTATTTATTGATCCTTGTGGAGCTTTACTTGAGTGTAGTCCAGGTCGGGACACACTAGTAAGTGAATATGAATGAGCTATCATAATCTATTTTGGCCGATTATAGGAGAACCATTTCATCGGTCTTTCCCCATGGAATAAGAACACCGCCAAACCACGTAAATCTGTCATATCAAGTCTAGGCACACTACCAAAGGGAAAAGTGCCAAAAAGGTTCAAAACTTATTGTATTAATACAATTCAACCATAAACCTTCCAATAATATCAATTTAGTTATGAACATTTTCGCATTTATACCAATTGGGTCCATCCTGCCAATTTAAAATGAAAATTGCTAACATGGACATCGGCTATCCTATGCGGCATAATCTAGCATTGACATGAACATTTTATTTACTATTTTCTTATTTTATTTTATTTTATTTTATTTTTTCTTTTCCTTCCTCTTATTTCTTTCTTCCTTTTTTCCCTCAATTAATTGCCAACTTCCATAATGGCCAGCAAAGTTCACCAGCCACCGGTGAGGGTTGGATGAGGCCACCCTTTTCTAGATCTGGCTAGGGTTAGGCAAGGCCCTTCGTCACTACTAGAGGTTGTCCCTTGGCAAGAGGTAGTCCCCTCACCAAATCTAATGAGGGGCGGCCTCACCTAGATGGAAAGGGGCCTTGCCAGCCTTTGGTGAGTGCTAAGTGAGGGTCCCCTCATTAGATTTGGTAAGGGTGCCTTTGCCAAAGGCTGATGAGGGTGTCCTAGCCCTTGCCCTCATTGGCAGCCAACAATCTTTGCCAGCCATCATGGAGGGTAGCGACTGGTGGAGGGAAATAAGGAGAAAATAAAAGTAAAAGGAGAGGGGAAAAAGAAAGAACAAAAGGAAAAGAGAAGGAAAATAAAAGAAAATAAAAAAATTTAAAAAAATTTTAAAAAATAAATAAAATGTTCACATTAGCCATATCTCATAGGACAGCTAGTATCCACGTTAACAATTTTTGACCTAATTAGCTGGATAGACTCAATTAAAACCAACGTGAAAAGGTATATGATCTAATTGATTTGATCGAAATGTTTAAAACCAAATTAATGCTAATACAATATGTTTAGGATTCTTTTTGTACTTTTCCCCACTACCAAACCACGTAAATCCAATGTGTCAAGTTTTTTTTACATTTATTTTTTGTTTGAATCATTTTGGTTCAGTCTATGCCTGCAATTTCATGTAATAAATAGGTAGCCAAGCCTAGGGTTATCCTTGATTAATTATGCAGGAAGCTTTATATGTATGCATTATGATTAAGACTATTAGCTGGGTTTATTCCTATGTGGAGGAGGCCCAATGAGTTACAAACCCAAAAAGGGCTTGAACCCATATGATAAGTCATATGGAGAAATATGATTTCTCACTATCTTTAAAGAGTGGTAGCCACAAAAAGACATAGTAACAAGAAAAAAAGAGAAAGCAGAAAATCTGGAGTTGGGGCAAAGTCTGATTTACATCAAGCTAGCATCGGAGGTCGATTCGTGGTTCGATTGAGTTGAAATTTTGTCAGCATGTTCGTGGCGCAATCTTCTCGAATCTGAATGGTTTGATTCTCGTTTCAAGTTTCCTATATCAGGTTTTTTATGGATTGATCAAAACCTGCGTTTTTTTATCAGATTTATCCTTGATCTCTTGTGAAATTCATGTGTATTGCCAAGAATTATATTCTTGAGGTCTTTGCTGCTATATACCTCTAGTATTTGCTAGAGAAGAACATTGTTCACCCAATTTTGTTGATAGTGAAGATTTTCAGGTGAACTCTGGTCTCGTGGTTTTTTATCTTCTTACATCGAGAAAGTTTTCCACATAAAAAATCATACTGTGTTCGCGTGCTTGGTATTTATTTTATTCTACTATATCGATTCCTATTAGATTTACACAAGAGGGGGGATTATTTTATTCCGCTACGTTAATTCGATATTGTTTGAATTGTTACCGTTCTCCCATCGAGTGGTATTAGAGCATCTGGTTATTACTTGATTTTTCTGCCTTGTGTTAAATAATGGAAACGAATACAAGTAGAATGGTTACACTACATGGTTCGAATTATCATATTTGGAAAGGGAAAAGGGAAGACCTTTTATATGTAAAAGATTTTTATTTGCCTCTATTTGCCGAAGAGAAACCGGAGAATAAAACTGATGCCGAATGGTCTATATTTCATTGTCAAGTGTGTGGTTATTTTAGGCAGTGGGTGAATGATAATGTTTTGAACCATATTATTGAGGAAATATATACACGTAGCTTATGGGATAAGCTCGAACAGTTATATGCTCGAAAGACTTGGAATAATAAGTTATTTTTTATAAAATAGATGATGGTTATGAGATATCAAGATGGTACTCATTTGATTGATCATTTAAATTCTTTTCAAGGAATTATAAATCAGTTGGTTGCGATGGGAATCAAGTTTGATAATGAGATACAAACACTATGGTTGTTTGGTATTGTGCCAGACTCATGAGAGACGTTCAGAACATTTTTGTCTAATTTTGCCCTGGATGGTACGATTACCATGGATTTGGTCAAGAGTAGTATTTTGAATGAAGAGATGAGAAGGAAGATACAAGGATCGTCCTCTTCACATTCTGATGCCTTGGTTGTTGAGAAAAAGGAAAGAAGTGAGTCTTAAGGTCCGAGAAATTGAGATAAAAGTTGAGATAAAAGCATAGGTGAGTATAACAAATTTGCTAATGTTTAGTGCCATTGTTGTCATCAGAAGGGATATATTTAGAGATTTTGTTACAAGTTAAAAAGGGAGAAACAAAAGGAGAAAGGTAAAGAGAAGAAAAACGATAATGATAGTGATGACAATCGTGTTGTTGCACTTAAAGAAGAATTTCTCATTATTTTTTATAGTGATGTGGTGAATTTTGTATCTCATGAAACCAATTGAGTAATTGCTAGTGGTGCATCTATTTATGCTACATCTCGTAGGGATTTCTTTACATCATACAGGTCAGGTGACTTCGGATTTGTGAAGATGGGAAACAATGGGCTAACTCAAGTTGTAGGCATCGGTGATGTGTGCCTAAAAACCAGCAATTGCACAAAGTTAGTATTGAATAATGTTAAACATATACTTGATATCCGCTTGAATTTGAGTTCTACAAGCAAGTTAGATGATGAAGGGTATTGCAGCACCTTCAGTAATGGTCAATGGAAGCTTACCAAAGGTTTTCTTGTTGTGGCTAAAGGTGAAAAATATTCTTCATTGTACATTATGTAGGCAAAGTTGTCTACAGACAAAATTAATACAGTAGACAACGAAGATGCAGCTGAGTTATGGCATAAGAGGCTCCGTTACATCGGTGAGAATGGTTTGTCAATATTGGCCAAAAAGAAGCTCATTTTAGGATTAAAAAGTTCAATGCTAGAGAAGTGTGCTCACTGTTTAGTAGAAAAATAGAATAGAGTTGCATTCAAAAGCTCTCCTCCTTCAAGAAAGTCAGGTATACTGGATTTAGTACACTTTGATGTTTGCGGTTCTATGAAAACAAAATCATTTGGTGGCTCTTTTTATTATGTTACATTCATAGATGATTTTTCAAGGAAAATTTGGATTCATACCTTGAAAACTAAAGATTGAGTATTATATATTTTTAAGCAATTTTAGGCTTCAATTGAGAGACATATTGAAAAGAATTTGAAATGCGTTAGAACTGATAATGGGAGAGAGTATATTGGACCTTTTGACGAATATTATAGACAACAAGGCATTCGACATCAAAAGACACCTCCAAAGATGCCTTAGTTAAATGGCTTAGCTGAGAGAATGAACAAAACACTGATTGAAAAGGTAAAATGCTTACTTTCACAATCAAAGCTGTCTAGATCCTTTTGGGGTTAGGCTTTAAGTACAGTTGTGTATGTATTAAATCTTACTCCATGCGTTCCTTTAGAGTTTGATGTTTCTAATAGAGTTTGGACAGCAAAGATGTTTCTTAGGATTATTTGCGTGTCTCTGGGTGCAAAGCATTTGTGCATATTCCCAAAGATGAGAGGTCTAAACTTGATGTGAAAATATGACAATGCATATTTATTGGTTATGGATATGATATGTTTGGTTACAAATTTTATGATCCGATTGAAAAGAAAATTGTAAGAAGCAGAGATATAAACAATAGAGGATATTGAATCACCCGCCGTGGTGGCTCAGTTGGGTAGGCGCTAGACTTCTATTGAGGAGGTCTAGTGTCCGAAGCTCCTGCAACGCAAGTTGCAGGAAGGCTAGCTTTGAGACTCTTGGCGACTTACCTGGTGGCACATGTGTGGTGGCTAGCACGTGTCGCCTCTAGTGGTTTACCTCTGGCTACCGACCGTGCGGGGTTCCCTAGGTCACCAAAAAAAAAAAAAAAAACAATAGAGGATATTGAGAAAGCAGAGATGATTTCAGCACCATAGGTTAGTGATAATTTGGTTGATTTGGATCCAGTTTCTCTTACAAATATTCCTACACAGGTTGATGAAGAGTAGTAGGAAGTCAATGTTTCGAATAACGCACATAATTCTGAACATGTTGAAACATATAATACTATTTTTGAACCAGAGGTTCAATTAGATATTCCACTGGATGTTCCAGTCCGGAAATCTGTTAGAGACCGACGACCTTATGAAGAGCGAAATGGATGTCACACAAGCCAATAGGAAGGAGTTGGGCTACATTTTATGTGTGTCTACCGGTTCGACTAGAGACTAGTGGATCATGGATTTTAGATGAATTGAAATGGAAACTAAAAATTAGTTGGACTATATTCAATGTGTGTCTACTAGTTTGACAAGAGAGTAGTGAATCCTTAATAGCTACGGATATGTGTGATAATGATTAGTTGAAACAAAATTAGGTAGTGGGTTCCAAGACAAGTAAATATCAAGGAGAGGAGTTGTACAGTTAAGATGGAATGGGTCAAGCTGAACATGCGTGGATCGTTGTTGGGCGGAGACCTCAAGGAAAGGAATCTTGGATGTAACTTCTGATCGAGGAAGTAGGTCATGCATTCATGTTAAGCTTGGTCATGCTAAGGCAATTAGGAATGAGTCAAGTCAAATTTTGTGTTCTTACCAAACTTGGTTGGGCTAAGATGGAGATCTGAGTCGAGATAATCCCGGTGCAGAATAATATGTGGATTAAGTGGGGAACGATGTAGACACTGAAAGCCCACATGTGAGGAGAGATTTGTTGAGGTGAAAATGTGAAAGTGTTGTGCAAAAGAAGTTCTGTATCAAAAATGCGGTGTAAACTAAAATAGTTAATATATCATAATTGACTCATAATCCATTTTTTTAAACTTTTTAATAATAGTGGGATCCAATTGGATATATATTCACTATCTTGGACTTAAACTTTTCCTTTGGCGATCTCCCCAAGTGAAGCCTCCCAACAAACCTGTCATAGATTTCTCCTAAAATGTAACATGAGATACTTTGACACGTGATGAGAATGCATGCGATCATAACTGAAGGAAATATCAAGTGAAATTGACATATGTAGGAAATTTGACTTGAAGGACAATGAGACGATCGAGGCATGTGTTGGGGTTTTAAGAATCATGTATAATAAAAATTAACAAAAGAACGTAGCGGAAACAAATATATATTTTATACATGATTTTCCTAAGGCGTTGTTCATGCGTTTTAATCAAAAATCTATACTTAAAAGGGAGTTGAACGAATTACCTCTCGAAGCGTGCTTTAAAACGAATCGGTTTGGATGTTCTTCAATTCGAGTCCCACAAGCATCGGACCTCTAGTTCAGACACACCAACAACGAACGTCAAACGAAAGAGAGAATTTTCGGATATACACCACTTTGATCGTGCTAGCAATCTCGTGGAGATAATCCGCCGTATTCTTGATATTTTAGTCACGGCCCGAATGAGAGAAACCTCTTCTTTCTTGCGTCTCAAAGACAACACAAGAAAGAACACGCACACGAACACACACTGTTTTTCTCTCTAAAAAACACAAAATGCACGCCCATCTTTCTCTGTTTTTTTTTTTTTATCACACTTGTTGTGTCACAAAAACCAACTTTCTAAAATAGAGATATAAACTGATCAGCAACGGTTGTTGATCGTCCATCGATCGGCAACCGTTGCTGATCGTCCTTGCTTATGCACGAACAATCGTGCATGATGGTGCTGCTGACCATTTATGCACGATGCACGATTTCGTGGATGGTTGCTGACCATCCAAGTTTCATGCATGTGCTTCGTGCACATGCATGAAGCTTTATATATATTATTTTATTATTAGTTATTAAAAGGTATTAATTAATTAATTAATTAATTAAACGAACAAATAATTAATTAATCAACCCCTTTTAAAAATAAATAGAACATAATCTTTATATGTACAAATGGAATACATTAACATGTATCCACTTCGGGCATGTGTGTGCATCATATGCAAATAGGCTCGTGACTATAATACAAATTAAATTAAATCTCATTTAATTTAATTTCAAATCGACACAATTCGATTGCAGTAATTGCAAACACATTTGTAACATTTTTTCTCTCTTGTTCCATATTATCCTAATTGTTTATGGTGTGTGACATCCCTAGGTTCATCACTAAGCTGATAATAAGACTTGTACTAACACCTTAGTATTCCCAAAAGAATTAATTGTCCCGATTAATCTTTGGGTCTTACAAGCCATGATTGACATCTAGCAATATGTCATGACTACCTAGTTAGTGTGAATACTTTAACAACATAATGAACCTGTCAGCTTTGGCTACAATGTAATCCAATCCCTCTGTCTTACTATGTCCCGATCAAACAAAGACCATGGAATATTTGTCAAGTCATTAATTCGATCATATGCACAAATCTAATTAACATGCATTTTATTTGAGACATAAACAATTTATTCTCAATTATAACCCCGGCCGAGAATTTCAATGCAGTGTCACAATTAGATCGCATAGGACATCATTATCATACATTGCATATAACAGTGAGACATATTCCACATTGCGCACACGTGTAACTTCGTATATGAACAAACTATGACCATCAGATATAAAGATGGATCAACGACCCGGCATTATGTGCACCCGTGAACCATAGTTGTTCAATACATAAGTTAACACTGTGCCTCATGTCTAAGGATTATTTACACAAAATCAAAGAATGAACAATTAGACATTGACCACACTAAAAGCTTCCATGTTGCTAATCATTCTATATGCGTTACGTTCAGTGAACTTGTCTAATACAAACACCTGTGTTCTAACTCAGGCATCATAATACCTAATGACATGTGACTCATCATTCCTTTAAGTATCCAATACTTAATGGCGAAGTTAAGAACACACCGGTCTCAACACGATTATTAATATCCACTCAATAATCCATTGATCGGGAATGATTTAAAGATTCAGTCTAACTATGTACCCGTCACATATATTCTTGACGTCTCAAGAATAGGTCTAATTGCAACTGATCTTTTGGAATCATTCATAAATAAAATAATTGGACAAATGAATGAATACGTCATTGCCATTAATTAAATAATAATAATAAAAGTATAACTGAAATCCCTAATATGTAACCATTATATAGTAATTTATGGCATACATCCAACAGCATGTCGCTATTGGAATGAGTCTAACGAGCACGCTGTATTGGGC
This sequence comes from Eucalyptus victrix, assembly GCA_016097545.1. Classification (NCBI taxonomy): domain Eukaryota; kingdom Viridiplantae; phylum Streptophyta; class Magnoliopsida; order Myrtales; family Myrtaceae; genus Eucalyptus; species Eucalyptus victrix. The sequence goes on along the minus strand of CM027843.1, from coordinate 39,912,033 downwards.
TCAGGAGTAGGAATTAGGATCTTTTTAAAAATTCTGCAGCAGATGCACGTATTGGGTCTCAGGACGGAGTTGCAAAGTCCGACTTTTGTACAGATTTAGAGGAAAAATGAAAAAAAACGCAGCACGCAGAAGGCTGGTCAATTGAGATTTCGCTCTTTGTAAGATTCACGGATCCCGGAGTTGATTCGAGCAACCTAGAAGTTTGTGCGCATCTTTTTTCAGTCCATGGACTCTGGCGACCGTTACCAAGGAGGAAAATTTCCTTTTTACCAAGTCACATTCGAGAAAGATGAACCATTAAAAGTGCGACTAATGCGTTGGCGCGAATAAATGAAACTATTCGAGTAAGAAATGAATTTTGAAACTAATACATGAACACATAATTCACGTGGTTTGACAATGTCCCTAAACTCAGAAAAGATCAATTAGATGGTCCTACCATAGACGGTGAAGAAAAGATCACACTCATTCATAATGCTCACATTCAAGTGCTTCCCTATTGGAAACACCCCCAAATGCACAATAATCAATTATAAAAGAGAAGAGTATTCACTCGCTCGTAATTCTCTTAAAGGACACTCTCAAAAGGTCTCTAGGTTTCTCTAATAGAGTAAACTTTGAAAATATAATTTTTAACAAATTTGGAATGAGGTCGGGCTCTTGCCAAGACATGCCCAAGTGCCTAGCTAGTGCTTTGAAAAACAGTAGATATTGGAACACTATACAGGAGCTCGACCAGCTTTTTCTAAGCCCGGCGGCCGAGTTCATCTAGGCGCCACGCGGGCCATTTCCTTACAATTTCAATCATTTGCAAACACTCGAGTGTCCTGAAAACCATGAGTTTGTGTGGATTTTAAATGAAACGGAATTAAGTTTGAGCTGCAATCAATGAGGAAACATAATCTAACACAATGATACATTAGTACACGCAAACTCTTGCCAAAGAAAAGAGTACCAATTTTTTTTAAACCTATTGTATTTGTACATATTAAATTATAAACATTTTAATTGCATCAATTTAATCCTAATTTTTTTTTTTACATTGATACCAATTCAGTTCATCCAGTTAATTTAGATTGAAAATTGCTAGTGTAGATGTTAGGGTTCCACATGGTAACGTTTCTATTTCGGAGAACAATTTTTTTTTTCCCAGAAATAGTTCTTTTTTATTTCTACTCATTAGAACAATTTTTGAGTAAAATAACGTATTTGGTAACTATGCAAAATTTTTATTTTTGGAATAGAAAAAGAATAGAAATGTGTTTGGTATGATTAATAAACTTCTGTATTTATTCATTTTTTCTTCTTGCACACGGACCGCCAAATGCCAACCGTTGACCACCATTTGCTGCTGCACGATAGCTGACCGCCAACCATTGCCACCGATCGCAGCTCGATCGGTAGGCTATGGGCGATGGTTGTGTGGCCATGGTCGACAGTCGAGCGGCGGTGATGGCGGTCGATGGTTGTTGTCAACTGACGATAGTGGCAATCGGTGGCCTCGAGCGGCTGGAGGTTGCTGACAGTTGGCAGGCGGCCGACAATGGCCATGGCAAGGAAGAAGAATAAAAGAAAAATAGAAAAGAAAAAAATGACTTATTTCTAGAAATTGTTCTCGGGAACAAGAAGTTACTTTTTTTGTTTCTTATTTTTGTTCCAAATATATTTCTCAGCTATTTTTTTATTTCGAGGAATAGAAAAATAAGTTAGTGTTACCAAATGGATTTCTATTCTTTTTTTGTTCCGTGGAACAAAATAACAGAAATCGAGAGAAACAAAAACATTACCATGCAAGCCCTACATGTTTTACGTGACACGATCGACGCTAATGTATACATTTTTAATAATATTTTAATAATTTTATGAATTGTATGAATTTTTTATATAATTTTTTGGATTTTTTTGCCTTTCCTTTTTCTTTTTGCTAGTGGCCGACGAGGGTTGGCCTCACCTAGGTTGACCTTGCTGGGCCACACTTGGACGAGGGAGCCCTCACTTGGACGATCAATGGTTGCCCTCACCTTGGCGTGGCTCGATGAGGACCACTCACAAAAAGGAAATGGAAAGAAAAAAACCAAAAAAATCAACAATATCATTAACAATGTTCATGTCAGTACTGATTATGTCATATAGGATAGCTGACGTCAACATTAGTAATTTTTGGCTTAAATTTGATGGATAGACTAAATTGGTCTAATTAAAGGTTTATGAATGAATTAATATTAATGCAATAGATTTAAGACTTTTTTTAAATGCTTTTCCCCTTTGCCAAACTTGAATTGTTTTTTTTTTTTCTGCCAAGGAACTTGAATTGTTTGTATAGCATTGAAAAAGAAAAATTGGTTAAAAATTAACTCCTCTCACTCCCACACCTAGACATGGCAAGGTGGCCCAACTAGCTCATGCAAGATTTATTTTTGGCTTGAATCTAGGGTTTGAGTAGAATCTTCGCCTCTGAGGGGTAGCTTATTTAGTTGGGGAAAATTATCAAAATAGTTATAAACCTATTGTAATATTTTTGATTCAATCATAAACTTTTTTTTTTTTTTTTTTTTTTTTTTGGCAATTGAGTTCTCAATTTTTTATAATTATGCCAATTTATTCCATTAGGCCAAATTTGGCTAGCCAACACTGGTGATCAATTTTTAGTAATAAATTTTTTTTCCAATAATTAATTTTTTAATTTTTTTTTTTTTTTCCCTTCCCTCCTCCTTTTTGCAATTGGCCAGAGGGGAGGGCTAGTCGTTGAACTAAGGTGGCCGGCCAGGCCAAACTAAGCAAGGGCAAGCTTGCCTTACCATCGTTGGGCAAGAGTGAGCTCGCCGGATCTAGTGAGGCTCGCTTAGGCCTTGCTAAGGGATGGGTGAGGCTGACCACACCCAACAATGATGAGGCGAGCTCACCCTTACTTAATATGGCTTGGCCAACCGCCTTAGTCCGACGACTAGCCTAGTTGTTGGAAGAAGGAGAGCAGGAAAAAAGAGAGGAAAAAAAAAAGGGAAAAAAAGAGATAAAAAATTTTGAAAAAATGAAATATTATTAAAAAAAAATTGCCAACGTCGGTCGGTATTCACATCAGTACTAGCTGGCCAAATTTGGTCAGATAGACTAAATCGACACAATTGCAAAATGTTTATGACTCAATTAATAAGAAAAAAGAGAGATTAAGATCAAATTGTCACAATTATAATAAGTTTATGGTTTTTTTGGTAATTTTCCCCATTTGGTTGAGGTGTTAGAGAATTTCCAAATAAGGAACTAAAAATCATTTGTTCAGGTTCAACAATGAATTACTTACAAACTGCTTTAAGTGAGGGTCTTATGCATAGGCCAAATGCCTAAGCTTAATTGGTTCACAAAACTTGTAAGGTGTTTCATGAATCACCAGCTGACCTAATCTCCATGCCTATGTCCCAAATTACAAATTAACTATATACAAAGTTACATTGTCTTTTATTTTCTGTCTTTTTTAAATCACCTTTCTAGTTATATTTATGTCTTCTTCAATAGAAAAAATAAATCTAAAAAATATATGCTCTCATGATTTCTCATGTTAGGCGCACTTAAGTACTTAACTTAAGCCAATAAGTTAGGAGCCACCTATAACATATTAATTGTTTTGCATAACATCAATTCTCTGACATGGTATATTTCTAACACAACTCACTTACACGTGCATCTAACAGTCTCTCTCTCATGTGTGAGCTCAGTGTTAGGCCTCTTATTCTTTAATTTAGGTATCCTTCTGCATCAACTTATGGGTCCGCGTTGCTATACTACAACATCCACCTACCCAAAAACCGCAACAACATTGGCTCTAATACCATTTGTTAAAGGCGTGCACAGTAGATATTTTATCCATTCATTTGGAGAGATCGCTAAGAGGGAGTCTAAATCTAAACCTATCAATATATTTAGTTGAACCTACATTCACTCAAAAGCTTAAGCCAATAAGTTATGGGTTAACTATGATATATTAATTGCTCTGCATCACATCAATTCATCGATGTAAGATTTCTCTAACACAATTTACTTATACGTGCAACACATGGGTTGTGGTTGTGGAAAAGCTCGAGCCCAAGTGCAGTCGACCGGAGCATGCATGCTGAGTCTACTCACTTCTAAGTCAAGACAGGTCATCGATATCACTAACATGACGTATCGGTAACAAAACAATGTGCCTACCCAACTCAAGCTTGCCGGCTAAGTATACTTGTACCATTTGAATTCCTAATTCTAGTTCAAATCGAACACCTCAATGTTTATAAAGATCATGAATTTTGACATTTAGTATTCGTGGAATTTTCATTTATTCGATTTTGACGAGAATGTAGAGGAAAATAGTATTTCATACTCGCGTCAAAACAAATACACATATAGATTGCCATGCCTGAACTTATAGTCGAATCGTCATTCATCATTTCAATGGATACTGAAGAAAGTTTCACAGGGAACCTCAGCACGCTGCGGTCGCTACGGCGACCATTCTCGAAGGAGTGTTGTCTTATGGAAGAAACCGAGCGCAAATTTTTCCACAATGGCGTGCAACTACAGAGAATGGAAGCGAAAATTTCTAAATATTCTTTGTTCACTTTTGATTCCGACCCGACCAGTTGCCATTGGCATCATGTCGACTTGTAGTGTTCAGAACAATGTTTTCCACTGCCCTCACTTTGTTGGAGGGTGAAATGATTGACGACTCGTTCTCATCTTGCTCTATCTTAAGCTATAAATGGGAAAATTACCAAAAACTCCAAATAAATATATTGTATGGATGCTAAGTCAATCCTTAACATTTTGATTTGGTTAACTAAGACATAACTTTTTGACAATTTACCAATCTAATCCATCCAACTAATTTTTGGCTAGCAATTGATGATATGAACGCCTGGACGTCTTACGTGACATAACCGGTGTTGATGTGGACGATTAATTTATATATATTTTTTAATTTCTCAAAATATGTTTTTTTTTTCCTTTTCTTCTTCTTTTCTATCTTTCTTCCTCCACTGGTCACTGAGCCTTGGCAAGGGCAGACAAGCGGCCTTAGGTGATGCTAGCCCTGGCCAAATGGTAAGGCCAGCCCTCGTTAGTCCTTATCTATGGTCGGTCATTGGCCACAGCAACCAATCCTTGTCTATGGTGGGTCCCTAGCCACGGCAATCAGGGAGGAAGATGGAGAGAAAATAATTTTTCTTTTTAAAAACTCAGAAAAATTAAAGAGAATTGTCCAGGTTTGCGGTTGCTGACCAAAATGATTAGAAGAGCTACATTAACAAATTGTCGAAGGTTTATGAGTCATATGGCTAAATGGAAAATAATTGATATTGGCATCCGTACGGTGGGTTCAAAACATTTTTTTGGTCATTATCCTGATCTAAACTCTTATCACATTCGTGATGTGTCCTTGATTTATCATTTACGAAACTTGCCACTGCTCGATAATTGTAAAACGCCAAAAAGGGAGACCTTTGACCTGTCGCGGTCTCTTTTTAGTCTTTGCTTGTTTTAATAGTTACGCTGTGATTGTATAAAAAGTATAGAAATTTAGAACATTTTTAACTGTGATTAGTCATGTCTTATGAGATCTGTTTTGAGTTAATTTTACCGAAACTTCAGATTAATGATATTTCGTCAAATATCAATCTAGAACCATCTACAACGATGTGATGAAATTTAATAGTGCTCTTTTGCTCGTCATACTCCATGTTCCTCCAAATTCTTGCTGTTTCCTGGCTCCTTCCTCCTTCTCTCTCTCTCTCTCTCTCTCTCTCTCTCTGTTTGATATAAACATGCACGTTTAGATCGATATATAAACTTTCATTACAGGGATTAGCAGATTATTTTATGCAAGATATTTTGAGAGGTATCCAACGCGCATCCTTAAAAGGCCTTCATTAGTGCATAGTCTCTCCCTCCATTATAATTCTCGCAGTGAAACCCACTTCTTTCTTATTTCTTAGCCTTTTATACATATGGAAAATGGTCCAACTCAAATATTCATTTACTGGGCACGGCGACATAAATTCTCTATGCAAATGCATATGACCATGCTCACTTGTCTCGCAGGCTAGAGATCCCAAACAGACGTATAGAGAAGGATCATGGAAGGTTTGCTCCAGTGCCCTGCGAACTACGTGCCTTTGACTCCCATAAGCCTCTTAGAGAGAGCAGCTTTCGTCTATGGCAACAAGGTTTCCATCATCTACGGCAATACGAGGTACACATGGAGACAGACCCACGAAAGGTGTTTGAAACTCGCCTCTGCTCTGACGAGATTGAATATCTCACGCGGCGATATTGTAAGTCTCTTTATCTTGTCTCCCTCGTTTTTCATTATATCCTTGTGTTTCATGCAAATGAAAAGGGGTCCTCGCTTTCTTTCTCTCTTGCTTCCATTAGCTTTAGTTTTCCTGAAGCTCATCGTCTCAAATGGAGGGAGTAAGGTAGTTGTCAGGGTCATCCTGTGAGAAGCTATAAGCCTAAGAAAAGTGGGAAGGACAAAGATCTTTCTATATGTAGATTGTTCATCACGGTACATTCTCGTCGAGCTATTATTTACAGTTTCGAGTTCATGTGCATTTGGTGAACATGAACTGTCATTGGATCAAGCGAATGTCACACTTGATATGCATGCACCAAAGATGCCATCTAGGGTGATCGGTTCCTAGTCTAGTCTGGTTCCACCTAGGAACCAAGAATTGGATTGGGAGGACTGGTCCGAATTTTGGGAGGGACCGAACTGGAGTTCGGTCTAGTTTGGTCCAATAGAATCGGTCATTTAGCCAAAATAATTATAAAAAAATACAAGAATTGTTACTATTTTAGGGCTTATTGCTATTTTTGAGAAATAATATATATTTTAAAAAATTTGGTCCGGTTTCCAATTCTAGAGGGGAACCGGACTAGACCGAAAATCATTGATTCTATTTTTATGAAACCAGGAACCAGACTGACGCCCTCGGAAACTGGATCACACCAGCCGGTCTGATCCAATCCGATCTAGGCGGTTCTCGGTTTGGTCAATCTGATATGACCGGTTCTTGGGTCTCTTTTTCTTTCGTCGTCCCCTTTGATAGTATATCAAGAGAAGGAGAACCCATGGAACCGTTCAATCTGCCAATTAGGTCAAGATGAAGGAGGTCAACCCCTGCGCTCCTCCATTGTCTATGTTATTTCATAGATGTCCGTATGCCGTGTGGGACAAACCATTAACATAAACAAGTGGAATGATTGGAAATACAATTACAAAACTATAATCCATGGACCAAAACTTAAAAAAAAAAATCTAACCTCACAAAGGAAGAATTTATAATACGCAACCGTGTTCATGTTAGTCCTACCTACGACTTGCCAAATTGAAGAGAAGAGTTTGTTAAAAAACACATTCTTGTTTGTATGAAGTTAAAGAAACGAAGTGAAAAGATTACAAGAGGTTGGTAAAGTCAACTATTGGGTAAAAGGTCATGTTTTGTATTCAAAACAAAAACATAATGTAAATGTTTTTTTTTTTTTTTTTTTTTTTTTGCTTTTGCGCCAAAATTTGGAATATTATTTAAATTTTAGAAAATTATGATCAAATTATGTGTGAAGTTGTGTATCAATACTTGAGTATTTGGAAGTTTCGAGAGTTTCATATTCGAAAATAGGTCAAAGTGCGTGAGTTACAAGATTTGGACTAAACAAATGGAGAGAAATATAAGTCAATGCAAACCCTAAATACATAAAAGATACAATGAATGCATCTCTGCCCTCTCTTTTCCCTCCCTCGCATCCTTCAAATCCTTTCTCTTCTTTCTTTCTTAAGTACCTCACAATCCCATTTTTTTCATTTCCAATCACCCCTACCCAACATAGTATCAAAGAGCACTCTAATCTGTAAATACAAGAACCCCTATTTTATATGCTTGTAGAAGAAAAACTAAGATCCGTTGATGTTTGGGTTTAAACTTGAGAATCCTCTATTAATATGGTAATCTATAACGTGTATATAGCTAACAGTACAAGACCTCCGATGAAACTAAACGAGTGAAATACTAATATTATAGCTAATTTCTTGTATCTGAAAAGGATGAAATATCTAAAATGACTATAAATTGCGCCACAGACTCAAATTATCGTAATAACCTCTAGTTATTTTATATCAGTAAAAGTGAAATAATATAAATTATTTCACTCTTTTTATATTAATCCATTATAACCAATATTTTCTCTACACAATATAATAATTATTAAGTAAATCATTTGAGCAGGTTGGCCCCTGCGCCTCTCTGCTTTGGAATTCTAGCCTCGTCAACGTTGACTATAAGGGGACAAACTCTCATTATCCACTTGGAAATCCTTTTTCATCTTTTTAATAATGCGAAAACCCAAGAGCTGCCATCTCATTCTTCACCCACCGACGAATAGGAGTTTCACACGTCATGAATTTTGGGTCTACAGCTAACTTCCTATTAAACCATTTTTGCTAAAACAATAAACGCATTAATCACCCGGTTAAAAAGGTTTGCTTAATCGAAAGGCATGTTTATTTTCTTACTTAATTTATAAAAAAAAAAAAATTGGGTCAAAGAGGGTCCTACTTGATATCTGAATGTAAATATATATTTTTGCACCTTTTCTTGGGGTCATGTGTTCCAACAACGCATTCACTCTATCACATTAAACTAGCGTGAAATACAAGGTAGTGAGCCCTAAATTTTGGTGTACGCTCATGTGCAACATTTTTGTCATAAATCATGGCATATTTCCAGAAAAATAAGTAAACAGGCGTGTGAACCGGAGAAGGTGGACCTCGCGTGAATTTCTCCTTGATTTGTTGGAGGCACAATTTACAAGTTAGAAGAATTACACCCATAACGTTATATATACTCCGCGTGATTGAATGAGTATAAAATGGGGCGAGATGTCATCATGTTCCAATCAGTCTCTTTGACTGGAAGGAGTTAAAAAGGGAGTCAATTTTTCCATCCTTAACTCGTAGGCATTTTAATATTATCTTTCTCTTGTGAGAGAAATGGTTAAAGAGGAGTCTTACAACTTATGTGGATACGACACTCTAGTCCTAAATTCTTCTTTTCATCGCCGTAAATCTTACAAATGATTTGGTAAGCATGATTAAACGGCGAGCTGCAATACTCTAAGTCAATGCTGCCCATTGTTACCCGCTGATTCATTTGTTAAAATTTGTCTAAGATCATCACCAATTGATCTAAAACATTTAACCTATTATATGAAAGCATGATGTATTATTTAACTGTTGTAACATTTCCCTTCATACTTAGGCTTGTATTTCACCTAAGAAAAATGTGTGAAATAATAATAGACAAAGAAAAAGTTTAAAAATATTTGAACTCAAGACACCCTCTAGAGCCACTACTATGTAGAATTTAGTGCACAATAATTTACTCCAAAAACCTTGGAATATGGTGCTTGTGTTAGAATATTTAGATAGCAAATCATGAAATCATTTAATAACTTATACTTTTAGAACAATTAGTTATGATCCCACAAAATCTCAATATAGTAGCAAAGTAGGAGGGCTTGAGTTCACATATTTCAAACTTCTATTTACCTCACAAATTACCTATTTGCAAGCTTTACACTTAAGTTAAAGTTTAACCTACGCATGATGGGGAGTGTTAGAATAATTAAAAATTAAATCATGTTTTCATCCAATTGCTTAAGTTTTTTAGAAAATTGTTTATAGTCCCACAGAATCTCAACATACTATATTTTATGCCTTAAAATGACGCGCGGACTCCTAGAGTGCGATAACTTATGAAAGTGACACTTAAGTGCCAAAATCGGAGCAAAATGGATCACTTGAATCCGGCCAAAATGCTGACGTGTTAATTTTCTGGCGAAGCAAGTGCAAAACGGCATCATTTTGGTGCTAACGTGGTAAAAAATTAATATAAAAATTAAATTTATTTAAAAAATTTATAAAAAAATACAATATAAAAGTGATGAATTTTTAAAGTCTGACGCATCTGAGGGCAACGAACTGATGATGGGATTTGTTTTTTGAAATGAGCAACAAGATTACCTGAACAACAATCAGTTGCGGCGACTCGATGACGTTACGCTCACGATTCTTTGTTATGTTAATGCAGGTTGCAGCTATGGCACCAAACGTCCCTGCACTGTATGAGCTCCACTTCGCGGTTCCAATGGCAGGCGCGACTCTTTCCGCGCTCAACGTAAGCCTTGACGAGCACGCTTTGACGATCATTCTTCACCAATTACGACCCAAAATCATCTTTGTCGACTCCGAGCTCGTACACCTCGTCTCCAAAGTCATCCACAACAAGAACAACACGCACCTCCTAGAGAACCACCACGATCACCAGCCACTCCTTGTCACAATCTGCGACGTCTCGCTGGACTGTCGAACCCAATGGGATCTTGAGTATGAACAAACCGTAGCTATGGGAGAGAGCGATTTCCAAGCCATGAGTCCGACCAATGAGTGTGACCCCATCTCAGTCAACTTTACTTCGGGGTCGACGGGGACGCCCAAGGCAGTGGCGTACAGCCACCGAGCGGTGTACTTGAACTCTCTAGGGCTGATCCTCCGATATAACATGGGGAAGTCACCTGTGTTCCTGTGGACGGTGGACATGTTCAGGTGCAATGGGTGGTGCTTCACTTGGGCGATGGCAGCGCTCGGCGGTGTCAATGTGTGTATTAGGAACGTGTCGGCGAAGATCATCTTCGACTCCGTTCAGCTCCACAAGGTCACCCATCTCTGTGGTAATGGTCCGGTTTCGTTTACTATGATGTGGAGAGTCCGGTTGCATCATGAGCATGACATATTAAACGGAATCAAAGCATAATATATCATTCTCATTAAGAAATAGATGAGTAGGGTTGAGATATGTCGATAGTGCGGTATAAATATAATCAAATATTTGGGAGGATGCCTACGTTTTTTGAAACATGTCATATGAAAGTATGGTTCATGCAAAATCACCCATGAAAAAGTAGAATTTTCTTCTTCTTTTTTCCCTTTCAACAGGTAAACCCACTATCCTAAATATGATTGCTGATTCCCCACTGGTCGAACAAAAGCCACTGCCTTCCGTGGTGGACGTAATCATCGCCGGCGCATTCCCGACGAATCCCGTTCTCAAGAGAGTCCAAGAGCTTGGGTTCAACATTGTCTACGGATATGGCATGACAGAAGCCCTAGGGCCCGCCCTCATCAGACCTTGGAGGTCATCGCAACACCACCACCAAGACGACGACGACAACGACCGTGACGATCATAACCTGAAATGCAGAGAAGGGCTCCACAACATCACATTGGAAGCTGCTGATGTCAAGGACCCGACCACCATGCAGAGCGTTCCAAGCGATGGGGAAACAATCGGAGAAGTCATGCTCCGAGGGAACACCCTCATGGCAGGCTACTTGGGCGACGCGGAGGCAACGCAGAAGGCATTTTCTAGTGGGTGGTACAGGACTGGGGATGTTGGGGTGCGGCACACGGATGGTTGCATAGAGATGAAGGACCGAGCGGGGGACGCCATAGTCTTAGGGAAGGAGGTGATCAACACATTGGACATAGAAGCCGTCTTGTCGAGCCACCCGAAAGTTAAGGAAGTCGCTGTTGTTGCTCAAAATGACGTTGTTGCGGGGCAAGTCCCATGTGCATTTGTGAAGTTGAAGGAAGGGAAGTGTTCCAATGCCGAGGAGATATTAGAGTTTTGTGCGGAGCAGCTGCAAAAGGCGGCAATGGTTCCAAAGACGGTGTGGTTCGGGGACTTGCCGATGAATTCCACTGGCAAGGTGCAGAAGTCTGTGCTGAGAGAGAGAGCCAACGCAATTGAGAAGCAATGTCCATAGAAGGAGCACAGCTTCATAAGAACCAAAACATCAAGAAATTAATTGCGAATTGTCTTTTTGTGTTATTTGTCCTGTAATTTCATATTTCGAATTGTCACTGAGAAATGATTGCGTAACAGTCTTTAATGTACTGTGAGAATAACAATTCATTATGGATTATAAAAAATTAAATCACATATAATTATAAATTGTCATGGAATCCACTTCTTTAATAACTTATGCTTACAATAGATTGTTATTCATATAGTACCCCAAGAACTATTATGTTAGCAAAACCCTTTCTCTAACTTTGATGTAAGCATATGTTTAAGTTTCTTTCTTTTTTTAGTCAACCTTTCTAGCTAGAATTTAACTGTTTATTTGTAGTTACTCTATGAAAGCAGAGGATTCAATCTTAGATATTGTTGACATGACCGTTCTCCTATTTGAAAGATATAGTCACTTATTGTGAAAATATAGGACAAGCAAATCGGATAGTAGGCAGAAAGAAGGAAATGGATCGGATACCAGATTTATGTGGTTCGATCTGACTTTTGGTATCTACATTTACAAGGAAAACAATACAGAATTTCATTTTGAAAATAAGTGATATAATGGAGATTACAATCGTTTTGGTACTCAAATAGTCTTTCAATATTTTCAATCTTCCAATTACACTCAATAACCCATTCAATATTTAGCCTTTCATAATTCTTAATGAAATCTCACTCAAACAACTATACAAATTCCACTTATAATAATTTAACTAGCTAAATCACTATACAATATAACTACTGGAAAACACATTTTCTTCGATCTCTTTTGTGTAGTCTCTGAGCACTCTCCCGCCGTCTTTTCACTTCCTCTTCGTGATTAATAGAGGAAGCTCAAGTGGGCAAAGAGGAAGGAACAGGACGCGGAGAAATGGCCATGCTCATGATTGCACTTCATCTTATCTTTCTTTGTCTTCATGGTGGCCCTCTCTTTTCTCTCTTTGACCCATACAATGAATGCCCATCACCGCACTCTTCTTCGTACACGCCGACTGCCATGCGTTCTTTGAAGGAATCTAAAAGGTAACGTGAGATAGTTTGACACATGATGGGGAATGCATGCGATTAGAATTGAAAGAAATATCAAACGATTTCTGGGTGGAAAGTTTGACCTATGTAGGAAATTTGATTTCAAGGATAATGAGATGATCGAGGCATGCTGCTATTGGAATGAGTCTGAAGAATACGCTGGATTGGGATCGGGAGTAGGAATTTGGATCTTTTAAAAAGAACTTTGCTAAGAAGACGGTACTGTTATTTGTAATTAATGACGGTGCAATTTTGTCCGTATATTTTTTTTTGCAAGTTCATGGCAACTGGCTAATCTTGTGGAAGGATATAAATATAGATACACACACCTTTAATTACTTCTACAGTGGAAGCTAAATAAAATATGACAAAAAAAAAGCCAAAGAAAAGAAAGGATTATGGCACCGTAATATTTTTTTTTTCTAATCAGTTATTACGTTAAAACAGTATTAAAAATACTAATGTCGTTGACTAGTCACTGTTAAATAGTGGTGTGGTGTTACCGTGGATAGGGGTGAGCGTGGTTCCCAGGTAGAACCGGGAATCGGAGAATTGAACCAGAGGTTCTGGTTCGGTTCTCGGTTCTAAAGGGACTGGTTCCGATTCCTGGTTCCCCTTTTCTAGGAACCGGAACTGGCATTGGGAACTGGAACTAGCTCGATTAGGGCTCAAAAAACCCCCCAAATAAAAAATTCTCTCACTTCTTCCACATAATCCACACACACGACACTTTTAGTTTTCACTAAGTTCTCTCTTTGCCCGTCCGTTCTCCATCTCTGCTCGACGCCACCGCCGGTCGCCCTTGAGTCTCGACGCCACCGCCAGTCTCCCTCGACACCACTGCCGTTGATCTTTGCTCGAGGGTCAAGGCCACCTTCGCTCGCCCTCGACAGCACCGCGGCTGACCTCTTTGCCCGTCCATTCTCCATTTTTGCTCGACGCCACCGCCGGTCGCCCTCGAGTCTCGACGCCACCGCCGATCTCCCTCGACGCCACTGCCGCTGATCTCTACTCGAGGGTCGAGGCCACCTTCGCTCGCCCTCAACAGCACCGCGGCTGACCACTTCGCCCGTCCGTTCTCCATCTCTACTCGATGCCACCGCCGGTCGCCCTCGAGTCTCGATGCCACCGCCGGTCTCCCTCGACGCCACTGCCGCTAATCTCTACTCGAGGTTCGACGCCACCTTCGCTCGCCCTCGACAGCACCGCGACTGACCTCTGGCTTGCCGTTTGCCCTCGACGGCACTGTTGCTTGCCCTCGACACCACCGCTCACCGATCCTTGCTTGAGGCCACCTCCTCTCACCCTCGACGGCACCGCCACTAACCTTTGGCTCACCGCTTGCCCTCGACGCCACCGTCACTCGCCCTCAACACCATCGTCGCTTGCCCTCGATGCCACCGCCGCTCACCCTCGACGCCACCACTCACTGACCCCTGCTCAAGGCCACCTTCGCTCTCCCTCGACGGCACCGCCGCTGACCTCTGGCTCGCCGCTTGCCCTCGATGCCACCGTCGCTCGCCCTCGATGCCACTGCTGCTCACCCTTGACACCACCACTCGCTGACCCCTGCTCGAGGCCACCTCTGCTCTCCCTCAACGGCACTACCGCTGACCTCTGGCTCGCCGCTTGCCCTCGACGCCACCGTCGCTCGCCGACCTTTGCTCGACGCCACTGTCGCTTGCGCTCGATGCCACCGATGACCTCTACTCGGCGAGCCATTAGTGAGTGGTGACCTCTGCTCGAGCCACTTCTTGATGTTGTTGTTTGTAACTGTTGTTCAGCGTCTTCTATTCTTTTTTGTCCCGTTTCACTGGTCAACATCCCCCCTTCTTCATCTCTTCTATTGTGTCTCTACTGTTCGTAACTGTTGTTCAAAAGGCTTAAGTAGAATTGGTTTCTTGAGTTATGATTTTATCTGTCTTGTTTTGACTGAACTAGCCAAGAATTTTATAGAACAGTCACCTATTGATTTTCAAAGTCACTGATATAAAACTAGTAGAAAGAAATAGCTAAAATTGCCTGACATTGAGGCAATATGCCGAATAGGTGCTTTTTTCCCTGCAAATCCACATTAATGGTATATGATTTAGTTGGGCATATTATAATTGGTAAGATGCTATTTGCACAATTACTTATGATTTAACGTGATGCTTAATACCTTGTGAAGTCTTGTGAGATAACTATTTATTAAATGTCACTGATTTGATTGATGAAAAAACCCTTGCAGGAGCTGCGCATGAATAGTGGGTTTGGTGGCATTGCTTTGAGCCTTGAGGTATTTAAGAATCTTTCTAATGGTTCATTTTTATGAGTGTTTTGGGGTGTTCTTGTCTTTTTGTTCAACCATTATACGTTCATGAGTGTATGAACGAGCCTTCAGTTTCTCTTTTGAATTCTTTGTTGCTTTGTCAAAAAAGAAAAGAACAGGAGAAAAGTGAAGAGTAGAGAGAAGAGAGAGTGAAAAATCTTTCATCCATTGTGGCATCCTACTCTTTATAGAACATATAATGGTAGTTCCCGTGTGCTTTATCATACCTTTTGTCTTGTAGGTGTCATATATGCTTATGGAGCTGCTGTTTAATATGTTCTAACCAAATGTAGCTAATTTAATTTTAAAATCAAATGTTTACATAATTTGGCTAGATCAATGTCTTTGATCTTTTGTAGTTGGCATGTCTAAAAAATCGAAGCTTCTATCATGCTTCGTTCAAGTCTTAGAGCCACTAACAAGCAAAAGCACTTCTTGGAATGTATATAAGATGAAACCATCCTATGCTTGCATTCATAAAACCTGTATCTTATCCTGGACAGATGCACTGTCTCTTTTACTATGTTTCATACAGTCCTGTTGGGAAACAGTGTGTCTCAAAAGAAGACTACGACTTAATCAAGAGGAAAGGATTGGCTATTGTTGACTATTCGTGGGCATGCTTGAGTGATGTACCATTCATAAAACTGCGGTGTTCTTCTCCACGCCTTTGTATGGTCCTTCGCTTGTCAATTTTATTTTCTGATTAGTCACATGTCACACAGTAGATGCAGTCTATACAGACTTGTGGATTGTGGTGTTGGAGTACATATTCTCCATGGATTTATCTGAATGTTTGGGCATCTCATGTATTGGGTTCTGCATATTGTTTTAAAAAAATACGCACACACAGAAATATGAATAATGGCTTTCTTTCACTTGGTTAAATGAATTTTCGTGATGTTCTCATGCTGCCTCTTTATCTTATGGTAATGATGGAGTCTTGGGCTAAACTTTTTATAATAGAGACAATCAAAAGGTTCATCAAGTAGAAACATCATTGCTTCTACAATATGTTTTCTTAATACTTTTTTTAAATCTTTTATGCATGTAATAGATTTATATAAATGAAATAGCATGATTGTTCGTTTAGTTTTGTTTAATAGACATACATCTCTTTTGGTTTTTGCTGCACCTCTCTCTTCCTCAGCATAACGGGTGAACTTTCTTGCGGTGGTAGCTCACCCAAATTGTTT
Organism: Eucalyptus victrix; assembly: GCA_016097545.1. NCBI lineage: Eukaryota > Viridiplantae > Streptophyta > Magnoliopsida > Myrtales > Myrtaceae > Eucalyptus > Eucalyptus victrix. The sequence continues at coordinate 39,895,615 of CM027843.1, read as the reverse complement.
TTTCTTCTTTTGACAAAAGGAATTCTGTTTGTAGTATACTCATTATGCATATGTACTTAAGTAAGTGATGATCATCACTTTGTTATAAGAGTTCACATCTATTATTTTCTGTGAAACTTTGTCAGGTATCCAGATCTATAGGAGATGAGTACTTGAAGAAGCCGGATTTCTCTCTTGATCCTTCTTTTCCACGGTTTCACCTTGCTGAGCCCCTTCGTAGGCCTGTGCTTACTGCTTACAGCTAAACCGAATTTCAACATCAGTCCTAGAGCTGTCAAATCGGGCTTTCTCGACACTGTCTGACCATCAAATTTCAACATCACCTGTAGATTTTAGTGAGATAGCTTTGCAATCTTTCTGGTTAAGGTAGGCGATGAAATGAACAGATTGAAATTGGTCTACTTTCCCATAGTTTGTGCTGTATTATGTTTCTATACAACATTGGTATGCTGTATTTCAACATAATAGGCTTAACTTATGTATAAAAGTATTGTATTATGTTTCTATACAGCATTGGTATGCTGTATTTCAACATAATAGACTTAACTTATGTATAAAAGTGCTGTATTATGTTTCTATACAGCATTGGTATGCTATATTATACTGTATTAACGTTGTTATGAACTAAATTAATGATATTATGTAATTGTTGTGTAGTGCAAAGTTAATGTATCAAGATAACACATCAATGGAGGTAGAGGGACATGAGGATATGAGTCCAGAATTGGAGTTTTCTGGCCATGAAAATGAAGAAGAGGCACCCCCTACTATGAGTGCCATGAGTAAGGTACCTGGTACTCATCTTCCTCAGGGTAAGAAATATACATCAGAATGCTGTAATCATTATACAAGAATCAATGATAAGGATGGAAAACCAAATCAAGTGAAGTGCATACATTGTAGGACAATGCTTAAGTATCGTGTTGCTAACGGTACTTCTGCGATGAGGAAGCACTTGACCACATGCAAGAGGTTTCCCCATAATGTAGATGAGAGATAGAAATTCTTTGCACCACGTAATGTAGATATGGCTGGCAAGTCAGGAGGTGATTCTAATACTGGTAGTATCTTATCAACATGGTCATTTAATCAATAACGTTGTAGGCGAATGCTTACTCGGTTCATCATCAGTGATGAACAACCTTTTTCCTTGGTTGAGCGTGTTGGATTTCATGAGTTTGTTAGTGAGTTACAGCCTCTCTTCAAACATATATCACGTTTCACAATGGCAAAAGATTGCATGAAATTGTATATAGATGAAAGAACTTCTTTGAAGAATTATTTTCGACAGATTAATTCTAGGATCGCACTCACGACCGATACATGGAGCTCCATTCAAAATCTGAATTATTTGTGTCTCACTGCACATTTTATTAATGAAAATTGGAAGTTGCATAAAAGAATCATCAATTTTGTGGTAATGCATAGTCACAAGGATAGGGAAATTGGGAAAATGGTAGAGAAATGCATTCAAGAGTAAGGAATTGAGAAAAAGGTGTCCACAATCACTGTGGATAATGCTAGCTCGAATGATGTTGCAATTAACTATTTGAGGGATAAATTTTCCAAAGAAAAGTCGTTGATATTGGATGGTAGTGTTTTGCACATGAGGTACACAGCTCATATATTGAATTTAATTGTAAGAGATGGCTTGACTACAGTATGTGACTCCATTGCACGTGTCTGGAATGTGGTTAGGTATGTAAATAGTTCTCCCGCAAGAGCCAATGCATTTCAGTCTTGCATTAAGAGTGAAAATATCACTTATAAATGTTCGGTAGTTCTTGACGTTGCTACTAGATGGAATTTCACTTATCTCATGTTAGACACCGCCATCAAGTTCAGAAAAGCTTTCCAAAGAATGGAAGACGGCAATTTATCATTTGCAAGTGAGCTGAATCATGAAACTCCTAGTGATGATGATTGGGAAAATGCTATTATTATTTCAGATTTTCTAAAGTATTCTATGATGCCACCAATCGGATGTCGGGGAATTCATATGTTACCTCAAATGATTATTTTGAAGGAATAGCTCTTTTGTATAAATATTTGAAAGATGCGGTCAATGCTTCAGATCCTAGGCTTCATGATATGGGTGTGAAAATGAAAGAAAAATTTAATAAATATTATGGAAGCTTGGATAAAGTGAATATGATGGTATTGATTGCGGTTGTGTTAGATCCTAGAACTAAGTTGAATTATGTGACTTTCTTGTATGGACAAATTTATGATGATGAATTGAAAGTTAAAGAGATGCATTACAAGGTGAAGGATGCATTGGAGCGTTTGTATGAATTTTATGAGTAATCTTCTCTTATTTCAAGTGATTGAAATTTTGGTAGCCATAGTTCGGGAGCAAGTAGTAGTGCTTCTAATGTCGATACGGGTGGTAGTGAAGGAATAAAGAAGTATGATGGACAAGCTTGGAAGAAAATGTTTTTATACTCGAATGAACAAGGGTGTGATGACAAGAAGTCCGAGCTTGATCAATATCTTCAAGAGAAAAATGAAAAGAATCTTGATATTGACCTTTTGATGTGGTGGAAGACTAATGGCTCAAAATATACGATCCTTTCTTTGATGGCTCGAGATATTTTGTCCATTTCCGTAACTACCGTTGCTTCCGAGTCAACTTTTAGTGCATCGGGTCGTGTTCTTGATAGTTTTTGAAGTTCTTTAACTCCAAAAGTAGTGGAAGCTTTGATTTGCACTCAAGATTGGTTGAGAGCCGTTCGTGTACTGATTGATGTTGAGGAGTGCATCGAGAATGCAGAAAAATTTGAGTTGGGTAAGTGACATTGTTTATATCTTTATATATTGTAATTTTTTTTGTATATCTATAAGTGAATATTTTATTTAATCTCTTTTTCTTCTTCTTTTTATAGATATGGATGGCCTTAATGGGGAGATTATCGCTGGTAAATAGAGTTTATCACTGGGAGGATGCCTTGCATTGAAAAGTAAAGTATAGCTTTTATTTCAGCTTTCAAGAGATAGTATTGACCAAATAAAACTGTATTGTATATCTTTTTTATGTTTCAGGAGCAATAGGTCTTATGTGGGCCAAGTGAAGGTGCTAATGGAGAAGTTAGAAATCATGATAAAGCTTGGTGAGTTCCTGAAATATTGACCAGGCATGGAAACTGAAGAGCATTTAACCTGTTGAATTTGCTTGTTTACTCAAAATGGTTAATTTTATGTTGTCTTAATAACTAAATGCTGCAGGTTCTGCTGGAATTCAAGGAGTATGCTATATAAGTAGATGTCGATTTTGTTATAAAGGCAGTCCGTGCTATTGGTCGCTGTGCAATCAAGTTGGAGAGAGCAGTAGAGCGATGCATCAGTGTTTTGCTGTAGCTGATTAAGATTAAAGTCAATTTTGTGGTTCAAGAAGCCATTATAGTTATTAAAGACATTCAGAAGATACCCTAACACGTTAGTCTCGATATCTGTAATTTTTGGAGTACGTGAACTGAAAAGCAGTTCCATTCATCTCTTAATTTAATGGTGCTCTCATCATGCAGGCTGAGAAGATCAACATGGAAGAGAAGATTGAAGAGAAGAGGAAGCTTGAAGAGGAAGACTTAGCTAGGTTGACTAAAGAGAAGGAAAGCCATGACTTAGAATTTTTCTGTCCATCAATGCAAATCTTTTAATTTATGGAACGATTTAAAAAATCCATTCAAATCTTTTTCTGCAGGATTACAGGTTGAAGCATTAGCTAACGCAGCAGAGAACTATCACCAAGTTCTTGCAAAAAATAGGAGGCTATTTAATGAGGTTTAAGATCTAAAAGGTGCATGAACTTTAAGTGAAAGGCTAGGAAGAGGACTGCATAGTGGCTTTGTTTTCAGCAAATAGATCATCTCCCAATTTGTTGTGGCTTCAGTGCGATGCATCCTTTTTGTCCTTTGATATATGTATATGTATATATAGACATATATATGTATATCTTCCTCTTACCGGAACAGTTGCATCGCTATATATTTCGAGACCTCGTAACAGTTTAGTATTTAAGCTGCGGCGACTTTATAGTGGTTGGATGCGTGTGAAAAACCGATTTTACAAGTACTGGCTGCCAAATCCATTTCGTGGGAAATTAATGGAGTTTCTTTAGAATTGAGAAGTATAAGCACTATTAGTGCTGATTGCTGAGTTTAATTCTTCAACTTAAGATTTTGCCTTTTCCAGCTGAAGCATGTAATTACATTGGCTGTTGGTGATCCAGCTGTAGTTCTTGTGCTAATCCTTGGTGTGGAGGCCTTGTATAAATTCAAGTTCATTTATATGATTTGCTTGTACTTGCAGTAGTTTCACTTATCACAACCGCAAAGGAATTTCTTTTCCATCTATTTGCCATTTATTCTAACCTCCTGTTTTGCCAAAAAGAAGGGGATGTCGTATTTGCCAATGCATTGAGTACGTTGATGATCATCAATTGTCTTTTATCCTGGTTTCTTGTTTCTCTTTGTTTCCCCTCGCGTTTATTGTGATACCACTTCTTCCCATGGTTCATTCCCATGTTTCTTTTGCAGGCAGCATGGAGTGTTTCCTCTTAAATCGTCTCTGATATGGACAGCAGTCACTCTTCAGCTTCTGCAAATTTGCTGCTTGTACATTATTATGCTCTGTTAGCACAACTGCATCTTGACTTGTGTACAAAATCAGCTACAAGAAAAAAACGAATTGTAAATAATGGCGATGTAACGCACCTGATTATCTGCTGTCTTGTTCAGGGATGTTTGTCGGTGCCCTGTAAGACTTCAAATGAGAGCGTTCCAGCTGCTCCAGGGAGGGGAGTCCTTGAGATGCCTCATGCACCTCTGGTCTTGTCCTTCTCTCCTACTGCATTCGTTGCATCTTTAACTTTGAGAAAATGTGACATGTAATGAATCTCGTGATTAAGGCGTATTTCATGACACGAGCTGCCCTGTTTTGCATTGAAACCTGTCTTTTGTCTAACACATAAACTCCGCAGGTTATGAAAGATGGATGTATAATTCAGTCAGGGAAGTATGAAGATCTGATTGCCGATCAGCAGGGTGAACTTGTGAGGCAATTGTCTGCGCACAGACAATCTTTAAGTCAAGTGAACCCAGCCCAAGAAGACAGGACATCAACCATCAAGCCACACCAAGCAAGCCAAATCGAAGTCATGGAAGAAAACTCTGGGCATCACGTTAAAAACAGAAAGCTTTCGAAGAAAACACAAGAAGAAGAATCGGAAACTGGCCGTGTGAAATGGAGCGTTTACTCAATCTTTGTGACTTATGCTTATAGGGGTGCGCTGGTCCCAGTTGTTCTTCTTTGCCAAGTCCTCTTTCAAGGGTTACAAATGGCGAGTAATTATTGGATGGCTTGGGCGACTGAGGACGATCGCATGATCAGCAGAGAAAAGCTGATCGGAGTATTCATCTTGCTGTCTGGCGGGAGTTCAATCTTTATTCTTGGACGGGCAGTTCTGTTGGCAACTATTGCCATCGAGACTGCTCAACATCTCTTCCTCGGCATGATTTCTTCGGTCTTCCGTGCACCCATCTCGTTCTTTGACTCCACCCCTTCAAGCCGAATTCTCGATCGGGTTGGCTCTCCGAGCTTCTGCTTTCTGTTATAGGTCACTGGTCTGATACTTATTGTGCCAGAGATTAACATCAGCATTGTTTTTTCTCCTTATTTCTTCCAGTCTTCCAAGGATCAAAGCATAGTGGATACGGACATTCCCTACCGGTTAGCAGGGTTGGTATTTGCTCTAATTCAGTTGTTAAGTATAATCGTCCTAATGTCCCAGGTGGCGTGGCAAGTTTTTGTTCTCTTCCTTTTAATCCTTGCTATCTCCTGTTTTAGCCAGTATTCTACAGTTTAGTTCTGAGTTCTATCTGGAGGTACTCAGGTACCTGTCGCAGTGTTGGTAAGGTTACTCCATTCTGGCTCAGAAAGCACAGTAGTAGGTGCTTTGAATGCTCTCCTGGTTTTGGAGAGTGATGATTCAACTAGTGCCGAAGCAATGGCTGAAAGTGGTGCAGTAGAGGCTCTTTTGGAACTCATTAGGTCTCATCATTGTGAGGAAACGGCAGCAAGACTGCCGGAAGTATTGCTGAACAATGTTAAGATCCGAGAGACAAAAGTTACCAAATCTGCAATCTTGCCCTTATCGCAGTACCTTCTTGATCCGCAAACGCAAGCCCAGCAGGCCAGACTCCTTGCTACTCTTGCCCTTGGTGACATATTTCAGAATGAAGGTCTTGCTAGAAGTGCAGATGCTGTTTCAGCTTGTCGTGCCTTAGTAAATGTGCTTGCAGACCAACCTACCGAAGAAATGAAAGTTGTCGCTATATGTGCTTTACAGAATCTTGTTATGTATAGTAGATCAAACAAAAGGGCAGTTGCAGAGGCTGGCGGTGTTCAAGTTGTATTAGATTTGATTGGTTCAAGTGATCCAGACACTTCTATCCAAGCTGCAATGTTTATTAAGCTTCTATTCTCCAATCATACCATTCAGGAGTATGCCTCAAGTGAAACAGTCAGAGCTATCACTGGTGAGATTTCTTTGTATCTGATTTAGGATTCATAGGTTTTATCTTTTGGAATTCGAGACGCACAATCATATACACATAATAATAAGGCACTTTATTATTGTCATTGCTGGTTTTTTTCCCCTCAAAGTTCAAATCATCCATCTTAGATATTGCAACTTCCTGTGTCATTTTTTGACATTTGTGATATTTTAACTAGATTACGATGATGATTTCCCTATTTTGTGAGTCAATCCATGTGGCAATTTGGCAGCGAAGATCATGTGCCACAGTGCAAATAATATTGCTGTAGGTACTAAATTGTGAAGGACAAGGATATGCTAACTTCAACCTGTTCTAAATCACTATTTTATAACTATGACAGAGAATCTATCATCAGAAGTTTCCTTGTGCAATTGCGAAATGATAGAATATCTGTTGAGTCATCCTAGCCTCCTAGGGCATGAACATGTATATATCGCATGTTCAGAGAAAAGGTTCTCTCTCATTCAATTGACGGCAAGAGTCCAACTAATTGGAGCCCAGCAATGTGTTGAATAGCATAGTGGACAGTTCAAGTTATTGTATAGCCAATTTACTACATTGATTTAGTGCTGCATTATTCTAACCAAGTCCATGCGCTTCAGGTTGGAAAAACAGTTGCACTGTGCTAGTAATTTCTTCGTCTGTGTTGCTATTTATGGCCTTACTTCTATTCTGTAATCCTTCACCTCTTTAATGATTATCCTCTCACCTTGCAGCTGCCATTGAGAAGGATCTGTGGGCAACTGGAATTGTCAATGAAGAGTATCTTAAGGCTTTAAATGCATTCTTTGGCAATTTTCCACGTTTACAAGCCACCGAGCCTGCAACACTTAGTATTCCTCATCTGGTTACCTCTCTAAAGACGGGTTCTGAGGCAACTCAAGAAGCTGCTCTAGCCTCTAGATGCACTTTTCCTGCTGCGGCAAGCCTGGTCAGCATGCCCAGCTGAGGTTTCAAATGAACTCGAAGCAGCTCATCCAAGAATGGCAAAGTTCTCGCTCATAGAGGCAGTGATCTCCTCGTTCATGGTTGGTCTGGTCTTGTTGGCGATCTTGCTTGCCACTCAGGACATATATCCATCCCTATTCTCCAGAGATTTGTAAGGACGGCGAAAATCAGTCATTTAGCACCATCTGAAATGTAAATATGTTCATCGAAGGACAACTTGTGAAAATGTCAATCGACTTACTCAATGACAATATTAGGTTGAAAGTCAGCAACTTTAGAGTGTTATTGATTTGTGGATTGAAGTACTATCTTTCTTCTTTTGTCAACAAGAGGACTTACAAGCCTGGTGGTCGTGGTAAAGGTTGTGGTTCCAACAGTACAGCCCCTCCATGCACTGGGTAGGTGCCCTGCACCATATACTATTGAAAGTGCCTTGTATCTGTTGACTGTACTTTATATTGTCGGATGGATTGTCTGTTTTTTCAGGCTAAGCTTGTCGGTCTGTTTTTTTTTAGATACTATATTCTCCTTTTGCTTCTGTTGATCTTCTAGTATGGTCTTTTGTAGAAACTAAGTGGATTTAATCTGTTACAGGTATATAGAGATGATGGCTCCAATTTTCTCCAGAGTTGTCTAGCGATGTGTATGGTATATGATTCAGGTGTGCCATTTTATTGCGTCTGGTGTTTGTCTTTTTCTAGGACATCAGAGTGTCTGCTTGTATATTGGGGCCATGTCAATCAGAAGAGATCTCTAGGTTAGATAGGTAGGCATTGAGTTGTGGAAGATGATATCTTTATCGTATGAGGTTGAATTTAACTTTGAATTGGATGCTGTCTGCTATGGACCAGAATAATAAAGTAGGAAACTGCCTCATTGATAATCTGTGTGTGTCTAAGAGGATGATAATGCTGTTTGTGTATATTCTCTTCGATGAATGACAAGTTTGTTTATTATTGTTGCATTCATTTCCATTTTTCTTAAACTAAAAATGAAAAAAAGAAAAGAAAAAAAGAATTTATTGAACCTGTTGGAACCTGGAACCGACCCCAAAACCTGTGACAAGGTAGGTTCTAGGTTCTTGGTTTTGATGGGTAGGTTCCAGGTTCCAAAAAATGAGGAACCTGTACCCGAGGGTAGGTTCCAGGTTCCAAATGGAACCTGTAAGGAACCGGAAACCACTCACCCCTAACCATCAAACATAAAAAAATGTATAAAAAAACCCTAGTCACATAACCCTCAAGGGAACTCAAGAGAATTTAAATGATTTTCACTCACTTGGAAATTGGATCAGATAGGTTGCCATAGGTATTCTCAAAATATAATATGTAATTAAGGAAGAAATAATTATTTTAATTATTATTGTTTTGTTTTGAAGAAAATTACTTTGCTACAAAATTAACTTCTAATTCATAAGAATTGACGTAGAGTCGGTGTCATGTGGTTATGTGTTATTGAATTATTCTCTTATGCTAATTTAGTTATAAACCTTTGAATTAGACCAATTTAATTAAAAGCATTTTTCACATTAGTACCAATTCAGTTCATCCAGTCAATTTAGGCTAGAATTATTAATATGGATATCGGTCACCATACGTGGCACGATCGACGCCGATGTGAACATTTTTAATAATATATATTTTTAAATTTTTAAATTTTAAAATAATTTTTTCTCTTTTTTCCCTCTCCCTCTTCTTCGCTTTTTCTTTTTGCCGATGACCATCACCAGCCACTGGCCACAACCATGGCCGGTGAGGGTTGGCTTCGCCTGGGTTGCCCTTGCTGACTGCAGGCGATGGTTGGCCTCTCTGAGCCACCCTTGGGCAAGGGTGAGCACCAGCCGTCCAGGCACGACTAGACGAGGCCCTAGTGAGGCCAACCATTGCCTAGACCAAGGTGGCCTCTCCATGCCTCGCCTCACCTAAGCAAGGGTTTGCCTCACTAAGGCTCACCTAGGCAAAATGGTCGGTTGTGAGATCTAGCAAGGGGCCTCCCTAGTAACGCCTAGATAGTTGACGCTCGCCCTCACCTAGGGGCGCCTTGGTGAGACAGACCATTGCCTGCGGTTGACAAGGGTAACACAAGCGAGACCAACCTTTGCCGACCATGGCTTTGTCCAATTGCCGACAATGGCCACCTGCGAAAAGAAAAGGCAAAGGAGAGGGAGAGGGAAACAAGAAGAAGAAGAAAATAATTATTTTAAAAATTCAAAAAAGTCAAGAAAATATTACAAATATTATTACAAATATCCACATTAACACCGGCCATGCCACGTAGTACAACTAGCATCCACGTCAACAATTTCAAGTCTAAATTGGCCTAATAGATTGGATCGGTACCAATGTGAAAAAGTTTGACTAAATTGATCAAATTAAAAGATTTAGAATTGAATAGGTATCAATGTAATAGGTTTAAGAATTTTTTTTATACTTTTTCTGAAATAGTACAAATAATTCTATACAATTGATTAGTTTCTAATAAATTTTGACACTCTGCATATTCTAGTGAATATCAAGTAACCAAATCACTAAGGCCCATACTATTACAAATTGCCCCGGTTAGAAATTTATAATATGGTAATTCAAATGGAATATCGAACCAAAATGATAAGCTTTGTTTACCATCATAGCCGCTTGAGTAATCTTAAGTGTCGGCTCGTTTTTTATCATTTAAAAAAGGGAAAAACAACCCTTTTTGTTTTTCGTCAAAATTTTACAATATTATTCTAGCTTAAAAAAATTTATGTATCAATATTGAGAAAATTATCAAATCAATAATTCTTATTGTATGAATGTCAACTCAATTTTAAATTTTTCAATTTTGTTAATATAATTTAAAACCTTTATGCCAAATTCCAATAGAACTCTTTTGGTCAATTGCCATTGGAAATTATGGACATGGTGTCCAATCATCATCAATTGGTCAGCATGGCACACTGAAGTGGAAAATCTTACTTGAAACAACGTCCTACGAGGATTGTCACATGTCAACAATTTTCTTTGACAATTAACCACAATGACCATATTGGAATTTGGCATAAAAATTTAAAAGCACATTAGTCAAATTGAAAAATTTAAAACTAAAATGACATCCGTAAAATTGATTTAAGATTGAATCGGAAATTGTCCCATCAATATCTATATATATTTCAGGCTATACAAAAAAAAAAGGTCCAAATCTATCCATCGGAAGTTAAACTAAGGCCACATTTACTTTTACTAAATAAGTAATTCATCGATAAAATCGTTTACTTATTTACTATTTAGTTTAAAAGAATACCACCGCATGCATTATTTTTCATTTCAACATGGAAAAAAAAAACGTGGCATTGCTTTCAACAATTACATCTTTTAATGTCAAATCAGGATGATTGTTAAGAAAAGTTATGTGCACATGATCAATGGAAATGTATGATTGATGAGGTGACATCACGGCAACATCACTGTTATACATATATATATATATATATATATATATATATATATTATAAATATATAATATATCATAAGAGAGGTTTATCTAACTAATTGGGAGTAGACCTTGATGAGTTAAAAGAATTATGATCCGAAAATCATGGATGACTAATTCTTGGAAGAACGGCAGATCCTACATGTGAGCTCAACAGCTAAATTGAAGCTGGCAAAAATGAAACCCCTTAATTTAGAGACATTTTGCTTGACTTCTCCCTCTTGACCGGTACCTTCCAAAATGATGTGATTGACCTTTGCAGGTGATGAACTCCAAGTTCATACAGTATAGAAAATATCATATTTATATTAGGACCTTTATATAGGACATTGGCGGTAAAAAGATCGTTACTAAGTAGAGTCCTCCCACTAGCACGGATATAGTTATTGATTTCGGTAATTCCTATTAGTAAATAAAGGACTCCATCTCATGATTGTTTGTGTAAAAACTACACTACAACCGCAGTGTACCTTATATAACTTCTTTATAAAACGAGAATTTTGCCAAGCTTTCGAGTTTTGGGGGCGGGAACTAGTTCATCTTTGAATATTACATAGGTTAATTTAGGGGAAATTAACACAATCAGTCTTAAAATTATTATATAGAAACCAACCAAGTCTTCAACTTTTTTATCGAAGCAAGATAATCCTAAATTTTGAGGTGGGGGGGGGGGGTGGAGTGCAATTAGATCCTATCAGGCAAGTCTTGCATGATTTATCTAATGTGATAGTCCAATTAACATTGGTTGTTTTACAAGCATCGATAATAGAATGACGTGAAAGGATTTTCAAAAAACAATGCTGTTTTCTGTTTAGATAAATATCGTCATTTCTTCATAATACACGGCGCGTAGAAATTGCCCACAAAATCCCCTAATCAATCCCTCATGCTCAAACCCTGATGCCCCTTATAATGCCAATTCGAGTCTTGGAGGTAAAATTCGGGGCGAAGATGAAGATGGTCTCGAGATTCTGCAATAAAAATAATGAAAAGTAGCCGTGTTAGGTTTACATTGACGTGAACCATCTTCAATTTCTAACAAAATTGCATGACTTTGACTCTGATTATTCCATGAACGTGTTGACTTTTATAATCTATTTGTGTCATTTGTGTTGTTTTCTTTGCATTGGTCTACGTTTTTAACGTGGAAATCTTGTCCGTCACCTAGCGCTTGACTATTTTAGGGGAAGATAGATTTGGTATAAATTTAGATATCGGTTTTTAATTCATTAGGGGATGAGAGATTCCATTTCATGACTCTTTGTATAAAAGTGTTCTACACTTGACTATGTACCTTATATAATTTTTTATATAATGAGAGATTTGACGGACTTCTGAGTTTTGGAGGCGTAGACTAGCTAATCTTTGAATATTTATAAATTTCCTTGCTTCTCAATGTATGTTTCCCATTCTCAATGGTTGAGCGAGGGAGCCTTTTAAGGACCTGCTCAGGTCCGACCAATTTTACCTGCTTCGGCTCGGCCCGGGGAGGGTTCTTTCCCTCCTCTGTCTTCATTGCCTGTCAGGGTGGTGGGCTTGGATATACCCTTGCGCAGTTTAACATCATGTTGAGGACCACAGGTACCCAGGGTCCGCACCCCACCCAGGCCTGTGGAGCAGTTTAAGATCTTGCTCAAGACCAATCCAGGTTCTAATGTGTTTTTCGGGAGCCTGGATTTTACTCCCAACCCTATATTTTTCGAGGCGGGAACCTCTATCCCCCTCAGTTTAACACTGGGGGGACACTGCATTCCGCAGCCGGCACCTATCAGCTGACTCAAGTCCTACTTGAGCCCCATCCTTTAGGAACATGGGCATAAGGGGTCACTCTCCCCAAGAGGGTTCTCCCCTATGTTTCCCTGTAGGCCTTTTATAGTCCTACCTAGGACTAACTTGCTTCTCAATGTATGTTTCCCGTCCTTCGGGTGAAAACGATTACGAAGAATATTACAAAACCGATTAATTGTTTATAAATTTCAAATGCTCTGCATATTCCAATGAATATCAAGTAATGAATCACTAAGGTCCATACTATTAGCAATTGCCCTAATTAGAAATTTATAATATGGATATTCAAATGGAAGATTGAACCAAAATGATACACTTTGTTTATCACCATAGCCGTCTTGAATAATCTTAAGTGTCCGTTTGTTTTTTACCATTTTAAAATGGGAAAAATAACTTTTTGTTTTTCGTCAAAATTCACAATGGTATTCTAGTTTTAATAATTTTACATATCAATATTGAGAGAATTATCAAATCAATCCTTCTTATTATACATATGTTAGTTCAATATTAAACTTTTCAATTTTATTAATGTAGTTCTAAACCTTTGTGTCAAATTTCAATGAAATTATAAATTATTGTACATATGTTAATTCAATTTTAAACTTTTCAATTTTGCCAATATAGTTCTAAACCTTTGCGCCAAATTCCAATGGAACCCTTTCAACCAATTGCCAATCGGAAATTATGGACGTAGCATCAAATCATCATTGGCCGGCCAACATAGCACACTAAAGTGGACAATTTTACTTGAAACAATGTCCTGCATGGATCGGCACATGTTAGCAATTTTCTTTGATAATTAACCGTAATGACTACATTGGAATTTTGCATGAAATTTTAAAACTACATTGGTCAAATTGGAAAGTTTAGAATTTAATTGATATCTCTACAATAAGTCTAAGTTTAAATTGGTAATTGTCCCATCAATATCTATACATATTTCGGGCTATAAAATAAATCAGAATCTATCCATCAGAAGTTTAAACTAAGGCCACTTTTACTAACTCATTGATAAAATTGTAAACTTATTTACTATTTAGTTTAACAGAGTACTACCGCATGCATTATTTTTCGTTTCTTGTGCAACATCATAATGAATTAATAATAAGATAGCAAGCTTTAATTGGATGGAGAGATAAAATATTTAATATTTTGTTTATTTACACTTTAGGAAAAAATAAGAGAATAATTATTAGGAGGGTTATGCATATAAAGAAAGTGGATAAGCATTCGAGTTATTTTTAGGAGGGGAAGCATGTAAAATCATTTCGAATTATTTTTTTATTACTAGATAGTTATATAAATTTCTAAGAATTTGTACTACTAAATTTTGGGAAAAAAAATTAGAGTCAAAAGCTAAAATACAATGAATGGCAAGAATCATACATGCTATGTTTACTGCAAGCAAATAATATCTTTACTTTGTTAAACTTTCAAATGCCAATTTCTCGTATAAATGCGACCATGTGCATTTTCACTGCAATGTAAAGTTTGTAACCCTATTTTTTTTTTTGAAATATTATTTACTTTTGTAAAAGAAAAGATGGTTGATATATTAAATGCCAGCCAATTGTTTCGAATTAAGTTTCAAAAAAATAAGACATTCAATAATTATCTGCCAATCATTTTCATTATAGTGAATTGTTGTTTTGTCCATTTATAATAATGTATGGTTGTAGTGCATTTTACAATCTTAGTGTATTCACACACAATCTCACTCACTCACGACTCCTCATTGTTGTTCGTTGTACCGCCGCCCATCATGCTTGTCGCCCGCCCCTCTCGGCGAGTTTTTGCAGACCTTTTTTTTTTCTTCTCTCCTTTTTATGTTCTCTCATGGCAACTTGGCAAGGTCATGGTGGTGACGAGGTCGGAGTGACCGAATTTTTATAAATAATTATAATCGAACTCTAATTTAAAACATATCAACAATGTCTAAAAGAATGAAACTAGAAATATTCCGTCGCCGTCCCCAACCCGAAATTTTAAACTTAGGGCGACGATTAATTTACTAAACAAAACCATTTATTCATAGTCTTTGGTGCCTAACCCAAAATTCAAACCTAAAGCAGCAAAACCATAGACTTGACAAATGGAAAGAATTTTTGTTGCCCTTAGCCAGTCAATACCGATAGAAAAAATAAAGAGTTTTTCTTCCCTTATAAGTAAGATGATCTTAAAGTCTTTTTTTCTCTTACTTTCTCCTCTCTCTCTCTCTCTCTCTTCATTGTCTTCTTCAACCTTCAACTTGGGTAGGGTTTAAACTAGTCTCACCCTCCCTCCTCTCTTGTTGATTCTGTTTAAGTCTTTCCGTTCTTTTCTTTTTATTTTCTTTTCTTTCGATCTAAATTTGAGAGCTTTTTTCTCTCAATCTAGTTCTAAATCTGAGAGTTTAAACTCCCCCGATCTTATTCTAGATTTAAGATCTATCATCTTCTCGTTTAGACCCGGGAGTTTAATAAATATATTTTTAGGGATTTGACCCTTGCACTATGTCCCTATTTAAGTCATCTGCTTCAGATTTGAGAGTTTCATAATATATTTTTGGGAATTTGATACCTATGTGATTTGTCCTTGTGCAAATCCTTTGTTTTTAGTTTCAACGGTGCTCTGGCATCTAGTTAAATTATGAAGGGCTACTCTTCTATTATATTTGTGTTTGTTCAATCAGTTTTTAATGTCT
This sequence comes from Eucalyptus victrix, assembly GCA_016097545.1. NCBI lineage: Eukaryota > Viridiplantae > Streptophyta > Magnoliopsida > Myrtales > Myrtaceae > Eucalyptus > Eucalyptus victrix. The sequence goes on along the minus strand of CM027843.1, from coordinate 39,880,171 downwards.
TCATATAACGATGGTGTTGAGGAAACCGAACCTAGGCGTGCATGGCAACATCATAGTTACTAAAGAAGAAATTTCCAACACGTACTCATCACTAACGAAAATATAAGATTCAGTGATTGACCTCTGATCATTTTATGTGATAGATGTATTCTTATGGAATGAGTGTGTGCTTAAGCCTTTTGGTGCTATGTTGATCTTTCTTGTTTTCTATTTTTCTAAAATTTGCTTTGTTTTGTAGTACTCTGGCCTTTGATCTACTTCGATTTGCTTTCCTTTAAAAGTTTATATACTTCTTATATATCTTTTAGAGTAATAAATATAATTTTCTTGCTGACCTTAAAAATTAAATAACCAAGACCATCATAATTTATCGCCTTTGGACAAAGGCGGCGAAAACATAACTTATCGCTTTAGGTACCAAAGAGGACAAAATTAAACCACCTTAGAAAAATTATCGGAGCAAAACTCAAGGCGACAAATCGGTGTTAGTGATGGAATCGTCGTCATTCCTCTTTACAACATCACGATCATTTGACTTGGTTTTCTTAGTAAACCTCGTAGCAACTTACTCTACGCATCGCATTGGTTTCCCAGTCTTTCTTTGTTTAACTGGTCTTCCTTCTATACCCGACTAAATCGGCCATTCATCGACGTCAATGTCGCCACAGCACTTAACTCTCTTATTCTTTTTGTACCTTGTCCGATAGGTAATTTATACTTGCGTCGCGGTCAAACGGGCCACATTCGAGCTGGCTGCCACTAAGCTTTTGTGGGGTTGCTTTTACTACTGGCTATTGCCCAAGATCTGCATGGAGCTCCATCATACTATGTGAGTTATTTGAATGCGTCCTAGCGAAATAACCGGATTTTCATTTGCAAATCGGATTGGTCGAGCAACTTGGCATGGCAAGAAATATATAGCGCCTGCGAGGGTAGAGCGGAGATTTGCCTGTCTTCTTTCGATATGAATCAGCTATGATGTTTTTGCAATGTGCGATGTCGTACGGGATTAATTATATCTTGAGAAAGCAAGGCAAAATGTATAATGGGTATCATTATAGTAGGGCAATTATTAGCGTGATGAATGAGATTGATTAAATAAAAAGCAAGGGAATTTCGGAGTTCCTTCCCCTGGCGACAAGCCGAGCTCAGAGATTACTTTTAGAAAGCCATTAAGAGAAGCCTTTTGAAAGAGAGTTCTTTCGATTGATTCTTGTGGAGCTTTACTTGAATTTAAACCCACAGTTGAAATTGCCAATTTTTTTAAATTTGTTATAGGAATTAGGATCTTTTAAAAAAACTCTGCAGCAGATCTCCCGATAGGTTGAAGATCTCGCGAGGCGATATCATAAGTCTTTCTATCTTGTTTCCCCCGTCTTTCATTATATCCTTGTGTCTCATGCAAATGAAAACGGGTCCTCGCTTTCTTTCTTTCTTGCTTCCATTAGCTTTTAGTTTCCTAAGCTCGTGCTCTCAAATGGAGGGAATAAGGTAGTTGATCAGGGTCATCCCGTGAGAAGCTATAAACCTAAGAAAAGCGGGAGGGACAAAAATCTTTCTACAGATAGATTGTTCCTCACGGTGCAATTCTGGTGCAATTCTCGTTGCACGGTGTCGAGCACATGAACCGTCATCGGATCAAGCAAACATCGCACCAGATATGCATGCACTAGAGATGCTATCTTGGGTCGCTTTTTCATTCCTCGTCTTCTTAGATGGTCTATCAAGAGAAGGAGAACCCATGTGGAACCGTTCAGTCTGCCAAATTAGGTTAAGATGGAGGTCAACGGGTTGCCACGCCCGTGCTCCTCCATTATCTATGTTATTCCATAAAAGTCCATAAGCTGTGTGGGACTTACCATTAAGGACTGTCGACTACAACCACCACGAATACAAAAAGAACGCTACAATCTCGACATATAGGAACCCCTATGTTATATGCTAATAAAAAGAAAACCCTAAGACCCGATGGTGGTTGGGTTAAAACGTGAGAATCTTCTCTTAATATGGTAATCTATAATATATACAGAACTAACAATACAAGACCTCCGATGAAACTAGACTTTTTAAAGTGAAATACTAATATTATAGCTGATTCTTTTTATCTGAAAAGGATGGAATTTCGTAAGATATAAATTGCTCCACTGGCTCAAATTATTGTAATACCCTTTAGTTATTTTATATCAGTAAAATTAATATCACATAAATTGTTTCACTCTTTTATATTAATCAATTATAACCAATATTTTCTCTACACACTATAATAATTGTAGAGTAAATCATTTGAGCACGTCGACCCTGGACCTCTCCGCGTTAGAACTCCAGCCTCGTCAACAGTGACTATAGACTTCTATAAGGGGACAAACTCTTACTATTCACTTGGAAAACCTTTTTTTTGTTTTTTTTTTTTTTATAATGTGAAAACCCAAGAGGTGCCATCCCAATCTTCACCCACCCACGAAGAGGAGTCCCACACGTCATGAATTTAGGGTCCACGGCTAACTCCCTATTAGACCATTTTTGCTAAAATAATAAACGCATTAATCCCCCGATCAAAAGAATTTGCACCATCGCAAAGCTTTCTCTCGCTTAATGTGTAAAAAAAAAAAAAAAAAAAAAAAAAAAAAAAATCTTTTGAGTCAAAGAGGGTCCTACTCGATCTTTGAATATAAATTAATTTATTTATGCATTTTTTTTTTTGAGGTCATATGCTCTAATAACGCATTCACTTTATTCACCAAATTAACGAGAAACAAAAGTTAGTGGTCCCTGTAAACATGGCATGTTTCCACCTCTAAAAGTAGACAAGGCGTATGAACAGGTGAAGATAGACCTCGCGTAAAATTCTCCTTGAATTGTCATCATATTCCAATCATTCTCGTGGGCCGTTTTAACTTTTTCTTTCTCTTGTGAAAGGAAAGGTTAAAGGGGAGTCTTACAACTAATGTGGATCCGACACTTTAGTCCTAAATTCTTCTTTTCATTGCAGCATATCTTACAAATGATTTGGTGTGCATGACTGAACGATGAGCTCTAATCCTCTAAGTCAATGCTACCAATTGGTACATCCCGAATCATTTTGTAAAATTTGTATAAGACCATTGACAATTGTTCTAAGATTAATAGGTGAAATAATAATAGACAAACAAAACATCTGAAATTTCATCAATATATAAAGACCCTATGGAGCCACTACTGCACAAAATTTAGTGTGCGATAGTTTCATCCAAAAACTTTGGAATGTGGAGCGCGTGTTAGAATATTTAAATATCAATCCACACATTCATCTAATTACTTAATTTTTTAGATAGTTGTGATCTCATAAAAATCTCAACATTGTATCAGAGTAGAAGTATCAAAATATTTAATTATTTTGCCTCGCTAATTATAATCTTCCCCATTTTGGGCTTAGCCAAAGACCAGCCTATGCATGATAGGGAGTATCAAAATATTTAATTATTAAGCCATACCTTCATCTAATAGCTTAAACTTCTGAAAAAGTTTGCTAGAGTCCAATAAAATCTCAACATACTATATATCTTAAGACTCTCCCACACGCAAAGGCCGGTTCAATAGTAAAGACCAAGCATAGATCCCAACATGGGAGTCCCATGGGCAAAGGATTATTGAAATCTAAGGTTTATCAATAAGGGAACCTTTAAACAAGTGAAAAGGGCATGGTGCTGTCTTGCTGGAAAATCGCTCTCCTTAAATCGTCTACTGGATAACGAAAATTATAACGCGTGGACTAATCAACAATCCTGGTCAAACATCGGAGTCCTTGAATTTCGAATTGACAGATGATTGTGAATCAAGAAAGGAACACCAACTTAATGATTAGGTTCTAAAACTTATTAAATAAATCCACTAATTACAGTGCATTATTTTCGAAGGATACGACCAAGCATTTCATTAACATAAACGACTGGAATGATTGGAAATAAATTACTGGGAAATGACAGGAAAAAAGTAAAGTTCATTGACAAAAGTAAAATCTTGTTCTTCGGATGTTTGTATACATCTTTCCTCTTTAATTTCTCCTTTTTATAGTCCATCGGTAGTTCGCCCATTCTAATAAGTGTTCTCGCTCATTGAAATTTGATTTTGGTTCCGTTTTATGGTTTAATTGTTCTCGCCTCAGAAGCTTGAGTACAATAACTAATTGACTCAGCTATGCAATTTGCTTGATTGCAACTGTTAGTTAATGCCTTTGATAATTGTTCCTATCTAAGAGTTAAACTACAATAATTGGTTCTGGTATTTTTATCCTTACAGTCGATTTAATTTCGGCCAAGCTTTTAAACTACAATAAGAGTTAAATTTTATGGTTTAATTGTTCTCGCCTTAGTTTGAGTTAAAATAAAGCAGAAAGAAAATTGGAGATCTTTTAAAAAAAAAAAAGATCGTACATTTCTCTATGTATAATCTTGATAATCCATGAGCCTATTCATAAGCTATTCTAGATAACTATGTAAGGCAACAAAATATTACAATATCAAATACAATCGATTAGAATCAATCAAGGAAGATAATATCTCTAACGATATACCTAACATCCCCTCTCAAACTCAAGGTGATATAAAAGAGGTCAGGTAGAGTTTAGAGAAAAGATCTTGAAAACTTCCAAGTGGATGTGCCTTAATGAAAATATTAGCCAGATCAACCAATGAAGTGGGAGCAAGACAAACAATACCATGAAGCATGTGAAAGCATATAAAATGACAATCTATTTCAATATATTTGGTACACTGATGGAAAACATCGCTATGTACTATTTGGAAGCGCTTCGGTTATCACAATAAATGATCATTGCATCATCATGAGAGACTCTCATGTGTTCTAATAACTTCCACAACCATTGTAATTATGATGTTGTATCAGCGAGGGCACTCCACTCTGCATCTGTAATAGATCGAGCAATAGTAGTTTATTTCTTGCTCTACTAGGAAATAAGAGAGTTTCCCAAGAAGAAACAATAGATTGTATTAGAGGGATGATTAAGAGGGTCACTAGCCTAGTTGGCATCAGAATAAGTTGTCAACTCTAAGGTTGAGTTAGCAAAAAAGTAAAGATTGCGAAATAAGGTACCATTGATGTAGCAAAGAATTCGAAGAACATCAATAAAGTGAGTTGTTTACGGCGTGGTCATGAATTGACTTACAATATGAACAACATAAGCGATGTTAGGAGGAGTAATAATGAGGTATACAAGACTACCAACCAGCTATTGATAAAGCATAGGATTCAAAAGAGGAGTGTTATCTTTGTCATCAAATTTGGCATTAGTCTCAATGGGAGTTATATCAATATTGTTATCAATAAGTCTAGCTTGAGAAAGAAGATCAGCATATTTCTCTTGAGAAAGATAATAACTAGAGGAATTTTAAGCAACTTGCAAACCTAAGAAATAATTGAGTTATTTGAGATCTTTCATTTCAAGCTGTTGACTCAAATACTTTTATAGTTTCATAATACCGTTACGATCATCGCTAGTAATAACTATGTCATCAACATATAAGAGTATCATACCAATGAGATGTTCATTGAACAAAAAGAATATTGTCATAGGGACTAGATGTAAAATCCATGATGTTCCATAATGGAACTAAACTTGGAATACCATGCAAAATGAACCTGCTTCAATCCATATAATGCTCGTCGTAACTAACACACTTTATTAGAATTATGAGTGTATCCACGAGGAGGTTCCATATAAATTTCCTTAGCAAGAACCTCATTAAGAAATACATTTTTGACATCCATTTGGAATAGAAGCCAAAGCTTAATAGCAGCAATAGGAAGGAGGCTATGAACAAAAGTAAGACATGCGGCTAGAGTAAATGTCTCATCACAGTCAATGACATACTCCTAAATGAAGCCTTTTGCTACTAGTCAAGCTTGATAGCATTCCACCATACCTTTTGCCTTCATTTTGATCTTGTACACCCATTTGCAACCTCTAGTCAAGAGGCAAATCAACAAATCCTAAGTATGAGATTATTCTAACGCTAGCAACTCATCCGCCATTACTTGCTACCAAAGAGGATTAGTACTAGCTTCTCTATATGTGTGAAGGCTCGTGAAAAGAAGCAATTGTAGAATGAGAGTGAAAATCATGAAGCCAAATAGAGGCTTGACTTACACGAGTGGAATGACAGACAAGAGAGGAAAGAATGTCTAGAGGTGGAGAATCCGCAGATGGCATAAACATGTTTGGGGCAACTGAAGTAGGATTACCAAAATCACCTCTGTAAAGATTAGGAAAGGACAATTCCAAAAAGGAAGATTCAAGTCTCATCATTAGGAAATAAATCGATAAAAGGATTAGTGAAAAAAGCAAATCGTTGGAGAGGATGCGAAAGGACAAAGAGATGAGAATGTTCCCAAAGGGTAACAAGATGAGACACGCGAAGTCGATTTGAGATAGAATCCCAACATATATCCAGGGAAGCAACATAGATAAGCACGAGATTCTAACTTCATGCATTTATTAGGGAGAAGATGCACAAAATGTGCACTACTAAAGACTGGAAGTAGATTGTTATTAGGAACACTGTCGTACAAGTGCTAATAAAGAGAAATGTTACCTATAGTAGGTAATGGAATACGGTCAATAGTTTATACAGTAGTATGATGGGCCTCTCCCCAAAACTGTTCTAGACAAGATGCTAAGATTAAAAGAGTGCGTGCGATATCTAAGACATGCTTATATTTACGCTTCTTTTGACCATTTTGTTGGGAAGTCTCTACAAGAACAATGAATAAACGTTCTAAGAGCAAATTCTATGGAACTTTTCATCTCTTTGTTCCATGACATTATTAGTACGAAAATCTTTAATATCTCAAGAAAATTGTATCTTGATCATGGCAACAAAATTACTATAGATATGAGTGATTTTTTTTTTTTTTTGGTAAGTTAGATATGAGTGATTTCATATCGATTCTTTGTAAGAAAAAGCGATGTATAACAGATATGATCATCCACAAAAATCAGAAAATAACAAGATCCTCCCCAGTGGGAGTAGGAGATAATCCCCAAATATCAAAGTGAATTAGATCAAATGGAGCATAATAAACAGATTCACTAATATTGACAATAAATCATGATATTTTCCCAACTTATAATGCAAGCAATCAAAAGCTTTATTGTCAATAGAACCTAAATGACCACTTAAAATCAGAGGACCTAAACTAAAAAATGGATGTCCCAATCGAGAATGCCAAGTTTCAAAAAATACTATGGCAGCACAATGAGTGAAGGTTTTGGGAAGCTTTAATGAAACAAGATCAAACAACCGTCCTACTTTACCACTTGTCCCAATCGTCTATCCCATCCATGGATCCTTCTCATGACGACCATTCGAAGAGAAATAAATGTCAAAACCAAATTCACACGGTTGTCTGACAAATATCAAGTTTAGTGAGAGTTTGGGAACTATAAATATATCAGGCAAGGACAATTTGGATGTTGAAACATGCCCTGTATGACGAACTATCATTTGAGAGTTACTAGATGTATGAATAATAGGCGCTTGTGAAGTATATAACTTTGATTGGAATAAGTTGGAAATAGAGGTCATGAGATTATAGCAAGCAGAATCAAAGAACTACAAATCAAGATTGCCTAGGGTGACTAACAAAGTAGAAGGGTTAGGTATAGAGGAGCTAAAAGTACCAAATTCTTGAATGATAGAACGAACTATGGATTGAATATCATCAAATGATAGAGAAATAGATGAACCATTGGAGGAATCCTCAATGGTAACAACAATGGTGGATAGACGTGCATGCAGACTTCTGAATTGAGATAGGTTGTTTGTTCCCATAGGTTGCTTAGGTTGTAGCTAATAAAAATTGGATGCATGATGACTAGGTTGACAATAGTGCATATAGTAAGGCTTGCACCATGAGAAGGAACCAGGAGTGGTAAGCACTACATCTATAGGAATGGAGACTAATAGAATAACATGTTGCACCTTTAAAGTAGTGGCAAGTCGAGTGTCCTCCATCAACAATTATGAGGCAACTACCTCAAGATGAGGTAAAGGATCCCAATGCAGAAGTGAAGCTCGCATAAATTCAAACTAATCATTAAGTGCCATTAGAAATTGCATAATATGCATACAATCGTGATATTCACCAAACTAACAAGCATCAGAAGTTGTCTCCCCATTTAGGCTCAAATAAAGCTAGCTGATCTCATAAAGCATGCGTGGAAGATAAAAGGTTTGTTAATAGATTGACTAGTCTCCTTACACATGCGATGTAAATCCCCTAATAGTTGATGTTGATAAGCAACCTCTGATGTGGAGTAACAATTGATAAGAAGATCCCAAGCTTCCTTTGTTGTATTTAGGGCATCAAATTGAAGTCTGATAGATGGCATCGAAATGTTTCGAAACCATATGAGTATCTGACAATTCTTGCAATCCCACTCCTCTAAACGTTCAGCAAATTGATCATTGGCTCATCAATAACCTAAATAGGCTCGCAAATATTTCTAGTGACGTAACACCAAAGCCTACATACTCTTGAACTTGGTATTTCTAGAGCCCATAAAATATAGTTTGATCCAATCAAGATGGTCTAAATGGGTACTGAGACTTCTAATTTATCCATAATATGCAATATACCAGCATAAACAAGTAGATTCTATAAGGAATTCAAAGAAAATTGGTACTTGCAAAGCTAATATGGAGAAAACAAAGCCAAAAATAGATTCAGGATGCTGAAATACCTCAAGAATCGATTTGAAAATGGCACAAATCAATCTGAAATGGTTTGAGCTGGTCTGGTCAATGGCAGTCCACGCAGGTTGATCATAATAATCTTAGGATGACGTGGTGGACAACGTGGCAAAGGAGGCGCTGACGTGGATGATGACGTCGGATGATGACATGGCAGACAACATGGTCGAAAAGTGGCACTGACATGGAAGATGATGTCACTTGTTCAACGGACGCGGTGAATTACATGCGAGGCACACGGGCACGTGGATCTCATGCACAACGGACTTGGGCGGCGTGAGAGGGCATGTAAAAGGGATCCGGCGACATCATACGCTGGGTTGGACTTGTCGGAGGATGACCTGTGTCTAGTGGATTTTGTTTATAATATCCAACTAATGCTTCAATAAAAGCACTTAAGGAGACAAAGTTGGTGGCCCATGTCGTGGTGACGCATGGTGGGGCGTGCGGCAGATTCCCGAGTCTTGTGGTGACGAACTTACAAAGTCTAACTCGTCTGAGGGCAACGTACTAATGATGGGGTTTGTTTTTCGAAATGAGCAACAAGATTACCTGAACAACAATCAATGGCGGCAGTTCGATGATATTATGCTCACGATTCGTTGTTATATTAATGCAGGTTGCAGCTATGGCACCAAACGTCCCTGCACTGTACGAGCTCCACTTCGCGGTTCCAATGGCAGGCGTGACTCTTTCCGCACTCAATGTAAGCCTTGACGAGCACGCTTTGATGATCATTCTTCACCAATTACGACCCACAATCATCTTCGTTGATTCCAACCTCGCACTGTAAGAGTTTTCTTAATATAGACTACATTAATTGATATTGTAATTTACCGTTTTACAGTTACTGTAAAACGGGGTTTGGTCTAAGGTGAGATAAAATATTTATTAATTAGTCTAATATGGGACTGGTTAGTGGGGGTCAAGTTGAGCCTTGCCCGTAATAAGGGGGTTTGGTTGAAAACTCTACAAATAGTGCTCGAGTCTTTCCTCTAACCTTAATTCTCACATGTATCCTCACATAAAGGGCGTTAATCTAGTACTAAAGGGTGAGGAGGCCGTCTCATTGAGCTAGTGATACGGAGGGCAATAGAGGAGAATGACTTGTGCATGGAACATCAATTTTTTGCTTCCGCTTTAAGAACGATGGATTCCAAAATAGGTGCATTAATCTTTCTACTAAATTATGCATGTCCTTGTTCTGGTTATGGAGATCTTGGGATTGCGCAATTTGTATCAATGATGTGGTATCAAAACAACTATAACCCTATAATTCGAACGCATAAGATTTTGCCCTAATTTGAGATTTTCGAGATTTTTTGTTCAATAAAAATATAATTAAATTATATATTCGGATTGGGCTTGGTGACACAAGCAAAACCGTGGGTGGCGCATCGCCTGGGGAGGCCCCATGTGCCCTCACGTGCCGCTTGGGCGTCGAGCATGCGACTCACATGCGATCACATGCTCCCACGTGCAGGGTGCGGTGTGCAGCGTATGCAAGTGATGACATCAATGACCCGAACTCGACCCGATAACCAGGCCGACCCAAGCTGACCCAACCCAACCCAACCCAACCCAACCCGAGGATCGGACCCGAACCATTGACAGACCCGACCCGATCAACTGTTGACCAGGACCAATCAACCAGTCGGACCGGACGGCTAGACCGGGCGGTTGAGCCGGGAACCGGTCGGACCGGTTTTGGCCGACCTTTTACACCTACATGTGAGCTTCATGCACCGCACACTCAGGCGGTGCGTGTGGGTGTGTGGAAGTTTCGATCGGTGCGTGGTTGGCGGCGTTGGATTCGTATTTCCATGCTCTATCTTGTGGTGTATTTATTTTATATGTTCAATGATTTTATGGATGTGAAAATAGATACAAATCCCTAAATACGTGTATTTTAAATGTATTTTTGCGTATTTTTCTTGTATTTTTCTGTGATTTTGGAAATACAAGTGTTGAGTTACTAGTATGTTATCACATAAATATTATGAAAGTGTTATTCATTAATAATATACAATAAAATTTAATTTTTATTAATGAATAAGGTAGTGTAATTAGCATGATATGTGATTTCAGTAATATGTTGTCATTATCATTAAAGTTAAAATCACATGTATATGGTATATGTGGGATGTAAACTTTATATTACTTGTATGAGAGAGTTTCAAAGATTCAATTGAGTTGTGACCGTCAAAGTGGCACACTTGATTGGGTTTGAGAAATTTCGATCTTGTGTATTAATTGTGATGTCTCTTGGTCTAATGCATAATCATACTCACAAAAGAGATGATTATGTATTAATTCATGGATGGATGCATGATGGTGTGGTGGAGGAGTGACTAATTTTAGTGGTTCATATACCCAAAGGTGATGAATTCACGAAGAATGGAATATATTTTCATAATCGCTACCATGTGGGGAGTGTACAATTGCATGTCATGTATTCTGCCCAAAAGTGATTATGTGATTTTGTATGTAACTCTCTAGATGTGTACTTGTACGTCAAATTACACAATGCTCACATAATGCTAATTATATACACTGCTTGTCTTTCAATTACATTTTCTATAAACTGTAACTTTGTCATTATTGAAATTATTGTTGGTTCAAACTTTAAAAGATGGAGAGAAGATTTTATGTTTGCTATGGAGATGGCAGATGGTCATATGGCTTTTACTGCTGATCAGCCGGCAGATATTACTGTCGAGAGTACAAAGGCTCAGAAAGCACATTTTGCTACCTAGGAAAAAAGCAATAGAATTTGCTTACTATCTATGAAGTGTTCCATTCAGGAACACTTGAAAAATAGTTTGCTTGCAAACTGTACTACTAGGCAAATGATGGAAGCTTTGGTGGCTACAAACCGTGTCTCGTCTAATGCTGAGATAGGGACATACCTGCAAACACTATTTACAATGAAGTATGATGATTCTAGTAGAGTTAGAGATTATGTTATGAGGATGGTAGATTTGCAGACAAAGCTTCAGGCTCCAAATGTTGACACTACTTGCATTGTGCATCAAACTTTAAATACTCTTCCTCCTGATTTTGGGATTATCAAGACCAATTATAGTTCCCAAGATGAAACCTGATTAGTTAATGACCTGATTACAAGGGTGGTGGCAGAGGAAGAGAAATTGAAAAAAGATAAAGGGCACATTGCTTTTATGCTTCTAGTTCTGGTAGTGATAATGGTAAGAAGTTGAAAAACTATACCCACAAGGGCAGTTCTGAAGCCGTTGGTCCTTCCAACAGTAAAGGAAATTTTGAAGATGCTGGTCCTTGTAAGAGTTTGGGTCCTAAGAAAGTATTTCCCAAGAAAGATGGTGTTCTTTGCTACTTTTGTAGGGATATAGGACACGTAAAGAATCGCTACAAGAAGTATAAGGCTTGGTTGTCTAAGAGAAGTTAAAGTGAGCCTAAAGGTAATGATTCTTTGGCATTTATTTATGAATCCAATCTATTTAAAGTTTTGACCAATTCGTGGTGGCTAGATAGTGATGCAATTAATCATGTTGCGTTTACAATACATGGGTTCATAAACAGAAGGACGCCAAATCAGAATGAATCAAAACTTACTGTTAGAAACAACATTGGAGCTGACGTCGAGTTCATGGGAGATGTTATTTTGATTTTAGATTCTGGTTTTAGGATGATATTGAGAAACACCTTTTACGTACCTTATTTAGGCGGAATTTAGTTTCTGTGTCTTGTTTAGACATGTGTGGATACTCATTTGAAATAAAGTGCAATACTATTTCTATGTTTTATGATTAAAAAATGATTGGGTATTGCAATTTATCCGATGGATTATATCAATTGAGTTTATCTCCCAACGACATGTACGTTGCTCATTCAGCTGAAAAAGTTGTTTCCACAAAGCCTCTACCTAAGGAACGGTAGAAAGGCTTATAAAGGTTGACATCTTGCCTACTCTTAAAGGTGATCTAGAGACTTGCGTAGACTATTGCAGAAGTAAGATGACTAAAATAAAGAAGAAATATGATGTATAGAATTCAAACTTGTTGGAGGTTATTCACATTGATATTAATGGACCATACACGGCTACTTTGTTCAAAAAAATTTATTTTATCACATTTATTGACGACTATTCCCAATATGGATACTTATACTCGATTAAAGAAAAGTTTGAATCTCTTGACAGCTTCAAGATTTTTCGGACTGAAGTGGAGAAATAGTTGGGAAAAGTTATAAAGATTGTCAGATCTGATCGTGGTGATGAGTATTTTGGTAGGCACGGTGATGCTGGACAACTTAAAGGACCGTTTGGTATTAGGATTCTGGGATAATAGATTAGTTTACTATGCCCGGAAGTCCTGAACAAAATGGTGTAGCTAAAAGGTGCAATCATATTCTTATGGACATGATGAGAAGTATGATTAGTAGGACAAATTTACTTGATTTTCTGTGGGGGTGAAGCTTTGAAAACAAATCTTTATATTCTAAATTGTGTTTCTACTAAAGCTGTCCCATTGACTCCTTTTGAATTATGGACTGGACGTAAACTCAGCTTTAAGCATCTTAAAGTTTGGGGATGTCTGGTAGAAGTGAAGTTATATAATCCAACATTGAGTAAATTGGATTCCAAAACTACTCGGTGTTACTTCGTGTCTTACCCAGATCATTCAAAGGGGTATCAGTTTTATAACCCTAATGGAGGTACAACAATTGTGGAATCTCATACTACAAAATTTCTGGAATTTGATGTAGTTGAAAAGGGTAGTTGCTCACAAATTATCGAAGATGATAGTATGGTGAGGATTGCTAGATTCTTATATCATCCTGTGCAGACAATTATGGAGCCTCTTGTGCCATAAACTGAGCCTGTTGTGGCCCAGGATCTTATTGTTGAGACAGTTCCTGATGAAATTCCTCAAGTTTCTCAAATTTAGAATGAGGTTGAAGTAGCTCTACTCAGAAGATCGACTAGAAAAAGATGTTTAGCTATATCACCAGACTATGTTGTCTACCTAAGAGAGCATGATTATGATATTAGATGTTGTTGATCCAGTAACTTATACGGATGCCATCTCATGTCCTCAATCAGATTTGTGGCTAGATGTGATGAAAGATAAGATGCAATCTATGAAACACAATGATGTTTGGGAGCTTGTTGAATTGCCTGAAGGTTGTAAACCTATTGGCTGTAAATGGGTATTCAAGACTAAAAGGGATTCTAAAGGAAAGATTGAAAATTTTAAAGTTAAACCGGTAGCTAGGGGTTTCACTCAAAGAGAATGAATAGACTATGAAGCAACATTTTCTCCAGTTTCTCTTAAAGATTCCTTTAAAGTAATCCTGGCATTGGTAGCTCATTTTGATATGAAGTTACACCAGTTATATGGTAAGACCGCTTTTCTAAATAGAGACCTTAATGAGGAGGTTTATATGGTGCAACCTAAAGGTTTTGCAGCAGATGACTCAAGTAAGCTTGTTTGTAGATTGAAAAAGTCTATTTATGGCCTTAAACAAGCTTCTAGACAATGGTATTTCAAGTTTCATAGTGTTGTCACTTCATTCGAATTTATTAAGAACAAAGTAGATCAGTGTATATACCCTAAGGTTAGTGGGAGGAAATATATTTTTTTCATACTTTATGTGGATGATATTTTGCTTGCTAGTAGTGACATTGGTTTACTGCATGAGATAAAGCGGATGTTATCAAAAAATTTTGATATGAAAGACCTTGGTGAGGCGTCCTTTGTTCTTGGCATTGAGATCCATAGGGATTGCTCTTGTCGTTCATTGGGTTTGTCTCAGAGGGCATATATTGATCGCATTTTAGAAAGATTCAATATGCAGGATTGCAAATTAAGAATTGCTTCTGTTATTAAGGATGATAAATTGATTCTTTCACAATGCCTTAATTTAGATTTTGAGAAAGCTCAAATGAAAAATGTGCCTTATGCTAGTATGCTTGAAAGTATCATGTATGCTCAAGTTTGCACTAAACCAGATATTGCTTTTGCAATAGGGCTTCTAGGTAGATATTAGTCAAATCTAGGACGCGATCACTGAGTTGCTATCAAGAAGGTTTTAAGGTATTTAAAGAGAACAAGAGATTATATGCTGATTTATAGACATGTTCCAGACTTGCAACTAGCAGGGTATTAAGATGCAGATTTTGTTAGTTATCAAGATGATAAGAAGTCAACGACAATATACATATTTATGTTGGTAGGAGGTGTAGTGTCATGGAAGAGCGAGAAACAGAAATTCATATATTCTTCTACCATGCAAGCGAAGTTTGTAGCATGTTTTTCAACTGATTCTCAAGCTATTTGGCTCTAGAACCTCATTAGGGAGTTATTAGTTTTTGATTTTGTGAATAGACTCGTACAGTTACATTGTGACAATAATTCTGCAGTGTTGTTCATTAATAACAACAGAAGTCTCAAGGGCTTTAAATACATAGAGGTTAAGTTTTTGACCATAAAAGAATCAGTGCAAAATGGTGACATTGCAGTAGATCATATTCTTACAGATGATATGGTTGCAGATCCACTAATTAAAGGCCTACGCCCGTGTGTATTTGAGCAACATGTCATTAGCATGGACCTAGGAACGTCTTGGGATGCTGTTATTTAGTGGGAGCTGTATTTTATTTTTCCTTGAATAAAGTTTACATCTGTTTTTATTACAATTTAGTAACATTTTGATATATATATATATATATATATATATATATATATATATATATACTTTTTGCATTCAATAAAATATTTTTGAATGGATTATTATTATGTTTTGTGTGTGTGTGTGTTTGTGTGTGTGTTGGTTGTTAAAAGTCTCAAGGTATTACTTAAACCTTGAGTGAAGGCTAGGGGCATCTGATTATTAGCCTTGTACATTGTCTTGTTACACATAAATAAAGGTTAACCGAAAGGACAAGACATATGTGGGTTCATTAAAATCATAAAGACATTTGTTAGTAGCACAAGTTTTTTTTTTTTTTTTTTGGTTACGTTTAAGGTAAGAGAATGGTGACTGACAAATGAGATCTCTCTATGAGAGATGTTATCCATTTGCCACACTACTATATTGAATCCATATCCTATGAAGCACCGACATGTTGCCAGAGCTCCTAAGTCATGTCCGACACGCTCGGACACGTTCGAACACGTGGTCAACACGTATTGGATTTTCGACACGTGGTCAACCTTTCTCGACACGTTCTGACGCGCATCTAAGAGAGAGGATGATGATGGAGGGTGGAGGCGAGGCCGAGGTAGCAAAGGCGAGGGAGGGCCGGAGGAAGTGTAGGCAATCCAGAGGGCTGCGTTTGCAACGCTGTGATGGAGGGCCGGCGGCGAGACTACAGCTGTGAAAGAGGGCCCTTCCGGCAAGCGACTGCGATGAGGCAATTGGGAGAGAGCTGTGTGACAAGGAGGAAGAAGAGGCCGTGGTTAGGGTTTTATCAAGGGGGAGGGTGGTGAGGGATGATGGAAAGAAACCGAAGCCAAAGAGAGGGGTGGCGTGACGATGAAAAGAAATCGGGGCTAGAGAGGGGAGGTGGCGTGGGGTGGGGGAAGATATAAACTGAGGGGGGAGGGGTAGGGGAAGAAACCGAAGGCGGGGAGGAGGGGGCGTTGGGGATGATTGATGGGGGCGGGGAGCAAGGGGAGTAGGTGCTATCGAGGGGGGTTGGGGATGATTGATGGGGCAAGGAGCAAGGGGAGTAGGTGCTATCGAGGGGGGAAGGGGAGAGAGAGAGAGTATGGAAGAAATCAAGGGGAAGATCTTGGGGTGGCCTATCGTGGGGGAGGAAGAGAGAAAGAGTAGTGAGAAATCGAGGGGAAGATTTTGGGGTAGCGTGGGGGATAGGGGAGAGAGAAACGGGGAGGGAAATGATTTTCTGGAGACGACAATTTAGAGAGAAAAGAGGGGGAAATGATTTTTGGGGGATGAGAGTTTAGAGAGAAAAGACGGGAAATAATTTTGAGTGGTAAAATTATTTTTGTTATAAAAATAAATAAATGAATTAAAAATTTATTTCAAAAAATAAAAATATTGAATGTTAAATAATAATCAATTTTGATGATTATAGAATATCATAGATTTATTTAAATAAAGTTGATTCTATTTTTTTGTTAGTCATTAGTCTTATCCATAATTTTTATTAAAGTTAAAAACATGTTCTCAAATATGGTTATACATTAACTATAAATATGTTTTTCAAATTTTCTATGAATAGATTTATTAATATTATTAGTATAAATTCATTGTAAAATCTTTATTTATTTATTTGTGAATTTGAATCAAATTAATTAAAATAAAAATATTTATTTAATAATAATATGTCCCAATGTGTTGGAATTTTGTATTTTTGAGAAATAATGCGTCAACATGTCGTGTCGTGTCGTGTCGTGGCACATGTCCGTGTCGCGTGTCCATACTACTTAGTCCATATCAATAAAATTGAAAGCACTTGTGACAATGGAAGGCTCTATGTGTATACATGCAATTACTGCTATGATCTAGTGTTCAAGACTTTATGAGATAGGATTGACTATTAAGAATTATCTCTAGATCAATGTACGCACATACAGTACAATTTCAATTAATATAGTCCAAGTGGGAGAATGTAAGAGTTTTCCTAAGGACTACATTAATTGATATTGTAATTTACCATTTTACAGTTACTGTAAAACAGGGTTTGGTCTAAGGTGAGATAGAAAATTTCTTAATTAGTTTAATATGGGACTAGCTAATATGGGCCGAGTTGAGCTTAGCTCATAATGAGGGACCCTGGTTGGAAACTCTATAAATAGTGCTCGAGTCTCTCCTCTAACCCTAATTCTCACATGTATTCTCACATAAGGGGCGTTAATTTAGCGCTAAAGGGTGAGGGGGCCGTCTCATTGAGCTAGTGATACGAAGGGCAATAAAGGAAAATGACTTGCGCGTGGAACATCAGTTTTCCGCTTCTGCTTTAAGAACGATGGATCCCAAAATAAGTGCGTTAATCTTTCTATTCAATTATACATGTTCTTATTCTGGTTATGGAGATCTTGGAATTATGCAATTTGCATCCATCATGCACCCCTCGTCTCCAAAGTCATCCACAACAAGAGCAACATACACCTCCTAGAAAACCACCATGATCACAAGCCACTCCTTGTCGCAGTTCATGACGTCTCACTGGACCGTCAAACCCACTGTGATCTTGAGGTTCGAGAGTTTGAACAAACCCTAGCTATGGGAGAAAGCAATTTCCAAGCCATGAGTCCAATCGATGAGTGAGACCCCATCTCAGGGAACCTCACTTTGGGATCGATAGGGATGCCCAAGGCAATGGCGTACAGCCATTGGGTAGCGTATTTGAACTCTCTAGGGCTAATCATCCAATACGACACGTGGAAGTTGCCTTTTTTTTTTTTTTTTTTTTTTTTTTTTTTTGGTGGATGGTGGACATGTTCAGGTGCAATGGGTGGTGCTTCACGTGGGCAATGGCAACGCTTGGCGGTGTCAATGTGTGTATTAGGAACGTGTTGGTGAAGATCATCTTCGACTCCATTCAGCTCCACAAGGACACTCATCTCTATGGTAATGGTCCATTTTCGTTTACTTTGATGTGAAGAGTCCTATTGCATCACAAGCTTCACATATCAAATGATATCGAAGGATAGTATATCATTCACATTAAAAAAATAGATTAGTAGCGTTGAGATATGTTGATAATGTGTCATTACTATAGTGCAGTATAAATATAATCAAATAATTGGGAGGATGCCTGCACTTTTTGAAACAGGACAGTGAAGGCTTCGAGCCGGAGGGGGCGGAGGCGTCGTGCCGGATGCGATCGGCAGGCTATTGGGAATGACATATTTTTGATAGAGAGAGAAAGAGGGAGAGTGACTTCATGTGGCTTGATGGTGAAGACAAAGAAGAGAGAGGGCGTTCAAATGAGAATGGTGGGAGAAGACAGAAAAGGATGCAACAATTAATGAAGAGAGAGAAGGAGAAGGCAAAAATTTGGCTAAAAAAAAGCGGAACCTAGGCTCCATGTGGCGACATGTGTCGCATCCTCATTGGGCGAGCGCACAGCGACGTGGAGCGCTCGGCCCACCCAATATTTTCTCGAACCTCGAGTTCAACATTATCGGCGGATACAGCATGACAGAAGCCCTAGGGCCCGCCCTCATCGGCCCCCTAAGGTCACCACAACACCACCATGAAGAGGACAACGACCACGATGATCATAACCTGAAATATAGAGAACTTGTAAATGTCAAGGACCCGACCACGATGCTGAGCATTCCAAGCGACGGAAAAACAATTGGAGAAATCATGCTCTAAGGAACAACCTCATGATGGGCTGCTTTAACAACCTGGAGGCGACCCGGGAGCCCTCTTCTGGGGGGTGGTACAGGACCGAGGATCTTGGTGTATGGCATGCGGATGGTGGCATAGGGATGATTGACCGAGTTAGGGACATCAAGTCTCGAGGAACAGGCGGATCAGCACATTGCGCATAGAAGCCATCTTGTTAAGCCACCTGAAAGTTGAAGCCGCCATTGTTGCTCAAAACGACGCTGTTGCAGGGCAAGTCCCATACGCATTCACAAAGTTGAAGGAAGGGGACTATTCCAACGAGAAGAAGATAGTAAAATTTTGTGCGGAGCAGCTGGAGGAGGCGGCGATGGTTCTAAAAACGGTGTTTTTCAGGGACATGCTGAAGAATTCCACAAGGAAGGTGCAGAAGTATGCTGAGAGAGAGATCGAATACCGGTCCATAGAACGAGCATAGCCTCATAAGAACCAAAACATTAGAAGAGTTACTTGCGAGAGTAACTAGAATTGAACTACTAGTGTATTTCTGTGTTATTTGTCCTGTAATTGCATAATTCGTGTTAAGATATGTCTCGAGTTTAAGATCGATGTGAAAGTTTTGAATATTTCGAATTGGATATGTTGCGGAGGTTCAAAATTGAGCAAAGAAGATCCAAAGATCAACTTCCCAAAATTTGAATTTGCATTGAAGAGTTTGGCCGCTGAAATAGGAAAGTTCAACTTTGACTTGGACTTGGATTTTGTTTAAAATATACAGAGATATGTTTTAGATAAAATCGTTTAAGATAGGAAACATAATCCTATAAGAAGTTAGCTAAGGAATAAGGTTTTACTTATATATATATATATATATATATATATATATATATATATATATATAAACTTGTGACCATGGATGGAAGAGGGTTGATTGTGAATAATTGGTCTTGAAGCGCCGTCTTGTTGTCGAGTGCTTGGGAGGGATTTTTTTCTGTCATTCTTGTCTGTGAATTACATCCAAGAAAGATTAGTATTTGTAGCCGATTTAAATCTTGTGGTAAGATTTGCGTGTAATTCATTTGTGAGATTGAGAGATTATTTTATGAGGAATTTCGAGGCTAAACACTATGTGCGTTATTGGGTGTAATTGGGGCTTAGGAAACACCGAGAGAGTGTTTGAGTGACTCAAGTGTATAATCTCCTTATATTGCTTGATCTATAGTGAAATTCGTTGCTGCTCTCCCCGTAGACGTAGGTCTTTATGACTGAACCACGTAAATCTAGTATCCGATTTATTTTCTTCTTCTGTCTATATTATTGTTCGATCGCTCGCCTTTTCACAACAATTGGTATCAGGGCTTGGGGTTGGACTTCTTGATTGTGATTTAGGGTTTTTTTTGCTGTCTGATTATTATTTGGAAATTATGTTATTGCAATTATATCTGAGAGGAAATCTAAGATTGAGGAGTTTGATGGGAAGGTTTTAGTTTTTGGAAGTTGCAGATTGAAGATTATCTTTACCAGATGAAACTGTACTTACCCTTATCTGAGGAGAAACCAGATTCGATGAAGCAAGCTAATTGGGATTTGCTGGATAGACGAGCTATGGGTGTTTTTCAGCTAACGTTGGCTTGTAACGTCGTGTTTAACATCTTGAAGAAGAAGACCATTGCTGATTTGATGCAAGCCTTTTGGGATATATACGAGAAGCCCTCTGCAATCAACAAGATCTATTTGATGTGACGTCTGTTTAATTTGAAGATGAGCGAAGGTGCATCAGTTGTAGATCATATCAATGAACTCAATGTGATTGTTAGTTAATTGAGTTCAGTTGGGATTAACTTTGAAGATGAGGTACGTGCTTTGATTCTATTATCCCCATTGCTTGATAGTTGGAATACTATTGTTAGTAATTCCTTTGGGTCAACAAGTCTGACGTTTGATGGAGTTCGAGATTTGATTCTGAGCGAGGACATTCGTAGAAGAGAATCTAGTGAACCTGTATCTACTGCTTTAGTAGGTGAAAATAGAGAAAGATCTAAAACACGTGTGGGTAATAGTAGTACTAATATAAATAGGCATAATCAGTCTAGGACTGGTAATGTTGTCTGTTGGAGCTGTGGCAAGAGGGGGCATCTTAGAAATGATTGCCTTAAGCTGAAGAATGAAAAGGGTAAGGAAATTGTAGTTGGTTTTGCATATAATGTTGCAGCTGTAGCTAAGAATGATTCTAATGGTGCTGATTACATCTTGTCTATCACTGATTATTCATCGTTTGATGGATGGATTATGGATTCTAGTTGTTCTTTTCACGTTACACCAAATAGAAATTGGTTTATCACTTATCAGTGCACGGATAGTGGTAAAGTCCAATTAGGGAACAATGCTGAGTGCAATTGTGGGTGTTGGTGATGTTAAAATCAGAATGCATGATGGCATTATGAGGACATTGATTTGAGTAAGACATGTTCCAAAATTGAAAAATAACTTAATTTCCTTGGGTGCCTTAGATTCAACTGGTTGCAGGTATTCTTCAAAAGGTGAAGTTCTGAAGGTTGTTCGAGGTGTTTTGGTGATAATGAAAAGAATCAAGCATTGAACCCTATATAAACTTCAAGATGAGACAGTAACAAATTTCGTTGCGGAGACGTCGGATGCATCTATTCGAGAGTCTTTTGACTGCTCGAGGAAGACCTGGGTATTTGTGTCAATGCACAAGTTTGATGCTGGTGTTAGGATCACGTGGTTGAGAGCTTTGATCGAGACAGAGACTGGTAAGTCGATCAAGCATGTGCGGACTGACAATAGTATAGAGTTCTGCTCAGAGCTGGCAAATAAATTCTGCATGAAAGATGGCATAATGAAACACCGCACTAGTACTAGTAAATCACAACAATTTGCAAAATTGATGAGCAGAACATTATTAGAGACGACTCGAAAAATGATCTCTAGTGCTAGTATTGCATGGAAAATCCTGACTGATGTGCTTAGTACGATAAGCTAGCTCGTGAATAGATCCCCATCAGCTGCTATTGAATGGCGGACTCCCAAAGAAGTGTGGTCAAGTAATGTTGCTAGTTATTCTATTATTAGAATGTTTGGTTACCCATGTTATTTTCAAGTGAGTGATAGTAAGCTTGATTAAAGGGCAATGTGCATATTCCATGGCTATACACAAGGTGAGCGGGGTGATCAGTTGTGGTGCCCAGATATAAATTCACCTGTTAACAACAGAGAAGTTACCCTTGACAAGTCTCAAATACTTCTGGCTATGAGTATTTGTGGCAGTATTAATATGGATTCGGACGGTGTTCAGCTTGAGATAGAGTTGCGACCAGAAACTCCTGAAGTAGCGTATATGGGTACTAGCAAAGTAATCGACACGGATGGTGCTTGTAGCAAGGTGGAGCCTATAGAGCCAATGGTTGCTATAACTGCTGATATTGAAAAGGTACATATTCGATCTCCTGATAGATATGAATGTAACAATGGTTTTGCTTTATCTGCAATTGAGGAGGTTGCGTCGGAAAATCCTTGCGGAACGGTTAAAGGTGCATGTGGAGTTGGTATTCTAATGAGATCCTCGATTATGACGAAGTTCAAGTGAAGCTTAGACTTGGATAATATTTGTGGCGGTTGAGCCCATTAGAGGCTATGGGAAAGTAGCAGCAGAATTTGAATTTTTGCGAAGCAATTGCAACTTGGCCCAAACGTCAAGCCAAGGTAGAGATTGTTAAGATATGTCTCGAGTTTAAGCCCAATGTGAAATTTTTGAATATTTTGAATTGGATATATTGCGGACGTTCGAAATTGAGCAAAGAAGATCCGAAGATCAACTTCAAAAAATCTGAATCTGTGTTGAAGAGTCTTGCCGCTGAAATAGGAAATTTCAACTTTGACTTGGACTTGGATTTTGTTTAAAATATACAGAGATATGTTTTGGATAAAATCGTTTAATATAGGAAACATAATCCTATGAGAAGTTGGCAAATGAATAAGGGTTTCACTTATATATATATATATATATATATATATATATATATATATATACTTGTGGCCATGGATGGAAGATGGTTGATCGTGAAGAATTGGTCTTGAAGCACTGTCTCGTTATCGAGTGCTTGGGAGGGATTTCTCTATCATTCTTATCCGTGAATTACATCCAAGAAAGATTAGTGTTTGTAGCCGATTTAAATATTGTGGTAAGATTTGCGTGTAATTCATTCGTGAGATTGAGATATTATTTTGTGAGGAATTTCGGGGCTAAACATTGTGTGTGTTATTGGCTATAATTGGGGCTTGGGAAACACCGAGAGAGTGTTTGAGTAACTCGAGTGTGTAATCTCCTTGTATCGCTTGATCTATAGTGAAATTTGCTACTGCTCTCCCCGTGGACGTAGGTCTTTATGACTGAATCACGTAAATTTGGTGTCCGATTTATTTTCTTCTTCTGTCTATATTATTATTCGATTGCTCGCATTTTCGCAACAATTTGGATTGTGGTCAATTTCTCTAACTTTGATGTAATCATAGCTCCCCCTCCTCATTGGCGGCACTTCTCCCGAGAGCGACGGAGATGTGGTTGTGGCAGCTTCAGCTTCAGCTTCTGGCTTCTGCAACCTCCTCTCTCTCTCTGCGCCACTCCTTCCCATTGATGGCATCCAACACCGTTTCGCTTCATCCGTACCCTGACTCCGCCTCCCTCCCTCTCCTGCTCGCTCTCGCCATGCTCTCACTCTTTCTGCTCTAGCTTGGCCTCGCAGCAGCTCCATGAGCCACCCTCTGTCGCAGCGCCTAAAGAATCCTGGAAACACGTAATCATTCTTGCCTCGGACTTTTCTTTTAATCATCCGCACGCTCGTCGATTTGGAAAACTCTTTCGTTTGGATATTTCCGTTGTTGTGAAGTGAAGCGTAACAGAGATAGTTCGTCATCGGTGGTACGGTGGTAGCTTAGTTAATGCTTTGAGAAATCATCTTGTTCTTGTCGATGCGATAAGATTCGCTGTGTACTAATCGGCAGCTTAGTTAATGCTTTGATGCAAATCGTCCGATCGGTCCACAGGTGCGCAAAACTTCCTTGTCCATGTCATTAGGGAAATGAAGGATGTCTTATCAAGTGTATCAACATTTTAGTTTCCACTTCGATCGATATCAATTATGTCCAACATTCATTTTATCGATTTCGCCAGTGATCCTTAGTGGAAATGAAGCATTTGACTTTTCTTTTTTGCATGAAAGCATGCACCGGAGGCACAGAAATCATCGGAACGAAGGGGACTTACTGCGTGATCTGAATCGGACCTCGACCGTAGTATTTCCTGCCGGGAGCGCACAGCCATCCAGATTTGGGATCGCAATAGTCTTTCGATCTGTCCCGCTCTTCCACGAAGCAGTATCCCCACGCGTAGGGTCCATCCGTTGCGCCCTTCGATCCTACTGCAAGAGCCGACAGTATCGATATCATGTAATGTTTTACGTACACGAGGCGGCCTTATTGCAGACTCGTTAGCTTCGTACCTGTGGTTTCGTGGGAGGTCTGAGCCAAGAAAGCCGCGACTTCCTGGTACCTGGTGTCCCGGGTGCTGGTGGTGCCGAACCCTGGGAAGCACCTCGCGGTGGCAACGAACGCATCGTAAGTGTAGAAGCCCTTGGCGGGGCAGGCCTGGTCGTTCCGGTGCTTGAGAAGCTGGTCGAACTGGGCTCTGCTGATGACGGAGCTCACGTCGCCGCCTCGTTGCACACTAGCACCGAGGATGGCGAGGTAGGAAACTAAGAGGGCGACTGCTCAGAGCGACCTCATCTTTGCCAGAGCAATTCCTTTAGGAGGGGGAGAGAGAGGGAGAGGGGCTCGATTATGCGTGGTTTGGACACGAAGTGAGGGGTGGGTTTATATAGAAGTGAACGAATGGGAGTCGGAGTGCTGAGTGAGAGTCTATTCGGTAAACGGTTAATTCTTGGCTATTTCTATTTTTTGGTTATCCAGAACAAAAGATGAACATAAATCCGATTAATAACCCAGTTAATTTTTCTACTCGTGGGAACAAATTTGTTCTCGGAATAGATCTAAAATAAAATTAAGAAGTTAAAAAATGTAACTTTTTTATTCTCAAGAATAATGTTATAATCAAGCCATTTTCTTTTTTTCTCTTTTTTTTTCTTCTTCTTCCTCCTCTAGCCGGTTGTCGGGTTCGATGATGGCCAATGACCAGCTAGAGACCAGGGCAAGAGGAGTAAGAAGAAGAGAAGGAAAAAAAAAAAATTCATAAAATTATTAAAAAATTAAAGAAATTCTATATTACAAAAAAAAAATGAGAGTTATACCAAACGTATTCTTTTTCTTTTTAAAAAAAATAAAATTTTTATGCAGTTATCAAACACATTCGAATACGCAGAAACTCAACTATGAAACAGAACAAAAAAAATTACTCTTCAATAGAAATTATTTTCGAAAACAAAATAGTTATCAAATAGCCGTCGAGGATTGTAAGTGGGCCATTTTCATCGATGCGAAGAGGAGATAAGGCTAAGGATAAGGTTTCGAGATTCTTTCCGTAACGCGGGGAAAAGAGATGACACCATGGTGTCCTGGCGTCCAGAGATGGTGTCCAGAGATGCCTTTGAAATTTCTTCGATGCGCCAGTGAAAGGGACCAGGGATCCAATGCCGATGGTGAATTTCTTGTGCGCGATAAGCGTTGGGGTTTAGTTTCTGCAATCATTGCGATCGTGATTGAAGTCGGGACTATTCAAAACCTCATCGCGTGGAGGGCTAACGTTGAATGATTTTGAAAAGGAAGCGTCCGAGACAGGATGTTCTCTCCCTCGCATGAAGAGCATATTCTCTCTCTGTCCGCTTCATTGCATGCATGCACAAGAAATAATAGAGCGATGCTGTACGTAGGTACGCACGTATGCGTGCATAGTATCTACACTAATACCATTCTACGTGTACCTCCAAATGCCAAATATGATAACTTTTATATTATCTGATCAACTAAACATGTCATATATATTTTTTTCGTATGGAACATAAAGGCTGCCCCTTTTTTTTTCAAAACTAGATACTCGAAATGATTCGACTGTGATTTATTAGGGTCTCGAAAAAACCGTGACTGATGAGATGCCAATCTAAAATTATTGATGACATTCATTACCGATTTAGAGATTTGACCATAGGTATCTTATTTCCATTTTAATACTCCCATGGATTCATAATTTGATTGCTCAAACATCCAATTCTGTCATGTATTGATGGCATGTGAGCTTAGAACAAGTAATCTAGCAAGGGTAAAGGAGTTTTTTTTTTTTTTTTTTTTGGGTGAAGATATTTTGCTTTTGGTAGCGACAGTGCACATACAGCAAAAGCTTAGGAAAGCTCTCTCTTGAACTGACTGACCAGTAGGGTTGGGCCTGTAATAGTAGTTGGGCCTTATGAAATAAGCCTGAGTTCATATTCCTTTTAGGCCCAGGAGGTGATAGTGCGGGGGTATTCTCTTATTTGTCATAGTTGGATATGGAAAATATGGTGGCTTAGATGTTTACTACAGCTATTTCCAAAGCATTGTTTTCACATAAAGATTAGCTTCTTCTTTTTTCCTTTTTTTTTTCCCTTTTTTTTCCCTATTTCATCATCCAATGGCACGACCATAATTAGTCGGCTATCTGGAGGAAAACTAGGACGAAAACCCGCCTCCATGGCGTCCCTTTCAAAATCTGAGTTTCCCATGACAAGGAATCGAATATAGAATCATCGATATTTTCAGCTAAAGGCATGAAAAAGCTCTTATGAGCGGATCAATCCTGCTATGGATCATAAAGGTTAGTATTTTCTCCAACTCTACCCCATCTTCTTCTCATCTTAAATAGATTTCTTTTACAAATGCTAATAAACATAGTCGACAGTATTGAAGGGGAGACTTTCACGGTTCATCCTTTAATCTAGTAAAAAGCGAGTCAAGTTGCATTTTGTGCATGATAGTTATTTCATTGTTGTTATGAAAACAAACGTTTATCTTCATCGTGTCATGGGCATCAAATTCAAGCTTTGGATTAGTCCTGCTGCATGCATTCTTACATCATGAGGATGACTTCTTTATTTCCTTTTCTTTTTTGCTTTGTCCACTGAATTCTTGAATGAGAAAATGTGTAACCCTATTGCTGCCAATACGGTATCAACATTAAAAAAAAAAAGAAAAAGAAAAGAAGAAAAAATGCCATTACTTTTGACGATTACATTTTTTAATGTCAAATCAGGATGGTCGTTGAGAAAAGTTATGTCCACATGATCGATGGAAAAATATGATTGATGAGGTGACATCATAGCAACATGACATGCGATATCACTGTTATACGTATACATTATGTGTATATAATATATTATGACAGAGATCTCTAACTAATTGGGAGCTGACTTTGATGAGTTCAAAGAATCTTGATCCGAAAATCATGGATGGCTAATTCTTGGAAGAATGGCAGATCCTACATGTGAGCTCAACCGCTAAATTGAAGCTGGCAAAATGAAACCCCTTAGTTTAGAGACATTTTGCTTGACTTCTCCCTCTTGACCGGTACCTTCCAAAACGGTGTGATTGACCTTTGCAGGTGATGAACTCCAAGTTCATACAATATTAGGAAATATCATATTCATACTAGGACTTTCATATAGGACATTGGCGGTAAAAAGATTATTACCTAAGTAGAGTCCCGGCATGGCACGGATAAAATTATTGATTTTGCTAATTTCTATTAGTAAATAAAGGACTCCATTTCATGATTGCTTGTCTAAAAACAACACCGACGGTGTACCTTATATAACTGCCTTATATAATGAGAATTTTGTCAAGCCTTCGAGTTTTGGAGGCCAGGACCAGGCCATCTACGAATATGACATAGATTAATTTAGGGGAAAACTGCACAATCAGTCTTAAACTTATTGTGTAGAAATCACCCGAGTCTTAAAATTTTCAATCAAACCAAGGTAATCCTAAATCTTTGGGAGAAAGTGCAATTAGGTCCTATCGGGCAGCTCTTGCCTGATTTATCTAACGTGATAGTCCAATCAACATTGGTTGTTTTATGTATAACGACGACAGCATGACGTGAACGTATTTTCAACACATAATGCTGTTTTTTATTAGATTACCATCGCTGCTTCTTCGTAGTGTACAATACTTAGAAATTATCCCCAATATCCCCTAATCAACCCCTCATTCTCAAACCCTGATGCCCCTCATAATGCCAATTCCAGTCTTGGAGATAAAATTTGGTGCAAAGATGAAGATGATCTCAAGATTTTGCAATAGAAACAATGAAGAGTGGCCGTGTTAGGTTTACGTTGACGACGACCATCTTCAATTTCTAACAGCACTGCATAACTTTGACTATGATTATTCCATGAACGTGTTGACTTTCATAATCTATTTGTGTCGTTTTAAGTCGGTTTCTTTGCATGTGATGCATAGGTGGCCCCTCAATGAAAAAATAAATAAATTCTATATTACCTTTTCGTGCACGGTCAAGATAATACGGCAAATAGCATTGGTCTATGTTAAAATGGAAATTTTTCCGTCGCCTTGGGGGGATTGGGGGGATAGATTTAGTACAAGTTGATATTCATTAGGGGATGAGAGATTCCATTCCATGACTTATTGTATAAAATGTGTATTGCACTTGATTATGAACCTTACATAGTTTTTTTATATAATGAGATATTTGGCAGACTTTTGAGTTTTGGAGGCATAAACTAGCTAGTCTTTGAATATTTATATAGGTCTATTTAGGGCTAAAGCCACTTAAGATCTAATTATCTTAGCCTCTCAATGTATGTTTCCCGTACTCCAGGTGAAAACGATTATGAAGAATATTAGAAAACTGATTAATTTTTAATAAATTTCGAATGCTCTGCACGTTCCAATGAATATCAAGTAAATGAATCACTGAGGTCCATACTACTAGCAATTGCCCTGATTAGAAATTTATAATATGGTGATTCAATTCAAATGGAAGATCAAACCAAAATGATAAACTTAGTTTACCATCATAGCCGTCTTGAGTAATCCTAACTGTTAGTTTGTTTTTACCATTTTGAAAAGGGAAAAATAACATTTGTGTTTTTCATCAAATTTTACAATACTATTCTAATTTTAAAAAATTTAACGTATCAATATTGAGAGAATTATCAAACCAATCCTTTTTATTTTATGGATGTTAATTGAATTTTAAAATTTTCAATTTTATTAATGTAGTTCTAAATCTTTGCGCCAAATTCCAATGAAATTCTTAACTATTGTACGAATAAATTTTTCAATTTTGCCAATTTAGTTATAAACTATGCACACAAATTCCAATGGAACCCTTTCAAACAATTGTCATTGGAAATTACTGACGTGGCGTTCAGTTGTCATCGGCCGGCCAACATGGCACACTAAAGTGGACAATTTTACTTGAAACAACGTCTTGTGTGGATTGTTGTATGTTAGCAATTTTCTTTGATAATTAATTGGAATGGTTACATTGGAATTTTGGACAAAGAATTAAAACCACATTAGTCAAATTGAAAAATTTAGAATTAAATTGATATCCATACAATTAGTTTAAGATTGAATTGGTAATTGTCCCATAAATATCTATATATATTTCGAGCTATAAAATAAATCAGAATCTATCCATCGAAATTTTAAAATAAGGCCACTTTTACTTTTATTAAATAAGTAACTCATTAATAAAATCGTTTACTTATTTACTTTTTAGTTTAAAAGAATACTACGGGTTGCATTATTTTTCATTTCTCGTGCAACATCATAAAGAATTAATAATGAGATTACAAACTTTAATTGGATGGAGAGATAAAATATTTGATTTTTTTATTTACAATTTAGGAAAAAGATACGAGAATGATTATTAGGAGGGTTATGCATAGAAAGTGGATAAGCATTTCCAATTTTTTTAGGAGAGGGAGCAAGTAAAATCATTACCAATTATTTTTTATTACTAGATAGTTATACAAATGTCTAAGAATTTGTACTAGTGAATTTAAATACTGGAAAAAAAAAATCAGAACCAAAAGCTAAAATACAATGAATGGCAAGAGACATACATTCCATGTTTACCGCATACAAATAATATCATTACTTTCTTAAACTTTCAAATGTCAATTTCTCGCATACAAGCGAGCATGTGCATACTTGCTATAATGTAAAGTTTGTAACCCTATTTTTTAAAAATATTCTCTACTTTTGTAAAAAGAAAAGATGATTGATATATTAAATGGCAGCCAATTATTTCGAATTCAGTTTTTTTAAAAAATTAAGACGTTCAATAATTATCTGCTAATCATTTTCATTATAGTGAATTGTTATTTTATCCATTTATAATTATGCACTACTACAATCATAGTGCCTTCACACACACAGTCTCACCCACTCACGACTCCTTACTGTTGCTTGTCGTCACCGCCGCCCCACGGTGAGTTTTTGTAGACCCTTTTTTTCTCTCTCTCCTTTTTCTATTCTCTCATAGCGAGGTCATGGTGATGATGAGGTCGGAGTGACTGAATTTTTATAAATAATTTTAATCAAACTCTAATTAAAAACATATGAACAATGTTTAAGATAATGAAACCAAAAATATTCTATTGCCGTGCCTAACCCGAAATTTTAAACTTACGGCGATGATTAATTTATTAAGGAAAACCATTTATTCATAGTCTTTGGTGCCCAACCCAAAATTCAAACCTAAGGCGGCAAAACCATAGCCTCGACAAATGGAAAGAGTTTTTTGTCGCCTTTAGCCAATCAATACCGACAAAAAAGGAAAGAGTTTTTCTTTCGTTTTTTTCTATTCTCTCATGGCAAGGTCATGGTGGTGATGAGGTCAGAGTGACCAAATTTTTATAAATAATTATAGTCAAACTCTAATTAAAAACATCTGAACAATGTCTAAGAGAATGAACTAAAAATATTCCGTCGCTATGCCTACCCCGAAATTTTAAACATACTGCGACAATTAATTCACTAAAAAAACCATTTATTCCTAGTCTTTGGTGCCTACCCGAAATTCAAACCTAAGGCGGCAAAACTATAGACTCAACAAATGGAAAGAGTTTTTGTTGCCCTTGGCCAGCCAATATCGTCAGAAAAAAGAAAGAATTTTTCTTTCTTTTTTTTTTTTTCTATTCTCTCATGGCAAGGTCATGGTGGTGACGAGGTTAGAGTGACCGAATTTTTATAAATAATTATATTCAAACACTAATTAAAAGCATATGAACAATGTCCAAGAGAATGAAACTAAAAATATTCCATCGCCATGCCTACCCCGAAATTTTAAACATACAGTGATATTAATTTACTAAACAAAACAATTTATTCATTTTCTTTGGTGCCTAACCCGAAATTCAAACATAAGGCAGCAAAACCATAGAGTTGACAAATGGAAAGAGTCATTTTTTACCCTTTTAAGTAAGACGATCTTAAAGTCCTTTTCTCTTACTTTCTCCTCTCTCTCTTCATCGTCTTCTTCAACCTTCAATTTGGGGAGGGTTTAGACTAGTCTCACCCTCCCTCCTCTCTTGTTGATTTTGGTTAAGTTTTTTGTTCTTTTCTTATTTTTTCTCTTATCCTAATCTAAATCTGAGACCTTTCTTCTCTCGATCTAGTTTTAAATCTGAGAGTTTGAACTCTCCTAATTTGGTTCTAAATTTAGGAGCTATCATCTCATCGTTTAGATTTGGGAGTTTAATAAATATATTTGTGGAGATTTGACCCCTTGTGCTATGTCCCTATGTAAGTCATCTGCTTCAGATTTAGGAGTCTTATAATATATTTTTGGGAATTTGATACCCATGTGATTTGCCCATGTGCAAATCCTCTA
Source organism: Eucalyptus victrix (assembly GCA_016097545.1). Classification (NCBI taxonomy): domain Eukaryota; kingdom Viridiplantae; phylum Streptophyta; class Magnoliopsida; order Myrtales; family Myrtaceae; genus Eucalyptus; species Eucalyptus victrix. The sequence continues at coordinate 39,848,251 of CM027843.1, read as the reverse complement.
TTTTTAGTCTCAATGGTGCTTTGGTGTCTCGTTAAACAATGAAGAGTTGCTCTTCTATTATATTTGTGTTTGTTCAACCTATTTTCATTGTCTCCGTAAAACGATGGTGTAAAGGAAACCAAACCTAGGCGTGCACGGCAATGCCATAGTTATTAGAGAAGGAATTTCTAGTATGTATTTATAGCTAACGAAGATACGAGATTCGATGATTGGTGGTTGATCATTTTACGTGATAGACCTATTTTTATGGAATGAGTGTGTGCTTATCCCTTCTGGTGCTCTGTTGATTTTTCTTGTTTTCTGAATTTTGCTTTGTTTTGTAGTACTTTGGGCTTGGATCTATTTCGATATGCTTTTCTTTAAAAGTTTATGTACTTCTTATATATCTTTTTTGAGTAATAAATATAATTTTCTTGCAGACCTGATAAATAAAAAAAAGCAAGACCATAATAATTTATCGCCTTTGGACAAAGGCGGCAAAAACATAACTTATCGCTTTAGATACCAAAGAGGACAAAATTAAACCGCCTTAGACAAAAATTAACGGAATAAAACTCAAGGCGACAAACCAGACCCAATTCATTTATTTATTTATAGTGTGTACTAATAAATAAATAAATAAAAAAGCACGATCGGTGTTAGTGATGGAATCGTCGTCATTCCTCTATTGCAACATCACGATAATTTGACTTGGTTTTCTTAGTAAACCTCGACGCAACTTCCTCTATGCATCGCATGGGCTTCCAAGTCTTTCTTTATTTCACTGGTCTTCCTTCTATATCCTACTAAATCGGCCAATCATCGACATCAATGTCGTAACAATACTTAACTCTCTTATTCTTTTTGTACCTTGTCCGGTCTATATAATTTATACTTGCGTCGCGGTCGATACTGGCCACATTCAGCTGGCCATTAAGCTTTTGTGGGGCTGTTTTTACTATTGGCTATTGCTTAAGATCTCTATGGAACTCAATGTACTATGTAAGTCATTTCGAAAGCGTCCAAGCGAAATAACCGGATTTTCATTTGTGAATTGGATCGACTGAGCAACTTGTAATATAAATCAGAGATTTGTAATATAGTGCCTGCAAAAGCATAGCAGAGATTTGCCCATCTTCTTCTATTATAAATCAGCCATGATGTTTTCGCAATGGGCGATGTCATTGTACGTGATTAATAATATCTTGAGAAAGCAAGGCAAAATGTATAATGTGTATTATTATAGTAGGGCAATTATTTGCGTGATGAGTGAGATTAATTAAATAAAGGGCAAGGGAATTTCGGAGTTCCTTCCCCTGCTGATGTGCATGAAACACTTCGTTTGTTGGCATGCAAATGAATTTTTTATGGTGATTTCGACTTATGGTGGTGACTAGGATATCGCGTTGCCACCTTGCCATCTAGCGGACCTTTGCAGAAGAGGTTAATACTAACAGGTAGTATGTAACAATTTATGGTGATTTCCACTAATGGTAACTCGGATATCGAGTTGCCACGTTGGCATTTTTTTTTTTTTTTGAAGCATCTAGTGCTCCATTTGTAGAAGAGGTTACATCAATATTAAGTGCCATTTGACTCTATAGATTGTTCGATATTTGGTGTGCTTAGATAATGGAGGTAGTATTTACTCGTACCGACGAAATTATCAATGGTAATAACTATTAAATGAAGGGAGACTAGATGAACATAAAACCATTATTAAACCCTTACAACAAAGGGTATGATCAACCTCTGGACGCGCACGTGACCGAAAATAAAACATGGGACTTGACCTATTTTGCTCATTACGCAAGCCTGGCTTTTACTTTTAGAAAGCCACTAAGAGAAACCTTTTGTGAGTGATTTCTTTTGATTGTTTCTTGTGGAACTTTATTTGAGTGTAATCCATGTCGGGACACACTATAGAGTGAATGTGATTGAGCTATCATAATCTGTTTTGGTCGATTATAGTGGAACCATTTCATTGGTCTTTCCCCATGGAATAGGCATATTGCCAAACCATGTAAATCTTCATGTCAAGTTTAGGCACACTACCAAAGGGAAAAGTACCGAAAACATCCGAAACTTATTGTGTTAGCACTAATTTGATCATAAACTTTTCAATTGGACCAATTTAGTTATAAACATTTTCATATTTATACCAATTTAGTCTATCTAGCCAATTTAGACTAGATATTATTGACATGAACACCAGCTATCCTACACAGTATGGTCTGGCGCTAATGTGCACATTTTATATAGTATTTAAGTATTTTTTCAAGTTTTTTCATTTTTTTTCTTTCCTTTCTCTTTTTTCTTTCTTCCTCTTTTCCCTCAACCATTCGCCAGCTTCCGTGATGGCTAGCAGAGGTTGCCAGCCATCGGCAAGGGTTGGATGAGACCACTAGCAAGAGCTAGTCCTCACAAGATCTGACGAGGGGTAGCCTCACCCAGATGGTGAGGGGCCTCATCGGCCCCTGGCTAGGGTTGAATGGGGTCCCCTCATTGAATCTGGCGAGGGGTGCCTTCACTCAAGGCCAACGAGGGTGTCCTAGCCCTCGCCTTGATCGAGGACCAACGACCTCCACCAACTATCACGGAGGGTGGTGAATTGTGTAGGGAAATAAGGAGAAAAGAAAAAGAGAGAGAGAGAGAGAGAGAGAGAGAGAGAGAGAGAGAGAGAGAGAGAGAGAGAGAGAGAAAGGGAAAGAGAAAAGAAAAAGAAGGAAAAGAGAAGAAAAAATAGAAAAGGAAAAAATTTAAAAATTAGAAAAGTATTAAAAAAATTAAATAAAAAGTTTAATCGTGCCATGAAGATGACCGCTGTTCACGTCAACAATTTTTGACTTACATTGTTTGAATGAACTCAATTGGAACTAATGTGAAAATTTTAGGATTAGATTGATTCAATTAAAAGGTTTATGACTAAATCGATATTAATACAATATATTGAGGTCTTTGTTGGTACTCTTCCCCACTACCAAACCACATAAATCCACTGTGTCATTTTTTTTTTATTTTTTTTACATTTATTTCTCGTGCGAATCATTTTGGTTTAGTCTATGCTTCCAATTTCATGTAACCCGAGCCTAGAAATATCGCTGATTAATTATTCAGGAAGCTTTATCTGTATGCACTTATGACTGGCTTCTACCATATTCCAATTGGAAAATTTTCTTGACAAGAATAATCTTAACTTGTGGCAGATTAAACACATGCGTTGTTGGAGACTTAGTGTATGGACTCAGCATCGGAGGGAGATGATAAATTTCTCAAGATTATGAAAGTAGAAGAAAAATCTGATATTTAGAAAAGGTTAGGATTATTATGATGTTGAATTTAGTGGACGATGTTTTGGTTGAAGTGACAGATCAAATGACTACAAGCTTGTTTGATAAAGTGCCAGTGTCTAATTCTATTCTTTTATTCCTCAAAACAAAAACAAAAAAAAAAAAAAAAAAAAGAGAACTTCGTTTAGTAACTTTTGTGTTTCTGGGAACAAGTTTATTCTTGGGAATAGATTTGTAACTGAATCAAGAAATAGAAAAAAAAAATATATATAGTTCTTTGTTTCTAGGAACAACTCCAAAATCAAGGCAAATCATTTTCTTTTTTCTCTCTCTTTGTTTCTTTTTTCCTTTTCTTTCATTTTCTCTTCTTCTTTCTCATTGCCGATCATCGGCCACGGTGATGGCTAGCAACTGGCTTGGCGAGGTCTGGTGACCTCGCTAGAGCCTCATCGTGTCCAACAATCGGCTAGGCGAGGTGCGGTGAGCTCATTGGCGACTGGGCGAGGCTCGTCTCCCCAAATCTAGGTGGCCACCAGTGAGGCTTAGCCTCGCGGCAAGCTCAGCCTTGCCCAATTGCCACAGGCTTGGCCTCACCAGGTCAAGGTGAGGTTAAGCCTCACTGGTGGCCAAGTAAGCTCATTTAGCCATCGGCGGGGCGGAGCCTCGCTTTGGCCTGGCGAGGCTCCGACGAGCTAGCCAAGCCTCGCCCTAGCCTAGTGAGGCTCTGGCGAGATCATTGGACCTTGCATATGGCTAGCGACTAGTTGGAGAAGAAGAAGCAGGAAGGAAAAAGAAAAAACAAAAAAGAGAGAAAAATTATAATAAAATTATTTAAAATTAAAAAATACATATAATTGACAAAAAAATGTAAGGGCGGTACCAAATGTATTTCTATTTAATGAGTAGAAATTTTGGAGAGTTACCACACGCCTTCAAATACTTAGAAACTTGTCTAGGGAATAGAATTTAAAAAAAAAAAAAGCATTTCTAAATAGAAATTATCCTCCAGAATTGAATGGTTACCAAACACACCCTACAAGTGCAATCTATGCGAAACTTGATCAACATTACCAAACTTGATGCGAGGAATTTGGATAAGAAGGTATCTTATCTATGGCGTGGTACGATCCTGCTTTGTTCGTTGCCCAGTTCTTATGAGCACTTTTGTGATTCTCTTATAAGAGTGTGTGAGACTATATCTATAGAGAAAGTGGAGTTTGCATTGTTCTCGAATGAATGGCAGAAGAAATTGTAGGGTAACAATCGGAGAAGTGGCGTTGACGGCCCGATGGTCAAAGGTGGGAACTTCAAAGAGGAGTTCTAGCGGTAGCGCAAGTCTAGATCGAAGACTGGAGCGAGGAGAAAGCCTTTTAGAGGCTACAACTATCAAAAAGAGGAGCAAATTGCAAGGAACTATCTAGAGCCAAAGAAAGCAGAGAGATCGGAGAGCGACATGGACGTCACATGAGCCGGCAGGGAGGAGTCGGACTACATTTTTTGTGTGTCTACCAGTTTGACTAAGACTAGTGGATCATGGATTTTAGATGAGCTGAAATGGAAACTAGAGATCAGTTGGACTATATTCAATGTGTCTCCCAGTTCGACAAGAGACTAGTGGATCCTTGATAGCAATTAAGAATATGTCTGATGTTGATTAGTTAAAACGGAAATAAGTAGTGAGTTCCAAGACAGGTAAATCTCAAGGGAATGAGTTGTACAATTTGGATGGAATGGGTCGGGTCTAAGATGTGTAGATCACCATTGGGCTGAGACCTCGAAGAAAGAAATCTTGGATGTATCTTTCGATCAAGGTAGCAAGTCATGCATTCATGCTGACTCTCGTGCCAAGGCAATTGAGGATGAGTCTAGTCATATGTTGTGTTCCTGCCAAACTTGGTTGGGTTAAGATGGATTAAGTCGAGATAATGTTGGGGTAGTACATGGATTAAGGGGGGAACAATCCAGACGCAAAGCCCACACATGATGAGAGATTTGTTGAGGTGAAAATGTGAAAGTGTAATGCAGAAAAAGAATTTCCACACCAAGGATGAGGAATAAATTGAAGTAGTTACTATTCCATAGTCAGCTAGTAATTCATTTAAGTAACATTAGAGATTCAACTGAATGCTTGAATTTAAACCTTCCATTTGGCGATCTTCCTAAGTGAAGTATCGAGCTCCGGTTGCAGCTCCCAACAAACCCATCATAAATTTCTCCAAAAAAGTAACGTGAGATAATTTGACACATGATGGAATATATGCGATTAGAATTGAAGGAAATATCAGATGATATCTGCATAGAAAATTTGACCTATATAGGAAATTTGATTTGAAGGACAATGAGACGATCGAGGCATGTTGCTATTGGAATGAGTCTGACGAATTCGCTGTATTGGGATCAGGACTAGGTCTAGGATGCTTTAAAAAGTTCTGCAGCAGATGCACGTATTGGGTCTCACGATGGAGGGGCAATTGGCAAAGTCCGACTTTTGTACAGATATAGAGGGGAAAAAAAAAAAGAAAAAGAAAAAACGGAGCACGCGGAAGATTGGTCAATTAAGAAATCACGCGTTTACAGAAAGATTCAAGGATCCCGGAGTTGATTCGGGCAAACCAGGAAGTTCGAGTGCATCATTTTTTAGTCCATCGACTCCGGCGACCGTTACCATGGAGCAAATTTTCCTTTTTACCAAGTCGTATTCGAGAAGGATGAACTATTAAAAGTGCGACTAATGCGTTGGAACCAATAAATGAAACTATTCAATTAAGAAACGAATTTTGAAAATGACACCTGAACACAGACTTCACATGGTCTGGCGGTGTCCCTAATCCTAGAAAAGATCGATTAGATGGTTTTAATATAGATGGCAGAGAGAAGATTACAATCATTGGTAATACTCACATTCAAGTATTTTTCTATCGTAAACACACCCAAACGCGCAATAATCAATCATAAAAGAGAAGAGTATTCACTCACTCATAATTCTCTTGGAGGATGCTCTCAAAAGGTCTCCAGGTTTCTCTAATAGAAATAGCTTTGAAAATGGAACTTCTAACAAATCCAGAATGAGGCCGGGCTCTCGCCAAGACAGGTCCCAGCATCTGGCTTGTGCTTTGAAAAGCATAGTAGATATTGGACACTTTCTAAGAGCTTGTCCAACTTTTTCGAAGCTTGGTGACTGGGTTCATCCAGGCGCCACACAAGTCATTTCCTTGCATTTTCAATTATCCGCCTCTATCTCCATACCCTTGCAAACACTTGAGTGTTCCGAAAGTCATGAGCGTGTGTCGATTTCAAATGAAACGGAATTAACTTTGAGCTGCAATCAATGAGGAAACATAATCTAACACAATGATGTATTACTACACTTGAACTCTTTGCTAAAGAGAAAAGTACCAACAAAGTACTAAATATAATCCATTGATATTAATTTAATCCTAAATATTTCAATTGAACGAATTTAATTGTAAAACTTTTAACATTGGTACCAAATCGGTCCATCCGACCAATTCAGACTAAAAATTGCTAATGTGGACACCAGCTGTTAAGCAATTTCCAACATCCATGCTAGCAATTTTTGGCTTAAATTAACTAGATAGACTTTTTTGTCAATCTAAAAAGGTTTATGACTCGATTTGTATCAATTCAATAGTTATATGACTTTTTTGGTACTTTTCCCCTTTGCCAAACTTGAATTTTTGTACAACTGATATTGAAAAAGCAAAATTGGTTAAAAAATAAGTCCTCTCACTTCCACACCTAGGCATGGCAAGGCGGCCCAGCTAGCTAATCCGAGATTTATCTTGGCCTGAATGGGTCTAAGCAGGATCTCCGCCTCTTGAGTGGTGGCACATTTGGTAGGGGTGTTTGGTAATTTCCAAATCAGGAACTGAAAATCATTTGTTCAAATCTTATGAATTACATACAAATAGCTTTGAGTGAGGGTTATCTGCATGGGTCAAATACCTAAGCTTCATCGGTTGACAAAACTCGTAAGATGTTTCATGGATCTTCATATAGTCCCATCTCCATGCTAAAGTCCTGAATTACAAACTAGGTATATACAAAGTTACGTGGCCATTTATTTTCTGTCTTTTTAAATTACTTTTCCAGTTATATTTATGCCTTCATCAGCTGAAAAAAAAAATCTAAAAATATGCGCGCCCATGCTTTCTGATATTAGGTGCACTTAAGCACTTAGCTAGGCTCGCAAGTTCGTGTCGGGACAAGCAGGTCGTGGTTATGGAAAAGCTCCTGCCCAAGTGGACCCTACCTGACCCGCATGCCGAGTTTACTCACTTCTAGGTTAAGACAGGTCATCGATTTAATTAACACGATGTATCGATGAAAAAACAGTGTGCCTACCCGACTTGAGCTCGCCGGCCGAGTCTACTTGTACCATTTGAGCTCCTAATTCTAGTTGAAATTGAATACCTCAATCTTTAAGAAAATCTTGATTGACATTTAATGTCACGTGGAATTTTCTCTTCTTCCATTTTGACGGGAATGTAAAGGAAATAAGTTTTTAATATCGAGTCAAAACAAGTACAAGTATAATTTGCTCACAGCCAAACTTTTAGTCATATCACCATTCATCATTTCAATGGGTATAGAAAGTTTGACTTGGAACATCGGCATGCTGCAGTCGCTACTATGACCATTCTCAAAGGGCTTTGTCTTCTAGAAGAAATCAAGCACAAATTTTTCCGCAGCCGCATACGACTAGAAGGAATGGAACTGAAAGTTTCTATATATCCTTTGTTCACTTATGAATTTCGACCCCGACCCCTTGACATTCGCATCATGTGGACTTTTATTTTTAAGGACAACATTTTCTTCTACCCTTAATTGATTGGAGGGTGAAATGGTTATATAAGAAGTCAACAACACGTTCTCATCTTGCTCCATCTTAAGCTACAAATGGGAAATTTGCATTGAAGAAAAAAAAAACCTCCTAAACGTATTGTGCAAATACCAAATCAATCATAAACTTTTCCATTTGGTCAACTATAACTTGAACATTTTGACAATTTACAATATAGTCTTTTCGGCAAATTCTGGCCAGCAATCGTTGAATTGGACACCAGCTATCTTACATGACAATTTCTTTGATTTTTTTTTTTATTTTTAAAAATATGTAATTTTTTTTTGAATTTTTTCTTTTCTTTTCTTTCATTCTTCCTCCACTAGTTGCCGAGCTTCAGTGATGGCAAATGACCAACCTCGAGTAGGGCTTGCCCTACCTAAATGGTGAGGTCAAGCCTCTAGAGCTCAAGGCTTGTGAGGTCGACCCTCGCCGACCCTTCTCTATGGTTGATTCCTAGCAATGGCAACTAAAAAGGAAGAAGAAAATAATAAAAAAAAAGTTAAAAATTCGGAAAATTATATATAAATTTATCCATGTTTGTGATTGCCAACTAAAATTGGCTAGAATTGCTACTTTGGCAAATCGTCAAAAAACTCAATTGGCCAAATTGAAAGATTTTAGTATTGGTATCTATATAATGGATTTGGGACTTTCTTTTTTTCTGTAATTATCCCACTATAAACTGTTATTGCATTCGTACCATGTCCTTGATTTATCATTTTCCAAACTTTCCACTACTCGATAAAGGTAAAGCCATAATAAGGGAGACCTTTGACCCGTTGCGGTCTCTTTTTAGCCTTTGCTTTGTTTGATGTAATAGTTACGCTGTGATTATTTTGAAAATGATAAAACTTTAGAAATTTTTAAACTATGACTGGTTATATTTATCAAGATCTGTTATGAGTTATTCTTATCATAAGATTAGATTAATGATATTTCGTCAAACATCCATTGGAATGATCCACAACAATGTGATGAAGTTTAATTGTGTTATTTTTTCTCGTCGTGCTCCCACATTGTTGCTGTTTCCTGGCTCCTTCCTTCCTTCCCTCTCTCTCTCTCTCTCTCTCTCTCTCTCTCTCTCTCTCTCTCTGTGACATAAACACCTTAAGATCGATATGTAAACTTCATTACAGGGATTAGCAGCTTATTTTATGCAAGATATTTTGAGAGGTATCCAGCACGCATATCCTTCAAAGGCCTTCATTAGTGCATAATCTCTCCCTCCATTATAATTCTCGCAGCCATTCCTGCTTCTTTCTTTGTCACGCCCCGAACCCCGAGGTCGCGCACATCCCACTTTGGTCGATCAAATATGCGACACCCTAGGATACGTCGCCGACCCATTCATTTTATTACGCATGCGGAAGCGAAACAAATCCCCTGACAACATTTAACTTGGGATAGAAAAGCAGGCAATCAATCACAATACCAAACACCCATTCACAAACACATAGGTTTAAATACAACTCTGGATTGTCTACAAAATAGACCAGCTCAACGAATGGGGAACTATCCTAAAGCCAACTCAGGACACGTTCACCCATACTTCAATCTCCACCTTTCCAGACTTAGGGCTTCGGGTCCTCCACGACCGCCATCTAGGGACCTGAAATTTTAATCCCACAACCGGGATGAGACGATGTCTCAGCAAGTTCAACCCCCTAAACCCCTATTAGAAAGAAAATATGCCCCGTGGCTCCGGCCACATCACACGTAAGACTTACCTCGCATTAGCCTTCATCTGCGGGTTAGCACAGTTTATATAATTCAACCACGTGCAATTCTAATAACTCAACAACGGAGATACAATCACATCATCAGCACAGCTCAATCATGGGGATCGTCTCAGCGATCAATCGACTCGGTCGATTACATGTCATTCTAGTGAATCAATTCCTACTTCCAATCTCGACCCTATAGGAAGGCTTAATAACCAGTGGCAATCACGGCCCCACTCGGCACGACCTTTAATAAGGTGGTCCATCACGGCCTCACTGGGCACGACCTCTCATAGGTGGTCCATCCCGGCCTCACTGGGCACGACCTCTCATAGGTGGTCCATCACGGCCTCACTAGGCACGACCTCTAATAGGTGGTCAATCACGGCCCCATTAGGCACAACCTCTCTTAGGTGGTTCATCGCGGCCCTATTAGGCACGACCTCTCATAGGTGGTTCATCACGGCCTCACTAGGCACGACCTCCAATCGGTGGTTAATCACGGCCTCACTAGGCACGACCTCTAATAGGTGGTTAATCACAGCCAATCTCCCATCAATTCCCACACTTAGGGTTTTCTAAAGAATCCTCATAATTCGCAATCACACTCAATTCGCCACAACCAATCATCAATTTCAAATTCTACATGCACAGCAGCGATCGGCACGAAATTCTGAGCAAATGAGGTCCCAACGAAATTTTCGAATTTTAATAAATAATTAAATTTATTCCGAAAATTAATTAAATAATAATATTCATATTTTTCGCAATCCACATTCAATTTATAATATCCGACCATCGATTTCAAAATCCGAATACACAGCAGACCGCACGAAATTCTGAGAATTTAGGGTCCCGACAAAATTTTCGGAATTTAATAAATAATTAAATTTATTCCGAAAATAATTAAATAATAATATTTTATTAATTTCGAATAATGATATATTATTAAATTATTAAATAATTTCGAAATATTTAAATAAATCAAAAGTAAATTCCTTTATGTCACATCAATGTTTATATTAATATAAACCTTCATTTAGCCTTAAATTAAACTCACTTTAACCTAATCAAACACATTAATATAATCCACACTTAAATAAATTAAACTAACCACCTAATCACAATTAACATAAACTAAGCACACCTAAAGCGTAATTAACCCTCTAAGCGAGGTTTAGTGAGTTAAACTCACCGGATTAGCGAACCGAGCGGACCAAAACGATGAGGACGACGAGGAGATCGACTTTCCTCAAAGCGGGCCAAGCATCCGAGCTCGGGAAGACGGCCAAAACGGGCCACGAAGCCGCTGCATACCCATTTTTCTGGGTTGCTGTCCATGGCGGTTTGAGGCCGAGGAAGGGCGGATCCGGGGCCGGCTTAGGTCGGAAACGGGCGGAGGAGCTGCGGCGGTGCTGCACGGCCAACGGCGGGGCCTCACGGTGGCCGAAGGTGGCTGATCCACGACCTACGAACCCACGAAGGCGAGGACGAGCCGGATCTCGGCGAGAGGCGAGGCCGAGACGCACGGCGCGCGTGCGCGAGAGCGACGAGCGGCGGAGGGCGACGCGAGGCGAGGACGGCGACGAGCGGCGGATGGCGGTCCGGCTGGGTTGCAGCCAGCTTCGACACCTCCTCAGATCTGCTGGGTTTTCACACAGAAACCGGAGACGGAGAAGAGAGGAGAGAGGGCGACGGTGGCGCGGCCGGTGGTGCGGGTGGACGGCGAGCTCCGGCGACGGGCGTGCGGCGTCAAGCTCGGGCGGCTTCCGTCGAGCTGCTGCACGCACGAGCTCCCCTCCATTTCTGTCGGTTTTCAGCATGACGAAGAAGAAGAAGATGGAGAGAAGATGCACCAACGGGAGAGGGAGGAGAGAGGAGAGAGAATGGGCCATTCCCTTTTCTTTTTCTTTTTCTTTTTCTTTAATCTCACACAATTGGCCCACCATGACCTCATCCTATGTCATACTCCACTAACTTCAAACCTCCCACAACATTTTCCAATGGTTGCAATTTACTTTTCCGGGGTCCAATTCTTGTGCATGAAATTCTTCAATTATAATCAATCCACTTCCAATTGAGTCCAAATTGAAGTCCATAAAATTAATCCAATGTCACCACACTTTAATTCACATCTTCACTTGTCCATAGAACCAACTTAAGTCCCAAAAGCGACCAAAAAAGCGGCCTACTAATTTCTCGAGCCAAATTAGCCACTTCTTGATTATTTTGCTGAGAAGCTCGGCTTGCATGAAAAATCTTCCGAAGATAAGTCAATGATCCTAAAATGATTTGTGACACACCCAGACTTCCAATTTCTGAATTCGATCTCAATTCCACGGTTAATTTCACTTTGGCACGATACTAGCGCGGCCCAACCTACCGGGTAGCCTTTAGAAATTTTCGTGCATTTGACTTGTGGTTGATCATCTCAAGCCACAATGTACATCTTTGAAACATTGGCAACTTTCGGTTGTCGGGGTAATCTCAAGGTTTCAAATACGGACACAGGGTACCCAATCGATAGAAAAGTCGGTCCAGTGCCGATCGACAAGAATTGTGCAATCTGGTGGAATCACCCACACCTGATCACATGCCTCTGTCGAGTCGACCTATCTCTGATCTTAATTCGATTTTTAATTGTGTCGCAATGACCCTTGCAGATTAGCTCGGTCGAAAGATCGCTTCCTGATCAAATTCTCGAGTCTGATGCATTAGAAACTCTTAGCGGCTTCACCCGATAGACTAGTTTTCACAAGAGTGGCCGACTCAAGGAAAAGATTTATATGCATGCCAACGAAATGCCCGTCTCAATTTATTGAAAATAGAATCGGAAAATCGGGATGTCACAACTCTTCCCCTCTTATAAAAATTTCGTCCTCGAAATTTAAACCTTTATCAATTCTTAAACAAAAAGGTGGGGGTATAGTCGTCTCATCAATTCTGCTCCTTCATTCTACTTCGCACTGCTATCCAAGATCCTCGGTGTGGACGAAACATTTCCAAATTGGCCAAACCAATTCTTGATTCCCAAAAGGCTAAGCACTTGTCCAAATTTACAAAAATGAAAGCTGCAAAAATTTTGGTTCCTTTTTTTTTTGTTTTTTCCACAAAGCGGCGAACTGCCGCGTCGGGGATTCGAACTCCCGACTTCGGACCAACGAGCTTCATCCAGATACCAACTCGGCTAGAGGCGCCGACGGTGTCCCAAACCGCTTTCTTTTTCCATTTAAAGCCAAAATTCTCCTTTGATCTCAAACTCGAAATATTCCGCCATTTAAACAGTTCCGGCTCTCCTTTCTTAATAATTCGAGATGTCCCTATCCTAGGTGACATCCAAGGATGAACATGATTCTCAATCTAAAAATTCAAAGATTTTCGACACTTTACTGCGTACATTTTCCCGGCATCTCTGAGCGGTCCTTAATCTATCACTGATAACTGCAACTGAATCATTGATTCTAAACCAACTCTGGACCTGGGATTCTCTAATCTCTGATCTCATCTCAACGACTGAAATTCTGTACACTCTGCTCTGCACGGATTAAAAAGAAACTATCTAACTGATCTGCTAAAACGAGGAACCTCTGATCAAGATCTGATATACCTCTGACACTGATCTCAACAACTGCAATCACTGACTACTGTACTGACCCTGGCCTGTGATCTTTCTTTCCCTGACTTCATCTCAGCAATTGAAATTCCGCACTCTCTGCTATGCACTGCTTAAGAAGAACCATCTGAAGGCTCTGCCAACTTGGAACATGTGATCTAGATTTGAAATACAATTCATCCCCGGCACTCCATGCAGATGATTTATATGATAAACACACACTTTGGTGTACTCACTTTGTGACAAGACAGAATCTCCAATTTCTGAAATCGAACTTAGATTGGCGGTTAATTTCACTCCGACATGCTTTTAGTGTGACCTAGGCTACTGGGTAGTTTTCAGAGCTTTTTAGGACAAATGACCCGTGGTCGATTTTCTTTAAGCCACGATGAACCCACTCGACACATTGTCGATTCTCGATTGTCGTGAAAATCTCGAAGATTCAAATATGGACACGGGATACCAAAACAACAATAAAATCAAATTAGTGCCAGTTGATGAGAGTTTTCCAATTTAGTGGAGTCACTCACGATCGGTCATTCATCTCAGTCGAACTGACCTATCTCTAATCTCAATTCGATTTTTTTTAACTGTGCCGTAATGATCTCTAAAGATGAGCACGGTCGAGAAGTCGATTCCTGGTCGAATTCTCAAGTCTATTTGCCTTAAAGTCCTTAATAACTCACCCAACTAGTCTAGTTATCTCGTAAGTGGCCAACTCAGAGAAAAACACCGTAATCCCATCGATGAAATGCCCAATTTAACCAATCGAAATCAGAGTCTGAAAATCAGGATGTCACACACTCAAAACAAGGTCTATTCGTACTGTCTGGACAATGCTGAAATTGCTATGATGAGCTTCCCATAAGATCTCTTCTTTAATCTCTGTATCGTCCATTACACACAATCATCCTCAGAACCTTAGCGTTCTGTCTTCAGGAATCTGAAAATCAACATCTCTCTCATCTGCATACTCTTATAGAGTCTCCTGAATTTCTGAACCTGTCCGCTGAAGCATTTTGATTACGATATGAACTTTCGGCTCAATTCTGAGGGTAGTCGTAAGATTCAAAAGGTGGCCTACTATAGATTTGAAAATCGGATTTCGAACTTCCTCAAATAAGATCCAATCTCTGAGTACCAACTATGCAACTAAGGACTCTCGACTCAGTGCATCTGCGACTTTGCTCACCTTTCCAGAGTGATACAAAATATCATAGTCATAATCCTTAGTGAGTTCCATCCAGCGACGCTGTCTCATATTCAACTCCCGAGGTCTCAACTGGCGGGACGCATATTCCATAATCCTATCATGCTGCATCAACAAGCAACCAAATCCTTTAAACGACGCATCACTGCAGATCTCATCACTTCTATGACCAAACGGAATAGTAAGCACAAGTGCGGTAGTCAGCTTCTGCTTAAGCTCTTGAAAACTACACTTGCACTCATCTGTCCACACAAACTTTTCTTATTTCCTCAGTAGTCGAATCAACTGCAATGCTGACGCTGAAAACCCCTCCATAAAACTTCTGTAATATCCTACCAATCCCCAAAAACTTCTAATCTCTGTCACTGTAGTCAACCTCAGCTAACTGTTCACTGCTTTAATCTTGGATGGGGTCTACGGAGATTTCTTCGCCTGAAATCACGTGACCTAGGAACGCAACACGAGTTATCCAAAACTCACACTTGCTAAACTTAGCATAAAATTGAAGAGTTCTCAAGGTCTGAAGTATCATCTTCTAATGTCTCTCGTGCTCCTCAGCACTCTTTGAACACACTAGGATAACTTCAATGAACACGATCAAGACTGATTCGAGTACCCTTAAACATTCTGCTCATTAGACCCAAACGAATAGCTATGGTGTCCATCAAACCATACGGTATTACAGCGAACTCATAACTGTCATATCGAGTACGAGATGCTAACTTCGGTGTGTCCTTCCTGATCCTCAATTGATGATACCCTGACATCCAGTCGATCGCGAGGAATATCGATACACAACTACAACGAACCACATTTCTCCTTCATGTACAGAACTGGTGCTCTCCAAGGTTATGCACTGGAAAGTATGAATCCCCTATCCAACACTTCCTGCATCTACACCTTCAGTTCTTTTAACTCGGGTAACACCATCCGGTAAGGAGCCTTAGGGACTGGCTCTGTTTCGGGTGCTAATTCAATTACGAACTCCATTTCTCTTTCTAACAGCAAACCTGACAATTCTTCTGACAATACCTCAGAAAACTTCTATACTACGATTAAGTTTTCCATATTCGGCCCCTCAATTGACACATCCATTACAACTGCCATGTAGATTCGATAACCAACAACCTGAACCAAGTCATCTTCAGTGACGAATAACAAGGATTGAAGTTCCTCTTCAACTTTCAATAATTCAAAACTTTCATATGCTAACTGAACAAACTGAATTATATCACTGCAACGCTTCATAATAGCAGAAAACCCCTCGTGCCAAACCCTTTTCATAAATGACTTCCAAGTCATACATAAGCAAACCCATCAGGTACAACTATAGTCAGAGACTCATCTTTCTATTACTTCATTACCACAACGAAAACTCCACAACCTTCACTGAAAATTCTGCTGCATTACTCTAATAAAACACCTCAAAACATTCATCCCTTGATTAATGCATAGTCAATCCATTCGTACTCCTTTTGCCATCCTAGTGGCGTTTCATCTGCAGCGACGGTGCTTACACTCTCCTGAACTTATACGGACAGTTCCTAACCTGGTGGCCATGCTGGCCACATTCAAAGCATGCTCCCCTTTTACTCTGACACCGGACTAACTCAAGCCTCATTTCCATAAACTCGACAAGCAATCAGAGAGTCCTCTACCTCTCATCAAGGAACATCATGCACCCTTCCTTGCACTGAAGTCCATTCCAAGTACCCCACTAAATGTCCCGAAGCATGATTCCTATGTTCTGTCTTATCAACGGCGGTGACAAAAACAGCTATGATTCCATCTGTCTGTACGGAAATCTTTGATCAGATGACTGTACTGGCAACCCTTGTAACAAATCCTTTCTCTCTTACAGCACGGAACAGATTCCTTTCTTTTCTTACAGACACGACACACATCGATCGAGTTGAGCACTGACTTTTCAATTTTACTCTTCCGATTAGGTGAAACAGGGCACCTTTCTTTTGACATCGGCCTTTCTCCCCAATCACTTTCCATCTCTGTCTAAACTGAACCTTGACTTAGATAAAGCAACTTGATCCTCAATCACAACTCCAGATTGAGCCTTAACAGGCGCAGCAACAACAACAGTCACAACACTGGCAACGGTAGAAACAACGGCAACAGCGGCGGCTCGATCCTGAGCTTATTGACCCAACGAGCTTCCAAGGAACACTAGCGCCTAAACGATCCCGACAAACCTAGGATCATTCGGCACTACTACACTCTCAGTACCAGCCTATGGCGGTACTCTCACACACACGCTGGACTAAGCCTGCGCTTTACCTCGGGTACCGACTCTCGTCAGCATCCTACCGAGGTATAGGTCCTATCGACCTCCTCCAAGGAGTTCACCACTCCTGGTCACTCAACCTACAGGCTCTTTATCGACGCCTGCTTTCGATTCCAACCTTAGGTTAGAATTTGAGTGACCCCACAAACAAGCTACCAATCAGCTATCATTCACATGCATCGGCATATTAAAAGCCTTTCCTACTAGCTATCCCATGACTCATCGCACCTTATCACTCCATACACAGACCATGCTCTGATACCACTTAAACGGGGATGTCACGCCCCGAACCCCGAGGTCGCGCACATCCCACTTTGGTCGATCAAATATGCGACACCCCAGGATACGTCGCCGACCCATTCATTTTATTACGCATGCGGAAGCGAAACAAATCCCCTGACAACATTTAACTTGGGATAGAAAAGCAGGCAATCAATCACAATACCAAACACCCATTCACAAACACATAGGTTTAAATACAACTCGGATTGTCTACAAAATAGACCAGCTCAACGAATGGGGAACTATCCTAAAGCCAACTCAGGACACGTTCACCCATACTTCAATCTCCACCTTTCCAGACTTAGGGCTTCGGGTCCTCCACGACCGCCATCTAGGGACCTGAAATTTTAATCCCACAACCGGGATGAGACGATGTCTCAGCAAGTTCAACCCCCTAAACCCCTATTAGAAAGAAAATATGCCCCAGGTGGCCTGGCCACATCACACAGAAGACTTACCTCGCATTAGCCTTCATCTGCAGGTTAGCACAGTTTATATAATTCAACCACGTGCAATTCTAATAACTCAACAACGGAGATACAATCACATCATCAGCACAGCTCAATCATGGGGATCGTCTCAGCGATCAATCGACTCGGTCGATTACATGTCATTCTAGTGAATCAATTCCTACTTCCAATCTCGACCCTATAGGAAGGCTTAATAACCAGTGGCAATCACGGCCCCACTCGGCACGACCTTTAATAAGGTGGTCCATCACGGCCTCACTGGGCACGACCTCTCATAGGTGGTCCATCCCGGCCTCACTGGGCACGACCTCTCATAGGTGGTCCATCACGGCCTCACTAGGCACGACCTCTAATAGGTGGTCAATCACGGCCCCATTAGGCACAACCTCTCTTAGGTGGTTCATCGCGGCCCTATTAGGCACGACCTCTCATAGGTGGTTCATCACGGCCTCACTAGGCACGACCTCCAATCGGTGGTTAATCACGGCCTCACTAGGCACGACCTCTAATAGGTGGTTAATCACAGCCAATCTCCCATCAATTCCCACACTTAGGGTTTTCTAAAGAATCCTCATAATTCGCAATCACACTCAATTCGCCACAACCAATCATCAATTTCAAATTCTACATGCACAGCAGCGATCGGCACGAAATTCTGAGCAAATGAGGTCCCAACGAAATTTTCGAATTTTAATAAATAATTAAATTTATTCCGAAAATTAATTAAATAATAATATTCATATTTTTCGCAATCCACATTCAATTTATAATATCCGACCATCGATTTCAAAATCCGAATACACAGCAGCGACCGCACGAAATTCTGAGAATTTAGGGTCCCGACAAAATTTTCGGAATTTAATAAATAATTAAATTTATTCCGAAAATAATTAAATAATAATATTTTATTAATTTCGAATAATGATATATTATTAAATTATTAAATAATTTCGAAATATTTAAATAAATCAAAAGTAAATTCCTTTATGTCACATCAATGTTTATATTAATATAAACCTTCATTTAGCCTTAAATTAAACTCACTTTAACCTAATCAAACACATTAATATAATCCACACTTAAATAAATTAAACTAACCACCTAATCACAATTAACATAAACTAAGCACACCTAAAGCGTAATTAACCCTCTAAGCGAGGTTTAGTGAGTTAAACTCACCGGATTAGCGAACCGAGCGGACCAAAACGATGAGGACGACGAGGAGATCGACTTTCCTCAAAGCGGGCCAAGCATCCGAGCTCGGGAAGACGGCCAAAACGGGCCACGAAGCCGCTGCATACCCATTTTTCTGGGTTGCTGTCCATGGCGGTTTGAGGCCGAGGAAGGGCGGATCCGGGGCCAGCTTAGGTCGGAAACGGGCGGAGGAGCTGCGGCGGTGCTGCACGGCCAACGGCGGGGCCTCACGGTGGCCGAAGGTGGCTGATCCACGACCTACAGCAACCCACGAAGGCGAGGACGAGCTGGATCTCGGCGAGAGGCAGGCTGAGACGCACGGCAGCAGCGTGCGCGAGAGCGACGAGCGGCGGAGGGCGACGCGAGGCGAGGACGGCGACGAGCGGCGGATGGCGGTCCGGCTGGGTTGCAGCCAGCTTCGACACCTCCTCAGATCTGCTGGGTTTTCACACAGAAACCGGAGACGGAGAAGAGAGGAGAGAGGGCGACGGTGGCGCGGCCGGTGGTGCGGGTGGACGGCGAGCTCCGGCGACGGGCGTGCGGCGTCAAGCTCGGCTGGCTTCCGTCGAGCTGCTGCACGCACGAGCTCCCCTCCATTTCTGTCGGTTTTCAGCATGACGAAGAAGAAGAAGATGGAGAGAAGATGCACCAACGGGAGAGGGAGGAGAGAGGAGAGAGAATGGGCCATTCCCTTTTCTTTTTCTTTTTCTTTTTCTTTAATCTCACACAATTGGCCCACCATGACCTCATCCTATGTCATACTCCACTAACTTCAAACCTCCCACAACATTTTCCAATGGTTGCAATTTACTTTTCCGCTGGGGTCCAATTCTTGTGCATGAAATTCTTCAATTATAATCAATCCACTTCCAATTGAGTCCAAATTGAAGTCCATAAAATTAATCCAATGTCACCACACTTTAATTCACATCTTCACTTGTCCATAGAACCAACTTAAGTCCCAAAAGCGCGACCAAAAGCGGCCTACTAATTTCTCGAGCCAAATTAGCCACTTCTTGATTATTTTGCTGAGAAGCTCGGCTTGCATGAAAAATCTTCCGAAGATAAGTCAATGATCCTAAAATGATTTGTGACACACCCAGACTTCCAATTTCTGAATTCGATCTCAATTCCACGGTTAATTTCACTTTGGCACGATACTAGCGCGGCCCAACCTACCGGGTAGCCTTTAGAAATTTTCGTGCATTTGACTTGTGGTTGATCATCTCAAGCCACAATGTACATCTTTGAAACATTGGCAACTTTCGGTTGTCGGGGTAATCTCAAGGTTTCAAATACGGACACGGGTACCCAATCGATAGAAAAGTCGGTCCGGCCGATCGACAAGAATTGTGCAATCTGGTGGAATCACCCACACCGATCACATGCCTCGTCGAGTCGACCTATCTCGATCTTAATTCGATTTTTAATTGTGTCGCAATGACCCTTGCAGATTAGCTCGGTCGAAAGATCGCTTCCTGATCAAATTCTCGAGTCTGATGCATTAGAAACTCTTAGCGGCTTCACCCGATAGACTAGTTTTCACAAGAGTGGCCGACTCAAGGAAAAGATTTATATGCGTGCCAACGAAATGCCCGTCTCAATTTATTGAAAATAGAATCGGAAAATCGGGATGTCACATTCTTAGCCTGTTATATATATGGAAAATGGTCCAACTCAGAAATTCATTTACGAGGTACGGCTATATAAATACTCTATGCGAATGCATATGATCGTGCTCGCTTGTCTCGCAGGCTAGAGATCCCAAACACCTGTATAGAGGGAGATCATGGACGGTTTGCTTCAGTGCCCTGCGAACTACGTGCCTTTGTCACCCATAAGCTTCTTAGAGAGAGCAGCTTTCGTCTTCGGCAACAAGGTCTCCATCATCTACGGCGATACGAGGTACACATGGAGAGAAACCCACGAACGATGTTTGAAGCTCGCCTCCGCTCTGACGAGGTTGAAGATCTCGCGCGGCGATATCGTAAGTCTCTCTATCTTGTTTCCCTCGCCTTTAATAATATCCTTGTGTTTCATGCAAGTAAAAAGGGGTCCTCGCTCGCTTTCTTTTTTCTTGCTTCCATTAGCTTTTAGTTTTCCCAAAGCTCACGGTCTCAAATGGAGGGAATAAGGTAGTTGATCAGGATCATGCTGTGAGAAGCTATAAGCCTAAGAAAAGTGGGAGGGACAAAGATCTATATTGAGATAGATTGTTCTTCACGGTACATTCTCATGAGCTATTATCGACAGTGTCGAATACATATGCATTTTGTGCACATGAACCGTTGTCGGATCAGGTGAACATCGCACTGGATATGCATGCCCCAGAGATGCTATCTTCCGTCTCTTTTCCTTTGCTCGTCCCCATTGATGGTATATCAAGAGAAGGAGAACCCATGGAACCGGTCAATCTGCCAAATTAGGTCAAGATGAAGGAGGTCAACCCCCAAGCTCCTCCGTTGTCTATGTTGCTTCATAGATGTCTGTATGCTGTGTGGGACAAACCATTAACATAAACAACTGGAATGATTGGAAATACAAATACAAAACTATATTCCATGGACCAAAAACTTTTGAAAAAATAAAAAATTATAGCCTCGCATAGGAAGACTTTATAATACGTAACCTAGTTCATGTTAGTCCTAACTAAAATGATAGCGACTTGCCAAATTCAATATAAAGGTTTGTTAAAAAAAAAAAACACATTAAAAAAAGAAACAAAGTGAAAGGATCAGAAGAGGTTGGTAAAGTCAACTACTGTGTAAAAGGTCATGTTTTGCATTCAAAACAAAAGCATAATGTAATATATATTGCTTTCCCACCAAAATTTGGAATATTATTCAAATTTTAGGAAATTATGATCAAATTACATGTGAAGTTATGTATCAATACTTAAGTGTTTGGAAGTTTCGGGAGTCTCAGATTCGAAAAAAGTGCATGAGTAGCATGATTTAGGTTAAGCAAATGGTGAAAAGTATAAGTCAAGGCAAGTCCTAGATACACAAAATATTTTAATGAATGCATGCCTGCCCTCTCTTTTCCCTCACTCGCATCCTTCAGATTCTCTCTTCTTTTCTTTCTTAATTACCTCACAAGTCCATTCTTTTCATTTCCAATCACCCCTACTCAACACAGTATCAAAGAGCACCATAATCTCGAAATATAGGAACCCCTATTTATATGCTAATAAAAAAAATTAAAAAAAACCTAAGACCCGTCGGTGGTTGGGTTGAAACTTGAGAATCCTCTCTTAATATGGAAATCTATAACAAGTACAGAGTTAACAGTACAAGACCTCCCATGAAACTGAACTTTTTGAAGAGAAATACTAATATTATAGCTAATTTCTTTTATCTGAAAAGGATGAAATTCCTAAAATGATTATAAATTGCTCCACTGAGTCAAATTATTGTAAAACCCTTTAGTTATTTTATATCAGTAAAAGTAAAATAAAATAAATTATTTCACTCTTTTATATTAATCCATTTTAACCAATATTTTCTCTACACACTATAATAATTGTTAAGTAAATCATCTGAGCACGTTGGCCCCTGCAACTCTCCGCGTTGGAATTCTAGCCTCGTCAACATTGACCATAAGGGGACAAACTCTCAATGTCCATTTGGAAATCCTTTCCCAAGAGGTGTCATCTCAATCTTCACCCACCCACGAAGAGGAGTCCCGCACGTCATGAATTTTGGGTCTACAGCTAACTCCTATCAAAACATTTTTGCAAAAACAATAAACTCATTAATCCCCCGCTTAAAAGGGTTTGCTTAATCGAAAACCATTTTTATTATTCACTTAGTTTTTTTTAAAAAAAAGTTGGGTCAAAGAGGGTCCTAATCGATCTTTGAATGCAAATTAATATATTTACACATTTTCTTGAGATCATGTACTCCGACAATGCATTCACTTTGACTAGGTTGAACTAGCATGAAATACAAGTTAATGGTCCCTAAATTTTGGCATATAGTCATCTGCAACATATTATGTCGTCAATAATGGCATGTTTCCATCTCTAGAAAAATTTGAAGTAAACGAGGCGTGTCAACCGGTGATTGGGTGGGGCACAATTCTCAAGTTATAATTTACCAAAAAAAAAAAAATTCTCAAGTTAGAAGAATTACACCCATCACGTTATGTATACTCCGCGTGATTCAATGAGTATAAAATGGAGCCTGATGTCATTATGTCCCAATCAGTCTCTTTGACTCGAAGGAGTTAAAAGGGGCGTCAACCTTTCCATCCTTAATTCATAGGCAGTTTTAATATTATCTTTCTCTCGTGAGAGGAAAGGTTAAAGGGGAGTCTTGCAAATTACGTGGACCCGATACTCTAGTCCTAAGTTCTTCTTTTCATTGCAGTAAAACTTACAAATGATTTGGTATGCATGATTGAACGGTGAGCTGCAATCCTCTAAGTCAATGCTACCTATTGGTACACACCGATTCATTTGTTAAAATTTGTATAAGACCATCGCCAATTGATCATGAACATTAAAGCTATTATATGAAAGCATGATGTATTATTTGACTATTGTAACATTTCCCTCCATACTTAGGCTTGTATTTCACCTAAGACTAATGGTTGAAATAATAATAGGCAAAGAAAAAGCATAAAAATATTTGAACTTAAGACACCCTCTGGAGCCACAACTATGGAGAATCCAGTGCACAATAATCTACTCCAAAAACTTTGGAATATGGTGCCCATGTTAAAATATCTAAATAGCAAACTACGAACTCATCTATCAGCTTATGTTTTTAGAATAATTAGTTATAATCCCATAAAGTCTCAACGTAGTATCATAGTAGGAGGCCTTGAATTCACATATTCCAGACTTTTATTAACCTCACCAATTACATATTTCAAAGCTTCACGCTTAAGTTAAAGTCCAACGTAGACGCGATGGAGAGTATTAGAATAATTAAAATTAAATAACGTTTTCATTTAATAGTTTAAGTTTTGAGAAAAATTGGTTATAGTCTCACAAAATCTTGACATATTTTGTTTTATGTCTTAGAACTCTCCCTCACACAAAGGTTTGGTTCAATGATAAAGGCCTTAAGTATAGATCCCAAAATGTGAGTCCCATGGGCAAAGGATTATCAAAATCTAAGGCTTATAAATAAGGGAACCTATAAACGAGTGAAAAGGCATGGTGCTGTTTTACTATAAAGTCGCTCTCCTTAAATCGTCTAATGGACAATGAAAATTATCACATGTTGTATTTCAAATTGACAGATGATTTTGAATCAAGAAAGGAACACAAACTTGATGATTAGGTTCTAGAACTTATGAAATAAATCTACTAATTATAGCAAATTATCTTCGAAGGATACAACCAAGCATTTCATTAACATAAACAACTGGAATGATTGGAAATAAATTACTGGGAAATGACTAGAAATAAGTAAAGTGCATTGAAAAAAGTAAAAACTTGCTCTTCGGATGTTTGTGCATATCTTTTCCTCTTTGTTGTTCTCCTTTTTATAGTCCATGGGTAGCTGGCCTATTCTAGTAAGTGTTCTCGCTCGTTGAAATTTGATTTTGGCTCCCTTTCATGGTATAATTGTTCCCGCCTCAGAAGGTCGACTACAATAACTAATTGACTCAGCTATACAAATTGCTTGATTGCAACTGCTAGTTAATAACCTTGATAATTGGTCCTGTATAAAAGTTTCACTGCAATAATTGTTTCCGGTATTTTTATCCTTACAGTCGATTTGATTTCGGCCAAGTTTTGTGAGTCGGTGTTAATGTTTCTCAATTCCATCAACATTGATTTGACCAACATCGGCTTGACTATTCCCACCTTGTCCACTTAATCCCATTGGCTTCTTACAATCATTGTTGGCGTTTAACCACTGAATGTATTTATAGTGAACCTTCCTTAGTGACGGCCTACATAATCTATCAGTCGGTCTATATTCATAATCGGCCTTGACCTTGTTTAGTTGACTACGGCCCGAATTAAAAGATTGCTCTTCGTCTCAATGTTTTAGCACTTTCTCATCAAAGCTATAAAGTCATAGGTGATGATGTATGGTTAATGGCATCATTCTTATGAAACTGGCATCAAAGTTGACATTTTTAGGTTCCTTATAGTCGTAGACTATATTTAATATTTTAACAGTTTTACATGTGTCTGAACTCCTTCTTTTAATGGATCCATTACACTAATTAATATAGATAAGCAACGCACTAAGGAGTTTCATTCTATATGGATGCAAAACACCATTGCATTTCCAAGACTCCATTCCCTTGCTTTTCCATCCAAAATGACACACAATCCAGGAGATGCATGATAAGACTTTCGGGGAGGTTTTTTCCTAATGATCACAACTATCGAATTTCTACTTTTTCTCTTTTCGTTTTATGTGATCATAAAGCAGAAATGATCAAGACAATAATCATGTCGAGTTAGATGTCGTGGTTTCAAAAGAAAGAAAGAAAAACTAGGTTTTCGGCTGGTGAAAGCTGATCCGGCTGCATGCCTAAGTGTATGACTTAAGAACACGCGCGTGCATGGCATCCACGCCGGCTGCGTATTTTCTTCAATGTACTCTCGTTTAAGACTTCCCTGCGTGGTACTTGAAATGATAACACTGATTGTACTTTCATTGTATTGTACTTTCCTTGGCTATATGATATGTTATGAAGACTAAGATATAAAAGGAGAAGATAAAAGATGCTAAAATTAGATATTCGAGAGAGAACTAGTTGGATACAAAGTCATAATCTATCCGGGATTCCTGACGTTATTGATAGTGAAGCATTTAAATGAAATCCATCCCATTGTATCACTAGTCTCGCCTAGGTTTTGGCTCTTTCCTCATTTACTAAATCAGTCTTTAATACTAACATTTCCAGGCAAAAAAAAATTAAAGAAAGGTGCAAATACTTATTATTTGGGAATATTATCCGATTAGTCCTGAACTTATTATATAGATGTCAATAAGTCATAAACTTTTCAAGTTTGCCAATTTAGTGTTAAATTTTTATGTGAAATTTCAATAGAGTCTTCCCGGCTAATTTTTTTCGGGATAACTGACATGACGGTCCAGTTATTACCGGTCGTTCTATATTCAAAGCATCTAGAATACTCACTTTGGTGGGGATGATGCATGAAGTCGTGGTGGGGCTACGTAATCAGATAAGGCATGAAATGGGACTTATCTGTTCCCCTTTTTATGGGTAAGGATTGCGGCATTTTCTTCATCTCGCACTCACTACTCTCAGAAGGGAAGCTTCAGCGAAGTTTGCCAAAAACTCTAAAGAATTGAATGGATGCCTATCATCATCTTGTGGGTAGCGACAAATCTTGATGCTTTCCATGGTCATCAAGATCTGATTTGAGAGAAAGCTTGGTGGATGCTGTTCCATTACGTAAGTGTTCCTTCTAGAAAGAGGGTTCGACGGTAATGGCGTGTAGATTGTGGAAGATACGTGCCTCTTCCATGTGGGGTTTGATCTAAAGTCAGAGGCCAAAGTTATTTTGGTGATCTGATCATGGCGATGACTCACGAGGAAGTCGTCTAGGGCCCATTAACTGGGGCTGTACGTTGATTTTCTAGATATTATCATTTATTCAGAAGTACTGTCGCTTGATAATATCTGAGAAAATTTTGTAACATTTAGTTTGTGTTAAAATAAAGTGGAAAAGAGAATTGGAGAATTTTTTAATTTTTGTATATTTCTCTGTGTCTAATATTAATGATACATGAGCCTATTTATAGGCTGTTTTAGAAAACTATGTGAAGCAACAAAATATTACAATATCAAATACAAAATTAGAATCAAATAAGGAGGATAATATCTGTAACAATATATCTAAAATTCCCTCTCAAACTCAAGGTGATATAGAAGAGGTTAGTTAGAGTTTGGAGAAATGAACTTGAAAACGTCCATGTGGATGTGCCTTAATGAAAATATTAGCTATTTAATCAACTAACAAAGTGGGAACAAGATATGACCCAAAAAAAAAAAAAAGTGGGAACAAGATTAATAGTACCACAAAGCATGTGAGAGCGTATGAAATGACAATCTATTCTAATATATTTGGTATGCTCATGGAAAATATTGCTATGTGTTGTTTGGATAGCACTCTGGTTATTGTAATAAATGATCATTGCACCATCACGAGAGACTCTCATGTCTTCAAATAACCTCCACAACCATAGTAATTCTGATGTTGTATCAGGAAGGGCACAATATTCTACTTCTATAACAAATCGAGCGACGGTAGTCTATTTCTTGCTTTGCCAGGAAATAAGGGAGTTTCCTAAGAAGAAGTAGTGGCCTGTAGTAAAGGGACGATCAAGAGTATCACCGGCCTAGTTGGCATCTAGCATTAGAATAAGTCATTAACTCTAAGGTTGAGTTAGTATAAAAGTGAAAATTGTGAAATAAGGTACCCTCGACGTAACGAAGAATTCGAAGAACATCGGCAAAGTGAGTTGTTCATGATGTGGTCATGAATTGACTTACAATATGTATAGCATAAATGATGTCAGGACAAGTAACAGTGAGGTATACAAGACTACCAATCAGTTGTCGATAAAGCATAGGATTCGAAAGAGGAGTCTCGTCTTTGTGATCAAATTTGGCATTCGTCTCAATGGAAGTTATAACGATCTTGTTATCAGTAAATCCAACTTGAGAAAGGAGATTAGTGGCATATTTCTCTTGAGAAAGATAATAGCCAGAGGAATTTGAATCAACCTCCAAGCTTAAAAAATAACTGAGTCAATCAAGATCTTTCATTTACATATGAGGATTTTGTAATACTGTTTTGATCATCGCCAATAATAACCATATCATCAACATATAAGAGCATCATACAAATGAGATGTTCATTTGAACAAAAAGAGCATTGTCATAGGGATTAGATTTAAATCCATGGTGTTCCATTGTGGAACTAAACTTGGAATACCATGCACAATGAGCTTACTTTAGTCCACATAATGCTCGGCATAGTCAACACACTTTATTAGAAGTGTGGGTGTATCTAGGAGAAGGCTCTGTATGAATTTCCTTAGTGAGATCTCCGTTAAAAAATGTATTTTTGACATCCATTTATAACAGAGGCCATCGCTTAATAGAAGCAATGGGAAGGAGGCTATGAACAAAAGTACGGTTGAATATAGTTCCAAAGTAGAATGTAGAGCCTGAAAACCAAACCGATAGGAACCTGTAGGTTCCAAGTTCCAAAGTATGCAGGATAGGCTCCAAGTTCCAAAAAATAAAGAACTTGCCTCGACGAATAGGTTCTAGATTCTTAGTTGGACGAACCTAGAACTTGGAATCTATATCCTATAACCTAGAACCTAGAATAAGTTTTAATGTTTTTCTTGGTTTATGTCTTCGTGCGATCTTGCAATATTCCATACCATTCGATGATGAGTATATAATCTGGAAACACTAGTTTAAGCTTCCATTTTATGATTGATACTTTTACTCTATTTATTCTCATATTTTTCATATGCCTTTATGGTCAATAAATTATAGCAACAAGTGGTAGTCATTAATGGTTTTAATTCACTACAATCATTCAATTAATAATATAGGTTGATCTTGAGTAGACCCTAAAACCTACCTAGTTCCAAGAAACCTATAGGGTAGGTTCTAGGTTCTAGGTTTTAGGATATGTAGGGTAGGTTTCAAGTACCAAAAATTGAGAAACCCATTTCAATGGGTAGGTTTAAAGTTCCATTTGGAACCTATATAGAACTTGGAACCACTTATCCCTAAACAAAAGTAAGACATGTAGTTGGAGCAAATGTCTCACAAAAATCAATGCCACACTCATAACTAAAGCCTTTTGCTACTAGTCTAGTTTTGTAGCATTCTACCGTACCTTCTACCTTCATTTTGATCTTGTACACCAATTTGCAACATATAGCCAACTTTTCAAGAAGCAAGCAACCAAATCCCAAGTATGAGAATTTTCTAACGCTTGCAATCATCTATCATTGCTTGCTTCCAAAAAGGATAAGTACTAGCTTCTTTATATGTGCAAGGCTCGTGAGAAGAAGCAATAGTAGAATAACGGTGAAAATCATGAAGCCGAACAAAAATGTGAATTACACAAGTGGAATGACAAACAAGAGAAGAAGGAATGTTTAAGGTCGGAGAATCCACGGATGGTGCAAACATATTAGGAGCAGTCGAACTAGGATTACTAGAGACACCTGCATCAAGATTAGAAGAGGACAAGTCCAAAGAGGAAGAAGTGTGTTATCTTTAGGCAATTAATCGGTAGAAGGATTAGTGAAAAAGCAAATAGTTGGAGATGATGCAAAGGGACGAAGAGACAAGAATATCTCATGTTCCCAAAGGGTAAAATTATGAGATATCCGAAGTTGATTTGAGGTAGGATCCCAACGTCTATACCTTTTATGCTCAATACTATATCCAAAGAAGCAACATAAATGAGCATGAGATTCTAACTTCGTGCATTCATTAGAAAGAAGATACACAAAACAAGCATTGCCAAAGACTTGAAGCAGATTGTAATTAGGAATACTGTCATATAAGTGCTTGTAAGGAGAAATATTATCTATAGTAGGTGATGGAATACGATTGATAGTATATATATCAGTATGATAGGCCTCTCCCCAAAATTGTTTTGGACAAGATGCTGAGATTAGAAGAGTGTGTATGACATCTAAGATGTGCCTATATTTACGTTCTACTCAACCATTTTGTTGGGAAGTTCTTGCAAGAACGATGAATGATAACACCATTCCAAGAAAGAATTCTAAGGAGCTCTTTGTCTCTATGTTACATGGCATTATCAGTACAAAAAAAAACTTTAATATCTCGGGAATATTTTGTCTTGATCATGGCAACAAAATCACTATAGATATGAGTGATTTCATTTCAATTCTTCATAAGATAAAGTCATGTATAACGAAAATAATCATCAACAAAAATCACAAAAAAATGAGATCCTCCCATAATGGGAGTAGGAGATAATCCCCAAATATCAAAGTGAATTACATTAAAGCAAGCTTAAGAGACAAATTCACTAATATTGAACAATAAAGCATGATAGTTTCCCAACTTACAAGGCAAGCAATCAAAAGTTTTATTGTCAATAGAACCTAAATGACCACTTAAGATCAGAGGACCTAAACTAGAGAAAAAGGATGTCCCAATTGAAAATGTCAAGTTTTAGATAATACTATGGTAGCACAATGAGTGATGGAGTTGGGAAGCTTTAACAAAATAAGATCAAACAAACATCCTACTTTGTGGCCTATCCCAATTGTCTATCCCATTCATGGATCCTGCACACGAAAACTATTCAAAGAGAAATGAATTTCAAAACCAAGTTCGCATAGTTGTCCCACAAATATCAAGTTTAGTGAGAGTTTGGGAATCATAAATATATCGGGTAAGGACAATTTGGACACCGCAACATGCCCTGTTTGACTAACTATTATCTAAGATTTACTAGCTGTATGAATAATAGGCACTTGAAGTATATGACTTTGACTTGAGTCAATTGGAATTAGAGGTCATGTGATTATAGCAAGTAGAATCAAAGAACCATGAATCAAGATTTCCTAGGGTGATTGACAAAGTGGAAGGGTTAGGTGCAGAGGAGCTAAAAGCACTAGATTTTAGAATGATAGAATGAACTGCGGATTGAAGATCATCTAATAATAGAGTAATAGATATACTGTTAAAGGAATCCTCAATGGTAGCAACAATGATGGACAGACATGCATGCGAACCTCTAAACCGAGATAAGTTGTTCCTTCCCGTAGGTTGCTTAGGTTGCAACCGATAACAATTGGATGGACGATGACCAGGTAGGGGACAATGCATACAACAAGGCTTGCACCATGAGGTGGAACTAGAAGTGGCAAACACTACATCTTTAGAAGTGGAGACTGATAGAATGACACGTTGTGCCTTTAAAGTAGTAGAAAGTTGAGTCTCCTCCATCAACAATTTCAAGGCAACTGCCTCAAGATGAGGTAGAGGATGCCGATGCACAAGTGAAGCCTGCATAGATTCAAACTCATCATTAAGTGCCATTGGAAAATGCATAACACACATACGATCGTGACATTCAACAAACTAACAAGCATCATAAGTCATCTCCCATTCAGGCTTAGATAAAGCTAGCTGATCTCATATAGCTTGTATGGAAGATAAAAAGTTGTTAATAGATTGAACTGTCTCCTAACACATGCGATGTAAATTCCCTAACAATTGTTAGTCATGAGCAATGTCTAATGCAGAGTAACAACTGTCAAGAATATCCTAGGCTTCGTTTGTTATATTTAGGTGATCAAACAAAAGTCTGATAGATGGAATCGAAGTGTTTTGGCACCATGTGAGTATCTGATGATTCTTGCAATCCCACTCCTCTAAACAATCGGCAAATTGATCATTGGTTCATCAAGAGCCTGCATAAGCTTACGAATATTTCTAGTGACATAACACCCAAGCCTACATCCTCTTGAACTTGATATTTCTTGAGCCCATAAAATATAAGTTTGATCCATTCAAGATGGTCTGAATAAGAGATTTCTAATTTATCCATGATATGCAATATACCATTATAAGCTAGTAGATTTTATAAGGAATTCAAATAAAATTGGTACAAAGCCAAAAAATAGATTCGGAACATTGAAATACCTCAGAAACCGATTTGAAAATGTCAAAAATCAGTCCAAAATGTTTCGGGCTGGTCTGGTCTACGGCAGTCAATGCAAGTCAACGATAATAATTTTAGGATGACGTGACGGTCAACTTGGCTAAGGAGTGGCGCCGACATGGAGGATGACATCAGATGATGACATGGCAGACAACTCGGTTGAAAAGTGGCACTGACGTGGAAGATGACGTCACTTATTCAACGGACGCAGCTAATTTACGTGCGAGGCACACGGGCATGTGGATCTCATGCGCAAAGGACTCGGCAGCGTGAGCGCATGCAAAAGGGATCCAGCGACGTCGTTTACTGGGTTAGACTCGTCGGAGGATGAGGAAACTGTTCTGGTGGATTTTGTTTATAATGTCCAACTATTGCTTAAGAAAAAAAAAAAAAGCAATTAAGGCGACAGGGTCGGCGGCCTGTGACGTGGCAACGCATGGTGGCGCGTGAGGCAGATTCCCGAGTCTTTTGACGAATTTTCAAAGTCTGACTCGTCTGAGGACAACGAACTGATGATGGGGAGTCTGACTCGTCTGAGGACAACGAACTGATGATGGGGTTTGTTTTTCGAAATGAGCAACGAGATTACCTAAACAACAATCAATGGCGGCGATTCAATGATTTTATGCTCATGATTCGTTGTTATGTTAATGCAGGTTGCAGCTATGGCACCAAACGTCCCTGCACTATACGAGCTCCACTTCGCGGTTCCAATGGCAGGCGCGACTCTTTCCGCGCTCAACGTAAGCCTTGACGAGCATGCTTTGACCATCATTCTTCACCGATTACGACCCAAAATCATCTTCGTCGACTCCGAGCTCATACACCTCGTCTCCAAAGTCATCCACAACAAGAACGACACGCACCTCCTAGAAAACCACCACGATCACAAGACACTCCTCGTCGCAATCCATGACTTCTCACTGGACCGTCAAGCCCACTATGATCTTGGGGTTCGAGAGTATGAACAAACCCTAGCTATGGGAGAGAGCGATTTCCAAGCCATGAGTCCGGCCGATGAGTGTGATCCCATCTCAGTCAACTTCACTTCGGGGTCGACAGGGATGCCCAAGGCAGTGGCATACAGCCACCGGGCAGCGTACTTGAACTCTCTAGGGCTGATCCTCCGATACAACATGGGGAAGTTGCCCGTGTTCCTATGGACGGTGGACATGTTCAGGTGCAATGGGTGGTGCTTCACGTGGGCAATGGCGGCACTCGGCGGTGTCAATGTTTGTATTAGGAACGTCTCAGCAAAGATAATCTTCGACTCCATTCAGCTCCACAAGGTCACTCATCTCTGTGGTAATGGTCCATTTTCGTTTACTTTGATGTTGAGAGTCCTGTTGCATCATGAGCATGACATATTTAACGGAATCGAAGGATAATATATCATTCACGTTAAAAAATAGATGAGTGGCGTTGAGATATGTCGATAATGTGTCATTACCGTAGTACAGTACAAATACAATCAAATAATTGGGAGGATGCCTATGCTTTTTAAAACGTGTCATATGAAAGTACGGATGATGTTAGGTTCATGAAAAATCGCCCATGAAAAAGTAGAGTTTTCTTCTTCTTTTTTTCCCTTTCAACAGGTAAACCCACTATCCTAAATATGATTGCTGATTCCCCACGGGTCGACCAAAAGCCACTGCCTTCCGTGGTGGACGTAATCATCGCCGGCGCATTCCCGATGAATCCTGCTCTCAAGAGAGTCCAAGAGCTTGGGTTGAACATTGTCTACGGATACGGCATGACGGAAGCCCTAGGGCCCGCTCTCATCAGACCCTGGAGGTCATCGCAACACCACCACCATAACGATGACGACAATGACCACGACGATTATAACTTGAAATGTAGAGAAGGGCTCCACAACATCACACTGGAAGCTGCCGATGTCAAGGACGCGACCACCATGCAGAGTGTTCCAAGCGATGGGGAAACAATCGGAGAAGTCATGCTCCGAGGGAACACCCTCATGGCAGGCTACTTGGGCAACCAGGAGGCGACGCAGAAGGCCTTTTCTGGCGGGTGGTTCAGGACCGGGGATGTTGGGGTGAGGCATGTGGACGGTTGCATAGAGATAAAGGACCGAGCGAGGGACGCCATAGTCTTAGGGAAGGAGGTGATCAGCACATTGGAGATAGAAGCCGTCTTGTCAAGCCACCCGAAAGTTGCGGAAGCTGCTGTTGTTGCTCAAAATGACGTTGTTGCGGGGCAAGTCCCATGTGCATTTGTGAAGTTGAAGGAAGGGAAGTGTTCCAACGCCGAGGAGATAGTAAAGTTTTGCGCGGAGCAGCTGCAAAAGGCGACAATGGTTCCGAAGACGGTGTGGTTCGGGGACTTGCCGATGAATTCCACCGGGAAGGTACAGAAGTCTGTGCTGAGAGAGAGAGCTAATGCAATTGAGAAGCATCGTCCATAGTACGAGCACAGCTTCACGAGAACCAAAGCATGAGGAGAAGAGAAATGATTACGTAACAATGTTTAATGCACTATGATAATAATAATTTATTTTGGACCATAAAAAATCAAATTAAAAATAATAATAAATTATTGTGAGACCTATTTCTTCAAGAATTTGTGACTTACAATAAATTGTTATTTTCACAGTACCCAATGACTATTATGCTAGCAAAATCCATCAGAGGAATTACTTGCGAATAATTAGAATTCAACTACTTGTGTCTTTCTGTGTTATTTGTCCTGTAATTGCATATTTCGGATCATCATTGATTTCTCTAACTTTAATGTAAGCATATGTTTAAATTTCTTTCTTTTTTTAAGTCAACCTTTCTAGCTAGATTTTAACCCTTAATTTGTAGTTACTGTATGAAAGTAGAGGATTCAGTCTTAGATATTGCTGACATGGCCGTCCTCCTATTCGAAAGATACGGTCTGTTATTGTGAAAATACGTGACAAGCGAATCAAATAGTAGGCAAAAAGTAGGAAATAAATTAGATATCGGATTTATATGGTTCAGTCCAAATGTCGATATCTATATTCACAAGTAAAGCAATATAGAATTTCACTATAAAAATAAGCGACACAAGAAAGATTGCAATCATCCTAATACTCAAATAGTCTTTTGATATTTTCAATCCTCCAATTACGCTCAATAACCCGTTCAATATTTAGCCTTTCATAAGCCTTAATGAAATCTCACTCAAAGAATTATATAAATTGCACTCATAATAATTCAACTAGCTAAATCACTATAGAGTATAATTACTAGAAAATACATTTTCTTCAATCTCTTTTGTGTAGTCTCAGTGCTTTCTCCCGCTGTCTTCTCACCTCCTCTCCG
Source organism: Eucalyptus victrix (assembly GCA_016097545.1). Lineage (NCBI taxonomy): Eukaryota > Viridiplantae > Streptophyta > Magnoliopsida > Myrtales > Myrtaceae > Eucalyptus > Eucalyptus victrix. The sequence continues at coordinate 39,813,333 of CM027843.1, read as the reverse complement.
TGATTTATAGAGGAAGCTCAACGGGGGAAGGAGGAAGGAACAGGACGAGGAGAAATGCCCATGCTCATGATTGAACTTCATCTCACCTTTCTCTGTCTTCATGATCGCCCTCTCCTTTCTCTCCTTTTGACCCATACAATGTATGCCGATCACTGCACCCTCCTTCGTACACGCCGATTGCCATGTGTCCTTTGAAGGAACCTAAAAGTAACGTGAGATACTTTGACCTATGTAGAAAATTTGATTTGAAGGATAATGAGACGATCGAGGCATGCTGCTATTGGAATGAGTCCGACGAACACGCTGTATTGGGATCAGGAGTAGGAAATTTGGATCTTTTAAAAAATTCTGCAGCAGATGTACGTATTGGGTCTCACGATGGAGTGGCAAGGTCCGACTTTTGTACAGATTTCGAAAAAAAAGCGGCACGCAGGCTGGTCAATTTACACATGACTATGTACCTTATATAATCTTTTATATATAATGAGAATTTTGGCGGACTTCGAATTTTTGAGGCGTGAACTAGCTAGTCTTTGAATAATTATATAGGTAGATTTAGGACTAAAGTCATCATAAGATTTAAATATCTTAGCCTCTCAATGCTTGTTTCCCATTCTCCGAGTGAAAAAGAGTACAAATAATTCTACACAGCCGATTAGTTTCTAATAAATTTTGATGCTCTACATATACCAATTAGGGGTGTACAACAAGAACCACTTGAATTGGGAATTGCCTGGATTGGACCCGATCGGTTGATTTTGGGCAGTTCCCACGGGCGACAGTTTGGTCCCTGGTCCTTATTCTTGGAACTGGTGGCCAGTTAGTCTAGTTCCTGATTCTAAGATCGAAGTGAAAGAAGGGCAAGGGAGGGGTTTCATTTAGCATTTTTTTTTTTTTTTGCATATTCATGATTCACTACGAAGGTCAAGTAAAGACCGGTTTCATTGAACTGGACCGGACCGGACTGAGTCGGTTGGTTAGTCGGATTCCTGATTCTAGGATCGACCAGTCTGGTCCTTCGTTCCTTAATATGGGAATCGGTCCTCCCGATCTGGTTCTCAATTCCACCTTGGAATCGGACCGAATTGAGACCCAATCACTACTAATTCCAATTAATATCAAGTAACTAAATCACTAAGGTCCATACTAATAATTGTTGCCCTAATTAGACATATAATATGGTAATTCAAATGGAAGATTGAACCAACATGATAAACTTTGTTTACCACCATAGCCCTCTTGACTAATCCTAAGTGTCCGTTTATTTTATTTTTTATCATTTTAAAAAGTGACAAGTAACCTTTTTTTTATCAAAACTTACACTATTATTCTAGATCTAAATATTTTACATATCAATATTGTGAGAATTATCAAATTAATCCTTTTTATTATCCGGATATCAATTCAATCATAAATTTTTTAATTTCATCAATGTAATTCAAAACCTTTACGCAAATACCAATGGAATCCTTTCAGTCAATTGCCATTGGAAATTATGGACGTGGCATCCAGCCATCGTCGGCTGACAAACATGGCACACTAAAGTGGAAAATTTTACTTGAAACAACGTCCTACGTGGGTCATCACATGTCAGCAGTTTTCTTTGATAACTAATCGAAATAAATATATTGGAATTTCGCATTAAGGTTTAAAATCACCTTGGTCAAATTGGAAAATTTAAAACTAAATTGGTATATGTTCAATTAATTTAAGATTGAATTGGTTATTGTTCCATTAAAATCTATATATATTTCAGGTTATAAAATAAATCAAAATCTATCTATCAGAAGTTTAAACTAAGGCTACTTTTACTCTTACTAAATAAGTAACTCCTTGATAAAATCATTTACTTATTTACTATTTAGTTTAAAAGAATACTACTGCATGCGTTATTTTTCATTTCAACATGGAAAAAAAAAAGCATGGCATTGCTTTCGACGATTATATTTTTTAATGTCAAATCAGGATGATCATTAATAAAAGTTATGTTCACATGATCGATGGAAAAGTCTGATTGATGAGGCAATATCAAAATAATATGATATATGATATCATTGTTATACGTACATATTATAAGCATAAAATATATCATGAGAAAGAGAGATCTAACTAATTGGGAGCTGACTTTGATGAGTTCAAAGAATTATGATCCGAACATCACGGACGACTAATTCTTGGAAGAATGGCAGATCCAACATGTGACCGCTAAGTGAAGCGGGTAAAATGAAACTCGTTAATTTAGAGACATTTTTCTTGAAGTCAACCCATCTAAGAGGATCTGTCGATTGATGAGTGCTTATTGTTGCCTATACCAAAATTGCTTCGGGGCTGACTTCTACCTCTTGACCTTGACCTTCCAAAATGTTGTGCTTGACCTTCGCAGGTAATGAACTCCAAGTTCATGCAATATAGGAAATATCATATTTATATTAGGACTTTTATATAAGGACATTGGCAATGAAAAGGATCATTAACTAATTAGAGTCCTGGCAATGGCATGGATCCAATTGCTGATTTTGGTGATTCCCATTAGTAATTAAGGGACTCCATTTCATGATCGCTTGTGTAAAAACTATATTACACCGGTGGTGTACCTTATATAACTTCTTTATATAACTAGAATTTTTTCAAGCTTTCCAATTTTGGAAGCAAGGACTAGCCCATCTTCGAATATTACATAGGTTAATTTAGGGAAAAACTGCTCAATCGGTCCTATATCTATTGTGCAAAAACCAATCGAGTCTTAAACTTTTTAATCAAACCAATGTAATCCTAAATGTTTGGGGGAAAGTGCAATTAGGTCCTATCGGGCAAGTCTCACTTGATTTATTTAACGTGACAGTCCAATCAAAATTCATTGTTTTACATATAACGCGATAGCATGACATGAAAGAATTTTCAATAAACAATGCCATTTTTTGCTAGATAAACATCGTTGTTTCTTCGTATTGTGCAATATGTAGAAATTACCCCCAAAATCCCTTAATCAATCCCTCATGTCCAAACCCCAATGCCCCTTATAATGCCAATTCCAGTCTTGGAGGTAAAATTTGGAATGAAGATGAAGATGATCTCGAGATTCTGTATTAGAAACAACGAAGAGTGATCGTGTTAGGTTTACATTGACGTCAACCATCTTCAATTTCTAACAAAATTGCACAGCTTTGATTGTGATTATTCCATGAACGTTTAGACTTTAATAATATATTTGTGTGGTTTGTGTTGGTTTCTTTGCACGGGATGCATAGGTGGCCCCTCAATTAAAAATAAATAAATTTATATTGCCCTTTTGTGTGCAGTCGAGATATACGATAAAAAGCATTGGTCCACGTTTTCAGCATGGAAATTTTGTCCGTCGCCTAGCGCTTGACTATGATAGGGAGAGAGAAATTTAGTACAATAGATATTGGTTTTCAATTCATTAGGGGATGAGAAATTTAGTACAATAGATATTGCCCTCTCTCCTACTAGCCTGCACGCTCTCTCTCCTGTCAGAGCATTTATTGCGGAAACTTTTCTTTTTCCTTCGTTTGAGAAAGAAAATGGCCGTTCGTTCCTCTGTACCTCTCCATTTCTTTCCTTTCGAATTTTTGAATATGAAATTCTCTCTCCGTGCTCGTTCCCCTACCGTCGTCGACGAACCACATTACGGCCGCTGCTCCTCCGATGCTCGCTCGCTTCTCTCTTCGGGCTCGTTGCTGCTCCGTCATTGGTTCTGGCGTTCCCGGGATCGTAGATGCAGCACGCAGAGGAGAAGCAGGCCTCTTCGAGCTCCCCTCAATGTCAACAAGCGTCGCCCGCCGAGCGAGACCCCCACACATGGAAGGTTCGGAGGCGAGGTTGCTGGAGAAGCTGGTGCCGTACGCTGCCAGCTTGGTGTTGAGCTGCCTCGTCGTGTTCGACGCTCCGCTCTGCTCTATCTCCCCCCTCCGCGAAGTCGTGCCTCTCTTCCGGCAAAATGCGATGCTCACAGCCCTCCACCTCCGTCGGTTGACTCCGTCGCCCTCGACTCTGACGCCAACGCCGACGCCGACGCCGCCTCCTCCCCTGAACCTGACTTTGACGCCTACGCCCCTTCACCGGTTGCCTACGTCGGCGTCGAAGTCCGTTGCCCCTGACTCCGACGCCGATGCCTCGGCCTCCGGCTACGCGCCTGATGCCAACGCCAACGCCAACGCCCCTTCGCCAAGTCCATGCATCGCAGAAAATGGTGATGCCGACCCAACATTACTTATTCAGTTATTTCCTTTTGCTGATGATGGGGAAATTCTCATCTTGGACGAAATTTTCTCTGTCATCATTGGCAATGCCTGGCTGAAACACTAGGGTCAAATCCTCAGTTTGGGTGTGGGTTTCTGTGAATGGATCAGTCCACTCCAAAACCTCCCACCAGTTCCATGTGCCACTTGGGCTCTGCCCAAAGTCAGTCTCATTCTAGCTCAGTGTTTAAGGTTGGGCTTTGCCTTTGATATAATTTATAACTTTGAGCCTTGTGGCTTGGGAATGAGGTTAATCATGGATTGGTTAGAAGCAGAAGAAATGATGAAACTGAGAAGAGTTTATTTGGTTTTGTGGGTGGAGGCGTTTGCTTTATTCTCTTTCATCACTCCTGAATATGTTTATTTTGCTCATATTCTTTTGAAATTATTGTGCATGAATCCCAAGGTACTTATTGTTAAGTTTTATAGAAGAAACCTTTCTTTGCAGAGACCAAGGGTGTGTATATTAGGTGGTGGATTTGGGGGTTTATACACTACTTTGAGACTGGAATCACTTGTCTGGCTTGACAGCAAGAAAACTCAGGTAGTTCCTTTTATCCTTGTATAGTTATTACGTGTTCTACATTGATACCTCCCTGTTGCTGGAATGGAATCGTAAGCAGAACTTGCATATTTGAACAAAGATCACTCCTTTAGACTATACCAAACTGTCTTATAGAAGTCTGTATATTTTGTTGAAACCAGTATGTTGTCATTTGATGCTGCATATAATGTTCAAATTACTTATTCAGCTTGAGCCATCTTATTAAATTGGGTAACTTTGATGATGCGGTAGGTCTTTGTTGACCAATCTGAGTGGTTTGTTTTCAAGCCAATGCTATATGAACTTTTATCTGGAGGTATGAAGATATGACACTACAGAGGGTGGATCATGATGTACAGCTTTTGCTATTTGTCGCGATCAAATTTTTCAGGGGTGAACCACCTAGGGTTTGGCTAATGGATTGTTAAGCCTAGACTTAACTCGGGCTCTCCCAAGCCGATACTAATTCGCGACTTAGGTTCAAGTTCTTAACATACAAATGATTTTCAATCAGGAGTCGCTACTAACCAATTTATGGTAGGTCGAGTAGACACCTAAGTAAAATAACGGGAGAATTATTTTACTTCTATGAATTAGAGATTTTGGATACGGAGACTTGATTATGTTAGATTTCTCTAACGCCCTTTCGGTACCTTTCTCTTTTATTTTTGAAAAATGTTTTTTTTTTTGCAAGCAATTTGGATTGATTTTAAATCTAATTCCCTAACATGTGAGGTGTTCATGCAGGTGCACAAACCACCAATTTAACACCCAAGAAAGCAATTAAATAATGCATAATTTATCTCAAAGCAACGAAAGCATCTGCAGTGTTAAATTAAAATTCATATCAACAACCCTAGATATGGTTTCTAATTAACAAGCAATTACTAGATTTTTGTTTTCTCTTTTCCAACGAAAATATAGTACATATGCAATGCAATGCTTCTAATCTAATATAAAATGATATGGCATGACAATATGTCCTAAACTATATGAATGAGTAAAAAAACTAATGATTTCTTAATGAACGTGCAATAATTAAATATGCAATCTAAATTAACTAGAATGACTTAATTCTAATGACATGTGATGCAATGCAATGACCCACAAAATTATTTTAACTAAAATGACATGCAACATGCAATATGCAATTTAATATGCGAGCTATATGTCACGCGACATATAATAAATGACCTAATCTAATGACGGGCAATTTCTAATTAAATGAACCTAACAACAATCAATAAATGTCATGCATTTCATGAACGTAATTCTATACGACATGGACATTTTCATTTTCCTAACAAAACATGCAATTTATCTAGGAGAGATTATTTACCTATAATTGATAAACATGCAATCCTAACATGCAATGATGTGCAAAGAATGCCCTAATTCAACATGATATATGCATGATGATTTTTTTTTTTGTTTCTTTTTATAAAATTCGAAATTTAAAATTGCCAAATAATTAAACATGTAATTCAAATTTAAACTAACATCCTAAATGAATGCATTTTTTTTTTGGATTTTTTATTTAAAAATTCGAAATAAGATTGCAATCCTAAATATGCAAGATAACCCTAAAACAGGAAATATTCTAAAGCAAATCTAATCCTAACTCAAATATTTTTTTGGATTTTTCTTTTACGAAAATAAAATTGACTTAAATACCATGACAACAAATCAAGCAAGATAAGATTGATATCCAAAAATTGGCGAACCATAACTTGCGCATGATATCGGATTAACTAATTTTAAAATTAAATCGTGAATCCAATCTCTGGCGTGAGATCATATTGTCGATTTTTTTGCAAGGGATTGCGAGTCGGATTTCGGGCGTGAAAATCGGACTGTCAATCCCTAATTTGAGGGACTATTTCATGTTGGAATCTCAATCATGTATCAATGAATAATTACACTAAAAAAATATAAAAAAAACCAAACCATAAACTATATAAAAATAATAAAGATAAACTAATAAAAAAACTACCTAATCTTATTTTTTGTCTTTTTTGTTTTTTCTTCCTTTCCACGCATAGCCGTGGATCTCCGAGGATTCCGGCTGATCAGTCCGGCAAAGGAGCTCTTGTAAAGGGCAGCAACCAACAGACCAAGGGAGTCTTCTGTTGGGGCAACAGGTGCTTTGATCGGCTTCGGGTAGAGGGACGACGGAGCAGGGTGGCTTCAGGCGCGGGCAATCGATTGGACACGAGTGGTGCTAGTGTGGTGGCAAGCATCTCGGTGACTGGATCTCTGGCGAAGTGGCTCCAGGCGAGATGGGCTCGCAGGCGATTGGTGGAATGGTGGTAATGGTTGCATGCGAGGGCTCGAGTGGCAGCAGGCCGCCGAGATCATGAGATCTGGACAGTGGGCCATGGTCCGGCAAAGGAGCTCTTGTAAAGGGCAGCAACCAACAGACCAAGGGAGTCTTCTGTTGGGGCAACAGGTGCTTTGATCGGCTTCGGGTAGAGGGACGACGGAGCAGGGTGGCTTCAGGCGCGGGCAATCGATTGGACACGAGTGGTGCTAGTGTGGTGGCAAGCATCTCGGTGACTGGATCTCTGGCGAAGTGGCTCCAGGCGAGATGGGCTCGCAGGCGATTGGTGGAATGGTGGTAATGGTTGCATGCGAGGGCTCGAGTGGCAGCAGGCCGCCGGGATCATGAGATCTGGACAGTGGGCCATGGGCAGAGGACTCCGGAGTTGGATCAGGCTCGGACGGAGCAGCAACAATGTCGGTGCAGGGACACAGTGGTGGCTGGCAAGCACACCAAGGGTAGAGATGGGTCATCGCTTCACAGGGGCATGGGTAGATGGAGACAAGTCAAAGGGCTTCGGCTCTGAGTAAAAGCAGGCGGCATTGGGCGGATCGATTACCGGTGGAAAGCGAAGGAGGGCATCGGGCTTCGTGAACGGCGAGGAGTGGTGGTGGTCGCATGCACGTCCTGCAGCGTGGCGAGGCGTCCAGTGTCAATGGATCAAGCAGCAAGGCATGGTGGACTTCGGCTCGCGCGAGGAGTAGTGCGTGGAGAAGAAGATTGAACAGTCCCTGTCCAATCCTCTGCCCTTTTTGCTTTTTACTTTTTGTGTTCTCTTCCTTTGAATCCAAAAAGCTCCTGAGAAAACCAACCCCCCATCTCTCTCCGTACATGTTGCTTTTATAGGTAAAAGTAGGTGATCTTCGTAGAATATTTTATCTCATTTTTTCAATATGTACATAGATAATCTATAACCTCTCGATCACTCAAAATCTTCTTATTTTCCTTATCTCCTTAATATTCTCGACGATCTTATAACTTAAAGATTAAAGATAAGATTGCAACTCGATTCCAAGAAACCACCGTAATATCGCATCAAATTTCAATTTCCCACGAGATAATTAATTTAAAAAACAACGAGCTTGGCTAATTTGCTCGCTTCGTGGGCCTAATCCATCTAATTCGAACTCATTCGCCACCGGTCCAATAAAATGCAAAAAATGCAAAAAACAAAATAAATGCAATCTAAATCTATATGCTATGCAATTAATAAAATTAACCCATAATTTCCTATGCAATAAATAAATAAACTAAATCGTCAAAATTTAGGTGTCAACAGTTGCCCCTCTTTGAAGGTGAGCTCGTAGAGGTTGCATTCAAAGACAAATTGAAACCTAAATTTTGACCATGCACATGCACTGAATGACTTGATTTTTGATTTTTGATTTTTGACTTTTTTTCGGAAAATGAATCCCATTTTAAAACGCAATTTATATGGTGTATGGAAATGCTAATGCAAATGCATGATGCAGAAAAAAAAGAACGTACCTACAGTTACTTACCAATCAATGCGGTAGAGCATCTTAAAGTACATGATAAATTCCCATTTACTCTGTAAGTACCTAACTCTCACTCAGGTTCCTTGAGGAGTGTAACAAGCAATAGATTGAAACATTGAGATTGAGAAGATCATTCACATCCAAACTGAAATGTTCAAAGAATTGAGACATCCAGATCCAGACTGAGATGTCAAGATTTTTGAATTCAAAATACCTAGATCCAGACTAAGGTATAATGAGAAGGATCGAAAAACATTCACATCCAGAGTGAGATGTCAAGAGTTTTGAATTCGAAATACCTAGATTCAGACTAAGGTATAACGAGAAATGTTGAAAAAACATTCACATCCAGAGTGAGATGTCAAGAGTTTTGAATTCGAAATACCTAGATCCAGACTAAGGTATAACGAGAAATGTTGAAAAAACATTCACATCCAGAGTGAAATGTTTAGATGAAAATAATTAGGACATCCAGATCCAAATTGAGATGTCAAAATTTTGGAAATTGAAATACCTAGATCCAGACTAGGTATACGAGAATAATTCAAAAACATTCACATCCAGAGTGAAATGTTTGAATGAAAATAATCAAGACATCCGGGCCCAGACTGAGATGTCAAGAGTTTGGGACTTGAAATACCTAGATCCAGACTAAGGTGTAACGAGGAAGATCGAAGAACATTCACATCCAGAGTGAAATGCTCTAACGAAAATAATCAAGACATCTGGGTCCAGACAGAGATATCATGATTTTGGAAGCTCGAAATACCTAGATCCAGACTAAGGTATAATGAGAAAGATCGAAGAACAATCACATCCAGAGTGAAATGTTCAACGAAAAGAATGGAGACATGCAGATCCAAATTGAGATGTCTAATTTTTGGAAAATGGTAAAGAAACTTACTTGGAATATCTTAGCTTCAAAGAGGGTAGAGTGATCCAAAGTAGTTGGTGTTATATATCCAGGATTCGTACCTTTCTACGGTTGCCTAGCATTGCAACATTGATTATCCGACCGAGACTCGAACCTCTCTTCGATCGCCTGAATCTGACGAAAACTTCCAGGGGACAACTCAGTTGAGTCAAGTGTCGGTGCATTTGAGAGGCAAATACCTGTACAATGACAAGTATTTGAGGTATGGATAGAGATGTACTTACCTGATAACATCTCTGATCCTAAGGGATATGTCTCCTGCAAAACATGGCCGTAGGAGAGGCGATATGCATTTGTAATCACGAACATGCATTAATTCAAGAGTTGTTCATGCGTGATGATTTCCATCAATCTAGCATTTTCATTTCAATCTGAATACATGAATGTCATAAATATGTCAAATGAGGTATCTTTCAGTCTGAAAGGACTTTTCACTCATCCTCATTAAAATGGCTATTTCATCCCGACCTTTGATGCAGGATTTCAATAATCACTCTATCTTACCGTCGTCATGCCAAACAAGGGTCTGAGCAATCTCGCAAGTGGTACGACCTTACCAATCTGAGAGGTCTTTAACAGGGACCGTAATATAGGCTTGATCAACGGCTTAACAAAGGAGACTTTTTGAGCCGAGGCTATTGAAAAATGACATTTCGCAATTGTCTTGGGGTTTACAAGTCAAGAGACATGTGAAATGAAGCAGAAATTATCTTACTCGCACTTCTTTAAGCGATGCTTTCAAACATATGAACTTCTACATTAATTCAAATGCCATAATCTAAAGAGACTTTGTAAGGGACGTAACGTAGGTTGGGTTCATGGGTTGAGAAACGAAATGATCATTTGGCTCAAAAAGTGTTTAGGGGGTCAAAGTTGGTGATCATCTTGACATTTCCAACAATTTTCCTCCCCATCGTTGAAGATTTTCTTTACATCACAACTCCACTGATTACAACATCTCAACATTTGAGTTTTTTTTTTTGTACCACCTTGTTAGGGATACGACTCACTTCATCAAGTGTTTGATTTTTTCTTTGGGCATTGGCCTTGCTTTTACCAGGCACACTGCTTTTTCATGCCCCATTTTTTGCACTCTCTTTTTTTTTTTGGACAAAGTCTCCATTTTTATTAGCATTGTAAATCATGCTACTTGAGTAGTTTGATTTTTCTTTCCTTGCCCCAGTGTGGGGGATGATCACCAACTGGGTTTAATGTGAAATGAATTCATAGGCTCAATGGGGCTATGCAATGGATAAAGTATATAGGATAGAGAAAGAACTGCTCTTCGTCGTCCTAAGGCACTTTAAATTATCGTACAAGTCACATTATAAAAGCAATACTCGAATATTGATGCAAGTATGAGTAAGAAAATTCCTATCATCATTTCAAATCTTATCCCAGTATGAGACGATTCTTGACAAGGATAATTTAAAAAGCTCTTCATGTGTGTGGGCTCAAAGGGCTAAACAATGGATTTACCTGTAGTGTTTCGGGTAGTAGAAGAAACTGCTTCTCATCACCTTGGTTGACATACCCTTTGCGAGATCACCCTTTTCCTCATAGGCATGGAATTTTTCCACACAACTCACTGGGGGTCAGTGTATGGAATAGGGTTTGCCTTTCATCATTCCAAAGTATCCCATTTCACACAATTCATCAATGAAGAAAAATTCAAGATTTGCAACAAGTTTAGACAATTGAATTTGCAACTCAATGAGGCAATTTATTCATCATAAAATGTTTGCAATTCAAAACATGACATGGCAAATTCTATCATGGGTAATACTTCTTGATAGCATCAGAATTCACTGGAGTTTGAAAACTCACGACAATCCATTTTTGCTAGGATGGCACCTGTTAGAAGTACCTTCCTTACCACATATAGGTTATAATTTGGAGCAAACTTGCCCCCAGGATCTTCCACTGGAGAATGATGGTTCTCTTTTACTTGCCCCAAATCTTTTTCATTGCAAGTGCGCTCTAAACCTGTTGATCACAAGGCAAGTTTATGATAATTAAAACTTGATACGCTATTCTCAGATGTCCCTTGTCATAACAAGTTATGGAATTATGCATTGAGACAAGAAGCAAATGAGTTAGACAAACAAACAGGTTTAATTTGCTACAAGATTTGGGAAAATGTTTTTTTTTTTTTTGACAATGAAATGCTTTTTGTTTTCGAAAAGGTTTTTGGAAGGAAACATGAGAAAGTCCAGCCCTCAGGATTTCTCTATGGATGATATTTTTCTTTTTCATGGTTAGATATCGTCATTGGACTGGTTTGGTATACTCCATTATGTCCTCAAAATTGGAAATAAAATAGTAATTTCATTGAATATAATCAAATGAATTACATTATTGGAATGGAAATTGTGATTCCTAAAACCCTAAAAAGAGAAAAAATCGAAAACGATTCCTAAAAAGCGAAAACCAATCCTAAAAAGTGATAAAAATTCCTAGAAAGAGATAAAAATTCCCGCGCAGGGGAATGTGCAACAGTAACAAGTTACTCTTGCAGGCCAACGTCCATGTCTTTCGGAGGTCCTTCATCATTGGCTCTTATGAAGAGGTCATCGAATAGACCTGTGATTCCTTCCAGGGCGTCATCAGAGTTCTTTGTCTTTGGAGGCGTTAGATCGTCCATGTCATCCCATCCACTTGGAACTATGTTGCGGGAGTCAAAGTAAAAGCTGGGAGGAGCCGAATACTTCACCAGGTAATCAAACTTGCCACTAGGCTACCCCAGAGTGTCCATCACTTCCACTTCATCTTGCTTTGTCTTAGGGACATTGTCAAGTTTGGCAATGACTAGTGGGTTATCTTCCAGTTCAGGCATGTCGCTATTGCTCATTTGGGTTTTGTATTCCTGCTTCGAAACTACTACCTCAAGGAAAGCAGGTGCAAGAGTCAAATCTGCTCGGAGGGATTGGATTTGGGCTGTTATGAGTTGCTTAGAGGTGAGCAACTGTTGGAGTTGGTATTCTATAGCGGAGATACAATCATGCATTTCAATTTGGTCAGCCATTTTAGCTCTTGATCGCGTAATACGCGGAGGATTCATTATCACCTAATTCAAATGAGTGGAAATATGTAAACACAAGGTGTAAATAGAGAGCCAATCCATGACAACAATCTATTTTTAGTCAAGAAAAGTTCACACATGAAAAGGATTTCCTAAAAATGGATTAAGAAAACAAAGACATGGGATGCCCTAATAAGGACGAAATTTCCTAAACATGAACTAGGAAGAGCCAAGACACGAATTGAAAACAAATTTCCAATTTTTTTTCAAATGATTCATTGCATGGCAATTTCGTCATTTCATTCATAATTGACAAATGAATTAAATCAATGATTGACCTAAATTGTCATGGAGCGACCAAAAGTATGACAAAATAAGTAAATTGCATAGTATAGGGATAGAAGACTTATTTCACCTAATAAACGGCAATCACATAGACATGCACATGAGATGTGAGGCTCGATTTCTAGTTTATAAGGCTTATCAAGGTGGAGCCACAAGGATGATCAGACTAGCCACAGGCTTGTGGATTATGTCGGGTCCTCATGACTCCGGCTTGGTCAAAGAGCCAATCCAGGTCGCGGGCATGCGGACCGAGGTGGGTACTCTTGACACCATGAAAGAAACTTTGGAATTGAGATGGGCGACTCGTACCGCGAGCATGCGGTTGGAGTGGTATCCATCTCAACACCATCCTAAATAATCCTATGCGGCCTAGGTCCGGCGGCAGGTTGTGTGTGCAAAAGTGTAGTGTAAATGCATAGGCATGCACGACAATTTATATCAAGAAACACTTCATAAATGAAAGTAAACCATACATTCCTACACCTCCCTGCAAAACAAAGGTTAGCAAATACTTCCCCTTATACCTCTCATCCTGTAAGAACATTTAACACCTTAAACGTTAGGGACGTACTTGGGATCCTTGCTGTCAAACAAATTTTTTTTTTTTTAAAAGAGAAAATTGGCCTAAGTCCACTAAGAGTTTTTAATTCTAATCGCCAGCGGAGTCGCCAAGCTGTCGCGACCAAATTTTTCGAGGGTGAACCACCTAGGGTTTGGCTAATGGATTGTTAAGCCTAGACTTAACTCGGGATCTCCCAAGCCCATACTAATTCGCGACTTAGGTTCAAGTTCTTAACATACAAATGATTTTCAATCAGGAATCGCCACTAATCAATTTATGGTAGGTCGAGTAGACACCTAAGTAAAATAATTCTACGAACTAGAGATTTTTGATACGGGGACTTGATTACGTTAGATTTCTCTAACGCCATTTCGGTACCTTTCTCTTTATTTTTTTTTAATTTTTTTTTGCAGGCAGTTTGGAATGATTTTAAATCTAATTCCCTAACATGTGAGGTGTTTATGCAGGTGCGCCAACCACCAATTTAACACCCAAGAAAGAATTAAATAATGCATAACTTACCTCGAAGCAGCGAAAACATCTGCAGTGTTAAATTAAAATTCATATCAACAACCCTAGATATGGTTTCTAATTAACGAGCAATTACTAGATTTTTGTTTTCTCTTTTCCAACGAAAATATAGTCCATATGCAATGCAATGCTTCTAATCTAATATAAAATGATATGGCATGACAATATGTCCTAAACTATATGAATGAGTAAAAAAACTAATGACTTCTTAATGAATGTGCAATAATTAAATATGCAATCTAAATTAACTAGAATGACTTAATTCTAATGACATGTGATGCAATGCAATGACACACAAAATTGTTTTAACTAAAATGACATGCAACATGCAATATGCAATTTAATATGCGAGTTATATGTCACGCGACATATATTAAATGACCTAATCTAATGACGGGCAATTTCTAATTAAATGAACCTAACAACAATCAATAAATGTCGTGCATTTCATGAACCTAATTCTATATGACATGGACATTTTTATTTTCCTAACAAAACATGCAATTTATCTAAGATAGATTATTTACCTATAATTGATAAACATGCAATCCTAACATGCAATGACATGCAAAGAATGCCCTAATTCAACATGATATATGGATGATGATTTTTTTGTTTCTTTTTATAAAATTCGAAATTCAAAATTGCCAAATAATTAAACATGCAATTCAAATTTAAACTAACATCCTAAATGAATGAATTTTTTTGGGTTTTTTGTTTTTTTAAATTCGAAATAAGATTGCAATCCTAAATATGCAAGATAACCCTAAAATAGGAAATATTCTAAAGCAAATCTAATCCTAACTCAAATATTTTTTTGGATTTTTCTTTAACGAATATAAAATTGACTCAAATACCATGACAACAAATCAAGCAAGATAAGATTGATATCCAAAAATTGGCGAACCATATCTCGCGCATGAGATCGGGTTAACTAATTTTAAAATTAAATCGCGAATCAAATCTCGGGCGTGAGATCAGATTGTCGATTTTTGCAAGGGATTGCGAGTCGGATTTCGGGCGCGAAAATCGGACTGTCAATCCCTAATTTGAGGGACTATTTCATGTTGGAATCTCAATCATGTATCAATGAATATTTACACTAAAAAAACTATAAAAAAACCAAACCATGAACTATATAAAAATAATAAAGATAAACTAATAAAAAAACTACCTAATCTTATTTTTTGTCTTTTCTGTTTTTTCTTCCTTTCCACGCATAGCTGTGGATCTCCAAGGATTCCGGTTGATCAGTCCAACAAAGGGGCTCCTGCAAAGGGCAGCAACCAACAGACCAAGGGAGTCTTCCGTCGGGGCAACAGGTGCTTCGATCGGCTTCGGGTAGAGGGACGATGGAGCAGGGTGGCTTCAAGCGCGGGCAATCGATTGGACACGAGTGGTGCTAGTGTGGTGGCAAGCGTCTTGGTGACTGGATCTCTGGCGAAGTGGCTCCAGGCGAGATGGGCTCGCGGGCGATTGGTGGAACGGTGGTAGTGGTTGCACGCAAGGGCTTGGGTGGCAGCAGGCTGCCGAGATCGTAAGATCTGGACAGTGGGCCACCAGCAGAGGACTCTGGAGCTGGATCGGGCTCGGACGGAGCAACAACAAAGTCGGTGCAGGGACATGGCGGTGGCTGGCGAGGGCACCAAGGGCAGAGATGGGTCGCCGCTTCACAGGGGCACGGGCAAACGGAGACGGGTCGAAGGGCTTCGGCTCCGAGTAACAGCAGGCGGCATTGGGCGGATCGATTACCGGTGGAAAGCGGAGGAGGGCGTCGGGCTTCGCAAACGGCAAGGAGCAGTGGTGGTCGCACACACATCCTGTAGCGTGGCGAGGCATCCAGCGTCAGTGGATCGGGCAACAAGGCACGGTGGACTTCGGCTCACATGGGGAGCAGTGCGCGGAGAAGAAGATTGAATAGTCCCTGTCCAATCCTCTGCCCTTTTTTCTTTTTACTTTTTGTGTTCTTTTCCTTTGGATCCTAAAAGCTCCTGAGAAAACCAACCCCCCATCTCTCTCCGTACATGTTGCTTTTATAGGTAAAAGTAGGTGATCTTCGTAGAATATTTTATCTCCTTTTTTCAATATGCACAAAGGTAATCTATAACCTCCCGATCACTCAAAATCTTCTTATTTTCCTTATCTCCTTAATATTCTCAACGATCTTATAACTTAAAGATTAAAGATAAGATTGCAACTCGATTCCAAGAAACCACCGTAATATCGCATCAAATCTCAATTTCCCACGAGATAATTAATTTAAAAAACAACGAGCTTGGCTAATTTGCTCGCTTCATGGGCCTGATCCATCTAATTCGAACTCATTCACCACCGATCCAATAAAATGCAAAAAATGCAAATAACAAAATAAATGCAATCTAAATCTATATGCTATGCAATTAATAAAAGTAACCCATAATTTCCTATGCAATAAATAAATAAACTAAACCGTCAAAATTTAGGTGTGAACACTATTCATACCAGGTTCTTTCATCAAGGAAAGTTGAGCTGCTTCTGGGTTACTTTGTACACAATATAAGGAAGTCCAGCGATGCTAAAGATTCTTTCTTTTCGGTGGAAACTCAAGATCCCGAAATGCAGAAAAAGAGTGGACCCACTAAGGGCTTTGCGGCGAAGATGATGTTGAGACATTTATATTGGAACTTCAACCTGCTCAAAGGGGACTACAAAGTCAAATTCTGGAGGAGGATTTGGTCCTATGGACCGTGGGCTCTAAGCCTTCACTTCCCGAATTAGAACCTTGGCATAAGCCGCATGAGCTTCCTTTGACTGCCCCTGGTCAAATAGAAACTGATGAAACTCTACGTGTCAAGGGCCACCCACGCATTTTTGCCCTCGGTGATTCTTCTGCATTAAGAGATTCAGATGGAAAGATTCTTCCAGCCACCGCTCAGGTAAACAAGCAAGAAATGCAATTCATCTATTGGAGTATGATGTTGTAGCGCAACTTTAACATCTGCACCTTTCATAGTTTTGCTATCTCCTCGCCAATGTTAGTCATTTCTTTCATGGCCTACCAGGTTGCTTTTCAGCAAGCGGATTCCACTGGGTGGAATCTGTGGGCAGCAATCAATGACCATCCTCTTCTGCCTTTTAGGTCTTTCATTTCACTTGTGCCTTTTGTGTTGGACATTTTTTATGGTTCAATCTGCTCGATTTGCAATGCAATGCCCTTGCTTGTGATCAACATGCATCTTGCAGCTCTATCTCACCTTCCTTCCCCTAATGATTGTGGTTCTATTAAATTTGGGTGGAGGTAACAAGTTAGCTTCAGTTGCACGTTGACATCCCCCAATGACAAGGAGCGCTTTACTGTTATCCATCACAAACACCATTAAGTATCCTTCTGTGGTACCTCTACTAGTGTGTGGCAACTTTTATTTTTTGTAGATCATATTGGTGGAAGCTTTGGATATGTGACTGGTGCATGATTCTGTTAATATAATTTTCAGGTTTCAAAACTTGGGCGAGATGATGACATTGGGAAGAAATGATGTTGCAATTTCACCAAGTTTCATTGATGGATTAAGGGTGCGTTTGGGATGGCCTTTGGAAAAAGCCTTTGAGAAAATGCAAACACCTTTGAGTTAAAGGGGTTTTCCAAAATGCAAATGGTGTTTGGTAAATTGTACTTTGAAAGTGAAATAACTAGTATAAGCACCTAGAGGGGGAGTGAATAGGTGTATAATAATTTCTCGTGATAAGTTAGCAATACGAAATAGACAATAGAAAGGAAGTTCTCATTTGGTTAACAAAACGAATTATGATCAAAGTAAAGCAGAGAGTAGGGAAGAGAAAATTGAGCACAAGGTTTATAGTGATTCGGCTTATTCCAAGTGTCACGCCCCGATCCTTAGGCACATGCACATCCCTTACCTTTGGTTGATTTTATTATGCGATATCCCCAGGACTACTTATCGCCGACCCTTTCTTTTATATATGCACATGCGGAAGCGGTTATAAAAATCCCCAGACAATAAAGCAATGGGATATACAAGTAGGACTAGAAACCTGAACCTGAAAACCACATCCTTATGATCATATACAAGCCATACTAAAACGATTGGTTTCTACTCAAATTAATTCTATAGCAAAGGCCAACAGGATCCTACTCTGGATCATCCTCGGGGTTCTCCTTCACGTACTCCTCCTCAGGTTCCTCAACAGGGATCTCCTCGTCAGATTTCTCCTCCTTAGGCTCCTCATCCAGGTCCTGAAATGGTTATTCAATAACCACTGAGACAACGTCTCAGTAAGTTCTACCCTCTAAGACTCGATTAGTAAACTAATACACCTTAGGGCTGCCTATGCACAACATGAGTCAGAGGACTTACCTTGGCCTCAGATTCCACCTGCATATTAGCACAGATCATACAGGCACCCAAGTAATAACATCACAGATCGAAGCATCGATCTAATCGATCTAGTCGATTACACACCAAGACGACCACTCACGGTCATCTCAATTCAATCATTCAATTCACGACATCAAACCAAGGCAACGAATCACATCAAGTCACTCTCAGATCGAATCATCGATCAATCGACCTAGTCGATTACAAGTCAGTTAGACCATTTTTAGGTCATTCATCCAATGCCCAGCAATTCCTTAGATTTAGTGGCTTTACGGTCCCACCCGACCCTCTCAAGATCTAGTGGCTTTACGGTCCCACCCGACCTTTCCAAGATTTAGTGGCTTTACGGTCCCACTCGACCCTCTCGAGGTTTAGTGGCTTTATGGTCTCACCCGACCTTATCAATATCTAGTGGCTTTACGGTCCCACCCGACCTTATCAATATCTAGTGGCTTTACGGTCCCACCCGACCTTATCAATATCTAGTGGCTTTACGGTCCCACCCGACCTTTCCAAGATTTAGTGGCTTTATGGTCCCACCCGACCCTTTTTACGATGTCATGCTCCGTCACCGAGCCACTTGCATTCTCTAGGTGATTTACCACTTCACTTTCGATACTAACAACCGATTCTCGACCGATTCTCAATCACAAGGCCAAAATTGCCTTATTTAATAACGTACTTAAAAAAATGCACCATTAAATCAATTCGACACAAATTAAAGCTCAAATAAATAAACGGACCACTCCACGACAATCAGCATGAAATTCCGGTCACTGGCCATTCCAGGTTGAATTTCCGGAAAATAAATAATTAAATAATTAATTTCGAAAATTAAATAAATAAATACAATAAATTCAATTTAGCACAATACAAAGCTCAATTAAATAAACGGTCTGCGCCACCATCATCAGCATAAAATCCCGGTCACTTTGCCATCCCGGTTGAATTTCCGGGAAATAAATAATTAAATAATTTATTTCGAAAATTAAATAAATAAATACCATAAATTCAATTTAGCACAATATAAAGCTCAATTAAACAAACGGACTGCGCCACGATCATCAGCATAAAATCCCGGTCACTAGCCATCCTAGTTGAATTTCCAAGAAATAAATAATTAAATAATTAATTTCCAAAATTAATATTTAATTCTTAAAAATTCCACCTAGGCCCGATTTGCTTAATTAACACCCGATAAGGGACGGGCAAAATCCCAAGAAGCATCCAATAAATACTACAAGCAATTCTCTATCTAATTACACTAATCACACAACTAATATGCAAAGCAATTAACTAATAAACACTAATCAATTCTAATCTAACAACCTAATTACACTTAATTAAAACTAATCAACCTTTAAGTGTAATTAGCACACTAAGGAGGCATTAGTGAGTAAAACTCACTTGGCAAAGCGAAGATCGGAAACTACGACGGCGACACGACGGTGGCCAAACTTGGGCCGACTTGCTTCACGGGCCCAAGATGGGCTAAACTTGCTAGGCCCCGCTGAAATACAAATGATGCTGGGCTTGAAATTGAGATGGGCTGACTGAGCTTGGGCCGAAATGCAACTTCAATGGACTGAGAAAGGGCTTAAAAACTGCTGGGCTCTTAGGTTTCAAATGGATTAATCTTGCAAGCTTGATGGGCTGTAATTTGGGCCTTGCGAGAAGCAGTAAGGGCTGCCAACTGAAGAGTTGCTGGACTGAGGTCGTGGGCCTCAAATGGTCCAATTGCTGGGCCGAACCAGAGCAAATGTAGAGAAGATGAGCCCACGGAACTGAAGACTGCTGGGCTCCGTCTTCGTTGGTAGCTGGTCCACGAGCGAAGGGGAGAGAGACCACGCGGGTAGCAGCTTCGGTCTTCCTGGAACGGAATCTCACGAGGATAATGGTAGCTTGCGTGTCAACAAACCTGCTGGAACTGACCGAGGAAACACGGACGTGGAGGAGCAGCTCGCGGTGGAGTCTTCGAAATTTGCTGGAGCGTTCACGGCTCGGTTGACTACCAAGATGCGTGGACGGCCAAAATTCCACTGAAGCCGAAGTGAAGCAGCTGCTGGGTTTGCTGGCTTCGGCGGAAATCAAATTCGGTGGAGGGTGGCTCTTGTGGCAAAGGGAGAAGGCTCGGCAGGAGGCTTCATTCGGTGCTGGATGAGGCAACACGAGGCAGAAGGAAAGTGGACGCTGATTGCTTCGAACCGTGTGGGTGGAGTCAACACTTGGGGAGACTTTGGCCGGTTTGTTTACTCCCGCATGGCAGAGGAGACACGCCAGTGGAACAGAAAGAAAAAAAAGCCGAAGAGCTTCGGTGGATGGTGATGCCGTTTCACTCGGATCTTCGATCGTCGCTGGACATGTCCGTGTGGAGGAAGAAATTTGGTGGGGGCGTGAGCTGCTTCTCTCGGTTGCATCTCTATCGTAACTTGGCTTCAACCGAAAGAAGAAAAGTAGAGAGCAGAGGCGGGGAAGGAGGTCGGCCAGCGAAGCTTGTGCGAGAAGGCTGAAGAGAGGAGTCCATTAAGTCAAAGTTAAAATATCTTTTCCATCATTACTTAGGTCACATAGGTCTACAATCTTATCTACTTGTCCCCCAAATACTTTCCAACCTAAAATTCCATAAATAATCCAAATTAGTGCCAAAATTCTAGCACCCCTCCTTAGTTCCGAATTTAATAAATCTTGGCTTCAATTCCTTCATTCAAATCTCCAAACCAATGTCCGATTTTGCTGAAGAAAAATCCCGAACAATTTTCTATAAATCCCCGACACTCAAAGGCTCGGCTCAAAAGTCCAAATTTCCTTTAATTTGGCCCGTCCAATTTTCTATTAATTTTCCGCAACGTCCGAAATGGTTTTCCGCAAAAATCCCGGAATCTCCGAAAAATCTACTGAGACTGAGTCGAAGCTCCTAAAATGACCTGATTAACTCAACTGAAATTAATACCAAAAATTCTGGATGTCACAGCTCTTCCCCTCTTATAAAAATTTCGTCCTCGAAATTTAAACCTTTACCAATCCATAAACGAAAGGTGGGGGTATTGTTGTCTCATCGAGTCTCACTTTTCCACGCTGATCATTCGGTCTCGTGGCGTTGTCTGACCACTTTGACCAAGGAGATCATCTTGGTACACAAACTCTGCTCTTTCTAAACCAACTACTAAACTGAGCTTCTCACATAAGAGACTCTGTCATCCACATCTGATCTCTTTTTCTCGACTCCCTAATAAACCTTCGAACCTCAACAATTCAAAATTTATGATAGTTCTGAGCAGTCTTTACTCTGACACTGACCTTACAACTGTAAACACTGATTTCTGAGCTGAGTCTGGACTTGCGATTTTCTGATTTCTGATTTCATCTCAACCGACTGAAATCCTGTACACTCTGCTTTGCACTGCTTAAAACGAAACTATCTGACTGATCTGCTGAAACTGGGAACCTCTGGTCAAGATCTTATGTAACTCTGGCACTGATTTTGGCAACTGCAATCACGACTCTTTGTCTTCGACTTTGGCCTGAAATCTTTATTCACTTTCTTTTCACCACCAAAATTCTGTACCATTTGTTATACACTGATTAATAAAGAATCCTCTGAGACTTTGCCAAATTTATAATCTCTGATTTAGATTCGAAGTATAATTCACCCTCGGCACTCCATGCCGGCGAATTATCTGATGCACACACACTTCGGTATACCCACTCTGATAAGATAGAATCTTCCATTTCTGAAATCGAACTTAGATTGGCGGTTAATTTCATTCCGACACGCTTTTAGTGTGACCTAGGCTACTGGGTAGTGTTCAGAGCTTTTTAGGACAAATGACCCGTGGTCGATTTTCTTCGAGCCACAATAAACCCAATCGACCCATTGGTGACTCTCGATTGTCGTGAAAATCTCAAAGATTCAAATACGAACACAGGGCGCCAAAACGATAGAAACATTAAATTAGTGTCGGTCGATGAGAATTTTCCAATTTAGTGGAGTCACCCACGATCGGTCATTCATCTCAGTCGAACCGATCTATCTTTGATTTCAAATCAGGTTTTATACTGTGCCGTAATGACCTCTAAAGATGAGCACGGTCGAGAAGTCGATCATTGGTCGAATTCTCAAGTCTATTTGCCTTAAGGTCCTTAATAACTCACCCAGCTAGTCTAGTTATCTCATGAGTGGCCAACTCAGAGAAAAACACTATAGCCACGTCGATGAAATGCCCAATTTATCTAGTCGAAATCAGAGTCCGAAATCTGGATGTTACACACTCAAAACAATATATATTCATACTGTACCAAAGTGGATCAACTCCATCTATTGATCAACCACTATTCTCAAATGGTATCAGTAATCCCCTGAATCCTTAGTAAGCCATATGTTTCCATTTCCACTTGGGACTCTCAAGTGATGGTAAAAATTATCCCTGTTCGCATTACCGAGCTTCCACTTACTGACACTTCTGACACTTGCAACCTGCTCAGCAATATCTATCTTCATATCAGCTTACTAATCTAGCTGATGCCGATTCTGCTTTACTTGCACCATCTGGTCAAGACTACAATACTATAGTGAACTTCTGACAAGATCCTTTCCCTGAGTGCTACACTATCAAGTGTATTCAATCACTCATGGAACCCGAACTTTCCATTCTCATAAATCTTAAAGTCAGATTCTTTCTTACCAGTATCCTCTTATAAGATTTTCTGAACATCTCTGCTTGTCAATTAGGTGCCAATTCTAACTTGAACATTTGGCTCAATTTTGAGGGTGGCTATAAAATTTCAAAGGTAGCCTACCTCAAATTTGAAAACCAAATTTCAAATCCTTTTCAAGTAAAGCCTAAACTTTAGCCAGTCTATGCACAATTGAAGACTCTCGGCTCAACACATTAATGACTCATTTCGTTCCTCCAAGGTGATATATGATATCACTATTATAGTTCTGCCAAATTCTGGTTCACGACACCGCTTTGTATTCCACTTATTAGGTCTCAACTGGCGGAACAGTGATGCAACAATCTTCTCATGTTGTATCAATGCATACCTATCCTCCACAAAACACATCACTAAAGATTCTGTGCTTTCCAGAGCCAAATGGAAAGTTTAGCACAAGTACGATAGTCAATTCTTATTTAAGCTTTGGGAACTATCCTCGTACTTGTCTATGCTGATGAATTTCTCTTCTTTCTTAACAGATCAAGCCCACGATGGTACTGATGCTGAAAATTCTTTCACACACCTTCTGTAGTAATCTGTCCAATCTCCACAGCTTCTGATCTCTGACATTGATGTCGGTCTCGGTCCATTAACAACTGATTCAATCTTGGCTGAGTCCATGAAGATTCCTTTATTTGTAATTACATGATCATTCTCAGGGGCTCTCGTGATCCTCATCACTTAATGAACACCCTAGAATGTCGCTACACCACACGATCATCATTGATCTAGATATTCTTCAAATACTCAATTTGTCAAATCTATGACAACGACTGGAGCGTTCATTATATCAAATGGCTTTACATTATTCTCACAAGGGCTAAATCAAGTGCGAAGTGTTGTCTTCAGTATAACCTCCTTTTTGGTTCTCAACTGACGATAACCTATCCTCAAGTCGATACTTGAAGACATCAACATTTTTTATAACAAGTCACCCAATTAGTCGATCTTTGACAATGAACACTTATCCTTGATTGTCACTTGATTAAGTCGACTATAGTTGATGCATAATTACAACGAACCATCTTTCTTTCTTTCTTTCTTACTATGAGATTGATGTTTCCCCTAGGTAATGCACCGATATGCATGAATTCTTCATTCATCAATCTTCTACAAGATGCTCCATGAGCCCATTCTACTCATGTAGCGTCGAAGTTACACCTCAGCAACTAGTCAAGCATGACTATTGTTAGTGATTCCCCTTTCTTCCACTTATTTCAATAAATTGAAGTTCCCCAAACTTCATCAAAACTCTGCTCCGATACTCTGATAGAATTTTCCCCAAAACATTCTTCCTTTGTCTAGTGCCAAGTCGGTTCCATTTATGTTCTTCTCACCATACCTGGATACTGAATTCATCCAGGTTTTCCTCCACAATTTCGACACCGATCTGGTGAGTCTTCTACCTCTTGTCAAGTGCTAGGATGCACTATTTCTTGTACCGAGACCTATCCCGAAATTCCACGGTGCGTTCTATGGCGCATTTCTCTGAATCGTTCTACCAACAAGTGACAGATGAATCGTTGTCAAGATTCCATCTTCTTTTGCGGATGCACCATAAATCACTATCCGTACTGACGACGCTTACTGCAATTTCTTGCCCTCAGAATACACGAGACTGATCTATATCGTCTTCCATAGAACAACATGTTCCATTTGTCTGAATACTGACCTGACTATGCCACCTTTCCTATTGGGTGGAATAAAATACCATTCTCTCAACCTCAGTCTTTACCCTGACCGAATTCCCAATCTGCTTGCACTGAATCTTGATTTAGATATCGAATTATATTCTCTGATTATCCTTCCAGGTTGGACCCCAACAAAGGTAGCAACAACAACCACTTGATCCTGATATTACTGGCTCATCCAGATCCCAAGAAACACTTGCATCAAATCAATCTTATCGAGCTTAAGATCAATTAATGCTGCTACACTAGTACCAACCTGCGGTGGCACTCTTATGCTCAAACTGGCCAGAGTCAACACTCTGCCTTCCAAATCCACAATAATTAAAAGCAAGCAATTTACACCCAACAAACAATTTTACCAATCAGCTATCAAAGACATGCACCAGTCATGAATTTAAAGGCCTTTCCTACTACTATCCCATAGGTCATCGCACCTTATCACTCCAATACCTAACCTTTGCTCTGATACCACAAAAAGAGGATGTCACGCCCCGATCCTCAGGCACATGCACATCCCTTACCTTTGGTCGATTTTATTATGCGATATCCCCAGGACTACTTATCGCCGACCCTTTCTTTTATATATGCACATGCGGAAGCGGTTATAAAAATCCCCAGACAATAAAGCAATGGGATATACAAGTAGGACTAGAAACCTGAACCTGAAAACCACATCCTTATGATCATATACAAGCCATACTAAAACGATTGGTTTCTACTCAAATTAATTCTATAGCAAAGGCCAACAGATCCTACTGGATCATCCTCGGGGTTCTCCTTCACGTACTCCTCCTCAGGTTCCTCAACAGGGATCTCCTCGTCAGATTTCTCCTCCTTAGGCTCCTCATCCAGGTCCTGAAATGGTTATTCAATAACCACTGAGACAACGTCTCAGTAAGTTCTACCCTCTAAGACTCGATTAGTAAACTAATACACCTTAGGGCTGCCTATGCACAACATGAGTCAGAGGACTTACCTTAGCCTCAGATTCCACCTGCATATTAGCACAGATCATACAGGCACCCAAGTAATAACATCACAGATCGAAGCATCGATCTCATCGATCTAGTCGATTACACACCAAGACGACCACTCACGGTCATCTCAATTCAATCATTCAATTCACGACATCAAACCAAGGCAACGAATCACATCAAGTCACTCTCAGATCGAATCATCGATCAATCGACCTAGTCGATTACAAGTCAGTTAGACCATTTTTAGGTCATTCATCCAATGCCCAGCAATTCCTTAGATTTAGTGGCTTTACGGTCCCACCCGACCCTCTCAAGATCTAGTGGCTTTACGGTCCCACCCGACCTTTCCAAGATTTAGTGGCTTTACGGTCCCACTCGACCCTCTCGAGGTTTAGTGGCTTTATGGTCTCACCCGACCTTATCAATATCTAGTGGCTTTACGGTCCCACCCGACCTTATCAATATCTAGTGGCTTTACGGTCCCACCCGACCTTATCAATATCTAGTGGCTTTACGGTCCCACCCGACCTTTCCAAGATTTAGTGGCTTTATGGTCCCACCCGACCCTTTTTACGATGTCATGCTCCGTCACCGAGCCACTTGCATTCTCCAGGTGATTTACCACTTCACTTTCGATACTAACAACCGATTCTCGACCGATTCTCAATCACAAGGCCAAAATTGCCTTATTTAATAACGTACTTAAAAAAATGCACCATTAAATCAATTCGACACAAATTAAAGCTCAAATAAATAAACGGACCACTCCACGACAATCAGCATGAAATTCCGGTCATCAAGCCATTCCAGGTTGAATTTCCGGAAAATAAATAATTAAATAATTAATTTCGAAAATTAAACAAATAAATACAATAAATTCAATTTAGCACAATACAAAGCTCAATTAAATAAACGGTCTGCGCCACCATCATCAGCATAAAATCCCGGTCACTGGCCATCCCAGTTGAATTTCCGGAAATAAATAATTAAATAATTTATTTCGAAAATTAAATAAATAAATACCATAAATTCAATTTAGCACAATATAAAGCTCAATTAAACAAACGGACTGCGCCACGATCATCAGCATAAAATCCCGGTCACTAGCCATCCTAGTTGAATTTCCAAGAAATAAATAATTAAATAATTAATTTCCAAAATTAATATTTAATTCTTAAAAATTCCACCTAGGCCCGATTTGCTTAATTAACACCCGATAAGGGACGGGCAAAATCCCAAGAAGCATCCAATAAATACTACAAGCAATTCTCTATCTAATTACACTAATCACACAACTAATATGCAAAGCAATTAACTAATAAACACTAATCAATTCTAATCTAACAACCTAATTACACTTAATTAAAACTAATCAACCTTTAAGTGTAATTAGCACACTAAGGAGGCATTAGTGAGTAAAACTCACTTGGCAAAGCGAAGATCGGAAACTACGACGGCGACACGACGGTGGCCAAACTTGGGCCGACTTGCTTCACGGGCCCAAGATGGGCTAAACTTGCTAGGCCCCGCTGAAATACAAATGATGCTGGGCTTGAAATTGAGATGGGCTGACTGAGCTTGGGCCGAAATGCAACTTCAATGGACTGAGAAAGGGCTTAAAAACTGCTGGGCTCTTAGGTTTCAAATGGATTAATCTTGCAAGCTTGATGGGCTGTAATTTGGGCCTTGCGAGAAGCGAGAAGGGCTGCCAACGAAGAGTTGCTTTGGACGAGGTCGTGGGCCTCAAATGGTCCAATTGCTGGGCCGAACCGAGCAAATGTAGAGAAGATGAGCCCACGGAACCGAAGACCGCCGGGCTCCGTCTTCGTTGGTAGCCGGTCCACGAGCGAAGGGGAGAGAGACCACGCGGGTAGCAGCTTCGGTCTTCCTGGAACGGAATCTCACGAGGATAATGGTAGCTTGCGTGTCAACAAACCTGCTGGAACTGACCGAGGAAACACGGACGTGGAGGAGCAGCTCGCGGTGGAGTCTTCGAAATTTGCTGGAGCGTTCGCGGCTCGGTTGACTACCAAGATGCGTGGACGGCCAAAATTCCACTGAAGCCGAAGTGAAGCAGCTGCTGGGTTTGCTGGCTTCGGCGGAAATCAAATTCGGTGGAGGGTGGCTCTTGTGGCAAAGGGAGAAGGCTCGGCGGAGGCTTCATTCGGTCTTGGATGAGGCAACACGAGGCGAAGGAAAGTGGACGCGATTGCTTCGAACCGTGTGGGTGGAGTCAACACTTGGGGAGACTTTGGCCGGTTTGTTTACTCCCGCATGGCAGAGGAGACACGCCAGTGGAACAGAAAGAAAAAAAAGCCGAAGAGCTTCGGTGGACGGTGATGCCGTTTCACTCGGATCTTCAATCGTCGCTGGACATGTCCGTGTGGAGGAAGAAATTTGGTGGGGGCGTGAGCTGCTTCTCTCGGTTGCATCTCTATCGTAACTTGGCTTCAACCGAAAGAAGAAAAGTAGAGAGCAGAGGCGGGGAAGGAGGTCGGCCAGCGAAGCTTGTGCGAGAAGGCTGAAGAGAGGAGTCCATTAAGTCAAAGTTAAAATATCTTTTCCATCATTACTTAGGTCACATAGGTCTACAATCTTATCTACTTGTCCCCCAAATACTTTCCAACCTAAAATTCCATAAATAATCCAAATTAGTGCCAAAATTCTAGCACCCCTCCTTAGTTCCGAATTTAATAAATCTTGGCTTCAATTCCTTCATTCAAATCTCCAAACCAATGTCCGATTTTGCTGAAGAAAAATCCCGAACAATTTTCTATAAATCCCCAACACTCAAAGGCTCGGCTCAAAAGTCCAAATTTCCTTTAATTTGGCCCGTCCAATTTTCTATTAATTTTCCGCAACGTCCGAAATGGTTTTCCGCAAAAATCCCGGAATCTCCGAAAAATCTACTGAGACTGAGTCGAAGCTCCTAAAATGACCTGATTAACTCAACTGAAATTAATACCGAAAATTCTGGATGTCACACCAAGCCTACGTCCACTCTTCTGCACTGACAGCTCACCGGCTGGATTTCACTATAAACAAAAGAGATGTTACAGCAAAGCTCTCTCTTGATTCCACAGTGTAGATATTCTACCACACTTCCTCAAGGTTTCTTACGAACATAGACTCTCTTTTGCGTACAAGATTTCGCTCAGCAAATGAATTGACTAAGAACAAGGAGCTTTAGATTTTGGAATTCTTCTATCGCGGACCCACTCGAACAACTGGAATGTCTTCCTTATATACTCCTTTATGCCATCATACCCGTTGGCACTTACCAAAGGAATTTTTCCAATCTACTCGTTGGACGGAATCAATTAGGAAGATCATTCGAGCTATTAAAGGAACATGTCGATAGCCCATCAATCCTGCTCACCCATACAATCAAGATCTCGGTTTTCATAAGTAGAACCTTCCAAGTATACTTCGCCAATCATCGGATCCTTAATCAATCTTGATTTGAATAAAGGAATCCTTTATGTCATATTCAGCCAAGAGATCTTCTCCAGTCGATAAGGTCAAATCCTTAATGAAAGACCCAGTTCTGGATAGCCCTTCTTCAACGGATTAAAAACTGTTAATGAGAATAGACTTTAAGTCTTGAGTCTGGTAATCTGGAGGTTTTCAGACTTTAAATAGTAGAGTCTGCAAATCTTCAGACTAGATTGATGGAAACGTTTTGTCAGTTTCAAAATACTCAAGGAAGATTTCTCCAACAATCTCCCCCTTTTTGATGGTGACAAAACTTTCCTGCAGATTTGGATAACTTTAACCTGTAAAACATTACTTAAGCAAATATGGATATTTCATAAAGATAAATGGCTTAATGATGACACTAGAATCTGCAACCACAGAAAATAGGTTAGTCTTTCATGTGAGTAAACCCATTCATAAGATATAAATAGTACTTAATATAAGCAGTCAAAATCCAAATGCCAAATTCAGGGCACATCCAGACACAAAAGTCAAGTCAAACAAAACAAACATCAAAATAAATCAAAAGTTCAAGTTCAAAGTTTCAAATCTTGCATTCTCCCCCTTTTTGTCAGCATAAAAAATGTTGAGATGGAAAGAGAATGGATTTAGGAATGCTTGGGAACACGAACAAGCTGGAAATCTCCCATTAACTGGACAATGCCTTCCAGCTTTTTCAACTCTTCCTTCAGTTGAGCCATTTCTTCACCCTAAGCATTTGCTTGAATCTGAAGAGAAAGCGCTTGGATCTGATCATTCAAAGAAACTGAAGAAGCTTGACTTGCATTTTGCAAATTCTGAACTTCGCATCCCAAAGCATATATTTGACCCCACATTTCCAAGAGAACATCAAGAATTCTATGAAAATCTGCTGAATTATCAGTCTGCATACTGGCTTATGCACGATCAGATTGAGTAAAGGTAGACGATGGCAAATCAGCATAGTCAGCAGATTGGGCGATGAAACATCATGTCCTTCCTCAGGAAATTGAGGCATAAATGTCCCCTGGATCTGTTGGAGAGCGACTGACTCATTCACTGGTAGCAGGATATGAGGACATTCTTCTTTTCTTACGGTCTCCCCCTGTTTCCATGCCTTCAGGTGGAGAAGAGTGTTCCTCATGCTCTCCTTCCTCTTGATTTCCTCTTTCCTCCTCTGCATCTCTTTCTTCAGCTTCTCTCTCCTCTGTTTCTTTCTCCTCTGCTTCTTTCTCTTCATCTTCTCTTTCTCCAGTCCTCTTTTCTGAGTCTTTCGCTTCCCATTCCGTTGATTCTAGAACCAAACGACTCAAGTTCTTCAATGCCATTGTAGAAATGGTGATGTCTTCCTCATCATCTTCATCCTCAACAATGAGAGCTCTTCTTTTCTTAGATGGACCAACCATGGGCTCCTTCCCTTTTCTCTTTGCAGTCGAAGAGGTTTGATGAGTTTTGACAGGGGTTTTCTCCTTGAATTTCTCTAATGCCTTGTTGAGTTCCTTCAGACGCATTTTAGACACCATTTTCAGTCCCACCACCATTTGATCACAAGATTGAGTACAGAGAATTCGAGGAGGCTGAACATTCAAATGTCTGAATAAATTTGTCACAAGACTTAGATAAGGAAGTTGACCTCTATCCTTCACCACTGCTCTATACATGTGGAACATAATAGTGTGAGGAAGAGAAAACCTTTTCCTAGCAATAATGGCATACATCAGCTTTACCTCTGAGTTTGAAACATCAGTCTTTGAAGTAGATTTTGGTCTGAGGCAATTAGTGACAATCTTGTGAAGCAGAATATTAAATGCACTCATCCTCGAGTAGGAAATCTTTTCTTCTGTCTTTCTATCCTTAACAAGTTCCAACGTAGCACGAGCAATAGAAATATTGATAGGTTGATATCTCCCTTTCTCAACCCTAATGACATCAGCCAACATATCTACATCCACCACATAGTCCTGATCTCGAACACTAAAAGAGAATCTATTCGCATCCAAGAAACTAAGATTCG
Organism: Eucalyptus victrix; assembly: GCA_016097545.1. Lineage (NCBI taxonomy): Eukaryota > Viridiplantae > Streptophyta > Magnoliopsida > Myrtales > Myrtaceae > Eucalyptus > Eucalyptus victrix. The sequence continues at coordinate 39,782,087 of CM027843.1, read as the reverse complement.
AATAGAAATATATAGTGAGTTCAGCATAGGCTTCTGTAGAATCAGAACAAAACTGCTCAAGTTGAAGAAGACTAAATTTTTCCCTCAAATTGACATTCACATCATCAAGGAAATCAAAATCCACACTTCTAGGGTTTATCACCCCCACGCTTCAACAACTTAGAGTACAAAAGCTTTTGTTCCTCCGATCGAAACAAGTCTGTCCTTTTTCCCCAAATTTTTGCCGCAACACCCATTCTCGGTTGAAACTGGCTATACATCTTATCATCATCATTCCCATCTGGCTGATTCAACCCTCCAACACGTGGATCACTTAGGATATTACCAAGGGTTTCTTCTGCCAACCCCGCAAGGGCAATTCCCAAACACTCCATATTTCATAAAAAGATGTACTCATTTCCATACCCATTGTCCTTAAGAAACTCATCGATGTAGTTCAATGGAGCACTGGTCCTCTTTAAAGCACGATAAAGCTTATAAATAAAATAGGGCTTTTGAATTCTTACAGGATCTACACCTTCGATGATTTCTTCATTTTCTCGATAAGCAACATCATGTGGACTAGATGGAGGAGAATGACGTTGCTGAGAATGTTGTGCGCTCTGCTGCTGACTAAGAGACTCTTCTTCCTCAGTGAGATCAAAGTGCGTAGGCCTCTCACGCATTTGCGGTCCCTTGCTTGCAATCCTCGAAGACTTCCTTTGAGACGACATCTTTCACAGTCTTTGAAAGATTCCAAGCTTGACTTTCCCAAGAAAGATGATAACTTTTTCGAAGATTTAACAAGAGAAGAAAACATGAGTGGAAGATCGATGCTTTTTAGGGTTTTTGGAGTAAAACGAAGAAGAAACAATAGTATATAAGATAGTCGAAGAGAGGCATATGAAGCGTCGTAATGGAAAGTAAAAAGATGCCATTTAAAAATAACTGCCTTTTTAAAAAGGAATAGATAACTGCCATTTTAAAAATTAACTCCTTTTTGAAAAAGAAAGATTGCACTTATCACGGAAATTTGAAAGTAGTAAAAATCAATTATAGATAGATGATCGTACCTTTCCGAGATTTAATATGAGAGAGAATAACTTACAGTCAAAATCTTGTTTGTCTGAGTCTGAGAGTCTCTAGACTTTAACTTCTTCAAACCTCAAAATGTTGAGTCTGGAACGGATGATTTCAAATTGATTTTTTCTCCAAAGGCTTTGTGAATATATCCGCCAGTTGGTTCTTTGAGTCAACAAACTGAATCGAAACTTCTCCATTTTGAACATGATTTCTAATGAAGTGATGTCGAATCTCTATATGCTTTGCTCTTGAGTGAAGAATTGGATTTTTGGTGAGATTGATTACGCTGGTGTTGTCACAGTTAATCTCTGTGCATGAATCTTCAATTTCAAAGTCTTTTAGCCGTTGTTTTATCCACAAAATTTGTGAACAACAACTTCTAAGAGCTACATACTCTACTTCTGTTGTAGAAAGAGCTACTGTATTTTGCTTCCTTGAAAACCAAGACACTGTCCTGCTTCCAAGTAGTTGACAGGTACCCGAGGTGCTCTTTCTATCAACTCTGCAACCAACTAGATCTGCGTCTGAGTATCCAAGAAGAGTAAAGTCTCCCTTTTTAGGATACGAAAGACCAAAACTCGAAGTTGAAGCAATATATTTGATAATACGCTTTGCAGCACTTAGATGAGATTCTTTAGGGTCTGCTTGAAATCTAGCACAAATGCAAACACTAAATAAAATGTCAGGTCTTGAGGCAGTAAGATAAAGAAGTAAACTAATGATACTCCTGTATAACTTCTGGTCAACTTTCTTTCCTCCTTCATCTTTGTCTATCTTCAAAGAACTTGACATTGGTATGGCAGTCTTTTTGCAATTTTCCGGTCCAAACTTTTTAACAAGATCATTAGCATATTTTTCTTGATGAATAACAGTCCATTCCTTCAATTGTTTCACTTGAAGTCCAAGAAAGAAGGTTAGTTCACCCATCATGCTCATTTCAAATTCATCCTGCATAGACTTAGAAAATTTCTTGCACAAACTTTCATTAAAGGATCCAAAAATAATATCATCTACATATATTTGAACAAGCAGAAAACTTTTGTTTTCTCTTTTAATAAATAGAGTAGTGTCTACTTTACCTTTAACAAAGTCATTTTGAATTAAAAACTTACTCAGCTTGTCGTACCAAGCTCGAGGTGCTTGCTTTAAACCATATAAGGTCTTTTTCAGTCTGAATACTGAGTCTGGTTTCCTTGGGTCTTCAAACCCAGGTGGTTGTTCCACATAGACTTCCTCATAGATAAATCCATTCAGGAAAGCACTTTTGACGTCCATTTGGAATAACCTGAAATTCTTATAACAAGCAAAAGCAAATAATAATCGAATTGCTTCTAACCTTGCTACTAGCGCGTAAGTCTCATCATAGTCTATCCCTTCTTCTTGCATATATCCCTTGGCCACGAGTCTTGCTTTGTTTCTTACGACCTTTCCTTTCTCGTCCATCTTGTTCCTGAAAACCCATTTAGCTCCAACAATAGATTTACCTTTTGGTTTAGGAGTCAACTCCCAGACATCATTAATGCTGAATTGCCTGAGTTCTTCTTGCATAACTTCAATCCAACTTTCATCAGATAAAGTTTCTTCTATGCTTTTGGGTTCTCTTTCAGAAATAAGAGCCACAGCACTAGACTCTTCGCGCATTTTGGATCTTATGCGAATTCCTTCATTAATGTCGCCAATAATGAGATCTTTGGGATGACTGGACTTATGCTTCCAGTTACTGGTTGATTTGTCAAGTTGATGATCACTTCCTTCATTTGAATCTTCAATAATCACTTGTTGCTGGTCTTTCAAAGTCTGAGTTGCTTCTTTAGACTTTGTAGAGTATGGAGCAAGTTCAGATTCTTCAAGATGAGTTTGAATAGATTCATTTTGCATATAATCTTTGAATTTAACATTCATTGATTCCTCCACAGATTGAGTCTTCTTGTTGTAGACTCTATAGGCTTTGCTTGAGGTTGAATATCCAAGGAAGATGCCTTCATCTGACTTTTCTTCAAACTTGCCAACTCGATCATTTGCATTTTTCAATATAAAGCATTTGTATCCAAACACATGAAAATATGAAACAATAGGCTTCTTTTCTTTGAATAACTCATAGGGGGTTTTTTTTTCCAGAATATGCCTTAGAAAAACTCTATTAATAATATAACATGCTGTAGAAACTGCTTCAGCCCAAAAATGTGAAAAGATGTTGCTTTCAATTAAAAGAGTTCTAGCCATTTCTTGGAGCGACCTATTCTTTCTTTCCACAACTCCGTTTTGCTCTAGAGTATATGGAGAGGAGAACAAGTGCTGAAAACCAGATTCATCACAAAATTTTGTAAAATCTTGATTTTCAAATTCACCTCCATGGTCTATTCTTATACTTAAAATAACATATCATTTTTCATTTTGAATCTTTGTAGCAAACTTTTCAAAGTAAGAAAATGTTTCAGACTTACTTGCTAGGAAATATACCCAGGTAAATCGTGAGTGGTCATCCACAATTACTAGGCAATATTTCTTACCTCCAATGCTTTGAGTTCTGGTTGGTCCAAAGGGATCCATATGCAGAAGTTACAGTACACGATTAATGGAAACTTGATTTATTGGTTTAAAGGAATTTCTTACCTGTTTTCCCAATATGCATGGTGTACATAGATCAGACTTTTGGTATGATAGATTGGGTAAACCACGAACAAGCTTCTTTGCTGAAATTTTGGCTATCTGCTTCATATTGATATGCCCAAGCTTTTTGTGCCATAAGTTCGCTTTGTCTTAAATTGAGATTAGACATTGCGATTCATCTGGTTTCACATCCAAGAGGTAGATATTACCATGTCTTCGACCCGTGAATGATTGAGTGGAATCTTTACTAGTTCCTGACCATATTCCCTCTTGAAAGTTGATTTTGAAACCAGTATTATATAGCTGACTGATATTGAGTAGACTATAGTTGAGTCCTTTCACTAAAGAAACATTGCTTATTGTGAGGCTTCCAATCTTTACAGTTCCAAATCCCACAATTTTTCCTTTGTTATTTCCTCCAAATGAGACTTTTCCACCATTTACTTGAACGAGCTTTATGAAGCAATTTGAATCTCCTGTCATGTGTCTTGAGCATCCACTATTCATATACCATTTTACCTTTTTCTTGACAGTGACCTGCATTTAAAAAAGAGACTCAAACTTTCTTTGGTACCCATATTTTCTTGGGTCCATTGGTGTTAGTATGATATGCGGTTTTTGCCCATACTTTCTTAATAGGTTTCCAAACCATAGGACATTTTTTTTTAAATGATCTGCACTATTGCACTTTGAACATCTGAGAGCATTGCGACCTACAGGTTTTACAAAGATCTTTTTTAAATGATTTTTGTAAACATCTCTTGTGGGTCTTTACTTAATTATTTCCTTCACTTTAGGGAAATCAATTAAAAGAATGGTTTCCGCAGTCATTCCCAAACTAGATTTATTGAAATAAGGTCTTTGAACAGAAAGAATTTTTTTTCAGTTTCTTAGATCCTATAGAAAATCTTTTAGAAATATTTGAGATATCATTTTTCAAGAATGCATTTTCTTTTGAAAGATTGCCTTCATTTTCTTTGAAGGTAGAAACATTTTTGTCTAAAACTTTGACCTTTTCTTTTAAACATTTTCTTGTTGTTTTAGTGTAGAATTTTCCCTTTTGAGTTCAGAAATCCTTTTAAGAGAAGTTTTAAGACTAAAACAGAACTCATCAATGTATTTAGAAACTTTAATAGGGATTTTAAAGTTACTTACCTCAAATTCACTGTCTGAATCTGAGTCCGTCTTGGAGTTTGAATCTAAATCCGATTGTGCCATCAAACATATATTGGCATAATCATCATCACTTTCTTCACACTCTGTATCACTCTAGGTTTCTACTTTAAGAGCCTTTCGATACTTTTCAACTTTTCATTTCTTCTTCCTTAGAAGAGGACAGTTGGGTCTGATGTGTCCCTTTTTCTTACATTCAAAGCAGACTACATCTTTGTTTGATTCATCATCCTCAACAGACTTAGTCTGTTGCTTTTGAAAACTTTGTTTCTTTGGATTGAATCTTCTTCCTTTTCTGTTCAGCTTTCTGAACATTCTTATCATGAGAGCAAGCTCCTTATCATCTATATCGTCTTCAGAATCTGTAACATCAGAATCATCATTGGATTTTAATGCAATGGATTTTTTACCTTTAGGATCTTTGTCTTCATTGATTCGTTCCACTTCATAAGACTGAAGAGTTCCAACCAACTCATCAACAGATAGTGGCATGATTCTTTGTGTCTCTCTTATTGAGGTCTTTATATGACTCCAATCCTTGGAGAATCCACGCAGAAGCTTGTTTACCTTCATGGGATCAGAACTTGGTTGACATTGATTTTCAAGACGATTCACGATTTCTGTAAAACGACTAAACATGTTAGTTACAGATTCTCTTGATTTCATTTTGAAGGCTTCGTATTGTCCGAGGAGAATGTTGATTCTGGTCTTTTTCACTCGATTGATTCCTTCATAGGTAATATGTAATCTATCCCAGACTTCTTTCGCTGTAACACAAGAAGATATTCTGTTTTATTCAGTAGGTGACAAAGCATAATATAAAGAATAAATTGTTTTTGCATCAAGAGCTTGTCTCTTGATTATCTCTTCCTGAGTCATTTGACTAGATTCAACAGTATCTTTTCTTTCTCTGAAACAGGTGCAGCTTTAGGAATGATTCCTTTTTCTACAGCATCCCATTCTAGAGGATCCTTTGATCTTAGGAACACCTTCATTTTGTTTTTCCATATGTTGTATTCCTTTCCATCAAAGTAAGGCGGTTTGGTATTGCTTTGCCCTTCTACCAACCCTGGAGCTAACATACTAGCCATGGATCTTTAACTCTGAAGTAAAACACTTCAAACAAAGTGAGTACACAGGCTCTGATATTAATTGAGATAGCTAGTATAAGCACCTAGAGAGGGGTGAATAGGTGTATAATAATTTCTCGTGATAAGTGAGCAATACGAAATAGACAATAGAAAGGAAGTTCTCCTTTGGTTAACAAAACGAATTATGATCAAAGTAAAGCAGAGAATAGGGAAGAGAAAATTGAACACAAGGTTTATAGTGGTTCGGTTTATTCCAAGCATACGTCCACTCTTCCGCACTGACAGCCCACCGGCTGGATTTCACTATGAACAAAAGAGATGTTACAGCAAAGCTCTCCCTTGATTCCACAGTGTAGATATTCTACCACACTTCCTCAAGGTTTCTTACGAATATAGACTCTCTTTTGCGTACAAGATTTCGCTTAGCAAATGAATTGACTAAGAACAAGGAGCTTTAGATTTTGGAATTCTTCTATCGCGCACCCACTCGAACAATTGGAACGTCTTCCTTATATACTCCTTTATGCCATCATACCCGTTGGCACTTACCAAAGGAATTCCTCCAATCTACCCGTTGGACGGAATTAATTAGGAAGATCATTTGAGCTATTAAAGGAATATGTCGATAGCCCATCAATCCTGCTCGCCCATACAATCAGGATCTCGGTTTCCATAAGTAGAACCTTCCAAGTATACTTCGCCAACATCAGATCCTTAATCAGTCTTGATTCAAATAAAGGAATCCGTTATGTCATATCTAGCCAAGAGATCTTCTCCAGTCGATAAGGTCAAATCCTTAATGAAACACTCAGCTCTGGATAACCCTTCTTCAACGAATTAGAAACTGTCAATGAGAATAGACTTTGAGTCTTGAGTTTGGTAGTCCAGAGGTCTTCAAACGTTAAATAGTAGAGTCTGCAAATCTTCAGACTAGACTGATGGAAATGTTTTGTAACTTCAAAATACTCTAGGAAGATTTCTCCAACAAAAAGTCTATTTTGAAGTAGCTTTGGAAAAAATAGTGTTTGGAAAGACTACATTTACAAAGGACTTGATGATTAATAAAAAAAACTATCAAAAAAAATAAAAGAGTTCACTGGCGAGGGACAGGAGGCCGCCGGCGAGAGGCAGGCAGTTGTCAGCGAGACCCGGAAACGACTGGCCAGGGCCGCCTAGGGTCGGGCGACCTCCAACGAGGGTCGCCTAGGGTCGGGCGACCCTCGGTGGCCCTTCGCCGGAGGTTGTGCAACCTCGCGATGTTCGACGCAACCTAGATCTGGTCGCCGGAGGTCGCGCGACCTCGTGGCGACTAGATCTGGGTCGCGCTGATTGGTCATGCAACCTCGTCTCGACCAGATTTGGTCGCCGGAGGTTGCGTGACGTCGTGGCGACCAAATCTGGGTCGCGTTGATCGGTCATGCGACCTCGCCGCGACCAAATATGGTCGCCGGAGGTCGCGCGACCTCGCGATGACCAGATTTGGGTCGCCGGAGCTCATGCGAAGTCGCGCCGGTCGCGCGACCTTCGGTGACCTAGATTCGTGTCGCACTTGAGGTCATGCGACCTTTGTGTTGCGCTTGAGGTTGCGTGACCTCCGGCGACCCAGATCTAGGTCGCGCTCGAGGTCACGCGACCCAGAGCTGGGTTGCGGCAATGCCACTCGCAGGCGATCGCCGGGACTCACGAGCGATCGCCGCGACCTCGCCAACCTCGTGCGACTGAATGGTGATGGTTGCCGCGACCTCGCCGACCTCGCCGACCTCAACCGAGTCCATCGCCGGCCTCTCGAGCTCGTCCGCGCCGCTGGAGAAGAAGATGAACAGTACAGAGGTGAACAGTGATGAGGCATTTCGAGAATGTTGAAAGCCCAAGGCAGCCTAGGACTTGCCTGGGGCTTTCAGCCTTGCAAATGCCAGCATCTCCCCAATGCGCCTTGCAAAGTAGTTCCCAAACACCTCTATTTTGGCCCAAAGATCTTTAGCCTCCCAAAGCCCCTTCCAAAGTAGTTTCCAAACGCACCCTAACTCTGGAAGGTCCAGTTGGACATGCAGGCTCTTTTCTTTACTTCTGTCACACTGGTCCTTTAAAAAAAAAATGATGTTAATCCATATATTTCTGCATTTGCAGCGAGAAAATTTGCACATCTGATAAGATTGCCCACGGATGAGCATCGAATTAAAGTGGGAATGAGTTGGTTTGCTAAGTCTGCCATAGATTCGCATCACTTCAGATCACCCTTACGAGAGTTCTTGCGGGCTAGCAAATCATTTTTTCATCCAAGCTCTACTTTTTTTTTTTAATTAAACCATTGGCAGTTTTTACCTTGCTTTGTGGCCATTTTGGAGGAAAAGGAATTTGACAATGGTAACTCACCAGTTGTGCAGGTCTACAGCCTGATAGTCCACTTCTAGATAATATGTAATTAGAAGTTCCTATTGAAGATGAATTATGACTGTTATAGTTTTCAAGACTTCAGAATCATGTGAAACATCATGTTATATATTCACGATACTCTATGCATGTACTGTTTTGTTTGTTTGGATGGACTATAATTTGTTGATATTTTGTCGGCTACATAGAAACACACAGAAATGAATCATATGAAGAGGGTAGAGAGGAATGAGTGGGCCAGCGAATCTACGTAAACTTCCTGCTTCAACCTGGTACTAGAATCGGTTGGAGCAATTTGATATGAAGCGAGGACTAAGATATCTATTACTTGTATTGGTTCAAACTTTTAGCAGTATGATTAAGAATGGTACTTTGGTTACGAAAGATGCGTACGCCGTGCGATGATCTTCATGGAGAACATTCATCGACGAGACAAAAAGACGTAGCCTTCGGTTTTGCGCAACTGAATGAAATTGCTGCCACGAGTCAGGCATTGGGGGTTAATGTATCGATGCTCAAGTTTCCCCGAACAATACGAGTGAGCAAGCCAATACTGGGTTGTGTTGGATGGCATATCATACGACTGGTGAAGATAAAAGGAAATTGAGACCTACTCATTTTTAGAGGGAATAGAGATTTACATACCATTGAAATATGAAAGTAGATTGATAGATCAACTGTTACACAACATCACCAGGATAAATGACAATAGACACATACTTGAAAATTGTGAAAAATTAACGTCGAGACAAGATGTTGGACCTACTAGATTATAATATAAAAAAAGTTAGAAAGAGTTGGTTGGCCGTGCTTCTTTTCCAAATGAAATTCAGTTCCATCCACATTTTGCCGGTAGAGAAGGTGTCTTAGGGAAAAATGAAATGGTTTATGAACTTCTCACAATCAAAAAATCACCAAAAGGACTTGACATTGTGAAAGCAAAGAAGGACAAGACTACATAAATTGTAGGATGTAGAGCTATACGGATGGCAAATTTCAGAGAATAAACTGCTTTTCCGTTTAGTTTTCGTATTGCTCCTACGCAACTTATTTTCATTTTATTTTCCACTTCTGATTTGATTTAGTGAAAAAACTGAATGCCAAGTTGCCAAATGGTCTAGCTAAAGGTTTTTCCTAAGAAAATAAAATAAAAAATAAACTACAATGGTCACGAAAGTCGCTAATTATTTTGTTTGGCGGAGAAAGTCGAGGCATCTATAATCTTCTGGGTGGCTCGCCATGGGATTGCCGAGGGCCAAGATGAGCTTACGACCTCTGCTACAACTCACTAACACCAAACAAGACAATTGGCAACTTTAAGCAATCTGGACATCCACATGCTATAAAGGAATTGAAACCTTATATCATTCAAAAATCTGACTATGTACCACTATACTTGAGATTCACGTGTCGGTTTCAGAAATGTTATGAATGCATTTACAATGGTGGTTGTTTATTCACAAGGCAAAAAATCAAAGTAGACACTCTTCCTATCTCACCTCACTCATTTCATCTTCCTGCCTCAGCTAGTTGAATAATCAAATTATTAAACCATGATTATTCATCTTTGTTCAGCAGAAATGAGGACCGGTGGGCGGTTTAAATGGTGCAGCTCGTTTTCGGGGCTTAGTAATCCTTCATCCATGTGATTGCACATTGGATCGGAATCGGTGAAGATTTTAATTGCTGAGCAAGAGATAAAATAGTCTTCTGGCACTCTGCAAACTGGCTAGCAGTGACTGCTAGCTCTTGCTCCTATTTTACATAACAAAACTAAGTGAGAACTTGAGAAGGAAACTAAATTTAGACTAAGTCATGATCGCCCATTTAGCATGAATAAAACATTGGTAAGCTGATCCTATTAGATAGTCGATGGTGTTAGCAAGTGCAGTGTTGCTCAAAGCACCACAACCCACAGGCAAAAAAAAGTTCGCCTAGCATGAGCATTTTCTGGTTAAGTTAGTTTAGAAGCACCCCATCGCAGCACTGTAAGTGCTTTTTAAGCTCGAAAATTACGTTACATTAAAGGTCAAGCGCTTTGAAATTCTATATTAACCTCTGAATGTCTTCAATGCTACAGTGAAATTTGAGATTTGTTTAGATTGTGCCCTAATCATATAGTTTGAACTAATAAAGTTCAAGATGCTGATGCAACCATCATGTTTCTAACATAGCTATATGTCAATATGAAGATCAAAACCATGCTGCGTTACTGGAAAATAATCATTTCATCTTCCTTGAGATGGCTATAAATAAATAACTATTCACCTGGGAGATTGAAGTCATATCTCATAAAAAAGCACCCAAATTAGATGTCCAGACACAGGATGTGAATGTACCAAGAGAGGCATCTCTCTTTTCTCATGCAAATGAAACTCACTCTACATGCAATCGTAACATTGCCACTCAAAATGTAGTAGCGGGTTTGTCGGCAAACTCGATAAATTATGTAAAAGGAGCAATACCATCTCAATGATTTACTCATGTTATCATGCTTTCCATTAGATATAGACTAACATCCACAAGCCATAGAGAACTAACCTGCTTTACTTTTAGCTGTTCATTAGAGACAGCCACACGCTGAAGCTCAATCTCATGCTGCAGTTTGGCATCCCTTTTCATATTTAGATTTTCATCCACCAGCTCCTGACATTTTGCCTCATTTTCAGCAAGCAAAGCAAGCTCTCTTTCAACCTCTTCTTGTAGTAATTTGACATTAAGGAGCAAGTTTTTCATCTCCTCTTCAACATCCGTCAGTCTTGACTCTGTTACTTCCATACTCTCATGGGTAATCCTTGCTTCCTCCTCTGCAGCTTGCTTTGATTTTTGTCCTGCGGACAACATGTTGTTGAGTTCTGTCAATCTCATCTCAACCCCATTGAGCTGACTCCATGACATTTCAAGTTGCTTTTGACATTGACTTAGAGCCATCTCTAGCTTCTCCTTTTCTTCTTCCTTCTTCTCTAATTCCTCCTCCAACTCTGTTGTACTATTGATCATGGCTTCAAGCTCAGATTTGAGAGTGACTTCATCAGATCGGTTTTGATCTAGAGTAGGCCCCATTCCATGGCTGCAGCTTCCACTTTCTACGTCTAGTAAAGCTGCAAGCCTTTCCATTTCCAGAAAATCATCCATTAAATCAAGTTCTCTTGAAGAGACCATGAGATTCTTTCTGAAGGATTTCTCTTCTTAAAATGGTCGAGTTCAGTTATTAGAGCAGATGCCCATGACTCAAAGTGGCACGGCTCACAATCGCTTGGCTCCATGCAACTCGCTTTCTGCACATCATTCTCAACTGCTAGCAGCCTATCCCCAACATCTGATTGGCTATCAGCGAAGGACTCTCCACAAACCGATGATGCAGAGAAAGACTTAAATCGTTTGTCACACTTGCTTTCCGAGACATGGCTCTGAGTCTGCGGCATTTGGCTTCCAGCCTAGCTATCTTCTTTATGCTCTCTAAATGCTGTTTGCTGGCTGTTTCTACTGCTTGGGTGCTCAAATTATGCTCAATAATCCTAGGTTCTAGCTCCTCCAACATAGAAAGGACTTTGGCTTTGAGGGCCACATTCTCTTTTTCAGCAGCATCAAGCTTAGAGCCGAGATCAGAACATATAACTAAAGAAGCTTCACTCTTGGTTGCTTGAAGCTGGGCATGGACATTGGAAAGCTTACTCTCAAGCTCGGCCTTTGTTGATTCCCACTCACGAGCTTTCTTGACCACAGCTTCTTGGATCTTTTGCTTTTGCTCTTCCCTTACCTGTCTGAGCTGCCTCACGCATTCCTTAAGTGCTCCATCAAGATGACTGATTCGATCTTCTAGTGTTGAGTTCCTTTGTGTTGCAGCCTCCAGTTGTTTCTTTAGCACCAAGACTTTATTTTCAGCCTCCTCCCATCCTACCATTGAATATCGAAAGGAAAAAACTTACAACGAAGTACATATGCACAAAAATGCAAATCCAAATGCAATGTCAAATAGATTTAACGTAGGAACGGTTGAAGTAGATGTCATCCTCAAATCTGAAACTCCATGTGATTTCACTCTTGCTCTGATTGAAAGCTTCCAATCTTGTTACCCAGACATTAGTGCTTAATTTTGGTGCAATTTGTGTAGTATATCAGATATTTCCTCCCTCCTACATTCTTTTATATCTCGTTACTATTCTCATTAATTTGCTACAACTTTGGATATTAAATGCAGACATCGAGAAACTAAATCATTATGCTATGGTTACGGATGATGCTACACTATTATGAGAATACTATGGACTCCTTATCGTCCAAGATGAGAATTTCCCTATCATCAGCAAAAGGAAATAACTCAATAGGTAATGTTGGGTCGGCATCACCATTTTCTGCGATGCATGGACTTGGCAAAGGGGTGTTGGCATCGGCGTTGGTGTCGGCGTCAAGCGCATAGGCGGAGGCCGAGGCGTCAGCGTTGGAGTCGGGGGCCACGGACTCCGACGCCGACAGAGGCAACCGGCGAAGGGGCATCGGCGTTAGAGTCGGGTTCAGGGGAGGAGACGGCATCGGCATCGGCGTTGGAGTTGAGGGCGACGGAGTCAACCGGTGGAGGTGGAGGGCCGTCGGCATCGCGTTTCGCCAGAAGAGAGGCATGACTTTGCGGAGGGGGGAGAGAGAGCAAAGCGAAAAGTCGAACACGACGAGGCAGCTCAGCACCAAGCTGGCAGCGTATGGCACCAGCTTCTCCAGCAATCTCGCCTCCGAGCCTTCCGTGTGTGGGGGTCTCGCTCGGTGGGCGACACTCACCGACGTTGAAGGGAGCTCAAAGAGGCATGCTTCTCCTCCGCGTGCTACATTTGTGTACCCGGGAATGCCGAAACTAATGACGGAGCAACAACGGGCCCGAAGAGAGAAACGAGCGAGCACCAGTGGAGTAGCGGCCGTAATGTGGTTCATTGGCGACGACAGGGGAACGAGCGCGGAGAGAGAATTTCAGATTCAAAAATTCGAAAGGAAAGAAATGGAGATGTACAGAGGAATGAACGACCATTTTCTTTCTCAAACGAAGGAAAGAGAAAAGTTTCCGCGATAAATGTTATGATAGGAGAGAGAGCGTGCAGGCTAGTAGGAGAGAGGGCATCGGCAGGCTAGGAAGAGGAGAGAAAGGGGAAGAAGGCAGAAGACACCAAATGGGCTCACCCCTCCACATGGCACCTCATGAGTGGTCCAAGACCACACCGATGTGGAGGTCTCGGACCACCCAATATTTTCTCCCTGAGGAATCGCTGACCATCCTTTCTTCTGTAGGAGCTGAGCTGAGCCAGCCGAAAATGAGCCCTTTTCTCATTTTCGAGGGGGTCCCGCTTGGGATAGGTGTCAGTATGTGAGTGGTTTGTATGCGCCACGTTAGCGGATGACCTGGCGTGCACGAATCACTGAATATTTTCTCCGTGAGGGGGGAAGGGAAGAAAAGAAAGAAAGGGGAAAGGGGGGATGGATGGCGAAGGGGGGAGAGAAATCACGGGGGGGAGAGGAGAGAGAAGAGAAGAGGACAAAAGAAAGGGAGAGAAGGGGGGATGTCAAGCTTGTGCTAGTGCTAGAGAAAAAAAAACTTTTTTGGCTTTCCTTTGACCGTGAGACAGTCAGACCTTCGTGCTAAAGGGACCCCACACACATTAAGATCGATATGTGAACTTCGTTACCGGCATTAGCAGCTTATTTTATGCAAGTTATTTTGAGAGGTATCCAACACGCATATCCTTCAAAGGCCTTCATCAGTGCATGATCACTCCCTCCATCGTAATTCTCGCGGTGATTCCCGCTTCTTCCTTAGCCATATATATATATATATATATATATATATAGATTTTACTAGGTACGGCGATATAAATTCTGTGTGAATGCATATTATCATGCTCCCTTGTCTCGCAAGCTAGAGATCCCAAACACACGTATAGAGAAGGATCATGGAAGGTTTGCTCCAGTGCCCTGCGAACTACGTGCCTTTGACTCCCATAAGCTGTAGAAATTTATTCTCATAAACAATTAATCAATTAACAACAAACGGATCCATACATGATTGTAAAACACCGAGATCAATAAATACAGCGGAATTAAAGCGTACCTGTTTGAGCCATTGCTTCACTTGCAGAAAAATAGATCACTCTGATAATCAGGGATCTATCGGAATGCCAGATCTTCCTCTCTATGACCTATTTCGATATAGCAGCTTTCAATGGGATTTTAAAGCAATTGATAGGTGTAACCTACCCTTTTATAAGCTAGAGAGGGGACCTAGCAAACCCTAATCAATAGTGTGTCAACTCGGCCCTTCCCATTACGGGCTTCAGTCAAACACAATTGCCTACACTTTGCTGCTCAACTAGGCCCGTTATCAATAGATGCCAATACCTAATTCAATCAGATCACTGTAGGGTTCAACAAATATTGGAATATCCATTAACCCGATTATTTAAAATAGAAAATCAATTAATTAATGTAAGCCCATATTATAGGAAATTTCCAACATTCTCCCACTTGGGCTACATTAATTATTTTATTTTATTTGAAAAGATTTTATATTGAAAACGACACTATCGGGTTAATAACTAAAATTTTGTTTTATGTGGCCACAACTTTTTAAAAAATAATATTCCAATAATGGCATCTCAATACCAATCCAATCCTATATAACCTCAATATAGGACTATGGAGATCAATGTGTTAAGAAAATACCACAACACAAGACCTTCCATAATCACATATAATAAGTATTATATTTTCATGGATCATAGGCCTAGTAGTGCAGTAAGAAATAGTGCCAACATGTGATCAAGATATACACTATTTCTTATCGGTCCTCAATGCAATTTCTTAACGACATGAAACTGCATTAGCGTAATTTCTAAACAACATGAAATTGCCTCAGTGCGATTTCTAAACAACATGAAATTGCACAATTATGTCACAATCCAACATGAGATCTCATAAACAGTGACATCCAGTCATCTTTAAACAAAATTTGTTTAAAGATACTGTTTTCTACTTCCATTTCTCAGTCAATAGGAGAAAGGATAACAATATAATCAACAACAACAATTATCAAAATAAATGCTTTAATAAACATCATAAAAGCATTATCAGTCTGCATATAACTATAATATCCAGAAATACAATTTGTATAACTCCCACTAATAAAAGAAATCAAAAGAATCTAAAACACCCATATTCTTTACATGTTCTTTAAACAAAATGGGTCGTAAGCTTTTTATTAGAGGATCAGCCAATATGGACTTAATTCTAATATTCTCAATCACAATGTCTCCCTTTTTGACCAAGTCCTTAATAGTATAATATTTGATCCAATTAACATTTCAATCGTGGCATTGTTGTTATTTATAGCAAAAGTAATTGTTTGTCACACATAATGCAATAAGATTAATTATGGGCAATAAATATTTCAACAAAAATAATTAGTACATTATAAACTCCCCTTTGGGCAGAGTGTATAATGCACAATTATTTTTCATAACATGAAGTTTATAAAGCAACAATAAGGAGAATTACATATAATTATCAATGATCCATCCCCTTTGGGCAGACAAATCATTTAAATTATACATCTCCATGATATCAGTATATAGAGAAGATAAAAGAGAATTACATATAATCTTCAAGGATCAATCCCCTTTGGGCAGACAAATCCTTTAAATTATATATATCTCCATTATCTCAACATAGAGGGGAATTACACATAACTCTAAAAAATTTATCCCCTTTAGGCAGATAAACCTTTTGAGTAACACATCCCCTTCATTTATCTCTAATATATCAATATAGAGGGGAATTACATATAACTTTAAAAAATCTATCCCCTTTGGGCAGATAAATCTTTTTGAGTCATACATCCCCATCTTTTAATTTTGGAATTTATCTTCATGCAATTTTCAAATTAATATACACAATAACCCCCTTTGGGCAAGCAATTGTATATACTAATTTTTATCAATAAGGAACTTCAACAAAGTTTATGCCCAAAATTCATCAAATAATGTGAAGCACTTTACAACATGTGCTTCCCAAGATCATATTGCATTTATCAAGCAACAATTTTTCCCACAATATATATTTTTTTCTTGGGTCAGAAAAACGGTTTTAATCCAAATCACTGAATTAACCCAACAAAAGGAAAGATAGGTGCCTCTAGCACTTCAGTCAACATATTTCATATTAAGTTTAAATTACTCGTGCACCAAATACCAAACAAAGGCACCCTATTACTTCGCATGGGAAAACAACCCACCATTTTGTCACCTTTAGTCAATAGGTCCTCATGTTTAAATTAGTAAATAAAAGCCCCACCAGCAAATCTTAAGCACTCACATCAAATCCCAAGTACATATAGGCAAGAGACCAAGACAAAACAGCAAATTGAAAAGTGAACGCTGATTTTGCAGCAAGAATTGCAATATGTTATGAAAGAAAGCATCACTTCCACAAATTTTGGGCCTGAGATCTTAACTACCTGTAGGCTAAGCTCTCCGACAATGGGTGACGGGAAGCAAGAAAAGTGCCATATATTTCTCAAATTAGTAACATATAAATAATCAGAACAAAGGCACGCAACTCAGCACTAAGGATAGAAGAGAGAGACATCAACAACCAACCAAGGATACATAAATCACTTCCACAGCTAATGATCCCGCACAACACATACGCGATGCAAATTCAAGATCATTCTCTAACTTGATCACCCATAGAGGAAGGAAAAAGAATAATTAAATAAATAATCATATCCTCAAAACAAATATTTATATAGTAAATAATCAAATCCTCCCAATTTAAAACAATTTAAAATTTACTTTAATTTATGTTACTTTAAACACAACGTTCAAGAAGACCACATCGTGGGATTTCCCAATACCTAAACGCACCATGCTCCAGCATCAAAATCCATCTCACAATCTGATTCAAAAACTGACAAAACCCAAAAATTTGACAAATTTCGGATGGCCAACTACTGTGACCGTAACCTCCCTTGGGATTTCACCGCCACTTACCAAAAAAGCAGACAGTTGACCGCAAAGCACAAACCACGCTAAAAGAAACATATTTGAGTTCTTTTACTGGGAGCTGCATAAATGTCTATCGAGTAATCAGCTACTGATAGTCAACCCATTACTGTTCAACACTCCAATCGACAAAATTGTTAAAAAAAAAAAAAACGCAAGATGCACACACCAAGTTAGTTGACAACTTCACTGCCTCTTAGTAGCATCAATAGGAGCATGAACATATTAGACTGTTAACACTTCTTTGGCGGCCTAGGAACCAGATGGCTCGAGGTGCTATTGGAGATGATGTGTGAAAGAAATGGTCAAAAGTACCAAATATACTAAGCAATCCATGCTCGAAAAATATGGTGGTGAAAGCATAAGATGGTCCAGAAGCAAGGATTGCTCAAGAGGAAATGGGCATGATGACAAGCAAGCTCTAGGAATTCAATTAAATAGAAGGTTCCTGAATGGCACTGATGTACAGTCACCCCAAAAAGTGGCAGTGGCTACAAGATCATGGGTAATTAGTTATTGCTAATAGAAATAGGCAGTCAAGGCTTTGTACGCTCATCAAAGAAAACAATTCAAAGGAAAACATAAGTGTTGCCTCATTTTATGAGTTTCTATCCACTAGTTTCAGCAAACTAGCTTAATCCACATTTCATCTCTCGCAGCTTATTTGCAAGCACTCACTACTTTGTGAAGGGATCGTAACATAAGAGCATGCTCGGTACTCCGCCTTTCATTAAATTGTCAGCTCGAACCATCACTAGCTACGACACCCTTCTGAACATATAGGACGACAAGGTTCGCGAGACGTATATATTCAGAAACATGGAAACATGCTTGCACACAAATCCACCATTGACATTCGACAGTTTCATTGTTTTCCGACAGGTAGCACTCGACACTCCTTTTTCGCACATAAAGAAAGAAAATTCAGCCGACAAGGTGATCTTCAGCCCTGTAACTCTAGCCATGAGACCAAAAAAAACTTACTCAATGGTCACCAGCTCCTCTCCTCAAGGATTGAACATTCTACCCATCCAGTCTAGTTGAGCAGGGTAACAATTAAATCCCATCCCAAATAATTTCAGTGAAAAACCCATCCTTACCCACGATTATCCATCATTACAAACCAAGTCTTTTTCGACCACACTTCGCGTAAAATGACAATTAAAAAAAAACAAAGCCCATCAACAAGAAACTCATAAACCCCGTAAAGATTCGAAACAAGTAGACACGAAATCAACCAGTATCCACATTCACATAGATCACATGAAAAACCACACCTTACTGAGCTTCGAATCAAGCTCGCAACAAACTAAACTAAAATCAGATTAATAGAATACCGATTTCTAGAACATCAATATAATAGCAATAGCACGGGCAAATAACATGAAAAAAAACGCTTGATAATTTCAAGCCAAAAAGTTTGTGAAACGGAGATTTACATATAACATCAATATAATTGACTAGAATGAATTAAACAAAGAGAAACCGAGTAAATCTACCACATACAAGCTTCCAAATTTCAGATCCAAGCCTCCTATGGTTGAAAATTTGGTTTTCTTGTGTATGGCAGCTTTCTATCAAAGACAGCAGCAACACTTTCTCGTCCTGGAAACACCAAAATCACTGCCGTTCCCCGATCCTCCCGAAATTTGACGTCTTTCTAACTCTAACATTCCACATCTTCGAGAACCATTCATCAATATTATTATGCTGGAATACCCATAAGGTTTCCAGCTCAACCATTTAACCCGTCCCCTTTAAAAAACTCGATTGGTTCATTCTCATCCAAGAAATTGTCCACATGATCGATATTTCCAATGATACTTTCTATGATTTACGAGCAAAAGAAAGCACGATAATGGAGAACCCAGCTAATTAAAGCTCAAGAAACTGTGATAAGAAAGTGATGCTGCATTGCATAGAAAGACAAAACAGTGCTTACAAACAGCTTTCACTTTCAGGAGTAAAATCAGCCGCAAAGCTTACAAATTGCGACTATAAATATCCAGCCAATTATTCTATTATGCGCTTGCGTATCGATGCCCCGCACAATCACACAATCACACAGGAGAGTCGGTTGCCAATATCGAAGACAGACTCAAAGCAAAACTATCGTCGCTTTTCCAAAAAAAGAAAATCCATCCTAAGCACCCACAAATAAAAAAAATAAAAAAAAAACGAAAACTTGAAATCAAGCGCAGCAAGCACAGATCGCCAAATTCCTCCTTAATCTCGCTCTTTGTCCAATCCTTTTTTTTTGATAGGATATCGAGGGCTTTTCTTAGGCCATGATTAATCATGGAGTTTTTCGGGGGAATTATCTGGAAACCTAAGTTGACCACGATTCCCATCTCGATGGACACAATCTGCCCAGAGGGGCAACGGGGTAACAATCCACCGTGAACTATAGAATACACACGTGAGAGCAAGCGAAAGAAAACACAGACTAGCATTCAAATCGTCATCTGCACAATTAAAACGGTCAGCCCAACGCACACAACCCTAATTCGCTCCGATGGATCATGGAAGATAGCAAGCACGCAGAGAGAGATATCGCATGAACAACTAATTAATCAAGAGCAATCTAAGAATTCAACCATATTCAAGTTCAAGAAATTCAGATCTAACATTCCCATGACTACAATCCATATTTCCACAAATTTAAGCCAAAAAAAAACTTACCTTAATGCAACAATTTACCACGAACATCAATCAATTGCAAGTAATCCGAAAATTCTAGAACTTTTTAATGCATAAACCCTAGAATTTCAAATTTAAAATTATCTCTCAATTCTTAACGAAATTATGCAAATTATATATGGTTGGAAAGATCTTGACATGTAGAATAAAAGCCCTATGGTTACGGGATTAATCAAACAAAAAACTACACGAAAAAATAATGCCCATATTATGGCTCAAAGAGGAGGATTTCGAATTTGTCCATAAAAAAAATTGGGTTCTACAATCATATACGATCAGCTCTGATACCACATGTAGAAATTTATTCTCATAAACAATTAATCAATTAACAACAAACGGATCCATACATGATTGTAAAACACCGATATCAATAAATACAGCGGAATTAAAGCGTACCTGTTTGAGCCATTGCTTCACTTGCAGAAAAATAGATCACTCTGATAATCAGGGATCTATCGGAATGCCATATCTTCCTCTCTATGACCTATTTCAATATAGCAGCTTTCAATGGGATTTTAAAGCAACTGATAGGTGTAACCTACCCTTTTATAGGCTAGAGAGGGGACCTAGCAAACCCTAATCAATAGTGTGTCAACTGGGCCCTTCCCATTACGGGCTTCAGTCAAACACAATTGCCTACACTTTGCTGTTCAACTAGGCCCGTTATCAATAGATGCCAATACCTAATTCAATCAGATCACTGTAGGGTTCAACAAATATTGGAATATCCATTAACCCGATTATTTAAAATAGAAAATCAATTAATTAATGTAAGCCCATATTATAGGAAATTTCCAACATAAGCTTCTTAGAGAGAGCAGCTTTCATCTATGGCAACAAGGTTTCCATCATCTACGGCAACACAAGGTACACATGGAGACAGACCCACGAAATGTGTTTGAAACTCGCCTCCGCTCTGACGAGGTTGAAGATCTCACGCGGCGATATCGTAAGTCTCTCTATCTTGTTTCCCTCGTCCTTCATTGTATCCTTGAGTTTCATGCAAATGAAAAGTGGTCCTCGCTCTCTTTCCTTTTTGCTTCCATTAGCTTTTAGTTTTCCTAAAGCTCGTGGTCTCAAATGGAGGGAATAAGGTAGAGGGTCTTCCTGTGACAAGCCATAAACACAAGAAAAGTGGGAGTGACAAAGATCATTCTATAGATAGATTGTTCTTCACGGTACATTCGCATTGAGCTATTATTAATAGTTTTGAGTCTAGGGGTGTGCAAAATGGACTGCCCAAACCAAAGTGTGGTTCCCGGTTCCTCAAAGTGGAACTGGTGTCCGAGCGATCCAATCTCCAGTTCCAAGATGAAACTAGACTGGACCGACTACATATTTCTTTATTATTTCTTTAAAAAAATTAATAAAATGTGAACTAACGCTTTCTCATCCAATGGTACCATAAGTTATGGCATAATAACTCTTCACTCATCATCACTTTTGTCAATATTTTAAGATTTGTCACTTTATCTTGTTGTGCATGGCCACTCTTTAATAGGAAAAAGTAGTGTCTGCTTCCATTGGACCAGACTGAAACTAATGGTCCGGCACCCAATTCTCGGTTTCACTTTGGCACTGGAGTGGATTGGGAACTGATCACCACTAACATGAACCGTTGTTAGATCAGGTGAATATCACAGCAGATATGCATGCTCCAGATATGCTATCTCGGGTAGCTTTTTCATTTGTCATCCCCTTAGATGGCATATCAAGAGAAGGAGAACCCACGAAACCATTCAATCTCCCAAATTAGGTAAAGATGAAGGAGGTCAACCCCCGAGCTCTTCTGACAAAAAAAGAAAAAAGAAAAAAGAAAAAAAAAACCGAGCTCCTCCATTGTCTATGTTATTTCATAGATGTCCGTATGCTGTGTCGGACAAACCCATTAACATAAACAACTGGAATGATTGGAAATACATATACAAAAATATATTCCATGGACCAAAATCTAAATATATATATTTCTAGCCACGCAAAGGAAGAATTTATAATACCTAACCTAGTTCATGTTAATCCTACCTAAAATGAATAGTGACTGACTTGCCAAATTCAAGAGAAAGGTTTGCTAGGGAACACATTCGTGTTTGGATGAAGGAAAAGAAACGATGTGAAAGGATTAGAAGAAGTTGGTAAAGTCAACTATTGTGTAAGAGGGCATGTTTTGCATTCAAAACAAAAGCATAATGTAATTTTTTTTTTTGCGTTCCCGCCAAAATTTGGATTATCATCCAAATTTTAGAAAATTGTGATCGAATTACATGTGAAGTTATGTATCAATACTTGAGTATTAGAAGTTCTGGGATTTTCAAATTCGAAAATAGGTCAAAGTGTGTGAGTAGCATGATTTAAATTAAGCAAACGGTGAAAAGTATAAGTCAAGACAAGCCTTATATACGTAAAAGATATTAATGAATGCATGTCTGCCCCTCTCTTTTCCCTCGCGTCCTTCAAATTCTCTCTTCTTTTCTTTTGTAATTACCTCACAGTCCCATTTTTTTTTTTTTCATTTCCAATCCCCCTACCCAACACAGTATCAGAGAGCACTATAATCTCGAAATAGAAGAACCCCTATTTTATATGCTAATAGTAAAAAAACTAAGACCGTTTGTGGTAGGTTAATACTTGAGAATTTTTCTCTTAATATGGTAATCTATAATATGTAGGGAACTAACGGTAAAAGACCTCCGATGAAACTACACTTTTTTAAGTGAAATACTAATATTATAGCTAATTTCTTTGTATCTTAAAAGGATGAAATTTCTAAAATGATTATTAATTGCTCCACTAACTCAAATTGTTGTAATACCCTTTAGTTATTTTATATCAGTAAAAGTAAAATAACATAAATTATTTCACTCTTTTACATTAATCCATTACTCTACACACTATAATAATTGTTAAAGTAAATCATTTGAGCACGTTGGCCCCTGCACCTCTCCTCGTTGGAATTCTAGCCTCGTCAACATTGACTATAAGGGTATGACCACCAAAAAAAAAAAAAAAAAAAAAAAAAAAAAAAAAAAAGCTATAAGGGGACAAACTCAGAAGGTCCCATTTCAATCTTCACCCACCCACGAAGAGGAGTCCCGCACATCATGAATTTTGGGTCTACAGCTAACTTCTATCAAACCATTTTTGCTAAAACAATAAACGCATTAATCCCCCCCATCAAAAGGGTTCGCCTAATCGCAAACCACATTTATTTTCTCCTAGTTTCCTCCAAAACATCTTATGGCTGGCCTTGGACCGTCCTACCATCATTCTGCAAAGGATGGTTGAGCTAGCACCGTCCTTTCTTTTTTTTTTTTTTGATGATCCAAGGAACCCGTGCACCGTACCAACATAGATAGCCTCAATAGGCCCGGGGTGATGGGGGGTAAACCCTGGGGCTCCACGGGAGGACCCACCACCCCCGTGGAATGGGTAAGACGCCAAGCGTCTCCGCGGAGAGTCGAACCCTCTCCCTCCTAGAAGGGGTCAGTGGGTCCCCCCACGGTGAGGAAGACTTAACCAGCAGAGCCACCACGGTCGGTGGTTCTTTTTTCTTTTTTTTCTTTGGCGTTCCCGCCAAAATTTGGATTATCATTTAAATTTTAGAAAATTATGATCAAATTACATGTGAAATTATGTATCAATATTATAGTGTTTAGAAGTTTCGGGAATTTCAGATTCGTAAGATTTAGATTAAGCAAACGGCAAAAAGTATAAGTCAAGACAAGCCCTAAGTACATAAAAGATATAATGAATACATCTCTGTCCTCTCCTTTCCCTCCCTCGCATCCGTGAAATCCTTTCTCTTCTTTTCTTTTGTAATCACCTCATATCAATTTTTTTTTTTCATTTCAAATTACCCCTATCCAACGTGGTATAAAAGAGCACTCTAATCTCGAAATATAGGAACCCGTATTTTATATGCTAATAGGGAAAAAAAAGAAAAACTAAAACCCGTTGCTCGTTGTGTTAAAAGTTGAGAATCCTCTCTTAATATGATAATCTATAATATGTATAGAGATAATAGTACAAGACCTCCGATGAAACTAAACTTTTTGAAGTCAAATGCTAATATTATAGCTAATTTTGAATGTATCTAGAGAGGATCAAATTTCTAAAACAAATTTATGGTAATATCCTTTAGTTATTTTATGTCGGTAAAAGTAAAATAATGTAAATTATTTCACTCTTTTAATGATCACTTTCTCTTCGCACTATAATAACTGTTAAGTAAATCATTTGAGCACGTAGGCCCCTGCACCGCCCCACGTTGGAATTCTAGCCTCGTCAACATTGATACAAGGGGACAAATTCTAAGGGGGCACATGACAACCATTTTGTTCCAGAAATAGTTTTTAGAACAAAAGTAGATTTTTCTATTTCTATTTCTAGAAGAGTTTCTAAGCAAAAATAATCGTTTGATAACGACACAATTTCTACTCTAAAAATAGAAATTCGTTTGATAGCGACACAAAATTTCTTCCTTTTGGACGGCGGCGGCGATGACCGACGACCTTTAATATAAAAAATAAAATGATTTATTAACAAAAAAATAAAGAATAAAATAAAATACAATAAATCATAAAAAAATAAAATAAAAATATCGTTTTATTTTAAAATTAAAATATCCTTAAAAATAAATTTATTTTATTGTTCTATTTTATTTTATTTTACAAATAAATTTATTTTAAAATGAATAAAAATGAAAAATAAAAATAAATTTATTTGGCGAAACACTCAAGGCAAATAAAAATAATTTATTTTTATTTATCATAAATAAATTATTTTTAATAAATTTAATAAATTTATTTTTAATAAACTAAAAATAAAATGATAAATAAAAATATTTTATTTTATTTTATTTTTAAATGAATAAAACGAATATATTTATTTTTATTTATAATAAATGAAGAGAGGCGGAGGAGGAGGAGGAGGAGGTGGAGACGTAGAGGAGATGAGGGAGGACTCATCGAAATTAGGGTTTAGTGGGAGAAATTATTTCTGATTTCTCTTCTAGAAATCAAAAGTAGAAAATTTCTATTTCTGATTTCTCTTCCAAATCAATTTCTGGAATAGAAATCTATTCTAGAAATAGAAAAACTGAGTAGGTTTATTAAACATGTTTCTATTCCAAAAACAGGTCTAGAATAGAAAAATTATTTCTAGAATAGAAATTTTGGTTATCATGCACCCCTTAATTATCCACTTGGAAATCCTTTTTGTCTAGTGTGAAAACCCAAGAGGTGCCATCTCCATCTTCACGCCCCCCCCCCCCAAAAAAAAAAGGGGAGTCCCACACGTCATGAATTTTGGGTCTATAGCTAACTTCCTAATAAACCATTTTCTCTAAAACAATAAATGCATTAATGCCCCGATGAAAAGCGTTTGCTTATTCGAAAAGCGTGTTTATGTCACGAATCATGGCATGTTTCCATCTCTAGAAAAAATGTAAGTAAACGAGGCGGGTGGACCGGTGAAGATGGACCTCGCGTGAAGTTCTTTTGATTTGCTGGGGGCACAATTCACAAGTCAGAAGAATTATACCCATCATGTTTTATATACTCCGCGTGATTGAATGACGGATGGCATCATGTTCCAATCAGTCTCTTTGACTCGAAGGAGCTAAAGGGGAGTCAACATCCTTAATATTATCTTTCTCTGGTGAGGGTAAACGTTAAAGGGGAGTCTCACAACTTATTGGATCCGACACTTTAGTCCTAAATTCTTCTTTTCATTGCAGTGAATCTTACAAATGATTTGGTATGCATGATTAAACAGTGAGGTCTAATCCTATAAGTCAATGCTGCCAATTAGTACACACCAAATCATTTCGTAAAATTTGTATAAGACTAATGACAATTGTTCGAAGATTACCGGGTGAAATAATAATAATAGGCAGATAAAATATTTGGAAAGTGTCGCGACCTCTTTTTTTTTTTTTTTTTTTTTTCGGCGCTCACAATCAGGTATGAGCACCTAAGGAGGCTAATGGTTCGGCTGAAATTAGTTATGCCCGGACTCTCCCAAGTCCACCAATTCACGACTTAATGGTCCAAGTTTTTAACTTGTAAATTAATTTTTAAAATGGAGTCGCCACTAATCGACTTGGGGTGGGTTGATTAGAAACCCAAGCAAAGTATTGGGATAAATACTCACTCCTGCACAACCAGAGAAATTAGGATCGGGGACTTGATTACCCTAGTTAATCACTAATGCCATTTCGGTACCTATTCTTGTTTAAACCCTGAAGTTTTTTGGATGTTCGAGGGATTTTCCACGCATTTTGGATGTTCGAGGGATTTTCCATGCATTTTTGGAGAAAAACATTTTTTGGGTCTTTTACTATTTTTTTGACATAAAAGGGATTTTTTGATTTTTTTGGTATTTTTGGAAAAATACAAGTCTTTTGGGCTTTTTCTGAATTTTTGGCTTTTTTTTTTTGGATTTTCAACATTTTTTGGAAAAATATAGAATATTTTTGACTTTTCTCGATTTTTCGGAAAATAAAACATTTTTTAACATTTTTTAAATATTTTTTGAAAATAAATCATTTTTATTTTTAAAATAAATAAATAAATAAATTATTTATTTATTTAAAATAAAACTTAAAAGAGCCGACCCGGTCAGATCTACGGGTTGGGTCCAACCCGGGTCAGTGACCCGAGTGCGGATTGCGGACCCGACTCAGATTTTTCTCCTCTTTTTTTTTTTTTTTTAAGAAACGGCGTCGTGGCCGGGTGTTTAGGGACACCTGGCCCGGCCCGACAAGCTGGCTCCTCGATCCGACTCCTCGTGAACCTACCCGACCCGACTCCGATTCACGACCTGACCTCCGTTGCCCTGGAATTTACGGAATCCCTACTCGGTTCCCGATCTGGGTTCGACTCGACATCCCGGGGTCGTGACCCGGAAAATCGGGAACCCTAGGGTTTCCGAATCACGGCGTCGAGGGGAGAGAGGACCGAGGTGCAGTGGTGATGACGGTGGCGACGGCAGTGATGGCTGGGCTACAGAGAGGGAAAGGGTGACAGCGAAGACAATGGCGACAACCCGCTACTTGGCGATGGTGTGACAAGGGTGGCGATGACAGTGGTACCCACACGGACCTCCTTTAGCTTCTCTCTCTCTCTCTCTCTCTCTCTCTCTCTCTTTCTCTCTCGGGTTTGCCCTTCGAGCTCCCAGAAATCTCTCGGGGACCTCTCTGAGCTCACCACACCACGGCCGGCCTGCACTTGAGCTCCCCGAAGTCTCTCAAGGGACCCTAAGCTTTGGCTGGCCTCTCTCTCTCTCTCTCTCTGTGATCTCCGTTTCCCCCCTCTCTGTTTTGATGATGGAAATGGAGGCCTATTTATAGGCCGAGGGGCAGCCGGTCAACGAAGCTTGATCGGTGGCTGCCACAGCCCTCACCGGCCGAACCGGCGTCCCATTCGACGCAAACCACCCCCTGCTTCACGTGCGCCATCGCTATTCGTCCACCCCCTTCCCCTCCGTCGCGCCCCCTGCACGTGTGCTGTGGAGGCGCGAGGAAGGAGACGACCTGGCAGGGCCGGGTCGAGGTGGAAATGGGCCTTACGGGCCCATGCGAGGACTTTTCCGATCTTTTTTGTTTTTTTTTTTGTTTTTTTCTGCTGTTTTAGTTTGTTTTGTCGTTTTTATATGGCTTTTCTAAAAAGACAAAAATAAAGTAAAAACAAAAGAAACCTAATTAAAAATAAATAATTTAGGCTTCAATAGCTGCCCCTCTTTGAAGGTGAGTTTGCAGAGGTTGCATTCAAAGACAAACTGTTGCCTAAATTTTATCCGTGCATGCGTAGCAGATTATATTTTATTTGGGACCTATTATCCTATGCAAAAAGAGCAATATAGCATTACATATACTAAGACAAATAAGACGATACCTGTTGTTACTTACCGGGAGTGAGCGAGATAGGGTGTGAACCCCAAGTTTGGCAAGTATCAAGGCGTCATCTTACCTGGTGATATGAGGATGTTGCTTTTCTAGGGCTCGAACCATTCTTCGGTCGCCTGTTAAAACAATCAATGATTTTTCCAGGACTCGAACATTTCTTCGGTCGCATTGACGGGAAATTGCTCCTTCAGGACCCGAACCATTCTTCGGTCGCTTGTTAAAACAATCAATAATTTGTCTAGGATCCGAACCTTTCTTCGGTTGTCTTGACGGGAGATTGCTTCTCTAGGACCTGAACCATTCTCCAGTCGCTTGTTAGAGTAATCAGTGGTTTGTCTCGGACCCGAACCATTCTTCGATCGCCATGACGGGAAATTGCTTCTCTAGGACTCGAACCATTCTTCGGTCGCTTGTTAAAACAATCAATGATTTATCTAGGACCCGAACCTTTCTTCGGTCGCCTTGACAGGAGATTGCTCCTCCAGGATCCGAACCATTCTTTGGTCGCCTATTAGAACAATCAGTGGTTTGTCTCGGACCCGAACCATTCTTCGGTCGCCATGACGGGAAATTGCTTCTCTAGGACTTGAACCATTCTTCAGTCGCCTGTTAAAACAATCAATGATTTGTTTAGGAACCGAACCTTTCTTCGGTCACCTTGATGGGAGATTGCTCCTCCAGGACCCGAACCATTCTTTGTTCGCCTGTTAGAGAAATCAGTGGTTTGTCTCGGACCCGAACCATTATTCGGTCGCCTGTTAAAACAATCAATGATTTGTCTAAGACTCGAACCTTTCTTCGGTTGCCTTGACGGGAGATTGCTTCTCCAAGACCCGAACCATTCTTCGGTCGCCTGTTAGAGAAATTAGTGGTTTGTCTCGCACCCGAACCTTTCTTCGGTCGCCTTGACGGGAAATTACTCCTCCAGGACCCGAACCATCCTTCGGTCGCCTGTTAAAACAATCAATTATTTGTCTAGGACTCGAACTTTTCTTCAGTCGCCTTGACAGGAGATGCATCGACCTTTCTTAGGGCATCTCATTTGTGGGTGCTTGATTTGTATCGAGGACACCAGTTGGTACCCGACCTTTCTCAGGAGATGTGCCGACCTTTCTCAGGGCATCTGTTTTGTGGGGCTGTCGGACTTTTGTCAAAGACAACAGTTGGTACTCGACTTTTCTCAGAGGATGCGCCAACCTTTCTCAAGGCATCGATTCTGGAAGATACCTGGACATTCACAAGCATATCAAAGAGTACCTGTATATTCACAAGTACTAACTTGAAGGATATTTGGGCCTTTACATGCGTCAAAATGGATATTTAGCTTACCATAGGCATTGAAGGGGTACTTGGATGATCACAAATATGAATTCTTGGGGGATATTTGGGCATTCACAAGTATCAAAGGGGTACTTGATAATTGGAAATATTGAGAACATACTTTGGATATCTGTGAAGGTGTCCCACCTCCTAGCAATTGGGAAATATCGAGGGCGTACCTGGGATATTCGTGAAGGTCTCTCACCTCCTAGTAGTTGGAATATCGAGGACGTACCTTGGATATTCTTGAAGGTTTCTCACCTCCTGGTAATGGGAATATCGAGGGCGTGCCTCGCATATTCGTGAAGGTCTCTCACCTCTTGGTAATGGGAATATTGAGGGCGTGCCCCGCATATTCGTGAAGGTCTCTTACCTCCTGGTAATTGGGAATATCGAGGACATACCTTGGATATTCATGAAGGTCTCTCACCTTCTGGTAATTGGGAATATCGAGGGCGTACTTGAGATATTCATGAAGGTCTCTTACCTCCTGGTAATTGGGAATATCAAGAACGTACCTTGGATATTCATGAAGGTCTCTCATCTCTTGGTATGGGAGATATCAAGGACGTGCCTGGGATATTTGTGAATGTCTCTCACCTCCTGGTATTTGGGAATATCGAGGGCGTACCTGAGATATTCATGAAGGTCTCTCACCTCCTGGTAATGGGAATATTGAGGGCGTGCCCCGCATATTCGTGAAGATCTCTCACCTCCTGGTAATTGGGAATATCAAGGGCGTGCCCCGCACATTCGTGAAGGTCTCTCACCTCCTGGTAATTGGGAATATCGAGGGCGTACCTGAGATATTTGTGAAGGTCTCTCATCTCCTGGTAATTGGGAATATTGAGGGCGTACCTGAGATATTCGTGAAGGTCTCTCACCTCCTGGTAATGGGAATATCGAGGGCGTGCCCCGCACATTCATGAAGGTCTCTCACCTCCTGGTATTATAAACTTAAATGTCATATGAGGCTTACTTAGATTGTCGCAGGCATTTAAAAGGGGAGGAACACTTGGATAGCCACAGGTATACAAAGTACTGGAATACTTGGATGAACAAAAGTATTTAATCATATGATCTAGGACCATTCAGGCTGGTCCAAGTGCTAGAAAGTATACCTGGACGGCGGTGCCAAGCAAAGCAATGGA
The DNA here is from genome assembly GCA_016097545.1 of Eucalyptus victrix. Taxonomy (NCBI): domain Eukaryota; kingdom Viridiplantae; phylum Streptophyta; class Magnoliopsida; order Myrtales; family Myrtaceae; genus Eucalyptus; species Eucalyptus victrix. Next base: position 39,751,648 of record CM027843.1, on the reverse strand, counting down.
ATGCTTGAACAACTGCTATATTATTTGAAGACAACTTGGGCAGGTTGAGTGTCATGAAAAGGAAGTACCTGGGCAACAGTGGGTACTTGATGATATGGGGATATCTAGACAGCAGTAGGTATTACAAGAGATACTTGGTCAGTCACAAGTATCAATACTCTGGGGACAACTCGAATAGGTCGAGTGTTAGGAAAATGGAGTATCCGAACGGTGGCTGGTACTCAAAGACAATAAGGATACCTAGATAGCAGTAGGTATTCAACGATAAATGGATACTTGGTCAGTCACAAGTATCAATACTCTGGGGACAACTCGAATAGGTCGAGTGTCAGGAAAAGGGAGTATTCGAACGGTGGCCGGTACTCAAAGACAATAGGGATACCTAGTCAGCAGTAGGTATTCAACGACAAAGGGATACTTGGTCAGTCACAAGTATCAATACTCTAGGGACAACTCGAATAGGTCAAGTGTCAAGAAGAGAGTACCTGGACAGTGGTAGGTACTTTAAGACAAATGGGGATAAGGATATGCTTACTTGGCAATATCTCTGATCTCTGAGAGTATGTCTGCTATTTGCACAATATGTACACATGATTGTATATGCCGTAAATTCATGAGTTCAAATGAGATTCATGCATGATAATTTTGTCAATTTTGCATCACCTGATTTCCACTGTATGGAAGATTTTGAAAGACAACCTTCATTTAAAATGTAGATGTCTTGAGCATGCCAGATGAGGGACTTTCAGTCTGAAAGGACTTTTCACTCACTCTTTTGGAAAAGGCTATCCTGACCATTAATGCAGGATTTATAAGGACCACACTATCTCACTATCATCATGTCAGTAGGGGTCTGAGTATTCTCGCAAACGGTACAACTTTACCAATGTGAGAGCTCTTTGTTGAAACTGTGATGAAGTCTTCGTTAGTGGCTCATCAAAGGGGATCGTCGAGGTCAAGGCTCATGAACAAAGTGTCGCACGATCATCTCCGGGTTTGCAAGTGAAGAATCCTGCGAAAAGAGATCAAATAATCTTACTCATACTTCTTCGAGTGATGCTTATATACACATGAAATCCTACGTTAATTGAAGTGCCCTAGTCCGAAGAGACTTTTACAATGGGAATGTAACGTAGACTTGGCTCACATGTAAGAGGGTGAGAGTTCGTGACTGTCTTGGCATTTGTCACTAGTCTTTCTTGTCAGATGGAGGTTCTATGGACCACAACAGCAACTTTTTCTTGGCCATATTTTGACTGGGGGCATCGGCCTTGCTTTTACCAAGCACACTGCTTTTTTATGCCTGTTTTTTTTTTTTATCCCAACTTTTCATTTATGGGCATTGACCTTGTTTTTACGAGGTACACTACTTTTTTATGCCCATATTTTTTCATTCTTGTCATTAAAGGAACTAGCCTAGGGAAGTTTAATCACGACACTGTTGTTAGACTCTTGAGTCTTCATCTTCAGCTAGCGCTCTAGGCTATGCTGCTTAAATGGCAGTAACTTCTATTTTGCCTCCATGTGATGGTGAAATTACAGACTCAATTGGGTTGTACAATGAATACAAGTGAAGAAAGAATTGCTATTCATCATTCTATGGCACTTAAATTAACGCGAGTGTTCATATGCAATAAAAACACCCGAAGATTGATGCAAGTGCAAGCAAGAAAATTTCTATCTCTCTTCTCACCTTGTGATGCTGCTTTGCCTCGGCTCTGCCCCAATGTGGGGTAGTTCTTGATAGGGGTAGGATAGAAATTTCACTAGTGTATGGCGCTCAATAGGGTGAGCGATGGAATGCCTCTCACTATTTTGGTTATCGTACAATTCGCGAGAGAACTCTTTACCCTGTAGCCATGGAATCTTTTGCACTCATCTCACAAGTGTATAGATGGGGGGAATTGTGTGTAGGATATGGTTTGCCTTTCATCATTCTGACGCGTATTATCCAGCATGCTCAATCAATCTTGTATTCTTCAATTAGCTGTCTATTCTAATAATTCTCAATGGAATCAATGATTTAGACAGATAAAATCATCATGCAAAATTCACTTGGAAAAAGGCATGCAGTGTATGATGTGATAAAGTTTGTACCCTCAAAATAAATGAATGGCCTTTTACTCAAGAAAAACTTATTAACAGCTTTAGGGGTGTTTACTTGGTGGAACGGTATTTACAAATGTGTTGAAATTTGAACATTAAAAGAGTTATTTACAAAGGGTTATTCACAAATGGGTGTCGACAGATTGCTCCTATTGGTTAGGGACATGACAAACGAAAGATCAGCCAGGGATTGGGAATCTGATCAGGAATTTCTGCTCTTGCCTCTTGTAGAAGAGAAGCTGTGGAAATAACTCAACCAGTAGGGCCAAGATCATAAGTGACTTGAGGCCTGAAGGGTCTCTGTCATTTGCTTTGATGATACTTTGTTTGGGAAAGCTTATCAAAGTTTGACATGCCTTTCATTGATTTGTTATCCTTGTTTTTGACAGTCAAGTGATCCTGCAAAAAGACATGCTTCTTATTGATTTGTTATCCTTGCTTTTGACAGTCAGGTAATCCTGCAACAAACAAGAGAGAATGTGTTAGTCAAACTCTTTCAAGAGTCGAATAACTGGAATCGATACAACTTTACCCTTCACTGGTTTGCAGATGATTGGGTGAATCTGAAGTGAGAGAGGAACACGAAGTCCTATGTCCCTTACTTCATTAGGTCAATTATTCTCTGAATTGGCTCCTGGATGACATGTCCTTTTACGCGAAACCAGTTGAATTTGATGTGGGTCATTTCCATGTACTATCTTGGCCAATATTGATTTGCCAAACCTAACCATCAAGTTTGGCTCTTGAATCCTGATGCTTCCTGACAATAGGGGGAATATGTCAAAAGTGAATTCAAAGAGGAGGGAGTATTGGAAACGATATCAAATTACTCTTCAAAGTTTGTATTTGCTGACTCCTAGGGATATTTGAATATCGATGACAGCCTTTTCATCTTGGCGCAGTTCAATATCTCTTTTGATTGGCCCCCCTCATTTATGGCCCTATGTACACGATTGATGATTTGCAACGCCTTCCTTCTATGGAATTTTGTCTTTGACCATATGACCATTAGTAGCATTGAGCAAACTCATGTACTTCAAGCTTCTATGGAATTTGAGATGGACAATCAAACCTCCAATTCTCTGATGGCAATTACTTCTTGCAAGAGTATGCGTCTGGAACGAAAAGTCAGGTTTGCACATCCTAACGTCATTATCTTGAATAGGGGGCTAAAGACCGCTTCAACTATCTGGATTTCCTCCCTGTTGATAGTAGCCAATTCAAAGAAAAAGAAGAGATCCCTTCCCTGTGCTTCTGGGTTTGTCGAAGCTAGAAATTCCATTGATGAAATCACAACATCTAGTTGCTCGGGCATGTTGTGGGAAAAAGATATTGCTCCGGCTTGAGAAGGAGTTGGGCAGGAGAGAGGTGGAGTGCATAGAGTTCCTGTGGATAGCTTGATTTCAACCGTATGTCTGTACCTTTTTTTTGAAGTGGGATGATTTTTTCTATTTGCTCCACTATCTTCTTGGAAGAGTGTCTTTGAATTCGGCGAGTTCACATGATGCGTGAGCTTCAAATGCCCCCTATCACACTAAGTCAAGGGGCATGGGGATGATATTCTAAGACACGAAGTGAGTGAGTTAGAAAGACAAACATGATTTAATCATCTTGCTTTGACAAAATATTTTCTGTTTTCAAAATATGTCTTTGGGGGATAAAAAACATGAGGAAGCCCAACCCTCAATATTCTCCTTGAATGATATTTTCTTTTCATGGTTGGATAACATCACCGGGCTGGTTTGGAGTACCGCCTCATGCTCTCAAAACAAAATATTAGAATTGTACAATAGAGTACTTGGAATGGAAAATACAATAGTAGTACACTAGACAAGATAAGAAACATGAAATTATAAAAACAAATAAAACCCATGAAAAATCCTATGTAAAGGAGTGCTTTGATAGTGTTGGTTCTAAAATCAAGCGTCTAAGGGTTCCTCACCTCTAGTAGACTGGAAGTATTCGCATGAGAGGACCACTTCATTGAAGTTACGGAAGTGCAAACCATGTAACCAACAACGATGTTTGCGAGGTAAAGCTCCAATGAATAGCTTTATCATTTCTTCTTTGGCCAGTTGATGGTAGATTTGCATCATAAAAGCCTTCCACCTCCTTGCATATGTTCGGAAATCCTCCATTGGTCTTCTTCTAAAGTGAACCAAGCTCTTGCAAGGCAATTCAATTCCAATCTGGCTTTGATACTGAAGCAGGAATGCAGAAGACAGCTCATTCTAATCTTTCATGAGGTAGATATCTGCTGTGATGAACCATTGTAATGCAGATCCTGTAAGACTTTCTTGAAAGGCCCGAGTTGTGAATGACATCGAGCTATGGTAGCGACTCATTTCAGTGTGGAGATATTGCAAATGAGCCACTGGGCAAGTCGTGCCATTATACTTGCAGAGATTAGGTATCCACATCTCTCCAAGGGTCATGATCCTATGAGTGTAAGACGGGCTTGATGTATCCTGGTTAGGCCACTGGTTTTCCCATTGCATATTCGTTGTAGTGGTGAATTTTTCTGTTTTAGGGAAATTGGATTCTGTCGAGATTATCCCATTGCTTTCTTCCTGGTCAAAATTACCAAACGAGGATGAGGTATTTAAGCTATCTTCATGGTTAGGTGATGAGCTTAGTACTTCGTTAGAATCGTAGAGAATAAAGACGTATGTTTCCTCTTCTGACAGGCCTTCATCCCCGGGTGAGAGTAGGAAACAGTTATACGATGAATAGTCAGTTTCATTGTTGAAATAACATTGGAAGTCCTTGGGGTTGTATTCTAGGGACGGGAAGTCTTCAGGGTTGTACTCTAGGGGATAGTAGCCTTTAGGATTGTATTCTAGGGAATGCTCGGTGGATGCTGAATTGATTTGCTTAGACTTTCTTTTTTTGGCTCCCAGTCCAGACCTTTTGAGTAAGGCCCTTCATTTTGTTAGCTAGATCCTGTCCAGGGAAGTGAGAGATATTAGAGTGTCGCTCTCTGATTCACCTTCTAGGTTGATAGGGGTCGGTATTCTCTAGACCCTAGCTCTTGCATTAAGCTTGGGGAGTTGATCTATCGTGCCCCGGTCTTGAACAGGCTTTGTGTCCTTAATCTCATACAAAGGCTCCTTACCTGTCCTAGTTGGAAAATTTTCAGTAATAAGATGCTGCTCAGTCGCCCATTTATTATGCAAGACTTTATTGACATGCTCCTCTCCTATCTCAGTGACTAACGGCTCCTCGTGCTCCGCAATCATCGGCTCTTCGTAGGGCAAGGTGATGTCAGGGGTGATGTCAATATTATAGTCTTGGTGAAAAACATGAATTAGTTCCCTCCAGGTTTTAAGGGGACTAATTTTCCTGACAATGTACCATTGCAAGGTAGGGCCAGTCAAGCACGATTAGTACGATCGAATCATCCTTCGGACCAAATAGGCTTGCAAGTAGGTCTCTGGGTGGGAGGTATCAACATACCTTTTGCATTCAGGTGCTTTGAGCTCTTCAAGGATCTTAATGCCGACGTAATTGGACAAGTCTATGGGATTCTGCCCCTGCAGCTGGTTTAACTTTTTCATGATCTTTTCAAACTGTCTATGGTGCTGGCTATTTTCCGGTAAATTCGTGGGTGTCATGACAGTGCTTAAAGCAACTACAGAGGTGGGCTCAACTTGAGTAGATTTGATTTGTCTCGAGAGTTGTTGAAGGACAATGGACATCTGTCCTACACCGCTTTCAATGTTGGCGAGGCGATTTTGTACATCATTCTGATCGGCCCTTATTGCATGAGGTCATTCACAGGCGATTGGTGGCCAATGATTCATAATTACCCTGTTGTTGCAAAAACAATGAATGAGTATGAAAGTAAATAGAGATTGACCCATGGAAATGGTCTAATTACTTTTTTATTTATCAAAAGAGGATTTTATATACTGCAAACTTTTGACATCTAAAACTTGAAATTGAAATGGCAGAATTAAATGCTAGATATAAAACAAAAGTCCCTAAACAATGGGACAAAACTTTCACGATATTAACACTAGGGGAGACATGACTGCTAGTTTATATGCGACAGGGAGCCTTGTTCCTACAAAGGCTGCTTGCTTTCTTGGACTGGCTTTGAGATGAGTATCTGGCCTATTCCCATATCCTCTGCATAAGCTTTGCTTGCTCGTGTGGGCTGCTCTCTCTGATTGAGCGAGGGACTGATGGCTTCCACCTTGTCGGGATATTATGATTGTAGATATAGGCTGCAGAGGCGTGGTGGGCTTTTTCTTTTCCCTCAAGCCCTTAAGGTACCACGATCCTTTTGCGATGGCACTTGTCCCAAGTTTCCTCAACGATAGAAATTTCGACTGCATAGTCACGGCTTGTGTTGAAAAGGACTGGAGGAATTCTCCTCCTAGAAGGCGGTGGAATCTCCTGAAGGGCTCCAAATTGTCGTGCCACCCAATATGGGTAATAGGGAACGACGCCGGTGCAGCTAAGCAACGGAATTGGGTGGGTGCGTTTGTAAGCAAAGCGGGCCCTCTTTTCATGGAACCAACCAGCACACCATTGGAATGCCTCAAGAGCTGGGTCTCTTAGGAAATTTATCCAATTTAAACAGCTTTGATTGGGAATGTATGGTCCTAAAACCATAAATTTTTGTAATGGATTTTCGAAAGCATTTGTTTCAGACGATTGCATGAAGTCTCAGAATTCGCTTAAGTGAGAAAAGAACCAGACTTGTAAAATTTCAGGAGAGGCTCGCATGATTTTCTCCATGTTGTCTTTAAAACGATTAAAGGACAAGAATGTTTCAGTTAAAATCATACTGACATAATTCCCCCCTCTCAAGATCTGATCAACTATCCATGCCATCTTAGGACTTATGGCATTTCTTTGATGGGGGAAAATGATGAACCCAAAAAAGGCCAAGAGGAAAATCTCACTTTTTTTGGTCATAAGCTGATTTTGAAAATAGGCATTCATGAATTCTAGTGGGCAAGTATTATGGGTGCTAACCCACCCAATGAGATAATGCCTGTTGATGGCCTAACAAGCTTGTTCTCGAGAGGCATTCTAATGATGATGCTGTATTCTTCCAGAATTGGGGTTAGCTCAAACCCACCAAACAAAAAAGTAGTCATCTTCGGGCACCAGAAATATGCTGTGGCCTGTATGACTTCGGGACGAATAATGATTTGAATCAACGATAGGAGATGACCAATTTTGGCTTTCACGTGCTCTTAGGCAAACTGATCCAATTGACCCCACCATCTGAAGAGTTCCGCTTTGGGAGCAGGAATGAACTGGATATCGTCTTTCCTCATCACTTATAGACTGAGACTTTGAAAAGCTTATCCTAAATTACCATGAGCTAATAAAAGATTGAGTAAAAGTAAAGAAATCACTTTGCTTTTAAATAAAACTGGCAAGCACAAAGACATGCACATGAGATGTGTGGCTCGATTTCTAACTGAGAAGGCTTGTTGAGATTAAAAGGATATCTACCCGTCGCAGTCTCACATTAGCAGCATACCCCCTAACCTCGGTTAAGAAATTCGGGGAAAAGAAAGGCAACTTCTACATCGCAATTTTGCGTTTGAGGTCGTATCTTTCTTGACACCATCTTAAATATCCTATGGCGGCCCAAGTCCAGCGGCCGAGTTGTGTGTGCCATGTGTACTGCGAAAATATTTAAGGATGCACAGTAGTTTATAATTATAAAACGTTTTATTTTAACAGAATATATATTAAAAAAAACTTTAAGCTATTACCTTGCACAAAAGAAAAAAACCCAAGTCAGCAAAGTATTTAAACAAAGATAAAATGGCCTAAGTCCTCAAAGTCCCTAGCGGAGTCGCCAAGTTGTCGCGACCTCTTTTTTTTTTTTCGGCGCCCGCAATCGGGTACGAGCGGCTAAGGAGGCTAATGGCTCGGCTGAAATTAGTTATGCCCGGACTCTCCCAAGTCCACCAATTCACGACTTAATGGTCCAAGTTTTTAACTTGTAAATTAATTTTTAAAATGGAGTCGCCACTAATCGACTTGGCGTGGGTTGATTAGAAACCCAAGCGAAGTATCGGGAGAAATACTCACTCCTACGCAACCAGAGAAATTAGGATCGGGGACTTGATTACACTAGTTAATCACTAATGCCCTTTCGGTACCTATTACTGTTTAAACCCTGAGGTTTTTTGGATGTTCGAGGGGTTTTTCATGCATTTTGGATGTTCGAGGGATTTTCCATACACTTTTGGAGAAAAACATTTTTTGGGTCTTTTTCTATTTTTTTGACATAAAAGGGATTTTTTTGATTTTTTTGGGTATTTTTGGAAAAATACAAATCTTTTTGGCTTTTTCTAAATTTTTGGCTTTTTTTTGGATTTTCAACATTTTTTGGAAAATGTGGAATATTTTTGACTTTTCTCGATTTTTCGGAAAATAAAACATTTGTTTAACATTTTTTAAATATTTTTTGAAAATAAATCATTTTTTATTTTTAAAATAAATTATTTATTTATTTATTTATTATTTAAAAATTATTTAAAATAAAACTTAAAAGAGCTGACCCGGGTCGGATCCGCGGGTTGGGTCCAACCCGGGCTGGTGACTCGAGCGCGAACGGGCCCGCAATGCGGGCCCTACTCAGATTTTTCTCCTCTTTTTTTTTTTAAAGAAACGGCGTCGTGGCCGGGTGTTTAGGGACACCCGGCCCGGCCTGACAAATTGGCTCCGCGACTCGACTCCCTGCGAACCCTACTTGACCTGGCTTCGATTCGCAACCCGACCTCCGCCGCCCTCGGAATTTGCGGAATCCATACCCGGTTCCCAATCCGGGTTCGACCCGACAACCTGGGGTCGTGACCTGGAAAATCGGGAACCTTAGGGTTTCTGAATCGCGGCACCAAGGGGAGAGAGGGTCGAGGTGCAGCGGCGACGATGGCGGCGACGACAGCGATGGCTAGGCTATAGAGAGGGAAAGGGTGACGGCGACACCCATTACCTGGTGACGGCATGACGAGGGCGGCGACGGCGATGGTACCCACGCGGACCTCTTCCAGCTTCTCTCTCTCTCTCTCTCTTTCTCTCTCGGGTTCTCCCTTCGAGCTCCCTGAAATCTCTTGGGGACCCCTTCGAGCTCACCACATCACGGCCGGCCTGCACTCGAGCTCCCCGAAGTCTCTCAAGGGACCCCGAGCTTTGGCTGGCCTCTCTCTCTCTCTATGATCTCCGCTTCCCCCCTCTTTGTTTCGACGATGGAAATGGAGGCCTATTTATAGGCTGAGGGGCAGCCGGTCGACCGAGCTCGACCGGCGGCTGCCACAGCCCTCGCCGGTCGAACTGGCATCCCATCCGACGCCTACCACCCCCTTGCTTCATGTGCGCCATCGCTATCCATCCACCCCTTCCCCTCCGTCGCGCCCCCTGTGCGTGCGTTGCAGAGGCGTGAGGAAGGAGATGACCTGGCGGGGCCGGGCCGAGGCGGAAATGGGCCTTACGGGCCCATGCGAGGACTTTTCTGCTCTTTCTATTTCTTTTTTTTTTTCATTTTTCTGCTTTTTTGCTTTGTTTTGTCATTTTATATGGTTTTTCTAAAAAGACAAAAATAAAGTAAAAACAAAAGAAACCTAATTAAAAACAAATAATTTAGGCGTCAACAGAAAGATTTGAACTCAAGATACCTTACTCTTTTATCAATATATAAAGACCATATAAAGCCATTACTACATAGAATTCAATGTGCAATAGTGTACTCCAAAAACTTTGGAATATGGTGCGTGTGTTAGAATATTTAAATATCCTACTATGCATTCGTTTGACAACTTAAAAATTTGTAGATGACTGTGATCATACAAAAATCTTAGCATTGTATCAGAGTAGGAGGTTCTATGTTCACATATTCTAAGCCTTTATTCACCTCACCAATTATATATTTATATACTTTAGATTTAGACCAAAGTCCAGCCTATGTGTGATAAGGAGTATCAGAATATTTAAATATTAAACCACATTTTTGTCTAATAGTTTAAGCTTTCGGAACAATTGGCTAGAGTCTCACAAAATCTCAGCATATTATACTTTATATCTTAAGACCCTCCCACGCACAAAGGTTGGTTCGATAATAAAGGCCTTAAGCATAGATCCCAACATGTGAGTCCCATGGGCAAAGGATTATTGAAATATAAGGCATATTAATAAGGGAACCTATATATGAGTGAAAACGGCTTGTTGTTGTTTTATCCTTACAATCGATATGAAATTGTCTGCTGGACAATGAAAATTATCACACGAGGACTAATCAACAATCCTGGTCAAGCATCGGCGTCCTTGCATTTCGAATTGACAAATGCCGGCAGAAAGACAGTCCAAGTGTCATAACATGGCACCGGAGGACACTTAAGTGCCATAGCTTCAAAATGGTACACTTGAATGCTAGTTTTGAAGTTAAATTGAACACTTAAGTGCCACTTTGGTGAAAATCCGGCCAAATGGCCGATGTAGCAACTTTTCGGTGAGTTTGGTCCAAAACGGCGTTGTTTTGCACACCGACGTGGCGAAGAAAATGCAAAAACAACGCCGTTTTGTGTAAATAATAATATAAAAATTAATTAAATTAGATTTAAACTTAATTTTATTTAAAATATTCAAAATTAAAAAAATTAAGAAAAATTTAAAAAAACATTAAGAAAAATTTAAAAAATTTAAAAAAAAAAAGGGGAAGGTCGAACGGGGCGGCTGAGGGCTAAGCCCTCGCCACCACCGCCTCCTCGCCGTCGCCGAGAAGGGCCGGCGATGGAGGGGGGAGGGTCGGCCGGGGTCGCCGATCTCGGGCCGATCGACGGCGAGGGCTGCGAACCCTCCTCGGATCGCGGCGAGGGCCGCGACCCTTGCCCTAGATCTGGGCGAGGGCTCGCAGGCCCTCGCCGCTGGTCAGCCGGCCTCACCGGCCCCTGGCCAGGGCCCAGCAACCCCGACCAACCCTCCCCACTCCGTCACCGGCCCTTCTCGGCAGCGGCGGGGAGGCGGTGAGGGCCAGCGAACCCTCGCCGGATCGGGGTGACGGTCGCGGCTCGCGCCCAGATCTGGGGAGGGCTCACGTGGGGCGAGGGTTGCGAGCCCTCGTTGCCTCCCCGTCGCTGCTGGGAAGAGCCAGCGACGAAGTGGGGAGGGTCGACAAGGGTCGCCGGGCCCTAGCCAAGGGCCGGCAAGGCCAGCGGACTGGCGATGAGGGCTCGCGAGCCCTCGCCTGGGTCTGGGGCGAGGGTCGCGGCCCTCGCCACGATCCGGTGAGGGCTCGCAGCCCTCGCCGTTGGTCGGCCGGGGGCTAGCGACCCCGGCCGACCCTCCCCCCTTCGTCGCCGGCCCTTCCCGGCAACGATGGGGAAGAAGCGGTGGCGAAGGCTCAACCCTCGCCGCCCGCTTCGACCTACGACTCTTTTTTTCCTTAATTTTTTAAAATTTTTAAAATTTTTTAATTTTTTGAATATTTTAAATAAAATAAATTTTAAATCTAATTTAATTAATCTTTATATTATGATTTACACGTTAAACACGAAACGGCGTTGTTTTTGTATTTTCTCCGCCACGTCAGCGTGCAAAATGACGCCGTTTTGGGCCAAACTCGCCGGAAAATTACCACATCAGCCATTTGGCCGGATTTTTCGCCGGAGTGGCACTTAAGTGTTCCATTTTACTCCGATATTGGCACTTAAGTGTACCATTTCAAAGTTATGGCACTTAAGTGTCCTTTCATGCCAAATTATGACACTCCAAGTGTCCCAACCTCGACAGATGCCTGTGAATAAAAAATGGAACAAAAACTTGATGATTAGGCTCTAAAGCTCATGAAATAAATCCACCAATTACAGATACTATTTTAGAAGAATACAAGCAAGATTTCATTAACATAAAACACTAGAATGATTGGAAATAAATTACTAGGAAATGACTAGAAATAAGTAAAGTGCACGACAAAAGTAAAATCTTGTTCCTCGGATGTTTGTGCATACCTTTTCCCATTTAGCGTTCTCCTTTTATAGTCCATGGCTAGCTGGCCTTTTCATCGAAATTTGATTTTGGTTCCATTTTTTATGGCATAATTGTTCCCGCCTCATAAGCTCGACTACAATAACTAATTGACTCGGCTATTCAAATTGCTTGATTGCAACTATTAGTTAATACCTTTGACAATTGTTCCCATCTAAGAATTTGATTGCAGTAATTGTTTCCGGTATTTTTATCCTTACAGTCGATTTGATTTCGGCCAAGTTTCGCGAGTCAATGTTAAGGCTTCTCAACTCTATTAACGTTGATTTGACCAACAATGACTCGACGTTCCCACCTTGTCCACTTAATCCTATTGGCTTCTCACAATGAATGTTGGCGTTTAACCCTTGACCGTATATATTGTGAATATTATATTACATATGCTAGTCAACACACTATTTACTTCTTCCTCATTGACACCCTACATACTTGACCTTGACCTTGTTTAGTTTACTACGGCCCTACTTAAAAGATTGCTTTTCGTCTCAATGTTCTTAGCAATTTCTCATCAAAGTAATAAAGCCATAGGCGATGTATAGTTAATGGCATCAATTTTTATGAAATTGACATCAAAGTTGACATTTTTAGGTTGTTAATAGTCACAGACTGTTTGACCCAAAAAAAAAAAAAAAGAAAAAAATAGTCACCGGCTATATTTAATACTTAAACAGTTTTACGATGTCTGATTTCCTTCCTTGAATGGACCAATTGAACTAATTAATATAGATAAGCAACGCACTAAGGAGTTTCACCCCTACATGGTTGCAAAGCACCATTGCATTTCCAAGACCCAATACCCTTGCTTTTCCATCCAAAACGACATACAATCCAGGAGATCCATACTAAGACTTTCGGGGTTTCCTAATGATCCATACTAATGATCCAAAACGACACGCTATCGACCGATTAGATGCATCTTTATCGTCTAGAAGAACTGCGTGGCGGCTCTCATAAGTGTTGCCTATTAAGACCATTAAAATATCTGGATATTATTATTTATTTAGAAATACTGTCACGCGATACTTCCGAAATATCTGAGAAAATTTTCTAGCGTTTAGTTTGTGTTCAACTTTTCTTTATTATTACTTACACAAATCTCAATGACCTACCCATCTCATGATATTAATGTGTAAATGTATCCATTATTTACTTGTAACATATTGTTTTTCACGGTGCATTGTATTAAATAATTTATTCTCACGATTCGTTGTAATGTTCATGCAGGTTGCAGCTATGGCACCAAACATCCCTGCACTGTACGAGGTCCATTTTGCGGTTCCAATGGCCGGTGCGACTCTGTCCGCGCTTAACATAAGCCTTGATGATCCTACTTTGATGAAGATTCTTCAACGGTTGCAACCCAAAGTCATCTTTGTGGACTTCGAGTTCGCACACCTCGTCTCCAAAGTCATCAACACGCGCCTCCAAGAGAGCCACCATGATCACAAGCCGCTCCTTGTCGCAATCCACGACATCTCACTGGACCATCGAACCCAATGTGATCTTGAGGTTCGAGAGTATGAACAAACCCTAGCCACGGGAGAGAGCGATTTCCAAGCCATTTGTCCGGCTAATGAGTGTGACTTCATCTCGGTCAACTTCACTTCCAGGTCGACGGGGACGCCAGAGAAGTGGCATACAGCCATCGGGTGGCGTACTTGAACTCTCAAGAGCTGATCCTCCGATACGACATGGGGAAGTCACCAGTGTTCCTGTGGACGATGGACATGCACAGGTGCAAAGGGTGGTGCTTCACATGGGCGATGGCAGTGCTTGGCGGTGTTAATGTATGTATTCGGAACGTATCCGGGAAGAACATCTTCAACACCATTCAGCGCCACAAGGTCACTTATCTATGTGGTAAATGTTCCATTTTATTTTCTTTGATGTGGGGAGTCTTGTTACATCATTAGCACGACATATTGAACGTAATCAATCAAAAAGTAATATAGTAAATGAATAAGTCTTGTTATATATATATATATATATATATATATATATGGATAAATAAGTAGGTCGGGCTACAGTCCACAAAAATTTAACAGTACTATAAAGAAATTGATGAAGTGCTATTAACAAAGGACAAGTGCTCAATAAAAGAGAAAAAAATATGAGCAGTAATTTCTAAGGATACGAGTGCTTTTAACTTTTACTTATGATATTTCACTTTATCATTTATATGGAAAAAAATAGATGATTGGTGTTGAGATTGGTCGACAATGTGTCATTACCTTAGTGTAGTAAATATAAGTAATTGGGAGGATGCCTGCACTTTTTGAAGTATGTAATATGATTCGACCCCCCCCCCCCCCCCCCAAAAAAAAAAATGATATGCAATATGACGTACGTATAATGTTGGGTTCGCGCAAAATCACCCTTGAAAATGTAGAATAATATATTTTTCCCTTTCCATAGGTGACTACACTATCCTAACTTTGATTGCCGAAACCCCATCCGTCGACCCGCTATGGCCTTCCCCGGTGCATGTAATCATCTCCGGTGAAATCCCGCCGAAACAGTTCCTCAAGAGAGTAGAGGTTCATGGGTTCCAAATTATCAGCGAATATGACATGACAGAAGCCCTAGGGCCCGCCCTCATCAGCCCTGGGAGGACATCACAACACCACCACCATGACGTCGATGACGACGACGACCATGATGATCATAACCTGGAATTTGGAGGACGTCTTCACACCACCACCACCACTTCCGCTTCACACGGAGCCCATTCCATCTCTATCGACCGCTTACCGCCAACCAGTGATGCCAAAAGTACAGCTACTACTGGAAGCCCTCAGGCCAGAGCGTCTGACTCGTCCCGGCCCGGCCCTGGTCAACGGATAGTGTCCCTGCTCCAGAGACAAAAGCTGGGGAAGGAGGTGCTGAGGTTCGTCGTCTCCATCATCACGGTGCTCCTTCTCAACCAGCACCAGGGGTTCAACCACCTGCAAGCCAGGGTGGTCGTACTCGCGCTCTGCATTGGGTTCACCACCATGTGGAATGGCGTTCTGCTGGGTGGGATGTACCCTCGGCTTGTGAGCGCACTGGAGTGCTTTGGAATCGCCTCTGTCTTGGTCGCCTTGTTCGGGATGGTGAGCTCTTTTCTTCCGGCCAGCCTTGTGTGGGTGTGTTGGCTGTGTTGTGGCTTGTCGTTCTTGCCCTTCTTCTTGTGCCTTGTTCCTCCGAAGGCGGTTGAAGAAAGAGAGCAGCGCGGAACGGCTGGATGAAGATATTGTTTAGCATGAACATGCATGTTGGATTCAACAGTTCACATAGATATGTGGATCAAGCACTCGGTCAACCTTGCATAGTGTAGCATTGCATACACTAACTCTATAGATCAGAGAAATGAACAAAAGTCATGCGTGCGTAAAATCATTATGTTATCTTCTATTCCTAGTTTGATCAATTAGAGAAATGCTAAAAATGTAATATTTGTTGGAGAAATATTCCTGGAGTATTTTGAAGCTGACAAAATGTTTCCATCAGTCTAGTCTGAAGATTTGCAGACTCTACTATTTAAAGTCTGAAGACCTCCGAACTGCTAGACACAAGACTCAAAGTCTATTCCCTTTGACAGTTTCTAATCCGTCGAAGAAGGGCTATCCAGGACTTGGTGTTTCATTAAGGATTTGACCTTATCGACTGGAGAAGATCTCTTGGCTGGATATGACATAACGGATTACTTTATTCGAATCAAGATTGATTAAGAATCCGATGATTGGCGAAGTACACTCGAAAGGTTTTACTTATGGAAACCTAGATCCTGATTGTGTGGGCGAGCAGGATTGATGGGCTATCGACATGTTCCTTAAATAGCTTGAATGATCTTCCTAATTGATTCTGTCCAACGGGTAGATTGAAGGAATTCCTTTGGTAAGTGCCAATGGGTATGATGGAATAAAGGAGTATATAAGGAAGACGTTCCAGTTGTTCGAATGTGTGCACGATAGAAGAATTCCAAAGTCTAAAGCTCTTTGTTCTTAGTCAATTCATTTGTTGAGCAAAATCTTGTAAGCAAAAGAGAGTCTATATCTTTGAGAAACCGTGAGGAAGTGTGGTAGAGTATCTACACTGTGGAATCAAGGGAGAGCCTTACTGTAACAACTCTTTTGTTTTATAGTGAAATCCAGCCGGTGGGCTGTCAGTGCGGAAGAGTGGACGTAGGCTTGGAATAAGCCGAACCACTATAAACCTTATGTTCAATTTTCTCTTCCCTACTCTCTACTTTACTTTGATCATAATTCGTTTTGTTAACTAAAGGAGAACTTCCTTTCTATTGTATGCTTAGTATTGCTCTCTTATCTCGAGAAATGATTTTTACACCTATTCACCGCCTCTAGGTGCTTATACTAGCTATCTCAATTGGTATCAGAGCCTATGTACTCACTTTGTTTGAAGTGTTTTACTTCAGAGTTAAAGATCCATAGCTAGTATGTTAGCTCCAAGGCTGATAGAAGGGCAAAGCAATACCAGACCACCTTACTTTGATGGAAAGGATTACAACATATGGAAAAACAAGATAAAGGCATTCCTAAGATCAAAGGATCCTCTGGAATTGGACGTTGTAGAAAAAGGAATCATTTTTAAAGCTGCACCTGTCTCGGAGAGAGGAAAAGAAGCTGTTGAGTCTAGTGAAATGACTCAAGAAGAGATAATCAAGAAACAAGCTCTTGATGCAAAAGCAATTTATTCTTTATATTGTGCTTTGTCACCTACTGAATATAACAGAATATCTTTTTGTGTTACATCAAAAGAAGTCTGGGATAGATTACATATTACCTATAAAGGAACCGATCGAGTGAAAGAAACTAGAATCAACATTCTCCTCGGTCAATACGAAGCATTCAAAATGAAATCAGGAGAATCTATAACTAACATGTTTAGTCGTTTTACAGAAATTGTGAATGGTCTTGAAAATCAAGGTCAACCAATTTCTGATCCCATGAAGATAAACAAGCTACTGCGTGGACTCTCCAAGGATTGGAATCACATAAAGACCTCTATAAGAGAGACACAAAGAATCATGCCACTATCTATTAATGAGTTGGTTGGGACTCTTCAGTCTTATGAAGTGGAACGAATCAATGAAGATGAAGATCCTAAAGGTAAGAAATCCATTGCATTAAAATCCAATGATGATTCCGATGTTGCAGATTCTGAAGACGATATGGATGATGAGGAGCTTGCTCTCATGATAAGAAGATTCAAAAAGCTAAACAGAAAAGGAAGAAGATTCAATCCAAAGAAACAGAGTTTTCAAAACCAATAGACTAGGTCTATTGAGGATGATGAATCAAACAAAGATGTAGTCTACTTTGAATGTAAGAAAAATGGACACATTTGACCCAACTGTCCTCTTTTGAGGAAGAAGAAAGGAAAAGTTGAAAAGTATCGAAAGGCTCTTAAAGCAGAAACCTGGAGTGATATAGAGTGTGAAGAAAGTGATGATGATTATGCCAATATATGTTTGATGGCACAATCGGATTCAGATTCAAACTCCGAGACAAACTCAGATTCAGACAGTGAATTTGAGGTGAATAACTTCATAATCCCTATTAAAGTTTCTAAATACATTGATGAGTTGTGTTTTAGTCTTAAGACTTCTCTTAAAAGGATTTCCGAACTCAAAAGAGAAAATTTTGCACTAAAACAACAAGAAAATGTTTTGAAAGAAAATGTCAAAGTTTTAGACAAAAATGTTTCTACCTTGAAAGAAAATGAAGGCAATCTTTTAAAAGAAAATGCATTCTTGAAAAATGATATCTCAAATATTTCTAAAAGATTTTCTATAGGATCTGAAAACTGGAAAAAATTATTTCTATTCAAAGACCTTATTTCAATAAATCTGGTTTGGCAATGACTGCGGTAACCATTCCTTTAATTGGTTTTCCTAAAGTGAAGGAAAAAATTAAGCAAAGACCCACAAGAGATGCTTACAAAGATCTAAAATCATTTTAAAAAGATCTTTGTAAAACCAGTAGGTCGCAATGCTCTCAGATGTTCAAAGTGCAATAGTGCAGATCATTGTGAAAAAGAATGTCCTATGATTTGGAAACATGTTAAGAAAGTATGGGCAAAAACCGCATATCATACTAACACCAATGGACCCAAAAAAATATGGGTACCAAAGAAAGTTTGAATCTCTTTTTTAAATGTAAGTCACTATCAAGAAAAATGTAAAATGGTATCTAGATAGTGGATGCTCAAGACATATGACAGGAGATTCAAATTGCTTCATAAAGCTCGTTCAAGTAAATGGTGGAAAAATCTCATTTAGAGGAAACAGCAAAGGAAGAATTGTGGGATTTGGAACTGTAAAGATTGGAAACCTCACAATAAGCAATGTTTCCTTAGTGGAAAGACTCAACTACAATATGCTCAGTATTAGTCAGCTGTGTGATACCGGTTTCAAAATCAACTTTCAAGAGGGAATATGTTCAGGAACCAATAAAGATTCTACTCAGTCATTCATGGGTCGAAGACATGGAAATATCTACCTCTTGGATGTGAAACCAGATGAATCGCAATGTCTAATCTCAATTCAAGATGAAGTGTACTTATGGTACAGAAAGCTTGGGCACATTAATATGAAGTAGATAATCAAAATTTCAGCAAAGAAGCTTGTTCGTGGTTTACCCAATCTATCATACCAAAAGTCTAATCTATGTACACCATATATATTGAGAAAGTAGGTAAGAAATTCATTTAAACCAATAAATCAAGTTTCCACTAATCGTGTACTGCAGCTTCTGCATATAGATCTCTTTAGACCAAATGGAACTCTGAGCATTAGAGGTAAGAAATATTGCATAGTAATTGTGGATGACTACTCACGATTTACTTGGGTATATTTCCTGGCAACTAAGTTTAAAACATTCTCTTACTTTGAAAAATTTGCTAAAAAGGTTTAAAATGAAAAAGGGTATGTTATTTCAAGTATAAGAATAAACTATGGAGGTGAATTTGAAAATAAAGATTTTACAAAATTTTGTGATGAATCTAGTTTTCAGCATGTGTTTTCCTCTCCATATACTCCAGAGCAAAACGGAGTTGTGGAAAGAAAAAATAGGTCGCTTCAAGAAATGACTAGAACTCTTTTAATTGAAAGTAACATCTCCTCACGATTTTGGGCTGAAACAGTTTCTACAGTCTGTTATATTATTAGTAGAGTTTTTCTAAGGCCTATTATGGAAAAAAAAAAAAAAAACCCTATGAGTTGTTTAAAGAAAAAAAGCCTATTGTTTCATGCTTTCATGTGTTTGGATGTAAATGTTTTATATTGAAAAATGCAAATGATTGAGTTGGCAAGTTTGAAGAAAAATCAGACGAAGGCATCTTCCTTGGATATTTTACCTCAAGTAAAGCCTACAGAGTCTATAACAAGAAGACTCAATCTGTGGAGGAATCAATGAATGTCAAATTCAAAGATTCTATGCAAAATGAATCTATTCAGACTCATCTTGAAGAATTTGAATCTACTCCAAACTCTACAAAGTCTAAATCTCGAGAAGTAGCTCAGACTTTGAAAGATCAGCAACAAGTGATTATTAAAGATTCACATGAAGGAAGTGATCATCAACCTAACAAATCAACCAGTAACTGGAAGTATAAGTCTAGCCATCCCAAATATCTCATTACTGGCGACATTAATGAAGGAATTCACACAAGATCCAAAAGGCACGAAGAGTCTAGTGCTGTGGCTCTTATTTCTGAAATGGAACCCAAAAGCATAGAAGAAGCTTTATCTGATGAAAGCTGGATTGAAGCTATGTAAGAAGAACTCAAGTAATTCAGTATTAATGATGTCTGGGAATTAACTCCTAAACCGAAAGGTAAATCTATTATTGGAGCTAAATGGGTTTTCAAGAACAAGATGGACGAGAAAGGAAAGGTCGTAAGAAACAAAGCAAGACTCGTGGCCAAGGGATATATGCAAGAAAAAGGGATAGACTATGACGAGACTTACGCACCAGTAGCAAGGTTAGAAACAATTCGATTATTACTTGCTTTTGCTTGTTTTAAGAATTTCAGGTTATTCCAAATGAACGTCAAAAGTGCTTTCCTGAATGGATTTATCCATGAGGAAGTCTATGTGGAACAACCATCTAGATTTGAAGACCCAAGGAAATCAGACTCAGTATTTAGACTGAAAAATGCCTTATATGGTTTAAAGCAAGCACCTCGAGCTTGGTATGACAGGTTGAGTAAGTTTTTAATTCAAAACGGCTTTGTAAAAGGTAAAGTAGACACTACTCTGTTTATCAAAAGAGAAAACAAAAGTTTTCTACTTATTCAAATATATATTGATGATATTATTTTTGGATCCTCTAATGAAAGTTTGTGCAAGAAATTCTCTAAGGCTATGTAGGATGAATTTGAAATGAGCATGATGGGTGAACTAACCTTCTTTCTTGGACTTCAAGTGAAACAATTGAAGGAAGGGACTTTTATTCATCAAGAAAAATATGCTAATGATCTCGTCAAAAAGTTTAGACTGGAAAATTGCAAAAAGACTGATATACCAATGTCAAGGTCTTTGAAGATA
Source organism: Eucalyptus victrix (assembly GCA_016097545.1). Classification (NCBI taxonomy): domain Eukaryota; kingdom Viridiplantae; phylum Streptophyta; class Magnoliopsida; order Myrtales; family Myrtaceae; genus Eucalyptus; species Eucalyptus victrix. Next base: position 39,730,980 of record CM027843.1, on the reverse strand, counting down.
GACAAAGATGAATGAGGAAAAAAAGTTGACCAGAAGCTATACAAGAGTATCATTGGTTCACTTCTTTATCTTACTGCTTCTAGACCTAACATTTTGTTTAGTGTTTACATTTGTGCTAGATTTCAAGTAGACCCTAAAGAATCTCATCTAAGTGCTGCAAAGCATATTATCAAATACATTGCATCAACTTCAAGCATTGGTCTTTAGTATCCTAAAAAGAGAGACTTTACTCTTTTTGGATACTCAGACGCAGATCTAGCCGGTTGCAGAGTTAATAGAAAGAGCACCTCGGGTACCTGTCAACTACTTGGAAGCAAGACAGTGTCTTGGTTTTCAAGGAAGCAAAATACAGTAGCTCTTTCTACAACAGAAGGAGAGTATGTAGCCTTTGGAAGTTGTTGTTCACAAATTCTGTGGATAAAACAACAGCTAAGAGACTTTGGAATTGAAGATTCATGCACGGAGATTAACTGTGACAACACCAGTGCAATCAATCTCACCAAAAATCCAATTCTTCACTCAAGAGCAAAGCATATAGAGATTCGACATCACTTCATTAGAGATCATGTTCAAAATGGAGAAGTTTCGATTCAGTTTGTTGACTCAAAGAACCAACTGGCGGATATATTTACAAAACCTTTGGGGAAAAATCAATTTGAAATCATCCGTTCCAGACTCAACATCTTGAAGTTTGAAGAAGTTAAAGTCTAGAGACTCTCAGACTCAGACAAACAAGATTTTTGACTGTAAGTTATTTTATTCTCTCTCATATTAAATCTTGGAAAGGTATGATCATCTATCTATAATTGATTTTTGCTACTTTCAATTTCCGTGATAAGTGCAATCTTTCTTTTTCAAAAAAGGAGTTAATTTTTTAAAAACGGCAGTTATCTATTTTTGAAAAAGGCAGTTATTTTTAAAGGGCATCTTTTTACTTTCCATTACAATGTTTTGTATGCCTCTCTTCGACTGACCTATCTCCTGTTCATTCCTCTTCATTTTACTCAAAAACCCTAAAAAGCATCGATCTTCCACTCATGTCTTCTTCTCTTGTTTAATCTTCGAAAAGTTGTCATCTTTCTTGGGAAACTCAAGTTTGGAATCTTTCAAAGACTGTGAAAGATGTTGTCTCAAAGGAAGTCTTCAAGGATCGCAAACAGGGGACCGCAGCAAATTCGTGAGGGGCATACGCACTTTGATCTCACTGAGGAAGAAGAGTCTCCTAGTCAGCAGCAGAGCCCACAACATTCTCAGCAACATCCATCTTCTCCATCTAGACAACAGGGGGTTGCTCGACAAAAAGAGGAAGAAATAATTAAAGATGTAGAACCTGTAAGAGTCTTTAAGCCCTCTTTTACCTACAAGCTTTATCATGCTTTGAAAAGGGGTGGAATTCCTTTGAACTACATTGACGAATTTCTGAAAGACAAAGGGTACAAAAATGAAACCTTCTTTTTACGCACAATGGAACGGTTGGGAATTGCCCCTGCTGGATCGGCAGAAGAAGCAATAGCAAATATTCCAATCGATCCTCGTGTTGGAGGGCTGAATCAGATAGATAGGAATGATGATGACAAGTTGTACAGTCAGTTTCAACCGAGAATGGGTGTTGCAACAAAAATTCGGGGAAAAAGGACAGACTTGTTTCGATTAGAGGAACAAAAGCATCTATACTCTAAGTTGTTGAAGCGTGGGGTGATAAACCCTAGAAGTATGGATTTTAATTTCCTTGATGCTGTGAATGTTAATTTGAGGAAAAAATTCGGTCTTTTTCAATTTGAACAGTTCTGTTTTGACTCTACAGAAGCCTATACTGAACTCACTGCATATTTCTATTCGAATTTTAGTTTCTTGGATGCGAATAGATTCTCTTTTAGTGTCCGAGATCAGGACTATGTGGTGGATGTAGATATGTTAGCTGATGCCATTGGGGTTAAGAGAGGGAGATATCAACCTATCAATGTCTTTATTGCTCGTGCTATGTTGGAACTTGTTAAGGATAGAAGAACAGAGGAAAAAATTTCCTACTCGATGATGAGTGCATTTAATGTTCTACTTCACAAGATTGTGATTAATTGCCTCAGACCAAAATCTACTTCAAAGACTGATGTTTCAAATTCAGAGGCAAAGCTGATGTATGCCATCAATGTTGGGAAAAAGTTTTATCTTCCTCACACTATTATGTTCCACATGTATAGAGCAGTGGTGAAGGACAAGGGTCAACTTCCTTATCCAGCTCTTGTAACAAAGTTATTTAGACATTTGAATGTTCAGCCTCCACAAAATCTCTGTGTTCGATCTTGTGATCAAATGGTGGTGGGACTGAAAATGGTGTCCAAAATGCGTTTGAAGGAACTCAACAAGGTGTTGGAGAAATTCAAGGAGAAAAACCCTGTCAAAACTCATCAAATCTCTTCGATAGCAAAAAGAAAAGGGAAGGAGCCTATGGTTGCTCCATCCAAGAAAAGAAGAACTCACATCGTTGAGGATGAAGATGATGAGGAAGACATCACAATTTCTGCTATGGCATTGAAGAACCTGAGTCGTTCTATTCCAAAATCACAAGAGAAAGACTTAGAACAGAGGACTAGAGAAAGAGAAGATTTGGAAGCAGAAGAGAAAGAAACAGAGGAGAGAGAAGCTGAAGAAAGAGATGCAGAGGAGGAAAGATTTGAAGAAGAAGAAGAAGAAGAGGAAAGAGGAAATCAAGAGGAAGGAGAGCATGAGGAACTCTCTTCTTCACCTGAAGGCATGGAAATAGGGGGAGACCATGAGAAAAGAGGAATGTCCTCATATCCTGCTACTAGTGAAGGAGTCAGTCACTCTCCAGCAGATCCAGAGGACATCTATGCCTCTCAATTTCCTGAGGAAGGGCATGATGTTTCATCGCCCAATCTGCATGACTATGCTGATTTGCTATCGTCTGCCTTTACTCTATCTGATCATGCAGAAGCCAGTACGCAGATTGATAATTCAGTAGATTTTCGCAGAATTCTTGATGTTCTCTTGGAAATGCAGGGTCATATATATGCTCTGGGATGCGAAGTTCAGAATTTGTAGACTGTAGGTCAAGCTTCTTCAGTTTCTTTGAATGATCAGATCCAAGCGCTTACTCTTCAGATTCAAGCAAATGCTAAGGGTGAAGAGGTGGCTCAATTGAAGGAAGAGTTGAAAAAGCTGGAAGGCATTGTCCAGTCAATGGGAGATTTCCAGCTTGTTCATGTTCCCAAGCATTCTTGAATCCATTCTCTTTCCATCTCAACCTTTTTTATGATGACAAAAAGGGGGAGAGATGCAAGATTTGAAACTTTGAACTTGAACTTTTGATTTATTTTTGACGTTTGACTTGACTTTTGTGTCTGGATGTGAACTGAATTTGGGATTTGGGTTTGACTACTTATATTAAGTACTATTGATATCTTATAAATGGCTTTACTCACATGAAAGACTAACCTATTTTCTGTGGTTGCCGATTCTAGTGTTATCATTAAGCCATTTATCTTTATGAGATATCCATATTTGCTCGAGTAATGTTTTGCAGGTCAAAGTTATCCAAATCTACAGAAAAATTTTGTCACCACCAAAAAGGGGGAGATTGTTGGAGAAATCTTCCTGGAGTATTTTGAAGCTGACAAAACGTTCCATCAGTCTAGTTTGAAGATTTGCAGACTCTACTATTTAAAGTTTGAAGACCTCAGAACTGCCAAACTCAAGACTCAAAGTCTATTCCCTTTGACAGTTTCTAATCCGTTGAAGAAGGGCCATCCAGAATTGGGTGTTTCATTAAGGATTTGACCTTATCAACTAGAGAAGATCTCTTGGCTAGATATGACATAACAGATTCCTTTATTCGAATCAAGATTGATTAAGAATCCGATGATTGGCAAAGTATACTTGGAAGGTTCTACTTGTAGAAACCTATATCCTGATTGTATGGGCGAGCAGGATTGATGGGCTATCGACATGTTCCTTAAATAGCTCGAATGATCTTCCTAATTGATTCCGTCCAACGGGTAGATTGGAGGAATTCATTTGGTAAGTGCCAACGGGTATGATGGCATAAAGGAGTATATAAGGAAGACGTTCCAGTTGTTCGAGTGTGTGCACGATACAAGAATTACAAAGTCTGAAGCTCTTTGTTCTTAGTCAATTCATTTGTTGAGTGCAATCTTGTACGCAAAAGAGAGTCTATATCTTTGAGAAGCCATGAGGAAGTGTGGTAGAGTATCTACATTGTGGAATCAAGGGAGAGCCTTACTGTAACAACTCTTTTGTTCACAGTGAAATCCAGCCGGTGGGCTGTCAGTGCGAAAGAGTGGACGTAGGCTTGGAATAAGCCGAACCACTATAAACATTATGTTCAATTTTCTCTTCCCTACTCTCTGCTTTACTTTGATCATAATTCGTTTTGTTAACTAAAGGAGAACTTCCTTTCTATTGTATGCTTAGTATTGCTCTCTTATCTCGATAAATTATTTTTACACCTATTCACCCTCTCTAGGTGCTTATACTAGCTATCTCAGTATTAAGATTGATTTATGATATTAATATATTAAGTGATGTGACATATTATACTTAAAGAGGTGTATATGGTCCACTTATATAAAGCCACTTGCAATCTTGTAAAATAATTAACAAACTAATTTCGTTAACTGTGGAAATGCTTATTTCTGAGGAAAATTACCCAATCATTCTTGAAATTATTGTACAAATGTCAACTTAGTCCTAAACTTTTCAATTTTACCAATTTAGTCATAAACTTTTACGTAAAATTCCAATATAGTCTTCCCTAACAACTTTCATGGAAATAATTGATGTGATGGTTCAGTCATTACTGGTCGTCCTATATGCAGAGCATAAAGAATACTTACATTGGTGGGGATGGTGCACGAAATCATTGTGGTAGGTGCGACGTAATCAGATAAGGCATGGGGGACTTACCTGTTCCCGTTTTTGTGGGTAAGGACTGCGGCATTTTCTTCATCTCGTATTCATCATTCTCAGAAAGGGAAGCTTCACCGAAATTTTACAAAACCCTAAAGAATTTAATAGATTCTATCATCTTGTGGGTAGCGACAAATCTCGTTGCAATCCACGACGTCTCACTGGACTGTCGAACCCAATGTGATCTTGAGGTTCCAGAGTATGAACAAACCCTAGCTACGGTAGAGAGCGATTTCTGAGCCATGAGTCCGGCTGATGAGTGTAACCCCATCTCGGTCAACTTTACTTCGGGTTCGACTGGGACGCCCAAGGCAGTGGTGCACAGCCACAGGGCAGCGTACTTGAACTCTCTAGGGCTGATCCACCAATATGAGATGGGGAAGTCGCCGTTGTTCCTGTGGACGGTGGACATGCGCAGGTGCAAAGGGTGGTGCTTCGCGTGGGCGATGGCAGCACTTGGCGGGGTCAATGTGTGTATTCGGAATGTGTCCGGGACGATCATCTTTGACTTCATTCAGCTTCACAAGGTCATTCATCTATGTGGTAATGTTCCTTTTTGTTGTCTTTGATGTGGAGAGTCCTGTTACATCATTAGCATGGCATATTGAACATAATCAATCGAAGAGTAATATAATAAATTATGAAGTGATATATATATACTCACTCGGTCGGTCAATTTGAAGTAGATCTCCTCGTAATAATATATCATAATTTGCATTCCGTGCAAAAAACTACGTCGGGTATTAAATTGATAATAGAAACAATCATCTCAACTGGCTACTAAAAGAAGGAGGTCCGGCTGTGGCCTACAAAAATTTAATAGTACTAGAAAGGAATTGATGAATTGCTATTAACAAAGGACTAGTGCTCAGTAAAAGAGAAAAAAGTATGAGCCGTAATTTCTAAGGATAAGAGTGCTTTTTAACTTTTACTTATGATATTTCAATTTATCATTCTCATGGAAAAAATAGATGAGCAGTGTTGAGATTGGTTGATAATGTGTCATTACCTTAGTTTGGTAAATATAGGCAAGTAATTGGGAGGATGCCTGCACTTTTTGAAGTATGTAATATTGATTCGACCCAAAAAAAAAGTATGTAATATGAAGCACGTATAATGTTAGGTTCACGCAAAATCACCCATGAAAATGTAGAATTTTATATTTTTCCCTTTTAACAGGTGACTACACTATCCTAAATTTGATCGCTGAAACTCCACCCCTCGACCAAAAGCTACTGCCTTCTCGGGTGGATGTAATCGTCTCCGGTGCAATCCCGACGAATTAATTCCTCGAGAAAATACACGATCCTGGGTTCAGCATTATCGGCGTATATGGCATGACAGAAGCCCAAGGGCCCGCCCTCATCAGCCCCCTGAGGTCACCACAACACCACCATGAAGAGGACGACGACGACCATGGCGATCATAACCTGAAATGTAGAGGAGAACGCCACGCCGATGTCAAGGACCCGACCACCATGAGCGTTCCAAGCGACGGGAAAACAATCGGAGAAATCATGCTCCAAGGGAACAACCTCAATATGCCATGAGCGTTCCAAGCGACGGGCTACTTTGGCAACCCGGAGGCGAGCTGAGAGGCCTTTTCTGGTGGGTGGTACAGGACCGGGGATCTTGGTGTACGGCATGCGGATGGTGGCATAGGGATGATTGACCGAGCTAGGGACATCAAGTCTCGAGGAAAAAGCGGATCAGCACATTGCGCACAGAAGCCATCTTGTTAAGCCACCTGAAAGTTGCGGAAGCCGCCATTGTCACTCAAAATGACGTGGTTGTGTTAAGGAAATCTCTTATGATGTTTTGAAGATGACAAAATAAATCAAAGGCTATTAACATATTTGATGGTTGAGTAATAGACTATGCAGATGATAGAATGTGTAAAAGATATTATCAAAATCTATTCTTGGAAGAATCAGAAGACAACTCTGAAGCTGAACTAGAAGACAAACTCTATGTTGAAGCAAAATATGTTCATACTCAGATTGTAAAGTCTATCGCATTCAGACTCAGATTGTAAAGTCTATTGCTCTTAGACTTTACATCCAGATTCGACATAACGTAACTCAAGCCCCGAAGATATAACGGCTAGTGATCTGATTTGGATTTCATATCAAGATTGATTTGATTGACTCAATCTATTTGATTGACGATTGGATCTTGAAGACAAGAACTTTCTATACGAAGAAACTTTACTTATGGAAACCAAGATTTCGTTTGTATGGGTGATCGGAATCAATTTGGGATTCTACTTTTGTCACTCAACGGCTACTAAATCTTCTAGATACAGAGCTGTCCAATGGGTAGATTGAAAGACGATCCTTGGAGATACTGTCCAGCAGCTAGTTTGAAAGTGGAAGAGTATTTAAGGAGATCAAGTACCGATGAGCAAGTAAGAGATAGAGCGTAGAATTTATAATTCCAAAGTCCAAGCGATCTTTGTTCATACACTTGTCTTTGGAGAGCTTAAACGTTTGTGATCGTGAGAGAAATACCAAAAGAGTGACTTAGTGAGATAGTGTGATCTACTACTAAGTGTTGGCACTCGAAGTTGTAATCTCTTGTTGATTGCATAGTGAAATCCAGCCAAGAAGGTTGTTAGCGTGGGAGAATGGACGTAGGCTTGGATTAAGCCGAACCACTATAAATCTTGTGTTCTTATTCTCTTCCTTAACTCCTTTGGTTTACTCGAAATTTATTTTATTCCGCATATATTTGTCAAGGTTTATTTTATACACCTATTTACCCCCTCTAGGTGTTCATACTAGCACTCTTAGGTTGCAGGGCAAGTCCCATGCGCATTCATGAAGTTGAAGGAAGGGGGCTATTCCATCGAGAAGGAGATAGTAAAATTTTGTGCGGGCAACTGGAAGAGGAGGCGATGGTTTTGAAAAGGGTGTTTCTGGGGGACTTGCTGAAGAATTCCACAGGGAAGGTGCAGAAGTCTGTGCTGAGAGAGAGATCGAATGCTGGTCCATAGAACGAGCACAGCTTCACAAGAACCAAAACATCAGAAGAATTTGTTGGAGAAAACTCCTTTATTGTTTTGAAGTTGACAAAACATTTCTATTAGTCTAGTCTGAAGAATTCCAGATTCTACTGACAAAGTCTGAAAATCGCCAGACTCAAGACTCAAAGTCTGCCCTTACTGATAGTTTCCAGACGAAGAGAGAAGACTTATCCAAATGACGGATTATTTTCAAGGATTCGATTCATATGTTTTTGAAAGACCTTTTTGGCTGAATATATCATCAGCAAGATGATTATTCTTATTGGAATCTACTCTGATTTGAAGATCTTTTGAAAGGGGAGTAAACTTGGAAGGTTCTACTTATGTAAACCAAAGATCCTAATTGTATGGGCGAACAAGATTGACAGGCTTTCATCACTAATCTTTGAACGACTCGAGATCATCTTAATTGATTTTGTCCAATGGGTAGATTGGAAGAATTCATTTAGAAAGTGCCAACAGTTATGAAGGCATGAAAGAGTATTTAAGACGAACTCTTCAGTTGTTCAAAGTAGTGTGTGAAAGAAGAATTTCAAAGCCTGAATCTCTTAGTTCCTTGTTCTTTCGATTCATCGAGCTCAATTTGTATACAAAAGAGAGAAGCACATAGTGAGACTTTGTGAAGAGACTAGCTGAGACTCTCCACTGAGGAAGTCAAAGATCACAAGCTGTATAATTTCTTTTGATTCATAGTAGAATTCAGTTAGTGGGCTGTTAGCGTGGTAGAGCGAATGTAAGCTTGGATTAAGTTGAACCACTATAAATCTTGTGTTCCAATTCTCTTTCCTTAACTCCTTATCTCTTTGCTTTATATAATTGTTTTATAGAATTATTCAAAGCAATTTACTTACCTAGTCAATCATTTTAAAAGGCAATTTATTTTATTAAGTTTTGCGAATAAATTTTTTATATACACATATTCACCTCCTTTAGGTGTGCGAACTAGCCCTTTCAGAATTACTTGTGAGAGTAACTAGAATTGAACTACTTGTGTATTTATGTGTTATTTGTCCTGTAATTGCATAATTCGATTGTGGTCAATTTCTGTAACTTTGATGTGAGCATAGCTACCCCTCCTCATCGACGGCACTTCCCCGGAGAGCGATGGGGTGTAGCAGCTTCAGCTTCAGCTTCCGTCTTCTGCAACCTCCTCTCTCTGCGCTGCTCCCTACCATCCATGGCATCCGACACCATTTCGCTTCATCCGCACCCTGACTCCGCCTCCCTCCCTCTCCCGCTCTCTCTCGCCGTGCTCTCACTCTTTCTTTTCCAGCTCAGCCTTGTGGCCGCTCCCCAAGCCACCCTCCATTACAGCGCCCAAAGAATCCTCGAAGCGCCTAATCATTCTTGCCTCGGACTTTTCTTTTAATCATCCGCACACTCGTCGATTTGGAAAACTCTTTCGTTTGGATATTTCCGTTGCTGTGAAGCAAAGCGTAACAGAGATAGTTCGTCATCGATGGTACGGTGGTAGCTTAGTTAATGCTTTGAGAAATCATCTTGTTCTTGTTGATGCGATAGGCTTCGCTGTGTACTAATCGGTAGCTTAGTTAATGCTTTGAAGTAAATCGCCCGATCGGTCCACCGGTCCAAGGATCTCAGTCCACAGGTGGTCAAAACTTCCTTGTCCAAGCCATTAGGGAAATGAAGGACGTCTTATCAACTATATCAACATTTTAGTTTCCACTTCGATCGATATCAATTAAGTGATTATGTCCAACGTTCATTTTATCGATTTCGCTAGTGATCCTTGGTGGAAATGAAGCGTTTGACTTTTCTTTTTTGAATGAACGCATGCACCAGAGGCAAAGAAATCATCGGAACGAAGGGGACTTACTGCGAGATCTGAATCGGACCTCGACCGTAGTATTTCCTGCCGGGAGCGCACGCCCATCCAGATTGGGGATCGCAATAGTCTCACGACCTGTCCCGCTCTTCCACGAAGCAGTATCCCCACGCGTAGGGTCCATCCGGTGCGCCCTACGATCCTCCTGCAAGAGCCGACAGTGCCGATATCATGCAATGTTTTACGTACATGCGGCGGCCTTATTGCAGACTCGTTAGCTTCGTACCTGTGGTTTCGTGGGAGGTCTGAGCCAAGAAAGCCGCGACTTCCCGGTACCTGGTGTCCCGGGTGCCAGTGGTGCCAAACATTGGGAAGGACCTCGCAGCAGCAACAAAGGCGTCGTAAGTGTAGAAGCCCTTGGCGGGGCAGGCCTGGTCGTTCCGGTGCTTGAGAAGCTGGTCGAACTGGGCTCTGCTGATGACGGAGCTCACGTCGCCGCCCTGTTGTGCGCTGGCACTGAGGACGGCGAGGCAGGAAGCTAAGAGGGCGATCGCCCAGAGCGACCTCTTCTTTGCCGGAGCGATTGCTTTAGGAGGGGAAGAGAGAGGGAAAGGGGCTCGATACTGTGTGGTTTGGAGACGAAGTGAGGTGGTGGGTTTATATAGAAGCGAACGAGTGGGAGTGGGAGTGCCAGTGAGAGCCTGTTTGGTAAATGGTTAATTCTTGGCTATTTCTATTTCTTTGTTCTCCTAAATAAAAGAATAAAGAAATCCATTTAATAATATCAACTAATTTTTCTACTCGTGGGAACAAATTTATTCTCGGAATAGATTTGAATTAGGAATCAAGAAGTAAAAAAATGTAACTTTTTTATTCTCGGGAATAATGTTATAATTAAGCCATTTTCTTTTTTCTCTTTTCTTTTCTTCTTCTTCCTCCTCTCACTGGTTGTTGGGTTCGACAATGGCCGACGATTGACTAGAGACCAACAAGAGGAGTAAGAAGAAGAGAAGGAAAAAAAGAAAAATTTCATAAAATTATTAAAAAATTAAAAGAAATTCTACGTTACAAAAAAATTTGAGAGTTGTACCAAATGTATTCATATTTTTTTTTTCTATTTTGAAAATATAATTTTTGTATGGTTACTAAATACATTCGAATGCTCAAAAACTTGATTATGAAATAGAATAAGAATTATTTTTGAAAGTAGAATAGTTATTGATCAGGCCTCGAGGGATTGTACGTAGGTCATTTTCATCGATGCGATGAGGAGATAAGGCTAAGGATGCAGGAAGGCGACATGGGTTTTTGTAAGGTTTTGAGATTTGTCAACTAATTTTTCTACTCGTGGGAACAAATTTATTCTCCAAATAGATTTGAAGTAGGAATCAAGAAGTAAAAAAAATGTAACTTTTTTTTTCTTGGGAATAATGTTATAATCAAGCCATTTTCTTTTTTCTCTTTCCTTTTCTTCTTCTTCCTCCTCTCGCCGGTTGTCAGATTCAACAATGACCGACGACAAACTAGAGGCCAGCAAGAGGAGTAAGAAGAAGAGAAGAAAAAAAGAAAGAAATTCATAAAATTATTAAAAATTTAAAGAAATTCTACGTTACAAAAAAATTTGAGAGTTGTACCAAATGTATATATATATATATATATATATATATATATATATATATATATATATATATATAAGTAGAATAATTATCGATCAGCCTCGAGGGATTGTACGTAGGTCATTTTCATCGATGCGATGAGGAGATAAGGCTAAGGACGCAGGAAGGTGAATGATTTTATAGTCCATGGCTAGCTGGCCTTTTCATCGAAATTTGATTTTGGTTCCATATTTTATGGTATAATTGTTCCCGCCTCAGAAGCTCGACTACAATAACTAATTGACTCAGCTATACAATTTTTTTTTTATTGCAACTATTAGTTAATACCTTCGATAATTGTTCCCATCTAAGAGTTTGACGGCAATAATTGTTTCCGGTATTTTTATCCTTACAGTCGATTTGATTTCAGCCAAGTTTCGCGAGCCGATGTTAATGTTTCTCAATTCCATCGACATCGATTTGACCCACATCGGCTTGACTATTCCCACCTTGTCCACTTAATCCCGTTAACTTCTCACGACCATTGTTGGCGTTTAACCACTGACTGTATTTATAGTGAATATCATATCGCAAATGCTCATTAACATACTGTTTACTCCTTCCTTAGTGACACCCTACATAATTATTAATAGTTCAATATTCATAATCGGCCTTGACCTTGTTTAGTTGACTACGGCTCGACTTAAAAGATTGCTCTTCGTCTCAATGTGTTTAGCACTTTCTCATCAAAGCCATAAAGCCATAGGTGATATAAAGTTAATGGCATCAACTCATATGAAATTGACATCAAAGTTGACATTTTTAGGTTGCTAATAGTGACAGATTAAATCTAATATTTTAACCGTTTTACATATGTCTGACTTCCTTCTTTTAATGGACCCATTACACTAATTAATATAGATGAGCGACGCACTAAGGAGTTTTACCCTATATGGATGCAAACCACAATTGCATTTCCAAGACCCAATACCCTTGCTTTTCCATCCAAAATGACACACAATCCAGGAGATGCGTAATAAGACTTTCCGGGAGTTTTTTTTTTCCTAATCACAATTATCGAAATTCTACCTTTTCTCCTTCGTTTTATGTGATCATAAAGCAGAAATTATCAAGACAATAATCATGTCGAGCTAGAAGTCGTGGTTTCAAAAGAAAGAGAGAAAAAATGGGCTTTCAGCTGGTGAAAGCTGATGCGCATGCATGCGTAAGTGTATGACTTAAGAACGCGCATGCATGGCATCGACACCCGCTACACATTTTCTTCAATGTATTCTCGTCTTATCTTTTAGACTTCCCTGTGTGGTACTTCGAAATGATAACACTGATTGTACTTTCATTAATTGTACTATCCTCGGCTGTATAATATTTAATGAAGACTAAGATATAAAAGGAGAAGATATAAAATGCTAAAATTAGATATTCGAAAGAGAACTAGTTGGATACAAAGTCATAATCTATACTGGATTCCCAAAGGTATTGATAGTGGAGCATTCAAATGAAATCCGTCCCATCGTGTCACTACTCGCCTAGTTTTTGGCTCTTTCCTCATTTACTAAAAATTAAAGAAAGGTGTGTATACTTATTATTTGGGAAAATTACTCAATCAATCTTGAATCTATTATATAAATGTCAACTAAGTGACAAACTTTTCAAACTTGCTAATTAAATTTTTACTTAAAGTTTCAATGTAGTCCTCTTGATCAATTTCTGATGAAAATAACTGATGTGATTATTCAATCATTACTGGTTATGCTATATGCAGAGCATTTAGAATACTCACTTTGGTGGGGACGATGCACGAAGTCGTTGTGGTGGGCTTTACGTAATCAGATAAGGCATGGAATGACACTTGTCTATTCCCTTTTTTGTGGGTAAGGATTGCGGCATTTTCTTCATCTCGCACTCATTATTCTCAGAAGGCAAGCTTCAGCGAAGTCTGACAAAAACCCTCAAGAATCGAATGAATGCCTATCATCATCTTGTGGGTAGCGACAAATCTTGATGCTTTCCATGGTCATCAAGATCTGACTTGAGAAAAAGCTTGGGGTTGCTGTTCCATTACGTAAGTGTTCTTTCTAGAAAGAGGGTTGGACGGTAATGGCGTGTAGATTGTGGAAGATACGTGCCTCTTCCATGTGCGGTTAGATCTAAAGTCAGAGGCCAAAGTTATTTTGGTGATCTGATCATGGCGATGACTCACGAGGAAGTAGTCTAGGGCCCATTAACTTGGGATGTACGTTGATTTTCTAGATATTATCATTTATTCAGAAGTATTATCACTTGATAATATCTGAGAAAATTTTCTAACATTTAGTTTGTGTTAAAATAAAGTGGAAATGAGAATTGGAGAATTTTTGAATTTTTGCATATTTCTCTATGTAATAATACTAATAATACATGAGCCTATTTATAGGCTATTCTAGAAAACTATGTAAAGTAACAAAATATTACAATATCAAATACAATCAATTAGTATCAAACAAGGAAGATAATATCTCTAAAAATATATCTAACATCCCCTCCCAAATTCAAGGTGATATAGAAGAGGTCAGCTAAAGTTTGGAGAAATGATCTTGAAAACATCCAGGTGGACATGTCTTAATGAAAATATTAGCTATCTAATCAACTAATGAAGTGGGAACAAGATATGACCAGGAAAAAAAAGTGGGAACAAGATGAACAATATCAGAGCGTATGAAATGACAATTTATTTCAATATATCTGGTACACTCATGGAAAACATCGCTATGTGTTATTTGGATAGCACTCTGGTTATTGCAATAAATGATCGTTGCACCATCATGAGGGACTGTCATGTCTTCTAATAACATCCATAACCATAGTAATTCTGATGTTGTATTAGTAAGGGCACGATATTCTGCTTCTATAACAGATCAAGCAATAATAGTCTATTTCATACTATGAGGAAATAAGGGAGTTTACTAAGAAGAAATAGTAGCTTGTAGTAGAGGGATGATAAAGAGGCACTGCCCTACTCGGCATCATAATAAGTCATCAACTCTAAGGTTGAGTTAGCCAAAAAGTGAAGACTATGAAATAAAGTATCATTGACTTAGGGCCTGTTTGTTTGTGTTTCTTTTTTTTGTTTTTGAACACTTTTTCTGTTTTTTTGTTCTTGGGAACAAAAAAGGAATAGAAACGCATTTGGGTGCGTTTCTATTCCTTTTTTGTTCTTTTGTTCCCAGGAACAAAAAAGAAACAGAAATAAGAAACACAAAATTTGTGTTTCTTATTTCTGAAACAAAACTTAGAAACACTTTTTTATTTCTTCTTCTTTTTCTTCTTATTTTCTTTCTTTTTTCTTTCCCCGGTCGCCGGCCTCGCCCAGCCACAGCGAGGCTCGCCGTAGCTGGGCGAGGGTCGGCCTCGCCGGGCCATCGCTAGGCGACACCGACTCACCCAGATCCGGCGAGGCCGAGCCTCGCTGGCCGTTGGGCAAGCTCGGCATCGCCGGATCTGGGCAAGCTTGAGCTCACCCAACCAAGGTGAGGCCGACCTCACGCCGGGCTGGGCGAGCTTGATCTCGCCGAGATCTGGCGAGGCTGAGCTCGCCCAGAGGCCGGCGAGGCTCGGCCTCGTCGGATCTGGGCAAGTCGGCGTCGCCTGGCGGTGGCCCAGCGAGGCCGAGCCTCGCCGGCCGCTGGGCGAGCTCGGCCTCGCCGGATCTGGGAGAGCACGGCGAGGCTCAGCCTCGCCGGGGGCCAGCGAGCCTCGCCGTGCCTAGGCGAGGCCGCCGGCCCTCGTCGGCCGGTCGCCGGCCATGGCCGAGGCCGGCGACCGGCCAAAAGAAGAAAAAAAGAAAAAAGGAAAAAGAAAAAAGAAAAATAAGAAAAAAATAGAAAAAATAAAAGAAATAAAAAAATTATACAAATTTACCAAACGTGTTTCTATTTATTTTTTATTCCCGGAACAAGTTTACCAAACGTGTTTTTTTGTTCAAAAATTGTTCCCCGGAATAGAAATACTTTTTTCTATTTCTGTTCCCTGGAACAATTTTTAAACAGAAACACAAACAAACGCACCCTTAGTGAAAAATTCAAAGAACATCAATAGAGTGAATCATTCATAGCACGGTCATGAATTGACTTACAATATGAATATCATAAGCAATGTTAGAATGAGTAAAAGTGAGGAACACAAGATTGCCGGCCAGTTTTCGATAAAGCATAGGATTCAAAAGAGGAGTCTCATCTTTATGATTAAATTTGGCATTAGTCTCAATAAGAGTTGTGGCAATCCTGTTATCATTAAATCCAGCCTAGGAAAGGAGATTAGTAGCATATTTCTTTCAAGAAAGATAAGAGCCAAAGGAATCTAAAGCATCCTCCAAGCCTAAAAGATTACTAAGTTGGTCAAAACCTTTCATTTCAAGCTATTGACTCAAATACTTTTGTAGTTTCGTAATACTGTTACAATCATTGCCAGTAATAACTATGTCATCAATATATAAGAGTATCATACCAATGAGATGTTCATTGAACAAATAGAGCATTATCATAAGGACAAGATGTAAATCCATGGTGTTCCATGGTGAAACTAAATTTGGAATACCATCCACAATGAGCTTGGTTTGGTCCATATAATGTTCTGCGTAGTCAACACACTTTATTAGAAGTGTGAGTGTATTCAAGAGTAGGCTTCATATAAATTTCCTCAGTAAGATCCCCATTAAAAAAAATGCATTTTTAACATCTATTTGAAACAGAGGTCATCGCTTAATAGCAACAACAGGAAGGAGGCTACAAACAAAAATAAGACGTACAACTAGAGCAAATGTCTCACCACAATCAATGCCATACTCCTGAGTGAAGCCTTTTGCTAGTAGTCTAGCTTTGTAGCGTTCCACCATACATTCCGCCTTCATTTTGATCTCGTATATCAATTTGCAACCTATAGCCAACTTTTCAAGAGGCAAACAATCAAATCCCAAGTACGAGATTTTTCTAATGCTTGCAACTCATCTGCCTTTGCTTGCTACCAAAGAGGATTAGTACTAAACTTCTCTATATGTGTGAGGCTCACGAAAAGAAACAATAGTAGAATAACAGTGAAAATCACAAAGTCGAATAGAAGCCTAACTTACATGAGTGGAATGAAAAACAGGAGAAGAATGAATGTCTAAGGGTGGAGAATCCATGGATGGCACAAACTTGTCAGGAGCAGTTGAAGTAGGATTAGTGGAGACATCTGCATCAAGATTAGGAAGGACAATTCCAAAGAGGAAAATTCGAATGTGTTATCTTTAGGAAATAAATCAGTAGAAGGATTAATGAAGAAGCGAATAGTTGGAGAGGAAGCAAAATGACAAAGATGAGAATATCTCATGTTCCTAAAGGGTAACATAGATACCCAAAGTTGATTTGAGATAGGATCCCAACATCTATACCTTTTATGCTCAATGCCATATCCAAGAAAGCAGCATAAATGAGCATGAGATTCTAATTTTGTGCATTCATTAGGAAGAATATGCAGAAAACATGCTCTTCCAAAGATTCATAGTAGATTGTAATTAGGAACACTGTCATATAAGTGCTAGTAAGGAGAAATATTACCTAAAGTAGGTGATGGAATACAATTGATAGTATACATAGCAGTATGATAAATCTCTCCCCAAAACTGTTCTGGACAAGATGCTAAGATTAGAAAAGTGTGTACGATATCTAAGATGTGCCTATGTTTACCTACTCGATCATTTTGTTGGGAAGTCCCTACAAGAGCGATGAATGATAGCACCATTCCAAGAAAGAATTCTAAGGAACTCTTGGTCTCTATGTTACATGGCATTGTTAGTACAAAAAACTTTAATATCTCGAGAATATTGTGTCTTGGTCATGGCAACAAAATTTCTATAGATATGAGTGATTTCAAATCAATTCTTCATAAAATAAAGTCATGTATAACCGAAATAATCATCCATAAAAATCACAAAATAATGAGATCCTCCCATAATGGGAGTAGGGGATAATCCCCAACTATTAAAGTGAACTAGATTAAAGGGACCATAAGAGACAAATTCACTGATATTGAACAATAGAGCATGATATTCGCCTAGCTTACAATGCAAGCATCAAAAGTTTTATTGTCAATAGAACCTAAATGACCACTTAAAATCAAAGGACCTAAACTAGAGAAAGAAGGATGTCCCAATTGAGAACGCCAAGTTTCAGATAATACTGTGGTAGTGAAATGAGTGAAGGAGTTGGGTAGGTTTAACAAAACAAGATCAAACAAACGTTCTACTTTACATCTTATCCCAATTGTTTATCTCGTTCATGGATCCTGCACATGACAACCATTCAAAGAAAAAATGAATGTCAACACAAGTTCACATAACTATCCCATAAATATCAAGTCTAGTGAGATTTTGGGAACCATAAATATATCAGGCAAGGATAGTTTGGACATCGAAACATGCCTTGTTTGACTAACTATCATTTGAGAGTTACTAGCTGTATGAATACTAGGCACTTGCAAAGTATATGATTTTGACTGAATAAATTGGAATTAGAAGTCATGTGATTATAGCAGGCAGAATCAAAGAACCATGAATCAAAATTACCTAGGGTGACTGACAAAGTAGAAGGGTTAGGTATAGAGGAGCTAAAAGTACTAGATTCTAGAATAATAGAACAAACTATGGACCGAAGATCATCTAATGATAGAGTAACAAATGAACTATTAGACGAATCCTTAATGGTAGCAACGGTGATGGATAAATGTGTATGCGGACCTCTAAATCAAAATAGGTTGTTGCTTCTCATAGGTTACTTAGGTTGTAACCGATAACGATTGCATGCACGATGACTAGGTTGATGATGATGCATACAGTAAGGCTTGCACCATGAGGAGGAACTAGAAGTGGCAAACACTACATCTTTAGGAGTGGGGACTAATAGAATAGCACATTCCGCCTTTAAAGTAGTAGCAAGTTGAGTCTTCTTCGTCAACAATTTCAAGGCAACTACCTCAAGATGAGGTAAAGGATCCTAATGTCGAAGTGAAGCTTGCATAGATCTAAAATCATCATTAAGTGCCATAGAAAATGCATAACACATGACATTTGGCAAACTAACAAGTATTAGAAGTCACCTCCCATTCAGTGTTAGACAAAGCTAGTTGATCTCATGTAGCATGCGTGGAAGATAAATAATTGTTAATAGACTGACCTGCCTCTTGACACATAAGAAGTAAATCCCCTAAGAGTTGATACTAATGACCAATGTCTAATGCGGTGTAACAATTGGCAAGAAGATCTCATGCTTCCTTTGTTGTATTTAGGCAATCAAACTGAAGTTTGATAGATGAAATCGAAGTGTTTTGAAACCATGTGAGTATTTGATGATTCTTGCAATCCCACTCCTCTAAACATTCAATAAATTGATCATTGGTTCATCAATTGCCTGCATAGGCTCAAGAATATTTCTAGCGACATAACACCAAAGCCTACATCCTCTTAAGCTTGATACTTCTTGAACCTATAAAAGATAGTTTGATCCATTTTGGTCTAAATAAGTACCGAGACTTCTAATTTATCCATGATATGTAATACACCATTATAAACCAATAGATTCTATAAGGAATTCAAAGAAAATTGGTACAGAGCTCAAAATAGATTCAGGATGTCGAAATACCTCAGGAATCAATTTGAAATGCCCAAAAAAAAAAAAAATCAATCCAAAACAGTTCGAACCGATCTGGTCTACGGTAGTCATCAACGATAATAATTTTAGGATGACATGACGGACAACTTGGCTAAGGGGTGGCACTTGAAAGGGCTAGTAGAACACCTAGAGGGGGTGAATAGGTGTGAAAACAGATTTTTACGAAATGCAATAAAAATGCTTTACTTTTAAACTTAGTCTGATTGATTACAGACTTTGCAGAAGGATTTAGACTTTAACAACTATTTCAAAACACATAAGTATATCACAACAGATAAAGTAAAGTAAAGGAGTTCATGGAAAAGAAAAATAAACACAAGATTTATAGTGATTCGGCTTAAATCAAGTCTATGTCCACTCTTTCATGTTGACAACCTTCTGACTGGATTCCACTATGAATAAAAAGAGAATGTTACAGCCCTGTGATCTCGACTTTTCAGTGAGGTGATTCTACTACTCTCATAAAATCACTCTCTAGAGTTTCTCTCTTTCAAATACAAGTTTAAGCACTTAATGATGAAGGACAAGTGATTCGAAAGCTTCAGACTTTGGAATTCTTCTTTCACGCTCTTCTTCGAATGACTTGAAAAACCTTATTAAATACTCCTCTACACATTTTTGACTGTTGGCACTTTCCAAAGGAATTCTTCCAATCTATTTATTGGACAAAATTAATCAAGGAGATCTCGAGTCGTCTGAAGATTGAGATGAAGCCCGTTAGTCATGTTTGCCCTACAATCAAGATTTTGGTTTCCATAAGTAAATTCTTTCCAAATAAGCTTGCCTTCCAAAATGATTTGCTGTTTCCAAATTGATTTCAATAAAGATAACCAATATGGTAGGTGATATTTCCAACCAAAAAGCTTGATATATCTTGTACGTATTGAAACCTTGATGGAAGAAAAATAATCTTGAGTCTGGTTAAGTTTTCATTATTGTCTTCGGTCTGCAATTTGTTAGAGTGGGCAGATTTATGATGTAAGATAGACTTTGACACAAAAATCTAGTATTCTTCAGAATAGAACTTAGATAAGTTTTGTCAACTTCAAAACATTATAGGAGTTTTCTCCAACAGCGTTGACATGGATGATGACTTTAGAAAATGACATGGCAGACAACTTGGTTGAAAAGTCGCATTGACGTGGAAGATGACATCACTTGTTCAATGGACGCAGCGAATTAAGTGCGAGGGGTGAGTGGATCTCACGCGCAAAGGACTTGGGCGGCGCATGAGGGCATGTAAAAGGGACCGGGTGACTTTGCATACTGGGTTGGAGTCGTCGGAGTATAAGAAACCTGTTTCTGGTAGATTTTGTTTATAATATCCAGCTATTGCTTCGAAAAAAGCACTTAAGGCAACGGCGTTGGCGGCCCGAGACATGGCGACGCATAGTGGCGCGTGCGACAAAATTCCCGAGTCTTTTGGTGACGAATTTTCAAAGTCTGACTCGTCTGAGGGCAAAGAACTGATGATGGGATTTGTTTTTTGAAATGAGCAACAAGATTACCTGAACAACAATCAATGGCGGCGATTCGATGACGTTACGCTCACGATTCTTTGTTATGTTAATGCAGGTTGCAGCTATGGCACCAAACGTCCCTGCACTGTATGAGCTCCACTTCGCGGTTCCAATGGCAGGCGCGACTCTTTCCGCGCTCAACGTAAGCCTTGACGAGCACGCTTTGACGATCATTCTTCACCAATTACGACCCAAAATCATCTTCGTCGACTCCGAGCTCGTACACCTCATCTCCAAAGTCATCCACGACAAGAACAACACGCACCTCCTAGAGAACCACCACGATCACCAGCCACTCCTGGTTACAATCCGTGACTTATCGCTGGACTGTCGAACCCAATGGGATCTTGAGGTTCGAGAGTATGAGCAAACCGTAGCTATGGGACAGAGTGATTTCCAAGCCATGAGTCCGACCAATGAGTGTGACCCCATCTCAGTCAACTTCACTTCGGGGTCGACGGGGACGCCCAAGGCAGTGGCGTACAGCCACCGAGCGGTGTACTTGAACTCTCTAGGGCTGATCCTCCGATATAACATGGGGAAGTCGCCTGTGTTCCTGTGGACGGTGGACATGTTCAGGTGCAATGGGTGGTGCTTCACATGGGCGATGGCAGCGCTCGGCGGTGTCAATGTGTGTATTAGGAACGTGTCGGCGAAGATCATCTTCGACTCCATTCAGCTCCACAAGGTCACCCATCTCTGTGGTAATGGTCCGGTTTCGTTTACTTTGATGTGGAGAGTCCTGTTGCATCATGAGCATGACATATTAAACGGAATCAAAGGATAATATATCATTCTCATTAAGAAATAGATGAGTAGGGTTGAGATATGTCGATAGTGCGGTATAAATATAATCAAATATTTGGGAGGATGCCTACGCTTTTTGAAACATGTCATATGAAAGTACGGATGATGTTAGGTTCATGCAAAATCACCCATGAAAAAGTAGAATTTTCTTCTTCTTTTTTCCCTTTCAACAGGTAAACCCACTATCCTAAATATGATTGCTGATTCCCCACCGGCCGAACAAAAGCCACTGCCTTCCGTGGTGGACGTAATCATCGCCGGTGCATTCCCGACGAATCCCGTTCTCAAGAGAGTCCAAGAGCTTCGGTTCAACATTGTCTACGGATATGGCATGACGGAAGCCTTAGGGCCCGCCCTCATCAGACCTTGGAGGTCATCGCAACACTACCACCGTGATGATGTCAACAACGACTGCGACGATCATAACCTGAAATGCAGAGAAGGGCTCCACAACATCACATTGGAAGCTGCTGATGTCAAGGACCCGACCACCATGCAGAGCGTTCCAAGCGATGGGGAAACAATCGGAGAAGTCATGCTCCGAGGGAACACCCTCATGGCAGGCTACTCGGGCGACGCGGAGGCAACGCAGAAGGCATTTTCTAGCGGGTGGTTCAGGACCGGGGATGTTGGGGTGCGGCACACGGATGGTTGCATAGACATGGTGGACCGAGCGGGGGACACCATAGTCTTAGGGGAGGAGGTGATCAGCACATTGGACATAGAAGCCATCTTGTCGAGCCACCCGAAAGTTAAGGAAGTCGCTGTTGTTGCTCAAAATGACGACGTTGCGGAGCAAGTGCCATGTGCATTTGTGAAGTTGAAGGAAGAGAAGTGTTCCAACGCCGAGGAGATATTAGAGTTTTGCGCGGAGCAGCTGCAAAAGGCGGCAATGGTTCCAAAGTCGGTGCGGTTCGGGGACTTGCCGATGAATTCCACTGGCAAGGTGCAGAAGTCTGTGCTGAGAGAGAGAGCCAACGCAATTGAGAAGCAATGTCCATAGAAGGAGCACAGCTTCATAAGAACCAAAACATCAAGAAAATTAATTGCGAATTGTGTCTTTCTTTGTTATTTGTCCTGTAATTTCATATTTCAAATTGTCACTGAGAAATGATTGCATAACAGTCTTTAATGTACTGTAAAAATAACAATTCATTCGGGATTACAAAAAATTAAATCACATATAATTATAAATTGTTATGAGATCCACCTCTTTAATAACTTATGCTTACAATAGATTGTTATTCTTACAATATCCCAAGAACTATTATGTTAGCAAAACCCTTTCTCTAACTTTGATGTAAGCATATGTTTAAGTTTTTTCTTTTTTTAGTCAACCTTTCTAGCTAGAATTTAATTGTTTATTTGTAGTTACTCTATGAAAGCAGAGGATTCAATCTTAGATATTGTTGACATGACCGTTCTCCTATTTGAAAGATACATTCTCTTATTGTGAAAATATGGGACAAGCGAATCGGATAGTAGGCAGAAAGAAGGAAATGGATCAAATACTAGATTTATGTGATTCAATCTGACTTTTGGTATCTATATTTACGAGGAAAACAATACAGAATTTCATTTTGAAAATAGATTACAATCGCTCTCATACTCAAATAGTCTTTCAATATTTTCAATCTTCCAATTACACTCAATAACCCATTCAATATTTAGCCTTTCATAATTCTTAATGAAATCTCACTCAAAGAACTATACAAATTCCACTTATAATAATTTAACTAGCTAAATCACTATACAATATAATTACTGGAAAACACATTTTGTTCGATCTCTTTTGTGTAGTCTCTGAGCACTCTTCCGCCGTCTTTTCACTTCCTCTTTCTGATTAATAGAGGAAGCTCAAGCGGGGAAAGAGGAAGGAACAGGACGCGGAGAAATGGCCATGCTCATGATTGCACTTCATCTATCTTTCTTTGTCTTCATGGTGGCCCTCTCTTTTCTCTCTTTGACCCATACAATGAATGTCCATCACTTGCACTCTTCTTCGTACACGCCGACTGCCATGCGTTCTTTGAAGGAATCTAAAAAGTAACGTGAGATACTTTGACACATGATGGGACTGCATGCGATTAGAATTGAAAGAAATATCAATCGATTTCTGCGTGGAAAGTTTGACCTATGTAGGAAATTTGATTTCAAGGATAATGAGATCATCGAGGCATGCTGCTATTGGAATGAGTCTGACGAACACGCTGTATTGGGATCGGGAGTAGGAATTTGGATCTTTTAAAAAGAACTTTGCTAAGAAGACGGTACTGTTATTTGTAATTAATGACGGTGCAATTTTGTCCGTATATTTGTTTTTTAAGTTCATGCAACTGGTTAATCTTGTGGAAGAATTTAAATATAATTTTGTAGGATACACACACCTTTAATTACTTCTACAGTGGAAGCTAAAGAAAATATGACAAAAAAAGACAAAGAAAAAAAAGGACTACGGCACCGTAATTTTTTTTTCTAATTAGTTATTACATCAAAACAATATATAAAAATACTAATGTCGTGTTGATACCTAATTTTGGTAACTTTAAGGAAATAAAATAAAAAAAGGAAAAATAGTGGAAAATTAATCTGATTGATTATGCATGAAAGTTGGAAATTCTAAAGAATATTCTGATCTTGGTAAATGTGCAAGCAATTCCCGATCGATGATCAAAATCTAGGAAATCAGATAAATAAATAGCAAGAATTTTGATGAAAGAAAAGGAATTGAAGCAAAATTAAGCTGATTGCGAAATCACGTTCCGATTTACAGACCACAAATTAAGGCGATAGAGAATGGAAGTTCGAAAATTGCCATAGAAAGCGGCCATATGGAATCATTATAAAAGAGAGCCACAATTTTCGTGACCAAGGGGTGGACAAAAAAATTTCGAGAGAAAATTCGTGGAGGAAAGAAAGGATTCGTGAAGCAAAAGAGCGCTTTTCTTGGTTTCTCTCGGTTCGAAAAAAAAAAAACACAAAAGAAGAGGAAAAAAAAAAGTTTTTTCGTTTTCTTTTTTTTTTAGGGAAAGAAGTCAAAAGTAAAAAAAGAAAGTGTTCGTTTAAAATTTTCTGAAAAGTCTGCAGAGAGGAGACCGTGAGAAGACGTGTGCAAGCCAGCAGGGAGGAAAAGAAGAAGAAGAAGAAAAAAAAGTAGAGTGTCGTTCATCTTCTTCTTCGTGCAGCCACAGCCGCCGATCCCCTGCACAGCTGTCGACGGCTGCGCTCGCGTCGCTCATCCGCAAGCACCGTGCCACCACCGCCCGTCCGCCTCGCTCACAGCTCCGCCAGCCACTGCCGCACCTCGTCTCGCCTGCAGCCCGCGCCGGCCCGCGTTCCCCCCGCGCCGGATGTCGCCGCTCGTCCCCTCGCGACCCTAGACCGCCTCTGCCACTTCCCGCTCAGCCGCACCGGAACGCCGACCCCTGCCACCGCCGTTCCTGCGGCTGCTGCAACGCCCTTAGTCCATCTGTCTGCAACTTCCAACGACCGCTGCCGCTGCGTCGCTCGCCAGCCCTTCTGCCTCGCCGCCCCTGCAACCCGCAGCCGCACGCACCTCAGCCCGTCATCGACATCGCAGAAGCTCACCACTGCGCCGGCTCGCGACCCGCTTGCTCGCTTGCCACCACCGCGCGCCTCCAGCAACTGCCGCAGCAGCCCGACGACCTGCTCCTCTGCCACAGCCCGTCGCCGACACTCGCCCTATTGCTGCGCCTCTGCCCGTCATCGGCGCTTGCTGCCAACGCCTCCCTTTGCCCGAAAGCCCGCGAGCATCTCCACACCGGTCGCCGTTGCTGCTGCCACCGTCCTCAGCCGCGAACCAGCTGTAGTAGCTTGTAGTGCCGGCCATCGCACGCCCCTCATTCGCTCCGCAGCAGCCACCAGCCCCACCGTCGCCACCCGCCAGCCTTCGCTCGAGCTCCAAGCGTCGCTGCCATCGCTGCTCCCGCTGCACAACTCCCACTCTGCTGCCCAACTCCGGTGCAAATCGTCGGTCACAAATCCCACGCATCGGCCCTTTTTTTTAAAATAAAAAAAAGTCTAGGTAGTTTATTTTATTTTATTTTTATCTTTTTTTTTATCGGGTTTAGTTGTTATTGCTCAAATTGCTCAAATTGAAACATCGGATGTCAATGTTCATCTTATGAATACTTTAAGAATTATATGTAGGGTCTTGCCCAAAAATTACTATAATTATTAATTTAATCCGTGAGATGTCGGATCATTTTTTAAATAATATTGATTTTTTGGGAATTTGTTAGATTTTAGCTTATTAAATCATTATAATTATTAATTTAATCTGTAAGACTTCAGATCAGATTTTTAATTATTTTGAACTTCCTTATATGTTGTGATGTTTAGGGTTACAAAAAATTGTTAATTTGAGTCAAGAGATAATGAATTATTTTTTCGATTATTTTAATCCTTTATTTGGTGAATATCTTGATTGGTTTAGATATAATGTGATAATTACTTATCTTGGAAAAACGCCAAAAAAAAAAAATCAAATCTTGCATCGGAGTGTGTTGGTTTAGTAAATTAGGATTGCATTTTTTTAGTATTGCACTTTTAGATAATTTTTTGAATAGATTGGGATTGAATTTTTTTTTTATAGATAAACTCTTAAATAATGTTTCTACATTTTGATAATCTCATTTTTCTTAAAAAATAGTTTTCTAAGATAGGATAGGATTTAAGTTAAATCAACCCCTAAAACATATTAGAAAATTATTCCTTTTTAGATAGTTTAATTAGCTTTTATTACGAATTTTAATAAAAAAATACAAAAATATTAGGTGCGTGTCAATTAGTCCGCATGTTAGATTCATTTAATTAGAAATAGCTTATTAGCAAAATTAGGTCACATAGTTAAAGTGCATGTTTTAATTTCGAGATAAAAGAAAACCAAAAAAAAATTGTTTGCTTTGTGCATTTAATTATTTTGATGCAATTTGTTTGATTTATTGAGTGTTTAATAATGATCGAGCACCCGTGCGATCATAATATTGCATGATAGTAATTTAGGTTAAATTTAATCCCAATTGCCTACAAAGACATTTTTGAAAATAAAAGAATGGTACCGAAATGGTATTAGAGAAATCTAATGTAACGAAATCCCCGTACCCAAAGTCTCTGGTTCGTAGAAGTAAAATAATTCTCCATTTTTTTACTTAGGTGTCTAATCGACTTTCCATAAACTGATTAGTGACAACTCATAGATAAAATCCATTTGCATGTTAAAAATTTGAACCTAAGTCGTGAATTGGTATGGGCTTGGGAGAGCCCGAGCTAAGTTTAAAACTTAGTAGTCAATTAGCTTAAACCCTAGGTGGTGCACCTGAAATTTAAGTCGCGACAGCTTGGCGACTCCACTAGGGAGAATTATCCAAACTCTTAGTGGACTTAGGCCAATTTTTTTTCTTTTTTTTTTTTTTGAAAAATGTGTTTGTTTGGCAGCGTGGATTTTTGGTACGTCCCTAACATCTAAGGTGTTAAATGTTCTTGTAGATGGGAGGTATAAGGGAAGTAGTGATTGCTAACCCTTGTCTTGCAGGTTGAAGTTGGGGATGAATGTTTTGAATTCAAACTATAGAAGTGTTGTTTGGTGTAAATTGTTGTGCATGTCTTGCATTAGCACTACACTATTGCACACACAACTTACTGCCAGACCTGGGCTGCGATAAGATTTTTAGGATGGTGTTGAGAAGAACACTCCCTCGAAAAGCGAGACTGCTATGTAGAGGTTGACCTTCTCTTCCCCGAAAGGAGGTTGACCTTCTCTTTCCTGAAAGTTTTTCATGATGTTGACTGTGTTTGTCCATATCCGCGAGACTGTGTGACTATAGGACATTCTATTCGACCGAACCGGAGTTAAGAGGACCTGACACGTTAAACGTGAGACTGCGACGGTCAAATCATCCTCTTAGCTCCACTTTGTTAAGCCATCTAGATAGAAATCGAGCCTCACACTTCATGCGTGTGTTTATGTGATTGTCATCCATTCCCGCTGAAAGTAAGTTATCTGAACTCTCACTTTGCAATTTATTTACTTCGTTGCAATTTTCGTCGATCCATGACAAGGTTTCGTCGTCAGTCTTGTTTTATATGCAATAGGGAAAACCGTCATACCATTCATTTCCACTTTTGAGGTTTCAGATGATGCCATATGGTCTTGGGAGAAGGGGTCAAGGCATTCGAAACCCCATTAAAGCCCCTCAGAGGTCCCGTTCTATTGGATTAGGGCACCATGGAAGATATGAAGAAAATTCTGGAGGACAGAGACAAGAAAGACAAAACTTGCCACTAGAGCAAGGGCGAGGGAGGCAAAACTCGTTACTTCTCAACATTCGTGAGACGTTTCTAGGCCCTCCTAGAATGATGCACAATGGAGTAGAAGTGATGGACACCCTGGGACAACCAAGCGGCAAATTCGACTACTATGTGAAGTATTCGGCTCCCCCCAGCTTTTACATTGACCCTTGGGATATTGTCCCAGGTGGATGGGGCACATGGACGATCCGGCACCTCCAAAGACAGAGAACCCTGATGATGCACTAGAAGGCATCACGAGTCTGTTCGATGACCTCCTTATAGGCATCATTGACGACGAGCCTCTAGAAGAAAGGGGCCCTAGCCCACGAGAGTAACTCATTTGTTGCTTTTGCACATTCTCCTGCGTGGGAATTTTTATTGCTTTCTAGGAAATGTTTGCAATTTCTTATTTTTCGCTTTACTTTTAGGAATTGAGCATTGCATTTTCCATTTAATAAATGTAATTCGATTGATGAATATTAATAAAATTACAAGTTTTGTTTTAAGGAATGATGGGGTATGCCAACCTAGCCCGGTGACAATATCTAATAATGAAAAGAAAACATCATCCATGGAGAAATTCTCGAGGACCGGGCTTCTTCATGCTTCCTCATCCAAAAATTCCAAAATAAATAAATAAATAATAAATAATAAAATCAGTTTTTGAAGCCATTTCCAAAAGCATGCATTAGATTAGCCTTGTTTAATTTTCTAACTTATTTACTTCATGGTCTGATGAGAAAGCATCTGAAAAAGGCACATCAGGTTGCAATGATAGATCAATTGGCTCAACTGTTACTCAACATATGACGAATTTGGAGCACTACAAATTCTAGTAGTGACATGACTAAGATAAAATCTCGATCCGAGCCAAAATGGATGTGCAATTTGAATTCACTTTGATGTCTCATTATATCCTATTTATGCACATTCTCTTATGCAGGGGCAAAAGCGGATTTTCAGCCTTGAATTATAGGGACAACCCAAAGACATCCATTGCTGAAGCAATCCCATTGTGGAGCAACCCCTTGCATGAACCCCTTGCATGAATGCTTAAAACCATTCTTTTTTAGTGTGGTAAATTGTTTGTTTTAAAGCTAACAATTTTTCATAACTTAAAGCTGTTGAGATCTTTTAAAGAGGGATTTTGCATGGTGACTCTTACATGTTTAGTCCACCAATTCCACTAAAGAACATCAAGATGGACTAATTTAATGAATGATGTGGAATGGATTGAGCATACTAAATGAGACGAGTCTGGATGATGAAAGGAAAACCCTATCCTATACACAGTCCCCTACTTATACACTTGAGAGATGAGCATAGGAAGGTTCATATCCACAGGGTAAAAAGTTCTCTCGCAAAAGTTACGACAACGAAAATGATGAGGGACGGTTTATTTCTCTATCCCAAACACTACAGGTGATTCATTGCTTAACCCCTTTGAGCCTTATACACTTATGGAAATTCTTTCAAATTACCCCTATCAAGAACCACCCACATCAGGGCAACTGAGAGGTAAGATGGCATCATGAGATGAGGAAAATGGAAAGAAATTTTCTTGCTCCCACTTGCATCAATCTTTAAGTCGTGCTATTACATTGAATTCATGTGGTAATTTAAATGCCTTAAGATGATGAAGAGCATTTCTTTCTCTATCATATACAGTGATATCCTTTGCATAGCTCACTTGAGCCTGCAATTTCATTTCTTTAAACCCAGTTGGTGATCGTCCCCCACACTAGGGCAAGGCAAAAAACAATCATTCAAGGAGCATGGTCCAAAGCATTGATAGAGTCCAAATGTTGAATCATACGATATAGAACTAGGGGCATGAAAGAGCAATGTGCTTAGTAAAAGCAAGGTTGATGCCTATAGGCATAAGATGAATGAAAATTAGGGGCATCGGAAGAGCAGTGTGCATGGTAAAAGCAAGACCAATGCCCATAGAGAAAAATCAAACATGGGTTGCAACAAGTCGTATCCCCGGTGAAGCGACACTTGAACAACTCAAATGCTAAGATGTTACAATCAATGAAGTTTTGATATCAGGAAAATGTTCGATGGTGAAGAAGAAAATTGGTGGAAATGCCAAGATGATCACCAACTCTGACCTCCCCTAAACACTTTTTGAGCTTAACAATCTTTTGTTTCTCAAACCCATGAATTTAGCCTATGTTATGTCCCTTGCAAAGTCTCTTCTGATTATGGCACTTGAATTAACGTAGAGATTCACATGTCTTAAGCATCGTTCGAAGAAGTGCGGGCAAGATCATTTCTTTCTCATTTTGCAGGGTTTTTTACTTGTAAACTCGAAGATGATTGCAGAATATCATTCTTTCAGTTGCCTTGATTCAAAGAGTCCCTTTATTAAGCCGTTGACTAAGCCCACATTACGTCCCTATTAAAGACCTCTCAGATTGGTAAGATCGTACTGCTTGCAAGAATACTCGGACCCTTGTTGATGTGGTGAGATGAAGTGATTCTCATAAAATAGCCCTTCTAAATGAGAGTATATGAAAGTTCTTTCTAACTGAAAGTCTCTAATTTAGTATTCTTAGAAAATCCATGTCATGAGTGAAAATTGTCTTGAACGATGATTCTCTCTAGTGGAAATTTGGATGATACAAAGGTCATTATGAATGAACCTTGATTGAATTGATAAAAACTTTAGTGGATTTTGAAGTGTGCATTCTAGAATAGCCTTAATTGCTTATTTATTTGGTGAATGCATTTTTGCTCTAATCATTTTTGATAGGTAATGTTTTCTCAAAGACTCTTGACATTCAAGTTCCTTTCAAAATGCCTCATGATATTAGGAGATGAGAAACCTTCATGAACATTCAAGATGTATTCTTGATGTCCCAAAATTTATTTCTACCAGGAGGTGAGAGACTTCCACAGGATATCTAAGTTCCAGGAGACATATCCCCAAGAACTGCAGATATCACTAGGTAAGTATATCTCTACCCATACTCTAAATACTTGTCATTATGCAGGTATTCTCTCTCAAGTGCATCAACACTCGACTCAGTCGTGCTGTCCCCTAAAATTTTTTCTCCAGAGTCATTATGATTAAGGCAACTGAAGAAAGGTTCGAGTCCTAGTCAGATAATATATGCTGTAATGCTAGGTGATTGAAGAAAGGTTCGGGTTCTAGCCAAGTAAAACCTTATTTTAGGCGACCGTAGAAATGTACGAATCCTAGAAAAGCTTTTTCCTATTCAGGCGACCATAGAAATATACAGGTCCTGTAAAGTGTTTTCCTATTTAGGCAACCGTAGAATGGTACGGGTCCTAGACAATATCTGTTTCTCATTCAAGCGACCATAGAAAGGTACGAGTCCTAGAAAGTGTTTCTCATTCAGGCGACTGTAGACAGGTATGGGTCTTGGGAAGTGTTTTCCCGTTGAGGTGACCGTAGGATGGTACGTGTCCTAAGCAATGGTTGTTTCCCATTCAGGTGACCGTAGAAAAATACGGGTCATAGAAAGTGATTTCTCATTTAAGCGACCCTAGAATGATATGGGTTCTAAACATTGTTTGTTGTTTTAATAGGCGACCATAGAAAGGTACGGGTTTTGGAAAAACTATTTCTCATTCAGGTTGATATTTCCTTGAAGACCGAGTAATACTTGATGTTCAAGTTACTCCTTGAAGCCTCAAGATTCGGCGTGTTTTCGTAGCCCAGAGTCATTTTCATTGACTCGTGGTGCTTTTGTAGCCCGATGTCTCTTTCATCAACCTAGCGTGCTTCCATAGTTCGGTGTCCCTTGATATGACCTGGCATGCTTTCGTAGCCCAGAGTTCTCTTTGTTAACTCGGTGTGCTTCCATAGCCCGATATCCCTCTTTATCAACCAGACGTGTTTTCATAGCCCGGTGTCCCTTTATATTGATCTGGCATGCTTTCATAGCCTAGAGTTCTCTTCATTGACTCGGTGTGCTTCCATAGCCCGATATCCCTCTTTATCAACCAGACATGCTTCCATAGCCCGGTGTCCCTTTATATTGATTTGGTATGCTTTTGTAGCCTAAAGTCATTTTCATTTACTCGGCGTGCTTTTATAGCCCGATGTCCCTTTCATCGACCCGGCGTGCTTCTGTAGCCCGGTGTCCTTTATATTGACCTGGCGTGCTTTCGTAGTACAGAGTACCTTTTATTGACTTGACGTGCTTATATAGCCCAATGTCCCTCTTAATTGACACGGCGTGCTCCCGTAGCTTGGAGTTCTTGACTAGGCGTGCTTCTATAGCCCGAGTTCCTTTTTAGAAATTGAGAGTCCATGAATTTCACCAAAATCTTTCAATCCATTGTTGACATCTCAGTTTGGATCTGAATACCACAAAATATTTTTATGTAAACATTTCACTCTGGATGTGAATGTTTTTCGATCTTTCTTGTTATACCTTAGTTTGGATCTAGGTATTTCGAGTCCCCAAAATCTTCACATTTCAATATGGATTTGAATGTTTTAAATCTTTTCGCTAAACACTTCACTCTGGACGTGAATGTTTTTCGATCTTTCTCGTTATACCTTAGTCTAAATCTAGGTATTTCGAGTTCCAAAATCTTGACATCTCAGTTTGAATTTAGATGTCTTAATTATTCTCATTGAACATTTCATTCTGGATGTGAATGTTTTTCGATCTTCTTGTTATACCTTAGTCTAGATCTAGTATTTTGAGTCCCTAAAATCTTGACATTTCAGTCTAGATCTGAATGTCTTAAATCTTTTCATTAAACATTTCATTCTAGATATGAATGTTTTTCGATCTTTTTCATCATACCTTAGTCTGAATCTAGGTATTTTGATATATACTAGACTCTTCAAGGAACCTAAATGAAGACCGGGTACTTGTGGAGTAAATGAAAATTTATCTTGTACCTCAAGATGCTCTACCGCACTGATTGGTAAGTAACTAAAGGTATGCTCTCTCCTTTTGCATCAGGCATTTGCATTAGTGTTTCCATGCATCATGATTCCATTTCCCAAAAAAAAAAAAAAAGGTTGTTCAGTGCATGTGCATGATCAAAATTTAGATCTCAACTTGTCTTTGAATGCAACCTTTACAAGCTCACCTTCAAAGATGGGCAACTGTTGACACCTAATTTTGGCAACCCTAAGGAAATAAAATAAAATAAAAAAGGAAAAAGAGGGGAAAATCAATCGGATTGATTATGCATGGAAGTTGGAAATTCTGAAGAATATTCTGATCTTGGTAAATACGGAAGCAATTCCTAGTCGATGATCAAAATTTAGGAAATTAGGTAAATAAAGAATAATAATTTTGATGAAATGGAAGGAATCGAAGCAAAATCAAACTGATTGTGTAATCACGTTCTAATGTGTAGACCACAAATTAAGGCAACAAGAATGGAAGTTCGAAAATTGCCATGGAAAGGAGCCATCTGGAATCAGTATAAAAGAGAGCCACAATTTTCGTGACTAAGGGGGGGACAAAAAAATTTTGAGTGAACCACCCGTGGTGGCGGCGTAGTTGGTTGAGCACTTGTTCCTTTCATGAGAGGTCAAGTGTTCGACTCCTTGCGTCGTTTGCCTTGTTGGAAAGGAACCCATCCTTTCGCAAGAGGTCCAGTGTTCGACTCCCTGCGTCGTCTGTCTTGTTAGAAAGGAACCCACGACTTACCTGGCAGGCAAGGGTGGTGGTGACTCTACCTGCTCCAGGGTTTACCTTGCTGGGTTGCCGGCTTACGGGAGTTCCCTGGGTTACAAAAAAAAAAATTCGAGTGAAAATTCGTGCGGGAAAGAAAGGATTCGTGAAGCAAAAAGAGAGCTTTTCTTGGTTTCTTTTGGCCAGCAAGGAGGAAAAGAAGATGAAAAAAAAAAAAAGCGGAGTGCTGTTCATCTTCTTCTTCGTACAGCCACAGTCGCTAATCCCCTGTGTAGTCGTCGACAGCTGCACCCGAGTCGCTTGTCTACAAGCACCGCGCCACCACAGCCTGTCCGCCTCGCTCACAGCTCCGCCAGCCACTGCCGTACCCCGTCTTGCCTGCAGCCAGCGCTGGCCCACGTTCCCCCTACACCGGACGTCGCCGCTCGTCCCCTCCCCCGACGCCGGACCGCCTCTGCCACTACCCACTCAGCTGCATCGGAATGCCGACCCCTACCACCACCGTTCCCATGCCTGTTGCAACTTCCGATGACCGCTGCCGTTGCATTGCTCACCCACGCTTTTGCCTCGCTGCCCCTGGAACCTGCAGCCGTGCGCACCTCAGCTCGTCATCGACACCGCAGCAGCTCAGCATTGCGCCGGCCCGCGACCCGCTTGCTCGCTTGCCACCACCGCGCGCCTCTAGCAACCGCTGCATTAGCCCGACAACCTGCTCCTCTGCCACAGCCCATCGCCGACACTCGCCCTGCTACCGCGCCTCTGCCCGTCACCAGTGCTTGCTGCCGACGCCTCCCTCTGCCTGAAAGCCCGCGAGCATCTCCACACCGATCGCCGTTGCTGCTACCACCGTCCTCAGCCGCGAAATAGCTATAGCAGCTCACCGTGCCGGCCATCGCATGCCCCTCACTCGCTTCGCAGCAGCCACTAGCCCCCCTGTCGTCGCCCGCCAGCCTTCGCCCGAGCTCCGAGCGTCGCTGCCATTGCTGCTCTCGCTGCCCAACTCCCGCTCGACAGCCTAACTCCGATGCAAATCGTCAGTGGCAAATCACATGCACTGGCCCATTTTTTTTAAATAAAAAAAAGTCAAGGTAGTTTATTTTTATTTTTTCATTTTTATCTTTTTTTTATCAGGTTTAGTTGTTATTGCTCAAATTGCTCAAATTGAAACATTGGATGTCAATGTTCATTTTATGAATACTTTAGGCATTATCTCGTAGGGTTTTGCCCAAAAATTACTATAATTATTAATTTGATCCGTGTGATGTCGGATCATTTTTTAAATTATATTGATTTTTTGGGCATTTTTTTAGTATTTTAGCTTATTAAATCATTATAATTATTAATTTAACCTGTAAGACTTCGGATTAAATTTTTAATTATTTTGAACTTCCTTATATGTTGTGATGTTTATGGTTAAAATAATCGTTAATTTAATTCATGAGATAATGGATTATTTTTTTGATTATTTTAATCATTTATTTGGTGAATATCTTGATTGGTTTAGATATAATGTTTATTTGATAATTGCTTATCTTGGAAAAACACCAAAAAAATAAAATAAAAATAAAAAATCAAATCCTGCATCGGAGTGTGTTGATTTAGTAAATTAGATTGCATTTTTAGATAATTTTTGGAATAGATTAGGATTGAGTTTTTTTTATTTATAGATAGACTCTTAAATGATGTTTGCACAATTTTGATAATCTCATTTTTCTTAAAAAATATTTTTCTAAGATAGGATAGGGTTTAAGTCAAATTAACCCCTAAAACATATTAGAAAATTATTCCTTTTTAGATAGTTTAATTAGTTTTTATTACGAATTTTAATTAAAAAAATATAAAAATATTAGGTGCATGTCATTAGTGTGCATGTTAGATTCATTTAATTAGAAATAGCTTATTAGCAAAATTAGGTCATGTAATTAAAGTGCATGTTTTAATTTCGAGATAAAAGAAAACCAAAAAAATTGTTTGCTTTGTGCATTTAATTCTTTTGATGCAATTTGTTTGATTCATTGAGTGTTTAATAATAATTGAATACCCGTTTGATTACAATATTGCATGATAGTAATTTAGGTTAAATTTAATCCAAACTACCTGCAAAGACATTTTTGAAAATAAAAGAATGGTACCTAAAGGGCATTAGAGAAATCTAGTGTAACGAAATCCCTATACCCAAAGTCTCTGGTTTGTAGGAGTAAAATAATTCTTCCGTTATTTTACTTATGTATCCAATCGACCTGCCATAAACTAATTAATGTCCACTTCTAGATAAAATCCATTTGCATGTTAAAAATTTGAACCTAAGTGAATTGATATGGGCTTGGGAGAGCTCGAGCTAAGTTTAAAATTTAGTAGTTCATTAGCCTAAACCCTAGGTGGTGCACCTAAAATTTAGGTCGCGACATGTCGTTGACTAGTCACCGTTAAATAGTGGTGTGGTGTTACCGTGGAGTCTTATGTTGCTTTTTTAAACAAATATAAAACAAAACAAATGTATTAAAAAAAAAAAAACTGGTTACGTAACCCTCAGGGGCGCTCAAGAGAATTTAAATGATTTTCACTCACTTGGAAATTGGATCAGATGGGTTGCCATTGGTATTCGCAAAATGTAATATGTAATTAAGGAAGAAATAATTATTGTACTTATTATTGTTTTATTTTGAAAAAAAAAAACTACTTTGCTACAAAATTAACTTCTAATTCATAAGGATTGACGTAGGGTCAAGTGTCACGTGGTTATGTATTATTGAATTATTCTTTTTTAGCTTTATTTTTTGACTCATGATATCCTCAGATTGATCTTGTAATTTGTTAAGTCCTTGCACATCTTCGTATATGAGATTCAAATGAATATAATTTTTTTGTTTACTAATTCATCATACATATTTAGGTCATTTTTTTTTAATTGTTAACATGCATTACCAATATCACTAATCCTAGTTCTAGTCACTAGAGAATCCTTTTGGAGTGACTTGATTTGAGCAAAAAGAATGAGAAGCCATTCAAAAGCACAATAATTTTGTTATTACTCTCAAAGCCAATATTTATTGTGTTTTTTTCCATGTTAAAAAAACTTAAATTGATCTTTCGAATGACATTAACTATATATATATATATATATATATATATATATATATATATACATATTTGCGAGGGATTATATTATTCTGCTTGCGAGTATCTATATTTTGGTATTCGATTTATTCTAAAATTTACACATGACTATGTACTTTACATAATTTTTTATATATAATGAGAATTTTGGTGGACTTCCGAGTTTTGGAGGTATAGACCAGCTAGTCTTTGAGTATTTATATATGTCGATTTAAGACTAAAGTCATCATAAGATTTAAATATCTTAGCTTCTCAATAATATTTTCCTATTCCCCGGGTGAAAAAAGAATAGGGAAAAATATAAAAAAAAAAGTCTTAAATTTATTACATTTGTGCCAATTCAATTATAAATTTTTTAATTGAACCAATTTAGTTCATTTGATCAATTTAGGTCGGAAATTGTTGATATGGACATCGGTCATCATATGTGGTAGGCCAGGCCTGATGTACACATTTTTAATAATATTTTAATATTTTTTAATTTTAAAATAATTTTTTCTCTTTTTCCCTCTCCCTCTTCTTTGCTTTTTCTTTTTGCCAATGGCCATCGCCAACCACTGGCC
Organism: Eucalyptus victrix; assembly: GCA_016097545.1. NCBI lineage: Eukaryota > Viridiplantae > Streptophyta > Magnoliopsida > Myrtales > Myrtaceae > Eucalyptus > Eucalyptus victrix. Next base: position 39,693,972 of record CM027843.1, on the reverse strand, counting down.
ACAACCATGGTCAGTGAGGTTTGGCCTCGCCTGGGTTGCCCTTATTGACTGCAAGCGATGGTCGGCCTCTCCAGGCCAACCTTGGGTGAGGGAGAGCACCAGCCGTCTAGGCGCGACTAGGTGAGGCCCCCTCACCAGAAGTAGTGGGGCCAACTATTGCCCAAACCAAGGCAGCCTCGCCATACCTCGCCTCGCCTAAGCGAGGGTTGCCTTATCACAGCTCACCTAGGCGACGGTCGATTGCTAGATCTAGCAAGGGGCCTCGCCTGGTCATGCCTAGATAGCCAACGCTTGCCCTTGCCCAGGGGCGGCCTAGCGAGGCCAACCATCGCCAGTGGTCGGCAAAGGTGACCCAAGCGAGACCAACCTTCGGCGACCATGGTTGTGGCCAATGGCCGACGACGGCCACCTGCAAAAAGAAAAAAGAAAAGAAGAGAGAGAGGGAAAAAAAGAAAAAAAAGAAAAAATAATTAATATTAAAAAAATTCAAGAAAAAATTACAATATTATTAAAAATGTCTATGTTAACGCCAGCCATGCCACATAGAATAGGTAGTATCCACGTCTACAATTTCTGGCCTAAATTGGCCTAATGACTAAATTGATATCAATATAAAAATGTTTAGGACTAAATTGGTATAACTAAAAGGTTTATAATTGAATAAATATCAATGCGATAGGTTTAAGACTTTTTTTGTACTTTTCCTGAAAGAGTACAAATAACTCTACACAACCAATTGGTTTCTAATAAATTTTGACGCTCTACATATTCCAATGAATATCAAGTAACTGAATCACTAAGGCCCATACAATTATAAATTGCCCCGATTAGAAATTTATAATATGGTAATTCAAATGGAATATCGAACCAAAATGATAAACTTCGTTTACCATCATAGCCGTCTTGAGTAATCCTTTTTTTGGTCAGTTTCTTGAGTAATCCTAAGTGTCCACTCCTTTTTTATCATTTAAAAAGGAGAAAAATAACCTTTTTTTTTTTGTTTTTCATCAAAATTTACAATATTATTCTTGTTTAAAAAATTTTACATATCAATATCGAGAACATTATCAAATCAATCATTCTTATTGTACGGATGTCAACTCAATCTTAAACTTTTCAATTTCGTTAATATAATTGAAAACCTTTATGCCAAATTCCAATAGAACTCTTTCGATCAATTGCCATTGGAAATTATGGACATGGTGTCCAGTCATCATCAATTGGCCAGCATGGCACACTAAAGTGGAAAATCTTACTTGAAACAATGTCCTACGTGGATTGTCACATGTCAACAATTTTCTTTGACAATTAACCATAATGACTATATTGGAATTTCACATAAAAGTTTAAAAGCACATTAGTCAAATTGGAAAATTTAAAACTAAAATGATATCTGTACAATTGATTTAAGATTGAATTGGAAATTGCCTATATAAAAATATATAAATATAAATATATATAAATATATATTTCAGGCTACAAAAAAAAATCAAAATCTATCCATCGGAAGTTTAAACTAAGGCCACTTTTACTTTTACTAAATAAGTAACTCATCAGTAAAATTGTTTACTTATTTACTATTTAGTTTGAAAGAATACTACCGCATGCATTATTTTTCATTTCAACATGGAAAAAAATGGCATTGCTTTCGACAATTACATCTTTTAATGTCAAAACAGGATGATCGTTAAGAAAAGTTATGTCCACATTATCAATGGAAAAGTTTGATTGATGAGGCGACATCACATCAACATCATTGTTATACATTTATATTATAAATATATAATATATCATAAGAGAGATATATCTAACTAATTGGGAGCAGACTTTGATGAGTTAAAAGAATTATGATCCGAAAATCATGGATGACTAATTCTTGGAAGAACGTCAGATCCTACATGTGAGCTCAACAGCTTAATTGAAGCTGGCAAAATGTCTGGCAAAATGAAACCCCTTAATTTAGAGACATTTTGCTTGACTTCTACCTCTTGACCGGTACCTTCCAAAATGATGTGATTGATCTTTGCAGGTGATGAACTCCAAGTTCATACAGAATAGGAAATATCATATTTATATTAGGACCTTTACATAGGACATTGGCGGTAAAAAGATCGTTACTAAGTAGAGTCTTGCCACTAGCACGGATACAGTTGTTGATTTCGGTAATTCCTATTAGTAAATAAAGAGCTCCATTTCATGATTGTTTGTGTAAAAACTATACTACAACCGCAGTGTACCTTATATAACTTCTTTATATAACGAGAATCTTGCCAAGCTTTCGAGTTTTGGAGGTGGGAACTAGCCCATCTTTGAATGTTACATAGGTTAATTTAGGGGAAAACAACACAATTAGCTTTAAACTTATTATATAGAAACCAACTAAGTCATAATTTTTTTTATCGAAGCAAGGTAATCCTAAATTTTAGGGGGAAATTGCAATTAGATCCTATCAGGCAAGTCTCTCCTAATTTATCTGATGTGATAGTCCAATTAACATTGGTTGTTTTACGTGTAACGATGACAGCATGCCGTGAAAGGATTTTCAACAAACAATGCCATTTTTGGTTTAGATAAATATCATCGTTTCTTCATAATGCACGGTACGTAGAAATTGCCTCCAAAATCCCCTAATCAATCCCTCATGCTCAAACCCTGATGCCCCTTATAATGCCAATTCCAGTCTTGGAGAAAAATTCGGGGCGAAGATGACGATGATCTTGAGATTCTGCAATAAAAATTATGAAGAGTAGCCATGTTAGGTTTACATTGACGTGAACCATCTTCAATTTCTAACAAAATTGCATGTTTTTGACTGTGATTATGCCATGAAAGTGTTGACTTTTATAATCTATTTGTGTCATTTGTGTTGGTTTCTTTGCATTGGTCTACGTTTTTAACATGGAAATCTTGTCCGTCGCCTAGCGCTTGACTATTTTGGGGGAAGATAAATTTAGTATAAATAGATATCGGTTTTTAATTCATTAGGGGATGAGAGATTCCATTCCATGACTCTTTGTATAGAAGTGTTCTACACTTGACCATGTACTTATATAAATTTTTTATATATTGAGAGATTTGGCGGACTTATGAGTTTTGGAGGCATAGACTATTTAATCTTTGAATATTTATATAGGTCGATTTAGGGCTAGAGCCACACGAGATCTAAATTTCCTTGCTTCTTGGACAATGGAGGTCTAGGATTTCGAGATCTTCTTGAATTTAACAGAGCCATGCTTGGTAAGCAAGCGTGGCGATTACTTCAACAGCCTGAAGCTTTATGGAGTCAGATTTTCATGGGTCTGTATTTTCATTCCACCGATTTCCAATGGGCGATAAGAGGAGTTAGACCCCCATGGGGATGGCAGAGTATTTTAGTGGACAAGGATGCGATATTACCTAATGTTAGATGGTCAATGGGTAACAGCAGGCAAATCAGAATCCGCGAGGATTGATGGTTACCAACAGGAATTCTTGGTGGCCCTGCGACTAGAGAGGAACCAAAATTGGTGGCTGATCTCATCGATCCCATCCACAACAACTGGAACACATCTTTGCTCTGACGATTTTTTGATGACCAGATTATAGCAGAGATTCAAACCATTCCAGTTAGACCTGCTTATGCTGAAGATAAACTAGTCTGGACAGCCACCAAGGATGGCCGACATACGGTGAAGAGCAACTATCATGCGTTATCTAATCTCAACAGCAACAACAACTATGTAGCATCAATATCATACCAACATCCTACAATTCTGTGGAAACTTATCTGGGCTATGAGAACAGTGTTGGAGAAATCTTTCCAGAATATTTTGAAGCTGACAAAACGTTTCTATTAGTCTAGTCTGGATATTTGCAGACCGTTTGTTTAAAGTCTGAAGACTTTCTGATCACCAGACTCAGCACTCAAGACTCAAGACTTAAGACTCAAGACTATTCTCATTAACAGTCTTTCTAATCCAGTGACGAAGGAAATTCAGAGCCGAAGTATATGGTTGAGGATTTAATCCTATTCTCTAGAGAAGATCTCTTGGTTGGATAAATATAACGGATTCTTTTATTCGTATCTAGATCGATTGAAGATCCGATGGTCGACGAAATATTCTTGGAATGTTCTATTCTTGGAAACCAAGATCCTGATTGTATGGGCGAACAGGATTGATGGGCTATCATCAAGTTCTTTTAATAGCTCGAATGATCTTCTTAATTGATTCCGTCCAACGGGTAGATTAGAGGAATTCCTTTAGTAAGTGCCAACGGGTATGATGGCATAAAGGAGTATAAAAGGAAGACTTTCTAGTTATTTTAGTGCGTGATCGATAGAGAAATTCCAGAGTCTGAAGCACCTTGATTATTAGTCGATATAGTTTGAGCGAAATTGTATACACAGAGAGTGTCTATACTTGGTGATACCTTGAGCGAGTGTGGTAGATCATCTACACCTAGAAATCAAGGAAGATCAACACTGTAACATCTCTTTGTTCATAGTGGAATCCAGCCAATTGGCTGTCAGTGCAGAAGAGTGGACGTAGGCTTGAATAAAGCCGAACCACTATAAACCGCGTGTTCAATTCTCTCTTTCCTTTACTCAGTCTTATGTTGATTATTATTTGCTGCAAATCCTTCAATTGTCTAAGTATTGTGCAATTATCAAGAAAAATCTTTTATCTACCTATTCACCCCCCTCTAGGTACTCGTACTAGCTATATCAATTGGTATCAGAGCTCGTGTTCTTACTTTATTTGAAGTGTTTTACTTCAGAGTAAAAGATCCATGGCTAGTATGCTAGCACCAGGGCTGGTGGAAGGGCAAAGCAATACCAGACCACCCTACTTTGATGGAAAGGATTACAACATCTGGAAGAACAAGATGAAAGCTTTCCTACGGTCAAAGGATCCTCTGGAATGGGACGTTGTGGAAAGAGAAATCACTCCTACAGCTGCATCAGTTTTTGAAAGAGGAAAAGAAACTGTTGAGACCAGCGGAATGACTCAAGAAGAGATAATCAAGAGACAAGCACTCGATGCAAAAGCAATTTACTCTTTATATTGTGCTTTGTCACCAACTGAATATAACAGAATATCTTCTTGTATTACAGCAAAAGAAGTATGGGATAGATTACATATCACCTATGAAGGAATAGATCGAGTGAAGGAGACCAGAATTAACATTCTCCTCGGTCAATATGAAGCCTTCAAAATGAAACTAGGAGAGTCTATAACTGACATGTTTAGCCGTTTTACAGATATTGTCAATGGTCTTGAGAATCAAGGACAGAAAATTTTTGATCCCATGAAGGTGAACAAGTTACTGCGTGGACTCTCCAAGGATTGGAATCATATAAAGACTTCAATAAGAGAGATGCAAAGAATTATGCCACTATCTGTCGACGAGCTGATTGGAACTCTTCAGTCTTATGAAGTGGAACGAATTAATGAAGACGAAGATCCAAGAGGTAAGAAATCCATTGCATTAAAATCAAATGATGATTCTGATGATACAGATTCTGAAGAAGATATGGACGACGAGGAGCTTGCTCTCATGATAAGAAGATTCAGAAAACTAAATAGAAAAGGAAGAAGGTTCAACTCAAAGAAACAAAGTTTCCAAAGACAGCAGACTAAGTCTGTTTTTTTTTTTTTTTTTTTGGTGACCCAGGGAACCTCCGAACGCCGCTTCGCGGGGAGAGTAAACCCTGGAGCGCCGGGGGCCCCCACCGCTGACCCCCAAGCGCAGGTAAGACGCGCGTTATGCATTGAAGCATCGCTTCCACGGAGGTTCGAACCCTTCCCCCTGCGTTTGGGGTACCAAGCCCTAACCAACGCTTCCACCGCGGGCGGTGGTGCAGACTAAGTCTGTTGATGATGAGGAACCAAACAAAGATGTAGTCTGCTTCGAATGTAAGAAAAAGGGACACATCAGACCCAACTGTCCTCTTCTGAAGAAGAAAAGAGGAAAAGCTGAGAAATTTCGAAAAGCTCTCAAAGCCGAAACCTGGAGTGATACAGAGTGTGAAGAAAGTGATAATGAATATGCTAACATATGTCTGATGGCACATTTAGACTCGCACTCGCATTCGGATCGACTCGGACGTGTGAATTTGAGGTAAGTGATTTTAAAATTCCTATCAAATTCTCTAAATACATTGATGAACTGTGTTTTAGTCTTAAGACTTCTCTCAAAAGAATTTCCGAACTTAAAAAGGAAAACTCAGCTCTAAACAAAAGGAAAATATTTTAGAAGAAAGAGTTAAAAGTTTAGACTTGAATGTTTCTACTCTTAAAGAAAAAGAAGATAATCTTTTGAAAGAAAATGATTTTTCAAAAATTGACTTATCAAATATTTCAAAGAAATTTTCAATAGGATCCGAAAAACTTGAAAAAGTTCTTTCAGTTCAAAGACCTTACTTCAATAAGTCTGGTCTAGGTATGACAGCACAAACAATTCCCTTGATTGATTTTCCTAAAGTAAAAGAAAGAATTAAGAAAAGACCGTCAAGAGAGGCTTACAAAAATCATTTTAAGAAATTTTTTGTAAAGTCTGTAGATCGAAATGCTCTAAGGTGTTCAAAGTGTAACTGTAAGGATCACTTTGAAAAAGAGTGTCCTATGGTTTGGAAGCCTGTTAAGAAAGTATGGCCTAATAATACTTATCCTACTGACACCAAAGGACCCAAGAAAATTTGGGTACCAAAGAAAGCTTGAGACTCTCTTTTAAATGCAGGTCTCCGTCAAGAAAAAGGTAAAGTGGTATCTTGATAGCGGATGTTCAAGACACATGACGGGAGACTCAAATTGCTTCATAAAGCTTATTCAAGTGAATGGTGGAAAAGTTTCATTTGGAGGAAACGGCAAAGGAAGTATTGTGGGATTTGGAACTGTGAAAATTGGAAATCTCACTATAAGCAATGTTTCTCTAGTGGAAGGACTCAACTATAATCTTCTCAGCATTAGCCAATTGTGTGATACTGGTTTCAAGATCTCCTTTCAAGAAGGAATATGTTCTGGAATTAGTAAAGACTCTACTCAGTCTTTCATGGGTCAAAGACATGGAAATATCTACCTCTTAGACGTGAAACAAAATGAATCACAATGTCTAATCTCAATTCAAGATGAAGCAAGCTTATGGCACAGAAAGCTTGGTCATGTCAACATGAAGCAGTTAGCCAAAATCTCATAAAAGCAGCTTGTTCGACGTCTACCCAAATTACCATACCAAAAGTCTGATCCATGCACACCATGTATTCTGGGAAAGCAAGTAAGAAATTCATTTAAGCCAATAAATCATATCTCTACTAATCATATACTACAGTTGTTGCATATGGATCTCTTCGGACCAACCAGAACCCAAAGTATTGGAGGTAAGAAATATTATCTAGTAATTGTGGATCATTACTCCCGTTTTACTTGGCTATATTTCCTTGCAAGTAAGTCTGAAACCTTCTCGTATTTTGAAAAATTTTCAAAAAAGATTCAAAATGAAAAAGGATGTGCTATTTCAAGTATAAGAGCAGATCATGGAGGTGAATTTGAAAATCAAGATTTTACAAAATTTTGTGATAAATCTGGCTTCAAGCATATGTTCTCTTCTCCATATACTCCAGAGCAAAATGGAGTTGTAGAAAGAAAGAATAAATCTCTTCAAGAAATGGCTAGAACTCTTTTAATTGAAAGTAAGATTTCTTCACAATTTTGGGCTGAAGCTGTTTCAACAAATATGCTATATCATCAATAGAGTCTTCCTAAGACCTATTCTAGAGAAAACCCCTTATGAGTTATTCAAAGGTAAGAAGCCTATTGTTTCATACTTTCATGTGTTCGGTTGCAAATGCTTTATATTGAAAAATGCAAAAGATCGAGTTGGTAAGTTTGAAGAAAAATCAGATGAAGGCATCTTCCTTGGATATTCTACATCAAGCAAAGCCTACAGAGTCTATAACAAGAAGAGCCAGTCTGTGGAGGAGTCAATGAATGTCAAATTCCAAGACTCTATGCAAGATGAATTAAGTCAAACTCAGTATGAAGAGTCTGAACCTGCTCCAGACCTTCCAAAGCTTACAACTCAAGAAGTATCTCAGACTCTGGAAGTACAGCATCAAGATGTTCATGAAGATTCAAATAAAGAAAGAGATCATCAACCAGACAAATCAACCAGTAACTGGAAGCATAAGTCTAGTCATCCCAAAGATCTCATTATCGGCGAAATTAATGAAGGGATTCGCACCAGATCCAAAAGATGTGAAGAGTCTAGAGCTGTGGCTCTCATTTCTGAAATTGAACCAAAAAGCATAGAATAAGCTTTATCTGATGAAAGCTAGATCGAAGCTATGCAAGAAGAGCTCAGACAGTTCAACATTAATGATGTCTGGGAATTGACATCTAAACCAAAAGGTAAAACTGTTATTGGAGTCAAATGAGTGTTCAAAAACAAGATGAATGAAAAAGGAAAAGTCGTACGAAACAAAGCAAGACTCGTGGCCAAAGGATATACACAAGAAGAAGGAATAGACTATGATGAGACTTACGCTCTTGTAGCAGGAAGGAACTTTCATTCACCAAGAAAAATATGCTAATGATCTTGTCAAAAGATTTGGATTGGAAAATTGCAAAAAGACTGATATACCGATGTCAAGCTCTTTGAAGATAGACAAAGATGAAGAAGGGAAGAAAGTTGACCAAAAGCAGTACAGGAGCATCATTGGTTCACTTCTTTATCTTATTGCTTCTAGACCTGACATTTTGTTGAGTGTTTGTATCTGTGCTAGGTTTCAATCAGATCCTAGAGAATCCCATCTCAGTGCTGCAAAACGTATTATTAAATACGTTGCTTCATCTTCAAGCATCGGTCTTTGGTATCCTAAGAAGGGAGACTTTAATCTCCTAGGATATTCAGACGCAGATCTGGCCGGTTGTAGAGTCGATAGAAAGAGTACTTCGAACTTGCCGGTTGCTTGGAAGGGACGTGTCTTGGTTTTCAAGGAAACAAAGCACCGTAGCTCTCTCAACAACGAAGCGAGTATGTAGCTCTTGGAAGCTGCTGTTCACAAATTCTATGGATAAAACAACAGCTACAAGACTTTGGGATTGAAGACTCATGCACAGAAATCAAATGTGACAACACCAGCGCAATCAATCTCGCCAAAAATCCAATTCTTCATTCAAGAGCAAAGCATATAGAGATTCGACATCACTTCATTAGAGATCATATTCAAAATGGAGAAATCTCGATTAAATTTGTTGATTCAAAAAGTCAACTAGCGGATATATTCACAAAGCCTTTGGAGAAAAATCAATTCGATTTTATCCGTTCCAGACTCAACATTTTGAAGCTCGAAGAAGTTAAAGTCTAGAGACTCTCCAACCTTCAGACTCAGAAAGTTGATGATTATCAGACTCTAATCTATCAGACTCTAAATCCTCAGACTCAGACATTGACGACTATAGATTGTAAGTTGTTATTTTAACTAAACTCGAAAAGGTATGATCCTTCATTTAGTTATTATGTAGTCTCCGTGAAAAACGAAAACTTGTCTTTTCAAAAGGATTAATTTTGGCAGTTATTGATTTCGAAAAGAGGTATTCGTATACTTTCCTTGTGCCGATTGAACTTCCCTTTTCAAAACTGAGTTATATGTATACAGTTTTCATTTTCAATCTTCAAAACCCTAAAAAGCATTCTCCTCCCAATCCGGTTTCTACTTCGTGTTCATCTTCGAGAAAGTTGTCATCTTTTCTTGGGAAAGCAAGTAAAGGAATCTTTCAGCGACAAGGAAGGATGTCTTCTTCGAGGAAGTCTTCAAGAATCGCGAACAGGGGACCACAGAGGATGAAGGAGGGACCTACCCATTTCGATCTCACCGAAGAGGAAGAATTATCAAGTCAGCAACAGAGCCCGACTCACTCTCCACCACGTCACTCAACGCCATCTACCCCACATGATGCGGGTCAACAACCGGAGGAAGAGATAATCGAGGACGCAGACCCAGTAAGAGTCTAAAAACCCTCGTTTATTCACAAACTTTACTGTGCGTTGAAAAGTACTGGGACTCCGTTGAAATACGTGGATGATTTTCTCAAAGATAAGCATTATGGGAATGAGTATATCTTTTTGAGAAAAATGGAGGATTTGGGAATTGCTCCCAAGGTAAAGTAGAGGAAGCACTTACGAATATTCCCAGTGACCCTCGTATGTCGGGACCTAATTCTACTAAAGGAAACGACGATGATAAAATGTTCAGTGATTTTCAACCTAGAATGGGTATTGCTGCAAAGGTGAAGGGAAAGAGGATGGAGTTATTCAAATCAAAGGAACATGAGAATTTGTTTTTCAGACTGCTGAAACGAGGGGTGATAAACCCTAGGAGTGTCGATTTCGATTTCTTGGATGCCGTTAACGTAAACTTAAGGGAGAAATTCAAATTGCTTCAACTTGAGCAATTCTGCACTGATACCACAGACGGTTATGCACAACTGACTGCGTATTTCTATTCGAATCTCAGCTTTATAGATGTGAATAGAATATCATTCAGTGTCCGAGATCAGGATTATGTGGTAGACGTGGACATGTTGGCGGACATAATTGGAGTTGAACGAGGACGTTATCAACCAGTCAAAGTCTCAGTTGCTCGTGCCTCAATGGAACTTGTCGAAGATAGAGATGTCGAGGGAAGAATCATTTATTCAAGGATGCGTGCCATCAATATCATTCTGCACAAAATTGTGATCAATTGCATCAGGCCTAAGTCTACATTAAAGACTGATGTGTCTAATTCCGAGGCAAAATTGATGTATGCAATCAACTCAGGGAAGAAGTTCTCTCTCCCTCACACTATTCTCTTTCACATTTACAGAGCAATGTCGAAGGACAAGGGACAATTGCCTTACCCAGGTCTGGTGACCAAGATCTTCAGACACATGAATATTGAACCGCCACATACACTTTGTGTTCGACCGTGCGATAAGATGGTGGTAGGTTTGAAGATGTTGACGAAGATGTGTCTCGAAAGAACTTTCCAAGGCAATGGAGAAATTCGAGAGTGAAGACTCCAAGATGCCGTCGCTTCAAAGAGAAAAGGGAAGGAGGCCATTGGTGCCCCATCCAAAAAGAGAAGAACTCTCATTTTGGAGGATGAAGATGAGGAGGAAGATCTCACAATCTCTGCCTTGATAAGGACTAGACGTTCTGTACCTTAATCGACAGAACTTCAGAAGAAACAGAGAGAAGAAGAGGAGCAAGCCAAGAACAGAGAAGAAGAAGAGCAGCGAGAGAAGGAGAAAGAAGCCGAAGAAGAAAGAGAAGAAGAGAAAGAAAAGTCTGCAGCTGAATCTGGAGAGAAGGGAAATCAAGATACAGAAGAGCATGATCATCACTCTTCCCCTTTTGAGGTCCTAGAAACAGGGGGAGTTGGCGAGCAAGAAAGGTTCACACCTCATGCTGCCAATAGTGAAGGTCTAAGACAATCTCCAGCAGATCCAAAAGAGTTTCAGGTTTCTCAATTGCCTGAAGAAGGACACGATACGTCAACACCAAATCTGCAAGATTATACAGAAGCGCCATCGTCTACATTCACTCCATCTGAGAAAGCAAATGCGAGTACGCAGACGGACAATTGTACGGATTTTCGTCGTATTCTTGATGTTCTTCTGGAAATGCGGGGCCAAATCTATGCTCTGGACTGTGAAATTCAAGCCATAAAGAATGCTGGACAAGCATCTTCGATTACCCTAGAGGACAAAATGAAAGACCTCGCTCTACAACTTCAAGCCAATGCCAAAGGAGAGGAGGTAGCTCAACTAAGGGAAGACTTGAAGAGGCTAGAAGGCATAGTCCAGTCAATGGGAGATTTCCAGATCGTGCGCATTCCCAAGCAGACCTGACGCTTTTCTCACCTTTTTTATGTTGACAAAAGGGGGGAGAATTGCAAATTTGAACGAACTTTAAACTTGACTTTAAATTTGTCTTTGTGGTTATGTTTGTTTTTGAGTATGACTTGACTTGAGTGAACTGAATTGGCTGTGGATTTTGATGCTTGACTATATGCATTTATATCAAGTGTTTTGTCATATGGTATTACTCACGAAAGACTAACCAATTTTCTGTGGATGCAGAGTCTGGTTGTTTTATTAATCTTTATGAGATAGCCATATTGCTTGAGAAATGTTTTTGCAGGTCAAAGTTGTTCAAATCTACAGGAAAGTTTTGTCACCATCAAAAAGGGGGAGATTGTTGGAGAAATCTTTCCAGAATATTTTGAAGCTGAAAAAACGTTTCTATTAGTCTAGTCTGGATATTTGCAGACTGTCTGTTTAAAGTCTGAAGACTTTCTGATCACCAGACTCTGCACTCAAGACTCAAGACTTAAGACTCAAGACTATTCTCATTGACAGTCTTTCTGATCCAGTGACGAAGGAAATCCAGAGCCGAAGTATATGGTTGAGGATTTAATTCTATTCTCTGGAGAAGATCTCTTGGTTGGATAAATATAACAGATTCTTTTATTCATATCTAGATTGATTGAAGATCCGATGGTCGACGAAATATTCTTGGAATGTTCTATTCTTGGAAACCAAGATCCTGATTGTATGGGCGGACAGGATTGATGGGCTATCATCAGGTTCCTTTAATAGCTCAAATGATCTTCTTAATTGATTCCGTCCAACGGGTAGATTGGAGGAATTCCTTTGGTAAGTGCCAACGGGTATGATGGCATAAAGGAGTATAAAAGGAAGACGTTCTAGTTGTTTTAGTGTGTAATCGATAGAGAAATTCCAGAGTCTGAAGCACCTTGATTATTAGTTGATAAAGTTTGATCGAAATTGTATACACAGAGAGTGTCTATACTTGGTGATACCTTGAGCGAGTGTGGTAGATCATCTACACCTAGAAATCAAGGAAGATCAACGCTGTAACATCTCTTTGTTCATAGTGGAATCCAGCCAATTGGCTGTCAGTGCAGAAGAGTGGACGTAGGCTTGAATAATGCCGAACCACTATAAACCGCGTGTTCAATTCTCTCTTTCCTTTACTCAGTCTTACGTTGATTATTATTTGCTGCAAATCCTTCAATTGTCTAAGTATTGTGCAATTATCAAGAAAAATCTTTTATGTACCTATTCACCCCCCTCTAGGTACTCGTACTAGCTATATCAAACAGCTCCAAAACTTCGTATATTTTTATGGTCGGTCTATCAAAACGCCATAGCATCTCGAGATAACTTATTTCAAAAACATATTATTACTGATCCATTTTGTCAGATTTGTCAATACAGCATTCCAGAAACTTTAGAGCACTTATTCCTACTCTGTTCGTGGACTACAGCTATCTGGGCTCACCCACAAATTAACATTGATGTCCAGCCTCATACGGTCACTAGACTAGAAGTTTGGTTAGTAGAAAAGGTTATTTTTTTTTTTTTGAATCACTTACCAGCTCTGGAGCTTGTTGCAAACATTCTGTGGCAAATTTGGCGAATGAGGAATAGATTCATCTTCTGTGGCCATCGTCTAGACTCAACCTTTGCAGCAGAGAACGCCTTAACACAGACTCGACTGTATCAGGCCAGCATCTCGGCCCTTTTGACAAGACCTACAGCACCACAACACCCACATCGACTTTGGAAACCATCGGATCCGGGTACTTTGAAATGTAATGTTGATGCATCTTTTTAGCCAGGAAGCACACATGGATCGATGGTTGCTATATGTAGAGATCAGTATGGAAGACTTACTGATGTTGATACTATGAGATTTCCTGATGCATTTGCACTGATCATGGAGTTTCAGGCTATCACCTTTGCGCTTCGCCATCTGCAGAGACAAGAGCTTCATCAGGCACCGATCGTCCTCGAATCGGACTGTAGTATCGTTGTTGAGGCTGTCACGGGAGTGGAGACACCGCCATGGGAGACTTGACCTCTTCTTGCGGAGGTGACTACTTTACTTTTGCTTTTCCCTAACCTATCGGTTCGTTTCTGCAAGAGAGAGGCCAACACTGTGGCCAACTGGGCTGCTAAGGCCCACCTTTCTGCAAATTCGGCCCAAAATTGGAACATCTTCCCGCCTTCTATTTTGCTAGACCTTGTATATGCCGACGCCCTAGCGTCCGGTTGTAAGTTACCGAAATTATAATACAACGTCTTTTTCGACCAAAAAAAAAAATTCCTTGCTTCTCAATGTATGTTTCCCGTCCTCTGGGTGAAAACAATTACGAAGAATATTACAAAACTGATTAATTGTTTATAAATTTCAAATGGTCTGCATATTCCAATGAATATCAAGTAATGAATCACTAAGGTCCATACTATTAGCAATTGCGCTGATTAGAAATTTATAATATGGTTGTTCAAATGGAAGATTGAACCAAAATGATATACTTTGTTTATCACCATAGCCGTCTTGAATAATCCTAAGTGTCCGTTTGTTTTTTACCATTTTAAAAAGGGAAAATTAACCTTTTTGTTTTTCGTCAAATTTCACAATGGTATTCTAGTTTTAAAAAAACATTACATCAATATTGAGAGAATTATCAAATCAATCCTTCTTATTATACCAATGTTAGTTCAATTTTAAACTTTTCAATTTTATTAATGTAGTTCTAGACCCTTGCACCAAGTTTCAATGAAATTTTAAATTATTGTACGGATGTTAATCCATTTTTAAACTTTTCAATTTCGTCAATATAGTTTTGAACCTTTGCGTCAAATTTCAATTGGACCCTTTCAATCAATTCCCAATTGGAAATTACGGAGGTAGCATCCAATCATCATTGGCCGGTCAACATAGCACACTAAAGTGGACAATTTTACTTGAAACAATGTCCTGCGTGGATCGTCACATGTTAGCAATTTTCTTTGATAATTAACTGCAATGACTGCATTGAAATTTTGTGCAAAGATTTAAAACTACATTGGTCAAATTGGAAAGTTTAGAATTTAATTAGCATCTCTACAATAAGTTTAAGTTTAAATTGGCAATTGTCCCATCAATATCTATATATATTTCGGACTATAAAACAAATCATAATCTATCCATCGGAAGTTTAAACTAAGGCCACTTTTACTAAGTAACTCATTGATAAAATCGTTTACTTATTTACTATTTAGTTTAAAAGAATACTACCGCATGCATTATTTTTCATTTCTTGTGCAACATCATAATGGAATAATAATAAAATAGCAAGCTTTAACTGGATGGAGAGATCAAAAATTTAATATTTTGTTTATTTACACTTTAGGAAAAAATAAGAGAGTGATTATTAGGAGGGTTATGCATATAAAGAAAGTGGATAAGCATTTCGAATTATTTTTAGGAGGGTGGGCATGTAAAATCAGTTCCACAATGTCGCCACAGTACTTAACTCTCTTATTCTTTTTGTACCTTGTCCGATCTAGGTAATTTATACTTGTGTTGCGGTGAAACGGGCCACATTCGAGATGGCTGGCCACTAAGCTTTTGTGGAATTGCTTTTACTACTGGCTATTGCTCAAGATCTGGATGGAGCTCCATCGTATTATGAAAGTTATTTTGAATGCATCCTAGTGAAATAACCCGATTGTCATTTGCAAATCGGATTGGTTGAGCAACCCGGCGTGGCGAGAAACATATAGCGCCTGCGAGGGTAGAGCAGAGATTTTCCCATCTTCTTTCAATATGAATCAGCCATGATGCTTTTGCAATGTGCGATGTCATTGTACGCGATTAATTATATCTTGATAAAGCGAGGCAAAATGTATAATGAGTATCATTATAGTAGGGCAATCAATAGCGTGATGAATGAGATTTGATTAAATAAAGAGCAAGGCAATTTCGGAGTTCTTTCCTGGCGACAAGCCGAGCTTAAAGATTACTTTTAGAAAGCCATTGCCATGTAGAGAAGCCTTTTGAGAGAGATTTCTTTCGTTGATTCTTGTGGAGCTTTACTTGAATTTAAACCGACAGTTGACATTGGCAATTTTTTTAAATTTGTTGTAGGAATTAGGTTCTTTTAAAAAACTCTGCAGCAGATGCACGTATTGGGTCTCACGACGGAGTTGTAATTGACAAAGTCTCACTTTTGGACAGATTTAGAAAAGAAAAAGAAAAAAACGCCAGCATGCGGAAGGCTGGTCGATTGAGATATCACGCGTTCCTAGAAAGATTCACGGATCCCGGACTTGGTTCGAGCAAATTAGGAAGTTTCAGTGCATCTCTTTTTGGTCCATCGACTCCGGCGACCATTACCACGGAGGAAATTCTCCTTTTTACCAGGTCATATTCGAGAACCATTAAAAATGCGACTAATGCGTTGGAACCAATAGATGAAACCATTCGACTAAGAAACGAATTTTGAAAATAACACCTGAACACAGACTTCACGTGGTTCAGTGGTGTCCCTAATCCCATAAAAGATCGATGGTTCAACTATAGATGGCAAAGAGAAGATTACAATCATTTGTAGTACTCATATTCAAGTGGTTCCTTATTGTAAACACACCCAAAATTGCAATAATCAATCATAAAAGAGGAGAGTATTCAGTCGCTCGTAATTTTTTTGGAGGACGCTCTCAAAATCTCTATACTTTCATAATTTTCTCGACTAAAATAAGCTTTGACAATAAATTTTTTAATAAATCTAGAATGAGGCTAGGCTCTCACCAAGAGGCAAATCTAGCTCTCAGACAAGCTAGGACACGAGTCGAGGCTATCAATGCAATTTCATAATTAGTTGGTGCATACGAACAATCAAAGGAACTTCGATAGAAACAGAGGTGAGGGGGTATCCGTATTTGGAGGAGTAGGTGAACGTACTCGTGAAGGAAATGATCTTTACATGGAAATGAAAGAATCTGGAGTAATTAATGAACAAAATATTGCAGAATCTAAGGTGGCTCTAGTCTATGGTCAGATGAATGAACCCCCCGGAGCTCGTATGAGAGTTGGTTTGACTGCCCTAACTATGGCGTTCGTTATACCCTTCATGACTCGTTTAGGAATAACCAATTCATGGGGCAGCTGGAGTATTACAGGAGGGACTATAACAAATCCGGGTATTTGGAGTTACGAAGGCGTGGCCGGTGCACATATTGTGTTTTCTGGCTTGTGCTTCTTGGCAGCTATCTGGCATTGGGTGTATTTCTCCCTCTGATTCATAATAAATATGTTTTCGGACCCTCTCTTTCAAATTGAAAGTGTATGTTCCCGCGTGAATTTCAGCAATCACTTGTTCTGAAATAATTGGAAAATAAAACAGCAAGTACAAAAATGAGTAATAACCCCCCTTTGTATGTATAGAATAACAAACAACAAATTAATCTTCTTATACAAATAAAAATACAAATCAAAATGCACTATTCTCAATCAACAAGGTCAAAATGTAATATGTGTTTATGTAGCTATTGGTCAAAAAGCATCTTCTGTGGCTCAGGTAGTGAATACTCTCCAGGAACGGGGAGCTATGGAATACACTATTGTGGTAGCTGAAACGGCGGATTCCCCAGCTGCGTTACAATACCTCGCTCCTTATACAGGAGCCCATTTTTAGCTTCTAGAATTTATTACTTAGTTCAAGATCCCTCTTACTAACTGGAATCAAAGAATTAGTAGATCTACCGCGCAAAATGGGACTCAATCGTATGGATATGTAAAATACAGGATTTCCAATCCTAGCAGGAAAGGGAGGGAAACGGATACTCAATTTCAAGTGAGTAAACAGAATTCCATACTCAATCTCATGGATACATATCGAATTCTGTGGAAAGCCGTATTCGATGAAAGTCGTATGTATGGCTTGGAGGGATTTCACTCACATAGTACTTTTGATCGAAAAATCAATCTTTCATACCCTTCGCTATATATCCACATTATCTTTTTGTAACTCACTTCATTGATATTCATTCAGATTCAAAAAATTCGGATGAATCTTCTCCTGTTCGAACCGGGTTTGAAACCAAACCTCTCCTCAGGAGGATAGATGGGGCGAAGTGCTTTGAAAAACAATAGATATTGGGCACTATCCAGGAGCTCGACTAGCTTTTTCTGACCCTGGCGGCCGAGTTCATCCAGGCACCACACGGGCCGTTTCCTCGCATTTTCGACTTGAATTTCTTGTACACCTAGCATTGAAAAAACAAAATTATTTAGAAAAGAAAAAACAACTCCTTCTCTCACATCCACAACGGGGCATGGCGGGGCTGCCCAACTATCTCACACGAGATTTATTTTTGGCCTGAATCAAGGATATGGGCAAGATCTCCGCCTTGGAGGGGTGAGTAGGTGACGCATCTTGTTGGGGTGTTGCAGAATTTCCAAATCAGGAACTGAAAGTCATTTGTTCAAGTCTAACTAGTTAGTAATTACATGCAAATTGCCCTAAATGAAAGCCATCTACAGAGTCTAAATGCCTAAGTTTAATCAATTCACAGAATTTGTGAGGTGTTTCATGGACCTTCAAATAGTCTGATCTCCATGTCCGTGTCTTGAATTACAAGCTAAGTAAATCCCATTTATTTATATTTTTTTTTCTCTTATGATCCATACAAAGTTACGTTGCCTTTTATTTTCTGTCTTTTCTAATTACTTTTCCAGTTATATTTATGTCTTGTTCGGCTGAAAAAAAAAAATCCAAAAGATATATGTGTCCTTGCTTTCTCATATTAGGTGGACCTAACCACTGAGCTTGGCTCACAAGTTCATGTCGAGACAAGCAAGTCGTGGCCATGGAAAAGCCTGACCCCAGGTGGAACCGACCCAAGCCTGCATGCCTACCCGACCGCGGAGTCTACTTGTACCATTGGAGCTCCAAATTCCAGTTGAAATTGAATACCTCAATCTTGAAGAAAATCTTGAATATTGACATTTAGCGTCCCCAGTAAGTTTCTCTTTTTCCATTTTGATGGGAATGTAGAGGAATATAGTTTTTAATACTCGAGTCAAAACAAATACGAGTATAAATTGCTCATTGCCTAAACTTACAGTCGAATCGCCATTCATCATTCCAATGGATATTGAAGAAAGTTTCACTTGGAACCTCAGCATGCGGCAGTCGCTACGGCGAACATTCTCGAAGGAGTTTTGTCTAACAGAAGAAACCAAGCGCAATTTTTTCCGCAACCGTGTACAACTAGAAGGAATGGAAGTGAAAATTTCTATATCCTTTGTTCACTTTTGATTCCCCTTGACATTCGCACCATGTCGACTTGTATTTATAAGGGCAACATACTTAATTGGAGGGTGAAATGGTTATACAAGAAGTCGACGATACGTTCTCCACTTGCTCCATCTTAAGCTACAAATGGAAAAATCACCCAAAAAAAAAAAAAAGAAAGCTCATTCTAAGTCTATTATGTAGATGCTAAGTTAGTCAAAAACCTTTTAATTTGGTCAATTAAGACAAACTTTTTGACAATTTGTCAATATAGTCCTTTCAACTAATATAGACCAGCAATTGTTAGCGTAGATGCTGGCCGTCCTATGTAACATTGTTATTGTTGACGTGGACGATTTATGTAAATTTTTTTAATTTTTTAAAATATATAATTTTTAAAAAAAAATTTTCTTTTCTTTTCTTTCCTTCTTCCTTTACTAGTCACCAAGCCTTGCCTTGGCCAAATGGCGCGATTGAGCCTCACTAGAGCCCAAGGCTAGCAAGGTCAACCCTTGTCTATGACTAGTCACCGGCCATGGCAATCAACAAAGGAAGAAGGAAAGAAAAGAAAAAAGTTTAAAAAATTCAGATTTAAAAAAAAAAAATCATTCACATTTGTGATTGCCGGCCAAAATTAGCCGAAAGGATTACATTGGAAAATCGTTAAAAATTTTAAAACTTAATTGCCAAATTGAAAAGGTTTTGATATTGGTATTCATACAATAGCTTTAAGTTTTTTTTTTTTTAGGTAATTATCCCACTATAAACTCTTATCGCATTATGCCATGTCCTTGATTTATCATATTCCAAACTTTCCACTACTCGATAATGGTAAAGCACCAATAAGGGAGACCTTTGACCTATCACGGTCTCTTTAGTCTTTGCTCGATGCAATAGTTGGGGTCAAAGTCAGCCCAATGAGACGATGGGGAATAAGCTTCGTCATCAAGAGAGAAACAACCCGCATCACCAATTAAGGCCCTTAAGGACACGAATGATAACCATTCTGGCTAGAAATTGATTTATGGAAGAGAAATAGATTTTTCTATTTCTATTTCTAGATGAGTTTCTAAACACAAATACCTGTTTAATAATAAACACAACATTTCTACTCTAAAAACAGAAATTCGTTTGATAATGATAGCAGACGGTGGATGGCGGCGGCCGGCGTCTGGCGACCGGTGGACGACGAACGGCGGCGGTGGCGATAGCGAGCGGCAACGGCCGACGGATGGTAGACGGCGGACGGCGGCGATCGGCGACTGAGGCGGCGGCGACTAGAGGACAGTGGTCGGCGACGACAAATGGACAACCGGTTCGTAGTAAGGATAAACAATAAGAAGAATTTTTATTTCTTATTTCTGTTCCAGAAATAAAAAAGTATAAAATTTTTACTTTTGATTTCTATTCTAAATTTATTTCTAGAACAAAAATTTATTTCAGAAACAAAAAAAATGAAATAATTTTATCAAATGGATTTCTATTCCAGAAACAAGTCTGGAATAGAAAAATTGTTTCTGGAACAGAAATTTTGGTTTGTCATGCACTACCTAAATGACTGGTTAACGTTGTGATTATATAAAAAAAAGTATAGAACTTTAGAACCTTTATAAGTGTGATTGATCATGTCCGTCGAGATCGGTTTCAAGTCATTTTTATCAAAACTTTAGATTAATGATATCTCCTCACATATCCATTTTGAACCAACTATAACAATGTGACAAAGTTTAATTGTGTTCTTTTACTCATCATACTCCATGTTCATCCACATTGTTGCTGCTTCCTGGCTCCTTCCTACTCCCTCTCTCTCTCTCTCTCTCTCTCTCTCTCTCTCTCTCTCTCTCTCAGTGACATAAACATGCACGTTTAGATCAATATATGTTGACACCTAAATTTTGGCTAGGTTTTTTTAAATTAATTTGCATACGAAATTAGGGATCAATTTGACTCTAATAAAAATATTTTTGCACCATTTTGGTCCTAATTTTTACTTGCATCCATCTATCTTTTTTCTACTTATTTTTCACGTCTTTTCGAATAATAATAATAAGGCACTGTTTGGTAACCATTCAAACAGTGCCTGTTTCTTATTTTTTGTTCCTGAGATCAGTTTGGGAATAGAATCATGTTTAGTAAAATTTTTGTTCCCAGGAACAAATTTCTATTTTTTTGTTCCCGGAAGTAGATTTGGAACAGAATCAAGAATAAAAAAAAAAAATTGATTCTTGTTCCGGAAACAAATCTAAGAATCAAAATCAATTCTTCTTCTTCCATTTTCTCTTCTTCTTCTCTTTTCTTCTTCTTTATCAACCGCCATCTCGCAGTTGTCGTCCGTTGCCCCCCACCACTGCCCACTGCCGTTGCCGTCGGTCGTTGCTGTTTGCTGCCAGCTGCCGAAGGCAAACCCACCCATCGGTGAGCTCGTTGGAGGCTCGCCTGCCCACCGACGAGCTCGCCGGAGGGTTGGGCGAGGCTCGGCCTTGCCCGAGCCTCGCAGTGGCAGGGCAAGCCTCGCGACTGGCAAGGTCGAGCCTTGCCGGTGGCCAAGTGGGCCTTGCCCAGCCCCACCGGTGGCCAGGCAAGCCTCGCTCAGCCCCGGCGAGGCCATCCTGGCCACCGGCGAGGCTAAGCCTCGGTAGCACGAGGCGAGCCTCGCCGATGGCTAGGCGGGCCTCGCCCAGCCCCGGCAAGGCTGGCTTGGCCACTGGTGAGGCTCGGCTTGGTCACTAGCGAGGACCGGCAGTCCGAGCGCCTCCATCGACCGGCCTCCTCGCCTATAAATAAGACGTCAGAGGGCAAGCCAACGACACGGCCGAGAGAGATCTGAGGTAGCTAGCTTTGACCACTTCCCCCAAGAGATATCAGGGGAGATTCGAGAGCCAGCCAGCCAAAGATCTAGGTCGGCTGGAGAGAGAGAAGGTCGGATCTGAGCAAGCAGGCTGGAGAAGGAGAGGCTAACCCGGTGAGAGATATGGGGAAAGCAGAGGTTCTGAATACCAGATCTGAGGAGGATCCGCGAGATTAAGCCACCACAGCACGCCATTGTCCACCGCCGTGCTGCCCCCTAGATGTCGCCCGCTGCCGTTCCTGCTGTTGGAGAAATCTTTCCATAATATTTTGAAGCTGACAAAACATTTCTATCAGTCTAGTCTGGATACCGACAGTTTAAAGTCTGAAGACTTTGTATACTCAAGACTCAAGACTCAAGACTCAAGACTATTCTCACTGATATTCTTTCTAATCCAGTGACGAAGGAAATCCAAAGCCGAAGTATATGGTTGAGGATTCAATCCTATCCTCTGGAAAAGATTCTTTGGTTAGATAATCATTTCGGATTCTTTTATTGTTATCTAGATCGATTGAAGATCCGATGGTCGACGAAATATTCTTGGAATGTTCTATTCTTGGAAACCAAGATCCTGATTGTATGTGCGAACAGGATTGATGGGCTATCATCAGATTCCTTAAATAGCTCGGATGATCTTGTTAATTGATTCCGTCCAACGGGTAGATTAGAGGAATTCCTTTGATAAGTGTCAACGGCTATGATGGCATAAAGGAGTATAAAAGGAAGACATTCTAGTTGTTTTAAGGGTGTGATCGATAGAAAAATTCCAGAGTCTGAAGAACCTTGATTATTAGTCGATACAGCTCGAGCAAAATTGTATACACAGAGAGTGTTTATACTTGGTGACACCTTGAGCGAGTGTGGTAGATCATCTACACCTAGAAATCAAGGAAGATCAACACTGTAACATCTCTTTGTTCATAGTGGAATCCAGCCAAATGGCTGTCAGTGCAGAAGAGTGGACGTAGGCTTGTATCAAGCCGAACCACTATAAACCGCGTGTTCAATTCTCTCTTTCCCTTACTCAGTCTTACGATTGATTTTTAACGATTGCAAATTCTTCAATTGTCTAAGTATTGTGCAATCTTCAAGAAAATTTTTATATACCTATTCACCCCCCTCTAGGTACTCGTACTAGCTATATCAATTGGTATCAGAGCTCGTGTTCTTACTTTGTTTGAAGTGTTTTTACTTCACAGTAAAAAATCCATGGCTAGTATGCTAGCATCAGGGCTGGTGGAAGGGCAAAGCAATACCAGACCACCCTACTTTGATGGAAAGGATTACAACATCTGGAAAAACAAGATGAAAGCTTTTTTACGGTCAAATGATCCTCTGGAATGGGATGTGGTGGAAAGAGGAATTACTCCTACTGCTGCATCAGTATCCGAAAGAGGGAAAGAAACTGTTGATACCAGCGGAATGTCTCAAGAAGAGATAAACAAGAGACAAGCACTCGATGCTAAAGCAATTTACTCTTTATATTGTGCTTTGTCACCTACTGAATATAACAGAATATCTTCTTGTGTTACAGCAAAAGAAGTCTGGGACAAATTACATATCACTTATGAAGGGACAGACCGAGTGAAGGAGACCAGAATTAACATTCTCCTTGGTCAATATGAAGCCTTCAAAATGAAACCAGGAGAATCTATAACTGACATGTTTAGCCGTTTTACAGATATTGTCTATGGTCTTGAGAATCAAGGACAGAAAATTTCTGATCCTATGAAGGTGAACAAGCTACTGCGTGGACTCTCTAAGGATTGGAATCATATAAAGACTTCAATAAGAGAGACGCAAAGAATCATGCCATTATCTGTAGACGAGCCGATTGGAACTCTTCGATCTTACGAAGTGGAACGAATTAATGAAGACGAAGATCCAAGAGGTAAGAAATCCATTGCATTAAAATCTAACGATGATTCGATGATACAGATTCGAAGAAGATCTGGACGATGAGGAGCTTGCTCTTATGATTAGAAGGTTCAGAAAGCTGAATAGAAAAGGAAGAAGGTTCAACTCAACGAAACAAAGTTTTCAGAAACAGCAAACCAAGTTTGTTGATAATGAGGAACCAAACAAAGATGTAGTTTGCTTTGAGTGTAAGAAAAAGGGACACATCAGACCCAACTGTCCTCTTCTGAAGAAGAAAAGAGGAAAGCCTAAGAAGTCTCGAAAAGCTCTTAAAGCCGAAAACTGGAGCGATACAGAGTGTGAAGAAAGTGATGAGGAATATGCCAACCTGTGTCTGATGGCACAATCGACTCGACTGGATCGACTCGACGGTGAATTTGAGGTAAGTGATTATAAAATCCCTATCAAAGTCTCTAAATACATTGATGAACTATGTTTTAGTCTTAAGACTTCTCTCAAAAAAATTTCTGAACTTAAAAAGGAAAAATCAGTTTTAAAACAAAAGGAAAATATTTTAGAAGAAAAAGTGAAAAGTTTAGACTTGAATGTTTCTACTCTTAAAGAGAATGAAGATAATCTTTCGAAAGAAAATGCTCTCTTAAAAACTAACTTATCAAATATTTCAAAGAAATTTTCAATAGGGTCAGAAACACTTGAAAAAGTTATTTCAGTCCAAAGACCTTACTTCAATAAGTCTGGTCTAGGTATGACAGCAGAAACGATCCCCATGATTGATTTTCCGAAAGTAAAAGAAAGAATTAAGAAAAGACTGTCGAGAGAGGCTTACAAAAATCATTTCAAGAAAGTTTTTGTAAAGTCTCGTAGGTCGAAATGCTTTAAGGTGTTCAAAGTGTAACATCGGGATCATTTTGAAAAAGAGTGTCCTATGGTTTGGAAGCCCGTTAAGAAAGTATGGCCTAATAATACTCATTCTACTAACGCCAAAGGACCCAAGAAAATTTGGGTACCAAAGAAAGCTTGAGACTCTCTTTTGAATGCAGGTCTCTGTCAAAAAGAAGGTAAAGTGGTATCTTGACAGCGGATGCTCAAGACACATGACAGGAGACTCAAATTGCTTCATAAAGCTTATTCAAGTAAATGGTGGAAAAGTTTCATTCGGAGGAAACAGCAAATGAAGCATTGTGGGATTTGGAACTGTGAAAATTAGAAATCTCACAATAAACAATGTCTCTCTAGTGGAAGGACTCAACTACAATCTTCTCAGCATTAGCCAATTGTGTGATAGTGGTTTCAAGATCTCCTTTCAATAAGGCATATGTTCTGGAATTAGCAAAGACTCAACTCAGTCTTTCATGGGTCGACGGCATGGAAATATCTACCTCCTTGATGTAAAACCAAATGAAGCACAATGCCTAATCTCAATTCAAGATGAAGCAGTCTTATGGCACAGAAAGCTTGGCCATGTCAACATGAAGCAATTAGCCAAAATCTCATCAAAGAAGCTTGTTCGAGGTCTACCTAAATTGCCATACCAAAAGTCTCGATTCATGCACTCCATGCATTCTGGGAAAGCAGGTAAGAAATTCATTTAAGCCAATAAATCATGTCTCTACTAATCATGTACTACAGTTGCTTCATATGGATCTCTTTGGACCAACAAGAACCCAGAGCATTGGAGGTAAGAAATATTGTCTAGTAATTGTGGATGATTACTCTCGCTTTACCTGGGTATATTTTCTTGCAAGTAAGTCAGAAACCTTTTCGTACTTTGAGAAGTTTGCTAAAAAGGTTCAAAATGAAAAAAGATGTGCAATCTCAAGTATAAGAACAGATCATGGAAGTGAATTTGAAAATCAAGATTTTACGAAATTTTGTGATAAATTTGGTTTTAATCATATGTTTTCCTCTCCATATACTCCAGAGCAAAATGGAGTTGTGGAAAGAAAGAATAGATCTCTTCAAGAAATGGCTAGAACACTTTTAATTGAAAGCAAAATTTCTTCACGATTTTGGGCTGAAGCTGTTTCAACAGCATGCTATATTATAAATAGAGTCTTTCTAAGACGTATCTTAGAGAAAACCCCCTATTAATTGTTCAAAGGTAAGAAGCCTATTGTTTCATACTTTCATGTGTTTGGTTGCAAATGCTTTATTTTGAAAAATGCAAATGATCGAGATGGTAAGTTTGAAGAAAGATCGATGAAGGCATCTTCCTTGGATATTCTACATCAAGCAAAGCCTACGAGTCTATAACAAGAAAAGCCATCGGTGGAGGAATCAATGAATGTCAAATTCCAAGACTCAACGCAAGATGAATCCAAATGGACTCGGTATGAAGAGTCGAACTGCTCTAGACCTTCCAATGTCTACAACTCAAGAAGCATCTCGGACTGGAAGTCCAACATCAAGAAGCTCATGAAGATTCAAATAAAGAAAGAGATCATCAACCAGGCAAATCAACCAGTAACTGGAAGCATAAATCCAGTCATCCCAAAGATCTCATTATTGGTGAAATCAATGAAGGAATCCGCACCAGATCAAAAGGGCGTGAAGAATCTAGTGATGTGGCTCTCATTTCTGAAATTGAACCAAAAAGCATAGAAGAAGCCTTATCTGATGAAAGTTGGATCGAAGCTATGCAAGAAGAACTTAGACAGTTCAACATCAATGATGTCTGGGAATTGACATCTAAACCAAAAGGTAAAACTATTTTTGGAGCCAAATGGGTATTCAAGAACAAGATGAATGAAGAAGGAAAAGTCTTACGAAACAAAGCAAGGCTCGTGGCCAAAGGATATACGCAAGAAGAAGGAATAGACTATGACGAGACTTACGCACCAGTAGCAAGGTTAGAAGCTATTCGACTATTACTTGCGTTTGCTTGTTATAAAAATTTCAGGTTATTCCAAATGGACGTCAAAAGTGCATTCCTAAATGGATTTATCTATGAGGAAGTTTATGTGGAACAACCACCTGGGTTTGAAGACCCAAAGAAGCCGACTCGCTTCGACTAAAAAAGGCCTTGTATGGTTTAAAGCAAGCACCTCGAGCTTGGTACGACGACTAAGTAAGTTTTTATTACGAAATGGTTTTGTCAAAGGTAAAGTAGATACTACTTTGTTTATCAAAAAGGAAAACAAAAGCTTTTTACTTGTTCAAATATATGTAGACGATATTATTTTTGGATCACCTAATGAAAGTCTATGCAAGAAGTTTTCTAAGTCTATGCAGGATGAGTTTGAAATGAGTATGATGGGAGAATTAACATTCTTTCTTGGACTCCAAGTGAAACAAATGAAGGAAGGAACTTTTATTCATCAAGAAAAATATGCGAATGATCTTGTCAAAAGGTTTGGATTGGAAAAGTGCAAAAAGACCGACATACCAATGTCATGTTCTCGAAGATAGACAAGGATGAAGAAGGGAAGAAAGTAGATCAAAAGCTGTACAGAGCATGATCGGTTCACTTCTTTATCTTACGCTTCTAGACCTGATATTTTGTTGAGTGTTTGCATCTGTGCTAGGTTTCAATCAGATCCTAGAGAATCCCATCTCAGTGCTGCAAAACGTGTTATCAAATACGTTGCCTCATCTTCAAGCATCGGTCTCTGGTATCCCAAGAAGGGAGACTTTAATCTTCTAGGATAATCAGATGCAGATCTGGCCGGTTGCAGAGTCGATAGAAAGAGCACTTTTGGAACTTGTCAACTGCTTGTAAACAGGACAGTGTCTTGGTTTTCGAGGAAGCAAAGCACTGTAGCTCTCTCAACGACAGAAGCAGAGTATGTAGCTCTTGGAAGCTGCTGTTCGCAAATTCTATGGATAAAACAACAGCTACAAGACTTTGGCATTGAAGACTCATGCACGTAAATCGATGTGACAACACCAAATAGCGATCAATCTCACCAAAAATCCAATCCTTCATTCAAGAGCAAAGCATATTGAGATTAGACATCACTTCATTAGAGATCATATTCAAAATGGAGAAATCTCGATTCAATTTGTTGATTCAAAGAGTCAACTAGCGGATATATTCACAAAGCCTTTAGAGAAAAATCAATTCGACTTTATCCGTTCAAGACTCAAAATTTTGAAGCTTGAAGAAGTTAAAGTCTAGAGACTCACCAACTCTAAGACTCTAATCTCTTAGTCTTTAAATCCTCAGACTCAGACATTCATGGCTATAGACTGTAAGTTGCTATTTTATCTAAAAGGTACGAATTCTCGTTTAGTTATTTTATTTAAACTCGAAAAGGTACGATCTTTCGTTCGGTTATTCTATAATCCGTGTGAAATTCGAAAACTTGTCTTTTTAAAAGGATTAATTTTGGCAGTTATTGATTTTGAAAAGAAGTGTTCGTACACTTTCTTTGTACCGATTGAACTTCCCTTTTCAAAACTGAGTTATATATATACAGTTTTTTGCCCAATCTTCAAAACCCTAAAAACCACTCTCCTCCCGATACTGTTTCTACTTCTTGTTCGTCATCGAGAAAGTGGTCATTTTTCTTGGGAAAGCAAGTGAAGGAATCTTCCAATCGACAAAGAAAGATGTCTTCTTCAAGGAAATCATCAAGAATTGCAAGCAGGGGACCACAAAGGATGGAGAAGGGACCGACTCACTTCGATCTTATTGAGGAAGAAGACTTATCAAGTCAGCGACAAAGTCCGATTCGCTCTCATCCACGTCATTCAACGCCTCCTGCCCCACAAGGTGCAAGTCAACATCTGGAAGAAGAGATAATCGAGGATGCCGACCCAATAAGAGTCCAAAAACCCTCCTTTATCTATAAGCTTTGTCGTGCGTTGAAAAGAACCGGTACTCCATTGAAATATATAGATGACTTCCTTAAGGACAAAAATTATGGGAATGAGTATCTTTTTTTCTGCGGAAAATGGAGGAATTGGGAGTTGCTCCGAAAGGAAAGGCGGAGGAGGCACTTGCAAACATTCCAAGTGACCCTCGTATGCCGTGACAAAATCGATTGAAGGGAACGATGATGACGAATGTTCCTTGAATTTCAACCTAAAATGGGTGTGGCAAAGCAAAGGTGAAAGGAAATCGGATGGATTTGTTTAAATCCAAGGATCAAGAAAATGTGTATTTCAGGCTGTTGAAAAGAGGGGTGATAAACCCTAGAAGTGTCGATTTTGACTTCCTGGACGCCATCAACATGAACTTAAGAGAGAAGTTGAATTTGCTTCAACTTGAGAATTTTTGCTCTGACTCTATGGACGGGTATGCTCAACTGACCGCTTATTTCTATTCAAATCTTAGCTTTTTGAATGCGAATAGAATTTCATTCAGTGTACGAGACCAAGTCTACGTGTTAGATGTGAATATGTTGGCGGACATAGTTGGAGTTGAACGAGGACGTTATCTACCAATCAAAGTCTCACCTGCTCGTACTACTCTGGAACTTGTCAAAGATAGGGACGCAGAGAAGAAGATTACCTATTCCAGGATGAATCCCATCAACATTGTGCTTCATAAGATTGTGATCAACTGTCTTAGACCGAAGTCTACGTCAAAGACTTCCGTGTCTCTTTCTGAAGCAAAGTTGATGTACGCGATCAACTCAGGACGGAAGTTCTCTCTCCCGCACACTATTCTCTTCCATATGTACAGAGCAATATCGAAAGACAAAGGACAATTGCCTTATCCTGGTCTGGTGACCAAGATCTTCAGACACATGAATATTGAACCGCCACAAACACTTTGTGTTCAACCGTGTGATAAGATGGTGGTAGGTTTGAAGATGTTAACGAAGATGCGTCTGCAAGAACTTTCCAAGGCAATGGAGAAATTCAGAGTGAAATCTCCGGTTCGATGCCGCTTCAAAGAGAAAAGGAAAGGAGCCCATTGGTGCCCCATCGAAAAAGAAGAAAAGAACTCTCATCCTGGAGGATGAAGATGAAGAGGATGAAGATCCCACTATCCATGCACTGACAAGAACCAGACGGTCTGTACCTCAACCGACAGAACTTCAGAAGAACAGAGAAGAAGAAGAGCAGAGAGAGAAGGAGAAAGAAGCTGAAGAAGAAAGAGAAGGAGAGAAAGAAAAGTCTACTGCTGAATCTGGAGAGAAGGAAAATCAAGATACAGAAGAGCATGATCATCACTCTTCCCCTTTGGATGTCCTAGAGACAGGGGGAGTTGGCGAGCAAGGAAGGTCCACACCTCATGCTGCCAATAGTGAAGGTCCAAGACAATCTCCAGTAGACCCAGAAGAATTTCAGGCTTCTCAATTGCCTGAAGAAGGAGATACGTCGACACCAAATCTGCAAGACTATACAGAAGCGCCATCGTCTACATTTACTCCATCTGAGAAAGCTCATGCCAGTACACAGACGGACAATTCTGCAGATTTTCATCGCATCATGGATATTCTTCTGGAAATGCGTGGCCAGATATATGCTCTGGACTATGAAATTCAAGCCATGAAGAATGCTGGACAAGCATCTTCAGTCACCGTAGAGGACAAAATGAAAGACCTCGCTCTGCAACTTCAAGCCAATGCTAAAGGAGAGGAGGTATCTCAACTAAGGGAGGACTTGAAGAGGCTAGAAGGTGTAGTCCAGTCTATGGGAGATTTCCAGATCGTGCGCATTCCCAGGCAGACATGACTCCTTTCTCACCCTTTTTAATGATGACAAAAAGGGGGAGAACCAATTTGAACCAACAACTTTCAACATTTTTTAAAACTTTGACTTTTGTGGTTATTTTTGAGTATGACTTGAGAACTTGAACTTGGGTGTGAATTTAAATTTTGACTGAATTGGCTGTGGATTTTGATGCTTGACTGGTTGCATTTATATCAAGTGTTGTTATATGGTATTACTCATGAAAGACTAACCAATTTTCTGTGGATGCAGAGTCTGGTTGTTTTATTAATCTTTATGAGTTAGCCATATTGCTTGAGAAATGTTTTTGCAGGTCAAAGTTGTTCAAATCTACAAGAAAGTTTTGTTACCATCAAAAAGGGGGAGATTGTTGGAGAAATCTTTCCAGAATATTTTGAAGCTGACAAAACATTTCTATCAGTCTAGTCTGGATACTGACAGTTTAAAGTCTGAAGACTTTGTATACTCAAGACTCAAGACTCAAGACTCAAGACTATTCTCACTGATATTCTTTCTAATCCAGTGACGAAGGAAATCCAAAGCCGAAGTATATGGTTGAGGATTCGATCCTATCCTCTGGAAAAGATTCTTTGGTTGGATAATCATTTCGGATTCTTTTATTGTTATCTAGATCGATTGAAGATCCGATGGTCGACGAAATATTCTTGGAATGTTCTATTCTTGGAAACCAAGATCCTGATTGTATGGGCGAACAGGATTGATGGGCTATCATCAGATTCCTTAAATAGCTCGGATGATCTTGTTAATTGATTCCGTCCAACGGGTAGATTAGAGGAATTCTTTTGATAAGTGCCAACGGCTATGATGGCATAAAGGAGTATAAAAGGAAGACATTCTAGTTGTTTTAAGGGTGTGATCGATAGAAAAATTCCAGAGTCTGAAGAACCTTGATTATTAGTCGATACAGCTCGAGCAAAATTGTATACACAGAGAGTGTTTATACTTGGTGACACCTTGAGTGAGTGTGGTAGATCATCTACACCTAGAAATCAAGGAAGATCAACACTGTAACATCTCTTCGTTCATAGTGGAATCCAGCCAATTGGCTGTCAGTGCAGAAGAGTGGACGTAGGCTTGAATCAAGCCAAACCACTATAAACCGCGTGTTCAATTCTCTCTTTCCCTTACTCAGTCTTATGATTGATTTTTAACTATTGCAAATCCTTCAATTGTCTAAGTATTGTGCAATCTTCAAGAAAATTTTTATATACCTATTCACCCCCCTCTAGGTACTCGTACTAGCTATATCACCTGCACCTAGAGTTCCACGCAAGCCGCTGTCGTCTCCACCGTCGTCCGCTGCCGTGTCTGTGGGTCTCGTAGCACCGACGCTGCTCACTGTGGTCGTGCCGTGACGAGCTTGGCCCTCCTCCGCCACCATCGTAGTAGCTCAGCTTGGTCGAGTAGCTCGCAACTGCTGCCCACCCCTCGTGCATAAAGCCTCGAATCATACCAGGTTTGTCACCATCTGTCTGTTGCTACCCACCTCCACTGGCGTTGCCCCCCCTCGAAACCTTAGCCGTCGCCATCCTTTGCATTTCATTCCCAGCTAGCCGTGTAGCTCAAAACCCTAACCGCCGCACTACATCTCCAGACACCGCCCCTGCCGAGCCGCAGCCCACCGCTAAGGTTCTCAGTTGGTTGCCAACCTGCGACGCCCTCCTTAGCGGCCACCGGCATCGCTCGTCGCTGCCGTTCTCCTTGGCGCCGCAAAGAGACAGAGAGGAAGAGGCACGAGGGTCAGGCGGATCCGCGAATGCGATGCCGGGTTGCCATCCGGGTCGGGCGTGGGTTGCGGCCGAATAGGGTTCCGCGAACCAAAGGCGTCCGGAAACCGAGTCGAATGCGGGTATCTAATCGAGTAGGGTTTTGGTTGAATTGGGCTGGACGAGCATGGGCCGGGTTGATTTTATTTTAAACGATGGGCTTCTAGGCTTCAATTGTTGGAAAAAAGAGATCGGACTGGGCCTACACATCAGGCGCAGCCCGAATAGGGTTCCACTTACCCGGGTCGTGTGACCCAAGCCGGTTCAGGCTCAAGTCGTCCGACCTGATTCGGTCTGGACCTAGGCCGCTGGTTTTAATGAACCAGGTTGGAGCCAACCCAGGGGTCCGACCTAGGTCGTTAATAAAATTATATTATTATAATAAAAAATATATACAAAATAATATTAAAAAAATAATAATTTATTTTCAGAAAATCAAAAAATATCCCAAAATATCCATGTCTTCCCAAAAAGCCCAAAAAAAATCAGAAAAAAGCCGAAAATGATTAATATTTTTAGAAAAAGATCAAAAACCCAAAAATGCCTTTTTTATGTTCAAAAAATAGAACAAAGACCAAAAAATGTTTTTCCTCCACAAATGCATGGAAAACCCTTTGAAAATCCAAAAAACCTAAGGATTTAAACAAGATTAGGTACTGAAAGGGCATTAGTGATTAACTAGTGTAATCAAGTCTTCGAATCTAGTTTCTCTGGTTGTGCAAGAGCGAATATTCCTCTCGATACTTTGCTTAGGTTTTTAACCGACCCATCCCAAATCGACTAGTGGTAACTCCTTTTAAAATTAACTTACAGGTAAAAAAAATAAAAATCAAACCATTAAGTCATGAATTGGTGGGTTTCGGAGAACTTGGGCTAAGCTTAATAGACCGGGGTAAGTACACTATCAGTGCCAAAAGTTTCTGTCGAATTACTTAAGCGCCAAATCGGAGGAAAAACGATCACTTTGGTGCCACCGGCGAAAGATTCCGGCCAAAATGATTACGTGGCTTTTATATTTTAAAAAAAATAATTGGCGTAGCTTTTAAACGATATCGTTTTCCGTTCTCCTTAAAAAAACAACGTCGTTTTGCTGTCCTAAGTGGATGGCCTCACAAAAACGACGCTGCACAACTCATTTTGGGATTTTTTTTTTTTGGAGATTGAAATTAGGGTTCCAATCCTTGTCGGCCGCTGACCTAGCTCGCTCATTCGTTGACCTAGCTCACTCAGCCACCGTCGCTCGGCCGCAGCTTGAGGTGTGTGAGGTTCCTGCACTTGAGCAAGATCAGCACGAGTGCGTTGTCACTGATGCTCAACGACTTGCGCCGAGTCGAACTCGCGCTTTCCACGTAAGCTTCGGGACCTAGTTGAACTTGCGCGAACAGCGCCGAAACTGCGTCCAATAGCTCCGAGTGGGCATGGAGGGCGAGCCTCTAGCGGCTCTGGCCTTCGATTGCGAGCTAGCGACGGCACATGAGGGAGCACCAACCCTATTTGCCGGAGCCTAGGTACTGGAAGACACAGGCTAGGCACTCGTCAGGGAGATCAAAGATGGAGAGGGA
This sequence comes from Eucalyptus victrix, assembly GCA_016097545.1. Lineage (NCBI taxonomy): Eukaryota > Viridiplantae > Streptophyta > Magnoliopsida > Myrtales > Myrtaceae > Eucalyptus > Eucalyptus victrix. The sequence continues at coordinate 39,660,156 of CM027843.1, read as the reverse complement.
GAGATCGGGAGTGGCGCCCTCGTCGGCTACCTCCCCGAGCATCGGCCGGATCACAGCCTTCGACTTGGCCGCCGAGTGGCCGTCGTCGGGGTCGGGGTCGGGGTCGGAGCCACGGCCGTCGAGCGCAAGGGCCATCAAGGACGGCAACTGGTCAGAGATTTAGGGTTTTGAATTGGGGGAGACACACCAAACGGCGTTGTTTTGTTGTTTAAATGCTGACTATACTCTCCGGCGAGCCACATCAGCTTCAAAAATTAATAAAAAAGTGCCAAGTCGGATTTTCGGCCAACCAGATTAGAGTTGGCACTAAAATGATCGTTTTTCAAACCTTTTGGTACTTAAGTGATCCGATAAAAACTTTTGGCACCAAAGTGAGCGCCGTACACAACTTTTGGCACTAATAGTGTACTTACCCCCTAATAGACCTAACCGAGCCATTAACCTCCGCAGGCACCATCCCTAATCGGCCACTCGAAAAAAGAGGTTGCGACAATATATAAACTTTCATAAAAGGGATTAGCAGCTTATTTTACGCAAGATATTTTATCCAATGCCCGTATCCTTGAAACGCCGTCCATTAGTGCATGGTCTCGCCCTCCATCGTACTTCTTCGCAATGATTCCCAATTCTTCTTTTTAGCCTTTTTTTTTTTTTTTTTGGTGGATAAAAGGCAAGTCAAGATCTTTTTTAGCCTTTATATGTGTGTGTGTGGGGAAAATGGTCCAACTCAGAGATTCATCTACCAGGTACCGCGATATAAATTTTCTATGCGATGCATAATGATCATGCTCACTTGTATCGCAAACTAAAGATCCCAAACACAAGAATAGAGAAAGATCATGGAAGGTTTGTTACGGTGCCCTGCTAATTACGTCCCTTTGACTCCCATAAGCTTCTTAGAGAGAGCAGCTTTCGTCTACGGCAACAAGCCCTCCATTATCTACGGCAATACGAGGTACACATGGAGAGAAACCCACGAAAGGTGTTTGAAGCTTGCCTCCGCTCTGACTAGGTTGAAGATCTCGCGAGGCGATATCGTAAGTCTTTCTATTTTGTTTCCCTCGTCTTTCATAATATCCTTGTGTTTTATGCAAATGAAAAGGGGTCCTCGCTTTCTTTCTTTCTTGCTTCCATTAGCTTTTAGTTTTCCTAAGCTCGTGGTCTCAAATGGAGGGAATAAGGTAGTTGATCAGGGTCATCCCGTGAGAAGCTACAAACCTAAGAAAAGCGGGAGGGACAAAGATCTTTCTACAGATAGATTGTTCCTCACGGTGCAATTCTGGTGCAATTCTCGTTGCACGGTGTCGAGTTCATGTGCACTTTGTGCACATGAACCGTCATCGGATCAAGCAAACATCGCACCAGATATGCATGCACCAGAGATACTATCTTGGGTCTCTTCTTCTTTCCTCGTCTTCTTAGATGGTCTATCAAGAGAAGGGGAACCCATGTGGAACCGTTCATTCTGCCAAATTAGGTCAAGATGGAGGTCAACGGGTTGCCACGCCCGTGCTCCTCCATTATCTATGTTATTCCATAAAAGTCCATAAGCTGTGTGGGACTTACCATTAAGGACTGTCGACTACAACCACCACGAATACAAAAAGAACACTGCAATCTCGACATATAGAAACCCCTATTTTATATGCTAATAAAAAGAAAACCATAAGACCCGTTGGTGGTTGGGTTAAAACTTGAGAATCCTCTCTTAGTATGGTAATCCATAATATATACAGAACTAACAATACAATACCTCCGATGAAACTAGACTTTTTTAAGTGAAATACTAATATTATAGCTGATTTCTTTGTACCTGAAAAGGATGGAATTTCGTAAAATATAAATTGCTCCACTGGCTCAAATTATTGTAATACCCTTTAGTTATTTTATATCAGTAAAATTAATATCACATAAATTGTTTCACTCTTTTATATTAATCAATTATAACCAATATTTTTTCTGCACACTATAATAATTGTAAAGTAAATCATTTGAGCACGATGACCCTGCACCTCTCCGCGTTGGAATTCCAGCCTCGTCAACAGTGACTATAGACTTCTATGAGGGGACAAACTCTTACTATTCACTTGGAAAACCTTTTTTGTCTTTTTTATAATGTGAAAACCCAAGAGGTGCCATCTCAATGTTCACCCACCCACGAAGAGGAGTCCCACACGTCATGAATTTTGGGTCCACAGCTAACTCCCTAGTAAACCATTTTTGCTAAAAGAATAAACGCATTAATCCCCCGATCAAAGGGGTTTGCACAATCGCAAACCTTTCTCTCGCTTAATGTAAAAAAGAAAATTTCTTCTGAGTCAAAGAGGGTCCTACTCGATCTTTGGATATAAATTAATTTATTTATGCATTTTTTTGAGGTCATATGCGCTAATAACGCATTCACTTTACTCACACCAAATTAACGAGAAACAAAAGTTAATGGTCCCTGTAATCATGGCATGTTTCCACCTCTAAAAGTAGACGAGGCGTATGAACCGGTGAAGATAGACCTCGCGTAAAATTCTCCTTGAATTGTCATCATATTCCAATCATTCTCCTTGACTCGAAGGAGTCATAGGGGAGTCAACCTTTTCATCCTTAACTCGTGGGCCGTTTTAACTTTTTCTTTCTCTTGTGAAAGGAAAGGTTAAAGGGGAGTCTTACTACTAATGTGAATCCGACACTTTTGTCCTAAAGTCTTCTTTTAATTGCGGTAAATCTTACAAATGATTTGGTATGCATGATTGAACGGTGAGCCCTAATCCTCTAAGTCAATGCTACCAATTGATACATCCCGAATCATTTTGTAAAAGTTGTATAAGACCATTGACAATTGTTCTAAGATTAATAGGTGAAATAATAATAGGCAAAGAAAACATCTGAAATTTCATCAATATATAAAGACCCTATGGAGCCACTACTGCGCAAAATTTAGTGTGCGATAGTTTCGTCCAAAAACTTCAGAATGTGGTGCGCGTGTTAGAATATTTAGATATCAATCCACGCATTCATCTAATAACTTACTTTTTTAGATAGTTGTGATCTCATAAAAATCTCAACATTGTATAAGAGTAGAAGGTTCTACATTCACATATCCTAGGCCTTTATTTGCCTCACTAATTATAATGTTCCCCATTTTAGGCTTAGCCAAAGACCATCCTATGCATGATAGGGAGTATCAAAATATTTAAATATTAAGCCATATCTTCATCTAATAGCCTAAACTTTTGAAAAAGTTGGCTAGAGTCCAATTTTATATCTTAAGACTCTCCCACACGCAAAGGTCGGTTCAATAATAAAGACCAAGCATAGATCCCCACATGGGAGTCCCATGGGCAAAAGATTATTGAAATCTAAGGTTTATCAATAAGGGAAACTTTAAACAAGTGAAAAGGGCATGGTGCTGTTTTGCTGGAAAATCACTCTCCTTAAATCGTCCACTGGATAACGAAAATTATAACACGTGGACTAATCAACAATCCTCGTCAAACATCGGAGTCCTTGAATTTCGAATTGACAGATGATTGTGAATCAAGAAAGGAACACAAACTTGATGATTAGGTTCTAAAACTTATGAAATAAATCCACTAATTACCGTGCATTATTTTCGAAGGATACGACCAAGCATTTCATTAACATAAACGACTGGAATGATTGGAAATAAATTACTGGGAAATGACTGGAAAAAAGTAAAGTGCATTGACAAAAGTAAAATTTTGTTCTTCGGATGTTTGTACACATCTTTCCTCTTTAGTTTCTCCTTTTTATAGTCCATGGGTAGCTCGCCTATTCTAATAAGTGTTCTCGCTCATTGAACTTTGATTTTGGTTCCATTTTATGGTTTAATTGTTCCCGCCTCAGAAGCTTGAGTACAATAACTAATTGACTCATCAATACAAATTGCTTGATTGCAACTGTTAGTTAATGCCTTTGATAATTGTTCCTATCTAAGAGTTGAACTACAATAATTGTTTCTGGTATTTATATCCTTACAGTCGATTTGATTTTGGCCAAGCTTTGTGAGTCGATGTTAATGTTTCTCAATTCCATCGACATTGATTTGACCAACATCGGCTTTGACTATTCCCACCTTGTCCACTTATTCCCGTTGGCTTCTCAAAATCATTGTTGGCGTTTAACCACTGACTGTATTTATAGTGAATATCATATTGCATATGCTCGTCGACATACTGTGTACTCCTTCCTTAGTGACACCCTACATAATATATTGATCGGTCAATATTCATAATCGGCCTTGACCTTGTTTAGTTTACTACAGCCCGACTTAAAAGATTGCTCTTCGTTTCAATGTGTTTAGCACTTTCTCATCAAAGCCATAAAGCCATAGGTGATGTATAGTTAATGGCATCAATTCTTATGAAATTGACATCAATGTTGACATTTTTACGTTGCTAATAGTCACAGACTATATTTAATATTTTAACAGTTTTATATATGTCTGACTTCCTTCTTTTAATGGACCCATTACACTAATTAATATAGATAAGCAACGCACTAAGTAGTTTCACCCTATATGGATCAAGCAGCCATTGCATTTGCAAGACCCCCACACCCTCGCTTTTCCATCCTGACACACGATCCAGGAGATGCATGTAAGATTTTCGGGGAGTTTTTTAAGATGACCACAACTATCGAATTTCTACTTTACTCCTTTCGTTTTATGTGATCATAAAGCAGAAATTATCAAGACAATAATCATGTCGAGTTTGAAGTCGTGGTTTCAAAAGAAAGAAAGAAACAATGGGTTTTCTTCTGCTGAAGGCTGATGCGCATGCATGCGTAAGTGGATGACTTAAGAGCACACGCATGCATGGCATCGACACCGGCTGCATATTTTCTTCATGTACTCTCGTCTTATCTTTTAGACTTCCCTGTGTGGTGCTTCGAAATGATAACACTGATTGTACTTTCATCATATTGTCCTTTCCTTGGCTATATAATATTTTATGAAGAGTAAGATATAAAAGGAGAAAATAAAAAAAAAATGCTAAAATTAGATATTCGAAAGAGAACTAGTTCGATTCAAAGTCATAATCTATCTGGGATTCCCGAAGTTATCAATAATGGAACATTTAAATTAAATCCATCCCGTTGTATCACTACTCTCACCTCTCTTTTCTCATTTACTAAATCAGTCTTTAATACTCTTAACATTTCCAAGCAAAATAATTAAAGAAAGGTGCAAATACTTATTATTTGGAAAAATTATCCAATTAGTCATGAACCTATTATATAGATATCAATTATGTCATAAAATTTTTAAGTTTTCCAATTTTGTTATAAATTTTCATACGAAATTCCAATATAATTTTTCTGTTAATTTTTATCAGAAATAACTGACATGACGATTTAGTCATTATCGGCTGTTCTATATGCGGAGCATGTAGAATACTCACTTTCGTGGGGATAATGCACAAAGTCGTTGTGGTGGGTGCCACGTAATCGGATAAGGCATGGAATGGGACTTATCTGTTCCCTTTTTAGTGGGTAAGGATTGCGGCATTTTCTTCATCTCGCACTCATCATTCTCAGGGAAACTTCAGCGAAGTTTGACAGAAACACTAAAGAATTGAATAGATGCCTATCATCATCTTGTGGGTAGCGACAAATCTTGATGCTTTCCATGGTCATCAAGATCTGACTTGGGAAAGTGCTTGGTGGGTGCTGTTCCATTACGTACGTGTTCTTTCTAGCAAGAGGGTAGGACGATAATGGCGCGTAGATTGTGGAAGATGTGCCTCTTCAATGTGCGATTTGATCCGAAGTCACGGGTCAAAGGTATTTTTTTTTATTTGATCATGGCGATGACTCATGAGGAAGTCGTCTAGGGCCAATTAACTTGGGCTGTCCGTTGATTTTCTAGATATTATCATTTATTTGGAAGTACTGTCAATTGATAATATTTGAGAAAATTTTCAAAAATTTAGTTTGAGTTAAAATAAAGCAGAAAGAAAATTGGAGAATTTTTTAATTTTTCGTACATTTCTCTATGTATAATACTGATAATCCATGAGCCTATTCATAAGCTATTCTAGATAACTACGTAAAGCAACGAAATATTACAATATCAAATAAAATCAATTAGAATCAATCAAGGAAGATAATATCTCTAACGATATACCTAACATCCCCTCTCAAACTCAAGGTGATATAAAAGAGGTAAGGTAGAGTTTAGAGAAAAGATCTTCAAAACGTCCAAGTGGATATGCCTTAATGAAAATATTAGCCTGATCGACCAATGAAGTGGGAGCAAGACAAATAGTACCACAAAGCATGTGAAAGCATATAAAATGACAATCTATTTCAATATATTTGGTATGCTCATGGAAAACATCGATATGTGCTATTTGGATAGCACTTCAGTTATCACAATAAATGATCGTTGCATCATCATGAGAGACTCTCATGTGTTCTAATAACTTCCACAACCATTGTAAGTCTAATGTCGTATCAATGAGGGCACTCTATTCTACATCTGTAATAGATCAAGCAACAGTAGTTTATTTCTTGCTCTGCTAGGAAATAAGAGATTTTCCTAAGAAGAAACAATAGCTTGTACTAGAGGGATGATCAATAGGATCACTAGCCTAGTTGGCATCAGAATAAGTCATGAACTCTAAGGTTGAGTTAGCATAAAAGTAAAGATCGCAAAAAAAGGTACCATTGACGTAGCAAAGAATTTGAAGAACATCAATAAAGTGAGTCGTTTACGGTGTGGTCATGAATTGACTTACAATATAAACAACATAAGCGATGTTACAACGAGTAATAATGAGGTATACAAGACTACTGACCAGCTATTGATAAAGTGTAGGATTTGAAAGAGGAGTGTTATCTTTGTCATCAAATTTGGCATTAGTCTCAATGGGAGTTATATCAATATTGTTATCAATAAGTCCAGCTTGAGAAAGAAGATCAATGGTATATTTCTCTTGAGAAAGATAATAGTCGGAGGAATTTTAAGCAACCTGCAAACCTAAGAAATAACTGAGTTATTTGATATCTTTCATTTCAAGTTGTTGACTCAAATACTTATGTAGTTTCGTAATACCGTTACGATCATCGCTAGTAATAACTATGTCATTAACATATAAGAGTATCGTACCAATGAGATGTTCGTTGAACAAAGAGAATATTGTCGTAGGGACTAGATGTTAAATCCATGATGTTCCATAATGGAACTAAACTTGGAATCCATCCAAAATGAGCCTGCTTCAGTCAATATAATGCTTGCCGTAACTAACACACTTTATTAGAAGTACAAGTGTATCCATGAGGAGGTTCCATATAAATTTCCTTAGTAAGAACCCCATTAAGAAATTAAGAAACACATTTTTGACATCCATTTGGAATAGAGGCCAAAGCTTAATAGCAGCAATAGGAAGGAGGTTACGAACAAAAGTAAGACGTGCAGCTGGAACAAACGCTCATCACAATCAATGACATATTCCTAAATGAAGCATTTTGCTACTAGTCTAGCTTTATAGCATTCCACCATACCTTTTTCCTTCATTTTGATCTTGTATACCCATTTGCAACCTCTAGTCGACTTTTCAAGAGGCAAATCAACCAAATCCTAAGTATGAGATTATTCTAACACTAGCAACTCATCCACCATTGCTTGCTACCAAAGAGGCTTAGTACTAGCTTCTCTATATGTGCAAAGGCTCATGAAAAGAAGCAATAGTAGAATGACAATGAAAATCACAAAGCCAAACAGAGGCTTGACTTACATGAGTGGAATGACAAACAAGAGAGGAAAGAATGTCTAGGGGTGGAGAATCCGCGGATGGCGTAAACATGTTCAAAGCAACTAAAGTAGGATTACCAGAAACACCTACGTAAAGATTAGGAGAGGACAATTCCAAAAAGGAAGATTCAAGCATGTCATCATTAGGAAATAAATTGGTAAAAGGATTAGTGAAGAAGCGAATAGTTGTAGAGGATGCAAAAGGACGAAGAGATAAGAATATCTTATGTTCCCAAAGGGTAACATGATGAGATACGCGAAGTCGATTTGAGATAGAATCCCAACATATATCCAAGGAAGCAACATAGATGAGCACGAGATTCTAACTTCATGCATTTATTAGGGAGAAGATGCACAAAATATGCACCACTAAAGACTGGAAGTAGTTATTAGGAACATTGTCGTACAAGTGCTTGTAAGGAGAAATGTTACCTATAGTAGGTAATGGAATATGATCTTAGTATATACAATAGTATGATGGACCTCTCCCCAAAACTATTCTAGACAAGATGCTAAGATTAAAAGAGTGCGTGCGATGTCTAAGACATGCTTGTATTTACACTTTACTTGACCATTTTGTTGGGAAGTCCCTACAAGAACAATGAATAAACGTTCTAAGAACAAATTCTATGGAACTTTTTGTCTCTTTGCTCCATGACATTATTTGTACAAAAAACTTTAATATCTCAAGAAAATTGTATCTTGATCATGGCAACAAAATTACTATAGATATGAGTGATTTCATATCAATTCTTTGTAAGATAAAACCATGTATAATGGATATGATCATCCACAAAAATCACAAAATGACAAGATCCTCCCCAGTGGGAGTAGGAAATAATCCCCAAATATCAAAGTGAATTAGATCAAATGAAGCATAAGAGACAGATTCACTAATATTGAACAATAAAGCATGATATTTTCCCACCTTACAATGCAAGCAATCAAAAGCTTTATTGTCAATAGAACCTAAATAACCACTTAAAATTAAAGGACCTAACCTGAAAAATGGATGTCCCAATCGAGAATGCCAAGTTTCAGATAATACTATGGTAGCACAATGAGTGAAGGTTTTGGGAAGCTTTAACGAATCAAGATCAAATGAACGTCCTACTTTATGACTAGTCCCAATCATCTATCCCATCCATGGATCGTTCTCATGAGAACCATTCGAAGAGAAATAAATGTCAAAACCAAATTCACATGGTTGTCCCACAAATATCAAGTTTAGTGAGAGTTTGGGAAACATAAATATATCAGGCAAGGACAATTTGGATGTTGAAACATGCCCTATATGACGAACTATCATTTGAGAGTTACTAGATGTATGAATAATAGGCGCTTGCAAAGTATATAACTTTGACTGGAATAAGTTGGAATTAGAGGTCATGAGATTATAGCAAGCAGAATCAAAGAACTACAAATCAAGATTGCCTAGGGTGACAGACAAAGTAAAAGGGTTAGGTACAGAGGAGCTAAACGTACTAGATTCTTGAATGATAGAAAGAACTATGGAGTGAATATCATCTAATGGTAGAGTAATAGATGAATTGTTGGAGGAATCCTCAATGGTAACAACAATGGTGGATAGACATGCATGCGGACCTCTAAATCGGGATAGGTTGTTTGTTCCCATAGGTTGCTTAGGTTGTAGCTAATAAAAATTGGATGCATGATGACTAGGTTGACGACAGTGCATATGGTAAGGCTTGCACCATGACAAGGAACCAGAAGTGGTAAGCACTACATTTGTAGGAGTGGAGACTAATAGAATAACGTGTTGCACCTTTAAAGTAGTAGCAAGTTGAGTGTCCTCCATCAACAATTATGAGGCAACTACCTCAAGATGAGGTAAAGGATCCTGATGTAGAAGTGAAGCTCACATAGATTCAAACTAATCATTAAGTGCCATTAGAAATTGCATATTATGCATACAATCATGATATTCACCAAACTAACAAGCATCAGAAGTTGTCTCCCCATTTAGGCTCATATAAAGCTAGCTGATCTCATAAAGCATGTGTCACGGCCAAGAGGTTTCCGGTGCTAAAGGGCCATGCCTTGCCGCGAAGGACCTCCTGCAATCACTAGGATTCCCGACAAGACTCTTTTCAAACGTTTCGAAGGGCGGGCGACACGGTCATTACGCCAAATTCTAGAAGTCTCTAGTCATTAATGTTGGTAGTCGGTAGCTATCATTAGTGTCGGTAAATATGGCGGTGCGATCTCGTCCGCCGGATAAAAAGTCAATCAACGGATGTAATCAGAGGGCCTCTAGTAGAAGAAGGGGTGCCCTCCCCCTCATTTGTATCCATCCAATCCTTTCAACAATACAAAGCTCATTTCTTTCCAAAGCTCCTCTCTCTAGAGACTTTCTCTCTCTACGATCCGGGTATAGCGAGCGAGTGTGCCATAGATGGAGCAAGGCTTGGCTTAGATGATCCAAAAGAGCCTGAGTCACCACACGGTTACGATCCCAATCGATCGGCCCGTGACACATGCATGGAAGATAAAAAGTTTGTTAATAGATTGACCTATCTCCTTACTCATGTGATGTAAATCCCCTAACAGTTGATATTGAAAAGCAATCTCTGATATAGAGTAACAATTGATAAGAAGATCCCAAGCTTCCTTTGTTGTATTTAGGCCATCAAATTGAAGTCTGATAGATGGAATCGAAGTGTTTCGAAACCATGTGAGTATCTGATGATTCTTGCAATCCCACTCCTCTAAATGTTCAGCAAATTGATCATTGGCTCATCAATAACCTAAATAGCTCGCAAATATTTCCAGTGCCGTAACACCAAAGCCTACATCCTCTTGAACTTGATATTTCTGGAGCCCATAAAATATAGTTTGATCCAATCAAGATGGTCTAAATGGCTATTGATACTTCTAATTTATCCATAATATGCAATATACCAGTATAAACCAGTAGATTCTATAAGGAATTCAAAGAAAATTGGTACTTGCAAAGCTAATATTGAGGAAACAAAGCCAAAAATAGATTCAGGACGCTGAAATACCTCAATAACCGATTGATTTTGGCACAAATCAATCCGAAACGGTTTGAGCTGGTCTGGTCAATGGCAGTCCACGCAGCTTGATCATAATAATCTTAGGATGATGTGGTGGACAACGTGGTTAAGGAGGTGCTGACGTGGAGGATGACGTTGGATGATGACATGGCAGACAACATGGTTGAAAAGAGGCACTGAGATGGAAGATGATGTCGCTTGTTCAATGGACGCGGTGAATTACATGCGAGGCACACGGGCACGTGGATCTCACGCACAAAGGACTTGGGCGGCGCGTGATGGCATGTAAAAGGGATCCGGCGACTTCATACGCTGGGTTCGCTGGGTTGGACTTGTCGGAGGATGAGCAACCTGTGTCTGGTGGATTTTGTTTGTAATATCCAACTAATGCTTCAAAAAAAGCACTTCAGGAGACAGCATCGGCGGCCCATGACGTGGCGACGCATGGTGGCGCGTGCGGCAGATTCCCGAGTCTTTTGGTGACGAACTTACAAAGTCTGACTCGTCTGAGGGCAACGAACTGATGATGGGTTTTTTTTTTTTTTTCGAAATGAGCAACAAGATTACCTGAACAACAGTCAATGGCGGCAGTTCGATGATGTTATGCTCACGATTGGTTGTTATATTAATGCAGGTTGCAGCTATGGCACCAAACGTCCCTGCACTGTACGAGCTCCACTTCGCGGTTCCAATGGCAGGCGCGACTCTTTCCGCGCTCAACGTAAGCCTTGACGAGCACGCTTTGACGATCATTCTTCACCAGTTACGACCCACAATCATCTTCGTCGATTCCGAGCTCGCACCTCTCGTCTCCAAAGTCATCCACAACAAGAACGGCACGCACCTACTAGAAAACCATCACGATCACAAGCCACTCCTTGTCGCAATTCATGACGTCTCACTGGACAGTCAAACCCACTGTGATCTTGAGGTTCGAGAGTATGAACAAACCCTAGCTATGGGAGAGAGCGATTTCCAAGCCATGAGTCCGGCCGATGAGTGTGACGCCATCTCGGTCAACTTCACTTCGGGGTCGATAGGGATGCCCAAGGCAGTGGCGTACAGCCATCGGGCAGCGTACTTGAACTCTCTAGGGCTGATCCTCCGATACGACATGGGGAAGTTGCCTGTGTTCCTGTGGACGGTGGACATGTTCAGGTGCAATGGGTGGTGCTTCACGTGGGCAATGGCGGCGCTTGGCGGTGTCAATGTGTGTATTAGGAACGTGTCGGCGAAGATCATCTTCGGCTCCATTCAGCTCCACAAGGTCACTCATCTCTGTGGTAATGGTCCCTTTTCGTTTACTTTGATGTGGAGAGTCCTGTTGCATCATGAGCTTCTCGTATTAAATGGAATCGAAGGATAGTATATCATTCACATTAAAAAATTGATTCGTAGCGTTGAGATATGTCGATAATGTGTCATTGCCAGAGTGCTTTATAAATATAATCAAATAATTGGGAGGATGCCTACGCTTTTTGAAACATGTCATATGAAAGTATAATAAATGTTAGGTTCATGCAAAATCACCCATGCAAAAGTAGAATTTTCTTCTTCTTTTTTCCCTTTCAACAGGTAAACCCACTATCCTAAATATGATTGCTGATTCCCCACCGGTCGACCAAAGGCCACTGCCTTCCGTGGTGGACGTAATCATCGCCGGCGCATTCCCGACGAATCCCGTGCTCAAGAGAGTCCAAGAGCTTGGGTTCAACATTGTCTACGGATATGGCATGACGGAAGCCCTAGGGCCCGCCCTCATCAGACCCTGGAGGTCAGCGCAACCCCACCACCATGACAACGACGACAACCACCACGATGATCATAACCTGAAATGTAAAGAAGGGCTCCACAACATCACACTGGAAGCTGCCGATGTCAAGGACCCAACCACTATGCAGAGCGTTCCAAGCGATGGGGAAACAATCGGAGAAATCATGCTCCGAGGGAACACCCTCATGGCAGGCTACTTGGGCAACCTGGAGGCGACGCAGAAGGCCTTTTCTGGTGGGTGGTTCAGGACTGGGGATGTCGGGGTGCGGCAAGCGGACGGTTGCATAGAGATGAAGGACCGAGCGAGGGACGCCATAGTCTTAGGGAAGGAGGTGGTCAGCACATTGGACACAGAAGCTGTCTTGTCGAGCCACCCGAGATTTGCAGAAGCCGCTGTTGTTGCTCAAAATGACGTCGTTCCAGGGCAAGTCCCATGTGCATTTGTGAAGTTGAAGGAAGGGAAGTGTTCCAATCCCGAGGAGATAGCAGAGTTTTGTGCGGAGCAGCTGCAAAAGGTGGCAATGGTTCCAAAGACGGTGTGGTTCGGGGACTTGCCGATGAATTCCACCGGTAAGGTGCAGAAGTCTGTGCCGAGAGAGAGAGCCAATGCAATTGAGAAACATAGTCCATAAAACGAGTACAGCTTCATAAGAACTAAAACATCAGGGGAATTACCTGCGAATAATTGGACTTCAACTAACTGTGTCTTTTATGTGTTATTTGTCCTGTAATTGCATATTTCAGATTATTATTGCGTGACAATATTTAATGTACCATAAGAATAACAATTTATTCTTGACTACAAAAAAATCAAATCACAAATAATTATAAATTGTTGTGGGACTTACTTCTTCAAAAATTTATGGCTCATAATAGATTGTTTTTCTCACAGTATCCTAAAGACTATTATACTAGTAAAGTCCTCTTCTCTAACTTTAATGTAAGCATATGTTTAAGTTTCTTTCTTTTTTCAGTCAACCTTTCTAGATGGATTTTAACCATTAATTTGTAGTTACTCTATGAAAGCAGAGGATTCAATCTTAGATATTGTTGACATGGCCATCCTCCTATTTGAAGGATACGGTTTATTATTGTGAAAATACGAGACAAGTGAATCGGATAGGAGGCAAAAAAAAGGAAATAAATCAGATACTGAATTTATGTGGTTCAGTCCAAATATCGGTACTTATATTCATGAGAAAAACAACATAGAATTTCACTTTAAAAATAAATGATTTAATGGATATTACAATTGCCCTAACACTCAAACAGTCTTTTGATATTTTCAATCCTCCAATTACACTCAATAATCCATCCAATGTTTAGCCTTTCATAATTCTTAAATGAAATCTCACTCAAACAATTATATAAATTCCATTCATAATAATTTAACTAGCTAAATCACTATAGAGTATAATTATTAGAAAACAGATTTTCTTCAATCTCTTTTGTGTAGTCCCGGAGCTCTCTCCCGCTGTCTTCTCACTTCCTCTCCGTGATTTATAGAGGAAGCTCAACGGGGGAAAGATGAAGGAACAGGACGAGGAGAATTGGCCATGCTCATGATTTCACTTCATCTTACCTTTCTCTCTCTTTATGATGGCCCTCTCTTTTCTCTCTCTTTGACTCGTACAATGAATGCCCACCATTGCACTCTTCTTCGTACACGCCGACTTTCATGCGTTCTTTGAAGGAATCTAAAAAGGAACGTGAGATACTTTCACACATGATGGGCAATGCATGCGATTAGAATTGAAAGAAATATCAAATGATTTCTGCGTAGAAAGTTTGACCTGTGTAGGAAATTTGATTTCAAGGATAATGAGATGATCGAGGCATGCTGCTATTGGAATGAGTCTGACGACCACCCTGTATTGGGATAAGGAGTAAGAATTTGGATCCTTTCAAAAATTTTGCAGCAGCACGTATTGGCTATGAAGCATGGACATGTTGCTCGTGCTTCCGTGTCATGTCCGACACGTGTCGGAGCATGTCGGACACGTCAACACGTTTGGACACGGTTGGACACGCGGTCAACGCGTGTCAGATTTTCTGACACGCGGTCAACCTTTCTCGACACGCGTGTTGACGCGTGTCCGGAAGACTGATGAAGGGTGGACGTGAGGGAAGGCGAGGGAGCAGAGGCCGCGAGCCATGGCGAGAGACGAATAGAGAAAGAGCCGAACAGAGAGAAAGAAGAGAGAGAAAGCAAACTCCCGCCGGCGAGACGAAGCCATGAACGGACCACCGCGACGGCGAGAGACAGCCAGAGAGAGTGGCAAAGGCTGCCATTGTTACGATGGATCGGCAACGAGGAGGAGGAGGAGAAGGATCAAGAGGAAGAGGAGAGGAAGGGGGTTGTGCGGAGAGGAAGGTGGTCATGTGGCGAGGAGGAGGAGGGGGAGAAAGATCGAGAGGAAGAGGAGAGGAAGGGCCGAAGGGGTCGTGTGGCGAGCGTGACTTTTGAGTTTTGGGGGAGGGGAAGTGACAGGCTCAGCCTGTCTGTCAGTGGTGGGGGAGGGAAAAAGGTAAAATAAATTTGGGGTGGAGGGAAATGGACGAAAGAAAGAAGGGGTGGATTTTGGGAATTTTTTTTATCGGAAAATTAAATAAATGAAATTAAAAAATAATTTTAAAAAATAAAAGTATTGAATTTTGAATAATGATAAATTTTGGTCATTGTAGAAAATCATGGATTCATTTAAATAAATTGATTCTAATTTCTTATTAATTATTAGTTTCATCAATAACTTTTATTAAAGTTAAAAACATGTTTCGCATTAACTATGAATATATCTTTTGAATTTCAAATGAATTGATTTATTAATATTATTAGTGCAAATTTATTATAGGCTTTTTTTAAATATTTATTTATTTATGAATTTGAATCAAATTAAGTAAAAATAAAAATATTCATTTAATATACAATGTGTCGCAACGTGTCGAAATTCTCTATTTTTTTAGAAATGACGTGTTGACATGTCGTGTCGTGTCGTGTCGCTTGTCTGTGTTGCGTATCGGTGCTACTTAGCGTATTGGGTCTCACAATGGAGTGTCAAAGTCCGACTTTTGTACAGATTTTGAAAGAAAGGCGGCATGCAGACTAGTCAATTTACACATGACTATGTACCTTATATAATTTTTTTTATATATATAATGAGAATTTTGGTGGACTTTTGAGTTTTGGAGGAATAGACTAGCTAGTCTCGAGTGTTTTACATAAGTCGATTTAGGACTAAAGTCATCATAAGATTTAAATATCTTAGCCTCTCAATGCCTGTTTCTTATTCTCGAGTTCAAAAAAAAAAGAGTAGGGAAAAGTATAAAAAAATTCTTAAATTTATTGTATTTATACCAACTCAGTCATAAATTTTTTAATTTGATTAATTTAATTCTAAACATTTTTTACATTAATATCAATTCAATCCATCTGGCCATTAGGTTGGAAATTGTTGATATGGACACCGACCATCTTATGTGGTACGGTCGGCCAAGATCGATGTAAGCATTTTTAATAATATTTTAATTTTTGAATTTTAAAAATAATTTTTTCCTTTTTTCCCCTCTCCCTCTTCTTTGCTTTTTCTTTTTGTCAATGGCCATCGCCAGCAACTAGCCATAGCCATGGCCGGCAAGGGTTGGTCTCGCCTGCGTTGCTCTTGTCAACCACAGGCAATGGTCAACTTCATTGGGCCCCCCTAGATGAGGGCGAGCGCTAGCTGTCTAGGCATGGCTAGGCGAGGCCTCCTCATCATATGGTGAGGCTAGCCATTGCCCAGGCTAAGGCAACCACGCTGGTCCTCGCTTCGCTTGAATGAGGGTTGGTCTCGCTAAGGCTCGCTTGGACAACGATTGGTCACTAGATCTAGGAGGGGGCCTCACCTGGGTAGTCGACGCTTGCCCTTGCCTAGGGTCAACTTGGCGAGGCCAACCATCACCTGTGGCCAGCGAGGGCAACCCAAGTGAGACCAACCTTCACCGACCGTGGCCATGGTCAGTGGCTGGCGATGGCCACCAGCAAAAAGAAAAAAGCAAAGAAGAGGGAGAGGGAAAAAATATTTTAAAAATTCAAAAAATATTAAAATATTATTAAAAATATCAACATCAATGTCAACCATACCACGTAGGACAGCTAACATCCACGTCAACAATTTCCGGCTTAAATTAACTGGATATATTAAATTTGTACCAATGTGAAAATGTTTAGGATTAAATTGATCAAATTAAAAGGTTTAAGACTGAATTAGTGCAAATACAATATGTTTAAGACTTTTTTGGTACTTTTCCCGAAAGAGTACAAATAATTCTACACAACTGATGAGTTTCTAATAAATTTCAATGCTCTGCATATTCCAATGAATATCAAATAACTGAATCACTAAGGTCCATACTATTACCAATTGCCTTGATTAGAAATTTATAATATGGTAATTCAAATGGAAGATCGAACCAAAATGATCAATTTGTTTACCACCATAGCCTTCTTGAGTAATCCTAAGTGTCCGTTCATTTTCTATCATTTTTAAAAAGTGAAAAATAACCTTTTTTTTCAACAAAATTTACGATATTATTATTGCTTAAAAAAATTTTACATATCAATATTGAGAGAATTATCAAATCAATCCTTTTTATTATATGAATGTCAACTCAATCTTAAACTTTTCAATTTCGTTAATATAATTAAAAAACCCTCTTAGTCAATTGCCATCAGAAATTATGGACGTGGTGTCCAGTCATCGTCAATTGGCCAACATGGCACATTGAAGTGGAAAATCTTACTTGAAACAACGTCCTACGTGGATCGTCACATGTCAACAATTTTCTTTGACAATTAACCTAAATGACTACATTGGAATTTTGCATAAAAGTTTAAAATCACATTGGTCACATTGAAAAATTTAAAACTAAAATGCCATCCGTACAGTTAATTTGAGATTGAATTGGTAATTGTCCCCTCAATATCTATATATATTTCAGGCTATAAAATAAATCAAAATCTACCCATCGGAAGTTTAAACTAAGGCCACTTTTACTTTTACTAAATAAGTAACTCATTGGTAAAATCGTTTACTTATTTACTATTTCGTTTAAAAGAGCAATACCGCATGCATTATTTTTCATTTCAACATGGAAAAAAAAAACATGATATTGCTTGCGACAATTACATCTTTTAATGTCAAATCAGGATGATCGGTAAGAAAGTTATGTCCACATGATTGATGAAAAAGTATGATTCATGAGGCGACATCACAACAACATCACTGTTATACATACATATATATATATATATATATATATATATATAATAAATATATAATATAGCATGAGAGAGAGATATACCTAACTAATTGGGAGCAGACTTTGATGAGTTTAAAGAATTATTATCCGAAAATTATGGATGACTAGTTCTTGGAAGAACAGCAGATCCTACATGTAAGCTCAACAGCTAAATTGAAGCTGGCAAAATGAAACCCATTAATTTAGAGACATTTTGCTTGACTTCTACCTCTTGACCGGTACCTTCCAAAATGACGTGATTGACCTTTGCAGGTGATGAACTCTAATTTCATAGAGTCTAGGAAATATCATATGTATATTAGGACTTTTATATAGGACATTGGCAGTAAAAAGATCATTACTAAGTAGAGTCTTGGCTCTAGCACGGATACAGTTATTGATTTCGGTAATTCCTATTAGCAAATAAAGGACTCCATTTCATGATTGCTCGTGTAAAAACTATATTACAACGGCGGTGTACCTTATATAACGTCTTTATATAACGAGAATTTTGCCAAGCTTTTGAGTTTCGGAGATGGGAACTAGCCCATCTTTGAATATTACACAGGTTAATTTAAGGGAAAACAACACAATCAGTCTTAAACTTATTATATAGAAACCAACTAAATCTTAAACTTTTTTACAAAGCAAGGTAATCCTAAATTTTTGGGAGAAAGTGCAATTAGATCCTATTGGGCAAGTCTTGCCTGATTTATCTAATGTGATAGTCCAATCAACATTGTTTGTTTTACGTGTAATGACGACAGCATGATGTGAAGGGAATTTCAACAAACAATGCATTTTTTTTATAGATAAATATCGTTATTTATTGGTAACGCACGGTACGTAGAAATTACCCCCAAAACCCCTAGTTAATCCGTCGTGCTCAAACCCTGATGCCTCTTATAATGCCAATTCTAGTATTGGAGGTAAAATTCGGAGCGAAGATGAAAATTATCTCGAGATTCTGCAATAAAAATAATGAAGAGTAGCCGTGTTAGGTTTACATTGACGTGAACCATCTTCAATTTCTAACAAAATTGCATGACTTTGGCTGTGATTATTCCATGAACGTGTTGACTTTTGTAATCTAATTTTTGTCATTTGTGTTGGTTTCTTTGCATATGATGCATCGGTGGCCCCTCAATGAAAAAAAAAAATCGATATTACCTTTTCATGTACGGTGAGATATACGACAAATAGCATTGGTCTACGTTTTTAACATGGAAATCTTGTCCGTCGCCTGGCGCTTGATTATTTTGGGGGAAGATAAATTTCGTACAAATAGTATCGGTTTTTAATTCATTACGGGATGAGAAATTCCATTCCATGACTCTTTGTACAAAAGCGTTCTAACTTGACCATGTACCTCGTATAATTTTTTCATATATTGAGAAATTTGGCGGACTTCCGAGTTTTGGAGGCATATACTAGCTAGTCTTTGAGCATTTATAGGTCGATTTAGGGCTAAAGCCACACAAGATCTAAATTTCCTTGCCTCTCAATGTATGTTTCCCATCCTCCGGGTGAAAATGATTACGAAAAATATTACAAAACTGATTAATTGTTTATACATTTCAAATACTCTGCATATCCCAATGAATATCAAGTAATGAATCACTAAGGTCCATATTTTTAGTAATTGCCTTGATAAGAAGTTTAGGGTCCATTCATTTCGCAAAAAATGGGCAATTTTCGGAAAATATTTTCCCAGAAGTCATTTTCCAAGAAAATGACAATATTTTATGGTGTTCGGCTAAAACCTGAAAATGTTTCGGAAAATATTTTCCAGTGTTCGGGAAGAAATTCTAAGATTTCACCACTTAGGCATGTATCACTTACCGACCTATAAATCCATCAAATATGAAATTGCCTTTAAATCCAGGCAAACTTACTTTATTTGTTCCCTCATTGTCGCCAAACGCTTATCTACTCTAAAAAATGTTCGCATGGATTTTAAAAAGAAGCAAAAGAGAAAAAAAGCAAAGCACGTACATCCCTCATGAGAATCTTCCAATTAAGTGGCATGTCCTCCCCCTGCGTCTTTTTTTTTTTTGGTAAAGTCCCCCTGCGTCTTTTGTGTTCTAATAAACAAAAAAAAAAAAAAACAAAGCTGTAAAGCCCTTTGCTTGAGCAATGTACAATTGCAGGTTAGAATAAATAAAGAAAATGATAAACAAGAGTGCAGAGCGCAGGCTTGAGATTGACGAGCTCGAGGTTTGCCTGGCAACGGTCGACGACTAGTTAAGAAAGAATAAGATGAGAAACAAAGAAAAGAAAAAGAAAAAAAGAAAAGAAATAGAAAAGAAAAAGAAAATTAAAAATAATTCGAATTAAAAAAGAAAAAGAAAATTAAAAAATAATTCGAACAAAAAAAGAAAGGGGAGGAGGAAGTGAGGATTTGTAGAGGTGTGAGATAAGAGAGATCAAGTGCGGAAAATGTTTTCCACTTTTCAAAAGTGGAAAACATTTTCCCTTAATTTAGAATATTTTTTTCCTTCCATGGAAAACATTTTCCCTAAGGAATTCATTTTCCGTGAAACAAATGCTAGAAAATCCGAAAAACATTTTCCCGGAAATTATTTTCTGTGAAACGAACGGAGCCTTATAATATGGTTATTCAAATGGAAGATTGAAACAAAATGATGCACTTTGTTTACCACCATAGCCTCTTGAATAATCCTAAGTGTCCGTTTGTTTTTTACCATTTTAAAAAGGAACAAGATAACCTTTTTGTTTTCCATCAAAATTCACAATAGTATTCTAGTTTTTTTAAAAAAATTACATATCAATATTGAGAGAATTAGCAAATCAATCATTCTTATTGTATAGATGCTAGTTCGATCTTAAAATATTTATGTAGTTCTAAACCTTTATGCCAAATTTCAATAAAATTCTAAATTATTGTACAGGTGTTAATTTAGTTTTAAACTTTTCAATTTTGCCAATATAGTTCCAAACCTTTGGGCCAAATTCTAGTGGAACCCTCTTGGTTAATTGCCAATCGGAAATTACGGATGTACTGTCCAATCACCGTTGGCTAGCCAACATAGCACACTAAAGTGGACAATTTCACTTGAAGCAATTTCCTGTGTGGATCGTCACATGTTAGCAATTTTCTTTGATAGTTAACTGGAATGACTACATCGGTCGGATTAGAAAGTTTACAACTTAATTGGTATTTCTACAATAAGTTTAAGTTTGAATTGGTAATTGTCCATCAATATCTATATATATTTCGGGCTATAAAATAAATCAGAATCTATCCATCGGAAGTTTAAACTAAGGCCACTTTTACTAAGTAACTCATTGATAAAATCGTTTACTTATTTACTATTTAGTTCAAAAGAATACTACCGCATGCAATATTTTGCATTTCTTGTGCAACATCATAATGAATTAATTAAAAGATTACTAGCTTTAATTGTATGGAGAGATAAAATATTTAATATTTAGTTTATTTAAACTTTAGGAAAAAATTAAGATAATGATTATTAGGAGGGTTATACGTAGAAAGAAAGTGAATAAGCATTTCGAATTATTTTTAGGAGGGGAAGCACGTAAAATCATTTACAATTATTTTTTATTACTAGATAGTTAATGAATTTCTAGGAATTTGTACTGGTAAATTTTAAATACTGGAAAAAAATAAAGTCAAAAACTAAAATACAATTAATGGCAAGAAGCATACATACTATGTTTACTGCGGATAAATAATATCTTCACATTCTTAAAGTTTGAACTGCCAATTTCTAGCATAAATGCGACCATGTGCATTTTCACTACAATGTAAAGTTTGTAACCCTATTTTTTGAAATATTCTTTACTTTTGTAAAAGAAAAGATGGTTGATATATTAAATGCCAGCCAATTATTTCGAATTAAGTTTGAAAAGATAAGACACTCGATAATTATATGCCAATCATTTTCATTATAGTGAACTGTTATTTTGTCCATTTATAATAATGTATGGTTGTAGTGCATTTTACAATAGTAGTGTATTCACACAATCTCACTCACTCACGACTCCTCATTGTTGCTCGTTGTCCCGCCGCCCATCATGCTTGTCGCCCGCCGCCCCTCGACCCCGCCACATTTCAGTGAGTTTTTGAAGACCTTTTTTTCCTCTCTTTTTTTATTCTCTCATGATAACGTCATGGTGGTGACGAGGTCGGAGTGACCGAATTTTTATAAATAATTATAATCAAACTCTAATTAAAAACATATGAACAATATCTAAGAGAATGAAATTAAAAATATTCCGTGGCCATGCCTAACACAAAGTTTTAAATATACGGTGACAATCAATTTATTAAACAAAACCATTTAGTCATAGTCTTTGATGCCTAACCCGAAATTCAAACCTAAGGCGGCAAAACTGTAGATTCGACATATGGAAAAAGTTTTTGTTGCCCTTAGCTAGTCAATATCTGCCGGGCAAAAGAAAGAGTTTCTCTTCCCCTTTAAGTAAGACGATCTTAAAGTTCTTTTCTCTTACTTTCTCCTCTCTCTCTTCATTGTCTTCTTCAACCTTCAACTTGGGTAGGGTTTAAACTAGTCTCACCCTTCCTCCTCTCTTGTTGATTTTGTTTGAGTTTTTTTGTTCTTTTGTTCTTTTTTTCATTTCTCATGATCTAAATCTAAGATCTTTCTTCTCCCAATCTAGTTCTTAATCTGAGAGTTTGAACTCTCCCAATTTGATTTTAAATTTAGGAGCTATCATCTTCTCATTTCGATCCAGGAGTTTAATAAATATATTTTGGGGTATTTGACCCCTCATGCCATGTCCCTGTGTAAGTCATTGCTTCAATTATGGGAGTTTCATAATAATTTTTTGGGAATTTGATACCTGTGATTTGTCCACCAATCCTCTGTTTTTAGTTACAATGGTGCTTTGGCGTCTCGTTAAACCATGCAGAGTTGCTCTTCTATTATATTTGTGTTTGTTCAACCTGTTTTCATTGTCTCAGTAGGGCAATAGTATAGAGGAAATCGAACCCAGTCACGCATAGCAACGTTGTGATTACTAGAAAAGGAATTTCTAGTGTATACTCATCACTAACGAAAATATGAGATTCAATGATTGGCCATTGATTATTTTACATGATAGATCTATTCTTATGGAACGAGTGTGTGCTTAACGCTTCTTGTGCTTAACTCTTTTGGTGCTCTATTTTTTTTTTTTTTTTGGTAAGGTAAGAGATATATTGACTTTTGACCAACAACTATACAGCAGAGGTTCTCGGCACCAAAAACTTACACTCATAATGACAAACATGTCATAATGAGTGGAAGGGTGTGGAGAAAATGGAAACACAATCAGCCAAATAGCAGCAAGCAAATAGCCAAACAACGGCAACAAACAAGAAAGGGAAGATGAAAGGGAAACCTGACAGCAACAATAGTGGCGACCCTCACAGCAAGCAACGGCAACCTCCGATGCACTGGATCTAGCCCCCTGCTTCGCTCAGTCCTCCTATCCGCAATAGCAACAAGAACCTCTGAAGAGAAAAGGTTGGATCTAACCCCCAACTTCGCTGAGTGCACCAAGTCTATGGCAACCTCAAGCAAGCTCTAAGAAAGACCTAACACCTAGGAAGAGAAGTTGGGATCAAGTCCCCAACTTCTTTGGATCCTCCTGTTCCTTGGAGTGTCCGCAACATGGTTGAAAGTGAGAGCCTTATCCTTGACAATTTTGATGAGATGTCGCTTCAAAGCCGGTATGAACAAGGCTTGTCCCCGGAACAAGATATTGTTCCTAGTCTTCCAAATTATATGACAAAGAGCACCGATGGAGAACCGAGCAATAGCTTGATAGAATTCATTGCCCAGAAGGAATTTAGTGGCCCATTGGAAAGTTTCCATCCACGAACTATTTTGCCACAGGAGGTTGCATCTTGAAGCGCCCAAAAAAAAAAAAAAACCAAGGCTAGTAGAAACATGGCACCCAAAAAATAAATGATCTCTAGAGTCCGGTGAAGAGTTGCAAAATGCACAACAGACATTTGCAATACTACCATAGGAAAGTAGCAAAACCTAGGTAGGTAGCCGATTCATTGTAATGAGCCATAAATGGAATCGATACCGGGGGATGAGCATTCTATTCCATACAAAAGAGAACCATGGAACCAAATTGCCCTTCCGACAAATGGTTTCCAATGCTGAAGGAATAGAGAAGGTACCTGAGGAGAGCTGCAGCCATGTTAGCTTGTCAGGGATCTGAGAAAGAAAAGGGGAGGGGATATGACCAAGATTGGAGGATAGCTTTAGCCACTTGACCTACTTCAGAAAATAAGTCAGCTACCGTAGACTACCTAGAAAGCCTCGAACGAGAAATAAAAGTGTCAGTGAAGAACAAGTCTAAAGGTCCACGAGGATGCCAGGGGTCAAACCAAAGGGAAACGGATCGGCTATCACCCACCCGCCATTTAAAGTATTGTTGGAAGTCCCTCCTAAGATCAAGCAGTTTCCTCCAAGCCCAAGAGCAAAACATAGGCTTCGTGACTACCTAGAAACTCTTCTTTTTTAAATAGGTAGAGTGAATCCATTTACACCAAAGAGATTCCTTATCTATAAATAGGATCCATATATGTTTTACCATTGCCGCCGTGTTACAGTCATGGAGATTTCGAATGCCAAGTTCTTCCTCTTCTTTTGGAAGACATACGTCATCCGATGTCACTTTCGCACCCCCTGACCCAAGGCCAGGGCCCTTTCAGAGAAATTGTTGAAGAATTTGTTTGATACAGTCTAGCATCGCTCTAGGTAACGTTAAGATGTTTGCCCAATAAACTTGCAAAGAGTGAAGGATTGACCTAATTAGTTGAAGACAGCCCGCAAAGGAGAGAAATCACTATGTCCAAGATTGCACCCTTGATGTTATGAGGTTGACCAAGGCAGAACAGTTGAACTTGCGAAGCCACAATGATATGATGGGGACTCCAAGGTAGCGGACCGGCAGGACGCCTTCCCTGAAGTCGAGAGTTTGCAGAATTAGGGAATGTGAATGGCTTGTACCTCTCGCAAGGAAGACTTCGCTTTTGTTCAAGTTTGGTCTTAAACCACTCCAAGAGGAAAAAGTGAGAAGCCCGTCCTTATGGAGAGATATGGAGGTCATATCTGCTTCACTAAAAATGAATACATCATTTGCAAAGAATAAGTGGGAAAGGCATGTAGGCTTACACTTCCAATAATATTTGAAACCCAGCTGTCTAGATTGATGAAAGAGAATCCCATAAAATACCTCCATCACCAAAGTGAATAGGTAAGGCGACATAGGGTCTCCTTGGCGTAGGCCTCGTCCACTAGGAAAGAAACCATGAAGCTCCCCGTTAATAGAAATGCAGAACTTTGGGGTATGGACACATGTCATAATTAGCCTAACCAGATGATTAGGAAAACCAAGAGTTTGGAGAGTTAATTCCAAGAAGGCCCAATCGATGGTGTCATAAGCTTTCTAAAAGTCTATATTAATAGCACACTTCGGCAAGTAAGGATCAATATGGAAGCCACTAAAGAGCTCTTGAGCCAACAAGATGTTGTCACTGATTCTTCTACCTTTTACAAAGACATTTTGAGAAGTACTAATCACAGACAGTAGGACAGTGGCCAATCTATTGGCTATGATCTTGGTGATGCACTTGTATATAGTGTTGCATCAAGCAATTGGTCTATAGTCAAAAACTGATGACGCATTTGGAATCTTTAGCACAAGGGCTACAATAGTATTGTTTACCTAACGTAAAAGATTCCCGGAGATAAAGAAGTCCTTTACCGCTGTTGGAGAAATCCACTCGAAGTATTTTGAAGTTGACAAAACGTTTCCATCAGTCTAGTCTGAAGGTTTGTAGACTCTTCCATTTAAAGTCTGAAGACCTCCGGACAGCTAGACTCAAGACTCAAAGTCTATCCTCATTGACAGTCTTTAATCCGTTGAAGAAAGGTTACCCAGAACTGGATGTTTTGTTAAGGGTTGACCTTATCAACTGGAGAAGATCTCGTGGCTGGAATAGACACAACGGAATTCTTTGATTGATCGAGATTGACTCGAAGATTAAGGAATCGATGATTGCCTAAACATTCTTGAAAGGTTCTACTTATGGAAACCGAGATCCTGATTATATGGGCGAACATGATTGATGAGCTATCGACACGTTCCTTTAATAGCCGAATGATCTTCCTAATTGATTCTGTCCAACGGGTAGATTGGAGGAATTCCTTTGGTAAGTGCCAACGGGTATGATGGCATAAAGGAGTATATAAAGAAGATGTTCTAAGTTGTTGAGGTGTGCGCGATAGAAGAATTTCAAAGTTTGAAGCTTCTTGTTGTTTAGACAATTCCTTTGAGCGAATACTTGTATACAAAAAAGAGTCCATATTTGTGAGAAACCTTGAGGAGGTGTGATAGAACATCTACACTGTGGAATCAAGGAAAAGCTGAGCTGTAACTTCTCTTTTGTTCATAGTGAAATCCAGCCGGTGGGCTGTCAGTGCGGAAGAGTGGACGTAGGCTTAGATTAAGCCGAACCACTATAAAACATGTGTTCAATCTTCTCTCCCTCACTCTCTTTACTTTGATTGTAAATCATTTTGTGAACTCCTTTCTATCGGCTGCCTAGAATCGCTTCCGTATTTCGATAAAGTGTTTGTGCACCTATTCACCCCCCTCTAGGTGCTTATACTAGCTATCTCAATTGGTATCAGAGCTCGTGTACTCATTTTGTTTGAAGTGTTTTACTTCAGACTAAAAGATCCATGGCTAGTATGTTGGCTCCAGGGCTGGTAGAAGGGCAAAGCAACACCAGACCGCCTTACTTTGATGGAAATGACTACAAGATATGGAAGAATAAGATGAAGGCATTCTTAAGATCAAAAGATCATTTGGAATGGGACGTTGTAGAAAAAGGAATCATTCCTAAAGCTGCATTTGTCTCAGAAAGAGGAAAGGACACTATTGAGTCCAGCGAAATGAGTCAGGAAGAGATAATCAAGAGACAAGCTCTTGACGCAAAAGCAATTTACTCTTTATATTGTGCTTTATCACCTACTGAATATAACAGAATATTTTGTGATACAGCCAAAGAAGTCTGGGATAGATTACACATTACCTATGAAGGAACCGATCGAGTGAAAGAAACAAGAATCAACATTCTTCTCGGTCAATACGAAGCCTTCAGAATGAAACCAGGAGAATCTATAACTGACATGTTTAGTCGTTTTACATAAATCGTGAATGGTCTTGAAAATCAAGGTAAACCAATTTCTGATCCCATGAAAGTAAACAAGCTACTGCGTGGACTCTCCAAGGATTGGAATCACATTAAGATCTCAATCAGAGAGACTCAAAGAATCATGCCACTGTCTGTCGATGAGCTGGTTGGGACCCTTTAGTCTTATGAAGTGGAACGAATCAATGAAGACGAAGGTCCCAAAGGTAAGATATCAATTGCATTAAAATCTAATGATGATTCTGATGTAACAGATTCTGAAGACGACATGGATGATGAAGAACTTGCTCTCATGATAAGAAGATTCAGAAAGCTGAATAAAAAAGGAAGAAGATTCAATTCAAGGAAACAAAGTTTTCAAAAGCAACAGACCAAGTCTGCTGAAGATGATGAATCAAACAAAGATGTAGTCTACTTTGAATGCAAGAAAAAGGGACACATCAGACCCAACTGTCCTCTTCTGAGGAAGAAGAAAGGAAAAATTGAAAGGTATCAAAAGGCTCTCAAAGCTGAAACCTGGAGTGATACGGAGTGTGAAGATAGTGATGATGATTATGCCAACATATGTCTAATGGCACAATCGGACTCGAATCAAACTCCGAGACCGATTCGAGACTCAGAAAGTGAATTCGATGTAAGTAATTTCAAAATCCCTATTAAAGTTTCAAAATACATCGATGAATTATGTTTTAGTCTTAAGACTTCTCTTAAAAGAATTTCTGAACTCAAAAAGGAAAATTCTGCTTTAAAACAACAAGAGAATGCTTTGAAAGAAAAAGTGAAATGTTTAGACCGGGATGTTTCTTCTCTTAAAGAAAGTGAAGATAATCTTTTGAAAGAAAATGCATTTTTGAAAAATGATATTTCAAATATTTCCAAAAGATTTTCTCTAGGATCTGAAAAACTGGAGAAAATACTTTCTATTCAAAGACTTTATTTCAATAAATCTGGTTTAGGAATGACTGCTGAAACCATTCCTTTAATCAATTTTCCTAAAGTAAAATAAAGAATTAAACAAAGACCAACAAGGAATGATTACAAAAACCATTTTGAAAGGACCTTTGTAAAACCAGTAGGTCGCAATGCTCTTAGATGTTCAAAATGTAATAGTGCAGATCATTTTGAGAAAGAATGTCCTATGGCTTGGAGACCTGTCAATAAAGTCTGGGCAAAAACCGTATATGAGACAACTCAAAAGGACCCAAGAAAATATGGGTACCAAAGAAAGCTTGAGTTTCTTTTTAAATGCAGGTCACTATCAAGAAAAAAGTGAAATGGTACCTGGACAGTGGATGCTCGAGACACATGACAGGAGATTCAAATTGTTTCATAAAGCTTGTTCAAGTGAATGGTGGAAAAGTCTCATTTGGAGGAAACAACAAAGGAAAAATAGTGGGATTTGGAACTGTAATAATTGGGAACCTCACAATAAGCAATGTTTCTTTAGTTGAAGGGCTCAATTACAATCTGCTCAGTATCAGTCAACTTTGTGATGCCGATTTCAAAATCAACTTTCAAGAGGGTATTTGTTCAGGAACCAGTAAAGACTCTACTCAGTCTTTCATGGGTCGAAGACATGGAAATATCTACCTCTTAGACGTGAAACCAAATGAATCACAATGTCTAATCTCAATCCAAGACGAAGCGAACTTATGGCACAAAAAGCTTGGGCATATCAACATGAAGCAGATAGCCAAAATCTCAGCAAAGAAGCTTGTTCGTGGTCTACCTAATTTATCATACCAAAAGTCTGATCTATGTACACCATGTATATTGGGAAAACAGGTAAGAAATTCCTTTAAGCCAATAAATCAAGTTTCGACTAACCATGTACTGCAGCTTTTGCATATGGATCTATTCGGACCAACAAGAACGCAGAGCATTGGAGGTAAGAAATATTGCCTAGTAATTGTGGATGACTACTCACGATTTACATGGGTATATTTCTTGGCAAGTAAGTCTGAAACTTTTTCTTACTTTGAAAAATTTGCTAAGAATGTTCAAAATGAAAAAGGGGTATGTTATTTCAAGCATAAAAACAGACCATGGAGGTGAATTTGAAAATCAAGATTTTGCTAAATTTTTTGACGAATCTGGTTTACAGCATTTGTTCTCTTTTCCATATACTCCAGAGCAAAATTGAGTTGTGGAAAGGAAGAATAGATCTCTTCAAGAAATGGCCAGAACTCTCTTAATTGAAAGCAATAATTCTTTACGGTTTTGGGCTGAAGCAGTTTCAACATCATGTTATATTATCAATAGAGTTTTTCTAAGGCCTATTCTAGAAAAAACCCTTATGAATTATTCAAAGAAAAGAAGCCAATTGTTTCATATTTTCATGTATTTGGATGCAAATGTTTCATATTGAAAAATGCAAATGATCGAGTTGGTAAGTTTGAAGAAAAGTCAGATGAAGGCATCTTCCTTGGATATTCAACCACAAGCAAAGCGTACAGAGTCTACAACAAAAAGTCTCAAACTGTGGAAGAATCAATGAATGTAAAATTCCAAGATTCTATATAAAATGAATCTATTCAGAATCATTTTGAAGAGACTGAATCTGCTCTAGACTCTACAAAGTCTAATTCTCAAGAAGCGGCTCAGACTTTGAAGGACCAGTAACAAGTGACTGTTAAAGATTCTAGTGAAGGAAGTGATCATCAATATGATAAATTAACCAGCAATTGGAAACATAAGTCCAGTCATCCCAAAGATCTTATTATTGGCGATATCAATGAAGGAATCCGCACAAGATCCAAAAGGCAAGAAGAGTCTAGTGTTGTGGCTCTTATTTCTGAAATAGAACCTAGGAGCATAGAAGAAGCTTTATCCAATGAAAGCTGGATTGAAGCTATGCAAGAAGAACTCAGACAATTTAGAGTTAATGATGTCTGGGAGTTGACTCCTAAACCAAAAGGTAAATCAATTGTTGGAGCTAAATGGATTTTCAGGAACAAGATGGATCAGAAAGGAAAAGTCATAAGAAACAAGGCTAGACTCGTGGCCAAGGGATACACACAAGAAGAAGGGATCGACTATGACGAGACTTATGCACCGGTAGCAAGGTTAGAAGCAATTCGTTTATTACTTGCATTTGCTTGTCATAAAAATTTTAGGTTATTTCAAATGGATGTCAAAAGTGCTTTCCTAAACGGTTTCATCCGTGAGGAAGTCTATGTGGAACAACCACCGGGGTTTGAAGACCCAAAGAAACCAGACTCAGTATTCAGACTCAAAAAGGCCTTGTATGGCTTAAAGCAAGCACCTCGAGCTTGATACGACAAATTAAGTAAGTTTTTAACTGGAAATGGATTTGTTAAAGGTAAAGTAGACACTATCATTTTTATTAAAAGAGAAAGCAAAAGTTTTTTACTTGTTCAAATATATATTGATGATATTATTTTTGGATCTTCTAATGAAAGTCTGTGTAAGAAATTCTCTAAGACTATGCAGGATGAATTTGAAATGAGCATGATGGGTGAGTTAATCTTCTTTCTCGGGCTCCAAGTGAAACAACTGGAGGAAGGAACTTTCATTCACCAAGAAAAGTATGCAAATGATCTTGTCAAAAAATTTGGACTGGACAATTGCAAAAAGGCTGACATACCAATGTCAAGTTCCTTGAAGATAGACAAAGATGAAGGAGGAAAGAAAGTCGATCAAAAGCTGTACAGGAGTATCATCGGATCACTTCTTCATCTTACTGCTTCTAGACTTGACATTCTGTTTAGTGTTTACATTTGTGCCAAATTTCAATCAGACCCAAAAGAATCTCATTTGAATGTTGCGAAGCGTATTATCAAGTATATTTCATCAACATCAAGCTTTGGTCTCTGGTATCCAAAAAGGGGAGACTTTACTCTTCTTGGATATTCAGACGCAGACCTTGCTGGATGCAGAGTTGATAGAAAGAGCACCTTGGGTACTTGTCAACTACTTGGAGGCAGGATAGTGTCTTGGTTTTCAAGAAAGCAAAGTACAGTAGCTCTCTCTACAGCAGAAGCAGAGTATATAGCTCTCGGAAGTTGTTGTTCACAAATTCTGTGCATAAAACAACAGCTAAGAGACTTTGGAATTGAAGACTCATGCATGAAGATTAATTGCGACAACACCAGCGCTATAAATCTCACCAAAAATCCGATTCTCCACTCAAGAGCAAAGCACATAGAGATTCGATATCACTTTATAAGAGACCATGTTCAAAATGGAGATGTTTCAATTCAATTTATTGACTCAAAGAATCAACTGGCGGATATATTCACAAAGCCTTTGGAGAAAAATCAATTTGAGTCAATCCGTTCTAGACTCAACATTTTGAGGTACGAGGAAATCAAAGTCTAGAGACTTTCAGACTCAGACATACAAGACTTTAAATTAGTCTTGGTACGACCGTCAGACTGCAAGTTAGTCTCTCTTTCTCTCTCTCTCGAATCTTATCTTGAAGAGGTACAATTGTCAGATTGTGTTGCTATATTTAATCGAGGAAATTACTGCATCGTTTCATTTTCAAAAAGAAAGTTATTTTTGAAATGACTATTTTCGTGGAAAAAGACAATTATGTTAAAAAGGCATCTTTTTATTTTCCTTTGTGACGCTTCGTTTATCTTTCTTTTTAAATCGATCGTGTACTGTTGATTACTTTTCACTTCACTCTCAAAAACCCTAGAAAGCATCAATCCTCCATTCCCGTTTTCTTCCCTTGTTTAATCTTCGAAAAAGTTGTCATCTTTCTTGGGAAAGTCAAGCAAGGAATCTTCCAAAAACTAAGA
Source organism: Eucalyptus victrix (assembly GCA_016097545.1). Classification (NCBI taxonomy): domain Eukaryota; kingdom Viridiplantae; phylum Streptophyta; class Magnoliopsida; order Myrtales; family Myrtaceae; genus Eucalyptus; species Eucalyptus victrix. The sequence continues at coordinate 39,628,302 of CM027843.1, read as the reverse complement.
AAGATGTCGTCTTCAAGAAAGTCTTCGAGAATCGCAAGCAGGGGACCACGGCGAATGAGTGAGGGGCCTACGCCCTTCGATCTCGCTGAAGAAGATGTGGCTCCAGAACAGTAATCGAGTCCACAACATTCTCAGCAGTGTCACTCTCCTCCATCTAGCCCTTAAGGCGTTGATCATCAACAAGAGGACGAAATCATCGAGGATGCAGACCCTGTAAGAGTTCAAAAGCCCGCTTCTATTTATAAGTTGTATCGTGCCTTAAAAGCAACGTGTACTCCCTTGAAATATGTCGATGATTTTATTAAAGAGAAGGGGTATGGAAATGAATACATCTTTCTGCGAAGAATGGAAAGTTTGGGAATTGCTCATAAAGGGTTGGCTGAGGAAACTCTTGCGAACATCCCGAGTGATCCTCGTGATTGGGGATCGAATCCTGTAGATGGAAATGATGATGACAAACTGTACAGTCAATTTCAACCGAGAATGGGTATTGCGGCTGAAAGTCGAGGAAAAAGAGGAGATTTGTTCAGATCTAAGGAACAAAGGGATTTGTACTCGAAATTGCTGAAGTGTGGGGTAATAAACCCTAGGAGTGTGGATTTCGATTTTCTGGATGCTTTAAATGTGAAATTGAGGGAAAAGTTCGGTTATCTTCAACTTGAAAAGTTCTGCTCCGACACTACAGAGGCCTATGCTGAACTAACCGCATATTTCTATTCAAATCTTAGCTTTTTAGATGCGAATAGATTTTCCTTCAGTGTCAAAGATCAAGACTATGTTGTGGATATGGATATGCTGGCAGATGTGTTGGGAGTCGAGAGGGGAAGTTATCAACCGATCAAAGATTTTCCTTCAGTGTCAAAGATCAAGACTATGTTGTGGATATGGATATGCTGGCAGACGTGTTGGGAGTCGAGAGGGGAAGATATCAACCGATCAAAGTTTCTATTGCTGGTGTTACATTGGAACTTGTCAAGGACAGGAGAACAAAGGAAAAGATTTCCTACCTAAGGATGAATGCATTCAACATCTTGCTGCACAAGATTATGATCAATTGCCTTCAACCAAAATCAACTTCCAAAACTGATGTTTCAAGTTCAGAGGCAAAGCTGATGTATGCCATTCTCACTGGGAAAAGGTTTTCTCTTCCTCACACTGTTATGTTCCACATGTATAGAGCCATGATGAAGGACAGAGGCCAACTTCCTTACCCAAGTCTTGTGACAAAGTTATTCAGACATCTGAATATTCAGCCTCCGCAAATCTTTTGTGCTTGATCGTGCGATCATATGATGATAGGACTGAAAATGGTGACCAAGATGCGTCTGAAGGAATTGAACAAGGCGTTGGAGAAATTCAAGGAGAAGACTCTACTCAAAGCTCATCAACCTTCTTCTTCATCAAAGCGGAAAGGAAAGGAGCCCTTGGTTACTTCAAAACCAAAAAGAAGAGCTCTTATTGTTGAAAATGAAGATGATGATGAAAATCTCACCATCTCTGCAATGGCTTTGAAGAACTTAAGTTGTCCTGTTCCAGGGAAAGAATTGGAACAAATGGCGAAAGAAACAGAGGAGAAGGAAGCAGAGGAGAAAGAAGAAGAAGAAGAGAAGCTAAGAAGGAAAGAGTTGAGACAGAAGAAGAAGAAAGAGGAGAAGAAGGAGAACCTGACGAACACTCTTCTCCACCTGTAGGCATGGAAACAGGGGGAGATCAAGAGAAAAGAGGGAAGTCCTCATATCCTGACGCAAGTGAAGGAATCAGTCGCTCTCCTGCAGACCTAGAGGACGTTTATGCCTCTCAATTTCCAGAAGAAGGTCATGAAATTTCATCGCCAAACCTGCGAGATTATGCTGATCTACCATCGTCTGCATTTACTCCATCAGATCGAGCCTGTTGACACCTATTTTTAGCAAATCTAGGAAAATAAAGAAAATAAAAATTGAATTGGAACAAATAAAAGGAAAAAAGGGGGAAAATTGATTTGATTGATTATGCATGGAAGTTTGAAATTCTGATGAGTATTCAGATTTTGATAAATGCAGAAACAATTGAAAAATCAAGTGAATAAGAGGCAAGAATTTTGCAAAATAAAAAAAATCTGAGCAGGATCGAGCTGATTGCGAAATCACGTTCTGATTTGTAGGCTTGATTTAATGCAACAGAAGATAGGAAGTCGGAAATTGCTATAAAAATGGCCATCTGAAAATCACTATAAAAGGAGCCATAATTTTCGTGAGTGGCGGGGAACGAATTCAGAAAAATTTTCTGAGGTGCAAAAAAAAAATTGAGAGAGAATCCGCTGAAATTTTCGTGAAAAGAGGGAAGGAATTCGGAGAGGGAGAGCAAAAAGGCGAGAGGCCTTCCTTCGGTTTTGGGGGATAAAAAAAAAATGGATTTCTCCTTCGTTCTTTGAGAGAGCAAAATGACAAAGCTTTAGAAGAGAAAAAAGTCAAAAAAAGTACAAAAGTCAGCAGGGAATACGTGCGAATAGAAGTAAGAGAGAAGTGGGAAAAAGAGAAAAAAATAATAATTGACAAGACCCCTACTGTTCATCTTCTCCAGGGTTCTTTTTGCTGCTTTGCTGGTTCCTGCATCTTCGGTCTCTGGGTTACGCCGACGGCCTCCTTCCACCACGCATTCGCCAACCACCGCAGGCCCGCGACCCGAAGCCCGCTCGCCGCTGCGCCACCATGAGCACCGTCGCCACGCCATCGAAGACCACAACCGAGCTCCGCACCGCAGCCGACGCCACCGCCCAGAGACCCGCGACCCAGCTCCGTGACTCGCGACTCAGCCCCGACTTCGCCGCTTCCCTGAGTTGGAGCCCGCTGCCGTTCCCTCACAGCCATTCCCCCGCCGGAGTTCCGACGACCGATCAAACGACCGCCCGCGCCATTCCCCGTCGATTCCCTTAGGTAGTTTTTATTTCTTTTATTTATTTTTAAAATTTTTAATTTATCTATAGTTTTGTTTCTTTTACTCTTTTTATTTGTTATGTTATCTTTTTGTGTATTTCATTTGATAACATTTTTAGTTTAGGTATTTAATTTGTAATGTTGGATGTTAATATTTGTAAATTTAGTATGCATTATCCATAGGGATTTTGTCCGGAATTAATATAATTATTAATTTGATCCGAGAGACATTGGATCATTTTTCTAATTATTTTTTGGGCTTTTGGGTGGAATCTTAATTATTAAATCATAATAATTATTTAATTTGGTCCGTAAGACTTCGGACCTGATTTTTTAATTATTTTAAGTTGTTGTGATGATCGGGGTTAGAATAATTGTTAATTTAATCCGTGAGACGTCAGGTTATTTTTTCAATTATTTTGATCCTTTATTTAGTGATTATATTAATTGTTTAGATTTAGCCCTAATTTAACAATTATTCAGCTTTAAAAAAATCAAAAAAATCAAAAATCAAAATATTCAAAAGATTTGCATGAGCATATAGGACATTAAGGTTTAATATAATAGACACGTAGATTTAATTAATCAAATTTTTAGGATTATATTTCTAGGATTGCATTTTTAGATAATATTTTTAGGACTGCATTTTTAGATATTTTAGAAGAAATAAGTTAGGATTAGACTTAAATAGCCTTTTTAGAGTTTTAGATATAATTGGCACATTTTCATCCTCTTTTTAAATAAAAAAATAAAAATAGTCTTCTAAGACAGAATAGGGTTTAAGTCAAATTAATCCCAAAAATGGATTAGAAGATTATTTTTAAATAGATTAAGTAGGGTTTTCATAAATTCTAAACTTCAATAAAAAAAATACAAAAATACAAAAATCTAGGTGCATGTTAATTAGTTCGCATAATATGATCATTTAGTTAGAATTTGTTAGTAAAGCTAAGTCATAAGGTGCATAATAACTAGTTTGCATAACAGGCCCATTTAATTAGAATTTGCATATTAATGGGATTAAGTCATTTAGTTTAAAAATGCATTTTTATAGAAGAATTCTAACTTTTAAGAAAATCCAAAAAAAAAAAAATGATTGCTTGCTTTGTATGAATGCAATTTATTTATTTGAATGTTTTAAATAATGGATGAGCACCCGTGTGGTCACCACATTTGCATGATAGTAATTTAGGTTAAAATAAATCAGCTGCTTGCGAAAACATTTTGAAAAATTAAAAAAAATGGTACCGAAAGGGCATTAGAAGATTCTAGTGTAACCAAGTCCCCGTACCCTTTGTCTCTGGTTCGTAGAAGTAAAATAAATCTCCCTTTATTTTACTTGGGTGTCTAGTCGACCTACTATAAACCGATTAGTGGCGACTCTTGGCTAAAAAACTTTTGCATGTTAAATATTTGAATCTTAAGTCGCGATTTGGTATGGGCTTGGGAGAGCCCGAGCTAAGTTTAAAAACTTAGTAGTCCATTAACCTAGTTTTAGGTGGTGCACCCGAAAAATAGGTCGCGACAGCTTGGCGACTCCGCTGGGGACTTGTGTTAAAACACTTAGTGGACTTAGGCCAATTTTTCTTTTTCTTTTAAAATGTTTTTGTTTGGCAGCGAGGATCCCAGGTACGACCCTAACATTTCTAAGGTGTTAAATGTTTTTGCAGATGGGAGGTATAAGGGGAGTAGTCTATGCTAATCTTTGTCTTGCAGGTTGGAGTATGTGATTGATGATTTATTTTTCCATAATTAGAAGTGTTGTTTGCATTTAAATTGTTGTGCATGTTTTACTGTTTTTTGCACTACACTATTGCACACACAACCTGTGGCCGGACCTGGGCTACGATAGGATTTCTAGGATGGTGTTGAGAAGGATACTTCCTCCAAAGCGAGACTGCTATGTAGAGGTTGACCTTCTCTTCCCCGAAAGTCTTTTCATGGTGTCGAATGTGTTTATCCATATCCGTGAGACTGCGTGACTATTGGACATTCCATTCGACTGAGCCGGAATTAAGGGGACCTGACACGTTAATACGAGACTGCAACGGTCAGATCATCCTCTTAGCTTCACTTTGTTAAGCCATTTAGATAGAAATCGAGCCTCACATTTCATGCGTGTGTCTATGTACTTGTCATCCCTTCCGGTGAAAGTAAGTTCTCTAAATTCTTACTTTGCAATTTACTTACTTTATTGCAATTTTGTCGGTCCATGACAATAGGTTTCGTCACGTCTTGTTTTATATGCTATGGGGAGGACCGACGTACAATTCATTTCCACTCCCAAAAAAGAGCTCAAGATGTGGCTGAATCAGTTAGATCAAGAGGGCCAAAGGTATGCGAAGACTAGGATTGCCCGACTTCTCCCACTATTGGAGATCAACATCCACTCTAGTGTGATACAAGCACTCCCTCACTTCTGGTGTCCACAGACTTCCACATTCATATTTGGAGAGTACGAATTGACTCCAACATTAGAAGAATATAGTGTTGCCATTGGAATGCCCCTGGAAAAGGAACTTGTTAGACCACCTATCGGTATAGATTCTATTTCTGAATTATCACATTTTTTAGAAATCGAAGCCAAAGGAGTAAGGAAAGTTGTCAAAGCCAATTGTTTTGCATGCCCATTTTCGTTTTTGGAAAAATGTTTTTCAAATCAATCAATGATTTCAAAAGCTAGGATCTTCATGTTAGCATTTTTCGGGCTAATTGTTTTCCCTTATCGAAGAAATGCCATTAATCCTTCAATTTCATGGGTAGTTAATCGTGTTTGTGATGGCTTAAATTATGTCAATATGGTTTTAGCTGAAACATTTTTGTCATTAAACCGTTTCAAACAAAATGAAGAAAAGACCATGCGTGCCCTACCTGAACTTTTACAAATATGGTTTTTCTCCCACATAAGAGGATTTGGGCACCTCATGAAACAATTTAAGATTGATGATTTTAGGCACCCCATACAAAAATTTGCGGTCTTAGAGCGTTTTTCTCCAAATAAACAGTACACTCGTTGGATTAATTGAAAAATCCTGATCCTAAAGCATTCCTATGGCATACTAAATGGTTCCGAGTTGAGGAGGCTCGTTTCTCACACAAGCATGATGAGCCCATCCCGTTGCTTGGTCTTTTTGGTGCAACTTCTTATTACCCATATAGGGTGGCCCGCCAGTACAAAGCTCTTCAGGAAATTCCTCCACCACTCACGACAGAGATGTTCCAGGTTCGTTTTGTTCGAACGAACTATAACTACTTCAACGAGATCCAGATGATCATTGCCGCATGGAATGAATGCCACCTAGAGAAGATTTTGGTGGCCCAAAGATTGAAAGAGGAAGAGAAACTCCACCATGCGTCGGCATTCTACATTCAACACCACCGGATTCCTGCGACCTTACGTCCAGTGGTGCCAGATGTGACTGAGAAGCCCACTCAGCGAGCACAAATTGAGCATCTTAAGCGGAAAGCGAAAATGATCGAAGCTGAAAATAAGAAGCTTCGCAAGGCGTTGAAATCCCAAAAGCATATAAAATGAGATTTTTTTTGAATTTTGATTCTTAGTCCAATGTCTAGGGAGCTTGATTTCAATTTTCAATTCAATTTTTAGTTCAATGTTTAAGGACTTGAATTTCAATTCTTAGTTCATTGTTTGGTTAATGTTTCTAGTGAATTTTGAATAAAAGTCAAGCGATTAGACCGTTGTCATGGGCCATTTTCTATCTTGTCATTAGTTCTTACATTACCTCTTTCTTAGGTAACAACAGATTCTCCGCGCTCTCCCATTATTACGCGATCAAAGGCTAAAATGGCTGACCAAGGGCGAGGGAGGCAAAACCCACTACCCCCGAGCATTCACGAGACATTCCCCGGTCCTCCAAGAATGATGTAGGATGAAGTGGAAGTGATAGACACTTTGGGACAACCTAGTGGCAAGTTTGATTACCTGGTGAAGTATTCGGCCCCTCCTAGCTACTACATTGATCCTAGTGAAATAGTCCCAGATGGATGGGGTGGCATGGATGATCCGACACCCCCGAAGACCAAGAACCCTGATGATGAGCTGGAGGGAGTTGCAAGCTTGTTCGACGACCTCATCATAGGAGCCATTGATGATGGACCCCCTGAAGAGATGGGCCTTGGCCCACAAGAGTAACTCTTTTACTGCTTTTGCACATTCCCCTGCGTGGGAATTTTTATTTTCTGAATGATGTTTTCAATTTCTTCTTTTATTGATTGAGTGTTGCATTTTTTCCATTCAATAAATGTAATTGATTGATGAATTTCAATGAAATTACAAATTTCACTTTGAGGGCATGATGAGGTATACCAAACCAGTCCGGTGACGATATCCAACCGATCAAAGAAAAGAAAATCCAAAGAGAATTCTGAGGCCTGGGCTACATCATACTTTCTCGTGTCAAAATGTTTAAAAAAAAATGCTTTTCCAAATGCTTTTCAAAAAATTCAAAAAAAATTCAAAAAAATAAGACTTGATTTACTATATTTGTCTTTTTGACCCATCCACTTTTTGTTTCAGAGACAGTCTTGTAACATGTGAAGGTGTGGAAACGGTCCAATCCAATTCCGGAGCCTAGGGGCAAGTTCGCTCCAAATTACAGTGGCCCGTATGTGGTAAAGAAGATACTTCCTGAATGTGCCTTGATCTTGACAGAAATACATGGTTGTGAGTGTTTCACTCCAGTTAATTCTGATGTTGTCAAGAAGTATTATTTATGATAGAATTTGTCATGTCATGTTTTGAACTACAAGCATTTCTATGATGAGTAAATGAGTTGAATCGTTCAAATTTGTGACAAATTTTAAATGTTTTCCCTGATGAATTATGTAAGATGAATTGAATGTGTCAAATGAGGTATTTTAGAATGACGAAAGGCGAAGCCTTGTTCCATACAGTGTTTCATACACTGACCCTCAGTGAGTTGTGTGAAAAATTCCATGCCCGCAAGGAAGAGGGCTATCTCGCAAAGGGTACGTCAACCAAGGTGATGAGAGGCATTCTTTTCTCTATCCTAAACACTACAGGTGATCCATTGCTCAACCCCTTTGAGCCCCATACACTTATGGAGATTTTTTAAAAATTATCCCTATCAAGAATCATCCCATATTGGGACAAATTCGAAATAAATGGTAGGAATCTTCTTGCTCCCACTTGCCTCAATCATCGAATATTGCTTTTGCAGTGTAACTCGTATGGTAATTTGAAGTGCCTTAAGATGATGAAGAGCATTTCTTTCTTTATCCTATACACTTCTATCCATTGCATAGCCCACTTGAGCCTATGAATTTATTTCATATTAAACCTAGTTGGTGATCATCCCCCACACTGGGGCAAGGCAAAAAGAATAATTCAAGTAACATGGCTTAGAATGTTGTAAAGGATGGCTGTGCAAGTTCAAAAAAAAGGTGCAAAATAATGGGGCATGAAAAAGCAGTGTGCCTGGTAAAAGCAAGGCCAATGCCAAGAAAAAAAAATCAAACTCTTGATATGGTAAGTTGTATCCCCAGCAAGGTGGTACCAAAAAACTCTTAAATGATGTTGCAATCAATGGAGTTGTGATAGAAAAACTTTGACAGTGGAGAAGAAAAGTGGTGGAAATGTCGAGATGATCACCAACTTTAACCCCCCTAAAACACTTTTTGAGCTTAATGATCCTTTCATTTCTCAACTCATGAACCAAGCCTATGTTACGTCCCTTGCAAAGTCTCTTCTGATTATGGCACTTGAATTAACCTAGGGGTTCACATGTTTTAAGCATCGCTCGAAGAAGTGCGAGCAAGATTATTCCTTTCTTATTTTGCAGGGTTCTTGACTTGTAAACCCAGAGATGATTATAGAATATCACTCTTTCTTTCAGAAGCCTTGACTCAAAGAGTCCCTTTTGTTAAGCCATTAACCAGGCCCACATTACGGTCCCTATTAAAGACCTCTCAGATTGGTAAGGTCGTACCACTTGCGAGATTGCACAAAACCTTGTTTGGCATGATGATAGTGAGATAGAGTGATTGTCAAAATCCTGCATCAAAGGTCAGGATGAAACGACCCTTTTAATGAGGATGAGCGCAAAGCCCTTTCAGACTGAAAGACCTTTCATTTGACACATCCATAACACTCATGTATCTAGATTGGAATATCCTTTTGAAATTCTTCCCAAAGGAAATTAGGTAATGCAAAAATGATAGGAATCATCACGCATGAACCTTACTTGAATTAATGCATGTCTGTGAATGCATATTGCCTCTCCTACAACTGTGTTTTGCAGGAGACATATCCCTAAGGAACAGAGATGTCATCAGAAGTCTATCTCTATCCATACTTTAAATACTTGTCATTGTACAGGTATTCCTTTTCAAGCACCGACACTCAATGGAGTTGTCCCCCAAAGATTTTTCCTCCAGATTCAATCTGATTAAGGCGACCGAAGAATGGTTCAGGTCCTGGTCAGATGATTTCTGTCGCAAGGTTGGGCGACCGAAGAATGGTTCGGGTCCTAGCCAAGCAAAACCTTAGTCTAGGCGACCGTAGAGTGGTACGAGTCCTAGACAACATTTATTGCTCTAACAGGCGACCGTAGAATGGTACGGGTCCTGGAAAGGCAATTACCTCAGTTCAGGTGACCATAAAATGGTACGGGTCCTGGAAAATCTTTTTTCCGTTTAGGCGACCGTAGAATGGTATGGGTCCTAGACAACCTCAGTTCAGGCGACCGTAGAATGGTACGGGTCCTGGAAAACAAATCCCCGTTTAGGCGACCGTAGAATGGTACGGGTCCTGGAAAATCTTTTTTCCGTTTAGGCGACCATAGAATGGTACGGGTCCTAGACAACCTCAGTTCAGGCGACCGTAGAATGGTGCGGGTCCTGGAAAACAAATCCCCATTTAGGCGACCGTAGAATGGTACGTGTCCTAGACAACCTCAATTCGGGCGATCGTAGAATGGTACGGGTCCTGAAAAATCATTTTTTCGTTTAGGCGACCGTAAAATGGTACGGGTCCTAGACACAACCAAACAATGCCACACTAGGCGACCGTAGAATGGTACGGGTCCTAGGAAAGCAGTCACTTTGTGAAGTCATGTTACTATTCTGGGCGACCGTAGAATGGTACGGGTCTTGGACATGTAACACCAATCTATCTTGAGTTACTCTACCATCCCTGAAGGTAAGTAATTCCAGGTAAGTTAATTTGCATAAGCATTTCCATGCATCATATAAATTTCATTTCAAAATGGGAGTCATTTTCCAAAAAAAAAAAAAAAAACAAAAACAAAAGTCATTTAGTACATTTGCACGATTAACATTTAGGTCTCAACTTGTCTTTGAAGGCTACCTCTACGAGCTCACCTTCAAAGAGGGGCAGCTGTTGACACCTATTTTTAGCAAATCTAGGAAATTAAAGAAAATAAAAATTGCATTGGAACAAATAAAAGGAAAAAAGGGGGAAATTGATTTGATTGATTATGCATGGAAGTTTGAAATTCTGATGAGTATTCAGATTTTGATAAATGCAGAAACAATTGAAAAATCAAGTGAATAAGAGGCAAGAATTTTGCAAAATGAAAAAAATCTGAGCAGGATCGAGCTGATTGCGAAATCACGTTCCGATTTGCAGGCTTGATTTAATGCAACAGAAGATAGGAAGTCGGAAATTGCTATAAAAATAGCCATCTGAAAATCACTATAAAAGGAGCCATAATTTTCGTGAGCGGTGGGGAACGAATTCAGAAAAATTTTCTGAGGTGCAAAAAAAAAAAATTGAGAGAGAATCCGCTGAAATTTTCGTGAAAAGAGGGAAGGAATTCGGAGAGGGAGAGCAAAAAGGCGAGAGGCCTTCCTTCGATTTTGGGGGATAAAAAAAATGGATTTCTCCTTCGTTCTTTGAGAGAGCAAAAGGACAAAGCTTTAGAAGAGAAAAAAGTCAAAAAAAGTACAAAAGTCAGCAGGGAATACGTGCGAATAGAAGTGAGAGAGAAGTGGGAAAAAGAGAAAAAAATAATAATTGACAAGACCCCTACTGTTCATCTTCTCCAGGGTTCTTTTTGCTGCTTTGCTGGTTCCTACATCTTCGGTCTCTGGGTTATGCCGACGGCCTCCTTCCACCACGCATCCGCCAACCACCGCAGGCCCGCGACCCGAAGCCCGCTCGCCGCTGCGCCACCACGAGCACCGTCGCCACGCCACCGAAGACCACAATCGAGCTCCGCACCGCAGCCGACGCCACCGCCCAGAGACCCGCAACCCAGCTCCGTGACTCGCGACTCAGCCCCGACTTCGCCGCTTCCCTGAGTTGGAGCCCGCCACCGTTCCCTCACAGCCATTCCCCCGCCGGAGTTCTGACGACCGATCAAACGACCGCCCGGCGCCATTCCCCATCGATTCCCTTAGGTAGTTTTTATTTCTTTTATTTATTTTTTAACTTTTTACTTTATCTATAGTTTTGTTTCTTTTACTCTTTTTATTTGTTATGTTATCTTTTTGTGTATTTCATTTGATAACATTTTTAGTTTAGATATTTAATTTGTAATGTTGGATGTTAATATTTGTAAATTTAGTATGCATTATCCATAGGGATTTTGTCCGGAATTAATATAATTATTAATTTGATCCGAGAGACATTGGATCAATTATTTTTTGGGCTTTTGGGTGGAATCTTAATTGTTAAATCATAATAATTATTTAATTTGGTCCGTAAGACTTCGGACCAGATTTTTTAATTATTTTAAGTTGTTGTGATGAACAAGGTTAGAATAATTGTTAATTTAACCCGTGAGACGTCAGGTTATTTTTTCAATTATTTTGATCCTTTATTTAGTGATTATATTAATTTTTTAGATTTAACCCTAATTTAACAATTATTCAGCTTAAAAAAATAAAAAAAATCAAAAATCAAAATATTCAAAAAGATTTGCATGAGCATAGAGGACATTAAGGTTTAATATAATAGACACGTAGATTTAATTAATCAAATTTTTAGGATTATATTTCTAGGATTGCATTTTTAGATAATATTTTTAGGACTGCATTTTTAGATATTTTAAAAGAAATAAGTTAGGATTAGACTTAAATAGCCTTTTTAGAGTTTTAGATATAATTGGCACATTTTCATCCTCTTTTTAAATAAAAAAAATAAAAATAGTCTTCTAAGACAGAATTAGGGTTTAAGTCAAATTAATCCCAAAAATGGATTAGAAGATTATTTTTAAATAGATTAAGTAGGGTTTTCATAAATTCTAAACTTCAATAAAAAAAATACAAAAATACAAAAATCTAGGTGCATGTTAATTAGTTCGCATAATATGATCATTTAGTTAGAATTTGTTAGTAAAGCTAAGTCATAAGGTGCATAATAACTAGTTTGCATAACAGGCCCATTTAATTAGAATTTGCATATTAATAGGATTAAGTCATTTAGTTTAAAAATGCATTTTTATAGAAGAATTCTAACTTTTAAGAAAATCCAAAAAAAAAAAATGATTGCTTGCTTTGTATGAATGCAATTTATTTATTTGAATGTTTTAAATAATGGATGAGCACCCATGTGGTCACCACATTTGCATGATAGTAATTTAGGTTAAAATAAATCAGCTGCTTGCAAAAACATTTTGAAAAATTAAAAAAAAGGTACCGAAAGGGCATTAGAAGATTCTAGTGTAACCAAGTCCCCGTACCCTTTGTCTCTGGTTCGTAGAAGTAAAATAAATCTCCCTTTATTTTACTTAGGTGTCTAGTCGACCTACTATAAACCGATTAGTGGCGACTCTTGGCTAAAAAACTTTTGCATGTTAAATATTTGAATCTTAAGTCGCGATTTGGTATGGGCTTGGGAGAGCCCGAGCTAAGTTTAAAAACTTAGTAGTCCATTAACCTAGTTTTAGGTGGTGCACCCGAAAAATAGGTCGTGATAGAGCCAAAGCAAGTACTCAGACTGATAATGCAGCAGGTTTTCGCAGAATCATGAATATTCTCTTGGAGATGCGAGGTCAAATTTATGCCTTGGGATGCGAGGTTCAAAACTTGCAAACTACGGGTCAAGTTTCTTCATGTTCATTGAATGATAAAATCCAAGCCCTCACTGTCCAGAATCAGGCCAACACCAAGGGTGAGGAGATCGCGCAACTGAAGGAAGACTTGAAAAGGCTGGAAGGCATCATTCAGTCTATGGGAGATTTCCAGCTTGTCCGCGTTCCCAAGCAATCTTGACTTTATTCCATTTTCATCTCAACCTTTTTTAATGCTGACAAAAAGGGGGAGAGATGCAAGATTTGAACAATTTGACTTTTAATCGTGTGGTTTGTTGGACTGGTTGTTCAATTTTATGGATTGTTTTGATCTGTTTGACTTTGTTTTTGTGTCTGGATGAGAACTGAACTAGACTTGGACTTGACTGCTTGTGTTAACTATCATTGGTATCTTATGGATGGCTTTATCACTTATTAGACTAACCTATTTTCTGTGGTTGCAGATTCTAGTATTATTCATTTAGCCATTTATCTCTATAAGATATGCATATGTGTTTGAGAAATGTTTTGCAGGTCAAAGTTGTCCAAATCTGCAGGAAAGTTTTGTCACCATCAAAAAGGGGGAGATTGTTGGAGAAATCCTCTCGAAGTATTTTGAAGCTGACAAAACGTTTCCATCAGTCTAGTCTGAAGGTTTGCAGACTCTGCCATTTAAAGTCTGAAGACCTCCGGACAGCCAGACTCAAGACTCAAAGTCTATCCTTATTGACAGTCTTTAATCCGTTGAAGAAAGGTTACCCAGAACTAGATGTTTTATTAAGGGCTTGACCTTATCAACTGGAGAAGATCTCGTGGCTGGAATAGACACAAAAGAATTCTTTGATTGATCGAGATTGACTCGAAGATTAAGGAATCGATGATTGCCTAAACATTCTTGGAAGGTTCTACTTATGGAAACCGAGATCCTGATTGTACGGGCGAACAGGATTGATGAGCTATCGACACGTTCCTTTAATAGCCGAATGATCTTCCTAATTGATTCCGTCCAACGGGTAGATTGGAGGAATTCTTTTGGTAAGTGCCAACGGGTATGATGGCATAAAGGAGTATATAAGGAAGATGTTCTAAGTTGTTGAGGTGTGCGCGATAGAAGAATTTCAAAGTCTGAAGCTCCTTGTTGTTTAGACAATTCCTTTGAGCGAATACTTGTATACAAAAGAGAGTCTATATTTGTGAGAAACCTTGAGGAGGTGTGATATAACATCTACACTGTGGAATCAAGGAAAAGCTGAGCTATAACTTCTCTTTTGTTCATAGTGAAATCCAGCCGGTGGGCTGTCAGTGCGGAAGAGTGGACGTAGGCTTGGATTAAGCCGAACCACTATAAAACCTGTGTTCAATCTTCTCTCCCTCACTCTCTTTACTTTGATCGTAAATCATTTTGTGAACTCCTTTCTATCGGCTGCCTAGAATCGCTTCTGTATTTCGATAAAGTGTTTGTGCAGCTATTCACCCCTCTCTAGGTGCTTATACTAGCTATCTCAACGGCTTCCAAAACTGATGGGCTGACTATATCCCAGTTAAGTTTGAAAAACTCAACATTAAACCCATCAGGACCAGGAGCCTTGCCCACAGCTAAGGAGAAAAGATTATCATGGATTTCCATCTCAGAAACAGGGACGAGAGAGGAATTGTACCTGCTCCACATTTAAGGATTGTTGAAGTACCCCTTGAATCTCTTGGATGGTTGGGCACAAGGGAAGATCCGAAGGAGTGAGGAGATCTTGAAAATGAGATACAAATAATTGTTACACGATACCAAGATCGGTCATGAGATTGCCAGACGTGTCCGAGAACGAGAGAATTCTATTCCTCAGGTGTCTTTTGTTGACAGAATGGTAGAATAATTTAGTGTTCTGATCACCATCCTTCAACCAACGGACTTTAGACTTTTGTCTATAAAAGGACTCCTCTAGCAGCCAAAGGTCCTAGAAGTTCCTGAGCTGACTCCTTTCCAATTCCGCAATCGAGAGGTTGTTGGGATCGTGCATTACAGCATCCTGAGTGAGCCGTAATGCTTGCCTTGCATTTGCTGTTCTGATAGAGATATCCGGAAAGGATTCCTTATTAAGTTGCTTCAGGCGTCCTTTAAGAGTTCAAAGCTTGCAACACAGCTTGAACATGGGGGTGCCCAATACCGGGATTTCCCAAACTTGAGTAAGAATAGTGTGGAAATCCAGGTGCTTCATCCAAAAGTTGAACTTGAAAGGTTTTCTAGAGGCAGAGGGGGCCAAAACTTTGATGACCATAGGACTATGATTAGAAATTCCCAGGGCAAAGAAAGTGGCTTCCGAGAAAGAGAAGTCATGGCACTATTTTGTATTAACAAGCACCCTATCTATTTTTCTTAGCTTCTGGTTGGCACCCGAAGACAAAGACCAAGTGAAACGAAAGCCCACATACCTTAGGTCTTCTAATTCTTGGGCTTAACAAAGCCCAAATTCATCAAAAGAAGGGAGCCAAGTATTCAAACTTCCTATGCAATCCGAGGGGTCCCGAATAGCATTAAAATCCTCAGCCACCAACCAAGGACTATCCAGCCGGCTGGTATTGAGATGAATAAGCTCTTCCCAAAGCGGCCGCCGAAAAGTAAAAGTATGCTCCACATAAATAACGGATAGCCAGAAAACAGATCATGTGCTTAAGGACCTAATTTCGTGTATTGCTTGAGCATTTGAAGAAGAAATGTCAAAATTCACTAGGCATGGATTCCATCCAACCCAAATCCTCCCTCTAGAGGAATACTCATAGTTAGAAAGCCAATTCCAACCTGCTAATAGGCTCGCAGAGATGGTGGGGAAGAGAGACGGAGGGACTTTGATTTCCAGAATACCAACACAACAAATGCTATTGGAGCTAACAAAGCTTCTAATTTCAGCTTGTTTAATGGGGCCCATAAGGCTCCTAATATTTCATACGCCTATATTTGTATGTAAATATGTACAGAGAAGGATATAATATTTACCGCCTCTTGGCCACTCGCCTCCGACTAGCCACCGTCTTTGGAGAAGACTTGGGAGCAGAAGGCATTGGGACTAGGTGAGGATCCTGCACAGGAATGAGCTGCTGGGAAGGGGCCTTTGGAACAGCAAGATTTGAGTCCTTTGGAATTTCAATCTGAAGAACAGGGGAGTTGTCCAAAATGGGGTCCTCCTCATTCGAGTAGCTTACATTACTAGGTTCACCTCAGAATCTTCATCCGAGCTAGATAAAGAGACTGGGTTAGTGGAGGCTACTTGAGGAGTTGGGCTGGTATAAGGAGATGGAGCCGTGACATCCACATGCTGGGCCATCACTTGCTTCTTCTGATCTGCCTTAGAAGGGGACTGCAAAGTGCTAGGCGCTACATCACCTATCGCTATAGAAGAAGAAGGGCCTGCCTCCATTGACCGCAAATGATGCTGTTTCTTTTTAGGTTGGGCCTGCTTCCAACCTTCCTCAACGACGCCTGGAGTAGGGGCCAAAACAGGAAAAGAGTCAGGAGTGTGGCCTTCAATGACCGGTGCAACCTGAGGGTCTTCAGCAGGAACATTGGGGCTTCCTTGGGTCGGGCACTTGTGGCCAAAGGTGGCACACCTTGGACAGTAGGCTAGCCTCCATTCATACTCTACAATAACAGTACGGGTCTCACCATTTAAAACGATATCAACTGAGTCACAGCGTGCATCCTTGGTAGAAATCTCTATACAGACCCTGGCAAACGAGATCATTTTCATCTGCTTAGTTCCAAGATCGACGTATAAAGGTTTACCAATAGCACTAGCTATCGCACTTATCCCTGCAGTAGACCAGAGAGCATATAGAATATTCTTCAATCTGATCCATACCGGGACAGAGGCGTGGATATCCTTCTTTAACTCAAGGAGTGGATGCCATTGTTGTAAAATGAGAGGGACCGTAGCAACAGTTAATGGCCCTTCGTCAAGGACTTTCCTCTTGAAATCATGGTCCGGAATGTGAAAAAAGTAAAAACCTTGATCATGGCCATGACATCAACGAGGTGATGTCCCTAAGTGTGCTTTAAAGCTTATTTAGTAAGTTTAAAGGGGAGTTTCTTCCCCCACAAAGTATCCTACAATACACTCATGCCACTTTGGGTTCGTGACTTGAAATATTTCTTCAAATAGCTCCACCACCGGTTTGTTATCAATAACGGATAGGGGCACATCAGAGAGATCGTACCCTTTCACGGCCGCCTTGGCGACATTGGCCCATGACCGAAGAGGAGGGGACTTTGAGCCCCTTGTTTGCTGACCTTGGGGCTGAGGATGACCTGTTGAAAGCTTGCTTCAGCTTCTACTGCATCGGCCTTTCTCGATTTAAGAAGCCGAGCCCGACTGGCCTTCTCTCGTACCGGCTGAAGGGCCCTCGAAGGGATTGGAGGAGGGCCTACTGCGGCTTCTACTTGGTCTGCCATCAGCTACTAGTTGGGCCTTTCCCTTCTGGCCCTTAGTTGCAATAGACACAGAAGTCATGTCTTTTTCAAAAGAATCCATATAGTCCTACAAAACCCACGAAACCCTAAATCGAGAAGACCATAGGGGCATGAGGAGGCATACCAGAAAGATTGCTTCGGTGAGGATGTAGAGAGGGGTAGGACGAGCCTAGCCACCAAATTTCAGCTCCAACCGTCTGCAATTACTCCCAGAAACGGCGAAAAACCAGTCCAGCAGGAACAGTAAACCGGGCGCCTAGTAGAGAGAAAAGATGAAAAGTAACTGTCTTGTCCGTGAAGTGTTGGTTCTTTTGGTGCTCTATTGATTCTTCTTGTTTTCTAAATTTTGCTTTGTTTTGTAGGACTTTGGGCTTGGATCTACTTTGATTTGCTTTGATTTAGATGTTTGTCTATATCTTTTTGAGTAATAAATATAATTTTCTTGCTGGCCTGAAAAATAAAAAATAAAAAAGCAAGACCATCATAATTTATCGCCTTTGGACAAAGGCAGCAAAAACATAACTTATCGCTTTAGGTACCAAAGAGGACAAAATTAAACCGCCTTAGACAAAAATTAACAGAGCAAAACTCAAGGCGACAAACCAGACCCATTTCTTTTATTCATTTATTTATTTTTCATTCGTACTAAAAAAGAAAAGAAAAAGCACGATCGGTGTTAGTGATGGAATCGTCGTCATTCCTCTCTTACAACATCACAACCCTTTGACTTGATTTTCTAGTAAACCTCGTAGCAACTTCCTCTCCGCATTTTGGCTTCCAAGTCTCACTGGTCATCTTTCTATATCCGACTAAATTGGCTAATCGTGATGTCGCCACAATACTTAACTCTCTTATTCTTTTTGTACCTTGTCTGATCTAGGTAATTTATACTTGCGTCGTGGTTGATACGGGCCACATTCGAGCTTGCTGGCCACCAAGCATTTGTGGGGCTGCTTTTACTTCTGGCTATTGCTTAAGATTTACACAAAGATCCATTATACTATGTAAGTTATTTTGAATGCATCCTAGCAAAATAACCTGATTTTCATTTGCAAATTGGATTGGCAGAGCAACTCGGCGCGACAAGAAACATATAGCACTTGCGAGGGCAGAGCAGAGATTTGCCTGTCTTCCTTCTATTTGAATCAGCTATGACGTTTTTGCAATGTGTGATGTCGTTGTACGCGATTAATTATATCTTGAGAAAGCAATGTATGACATAAAAAACATATGCGGAAGCCAGGATCGATTATAGACAAACCTCCAGTCATTATTCGTATTCACGTTCGTCTGAATATCCTAAAAATACAAAGAAATATTGAGCACACGCTACTAACACAATTCCCTCAATATACTGATGGTGTATTCCAAAAGAGAGGGTTTGTGTTAGACTTTGTAATTGCACTGTTAGAAATGAACGATCGTTCCTTTATATATCGTCTCCCATCAAGACGGTTACCAAATGGACGATTGTCACGAAAAGGTACGAAATGTGGAAAAACTATATGTCAAATAACCGCCACTTTAAAGAGAAAATATGGGTCCAAAAATATGGGATCACAAAAATAAATAACATTCTCCCACTTGATCCATCATTTTCATCATATGGATTATCCAACTAATTCCACGAAAACTTTATGCTTAAAGAAAAGAAACAAAACACATGGATCATGGCGACATGTCCTCTAAGAGTGAGTAATATCTTCCATGTATCACAATATATCTTATTTCTTTAATGTTAGCCTATATGTGACAACATATCTTAATGAATAAACCCCATGTTTATTCTAGAACCAAGGATAAATGTTATTCTCATAAACAACAAAATATGTACACCAAAATTGAGAATCAACATTACAACATAATAAGAGTTTCATACAACAAAATCGTCCATATGACGACAAATTACATTATGGGCCCTACTCCCATACTAGTTACATGATTCTTATACTTCATTGGTGGCATACCTTTAGTTAAAGGATCAGTTATCATCATTTTAGTGCTAACGTATTCTATGACCATTTTATTCTCATTAACACGTTCTCTTATGGCTAAATGCTTAGTGTCGATATGCTTACTTCAACTACTACTTTTGGCATTTTTAGCCATAAAAACCGCAGTTGAATTGTCACAATATATTCTTAATGGCCTAGAAATAGAATCAACAATTCTAAGCCCAGTAATGAACTCTTCAACCATACACCATGTGAGGTAACCTCAAAATAAGAAACGAACTCAGCCTTCATAGTGGAAGTAGCAGTCAAAGTCTGCTTCACACTTCTCCATGACACAGCTCCGCTAGCTAACATAAAAATGTATCCAAATGTTGATTTTCGTGAATCAACGCAGCCCGCAAAGTCCACATCCAAAAACCCAACTACTTCCAGGTCGTTAGTCCGTCTATACATAAGCATATAGTCTCTGGTACATTGAAGATATCTCATCACTTTCTTTACAACTCTCCAGTGGTCCATGCCTAGATTACTCTGATATCTTCCCAACATTGCCACAACAAAAGCGATGTCAGGTCGAATACAAACCTGAACATACATCAAACTTCCGACAGCAGAAGCATATAGAATGTTGTACATTTGTTCCCTTTCTAAATCGTTCTTCGGGCATTGGTTCAAATTGAACCTATCACCCTTCACAATGGGTGCTATATTTGATGAACAATCTTTCATCCGAAATCTCTCTAGAACTTTATTGATATAGGTTTCTTGAGATAGTCCTAAAATTCATCGAGGTCTATCTCTATGGATCTTAATGCCAATTGTGACATCTTGAATTTTTTAGTTTTACTTTCAATTAAATTAATCGGGCTTTTCATCGACGCGTCTATAGTGTTATTCTTAGAGCTGATCAGATAACTAAACTATCTGGAGAAGTCATTAAGGAATTTTAATGTAATGGACTTGAGAATTCGACCAGAAATCAACTTCTCGACTGTACTCATTTATAGAGATCATTATGGCATAGTTAATCATTTAAAGATCAGAGATAGGTCGGTTCGACTGAGATGTGTGGTTAAACGTGGGTGATTCCACCAAATTGAGAAATTCTCATTGATCGGCACTAGATTGATTTTTCTGTCGTTTTGGTACCTTGTGTTCGTATTTGAATCATCGAGATTTTCACGACAATTGATAGTTGCCAATGTGTCGAAGATATTCATTGTGGCTTGAAGAAAATAAACCACGGGTCATTTGCTCTAAAAATTTCTAAAAACTATCGGGTCGCTTAGGTCACGTTAAAAACGTGCCAAAGTGAAATTAACCACGAATTTGAATCCGATTTCAAAAATTGAAAGTTCTGTCTTGTCACAAGTCATTTTAGGAACGTCGACTCAGTCTCTGAAACTTTTTTGCACACCGAGATTTTTTGGGAAAAAAGTCATCATAAGGTCGTTTTTGTCTAGAAAATGCAGACGACCGTTTTTTATCGCGAAATTAGGATGCAAGTGAGTTACATTGGTGAACAAAAATACCAATTTGATTGGGGACTCGACGGTTGACTTTTTAGAGGCCGGATGGAGTTGATTCGGAGAGGAATTGATTAGGAATTGAACCAAACTCAAGCCAAATTCATGTGCCCCCATGGCCATGACTTCTGGACTACCTCAAGCCTTCTAGAAGGGGCATTAAGGTCTGGAAATTGGCTATGGTTTTCAGTTGGTTGTGGTGGACCCCTCTAAGGGGATAAATGGATAAAAGAGAGAGTGAAGTAGTCCCTTCCAGCAGCAGCCGGTCCCCCTTCTTTCCCCTGCCTTCTTCTGTTGATCCTCTCCCCCATCTTGGCCATGCGAAGCTCCCAGCAAGCTCAGAGGAACGAACCAGCAGCCTCCTCCTTGTTGCAGCCACCCGCCAGAGCCGAGAAGCCACCGTCATGCTTCCCCACGCCCTGCTTGCGTCTTGCTTGCACCTCGCTATGGTCTGTGCTCCAGCGGTGTCCCAGAGCTTCTCCTGTGACTATCGGACCACTGTATGCCGCCATCCCGCCGTCTGGAGGCCTGTTAATACCATTGCCGCCACCTCCAACCTTCCTTCACCGATTCCGAGCAAGTAGCCTCCACCGATCCACCTTTCTTGGCCAAGATCAATGTTGAACAGAGACCAGACCATGTGGGTCTCCAAGCTAATGTTCAACCCATTTTTGAGCTATTCTCGACCCTAGTTGACAAGCTCGCTTTGGAGTTTCTTGTTTCTCACCGCGTCCTCGTCGTTTCGATCCGAGCGGATTGCTTAACAAGTGATTTTAACTCACTAATCCATACTTAGTAGGTTAATGACATTTAAGGGTTGTTTAGTTTAGACTAAGTATGGATTAAGTGGATAGTTAGATTAGATTAGCAATTTAATTAATTGTTATTGCATGTTAGGTGGTTAGAGTAATGTAGTTAGAGCCTAGACAAGTTCTAATATTTAACTAGAGTGGTTCGGAAATTTTCCGGATTCGTCTCGGCTTCCAATTAGGCTTTACGGGCCTAAGTTCTGTTTATTGGCATTTAATAATTATTTTATGTAATTATTTAATTATTTATTTATTTTCTGAAAATTAGACCGGGATAGTCGGTGACCAGAATTTATGCTAATTGCAGTGGTGTGATCTGTTTATTTAACTGATCGTTATTTTGTGCAAATTGAGTGTGTTTGGTGATTGTGGGTAATTATCTCAGAAATTGATAATTTTGGTAATTAATTGAAAAATTACCGGGCGTCGGTCTATAGAACCAAAATCTATTTTGGGATTGTTGGAAATAGTGGGATGTTCAAAAGTGAAAATGTTGTATTTTGGTTAAGACCGATCGTATACCCACACACGAGTATGATAAAAGTGGTAAAGTGAATAGATGATCGAAATGGTATACTATATCAGCCTACGGGTGATATGTTAGCTTAGATTGTGAGCAGTATACTGGTATACTATATTAACCTACGGGCTCTGATATGTCAGCTTAGATTGCAAGCAGTATACCTTATCAGCTTATAGTGAGCATTATTAGTATACTATATCAATCTATGTGCTTTGATATATCAGCTTAAATTGTGAACAGTATACTATTTATCAGCTTAAAGGGAGCTATACTATTTTTTATCAGCTTAGAGGGAGTAGTTCTGATATGATTGGACTTATTAGATAGTATTGATTTGGCCGACTGAGAGAAGGTCGTGATGACATGTAATCGACTGAGTCGATTGATCGATGATTCGATCTAATTTGGTGAATCGAAGTGATTAGTTGATGTGATTTGTGTATCTATGAGATAGACTAACTTACAGGAAGGGACTGAGGCAAAGGTAAGTCCTTTGACCTAGTTTGTGCTTATGTAGCCCTGGGGGCATATTTTCTTCCTAGTCAGGTCTTAGGGGGTAGAACTTGTTGACAGGTCATCTCACCCCGTTATGGGATAACATTTTAGGTCCGACCGAAGAAAGTTACATAACATACATCTTATATTCCATTGTATGGGAGCCCTAGGGGCTGGTCCTATGAGCTGATAAGGTCCATAGTCTGCGTCAATGCGGGTCTCACTCATAAGGTGCCCTACTGATATCGATCATGGTACCACCAGGCTTAGGATGGCCAGAGAGAGGGTCCTAGGGCTCCCATTCAATTGAATATGAGTTGCTCTATGGTCAAATAAAGCATAAGCAACATGGTTGTTCAGCGAAACCGTACCTGTAAAACCATGATGTGAATTAGGGCTGAGTCAGAATGGCTTATGTTGCCTCTGTGGAAGACGACATGGTGTGAACCAGTGCCCTCGAAGAACAAGTGCTTGTTTTGAATGTGGCCAGCAGGGTCACTTAGCTAGAGATTGTCCTAGACGACCAATAGGACAACCGCAGTTGCTGCCACCGCCATAAATGCGTCAGATCAGAGGTTACACGCCATAGAACGCACCGCAAGGTGGACAGATAAGACCCCCAGCTCAGGGAATAGTGTATTCCATCACCCGAGGTTAGGCTGAGGATGCGCCTGATGTGATTACAAGTATGGTTTCACTGAACAACTATGTTGCTTATGCTTTATTCGGCCTTGGAGCAACTCATTCTTTTATTGCTGAGCAATATGTTAAGTTGATAGGATTAAGTCCTGAGTTGCTGGAGTCAGTGGTTAGCATATCCATACCGTTAAAGGATAAGGTGTTGTCTGCGTTGGGTTGTTCTGATTGCAAGTTAGCGATTGGTGAGCAAAAGGGGAAAATAAACTTGTTAGTCCTAACCATGTATGACTTTAATTTGATAATTGACATGCTCACTAAGTAATAAGCTAAGATGGACTGTTATCGTAAGGCAATTCAGTTTAACCCATTAAAGGGTAGAAGTTTCGAGTTTGTTGGAAGTCAAGGAAGAACCTCGATTACATTGATCTCGCTGCTTGAAGCAACCCATTTGTTGGACGAGGGTTGTCAAAGTTACTTGGTGACTGTCGTTGATACGATAGTTAAGGAGCTGAAGATGGAAGACATCACAGTGGTGCAAGAATTTCCAAATGTATTTCCGAAGGAATTGCCAGGATTGTCGCCGGAGAGAGAAATCGAGTTCGTGATTGAGTGAGCACCCGGGATAGAACCAATCTCTAAGGCTTCTTACCGGATGGCTTTTTATGAGATGAAAGAACTGAAAATGCAGATGCAAAAGTTGTTGGATAAGGGATTTATACGTTCTAGTGCATTGCCTTGGGGAGCACCAGTTCTGTTCGTTAAGAAGAAAGATGGTTAGTTGCGCTTGTGCATCAATTATCGTCAACTCAATCAGGTGACGATCAAGAACAAATATCCACTGCCGAGGATAGACAACTTATTTGATCAGTTACAAGGGGCATTGATCTTCTCTGAAATCGACTTGAGGACAGGATATCATCAGCTGAGGATTAGGAAGGAGGACATTCCAAAGTTAGCATGTCGTACTCGGTATGGTCATTATGAGTTTATTGTAATGCCGTTCAGGTTGACGAATGGTCCAGCTGCTTTCATAGATTTGATGAACAAGGTGTTTAAAGAATATCTAGATCAGTTTGTAATCGTGTTCATCGATGATATTCTACTGTATTCGAGGAGTGATGAAGAGCATGAAAGTCCATTGAGATTAGTACTACAGACTCTGAGAGTTATCAGTTGTACGCTAAGTTCAGCAAGTACGAGTTTTAGTTGACTCATGTTGTTTTCCTAGGTCACGTAATTTCAGGCGAAGGAATCTCCATGGACCTGTCCAAGATTGAAGCAGTGATCAACTGGCTAAGACCGACTACTGTGACAGAGATTAGAAGTTTTTTGGGTTTGGCAGGTTACTACAGACAGTTCATGGAAGGGTTTTCAGCTTTAGCATTGCCGTTGACTAGAATCCTGAAGAAAGAAGAGAAGTTTGTTTGGACAAACAAGTGCGAGTGTAGTTTTCAAGAGTTTAAGCAAAAGCTGACTACCGCACCTGTGCTGACCATCCCATCTGGTCCTGGAGGATATTAGATCTACAGTGATGCGTCATTCAGAGGACTGGGTTGAGTGTTGATGCAACATGGTAGGCTTGTTGCATACGCCTTCCGTCAGTTGAGGCCTCATGAGCAAAACTACCCAACGCATGACTTAGAACTCACAGCCATCATTTTTGCTCTAAAGATTTGGAGACATTATCTGTGTAGAGAAAGATTCTAGATCGTCACGGATCACTAAAGTCTCAAGTATCTATTCTCTCAGAAGGAGTTGAATATGAGACAACGCCGATGGATGGAACTTCTGAAGGATTATGACTGCGATATCCTATATCACCCTGGAAAGACGAATAAGGTTGCTGACGCTTTGCGTCGGAAGTCGTCAGTTGCCCATCTGCTAGTGAAAGGGTGGAATTTAATCGAGAGAGCTCGAGATTCGGTGTTCATATTTGAGGTAAGCCACTTTTCGAATCTTATGGCAACCCTCAGAATTGAATCGGATGTTCAGATTAGGATCAAGCTACTTCAGCCAACAGACCCAGATGTTCAGAAAATTCTACAAGAGGATACTGATAAGAGAAAGGCTGACTTTCAGATTTTTGAGAATAGAACATTGAGGTTCCGAGGGTGATTGGTTATACCTGACGATGTGGAGCTTAGAGAAGATATTTTATCAGAAGTCCATCGTATCAATTACAGCATTCATCCTGGTAGTACCAAGATGTATCAGAATTTGTGTCAATAGTACTGGTGATCTAGTATAAAGGCGGACATCGCCAAGTATGTCACCAAATTTTTGACGGGTCAGCAGGTCAAAGCTTAGCATTGTAAATCGGGAGGACTTCTGCAGCCTTTCGAGATCCTAGAGTGGAAATGAGAGCACATCATGATGGATTTCGTGACCGGATTACCAAGGAGTCATAGAGGTAACGATTCTATTTGAGTAGTGGTCAACAGACTGACAAAGTCAGCTCACTTCATTGTAGTACGAAAGGACCTCAGTTTGGACAGGCATGCAGAGTTGTACATGCGTCAGATTGTTCGTCTGTATGGAGTGTCGGTTACGATCACCTCAGATTGAGACCCAAGATTCATAGCTACTTTTTAGAAGAGCTTGCAGAGTGTTTTAGGTACGAAGCCGCAATATAGTACGGCATATCATCCTTAGACGGATGACCAATCCGAGAGGACAATTTAGACCTTCGAGGATATGCTTTGAGCTTGTGTGATAGATTTCAAGGGAAGTTGGGAAGAACAACTTCATCTGGTCGAGTTTGCCTACAACAACAGTTATCAGCAGAACATTCAGATGGTTCCTTTCGAAGCGTTGTATGGCAGAGCGTGCAGAATGCCAGTTTGTTGGGATGAAGTCGGGGAAAGAAAGATTACAGGCCCAAAGTTGGTTCAGTAGACAGTGGATGCCGTTGCAGTTATCAAAGGCAGACTAAAGACCGCTTAGAGTCGACAGAAGAGTTATGTAGATAAGCGCCGAAGGTCTTTAGAATTCCAAGTTTGTGATCATGTTTTTCTAAAGGTGTCACCAATGAGGAGAACTTCGCGCTTTGGCAAGAAGGGAAAACTGAGTCCGAGGTATATAGGTCCGTTTGAAATTCTTGAGAGAATTGAGACCCTAGCGTATCGTCTTGCATTGCCGCCGAGATTGGCACAAATGCACGATGTCTTTCACGTGTCCATGTTGAGAAAGTGTGAGCCTGACCCGACCCACGTGCTTAATTTTGAGGAATTGGATGTGGACGACCATGTGTCGTACGTTGAAAACTCGGTTCAAATCGTGGATCGAAAGGAACAAGTGCTACGTACAAAGACCATCTCGTTGGTCAAAGTGGTCCGGCAACACCATGGCACTAAAGGAGCAACCTAGGAGAGCGAAGAGTTGATGAGATAGTTGTACCCCAACCTTTTTGCTTAAGTATTGTAATGGTTTAAATTTGGATGACGAAATTTTTATAAGAGGGGAAGAGTTGGGACATCTTGAATTTTTCGGTCCTACTTTCAATTAAATTAATCGGGCTTTTCATTGATGCGCCTATAGTGTTATTCTTAGAGCTGATCACTCCCGAGATAACTAGATTATCTGGAGAAGTCATTAAGGAATTTTAATGCAATAGACTTGAGGATTCGACCAGGAATCGACTTCTCGACCGTGCTCATCTGTAGAGATCATTACGGCATAGTTAAAAATTACTTAGAGATCAGAGATAGGTCGGCTCGACTAAGATGTGTGGTTAAATATGGGTGATTCCACCAAATTGAGAAATTATTGTCGATCGGCACTAGATTGATTTTTCTATCGTTTTGGTACCCTATATCTGTATTTGAATCTTCGAGATTTTTACGACAACCAAGAGTCGTCAATGTGTCGAAGAGATTCATTGTGGCTCGAAGAAAATCGATCACAGATCATTTGCACTAAAAATTTCTAAAAGTTACCGGGTCGCCTAAATCACGCTAAAAACACGCCAGAGTGAAATTAACCGCGAATTTGAATCCGATTTCAAAAATTGAAAGTTCTGTCATGTCATAAGTCATTTTAAGAACGTCGACTCAGTCTCCGAAGATTTTTCTACAAATCGAGACTTTTTGGGAAAAAGTTGTCATAGAGCTATTTTTGTCCAAAAAATACAGAGAACCATTTTTTATCACAAAATTGGGATGCAAGTGGGTTATATTGATGAGGATAAATATCAATTTCATCGAGGACTGAATGGTTGAATTCTTAGAAGCCGGATTGAGTTGATTGGAGAGGAATTGGTTAGGAATTGAACCAAACTCAAGCCAAATTCGTGTGCCCCCATGGCCATGACTTGTGGACCACCTCAAGCCTTCTAGAAGGGGCATTCAGGTCTGGAAATTTTCTATGGTTTCCAGCTGGTTGTGGTGGAGCCCTCCAAGGGGACAAAGGGATAAAAGAGAGAGTGAAGTAGTCCCCTCCAACAGCAGCCGGTCCCCCTTCTTTCCCCTGCCTTCTTTCCCCTGCCTTCTTCCGTCGACCCTCTCCCCCATCTTGGCCATGCGAAGCTCCCAGCAAGCTTAGAGGAATGAATGAGCAGCCTCTTCACCGTCGCAGCCACCCGCTAGAGCCAAGAAGCCACCGTCGCGCGTCCTTGCACTTCGCTCGCGTCTCGCCTGCATCTTACCGTCGTCCCTGCTCTAGCGGTGTCCCAGAGCTTCTCTTGTGACCGTCGGACCACCGTGTGCTGCCGCCTCACCGTCTAGAGGCCCGTTAAGACCGCTATCACCACCTCTAACCTTCCCTCATCGATTCCGAGCAAGCAGCAGCCACCGATCCACCTTTCTCGACCAAGATCAGCATCAAATAGAGACTAGACCGTGTGGGTCTCCAAGTTACTTTTCAACCCGTTTTCGAGCCGTTCCCAACCCGGGTTGGCAAGCCCGCTTTGGAGTTTCTTGTTGCATCCCCGTCGTTTTGAACCGAGCAGATCATTTAACAAGTGAGTTTAACTCACTAATCCCTACTTAGTACGTTAATGACACTTAAGGGTTGTTTAGTTTAAACTAAGTATGGATTATGTGGATAGTTAGATTATAGGGATAAGTGCTGTGAAAGTCCTAAAACTTGTCACGAAAATGCATTTGGGTCCTAAAACTTGCAAAAAAGTGTAAGTAAGTCTTAAAACTTATCAAAATGTTTCATTCGAGTCCTAAAATCAACACCATTAGCCTTTTCCTTTAAAAAAGCTGACGTAGCATCTAAAATTAATTTTTATTTTCCACGTGGCTTTTTAAAATTTTTTTATATTTAAATTAGATTTAAAAATTAAAAAAAGTGAAATTTTATTTAAAAAGAAAACAGTTAAAAAAAGAAAAAAAAATGGCAACGTTGCGGGAGGGGCCGACGTTGGTCGTCGACCTTGGGCACGGGTGGCCGGCCCTCGCCCAGCCAAGGCGAGGCCTCATCGGCCCCAGGCGAGGGTCAGCAACCCTCGCCAAGCTCGAGCGAGGGTGCCCAGATCTAGGCATGCCGGCCCTCGCGCGGGGCCGGCGGCCATCACTCGGCCTGGACGAGGCATCGCCGGCCCTCGCGGGGGGCCGACGACCATCGTTCTCCCTGGGTGACGCCTCGTCGGCCCTCGCTCGGGGTTGACGGCCGTCACCTGGCCTGGGCGAGTCGTCATCAGCCCTCGTGGGGGGCCGACGACCGTCACCCAGCTTAGGGCTGACGAGGCTTGCCCAGATTTGGCGAGCCTCACCAGCCCCGAGCGAGGGTCGACGAGGCGTCGCCCAGGCCGGGCGACGGTTGCCTACCCCCCATGAGGGCCGGTGTGCCCAGATCTGGGCACCCTCGCCCGAGCTTGGCGAGGGTTGCCATCCCTCACCTGGGGCCAGAGAAGGCTGGCCACTCGTACCCAGTGCTGGTGACCATCGCCGGCCCCTTCGGCGACGGTCACCGGCCCCTCGGACGACGGTCACCGGCCCCTCCGACAAGGCCGCCAATTTTTTTCTTTTTTTTTAACTGTTTTCTTTTTTAAATAAACTTTCACTGTTCTTTTTTTTTTTGTTTAAAATAAGATAAAATGAATAAATTTAATTTTTTTAGTTTTTAAATCTATTTTTTTAAAAATGAATAAAAAATCATTAAAAAAAGCCACCTGAAAAATAAAAATTAATTTTAAATGCCACTTCAACATTTTTAACGGAAAAGGCAAATGACGTTGATTTTAGGACTCAAATGAAACATTTTGACAAGTTTTAGGACTTATTTACACTTTTTGCAAGTTTTATGACTCAAATGCATTTTCATGACAAATTTTAGGATTTCAAAGTGGCATTTATCCCTAGATTATATTAGCAATTTAGTTAATTGTTATTGCATATTAGGTTGTTAGAGTAGTATAGTTAGAGCCTAGACAAGCTCTAGTATTTAACTAAAGTGGTTCGGAAATTTTCCGGATCCATCTCGGCATCCAATTAGGCTTTATATGCCTAAGTTCTGTTTATTGGCATTTAATAATTGTTTTTGTAATTATTTAATTATTTATTTATTTTTCGAAAATTAAACCATGATAGTCGGTGACCGGAATTTTATGCTGATTGTAGTGGTATGATTTGTTTATTTAATTGATCGTTATTTTGTGCAAATTGAGTGTGTTAGGTGATTGTGGTTAATTATCTCAGAAATTAATAATTATGGTATAATTGAAAAATTGCTAGGCATCGGTCTACAGCGCCAAAAATCTACTTTGGGACTGTTGGAAATAATGGGATTTGCAAAAGTGAAAATGTTGTATTTTGGTTAAGATTGACCGTGTACCCATACACGAGTATTTTTATTGAGTATGATAAAAGTGGTAAAGTGAATAGATGATCAGGATGGTGTACTATATCAGCCTGTGGGCGATATGTCCGCTTAGATTGCAAACAGTATACCAGTATACTATATCAACCTAAGGGCTCTGATATGTCAGCTTCGATTTCAAGTAGTATACCTTATCAGCTTAGAGTGGGCATTATTAATATACTATATCAACCTACGGACTCTGATATGTCAGCTTAGATTGCAAGCAGTATACCTTATCAGCTTAGAGGGAGCTATATTACTATCACCGTAAAGTGAGCATTATTAGTATACTATATTCATTTTCCTATACCACGCCCAAGCAGACCTCGAGGAAGGCGTCGCGGGGATCAGGGTGGGATCCGAACCCCCCGAAGGGGGTTGTGGCCGGAGAGCCCCGTGGGGGTTTTTATCCCGTTGTTTTACATCCCGGGAAACCCAATTCAGGATGAAGCCTTTTAAAGACATGCTTAGGTCTGTATCAACCTATGGGCTCTGATATGTCAGTTTAAATTGCGAGCAGTATACTATTTATCAGCTTAGAGGGAGCTATACTATCTATTATCAGCTTAAAGAGAGCAGTCTTGATATGATCGAACTTATTAGATAGTATTGATTTAGCCGATCGAGAGAAAGTTGTGATGACATGTAATCGACTGAATCGATTGATCGATAATTCGATCTGATTTGGTGAATTGAAGTGATTGGTTGATATGATTTGTGTATTTATGAGATAGACTGACTTGTAGGAAGGGATTGAGGCAAAGGTAAGTCATCCGACCTATGTTTGTGCTTATGTAGCCCTTGGGGCGTATTTTCTTCCTAGTCAAGTCTTAAGGGGTAAAACTCGCTGAGACGTCGTCTCACCTTGTTGTGGGATAACATTTCAAGTCCTTAGATGTCAGCTTCTAGGTTTTTTGGTCGACCGAAGAAAGTTACAAAATAAACATCTTTATATTCCAATGTATAGGCCCTAAGGGCTGGTCTTATGAACTGATAAGGTTCATAGTCTGGGTCAATGCGGGTCTCACTCATAAGGTGCCCCACCGGTACTGATCATGATACCGTTATACTCAGGATGGCTAGAGAGAGGGTCCTATCCCCGAGGCTGAGATACCTCTGTGTGTACTGGAGGTGGCATTTGGGAAGGGTATTGCAGATCCTCCTCAAGGCTTGGTCGTAGATGCGGTAGACCCGGCTCTTGAAATACCAGAGTCCCTAGTGCAATCTGCTGAAGGCTCCAGTTGGAGTGTGGAAGAAGGTGAAATTGAGGATGAGGACCTGTAGTTTTGTGAAACCCCCTATCCTGTGAACCTTGCGAATAGAGTGGCTTGTATTAAATATGTATGACTTAGTTTGTTATATATGTTTATATAAGTATGCTAGTGTTGATTTGGAAAAATGTTGGCCCTACTTTCCTATCCCATCTTGTTATTGTCTGGGGACTATTTATTTGCTTTTACATGTGCATTAAAATGAATGGGTCAGTGATGCGTCCTGTGACATCACTTTTAATTGACCGTAGAGGGATGGGCATACGCTTGGAGGATTGAGGCGTGACACCAATGACATAAGATTCTTACCCATATCCTTCATATCAAAACTCTTAGAGAAAAATTGTTTCACCTCATGTAGCAACTCTTTATCATTTGTTGCAAGTAAAATATCATCTATAAATAGCACAAGGAAACAAATTTTGCTCCAACTTACCTTCTAGTACATACATTGATCCATGACATTTTCTACAAAACCGAATAAAGAGATGACATCATGGAACCTTAAGTACCATTGGCGGAATGCTTGTTTCAAGCCATATATAGAATTCTTAAGTTTGCACACCAAATGCTCACCTTTACTAGAGGGGAATCCTTCAGGTTGTTTCATATAAATCTCCCCCTCTAGTTCTCCATTGAGAAATGTCGTTTTCACATCCATTTGATGTAATTCCATATCAAAATGGGCAACCAAGGCCAAAACAATATGAAGATAATCTTTCTTAGATACAAGAGAAAAGGTCTCTATGTAATCGATTCCTTCCTTTTGAATGAATCCTTTGGTAATAAGTCTAGCTTTATATCTTTCAATGTTACCCAACGAATCTTTCTTAGTTTTGAAGACCCATTTACAACCAATGGCCTTTGTACCACCATGTAACTCAACCAAATCCTAGACTTCGTTAGATGCCATAGAACTCATCTCTTCCTTCATGGCATTGTACCACAAATTGAATTTATCACTATTCATGGCTTGTGAAAACGATTTAGGATCATTCTCAGCTCTAATATTATAGTCAGACTCTTGAAAATACATAATATAATCACTAGGAATTGTCGATTTCCTTATTCTAGCAGATCTTCTCAATGTTGCATCAACATTCTCTTGAAGAGCATGTTGTTCAACTGGTTGTTCAATAGTTTCTGGTAATTACTGAACAACCAGATCTACTAGATCAATATCAGCTGGTTGTGGAACTTCACCGATTGGTTGTTCAATAGTCGATTGAATTGAAGGGGCATTATAAGCAACAACCAACCTTAAACTTGAGGTGGAAAGTTGAGTGTCTGAATGATCTTTCTTAGGAGCAAGGTCCCTCGATCAATTGCTCCCACTAATCAAGTAATTTTCAAGAAATTTAGCATTTCTGGATTCCACAATCCTAGTGGTGTGAGATGGACAATAAAACATGTATCCCTTAGACCTTTCGGCATATCCAATAAAATACTCACTTATGGTCCTTGGGTCCAACTTCTTTTCTTGTGGATTATAAACTCTCACTTTAGACGAGCATCCCCAAACGCATACATGTTGCAAACTCGGTTTCCAACCTGTAAATAACTCAAAAGGTATCTTTGGGACAGCTTTGGTCAGAACTCGGTTTAATATGTACAGTACTGTCTTAAGTGCTTAGTCTACAAAGACTTAGGAAGTTTAGAGCCACTAAGCATACTCTGCACCATGTCTAATAAAGTTTGGTTTCTTCTTTCAATTACACCATTTTGATCCGGAGAACCAGGCACAGTATATTGGGCAATTATCCCATGCTCCTGAAGAAACTTTGCAAATAGATTAGGTGCTTGTCCATCTTCAATATATCTACCATAGAATTCTCCACCTCTATCTGATCTTACGATCTTAATTTGTTTACCATATTGTTTCTCTACTTTTGCCTTAAATAACTCAAAGGCATATAACGTTTCATGCTTATTATGAAGTAAGTAGAGATACATGTAACGTGAGTAAAGAGATGAAGTATTTCTGACCACACGAGTCTATATCCAGACTATATATATATATCCGTATGTATGATTTCTAATATTTCTGTACTCCTTTTGGCACCTTTCTTTGTCTCGTTGGTCTGCTTTGCCTTTATATAGTCCACACAAGTATCACAATTAATAAAATCTAAAGTACTAAGTACTCCATCATTTACCAATCGCTTAATTCTTTCTATGGAGATATATCCCAATCTCCGGTGCCACAACATAGAGGAATGTTTTTTTTTCACAACATATCGTTTTATACCAGCGTTATCATGAACATGCATCGCATTATAATAAGCATTGTCTTGTAAATTAATTTGAAAAGGACCATAAGATAAAGTACCACTCCCAACAATTTCAAATTTAAACGATAAACAAAATGTTAAATCTGAAAAGTTAAAAGAGTAACCCAAAGGTACAAGTCTTGAAATTGAAATTAAGTTTCTAGAGAAACTAGAAACATAAAATGTCATTTCCAAATCCAAAACAAAGCCACTATTGAGAACTAGTTTACATGTTTCAATAGCTTCCATATGTGAACGCATCTTGTTTCCTGAATAGATGCATTGTTCACTTTCCACTGGCTTCCTGTGGTTTTGAAAACCCTGTAAGGAATTCAAAATGTGGATTGTAGATCCAGAATCAATCCATCAAGTGTTGTGACTCACATAAGCCATATTAGATTCATAACAAACACAAGAGATTTGATTACCTTTCTTCTCAAGTCATGTTTTAAATCTGACGCAATCCTTCTTTATATGCCCCTTCCTTTTATAGAAGAAACATTTGGATTCTTTCTCAATGTCAGCTTGGGGAGGTATTTTACATTTTCCTTTATGCTTGCCATGGTCCTTAATCTTTCATTGTGTTGCCAAATAATCACTTTCTCCCAATTCAATTCCATAATCAATCTTTCTTTCTCTTGAACACACATGGTCATGAGTTCATTAATTGACCATTCATTGTTATGTGTGTTATAAGAGATCTTGAAAGGTGCATACTGTTGCGGGAGAGTGTTCAAAATATAATACACAAAGAAGGATTCAGATAGCTCAACCTTAAGGTTCTTAAGCTGAGCCGCAATGTCCCTCATTTGCATGATCTGCTCACGCACACCTCTAACACTAGTGAGCTTCAACGATGAAAACTTCATAATCAAGGTCATGGCATGCGCTTTCTCAGAAGTCTCAAATTGCGCATCTATGGCCTCCAATAAAGCCTTAGCATTACTATGCTGAGCAACCGAATCACAAATACTATGAGATATTTTAGCTCTTATAAACATCGCACAAACGCGGTTAGGCCGCTCCCATTGGTTATAAAGACCTATTTCAGCTGCATTGCTCGAATCAGTAGAAGCAGGTGGTTCGTCTTTCCTTATAGTATAGTTAATGTCCATCCACCCAAATTGAAAAAGAACTAACTCCTTCCAAATTTTATAATTTTCACCATTCAGTATGGGAATATCACACTTAAATTCAGAAAAATTCACAGGTTGCAAAATTGCATATCAAATAATCATGCTTAAGTCACAAAATTTGAGGCAAAATATACATAAATCATGTTTTATCAATGTAAATATGTCATGAATATGAATCACATAACATAAAAACTGCATGTGGGCTAAGTTTTTAATTTAAATAGATTTATAATAGCATCATGAAGAAACTACCATATTATATACATTTTCTTAATACCTATGGGTAAATTAAGAAAAATAATATGATATTTCATCCTAATTAATCATATTAATACAATGAAAATTCCTATGGGATAAAATTCATCATATTAATATAATTAATTACAATCAATGTCCATTTCTAAAAATGATCTCAAGGCTCTTAATATATAATTTAATTAATTAAAGATGTTGTCGCTACTCTCTAATTAATTAAATATATGGATCATTTGACATTTAATTTCATGCATAAAATATTCATAATATGCATGAAAGGAAAGAATAATAAATAAATGTACCAAAGGGCAAAACAGTAAATAAATTGGCCAATGGTAGGATTGTAAAATTGCATGAAGGGCAAAACGGGAATTTAAAAAATGGCATAGGGGCAAAAGAGTAAAAACAGCGCTGCGGTATGACAGGCGCGTGCCGAGCAACTGCTGCAGGCAGTTCCGTGTGCGTGGCGGTGCGTGGTGCGTGAGTTTCATGCGCCTGCAACTGCAGCACGCGCGTGAGACCCATGCATTTTATTCCTTGTACCTAGAACGAATTTCTTCGCCATTTTTCGCTGTTCCACCGCGATCTCACAGTCATTTCTTCTCCGATAGCTCATCTAAGACACAAATAAATAATGGGCTTTGGTAAGCATGCCGGCACGACCTCATAGGTTCTAGTTTTGGCGAAAATGACAAAGAAGTTGGCCCCAAATCAGAAGAAAATTTCCCAAAACGCAATCCTTTAACCACCATGACTTCTGCCGCTCAATTAGCCTTTGACGAACACCGTTATACTAGAAACAGTCATGGCTAATGTTCCTCATGGCGGTGCGACCGTACGGGTTCGAATTTGAGAAGTGGGTCGCCAGATTTTGCCTGGAATCGGTGAGTTTCTCTCTTAGCCTTAAAATTTCGAGTTACTGTTCATCTCCAAAAAAAGCCCAAAAATATACCGAAAATTCGACAAAAACAAGGCAAAGGCATTAAACTGCTCTGATATGTAAGACATAAAAAACATATGCGGAAGCCAGGATAGATTATAAACAAACCTCCAGCCATTGTTTTTTTTTTGGTAAAAGGTAAGTAGAACCTCCAGCCATTGTTCGTATTCACGTTCGTTTGAATATCCTAAAAATACAAAGAAATATTGAGCACACGCTACTAACACAATTCCCTCAATATACTGATGGTGTATTCCAAAAGAAAGGGTTTGTGTTAGACCTTGTAATTGCACCGTTAGAAATGAATGATCATTCATTTATATACCGTCTCCCATCAAAACAGTTACTAAATGGGCGGTTGTCATGAAAATGTACGAAATGTGGAAAAACTATATGTCAAATAATCGTCACTTTAAAGAGAAAATGTGGGTTCGAAAATGTGGGATCACAAAAATAAATAACAAGCAAGCCAAAATGTATAATGGATGCTACTATAGTAGGGCAATTATTAGCGTGATGAATGAGTTGATTAAATAGAGAGCAAGGGAATTTCGCAGTTCCTTCCTCTACCGACGTGCATGAAAAATCCCTGCTTTGCTTGTTGGCATGCAAAAGAATAAACAGTGTATAACTATGTATGGTGATTTCTACTACTGGTGACTCGGATATCGGGTTGCCACGTTGGCATCTAGTGCTTCTCTTTTAGAAATAAAATATTGGATTTGACCTATTTTGCTCATTACGCCAAGACAAGCTCAGAGATTCTTTTGGAAAGCCACTAAGAGAAACCTTTTGTGAGAGATATTTTTGATGGATCCTCGTGGAGCTTTACTTGAGTGTAATCCAGGTCGGGACACACTAGTGAGCGAATGTGATTGAGCTATCGTAATCTGTTTTGGTCGATTATAGGAGAACCATTTCATCGGTCTTTCCCCATGGAATAGGTACACCGCCAAATCACATAAGTCCATCATATCAATTTTAGGCACACTACAAAAGGGAAATGTACCAAAAAGGTCCTAAATTTATTACATTAGTAGAACTCGATCATAAACTTTCCAAGTAGATCAATTTAGTCATAAACATTTTTACATGTGTACCAATTGAATCTATCCAGTTAATTTAAATTGAAAATTGCTGACATGGACGCAAGCTGTCCTACTCGACATGGTTTGGCACTGAAGTGAACATTTTATTTATTATTTAAATTTTTTTCAAATCTTTTACTCTTTTCTTTTCTTTTCTTTCTTTCCTCCCTTTTTTTTTTTTTTTTTTTTTGTTTCTTCCTTTTTTCCCTCAACCAATTGCCAACTTCCATGATGGCCAGCAAAGGTCACCAGCCACCAGCAAGGGTTGGACGAGGGCTAGGCATGGCCCTTCATCATCGCCAGAGGCCGTCCTTTGGCAAGAGCTACTCCCCTCACCAATCTGACAAGGGGTGGCCTCACCCAAATGGCGAGGGGTCTTGCCGGCCTTTGGTGAGTGTTGAGTGAGGGTCCCCTCATTAGATTTGGTGAGGGTGCCCTCGCCAGAGGCCGACAAGGGTGTCCCAACCCTTGCCCTCATTGGTGGCCAACAACCTCTGCTAGTAATTATGGAGTGTGGCGACTAGCGGAGGGAAATAAGCAAAAAAGAATAGGTAAAAGAAAAGAAAAGAAGGAAAGAAGGAAAAGAGAAGGAAAAGAGAAGAAAAAAATAGAAAAGGAATTTTAAAAAAATAGAAAGATATTTAAAAAATAAATAAAATGTTCGTGTCATCCATATCACATAGGACAGCCAATGTCCGCGTCAACAACTTTCGACCTAAATTGGCTAGATAAACTCAATTAATACCAACATGAAAAGGTATGGGACTAAATTGATTTGATTGAAATGCTTAGTACCAAATTGATACTAATACAATACGTTTAGGACTTTTTTATACTTTTCCCTACTACTAAACCACGTAAATCCATTGTGTCAAGTTTTTTCATATTTATTTCTTTTTCAAATCATTTTGGTTTAGTCTATGCTTGCAATTTCATGTAATAAATAGGTACCTGAGCCTAGGGTTATCCTTGGTTAATTATTCAGGAAGTTTTATCTGTATGCATTATGACTAAGACTTCTACGAAATTCGAGTTGGAAAGATTTCCGGGCAAGAGTAATCTCAACCTATGGCAAATCAAATACAATTTTTGGTTGGAGACACGGGTACGGACTCATCATCGGAAGGAGATAATAAAATCTGATATTTTGAAAAAGGTTAGGAGTATTATTATGTTGAATTTAGTGGACGAAGTTTAGTTGAAGTGACAGACGAGATGATTACAGGTGCAGTTTGTGGAAACTTGAAGTGTTTGTATATATCGAAACTTGATCCAACATTACTTCAAATTCAAGTTGGAGTTAATGGTTAATCTAGGATAACCTAAATGAGTTTAATAAAGTCATCGATGATTGTTCGTTGCTCAATTCTTTTGAGCACTTTTGTGATTCTCTTGTGAAAGGGTGTGAGGTTATGTCTATAGAGAAAGTGGAGAATTGCACTGTTCTCGAATGAATGGCAGAAGAAGTTGCAAGGCAACGATCAGATAATTAGTGCTAAGGGTCTGGTGGTTAGAGGTAGGAACTTCAAGAGGAGCCTTAGCGCTGGACGTAATCTAGATCAAAGACTAGGGTGAAGAGAAAGCCTAAAACCAAAGAAAGCAGAGAGATCGGAGAGTGACATGGATGTCACACGAGCCAACAAGGAGGAGTCGGGCCACATTTTATGTGTGTCTACCGGTTCAACTAGAGACTAGTGGATCATGGATTTTAGATCAATTGCAATGTAAACTAGAGATCAATTGGACTATATTCAATGTGTGTCTACTAGTTCAACTAGAGACTAGCGAATCCTTGATAGCTACTAAGATTATATCTGATATTAATTAGTTGAAACAGAAATAAGTAGTAAGTTCCAAGGCTGTAAAATCCCAAGGAAAGGAGTTGTATAGTTTGGATGGAATGGGTCAGGCTGAACATGGGTGGATCATTATTAGGCGGAGACCTCCAGGAAAGAAATCTTGGATGTCACTCCTAGTTGAGGTGGCAGGTCGTGCATTCATGTTGAGCGTGATCACACTAAGGTAATTAGGGATGAGTCAAGTCAAATTTTGTGTTTCTACCAAACTTGGTTGGCTTAAGATGGAGATCCAAGTCGAGATAATGCTGGTGTAGAAGAATACATGGATTAAGTAGGGAACCATCCAAACACAAAAAGCCCACATGTAAGGAGAGCTTTGTTGAGGTAGAAATGTGAAAATGTTATGTAAAAAAAGTCCCACATCAAGCATGTGGCATAAACTAAAGTCTTGATATATCATAATTAATTCATAACTCGTCGCTTTAAATTTTTATGTGATGGGGGAGTCCAACAGGATATATATTCACTATCTCAAATTTGAATTTTCTCTTAACCAACTCTTTAAAGTTCAAGTATCGGGTATTGGTTACGCCTCCCAACAAACCCATCGTAAATTTCTCCTAAAAAGCAATGTGAGAGATACTTTGAGACGATGGAAATATCAAATGATTTCTGCGTAGAAACTTTGACCTACACAGGAAATTTGATTTGAAGGACAATGAGACGATCGAGGCATGTCGGTATTGGAAAGAGTCCGACGAATACGCTGTATTGGGATCAGGAGTAGGAATTAGGATCTTCCCCCCAAAAAAAAAACTGCAGCAGATGCGCGTATTGGGTCTCGTGATGGAGCGGCAAAGTCCGACTTCTGAGCAGATTCCGGAAAAAAGGCAGTACGCAGAAGACTGGTCAATTGAGAAATCACGCTTTCCTAGAAAAATTCGCGCATCGCGGAGTTGATTCGAGCAAACTAGGAATTTTGAGAGCATCTTTCTTTTGTCCATCGACTCTGGCGACCGTTACCAAGGAGGAAATTTTGCTTTTCACCATGTCATATTCGAGAAGGATGAACAATTAAAAATGCGACTAATGTGTTGGGACGAATAAATGAAACTATTCGACAAAGGAATGAATTTCAGAAATAACAAATGAACACAGAATTCACGCGATTAGATAGCATCCCTAACCTTAGGGAAGATCAATACAGATGGTTCTACTATAGATGGCAAAGAGAAGATTACAATCATTTGTAATGCTCACATTCAAGTGTTTCCCTATCGTAAACACACACAAACGCACAATAATCTATCATAAAGGAGGAGAGTATCACTCGCTCGTGATTCTCTTGGAGGACACTCTCAAAATCTCTAGATTTTCATAATTTTCTCTACTAAAATAAGCTTTGAAAATCTTTACCAAAAAAAAAATAAGCTTTGAAAATAAATTTTTTTATCAAATCTAGAATGAGGCTAGGCTCTTGTCAAGATGGACCCGAGAATTTGGGTAGTGCTTTCAAATCAATCCTTCTTATTATACAAATGTCAGATCAATCTTAAACTTTTCAATTTTATTAGTGTAGTTCTAAACCTTTGCGCCAAATTTCAATGAAATTCTAAATTATTGTACATACGTTAATTTAGTTTTAAACTTTTCAATTTCGCCAATATAATGCTAAACCTTTGCACCAAATTCCAATGGAACCCTTTCAGCCAATTGCCAATCAGAAATTACGAACGTAGCATCCAATCATCATTGGCGGGCCAACATAGCACGCTAAAGTGGACAAATTTACTTGAAACAATGTCCTACGTGGATCGTCACATGTTAGCAATTTTCTTTGATAATTAACCGCAATGACTACATTGGAATTTTGCATAAAATTTTAGAACAACATTGGTCAAATTGGAACGTTTAGAATTTAATTAAAATCTCTACAAAAAGTTTAAGTTTAAATTGGTAATTGTCCAATCAATATCTATACATATTTCGGGCTATAAAATAAATCAGAATCTATCCATCATAAGTTTAAACTAAGGCCATTTTTATTAAGTAAGTAACTCATTGATAAAATTGTTTACTTATTTACTATTTAGTTTAAAAGAATACTATCGCATGCATTATTTTTCATTTCTCGTGCAACATCATAATGAATTAATAATAAGATAGCAAGCTTTAATTGGATGGAGAGATAAAATATTTAATATTTTGTTTATTTACACTTTAGGAAAAATTAAGAGAATGATTATTAGGAGGCTTATGCATATAAAGAAAGTGGATAAGCATATCAAATTATTTTTAGGAGGGGAAGCATGTAAAATCATTTCCAATTATTTTTTTATTACTAGATAGTTATATAAATTTCTAAGAATTCATACTACTAAATTTTTAATACTGGAAAAAAAAAATTAGAGTCAAAAGCTAAAACACAATGGATGGCAAGAAGCATACACGCTATGTTTATTGCAGGCAAATAATATCTTTACTTTCTTAAACTTTCAAATGCCAATTTCTCGCATAAATGCGACCATGTGCATTTTCACTGCAATGTAAAGTTTGTAACCCCATTTTTTTTGAAATATTCTTTACTTTTGTAAAAGAAAAGATGGTTGATATATTAAATGCCAGCCAATTGTTTCGAATTAAGTTTCAAAAAAATAAGACATTCAATAATTATCTGCCAATCATTTCATTATAGTCAATTGTTGTTTTTTCCATTTATAATAATATATGGTTATAGTGCATTTTACAATCATAGTGTATTCACACACACAATCTCACTCACTCACTACTCCTCATAGTTGCTTGTTGTCCCGCCGATCATCATGCTTGTCGCCCGCCTCCTCCGGTAAGTTTTTGTAGACCTTTTCTGTTCTCTCACGGCAACTTGGCAAGGTCATGGTGGTGACGAGGTCGGAGTGACCGAATTTTTATAAATAATTATAATCAAACTCTAATTAAAAACATATGAACAATGTCTAAGAGAATGAAACTAAAATTATTCCGTCACCATCCCTAATCTGAAATTTTAAACTTACAGCGATGATTAATTTACTAAACAAAACCATTTATTCATAGTCTTCGGTGCCTAACCCGAAATTTAAACCTAAGGCAGCAAAACCATAGACTTGACAAATGGAAAGAGTTTTTGTCGCCCTTAGCCAGTCTATACCGACAAAAAAAAGAAAGAGTTTTTCCTCCCTTTTAAGTAAGACAATCTTAAAGTCCTTTTCTCTTACTTTCTCCTCTCTCTCTCTCTCTCTCTTTGTTGTCCTCTTCAACCTTCAACTTGGGTAGGGTTTAACTAGTCTCATCCTCCCTCCTCTCTTGTTGATTTTGTTTAAGTCTTTACGTTCTTTTCTTTTTATTTTCTTTTCTTTCAATCTAAATCTAAGTGCTTTTTTCTCTCAATCTAATTCTAAATCTGAGAGTTTAAACTCCCCAATTTGATTCTAGATTTAGGAGCTGTCATCTTCTCATTTAGACCCGGGAGTTTAATAAATATATTTTTAGGGATTTGACCCCTTGTGCCATGTCCCTATGTAAGTCATTTGCTTCAAATTTGAGAGTTTCATAATATATTTTTGGTAATTTGATACCCATGTTATTTGTCCTCGTGCAAATCCTTTGTTTTTAGTTTCAACGGTGCTCTAATGTTCGGTTAAATCATGAAGAGCTACTCTTCTATTATATTTGTGTTTGTTCAACTACTTTTTAATGTCTCCATACAGTGATGGTGTAGAGGAAACCGAACCTAGGCGCGCATGGCAACACTGTAGTTACTAAAGAAGGAATTTCCAACACGTACTCATCACTAACGAAGATATGAGGTTCAATGATTGACCACTAATCATTTTACGTGATAGATCTATTTTTACGGAATGAGTGTGTGCTTAAGCCTTCTGGTGCTCTGTTGATCTTTCTTGTTTTCTATTTTTCTAAATTTTGCTATATTTTGTAGTACTCTGGCCTTTGATCTACTTCAATTTGCTTTCCTTTAAAAGTTTATGTACTTCTTATATATCTTTTTTAATAATAAATATAATTTTCTTGCTGAACTGGAAAATTAAAAAACCAAGACCATCATAATTTATCGCCTTTGGACAAAGG
Organism: Eucalyptus victrix; assembly: GCA_016097545.1. Lineage (NCBI taxonomy): Eukaryota > Viridiplantae > Streptophyta > Magnoliopsida > Myrtales > Myrtaceae > Eucalyptus > Eucalyptus victrix. Next base: position 39,585,298 of record CM027843.1, on the reverse strand, counting down.
CGGTGAAAGCATAACTTATCGCTTTAGGTACCAAAGAGGACAACATTAAACCACCTTAGACAAAAATTATCGGAGCAAAACTCGAGGCGACAAAACAGACCCAATTCATTTATTCATTCATTTATTTATAGTGTGTACTAATAAATTAAAAAAAAAAAAAAAAGAAGCACGATCGGTGTTAGCAATGGAATCGTCGTCATTCCTCTTTACAACATCACGATCATTTGACTTGGTTTTCTTAGTAAACCTCGTAGCAACTTCCTCTACGCATCGCATTGGCTTCCAAGTCTTTCTTTGTTTCACTGGTCTTCCTTCTATACCCGAATAAGTCGGCCAATCATCGACTTCAATGTCGCCACAGTACTTAACTCTCTTATTCTTTTTGTACCTTATATGATCTAGGAAATTTATACTTGCGTCACGGACAAACGGGCCACATTCGAGCCAGCTGGCCACTAAGGGTGTGCATGACAAAATTTCTGGAACATAAATTGATTTCTCGTCAGAAATTGAGAAGTTAAAAATTTTAGCCTTTGATTTATTCTTCAAGTCAATTTTTGGAATATAAATATATTCTAGAAATAGAAAAATCAAATTGAGTTATCAAACAGATTTATGTTCCAAAACCTGTTTCGGGGAATAGAGAAACAGAGAAATAGAGAAATAGAAATTTTATCATGCGCGCCCTAAGTTTTTGTGGGGTTGCTTTTACTACTACCTATTGCTCAAGATTTGCATGGAGCTCCATCATACTATGAAAGTTATTTTGAATGTGTCCTAGCGAAATAACCCGATTTTCATTTGCAAATCGGATTGATTGAGCAACTCAGCGCGGCAAGAAACATATAGTGCCTACGAGGGTAGAGCAGAGATTTGCCCGTCTTTTTTCAATATGAATCAGCTATAATGCTGTCATTGTACCCGATTAATTATATCTTGAGAAAGCAAGGGAAAATGTATAATGGGTATCATTATAGTAGGGCAATTATTAGCGTGATGAATGAGATTGATTAAATAAAGGGCAAGGGAATTTCGGAGTTCCCCTGGCGACGAGCCGAGCTCGGAGATTACTTTTAGAAAGCCATTAAGAGAAGCCTTTTGAGAGAGATTTCTTTCGATTGATTCTTACGGAGCTTTACTTGAATTTGAACCGACAGTTGACATTGACAATTTTTTAAATTTGTTGTAGGAATTTGGATCTTTTTAAAAACACTGCAGCAGATGCACGTATTGGGGCTCACGACGGAGTTGCAACTGACAAAGTCCGACTTTTGTACAGATTTAGGAAAAAAACAAAATACGCAGCACGCGGAAGACTGGTCGATCGAGATATCACGCGTTCCTAGAAAGATTCATGGATCTCGGAGTTGGTTCGAGCAAATTAGGAAGTTTGAGTGCATCTCCTTTTAGTCTATCGACTCCGGCGACCATTACCATGGAGGAAATTTTCCTTTTTACCAGGTCATATTCGAGAACCATTAAAAATGCGACTAATGTGTTGGAAACCAATAAATGAAATCATTTGAGTAAGAAACGAATTTTGAAAATAACACCTGAACACAGACTTCACGTGGTTCGGTGGTGTCCCTAATCCCATAAAAGATCGATGGTTCTACTATAGATGGCAAAGAGGAGATTATAATCATTTGTAATACTCATATTCAAGTGATTCCTTATTGTAAACACACCCAAATGTGCAACAATGAATCATAAAAGAGGAGAGTATTCACTCGCTCGTAATTTTTTTAGAGGACACTCTCAAAATCTCTAGGTTTTTTCATAATTTTCTCTACTAAAATAAGCTTTGGCAATAAAATTTTTAATAAATCCAGAATGAGGCTCGGTTCTCGCCAAGATAGGCCCTAGCATCTGGTTAGTGCTTTGAAAAACACAATAGATATTGGATACTATCCAGGAGCTTGACTAGCTTTTTCTAAGCTTGGCGGCCGAGTTCATTCAAGTGCCACGCGGGCCGTTTCCTCGCATTTTCAACTTGAATTTCTTGTACACCTAGCATTGAAAAAGCAAAATTAGTGTTGACGCCTAAATTTTTTTTTAAATTTTTTCCTTTTTCGGATAATAAATAATCAATAAAAAAAACAAGAAAAGCAAAAAAGAAGCAGCCCACTGGGGTTGGGCCTTCGAGCCCAGGCCCTCCCCTCTTTTCTCTCTCACACAAGCCCCATGGCCCGGCCCGTGCAAACCAGCCTAGCCCCTTCTCTTCTTCTTCTTCCTTCTTCCATCTTCCTCTACGCCTCTATAGCTCACGCGCACAGAGGACACTGACGCGCAAAGGATGGCCTACGGCCGAGGAGAGTAGGCCGACGTCGGTCGGAAAGGATAATGTTGGAGAAATCTTTCCAGAATATTTTGAAGCTGACAAAACATTTCTATCAGTCTAGTCTAGATATCTGCAGATCGTCTAGTTTAAAGTCTGAAGACTTTTTGATCACCAGACTCAAGATTCAAGACTCAAGACTCAAGACTCAAGACTCAAGACTATTCTCATTAACAGTTTTTCTGATCCAGTGACGAAGGAAATCCATCGCCGAAGTATATGGTTGAGGATTTAATCCTATTCTCTGGAGAAGATCTTTTTGGCTGGATAAATATAACGGATTCTTTTGTTCGTATCTAGATCAATTGAAGATCCGATGGTCGACGAAATATTTTTGGAATGTTCTATTCTTGGAAACCAAGATCCTGATTGTATGGGCGAACAGGATTGATGGGCTATCGTCAGGTTCCTTTAATAGCTTGAATGATGCCCTTAATTGATTCCGTCCAACGGGTAGATTGGAGGAATTCCTTTGGTAAGTGCCAACGGTATGATGGCATAAAGGAGTATAAAAAGGAATACGTTCTAGTTGTGGGAGAGAGCGTGATCGATAGAGAAATTTCAAAGTCTGAAGCACCTTGATTATTAGTCGATTCATTCTGAGCAAAATTGTATACACAGAGAGTGTCCATACTTGGTGATACCTTGAGCGAGTGTGGTAGATCATCTACACCCAGAAATCAAGGAAGATCAACACTGTAACATCTCTTTGTTCATAGTGGAATCCAGCCAATTGGCTATCAGTGCAGAAGAGTGGACGTAGGCTTGAATCAAGCCGAACCACTATAAACTGCATGTTCAATTCTCTCTTTCCTTTACTTAGTCTTACATTGATTATTACTTATCGCAAATACATCAACTGTCTACGTATTGCGCAATTATCAAGAAATTATCAAGAAAAATCTTTTATATACCTATTCACCCCCCTCTAGGTACTCATACTAGCTATATCAGATAAGATCTCAGGCGCCATCAATGCCGAGCATGCTTCGCTAGATAAGCTCGAATGGGACGGCGGTTCAGCCAAGGAGGACCGTTCGGTGCGTGAAGACCGGCGATCGAAGCTTCGCCAACTGGCCGCCCCTCGCCTATAAATAGCAAGCCACAAGCTTCGTCGAAGGGCATGGCAAACTTGGAGATCTTTCACTGAGAGACATTGGGAAAGATCGAAGAGCGAGCGTAGGGGAGAACTCGAGTCGCGAGCTCAGCCCACCCTCCATCGAGAGACTTCGGGGAAGGCTGGCGGCGAGCGAGTTCGAGAGGGTCGGATCTGGCCGGTGGACGCTCGGATTTGGCCGGAGTGAGAGAGAACCAAGGCCGAGGAAGTTCGGCCGAGAGCTGCATCGCAGATCTGGGGTGACCGAGCCCCTCTACGGCGCTGACACCACCCCCTGACGCCGCTGCTGTGCCAAATCCTGCCGTGCCACCGTCTCATTATCACCGGACCCGGAAAACCAGGTAGGGTTTGCAATTTGGGCACAGCAGGAACCGGGTCGCGATTCGAGTCTGATTCGAGTAGGGTTTTCGCAAGGGAGCCGGGTCATGGAGCGGGTTGTCAGAGCAGGTCTTCGAGTCGGGCTGAGCGCCTCCAAACGCTCGGCCACAACGCCGTTTCAATAAAGTAAAAAAAAGAAGAAAAAAGACAAAAAAAAATTCTGAGTCGGGCCCGCGTTGCGTTCGGGTCGCCGGCTAGAGTCGGACCCAACCCGCGATCCGACTCGGTCGGCTTTTTTAAATTTTATTTTAAATAATATTTTAAATAAATAAATAATTTATTTTCCAAAAAAATTCAAAATATAATTTATTTTTGAAAAATATTAAAAAATATTTTAATTTCCAGAAAATCGAAAAAAATTAAAAAATGATAAAAATATTTTATTTTCCAAAAAATGCCAAAAATCCAAAAAAAAGCCAAAAATTCATGAAAAGGCCAAAAAATTCATAAAAAAGCCAAAAAGACTTGTATTTTCTAAAAATACCAAAAATCCAAAAATCCCTTTTATGTCCAAAAAATTAGAAAAAGAATCAAAAACCCAAAAATGCATCGAAAATCCCTCGAACATCCAAAAAATCTCAAGGTTTAAACAAGATTAGGTACTGAAAGGGCATTAGTGATTAAATGGTGTAATGAAGTCCTCGATCCTAATTTCTCTGGTTGCGCAGGAGTGAGTATTTCTCCCGATACTTCACTTGGATTTCTAATCAACCTACCCAAAATCGATTAGTGGCGACTCCATTTTAAAAATTGATTTATAGATTAAAAACTCAGACTATTAAAGTCGTGAATTGGTAGACTTGGGAGAGTCCGGGCATAACTAATTTCAGCCGAGCTATTAGCCTCCTTAGGCGCCTACACCCGATTGCAGGTGCCGAAAAAAAAAAAAAAGAGGTCGCGGCAGCTTGGCGACTTTGCTGGGGACTTTGAGGACTTAGGCCATTTTATCTTTGTTTAAATGCTTTGCTGACTTGGGTTTTTTTCTTTTGTGCAGGGTAATAGCTTAGAGTTTTTTTTTTTATTCTGTCAAAATAAAATGTTTTGTGATTATAAATTGCCGTGCATCCTTAAATGTTTTAGCACTACACATGGCACACACAACCCGGCCGTTGGACCTAGGCCGCCATAGGATTTCTAGGATGGTGTTAAAAAAGATATGACCTCGAACGTGAGACTACGATGTAGAGGTTGCTTTTCTTTTCCCCGAATTTCTTAGCAAAGGTTAGGAGGGTATGCTGCTAACGCGAGACTGCGATGAGCGGATACCCTTTTAATTTCAATAAACCTTCTCAGTTAGAAATCGAGCCGCACGTCCCATCTATATGTCTCTGTGCTTGCCATTTTCTTTAAAAGTAAAGTAATTTCTTTACTCTTACTCAGTCCTTATTTATTGGCCCATGGCAATTTAGAACAGGTTTTTTGAGTCCCAGTTTATATGCGATGGGAGAAGATGATATCCAGTTTATTCCCGCTCTCAAAGCAGAGCTCTTCAGATGGTGGGGTCAATTGGACCAATTTGCCCAAGAGCGCGTGAAAGCCAAAGTCTGTCATCTCCTATCATTGTTCCAAATCTCTGTTCATCCCGAAGTCCTGCAGGCCATGGCACATTTCTGGTGCCCGAGGACATTCACTTTTATGTTTGGTGGGTTTGAGCTAACCCCAACTCTGGAGGAATATAGCATCATCACTGGAAAGTCTCTTGAGAATCAGCTTGTTAGGCCACCAACAGGCATTGACCCGTTGCATGGGTTAGCACGGCTTTTAAAACTGAAGTCCATGTTGTGAGGCGAACTCTTGAAAGCAACCATAACACCTACCCACTAGTATTTTTGATTGCCTGTTTTGAAAATCAACCCATGACCCAAAAAAGTGAAATTTTCCTTTTAGCCTTTTTCAGGTTCATCATTTTTCCCCATCAAAGAAACGCCATAAGTCTCTCGATGGAATGGGTGGTTGATCAGGTTTCGAGAGGGCAAAACTGCGTCAACATGATTTTAGCTGAAACGTTTTTGTCTCTTAATCGTTTTAAAGAAAACACGGAAAAAATCATGCAAGCCTTCCCAGAAATTTTACAGGTTTGGTTCTTTTCTCACCTAAGCGAATTTCGATGCCTCATGCAATCATTCGAAAATGATTTCAAAAATCCTTACAGAAGTTTGTGATCCTAGAACCGTATATTCCCGACCAAAATTGTTTTAGCTGGATAAATTTCTTAAGAGACCCCACTCCTGAGACATTCCAATAGTGTGCTGGTTGGTTTCGTGAAAAGAGAGCTCACTTTGCTTACAGACAAAGCCATCCAATTCCATTGCTCGGCCTCACCGGCGGCACTCCCTATTACCCATATAGGGTGGCTCGATAGTATGGAGCCCCTCAAGAAATCCCACCGCTTTCCAGGAAGAAAATACATCCACTCCGTTTTACCCACCCGAGTCGTGACTACGCATTCGAGATTGCCATTGTCAAAGAGACATGGAGCAAGTGCCATCGCAAAAGAATCATAGCACCTGAAGGGCTTGAGGGAGAAGAAAAAGCCCACCACGCCTCTACATTCTACATCCACAACTATCGTATTCCAACAAAACTGAAGCCATCGGTCCCTCACCTAATCAGTGAGATTAGATAGCACGAGCAAGCAGAGCCTATGCAAAGGGATTTGGGAATAGACTGGATACATATCTCAGAGCCAGTTCAAGAAAGCAGGCATCCTCGCAAGAACAAGGCCCCCCGTCGCATATAAAATAGCAATCATGTGCCCCTTAGTGTTAATATCGTGAAAGTTTTGTCCCGTTGTTTAGGGACTTTTGTTTAATATCTAGTATTTCTTTCTGTCATTTCAATTTCAAGTTTTAGATGTCAGAAGTCTGCGGTCTATAAAATCCTCTTTTGATAAATAAAAAAGCAGTTAGACCATTGCCATGGGTCAATCTTTGTTTGCTTTCGTGCTCATTCATTGTTTTCGCGACGACAGGTAATCATGAATCATCGACTATCAGCCACTCGCGAATGGCCTCATGTAATAGGGCCTGATCAGAATGGTGTATAAAATCGCATCGCCAACATTAAAGACGGCATGGGATAGATGTCCATTGTCCTTCGACAACTCTTGAGGTAAATGGAATCCACTCAAGCTGAGCCCAACTCCGTAACTGCTTTAAGCACCGTCATGACACCCGCGAATTTGCCAGAGAATAACCAGCACCATAGACAGTTTGAAAAGATCATGAAAAAGTTAAACCAGCTGCAGGGGCAGAATCCCATAGACATATCCAATTATGCTGGCATTAAGATCCCTGAAGAGCTCAAAGCACCTGAATGCGAAAGGTATGCTGATACCTCCCGCCCAGATGCCTACTTACAGGCTTACCTGGTCCGAAAGATGATTCAATCGTACCAATCAAGCTTGACTGGCCCTGCCTTGCGATGGTACATTGTCAAGAAGATTAGTCCCCTTAAGACCTGGGGGGAACTAATTCATGTTTTCCATCAAGAATATAATATTGACATTAGCCCTGACATCGCCTTGCCCTACGAAGAACAGATGGTCGCAGAGCACGAGGAGCCGTTAGTTGCTGAGATAGAAGAGGGACGTGTCAATGAAACCTTGCATAATAAATGGGCAACTGAGCAACATCCTGTTATTGGAAAATTTCCCACTAGGAAAGGCAAGGAGCCTTTGTACGAGATCATAGACTCAGAGCCTATTCAAGAGCAAGGCACGACTGGACAACTCCCCAAGCTTACTCCAAGAGCTAGGGTCCAAAGAATACCAACCCCTATCAACTTGGAAAGTGAATCATACAGTGAAACTCTAATCGAGCTGGCAAAACGAAGGGCCTTACTCAAAAGATCTGGACCAGAAGCCAAGAAAAGAAAGCCTAAGCAGATCAATTCAGCATCTGCCGACGAGCCATCGCACCAAAGCCTCGAGCATTCCCAAGAATACAGCTTTGAAGGCTACCATCCCCTAAAGCACAACCTTGAAGACTTCCCGTCTCTAGAATACAATCCCAAGGACTTCCAACGTTATTTCAATGAAACTGACGATTCATTGTATAACTGTTTTCTACTCTCACCCGGGGATGAAGGCCCGTTAGAAGAAGAAACATACGTCTTTATCCGCTACGATCCTAATGAACTACTAAGCTCATCCTCTGACCATGAGGATAGCTTCAATACTTCATCCTCATTCGGAAATTTTGACCCAGAAGAAAACAATTGGGTAATCTCGGTAGAGTCTAACTTTCCTGAAACAGAAAAATTCACCATTACAATGAATATGTAGTGGCAAAACCAGTGGCCTAACCAAGACATACCAGGCTCGTCTTGCCCTCGTAGGATCATGACCCCCATAAAAATGTGGATACCCAATCTCTGCAAGTATAACGGCACGACTTGCCCCGTGGCACACTTACAGTACCTCCATGCTGAAATGAGTCGGTACTATGGCCCGATGTCACTCACAACTTAGGCCTTCCAAGAAAGTCTTACGGGGTTTGCATTACAATGGTTCATCACAGCAGATATCTACCTCATGAGAGATTGGAATGAGCTGTCTTCTGCATTCCTACTTCAGTATCAAAGCTAGATTGGGACTGAAGTGCCTTGTCAAAACTTGGTTCACTTCAGAAGAAGACTAATGGAGGATTTCCGAGCGTATGTAAGGAGGTGAGAGGCTTTTATGATGCAAACTTACCCTTAACTGGCCGAAGAAGAAATGATAAAGCTGTTCATAAGGGCTTTACCTCGTAAGCATCGCTGTTGGTTTAATGGGTTGCACTTCCATAGCTTCAATGAAGTGGTCCTCTCATGTGAATACTTCGAGTCTACTGGAGGCGAGGAACTCAAAAACACTTCATTTCGGAACCAACACTATCAAAGCACTCCTTTACACAGGAGTTTTCATGGGTTTTATTTGTTTTTATAATTTCATGTTTCTTATTTTGTCTAGTGTGTTACTGTTGTATTTTCCATTCCAAGTACTCTATTGTACAGTTCTAATATTTTGTTTTAAGAGCATGAGGCGATACTCCAAACCAGCCTAGTGATGCTATCCAACCATGAAAAAATTATCATCTAAGAAGAATACTCAGGGCTGGGCTTCCTCATGCTTTCTTCCCCCTAAAGATATATACTTTTGAAAACAAAAAATGTTTTATTGCCAAAAGCTTTCGTCAAAACAAGATGTTAAAATATAATCATGTTTGCCTTTCTGACTCACTCACTTCATGTCTCAGAAGATCATTCCCATCCCCTTTGACTTAGTGTGACAGGGGGTATTTGAAACAAATGCATCATGTGAACTCGCCAAATTCGAATTCACCCTGCCAAGAAAACAGGGGCAAACAGAAAGAATCATTCCATCCAAAGAAGGTAAGTTCTCTGAATATAATTTTGGAAATGATGTCTTCTATTTTCTATTTACAAGAAACGAAAGATAGGACGTAATAGGTACAGGCATACGGTTGAAATCAAGCCGTCCCCAGGAACTCTGTGCACTCCACCTCGCTCCTGCCCAACTCCTTCTCAAGCCGGAGCAATATCTTTTCCCCACAATATGCCCGCACAACTAGATGCTGAGGTTTCATCAATGGGATTTCTAGCTTTGACAAGCCAAGAAGCGCAAAAAAGGAATTTGTTCTCTTCCTTTGAATTGACTATTGTCAACAGGGAGAAAATCCAAATAGTTGAAGCAATCTCTAGCCCCTATTTAGACAATGACTTAGGGCCTAGAAACCTCACTTCATGCTCCAGACGCATGCTCTCCCAAGAAGTGATTGCCATCAAAGAATTGGAGGTTTTGATTGTCCATCTCAGATTCCATAGAAGCTTGAAGTACATGACTTTGCTAAATGCTGCTATAGTCAAAGACAGAAGAAAAATTCCACAAAAGGAAGGCATTGAAGATAAATCGACAACCATCAATCATGTATACATGGCCATGAGTGAGGAAGGCCAATCGAAAGAAATGTCAAACTATGCCAAGACGAAAAGGCTATCATCAATATTCAAATATCCCTAGGAGTTAGCAAATACAAACTTTGGAGAAGAGTAATTTGGCATCGTTTCCAATACTCCCCCCTCTTTGAATTCACTTTTGACATATTCCTCCTATTGGCAGGAAGTATCAAGATTCAAGAGCCAAACTTGATGGTTAGGTTTGGCAAATCAATATTGGCCAAGCTAGTACGTGGAAATGACCTACATCAAATTCACCTGACTTCGTGTAAAATGACATGTCATCCAAGAGCCAATAATTGACCTAACGAAGCAAGGGATGTAGGATTTCGTGTCCCCCTCTCACTTCAGGTTCACCCAATCATCTGTGAACCAGTGAAGAGTAATGTTGTATCGCTTCCAAGTTATTCGACTCTTGAAAGAGCTTCTGACTAGCATGATCCCTTTTATCTGTTGTAGGATCACTTGACCGTAAAAAAAAAAAAAATGCGGATAACAAATCAAGGAAAGACATGTCAAACTCTGATAGGCTCTCTTGAGCGAAATGGCATCCTGAGTAATCACCAAAGCAAATGACAGAAAATCTTCAGGCCTCAACTCACATTTGATTCTAGCCAGACTAATTGATCTATTTGTACATCTTCTCTTCTGTAGGGGCAAAAGTAGAGATGCCCGATCAGATTCCCAATCCTTGGCTGATCATTCATGTGTCATATCCCTAATCAATAGGGACAACCATTGACACCCCTTTGTAAATGACCCTTTTGATGTTCAAAATTTAACAATACTATTCTATTGACCTTTAAAGCTACTAACAAGGTCTTTTTGAGCCAAAACCATACATTTTGTTTTGAGAGTACAAATTCCATCACATTTAAAATGCTGCATGCCTTTTCCAAAAGGATTTTGCATGATGATTTTGTCTGTCTAAATCACTGATTTCATTGAGAATTATTAGAATAGACAGCTAAGTGAAGAATACAAGATTGATTGAGCATGCTGGATGAGGCGCGTCAGAATGATGACAGGCAAGCTATATCCTACACATAGTCCCCCCCATCTATACACTTGTGAGATGAGTGCAGAAGATTCCATGGCTGCAGGGTAAAAAGTTCTCTTGCGAATGGTACGATAACCAAAACAGTGAAAGGCATTTCATTGCTCACCCCCTTTTTTTGAGCCCCATACACTAGTGACGCTTCTCTCATACCCCTGTCAAGAACCACCCCACACTAGGGTAGATCAGAGGCAAAGCAGCATCACAAGGTGAGAAGAGGGATAGAAATTTTCTTGCTCGCACTTGCATCAATCTTCGGGTGTCTTTATCACATATGAACACTCGCATTAATTTAAGTGCCTTAGAATGATGAAGAGCAATTCCCTTTCTATGCATGTTGACACCTCAATTTTAATTAGGTTAATTTTATTTTATTAATTTTTTATTTTATTTTGTCATTTCGGATAAATAAGATAATTAATAAACAAATAACAAAAAAACAAAAAAACAAAAACAAAAACAAAGAAAAAACAAAAAAAAGCAAAGCAAAAGCCCAGCCCATCTTTTTTTCTCCTTTTCTTCTCCCTCTGCATGGCCCCTACGGCCCATTTTCCTTCACCCCCCGGCCCAGCCCCTTTCTCTTTTTTTCCTCCTCCTTCCCTTTCCTTCGCCGCTGCAACTCACGTGCGCGAGGGAGGCCGACGCGCGAAGGACGGCCTACGGCCGAGGAGTGTAGGGCGACGTCGGCCGGAGGGGATAAGATCGCAAGCGCCATTAATGTTGAGCGAGCTTCGCTGGAAAGCTCGATGGGACACCGGTTCAGCCGAGCAGAACCGATGGGCAAGCCGGATGCCAGCAGCAGAGGCCCTTCGTCGACCGGATTTCCTTCGCCTATAAATGGGTGGCCGCAAGCATCGTCGGAGGGCGTGGCAAGCTCAGAGATCCTTCACCGAGAGACATCGGGAAGGGTTGAAGGGTGAGCGCAGGAGAGAACTCGAGTCGCAAGCTCAGCCCACCTTCTATCAAGAGACTTCGGGGAAGGCCAGCCGCAAGCGACTCCGAGAAAGTTAGATTCGATCGGTGGAGGCTCGGATCTGGCCTGAGTGAGAGCAGATCGAAGCCGAGGAAGGTCCGGCCGAGATCTACGCCTCAGATCTAGTTCTTTTTTGATGCTGTTGTTGTCGCCGAACGCCGTTCGCCTCGACCAAGTCCCGACGCATTTGCCTCGAAGGGTTTGTTGTCGTGTCCCCCCCCCCCCCGCGAATCCGTTGCCATGATCGATCCGCCAAAGCTGCGCCAGATCGGGAAGCTGAGTTGCCGCCATCGTTGCCCAGTCTCGCCGTCACTGTCGTTGTTCATCGCGAACTCCATTGTCGCGAACCGCCCTCCTGCCATTGCCGTCCCCATTCAAGAGAAGGTAAAAAAAAAAAAAAAAGAAAGGCGTCATTGTTCATCGTAGCCGTTTTCCATTGACCTAGCCGTCGTCGCCGTTGCTGTTGTCACCTTCGTCATCGCCGCCGTAGTCGCCGTTGCCGTTGTCACCTTCGTCGTTGCCGTTGTAGTCGCTATTGTCGCCAAGCACATTGGTTCCCCCCCTTCGGCGCCACGGATTCGCAAACCCTAGGGTTTGCGATTTCCGGGTCGTCGAATCGGATCCAGGTCTCGGAACCGGGTAGGGTTTTGCGAAATTCCGGGGTGGCGGGAAGCCGGATCGCGAGGTCGAGTCGGACCTGGGTAGGGTTTTGTGGGGAGTCGGGTCGCGGAGTGGGCTATCGGGCCGGGTTATCTGGCCGGGCCGGGTGTCCCCGAACGCCCGACTACGATGCCGTTTCAGTAAATAAATAAATAAAAAAAGAAAAAGACGAAAAAATCCGAGTCGGGCCCGCAACGTTTGGATCGGCTGGCGGCCTCGGACCCAACCCGCGGATTCGACTTGGGTCGGTTTTTATATTATTTTAATATAAAATAATATTTTAAATAAAATAAAATAAAAATAAATATTTTATTTCAAAAAAATCAAAAAATGTTTTATTTTCAAAAAATATTAAAAAATGTAAAAATATTTTTTTTCAAAAAATTGAGAAAAATAAAAAAATAATTTATTTTCCAAGAATATTTAAAAATATTTTATTTTTCGAAAAGTCGAAAAATCAAAAATATTTCATATTTTCCAAAAAATGTCAAAAATTCCAAAAAAGCCAAAAATTCAGAAATAGCCAAAAAGACTTGTATTTTTTTTCCAAAAAATACCAAAAAAAATCCAAAAAAATCCCTTTTATGTCCAAAAATGAGAAAAAGACTCAAAAAATGCTTTTCCTCCCAAAAATGCATGGAAAATCCCCAAACATTCAAAAAGCCTTAGGGTTTAGACAAGATTAGGTACCGAAAGGGCATTAGTGATTAATTAGTGTAATCAAGTCTCCGATCCTAATTTGTCTGGTTGCGCAGGAGTGAGTATTTCTCCCAATACTTCGCTTGGGTTTCTAATCAACCCACCCCAATTCAATTAGTGGCGACTCCATTTTAAAAATTGAGTTACAGGTTAAAAAACTCAGACTATTAAAGTCGTGAATTGGTGGACTTGGGAGAGTCCGAGCATAACTAAATTTTAGCTGAGCCATTAGCCTCGTTAGGCGCTCGTACCCGATTGCGGGCGCCGAAAAAAAGAGGTCGCGACAGCTTGGCGACTCTGCTGGGGACTTTGAGGGCTTAGGCCTTTTTTGTCTTGTTTAGTATCTTTACTGACTTAGGTTTTTTTTATATATGCAGGTCAGTGGTTTAGAAATTTTTTAATCTTGCTTAAGATAAATTATCTTGTGATTATAAATTGTTGTGCATGCTTTACTTTTTTAAACACTACACGTGGCACACACAACCCGGCCGCCGGACCTGGGCCGCCATAGGATTTTTAGGATGGTGTTAAGAAAGATACGACCTTGAACGCGAGACTGCGATGTAGAGGTCGCCTTTCTTTTCCCCGAATTTTTTAGCCGAGGTTAAGGGGGTATGCTGCTAACACGAGACTGCGACGAGCGGATAACCTTTTAATTTCATCAAGCCTTCTGAGTTAGAAATCGAGCCACACATCCCATCTGTATGTCTTTGTGCTTGCCATTTTATTTAAAAGTAAAGTGATTTCTTTACTTTTACTCAGTCTTTTCTGGCTCATGGCAAAATAAGGTCAGGTTGTGTATTTCCCTTTCTTATATGCGATGGGAAGATTTGATATCCAGTTCATTCCTACCCCAAAGGGAGAGCTTCTCAGATGGTGGAAACAGGTAGATCAACTCGGCCAAGAGTGCGTCAAAACAAGAATCTGTCATCTCCTCCCATTGCTCCAAATCAATATCCATTCTGGGGTCATGCAAGCATTACCACATTTCTGGTGCCCTGAAGCATCCACCTTCATGTTTGGCAAATTTGAACTGACTCCAACTTTAGAAGAGTATAGTCTCACCATAGGAATGCCCCTGGGAAGCGAGCTTGCCATGCCACCAATTGGCATTGACCCTATGGTTAGTCTATCGCGGTTTCTAAAAAATCATTCGGTAAGAGAAATTGTTCAAACCAACAACAATGCTTTTCCGCTATCATCTTTAACCGAATGCTTTGAAAAACAATCAATGACCCAAAAAGCCAAGATCTTCCTCTTAACATTCTTTGATTTTATTATTTTTCCCCATTGAAAGAATGCTGTAAATCCTTCAATCACATGGGTGGTAAATCAAGTCATTTTTGGAGAGGATATGTGAACATGGTTTTAGCCGAAATGTTTTTATCCCTTAATCGTTTTAAAGAAAAAAAAAAAGAAAAAAATCATGAGGGCCACCCTGGAAATTTTACAAATGTGGTTCTTTTCCCATATCAAAGGATTCGGGCACCTCATGCAAATATTTGAAATCAATGAATTCAAATACCCATTGCAAAAGTTTCAAAGCTTGGAAAAACACTCTCCCAACGAGGAATATTCTCGATGGATTAACTTATTAAGAAACCCTGTCCCCGAGACATTCCTATGGCGAGCTAAATGGTTCATGGCAGGAGAGGCGTGCTTTGCGCTTAATTATTACAACCCTATCCCATTGCTGGGCCTCTCCGGAGCTACCTCATATTATCCATACAGGGTGGCTCGTCAGTATAGGGTCCTCCAAGAAATCCCGCTACCGCTCAAATCGGGATTGTTCCGAATCTTTTTCACCCGTACAAACTATAACTACTTGGAGGAAATCCGCATAATTCAAAATGCATGGAGTAGATGTCACACTGAAAAGATTGTCGTACCCAGAAGGTTAAAGGGACAAGAAAAAGCTCATCATGCATCCACATTCTACATCCTCAACCATATAATTCCTAAGGACTTGCAACCAGTAGTCCCCCATGTAGTTGATAAACTTATCCTGCAAGGGCGAATCGAATCTCTTGAAAAGAGCTTGGAGACAAGCAGGAGACACGTATCGAAGCTAGTACGTAGAAGCAAGCAGCTCCACAAGACTGGAGCTTTCCATCGCATATAAAAATGGGCGGCGGGACTTTTGATGTGAATATTTCTAATGTGAATATCTAGGGTCGTTCTGACTTATGTAAAAAGCCCTTTTGGCATTGTATAAATCTCCTGTTAATAAATAAGAATGACTCGACCCTTGCTATGAGCCAGTTTTCTATGTGTTTCCCTTGTTTACGTTTTCTGCACTTTCTGTGCTGACAGGTAATTACATCATAGTCGTATTTGCCAAATCCAAAAGCTAGAATGGCTGAAGAAAACGTACCAAGCCATGTCGAGACTATGGAAAGTGAAATGAAGCAAGTCTTCAATGTGCTTCAACAACTCTCAAAGCAGATAGATTCCATCCAAGGCAAATTGGCTCCCGCCCCAGCCTCAATCGAAGTATTGTTACCGCAATCGTCTACCTGAGGTGATGAAGGAAGAGATACTGATGATAACATGCCCGAATTGGAGGATGATACACACCAAATCATAGTTGAGAAAGCAAAGCCCAACAGTTTGTCTAAGACTGAACATGACAAACGCCTTGAGAAACTTGAAGAGAGGCTAAAGCAATTGCAGGGTCTTCAAGATCCTACTCCAACAGACCTCTCCATCTACTCTAAGGTCAAAATGCCAGAAAAATTCAAAATGCCTGAGTTCGAGAAATATGATGGCACGACCTGCCCAAGAGCTTACTTGCAGATGTATTTGGTTCGAATGACCCAGTACGTTAATAATGAACCTTTAATGATCTAGTTGTTCCAATCAAGCTTGGTAGGTCCTGCCCTGAGGTGGTACATCAAAAAGAACATAAACCTTATCGAGACATGGAGTGAAGCAAGTGAAGCATTCCTCAAGCAGTACAAATTCATAATGGACATTACCCTTTCTCGTGAGGATCTCGATCGCACGGAAAAGAAAAAACAGGAATCTTTCAAAGAATATGCTATTAGATGGAGGAATCTCGCCGCCCAAATTAGTCCTGAGCCAGCTGACTTCGAATTGAGAAAAATGTTCATCAAAACCCTCCCTTTCGAATACTGCAATCGGATGGTGACTACGATCACTGAATCATTTAATCAACTCATTCTAGTAGGAGAGCAGATTGAGACAGGTTTAAGGGACGGCTGATTCACTAAGCCTGCACCTGTCAGTAGAAGGCTCAACATGAAAAAAGATAAAGAATCCTTGATTGATGTCAATGCCACCTACACTGCAAACACCGGTCATCTCCCGACTGTTCAGACAAATATAGGCCAACAACAGACTAATAGCCGTCCACCCCAGTGCTACAACAACTGAAGACAATTCACTCTGCTTCCTGGATCTCCCTCCCAAGTTTTGGCAACCCTCCGAAGCAAGAGCCTCCTTTCAACTGAGCCAAAACAACCCAATGCTGAAAACTTCTCCAGCTATGACCCGTCCAAAAAATGTGACTATCACATGGGAGAAGTAGGCTATTCAACTGATGAGTGTTTCATCCTTAAGCATTGGATCTAGAACTTGCTGGATACTAAGGCCTTCTCATTCCAAACTGCAAAACCAAATGTCCAAAGCAATCCACTCCCTGATCATGCTGACAAAGTAAACATGATATTCAGTTCTGAAGCTGGTGAAATCAGAAATGTCAATGCACATATTGTTGACATTTATCGAGGGCTAGTAGAAACTGTGTATTATCCGGATAATGAGATACCACCCTTTGCAATAATGGAGGAAAGGGTATTAAGAATGATAGAGGCCGGAATAATCGTGTACGCCAACCATGCCAGCATAGTTTCTACCATATCGCAAGTCCTCATCAATTGGGATGAAGAATTTGCTGCTCTAAATGCGGAAAAGGAGAAGAAGGATTCCACCTCACCTGAGAGCATCTTTGAAAGGAAGGGAGCCATTGTTCAAGCATCAACAGCGGAAACGGCTATAGTCATCGAGATCCCCCAGCCTTACAAGTACGAGTACAACAATGCAGTACCATGGTCTTATGACCTTGATGTTGGTTTAGTCACAAGATCTGGGAGAACCTATGCTCAAGCAAATACTCAGTCTGTTAAGCCCGTCACTGATGAAAAAGCCAAGGAGTTTTTGGCCGTAGTTAAGGCCAGTGAATATAATGTGGTGGAACAGTTACGAAAATCACTAGCACAGATCTCTCTGCTGGAATTGCTTCAGAAATCTGTCAAGCACCAGAAATCCTCATGAAAGTATTAAGTGAAGTACATGTCCCTGAAATGATTGAGCATGACAAACTCGAGGAATTTGTCAGTACCATCCTTCTAAAGGATCAAATGGCATTTTCTGATGAAGAAATTCCTGAGGAGGGTAGAGGACACACCAAGGGCCTCTGCATATCAGTTAAGTGCAACGCATCTCACGTCACTCGAGTACTGATTGACAACGGATCTGCTCTTAACATATGTCCACTAGCGACGCTTTGTCGCCTTAAAATAGAGAGATCATGGATCTAGGTACCCATGACTTTTGTTCGAGCGTTCAATGGAACAAAGAAGGAAACAGTGGGAGAGATCGAGCTCGACATTCAAATTGGCCCAACCATATTCAAAATTTTGTTCCAGGTGATGGATATCCCCACTGCATTTAATTTCCTCTTAGGGCGCCCATGGATCCACGTCGCAAGAGCAGTACCTTCAAGCCTCCACAAAAGTGTGAAGTTCGTGATTGGAGGGAAACTGATCACGGTCCGAGGGGAGGAAGATCACCGCATCTACCGTAAGACGGCCATCCCTTATGTTGAACCTAGTGACAAAAGCGAAGCCAGCTATCAATCGTTCAAGCTCGTGTCTACTATACACGAAACTCGAGGGACTTTGCCCCTCGTCCCCGAGGTATCAAGCGCTGCAATCATGGTAGGAAAAATCATGGTTGGACACGGTTTTATTCCAGGACAAGGACTTGGTAGGAGAGGTCAGGGCATCCGTCAGCCCATTGAAGCCCTAAGGAGACCCTATACTATCGGTTTAGGATATTCCCCAGATAAAAAAACGAAGAAAAAAATCGGCCTTGTATATCCCCATCTCGAGGAAACTTTCCCAAGCCCAGCTAGGATGATGCATGAGGACGAGGAAGTGAATACTTCAAAATGGTTCAACCCCAGAAGCGCAAAATTGCCCATAATCCAGGAAGACACAACTTGGCCCTCACTTAAGAAAGAAGGGCCAGATGATGTGACCTCCATGTTCGGGGACATTTTCATAGGTGTCATTGAGGAAGAGCAGTTAGAAGAGACAAGCGATAACTTCTTGTTCATCCAGCTTCAACACCAAGTCGAAGAATTACGCGAGACTGTACATTATTTGACGGAAAACTTCGCTCAAGCTACCCGTGCATTCCGCTCTCGTCACAATGAGGAACTGGTAGTAAATGAAGAAGACCCTACTGACACGACTTGGCGAGGGGCACGGCTACCCTTATCCCCAAGAAGCACACGACCATATTCGCCTCTTCCTAACTCAATGGCCATTATTTTCCCCATCCTCCTACAGCAAGGGATAATCGGCAGGGAACTGAACCATCCTACCCCCGAGTACTTCCTTGATTATGATCCATCCAAGCAATGTGATTACCATTCAGGGGAATTAGGACACTCGTTAGATGACTGCACCATCCTGAAAGACAAGGTTCAAGATCTTTTGGATGCTAGGCTATTCACGTTATGCTCTCCATGGTTGTGTTTTGGCAATGATCACCTCCTCGTGGTACCCAGCACCCATACCATGTTCCTTGAGAATGCTAAGGAGGCGCATAAAGGAGAGGCAATCATAGACACTTTGGGCCAACCAAGTGGTAAATTTGACTACTATGTCAATTATTCAATTCCCCAAAGTTTCTATGATCATCATCACAACATCGTCCCTGATGGATGGGGAGACATGGATGATCTGAAATCCACAAAGTCGGGAGCACAAGGAGACGTGGCTGGCAACTGGTATGAAGACTTCTTCGTGGGCGCTATCAACGAAGGACTGTCAGGGGAAATGGGTGCAGACCCGCTTGAGTAGAATCCTTTTTAATTCCTCTACATACTCCCCTACGTGGGAGCCTGTACATATTTCTTAAAGTCTGGCTTATTTTGTTTTCAACAACAGTTCCATTCAAGGAACTATTTTTTAAAATCACCCTGTAAATCCGTCTACTAATAAATAAAGTTGAAAACATTTTGAGGGCATAAGGAGACACACCAAACCGACCCGTTGATGATAGCCAGCCGTCAAATGAAAGAAGAAATCTGAGGCCCGGGTCTCCTCATGTTTCCTTGTCTTTAATCTTTAAAAATAATTTATCACATTTTCAAAAGAAAGAAGCATGCATGCTGCTAACTTTATTTGTTCCCTTAACCTATCTACTCTATGACACAGGAATAATCTAGCGGCAGGCGAGGGTATGGGAACGGTCCAGACCAACACCGTAAGTAGCCATGATAACAATTCTGATGATTCAGATGATGATTTTGATGATTCCGATGAAATTCAACGGAATTGGAAGCGCCACGAAGAAACAAGGCCCCCTACTACTGAAGACACCGTCATTGTCAAGTTAGGCAGCATAGAAGATCCAAGGGAGATAAAGATTGGCGCAAACCTTCCAAAAGAAGAAGCTGCAAGCTTAATTGCCCTCCTAAAAAGGTATCAAGACGTATTCGCATGGTCATATGCCGATATGCCAGGCCTTGATGCAATGATCATGGAACATAGCTTGCCAACCAACCCTGATGTGGCCCCTAAGAAGCAGCGGCTAAGAAGAGCTAAGCCTGAAATGTCAAAAAAGATTGAAAAAGAAGTAATGAAGCTCCTGGAAGTAGGCTTCCTCGAAGTCTCGCAATATCCTAGTTGGGTAGCAAACATTGTACCGGTGAAGAAGAAAGATGGTCGAATCAGGATTTGTGTTGACTACTGCGATTTGAACAAAGCAAGCCCAAAGGATGATTTCCCACTACCTCACATAGACGTTCTTGTGGATAGTACTGCTGGATTCAAACTTTTCTCTTTCATGGATGGGTTCTCAGGATACAACCAAATAAAAATGAAGGAGGAAGACAAGGAAAAGACGACATTCATGACTCAATGGGGGACTTTTCACTATAAGGTCATGCCTTTTGGCCTAAAAAACGCTGGAGCAACCTATCAGCGTGCCATGGTCACCCTTTTCCATGACATGATGCACAAAGAAATTGAAGTATATGTTGATGACATGATCGCCAAAACCAGACATGGAGAAGACCATGTAAAGACCCTGGAAAAATTATTCGATCGACTCCGCTAGTTCAAGTTGCGCTTGAACCCAGCAAAATGCGTGTTCGGGACAACTTCTGGCAAATTACTTGGATTCATTGTGAGCTGTAAAGGGATAGAAGTGGACCCATCAAAAACTAAAGCGATATTTGAGATGCCTCCTCCCTCGACTGTGAAAGAAGTTCGGAGCCTCCTGGGAAGATTAAATTACATTGCGCGATTCATTTCCCAGCTTTCTGAAATTGCAAAACCTTTCTCTAAACTTCTCAAGAAAGATGCACAAATCAAATGGGATGATGACTGCCGACTGGCGTTTGAAAATTTAAAGCGGTACCTGATGAAACCCCCAGTTTTAGTACCCCCGACTCCAGGACACCCTTTGACCCTCTACCTTACCATCAACAGTGAATCTCTAGGTACAATGTTGGCACAGAAAGGACCCCATGATGGGAAGGAACGAGCCATTTACTATTTGAGTAAAAAGTTCACCACATTAGAACAAAACTACTCCAAACTAGAAAAAACATGTGCTACATTGGTATGGGTATTGCACAGACTCCAGCAGTATACCTTGCATTACCAGACATTCCTTGTAACTGAGAGTGACCCAATCAAGTATTTGCTCGATTGCCCGGCCTTGGTGGGAAAATCGGCCAAATGGCAAATCCTGATCTTAGAATTCGACATCCAAGTGATGTCGCAAAAATCAATTAAAGGTCGGGTGATTGCTGGTATGTTAGCAGATTGCCCTAAAGAAGTACGCGAGGATCATTCCCCAGATGATCGAATTTCAACAGTAGAAGAGACACATGGACTATGTTCTTTGATGGAGCTATAAATTTGTCAGGTTCAGGCACTGGGGCAGTCTTGATATCTCCAAATGGGCAACATTATCCTGTGGCTGCAAAACTGATGTTTCCATGCACCAACAATATAGCCGAATATGAAGCATGCATCCTCGACCTACAAGCGGCTATTGGAATGGAAGAGTCAAAACTAAAAGTGTTCGGTGACTCCACCTTAATTATCCTCTAGATTGTGGGTGAATGGAAGATAAGAGACGCCAAACTAGTGCCTTATCACAACTACTTGGAAGAACTGGTAGGAGAATTCCAGGACGTCTCATTTGAATACCTACCTAGAATTCATAACCAGTTTGCTGATGCACTAGCAACACTATCATCTATGTTGCAAGTAATGAAGGGGTTAGAAGTAGAGCCTTTGAAGATTGAAGTCCTAACAAGACAGGCCCATTGCATGACTATAATTGAAGAACCTGACGGGAAACCCTGGTATTATGACATCATGAAATACGTCCAGAAGCAAGAATTTCCTGAAGAAAGCACTCCCTCTGATCGAAAATACTTGATAAAAATGGCTTCGAGGTTCTTCGTCAGCGGTGAAAATTTGTGCAAAAGATCATATAACTCAGTCCTGCTGAGGTGTGTGGATGCAAATGAAGCCACACAAATAATGCAAGAAATACATGGGGGAGTATGTGGCCCTCACATGAATGGACGTATGTTGGCCAAGAAAATAATGAGATTGGGTTATTACTGGTTCCCTTTAGAGAGTGATTGTGCTCAGCATGTGCGAAGCTGTCATCGTTGTCAGATTCACGGGGACAAGATAAATGTCCCTCCAACTGAATTGCATCAGTTATCTGAGCCGTGGCCATTTTCAATGTGGGGTATTGATGTAATTGGCCCAATCAATCCGAAGGCATCAAATGGGCATCGATTCATTTTGGTCGCAATCGATTACTTCTCAAAATGGATCGAGGCTGCATCCTATGCAAGCGTAACTACACGAAACGTTATGAAATTCATTAGACGTGACATAATTACCCGTTATGGCGTACTAGAAGCTATCGTCACCGATAATGGGTCAAACCTGAACAACAAGTTGATTGATCAATTGTTTTCTGAGTTCAAAATCCAACATCTGAACTCGTCCCCTTATTGTCCACAAATGAATGGAGCCGTGGAAGCCGCCAACAAGAACATCAAGAGAATCCTATCCAAGACAGCTGAAAGCTACCGTGACTGGCATGAGAGATTACCCTTTGAGAGGTTACCCTTCGCACTAACAGCATATCGAACTTCGATTCGAACTTCCACTGGGGCAATGCCCTTTTCCTTGGTTTACGGCATGGAGGCAGTTTTGCCTGTAGAAGTAGAAATCCCTTCCTTGCGAATTTTATCCCAAGCAGAATTGTCCAAAGAAGAATGGACACAACAAAGGCTTGAGCAACTGAATATGATCAACGAAAAACGACTGAAAGCACTCTGTCATGGTCAGTATTACCAGTAGAGGGTAGCTCGATCGTTCAATCAAGAGGTGCGACCCAAGCACTTTGAGGTAAACGAGCTAGTCTTGAGAAAGATACTGCCAATCTTTCCAGAGCCTGGAGGCAAGTTTGCCCCAAATTACAAGGGTCCCTATGTAATAAAGAAGATACTTCCTAGAGGAGCCTTGATTCTGACTGCGATGGATGGGCGAGAATTTTCTAAACCAGTTAATTCCGATGCTATGAAAAAGTACTACCCTTGAAAGATAATCATTGTCTGGCATTGCCAAGCATTTCTCTATCATAATGAAAATGCCTATGCACCTTTATATATGTGTGATGTGTTTACACCATCAAAAAAAAAAACGTGTGTTTGGGTTGACTCAATGAAGAAAAATGAATGGTAATCATCAGCATTTAAGGAAGTGTCGAAAATTAAGTAGCAAACTTGATGTCATAACTTGACCAAATCGACGTTACCCAAGCAGACGCGTAATAGTAATCCTGTCAATTTTGCCCAGCTCGGTGTAAGGGACGCGTCATTCAGGAACCTGTCTAGTCAAAAGGAATCTTCTGTCCCAGTCAACAATCTTAGAATTTGGAGGCCTCACTTCTTGTTCCAGACACATGCTCTTGCAAGAAGTAATCACCATCGAAGAATTGGAAGTTTTGATTGTCTATCTCAAATTCCATAGAAGCTTGAGGTACATGACTTTGCCTAACGCTGCAATAATCAAAGGCGGAAGGAAAAATTCTGCAGAAGGAAAGCATTGAAAATCAATCAACGACCAGTAATTATGCATATGTGGCCACAAGTAGGAAAGGCTAGTCGAAGGGAGCATTGAAATGTAAAAAAAGGCCATCAGCAACTTCCCTAAGAGCCAGCACAAATAAACTCTAGGGGAAAGGTAACTTGGCATCATTTCTAACACTCACTCTCTGAACTCATATTGACAGGAGGCATTGGGATTCAAGAGCCAGATTAAATGGTTAAATAGAGCAAACCAAGTGATCTAAGCCCGGGGCAAAAACAAAGACATATGATCAAATTATCAACGCCCAACTGATCATTCATGTGTCATATCCATAATCAATAGGGACAACCATCGATACCCCTTTGTGAATAACCCTTTTGATGTTCAAACTTAACAATACTATTATGTTGACCCTTAAAGCTACCAAGAATGTCTTTTTAAGTCAAAACCATTCATTTGTTCTGAGAATACAAACTCCATCACATTTAAAATACTGCATGCCTTTTCCAAATGGATTTTGCATGACGATTTTTGTCTGTCTAAATCACTGATTCCATTGAGAATTATTAGAATAGACAGCTAAGTGAAGAATACAAGATTAATTGAGCATGCTGGATGAGGTGTGTCGGAATGATGAAAGGCAAGCCATATCCTACACACAATCCCCCCATCTATACACTTGTGAGATGAGTGCAGAAGATTCCATGACTGCAGGGTAAAGAGTTCTCTCGCAAATGATACAATAACCAAAATAGTGAGAGGCATTTCATCACTCACCCCATTGAGCCCCATACACTGGTGAAATTTATGTCCTACCCCCATTAAGAACAATACCTACACCGGGGCAGATTAGAAGCGAAGCAGCATCACAAGGTGAGAAGAGAGATAGAAATTTTCTTGCTCGCACTTGCATCAATCTTTGAGTGTCTTTATTGCAACACTCGCGTTAATTTAAGTGCCCTAGAGTCATGAAGAGCAATTCTTTCTTTACACACTTGTATCCATTGTACAACTCAATTGAGTCTATAAATTCACCCTCACATGGAGGCAAAGCAGAAGCTACTGCCATTTGAGCAGCATAATCAGAAGCGCCGGCAAAAGATGAAGACTAAATAGTTTAACAAAGGCATTTGCTTGAATCTGTCAAGATCAGCTCTCAAGCAACAAGGACAAAATAGGGGTATAAAAAAGCAGTGTACCTGGTAAAAGCAAGGTCAATGCCCATGAATGAAGAACTGGAATAAAATAGGGGCATAAAAAAGCAGTGTGCCTAGTAAAAGCAAGGCCAATACCCCCCAGTCAAAAATACAACCAAGAAAAGTTGTTGTTGTGGCCCTTGGAACCTCCATCTAACAAGAAAGACTAGTGATAAATGCCGAAACAGTCACCAACTCTCACCCTCTTACATGTGAGCCAAGTCTACGTCACATTCCCATTGTAAAAGTCTCTTCAGACTAGGGGCACTTCAATTAACGTAGATTTCATGTGTATATAAGCATCGCTCGAAGAAGCATGAGCAAGATTATTTTATCTCTTTTCGCAGGGTTCTTGACTTATAAACCCCGAGATGATCGTACAGCATTTTTGCCCATCGGCTTCGACCTTGATGGTCCCTTTTGATGAGCCATTGACCAAGACTTCATCACAGTTTCAACAAAGACCTCTCACATTGGTAAAGTCGTACCATTTGCGAGAATACTCGGACCCCTGCTGACATGATGACAGTGAGATAGTGTGATCTTTATAAATCCTGCATCAATGGTCAGGATAGCCTTCTCCATGAGAGTGAGTGAAAAGTCCTTTCAGACTGAAAGTCCCTCATCTGGCATGCTCAAAGCATCTATATTCCGAATAAATGTTGTCTTTCAAAATCTTCCCCAGTGGAATTCGAATGATACAAAACTGACAAGATTGTCATGCATAAATCACATTTGAATTTATGAATTTACAGTGTATACAATCATGTGTGCATATTGTGCAAATAGCAGACATACTCTCAGAGATCAGAGATATTGCCAGGTAAGCATATCTCTATCCCTATTTGTCTTAAAGTACCTATCACTGTCCAGGTACTCTCTTACTGACACTCAACCTATTCGAGTCGTCCCTTGAGTTTGGGTGCTTGTCATTGTCTAAGTACTCCCCTTTATTGACACTCAGCTTGTTCAAGTTGTCACCAAGTATTGATATTTGTAATTGTCCAGGCATCCCCATGTTCTCGAGTGTCTGCCGCTACTCAAGTGCTCTCTCTTTGACAGTCGACCTATTCATGTTGTCTATAAAGTTTAGAGGCTTGTGACTGTCCAAGTATCCTCTCATCCTTAAGTATCAACCACCGTTCGAATACCCCATTTATGTGACACTCGACATGTCAGAGTTGTCCCCAAAATTATGCCACTGAATGCTAGCAGCCACTCAAGTATTCCGCCACATTATGCACTTATGACTACCCAGGTATGCTTTCTTACACTTGGACCAGTTGAGCGGTCCCTGATCATTAAATATTTGTGTTCATCCAAGTATGCTACCCAGGTGTCCCAACCCTTTCAAGTGCATGTAGCCATCCAGGTAAGCCTCGTACCACATTCCCCTTTACCAGGAGGTGAGAGACATTCATGAATATGCGAAGCACGTCCTCAATATTCCAATTACCAGGAGGTGAGAAACCTTCATGAATATCCCAGGTATGCCCTTAATATTTCTCAATTGCCAAGAGGTGGGACACCTTCACAAATATCCAAGGTACGTCCTTGATATTTCCAATTATCAAGTACCCATTCGATGCTTGTGAATGACCAAGTATCCCCCAAGAATTCATACTTGTGATCATCTAAGTACCCCTTCAATGCCTATGGTCAGCCAAATACCCATTTTGACGCTTGCAAAGGCCCAAATACCCTTCAGGTTAGTACTTGTGAATATCCAGGTATTCTTTGATATGCTTGTGAATGTCTAAGTATCCCCCAAGAATTCATACTTATGATCATCCAAGTACCCCTTCAATGCCTATGGTCAGCCAAATACCCATGTTGACGCTTGCAAAGGCCCAAATACCCTTTAGGTTAGTACTTGTGAATATCCAGGTACTATTTGATATGCTTGTGAATGTCCAGGTATCTTCCAAAATTGATGCCCTGAGAAAGGTCAGCGCATCCTCCCGAGAAAGCTCGGTTCCAGCTGGTGTCTTCGAAGGAAGTCAGACACCCTACAAAACAGATGCCCTGAGAAAGGTCGGCGCATCCTCTCGAGAAAGGTCGGGTTTCAACTGGTGTCTTCGATAGAAGTTAGACGCCTAACAAATCGATGCCCTGATAAAGATCGGCGCATCTCCCGAGAAAGGTCGGGTACCAACTGGTGTCCTCAATACAAATCAGGCACCCACAAATGAGATGCCCTGAGAAAGGTCGGTGCATCTCCCGTCAAGGCAACCGAAGAAAGGTTCGGGTCCTAGACAAATCATTGATTGTTTTAATAGGCGACCGAAGAATGGTTTGGGTCTTGGAGAAGCAATTTCCCGTCACGGCGACCGAATAATGGTTCGGGTCCCGAAGGAGTAGTCTCCTGTCAAGGCGACTGAAGAAAGGTTTAGGTCATAGACAAATCATTGATTATTTTAACAGGCGACCGAAGAATGGTTCGGGTCCTGGAGAAGCAATTTCCCGTCACGGCGAATGAAGAATGATTCGGGTTTGAGACAAATCACTGATTGCTCCAATAGGCGACCGAAGAATGGTTCGGGTCCTGGAGGAGCAATTTCCCGCCAAGGCGACCGAAGAAAGGTTCGGGTCCTAGACAAATCATTGATTGTTTTAACAAGCAACCGAAGAATGGTTCAAGCCTTGGAAAAGCAACCTCCTCATATCACCAGGTAAGATGACGCCTTGATACTTGCCAAACTAGGGGTTCATACCCTATCTCACTCATTCCCTATAAGTAACTATAGGTATCTTCTTATCTGTCTTAGTATATGTAAAGTTATATTGCTCTTTTTCAACATTGAATAATAAGTCCCGAATAAAATGTAATCTACTACGCATGCATCGATAAAATTGAGGCATCAGTTTGTCTTTGAATGCAACATTTGCGAGCTCATCTTCAAAGAGGGGCAGCTATTGACACCTCAATTTTAATTAGGTTAATTTTATTTTATTAAGTTTTAATTTTATTTTGTCATTTCGGATAAATAAGATAATTAATAAATAAATGACAAAAAAAACAAAAAAACAAAAACAAAGCAAAAACAAAAAAAGCAAAGCAAAAGCCCAGCCCATCTTTTTTTCTCCTTTTCTTCTCCCTCCACATGGCCCCTACGGCCTATTTTCCTTCACCCCCTTTCTCTCTTCTTCTTCCTCCTTCCCTTTCCTTCGCCGCTGCAACTCACGTGCGAAGGACGGCCTATGGCCGAGGAGTGTAGGGCGACGTCGGCCGGAGGGGATAAGATCGTAGGCGCCATTAATGTTGAGCAAGCTTCGCTGGAAAGCTCGATGGGACACCGGTTCAGCCGAGCAGAACCGATGGGCAAGCCGGATGCCAGTGGCCGAGGCCCTTCGTCGACTGGATTTCCTTCGCCTATAAATAGGTGGCCGCAAGCATCGTCGAAGGGCGTGGCAAGCTCAGAGATCCTTCACTAAGAGACATCGGGAAGGGTTGAAGGGTGAGCATAGGAGAGAACTCGAGTCGCGAGCTTAGCCCACCTTCTACCGAGAGACTTCGGGGAAGGCTAGCCGCAAGCGACTTTGAGAAGGTCAGATTCGGCCGGTGGAGGCTCGGATCTGGCCTGAGTGAGAGAAGATCGAGGTTGAGGAAGGTCCGGCCGAGATCTACGCCTCAGATCTAGTTCTTTTTTTATGCTGTTGTTGCTACCGAACGCCATTCGCCTCGACCAAGTCCCGACACCGTTGCCTCGAAGGGTTTGTTGTCGTGTTCCCCCACATGAAGCCATTGTCGTGATCAATCTGTCGAAGCCGCACCAGATCGGGAAGCTGAGTTGCCGCCGTCGTTGCCCAGTCTCGCCGTCACCATCATTGTTCATCGCGAACTCCATCGTCGCGAACCGCCCTCCTGCCGTCACTGTCCCCGTTCGAGAGAAGGTAAAAAAAAAAAAAGAAAGGCGTCATTGTTCATCATAGCCGTTTTCTGTTGACCTAGCCGTCGTCGCCATCGCCGTTGTCACCTTCGTTGTCATCACCGTAGTCGCTATTGCCGTTGTCACCTTCGTCGTCGCCATCATAGTTGCCGTCGTCGCCAAGCACCTCGGTTCCCCCCCTTCGGCGCCGCGGATTTGCAAACCCTAGGGTTTGCGATTTCCGGGTCGTCGAATCGGATCCGGGTCTCGAAACCGGGTAGGGTTTCACAAAATTGCGAGGCGGCGGGAAGCCAGGTCGCGAGATCGGGTCGGACCCGGGTAGGGTTTCGTGTGGAGTCGGGTCACGGAGTGGGCTATCAGGCCGGGTTGTCGGGCCAGGCCGGGTGTCCCCAAAACGCTCGGGCCACGACGCGTTTTTTAGTAAATAAATAAAATAAAAAAAGAAAAAGTCGAAAAAATTTGAGTCGGGCCCGCAACGCGGGCCCGTCCTCGTTCAGATCGTTGGCCCGGGTTGGACCCAACCCGTAAATCCAACCCGGGTCAGTTTTTATATTATTTCAATATAAAATAATATTTTAAATAAATAAATAAATAAAAATATTTTATTTCAAAAAAATAAAAAAATCAAAAAATGTTTTATTTTCAAAAATATTTAAAAAATGTTTTATTTTCCAAAAAAATCGAGAAAAATCAAAAAATAATTTATTTTCCAAAAATACTTAAAAATATTTAAAAATATTTTATTTTCTGAAAAGTCAAAAAATCAAAAATATTTCATATTTTCCAAAAAATGTCAAAAATTCAAAAAAAAGCCAAAAATTCATGAAAAGGCCAAAAAGACTTGTATTTTTTTCCAAAAAAAAAATTTTAAAAATACCAAAAAAATCCCAAAAAAATCCCTTTTATGTCCAAAAATGAGAAAAAGACTCAAAAAATGCTTTTCCTCCCAAAAATGCATGGAAAATCCCCCGAACATTCAAAAATCCTTAGGGTTTAAACAAGATTAGGTACCGAAAGGGCATTAGTGATTAACTAGTGTAATCAAGTCCCCGATCCTAATTTCTTTGGTTGTGCAGGAGTGAGTATTTCTCCCAATACTTCGCTTGGGTTTCTAATCAACTCACCCCAAATCGATTAGTGGCAACTCCATTTTAAAAATTGATTTACAGGTTAAAAAACTCAGACTATTAAAGTCGTGAATTGGTGGACTTAGGAGAGTCCGGGCATAACTAAATTTTAGCCGAGCCATTAGCCTCCTTAGGCGCTCGTACCCGATTGCGGGCGCCGAAAAAAAGAGGTCACGACAATGCACTTGTATCTATTGTACAACTCAATTGAGTCTATGAATTCACCCTCACATGGAGGCAAAGCAGAAGCTACTACCGTTTGAGCAGCATAATCAGAGGCGCCGGCAAAAGATGAAGACTCAATAGTCTAACAAAGGCGTTTGCTTGAACTTGTCAAGATCAACTCTCAAGCAACAAGAACAAAATAGGGGCATAAAAAAGCAGTGTACCTGGTAAAAGCAAGGTCAATGCCCGTGGATGAAAAACATAGCAAAAACTATGGGTATAAAAAATAGTGTGCCTGGTAAAAGCAAGGCCAATGCCCTCCAGTCAAAAATACAGCCAAGAAAAAGTTATTGTTGTGGTTCAATTGATAGAGCCTCCATCTGATAGTGAGAAGAAAAACCGGTGACAAATGCCAAGGCAATCACCAGCTCTCACCCCTTTACACATGAGCCAAGCCTACGTTGCGTCCCATTATAAAAGTCTCTTCAGACTAGGACACTTTAATTAACATAGGATTTCATATGTTTAAAAGCATTGCTCAAAGAAGTACAAGCAAGATTACTCTATCTCTTTTTGCAGGATTCTTGACTGATAAACCCGGAGATGATCGTGCAACATTCCGTCCATCGGCTTCGACCTTGATGGTCCCCTTTGATGAGCTGCTAACCAAGACTTCATCACAGTTTCAATAAAGACCTCTCACATTGGTAAAGTCATACCGTTTGCGAGAATACTCGAACCCCTGCTGACATGATGACAGTAAGATAGTGTGGTCCTTATAAATCCTGCATCAATGTTCAGGATAGCCTTTTCATGAGAGTGAGCGAAAAGTCCTTTCAGACTGAAAGTCCCTCATTTGGCATGCTCAAGACATCTACATTCTAAATGAAGGTTGTCTTTCAAAATCTTCCCCAGTGGAATTCAAATTATGCAAAACTGACAAAATTGTCATGCATAAATCACATTTAAATTCATGAATTTACAGCATATACAATCATGTGTGCATATTGTGCAAATAGCAGACATATTCTCAGAGATCAGAGATATTGTCGGGTAAGCATATCTCTATCCCCATTTGTCTTTAAGTACCGGCCATCATTTGGATACTCCCTTTTCCTGACACTCGACCTGTTCGAGTTGTCCCCAGAGTATTGATACATATGACTGATCAAGTATCCATTTATCTTGGAATACCTACTGCTGTCTAGGTATCCCTATTGTCTTTGAGTACTGGCCACCGTTCGGATACTCCCTTTTCCTGACACTCGACCTGTTCGAGTTGTCCCCAAAGTATTGATACTTGTGACTAACCAAGTATCCCTTTATTGTTGAATACCTACTGCTGTCTAGGTATCCCTATTGTCTTTGAGTACCGGCCACCGTTCGAATATTCCCTTTTCTTGACACTCGACCTGTTCGAGTTGTCCCCAAAGTATTGATAATTGTGACTGACCAAACATCTCTTGGAATACCTATTGCTGTCTAGGTATCCCCATATCGTCAAGTACCCACCGTTGTCCAGGTACTTCCTTTTCATGACACTCAACCTGCCTGAGTTTTCCCCAAATAATATAGCAGCTGTTTAAGCATTCCATTGCTTTGCTTGGCACCGTCGTCCATGTATGCTTTCTAGCACTTGGACTAGCCTGAGTGGTCCCAGATCATATCATTAAATGCTTGCGTTTATCCAAGCATTCGAGTACTTTGTACACCTGCGGTTACCCAGGTGTTTCAACCCTTTTGAGTGCCTATGGCCATCCAGGTAAGCCTTGTGCTATATTCAAGTTTATGTTGCCAGGAGGTGGGAGACCTTCACGAATATCTCAGGTACGCCCTCGATATTCCCAATTACTAGGAGGTGAGAGACCTTCATGAATATCCAAGGTACGTCCTCGATATTCCCATTACCAGGAGGTGAGAAATCTTCACGAATATCTCAAGTACGCCCTCGATATTCCCAATTACTAGGAGGTGAGAGACCTTCATGAATATCCAAGGTACATCCTCGATATTCTCAATTACCAGGAGGTGAGAGACCTTCACGAATATCCCAGGTACGTTCTCAATATTCCCCTTTACTAGGAGGTGAGAGACATTCACGAATATCCAAGGTACGTCCTCGATATTCCCAATTACCAGGAGGTGAGAGACCTTCATGAATATCCAAGGTACGTCCTCGATATTCCCATTACCAGGAGATGAGAGACCTTTATGAATATTCCTAATTACTAGGAGGTCCCATTACCAGGAGGTGAGAGACCTTCATGAATATCCAAGGTACGTCCTCGATATTCCCATTACCAGGAGGTGAGAGACCTTTATGAATATTCCTAATTACTAGGAGGTCCCATTACCAGGAGGTGAGAGACCTTCATGACTATGCGAGGTACATCTTCGATATTCCCAATTACCAGGAGGTGAGAGACCTTCATGAATATCAGAGATACGTCCTTGATATTCCCCTTTACTAGGAGGTGAGAGACCTTCATGAATATTCGAGGTACGTCCTTGATATTCCCCTTTACCAGGAGGTGAGAGACCTTCATGAATATCCAAGGTACGTCCTCGATATTCTAACTACCAAGAGGTGAGAGACCTTCACGAATATCTCAGGTACGTCCTCGATATTCCCACTACTAGGAGGTGAGAGACCTTCATGAATATCTTAAGTACGCCCTCGATATTTCCCAATTACTAGGAGGTAGGACACCTTCACAAATATCCAAGGTATGTCCTCGATATTTCCAATTATCAAGTACCCCTTCGATACTTGCGAACGTCTAGGTATCCTCCAAGAGTTCATACTTATGATCATCCAAGTACCCGTCCATTCCCTATGATCACTCAAATGCCCCTTTTGACGCCGGCAAAGGCCCAAATATCCTTTAGGTTAGTACTTGTGAATATCCAAGTACTCATTGATATGCCTGTGAATGTCTAGATATCTTCCAAAATCGATGCCCTGAGAAAGGTCGGCACATCCTCCCAAAAAAGGTCGGGTTCCAACTGGTGTCTTCGACAAAAGTCATACACCTTACGAATCAATGCCTTGAGAAAGATCGGCACATCCTCCCGGGAAAGGTCAGGTTCCTATCGGTGTCTTTGACAGAAGTCAGACACCCCAACAAATACGATGTCCTAAGAAAGGTCGGCGCATCTCCCAAGAAAGGTCGGGTACTGACTGGTGTCCTCAATACAGATCAGGCACCCACGAATAGATGCCCTGAGAAAGGTTGGCGCATCTCCTATCACAACGGCCGAAGAAATGTTCGGGTCCTGGAAAAGCATTTTCCTGTCAAGGCGACCGAAGAAAGGTTCGGATCCAAGACAAACTACTGATTTCTCTAACAGGCGATCAAAGAATGGTTCGGGTCCTAGAGAAACAGCTTCCTCATGTCACCGGGTAAGATGATACCTTGATACTTGCCAAACTCGGGGTTCACACCCTATCTCACTCACTCCCGGTAAGTAACTACAGGTATCTTATTATCTGTCTTAGTATATGTAAAGTTATATTGCTCTTTTTCCGCATAGAATAATAAGTCCCAAATAAAATATAATCTACTACGTGTGCATGGATAAAATTTAGGCATTAGTTTGTCTTTGAATGCAACCTATGCGAACTCACCTTCAAAGAGGGGCAGCTGTTGATGCCTAAATTTTGTTTTTTTATTTTTGGCTTTTTTGGATAATAAATAATAAATAAAAAAACAAGAAAAGCAAAAAAGAAGTAGCCCATTGCGGCTGGGCCTTCGAGCCCAGCCCCTCCCCTCTTTTCTCTCTCGCACGAGCCCCATGGCTCGGCCTGTGCAAACCAGCCCAGCCCCTTCTCTTCTTCTTCTTCTTCCTTCTTCCATCTTCCCCTACGCCTCTGCAGCTCACATGCATAGAGGACACCGACGCTCGAAGGACGGCCTATGGCCGAGGAGAGTAGGCCGACGTCGGCCGGAAAGGATAAAATCTCAGGCGCCATCAATGCCAAGCATGCTTCGCTAGATAAGCTCGAATGGGACGCCGATTCAGCCGAGGAGGACCGTTTGGTGCGCGAAGACCGGCGGTCGAAGCTTCGCCAACTGGCCACCCCTCGCCTATAAATAGCAGGCCACAAGCTCTGTCGAAGGGCGTGGCGAACTTGGAGATCTTTCACTGAGAGACATCGGGAAAGATCGAAGAGCGAGCGCAGGGGAGAACTCGAGTCACGAGCTCAGCCCACCCTCCACCGAGAGACTTTGGGGAAGGCCAGCAGCGAGCGAGTTCGAGAGGGTCGGATCTGGCCGGTGGAGGCTCGGATCTGGCCGGAGTGAGAGAGAACCAAGATCGAGGAAGGTCCAGCTTAGAGCTGCGTCGCAGATCTGGGGTGACCGAGCCCCTCCGCGGCGCTAACACCACCCCCTGACGCTGCTACTATGCCAAATCCTACCGTGCCACCGTCTCGTTGTCACCATAGTTGAGCCTCGGGCCGCTGTCTCGAGCCTCGCCGTCGTTGTTCACCGTGGTGGTCACCAGTCTGTCCTTGCCCTTGTTGCAGTTGAACGCCTCCGTCGCTGCTGCCTTCGATCTAGCATCATTGCCGTCGCCGTCCCCATTCGAGAGAAGGTAAAAAAAAAATGTCGTCGTCACCGTTGCCGTTCATTGTAGCCGTTTCCTGTTGACCTAGCCGTTGTCGCCATCGCCGTTGTCGCCTTCGCCGTCGCCATCACCGCCGTAGTCGTCGTCGTCGCTAACGCCTCGGTTCCCGTCCTCAATGCCACGGATTCGCAAACCCCAGGGTTTGCAATTTTCCGGGTCGCGAAGTGGATCTGGACCCGGAAAACCGGGTAGGGTTTGCAATTTGGGCACAGCAGGAACCGGGTCGCAATTCGAGTCGGATTTGGGTAGGGTTTTCGCAGGGGAGCCGGGTCATGGAGCGGGTTGTCGAAGCAGGTTGTCAGGCCGGGCCAGGCACCTCCAAACGCTCGGCCACGACGCCGTTTCAATAAAGTAAAAAAAAAAAAAAAGAGAAGAAAAAAGACAAAAAAAATCCGAGTTGGGCGGCGGGTCGTCGGCCGGGTCGGACCCAACTGCGGATCCGACCGGGTCGGCTTTTTTTAAATTTTATTTTAAATAAATAATTTATTTTCCAAAAAATCCAAAATATAATTTATTTTCGAAAAATATTTAAAAAATATTTTAATTTCCAGAAAATAGAAAAATAATAAAAAAAATAATAATATTTTATTTTCCAAAAGATGCCAAAATCCAAAAAAAAGCCAAAAATTCATGAAAAAGCCGAAAAATTCGTAAAAAGCCAAAAAGACTTGTATTTTCTAAAAATACCAAAAATCCAAAAATCCATTTTATGTCCAAAAAATTAGAAAAAGAATCAAAAATGTTTTTCCTCCCAAAAATGCATCAAAAACCCCTCGAACATCCAAAAAATCTCAAGGTTTAAACAAGATTAGGTACTGAAAGGGTATTAGTGATTAACTAGTGTAATCAAGTCCCCGATCCTAATTTCTCTAGTTGCGCAGGAGTGAGTATTTCTCCCGATACTTCACTTAGGTTTCTAATCAACTTACCCAAAATCGATTAGTGGCAACTCCATTTTAAAAATTGATTTATAGATTAAAAACTCAGACTATTAAAGTCGTGAATTGGTGGACTTGAGAGAGTCCGGGCATAACTAATTTCAGCCGAGCCATTAGCCTCCTTAGGCGCCTGCACCCAATTGCGGGCACCGGAAAAAAAAAAAAAAGTTCGCGACAATTAGTTTTTTTGAAAAAAGCAACTCCTTCTCTCACATCCACAACGGGGCATGGCGGGGCTGCCCAACTAGCTCACACGAGATTTATTTTTGGCCTGAATCAAGGATCTGGGCAAGATTTCCGCCTTGGATGAGTGACGCATCTAGTTCGGGTGTTGCAAAATTTCCAAATCAGGAACTGAAAGTCATTTGTTCAAGTCCAACTAGTTAGTAATTACATGCAAATTGCCCTAAATGATAGCCATCTGTACAATCCAAATGCCTAAGTTTAATCGATTCACAAAACTTATGAGGTGTTTCATGGACCTCCGAATAGTCTGATCTCCATGTCTGTGTCTAGAATTACAAGCTGAGTATTTCCCATTTGTTTATATATTTTTTTTCTCTTATGATGCATACAAAGTTACGTTGCCTTTTTCTGTCTTTTCTAATTACTTTTCCAGTTATATTTATGTCTTGCTCGGCTGAAAAAAAAAACAAAAACAAAAACAAAAGATATATGCGTCCATGCTTTCTCATATTAGGTGGACCTAACCACTTAGCTTGGCTCGCAAGTTCACGTCGGGACAAGCAAGTCGTGGCCATGGAAAAGCCTGAGCCCAAGTGGAACCGACCCAAGCCCGCATGCCGAGTCTACTCACTTCTAAGACAGGTCATCGATATAATTAACATGACGTATCGGTAACTAAACAATGTGCCTACCCGACTAGAGCATGCCTGCCCGACTAGAGCATACCTTGCCGACCGCGAAATCTACTTGTACCATTGGAGCTCCTAATTCCAGTTGAAATTGAATGCCTCAATCTTCAAGAAAATCTTGAATATTGACATTTAGCGTCCCCAGTAAGTTTCTTTTTTTCCATTTCTATGGGAATGTAGAGGAAAATAGTTTTTAACACTCGAGTCAAAACAAATACGAGTATAAATTGTTCACTGCCTAAACTTACAGTGGAATCGCCATTCATCATTCCAATGGATATTGAAGAAAGTTTCACTTGGAACCTCAGCATGCGGCAATCACTACGGCGAAAATTCTCGAAGGAGTTTTGTCTCACAGAAGAAACGAGGCGCAATTTTTTCCGCAACCGTGTACAACTAGAAGGAATGGAAGTGAATTTCTATATCCTTTGTTCACTTTTGATTCCCCTTGACATTCGCACCATGTCGACTTGTTTTTATAAGGGCAACATATTTAATTGGAGGGTGAAATGGTTATACAAAAAGTCGACGACACGTTCTCCACTTGCTCCATCTTAAGCTACAAATGGGAAAATCACCCCAAAAAAGAGAAAACTCATTCTAAATCTATTATGCAAATGCTAAATTAGTCAAAAACCTTTTAATCTAATCAATTGAGACATAAATTTTTTGATAATTTACCAATATAGTCCTTTCAACTAATATAGGCTAGCAATTGCTGGTGTAGACGCTGGCCATCCTATATAACATTGCCAGTGTTGACGTGAACAATTTATGTACATTTTTTTAATTTTTGAGAATATAATTTTTTAAAATTTTCTTTTCTTTTCTTTTCTTTTCTTTTCTTTTCTTTCATTCTTCCTTTACTAGTTGCCAAGCCTTGCCTTGGCCAAATGGAGCAATTGAGCCTCGCTAGAGCCCAAGGCTGGCAAGGTCAACCCTTGTCTATGGCCAATCACTGGCCATGGCAATGGACAAAGGAAGAAGGAAAGAAAAGAAAAAAAGTTTAAAAAATTCAGATTTAAAAAAAAAAAATCTTTCATGTTTGTGATTACCAGCCAAAATTAGCCGAAAGGATTACATTGAAAAATCATTAAAAATTTTAAAACCTAATTACCAAATTGAAAAGGTTTTGATATTGGCATTCATACAATCGAAAATTTTAAAACCTAATTACCAAAAAAAAAAAAATTTTGGGTAATTATCCCACTATAAACTCTTATCACATTATGCCATGTCCTTGATTTATCATATTCCAAACTTTCCACTACTCGATAATGGTAAAGCACCAATAAGGGAGACCTTTGACCTATCGCGGTCTCTTTTTAGTCTTTGCTCGATGCGATAATTGGGGTCAAAGGGAATAAGCTTCATCGTCAAGAGAGAAACAACCCACATCACTAGCTAAGGCCCTTAAATGACTGCTTAATGTTGTGATAATATAAAAAGTATAGAACTTTAGAACCTTTATAAGTGTGATTGGTCATGTTTGTTGAGATCTGTTTCAAGTCATTTTCATCGAAACTCTAGATTAATGATATCTCCTTACATATCCATTTTGAACCAACTATAACAATGTGACGAAGTTTGATATTGTTCTTTTGCTCATCGTATTCCATGTTCATCCACATTGTTGCTGCTTCCCGGCTCCTTCCTACCTACTCTCTCTCTCTCTCTCTATGACATAAACATGCACGTTTAGATCGATATATAAACTTTCATTAAAGGGACGGCGATATAAATTCTCTATGCAATGCATAATGATGATGCTCACTTGTATCGCAAGCTAGAGATCCCAAACACCCGAATAGAGAAAGATCATGGAAGGTTTGTTACGGTACCCTGCAAATGACGTGCCTTTGACTCCCATAAGCTTGTTAGAGAGAGCAGCTTTCGTCTACGGCAACAAGCCCTCCATTATCTACGGCAATACGAGGTACACATGGAGAGAGACCCACGAAAGGTGTTTGAAGCTTGCCTCCGCTCTAACTAGGTTGAAGATCTCGCGAGGCGATATCGTAAGTCTTTCTATCTTGTTTCCCTCGGCTTTCATTATATCCTTGTGTTTTATGCAAATGAAAAGGGGTCCTCGCTTTCTTTCTTTCTTTCTTGCTTCCATTAGCTTTTAGTTTTCCTAAGCTCGTGGTCTCAAATGGAGGGAATAAGGTAGTTGATCAGGATCATCCCGAGAGAAGCTATAAACCTAAGAAAAGCGGGAGGGACAAAGATCTTTCTACAGATAGATTGTTCCTCAAGGTGCAATTCTGGTTGCAC
The DNA here is from genome assembly GCA_016097545.1 of Eucalyptus victrix. Taxonomy (NCBI): domain Eukaryota; kingdom Viridiplantae; phylum Streptophyta; class Magnoliopsida; order Myrtales; family Myrtaceae; genus Eucalyptus; species Eucalyptus victrix. The sequence goes on along the minus strand of CM027843.1, from coordinate 39,546,636 downwards.
GGTGTCGAGTTCCTGTGCACTTTGTGCACATGAACCGTCATCGGATCAAGCAATCATCGCACCAGATATGCGCGTACCAGAGATGCTATCTTGGGTCTCTTTTTCTTTCCTCGTCTTCTTAGATGGTCTATCAAGAGAAGGAGAACCCATGTGGAACCGTTCAGTCTGCCAAATTAGGTCAAGATGGAGGTCAACGGGTTGCCACGCCCGTGCTCCCCTCCATTATCTATGTTATTTTATAGAAGTCCATAAGCTGTGTGGGACTTACCATTAAGGACTGTCGACTACAACCACCACGAATACAAAAAGAACACTACAATCTCGACATATAGGAACCCCTATTTTATATGCTACTAAAAAGAAAACCCTAAGACCCGTTGGTGGTTGGGTTAAAACTTGAGAATCCTCTCTTAATATGGTAATCTATAATATATACAGAACTAACAATACAAGACCCCCGATGAAACTAAACTTTTGAAAGTGAAATACTAATATTATAGCTGATTTCTTTGTATCTGAAAAGGATTGAATTTCATAAAATATAAATTGCTCCACTAGCTCAAATTATTGTAATACCCTTTAGTTATTTTACATCAGTAAAATTAATATAACATAAATTGTTTCACTCTTTTATATTTATCAATTATAACCAATATTTTCTATATACACTATAATAATAGTAAAGTAAATCATTTGAGCACGTTGACCCTGCACCTCTCCGCGTTGGAATTCTAGCCTCGTCAACAGTGACTATAGACTATAAAGGGGACAAACTCTTACTATTCACTTGGAAAACCTTTTTTTTGTCTTTTTTATAATGTGAAAACCCAAGAGGCGCCATCTCAATCTTCACCCTCCCACGAAGGGGAGTCCCACACGTCATGAATTTTGGGTCCGCAGCTAACTACCTATTAAACCATTTTTGCTAAAACAATAAACGCATTAATCCCCCGATCGAAAGGGTTTGCACAATCGCAAAGCTTTCTCTCTCTTAATGTAATATATATATATATATATATATATATATATATATATATATATTCTTTTGAGTCAAAGAGGGTCCTACTCGATCTTTGAATATAAATTAATTTATTTATGCATTTTTTTGAGGTCATGTGCTCTAATAACGCATGCACTTTACTCACACCAAATTAACGAGAAACAAAAGTTAGTGGTCCCTGTAATCATGGCATGTTTCCACCTCTAAAAGTAGACGAGGCGTATGAACAGGTGAAGATGGACCTCGCGTAAAATTCTCCTTGAATTGTCATCATATTCCAATCATTCTCCTTGACTCGAAGGAGTCATAGGGGAGTCAACCTTTTCATCCTTAACTCGTGGGCCGTTTTAACTTTTTCTTTCTCTTGAGAGGAAAGGTTAAAGGGGAGTCTTACAACGAATGTGGATCAACCACAAAAAATGAAATTATAAATAATTATAAATTATTATAGGACTCACTTTTTTCAAGAATTTATGACTCACAATAGATTGTTATTCTCATAATATCCCAAAGACTGTTATGTTAGCAAAACCCAAGTTATTTCGGTGCAATGACTATCGAGGAAGTCATCTAGGGCCAATTAACTTGGGCTGTACGTTGATTTGCTGCAAGGACTTGTTCAATGGGTTCATTTAGCTGCAGCATCCACCTTGGAAAATCAAATTGCACGCAATCTATAGCCTGCAACGATAAATATCGACTCTTGATTATATAATGTCTCATATGAAATATCAAAAGTTTGAAAGATTGCCAAAAACTTATGAAAATGGACTATTTTCACATAGAAAATGTAAAACAGATATTGGACACTCTAGAAACAGAAAAAGCATTTCACAACCCATTTACTGAAGAATAAATTGGAAATCATCTTTCTTTTTCTTTAATTTCTTTCCCCAAAAAAAAAAAGATGAAATGGGCTTTTATTTCAACTTTAACATAATTTAATTTATATATTCAGATTAAATCCCAAATTTAATTAAATAGATGTATTTAGGGAAAATTCACTTTGAAGCGACTATTCCCTAGATACCTAAGTCGTGATATTTTATTTCACAATAGAATCAATTCGCGGCCATCTTTGGACAGAAGTTCTTGAAAAGGAAAGAACCACCGACCGATTAGATGCATCTTTACCGTCTAGGGCGTGGCTGCTCTTGTAAGAGTTGCCTAATTAGACCATTAAAAATATGGATATTATTATTTATTCAGAAGCACCGTCAAGTGATACTTCCGAAACATCTATGAAAATTTCCTAGCGTTTAGTTTGTGTTAAACTTTTCTTTATTTTTAGTTACGCAAATCTCAATGACCTACCCATCACATGATATTAATGTGTAAATGTATATGTTATTTACTTGTCACATATAGTTTTGACGTTGCGTTATATTAGATAATTAATGCTCACTATTCGTTGTAATGTCCATGCAGGTTGCAGCTATGGCAGCAAACATCCCTGCACTGCACGAGCTCCACTTCGCGGTTCCAATGGCTGGCGCGACTCTCTCCGCGCTCAATGTAAGCATTGACAAGCACGCTTTGACGATCATTCTTCAACGGTTCCGACCCAAAGTCATCTCCGTCGACTCCGAGTTCGCACACGTTGTCTCCAACGTCATCAACAACGAGAACAACATGCGCCTCCAAGACAGCCACCGCGATCCCAAGCCACTCCTTGTTGCAATCCACGACGTTTCACTGGACCGTCCAACCCAATGTGATCTTGAGATTCGAGATTATGAGCAAATCCTAGCTGCAGGAGAGAGCAATTTCCAAGCCATGAGTCCGGCTAAAGAGTGTGACCCATCTCGGTCAACTTCACTTCGGGGTCGACGGGGACACCCAAGGCAGTGGCGTATAGCCACCGGGCGGCATACTTGGACTCTCTAGGGCTAATCCTCCAATACGATATGGGGATCTCGCCAGTGTTCCTGTGGACGTTGGACATGCACAGGTGCAACGAGTGGTGCTTCACGCGGGCGATGGCAGCGCTCGGTAGTGTCAATGTGCGTATTCAGAACGTGTCCGGGAAGATCATCTTCGACTCCATTCAGCGCCACAAGGTCACTCATCTGTGGTAATGTTCCATTTTGTTGTCTTTGATGTGGATAGTCCTATTACATCATTAGCATGACATATTAAACGGAATCAATCAAAAGAGTAATATAATAAATTATGAAGTGAAGTGATGTATATACTTACTTACTGGGTTCGTCTATTTGAAGTGGATCTCCTCGTAATAATATATCATAGACTGCACTCCGTGCGAAAAAACCTTGTCATGTATTAAAATTATAATAGAATGAATCATCTTAACTGGCTACTAAAAGAGGTTGGTCGGGCTACAGTCTACAAAAATTTAGCAGCACTATAAAGGAATTGATGAATTGCTATTAACAGAGGACGAGTGCTCAATAAAAGAGAAAAAAGAAAGTATGACCAATAATTTCTAAGGATACGAGTGCTTTTTAACTTTTACTTATGATATTTCAATTTATCATCTTATGATATTTCAATTTATCATTTACATGGAAAAAATAGATGAATAGTGTTGAGATTGGTCGACAATGTTTCATTACCTTAGTGTAGTAAAAATGAGCAAGTAATTGGAAGGATGCCTGCACCTTTTGAAGTATGTAATATGATTTGACCAAAAAAAAAAAAAGGAGTGTGTGATATGAAGTACGTATAATGTTAGGTTCACGCAAAATCACCCGTGAATTAGTAGAATATTGTATTTTTCCCTTTCCACAGGTGACCACACTATCCTAAATCTAATCGCTGAATGCCCACCGGTCGACCAAAAGCCACTGACTTCCCCGGTGCGTTTAATCATCTTCGGTGCAATCCCGACGAACCACTTCCTCAAGAGAGTACAGGTTCATGGGTTCCAAATTATCAGCGGATATGGCATGACAGAAGCCCTAGGGCCCGCCCTCATCAACCCCGGGAGGTCATCACACCACCACCATGACGACGATGACGACGACGATCATGATGATCATAACCTGGAATTTAGGGTAGGCCTCCACACCACCACCACTTCCGCTTCAAACGTTGGCGCTAGCCCAACACGCAGCCCGTTGCTGGACTATTCCATCTCTGTCGAAGTAGACCGCTCACCGCCAACGAATGGTGCCAGAAGCACAGCTACTGCCGGAAGCCCTCAGGCGAGAACGTCTGACTCGTCCTGGCCTGGCCCTGGTCACCGTATAGTGTCCCTCTTCCAGAGACAAAAGCTGGGGAAGGAGGTGCTGAGGTTCACCGTTCCCATGATCATGGGGCTCCTCAACCAGCAAGAGGGATTGACCCACCTGGAAGCCAGTGCGGTCGTGCTCACGCTCTCCATTGGGTTCACCACCATGTGGAACGGCATGCTGCTGCGTGAGATGTATCCTCGGTTAGCGAGCGTGCTGGAGTGCTTTGGAGTCGCATTTGTCTTGATCGCCTTCTTCGGGATGGTGAGCTCTTTTCTTCCACCCAGCCTCGTGTGGGCGTGTTGGGTGTGTTATGGCTTGTCGTGCTTGCCCTTCCTCTTGTGCCTTGTTCCTCCGAAGGCGGTTGAGGAAAGAGAGCAGCGCGGAACAGCTGGATGAAGGTATTATTGAGCATGAACATGCATGCCAGATTCAACAGTTCACATGGATATGTGGATTAGGCACTCGGTCCACCTTGCATAGTGCAGCGTTACATACAATAACTCTCCCTCCCGGTGGAGCCTTTCCTCTCGTCAACGCCTGTAGTGAGCAGATCAGAGAAATGACCAAAAGTCATGCATGCATAATTTCCATTTAGACAATTTATTGCTTTGTATTTTACTAAGGAAAGTACTTTCCGGATTCAACAAACCAGTAACGTTTAAGTAAAACATTCTGTTATCTTCTGTTCCAAGTTTATTCAAGTAGAGAAATACTAAAAATGTAATACTAAGATTGATTTATGATATTCATATATTAAGTGATGTGGCATATTATACTTGAGGAGTTGTATATGGTCCACTTATTTAAAGGCCACTTAAAATCTCTCAAAATAACTAACATACTATTTTCGTTAACGTGGGAATACTTATTGCTGAGAAAAATTACTCAATCAACCTTGAACTTATTGTATAGATATCAATTCAGTCTTAAACTTTTTAATTTTGTTAATTTAATCATAAATTTTTAGATGAAATTCCAATGTAGTCCTCTCGGTTAATTTCCGATGGAAATAATTGACGTGACGGTTCAGTCATTACTGGCCGTCCTATATCCAAAGCATTTAAGATGCTCACTTTGGTGGGGATGGCACACGAAATCATTGTGGTGGGTGCTCTTACCTGTTCCCTTTTTTGTGGGTAAAGATTGCGGCATTTTCTTCATCTCATATTCATCATTCTCAGAAAGGGAAGCTTCACCGAAATTTTACAAAACCCTAAAAAGTTGAATAGATGCTATCATCTTGTGGGTAGCGACAAATCTCGTTGCAATCCATGACGTCTCACTAGACCGTCGAACCCAATGTGATCTTGAGGTTCCAGAGTATGAACAAACCGTAGCTATGGGAGAGAGCGATTTCCAAGCCACGATTCCGGTTGATGAGTGTGACCCCATCTCGATCAACTTCACTTCGGGTTCGACCAGGACGCCCAAGGCAGTGGTGCACAGCCACCAGGCAGCGTACTCGAACTCTCTAAGGCTGATCCACCAATACGAGATGGGGATGTCGCCGGTGTTCCTGTGGATGGGGAATATGCCCAGGTGCAAAGGGTGATGCTTCGCGTGGACGATGGCAGCACTTGCCGGTGTCAATGTGTCTTCGGAATGTGTCCGGGACAATCATCCTCGACTCCATTCAGCTTCACAAGGTCTCATCTATGTGGTAATGTTCCATTCTGTTGTCTTTGATATGGAGAGTCCCCTTACATCATTAGCATGACATATTGAACATGATCAACCGAAGAGTAATACAATAAATTATGAAGTGATATATATATATATATATATATATGATAAACATAAGTCATAATATATGTACTTACTCGGTCCGTCTATTTGAAGCAGATCTCCTCGTAATAATATATCATAGATTGCACTCCGTGCAGAAAATCATGTCGGGTGTTAAATTGATAACGGAATGAATCATCTCAACTGGCCACTAAAGGAAGTAGGTCCGGCCATGGTCTACAAAAATTTAACGGTACTATAAAGGAATTGATGAATTGCTATTAACAAAGGACGATTGCCCAATAAAAGTGAAAAAAGTATGAGCAGTAATTTCTAAAGATACGAGTGCTTTTTAACTTTTACTCATGATATTTCAACTTATCATTCACGTGGAAAAAAATAGATGAGTAATGTTGAGATTGGTCGATAATGTGTCATTACCTTAGTGTAGTAAATATAAGCAAGTAATCGGGAGGATGCCCGCACTTTTTGAAGTACGTAATATGATTCGACCCAAAAAAAAAAAAAAGTATAATATGAAGTACGTATAATGTTAGTTTCATGCAAAATCACCTATAAAAAAGTATAATTTTATATTTTTCCCTTTCCACAGGTGACTACACTATCCAAAATTTGATCACTGAAACCCCACCCGTCGACCAAAAGCTACTGCCTTTCCAGGTGGATGTAATCGTCTCCGGTGCAATCCCGACGAACCACTTCCTCGAGAAAATACACGATCCTGGGTTCAACATTATCGGCGGACACGGCATGACAGAAGCCCTAGGGCCCGCCCTCATCGGCCCCCTGAGGTCACCACAACACCACCATGAAGAGGACGACGACCACGATGATCATAACCTGAAATGTAGAGAACTCCTCGTCGATGTCAAGGACCCGACCGCCATGCTGAGCGTTCCAAGCGACGGAAAAACAATAGGAGAAATCATGCTCCAAGGAACAACCTCATGATGGGCTACTTTGGCTCTTCGGAGGCGACCCGGCAGCCCTTTTCTGGCGGGTCGTACAGGACCGTGGATCTTGGTGTACGGCATGCGGATGGTGGCATAGGAATGATTGACCGCGCTAGGGACATCAAGTCTCGAGGAACGAGCGGATCAGCACATTGCGCATAGAAGCCATCTTGTTAAGCCACCTGAAAGTTGCAGAAGCCGCCATTGTCGCTCAAAACGATGCTGTTGCAGGGCAAGTCCCATGCGCATTCATGAAGTTGAAGGAAGGGGACTATCCCAACATGAAGAAGATAGTAAAATTTTGTGCGGAGCAGCTGGAAGAGGCGTTGATGGTTCTGAAAACGGTGTTTTTCGGGGACTTGCTGAAGAATTCCACAGGGAAGGCGCAGAAGTCTGTGCTGAGAGAGAGATCGAATGCTGGTCCATAGAACGAGCACAACTTCATAAGAACCAAAACATTATAAGAGTTACTTGCGAGAGTAACTAGAATTGAACTACTTGTGTATTTCTGTGTTATTTGTCCTGTAATTGCATAATTTGGATTGTCGTCAATTTCTCTAACTTTGATGCAAGCATAGCTCCCCCTCCTCATCAACAGCACTTCTCCGGAGAGCAACCGAGATGTGGTTGCAGCAGCTTCAGCTTCAGCTTTTGTCTTCTGTGTTGGAAAAAACTTCCTTATTATTTTGAAGTTGACAAAACGTTTCCATCAGTTTAGTCTGAAGACTTCCAGACTCAAGTATTAAAGTTTGAAGAATTCTAGACTCTGTCATCAAAGTCTGAAGACCACAAGACTCAAGACTCAAAGTTTGCCCTCACCAACAGTTTCTAGACCGACGAAGAGAATACTTATCCAAATGAGAGTTTATTTTCAATGTGCGGACCCCTCAAGTGCCATAACTTTGCACAAAGGGACACTTAGGGCGCGTTTAGTAACGATTCTGTTCCCGGGAGCTGATTCTGATCAGAACTGATTCTTTTTTATTCTGTTCTCGGGAACTGATTCTAAGCATTTTAAGCCGTTTGGTAACTGTCCAAAATTTCTGATTCTGGAATAGAATTGCATTTGGTACCGTGTTCATTAATTATGTTCCAAATCAATTTCTTTTAATTTTTAAATATTTTTTTTACTTTTTTCCTTTGTTTTCTTTTCTCTTTTTTTTTTTTTTCATTTTTTCATTTTTTCTTTTCATTTTCCTTTTTTTCTTTTCTTTTTCTTTTCTTTTCCTTTTTTTCTTTTCTTTTTCTCATCTTCTTCTTCTTCTTCGGCTTGCGACCTCACCGGAGTGTCGCCGGCCCTCGGCGAGGTCGGCCCTCGTCGACCGAGCCTCACCGGCAGCCGGGCGAGGCTCGGCCGAGCCAGATCTGGCGAGGCCGAGCCCCGCCGGTGGCTAGGCCGACCTCGTCGAGGTTGGGCGAGGCCTTCCAGGCCACCGGTGGGGCTGGGCGTCGCGAGGCTCGCCCAACCCCTGCCCAGTCCCGGCAAGGCTCGGCCTCGCCAAATCTGGCGAGGCCAAGCCTTGCCGGTGGCCAGGCGGGCCTCGCCTGGCCCGGTGAGGCCTTGCCCAGCCCCGGCGAGGCTCGGCCTCGCCAGATCTGGGGAGGCCAAGCCTCGCCGGTGGCTGGGCAAGCCTCCGGCCAGCTCGCCAGTGGCTGAGTTTGCCTCCGGCGAGCTCGCCAAACCTCGCCCTAGTTTGGCGAGCCTCCGGCGAGCTTGCCAGACTGGCGGCCGACGGCGGCGGTGGACGGCGGTGGCGGATGGCGGACAGTGGCGGGCAGTGGTGGACGGCGATCGCGAGATGGCTGAAGGGAAGAAGAAAATTTATTGATTTTGATTCTCAAATTTGTTCCCGGAACAAGAATCAACTTTTTTTTTTATTCTTGATTCTGTTCCCAATCTGTTCCTGGGAACAAAAATTTTACCAAACGCGATTCTAGGCTGAAACTGATTCCGGGAACAAAGAATCAGAATTTGGCCCTATTTGGATGGTTACCAAACAGGGCCTTAAGTGCCATAATTTACGAAAGGTACACTTAAGTGCCAAAATCGGGGTAAAATAGATCACTTGAGCGCCAATCCGGCCAAAGTCCGACCAAAATGCCAACGTGGCATTTTTCCGGCGAACCGAGCCCAAAATGACGCTGTTTTGCATGCTGATGTGGCCAAATAATGCAAAAACGGCGTCGTTTTGGGCTAACATGGTAAAAAAATTAATCAAATTAAATTTAAAATTAAATTTAGTTAAAATATTTAAAAAATTAAAAAAAAGTGAACGGGGGGGAGGCGGGCGAGGGATCGCCCTTAGCCCGCCGCCGCCGCCGTCGCCGCCCCCGCCGCCGGAAGGGCCAGCGACGGCGGGGGGAGGGTCGGCCGGGGTCACTGGGCCCTTGCTAGGGGTCGACAACCCCGGCCGACCGACAGCGAGGGCTCGTGAGCCCTCGCCCTAGATCGGGGCGAGGGTCGCAGCCCTCGCCCAGATCCGGCGAGGATCAGTAGCCCTCACCTGGCCGAGCCAAGGGCCACCGCCCGCTGAGGGTCGCCCTAGCGAGCGACGACCCTTGGCCCGGCTACGCGAGGGCCGCCGACTCTTGTCGAATCTGGGCGAAGGCCGCGAGCCCTCGCCGCTGGCCACAAATCTGGGGAGGGTCGCGACCCTTGGCCCTCGCTCGGCCGGGCCAAGGGCCGCCACCTATTGGGGCGACCCTTGCCAGGCGGCGGCCCTTGGTCTGGCCGGGCGAGGCCACCCGACCCTCGCTGAATCTGGGGGAGGGCTCGCAAGCCCTTGCCGCCAATCGGCCGAGGTCGCCAGCGCCTAGCCAAGGCCCGGCGACCCCGACCGACCCTCCCCCTACCGTCGTCGGCCCTTCCTGGCGGCGGCGAGGCGGCAGTGGCGGTGGCGAGGCGGCGGTGGCGGCGGCTAAGGGTTGATCCCTCAGCCGCCTCCCCCCCATTCCCTTTTTCTTTTAATTTTTTTAATTTTTTTTAATTTTTTTAAATTTTTTAATTATTGTTTTAAATATTTTAACTAAATTTAATTTAATTAATTTTTTATTTTCTTTTACCACATCAACCAAAAACGACACCGTTTTTGCATTATTTAGCCACATCAGCGTGCAAAACGGCGTCGTTTTGGGCGCGCTTCACTGGAAAAATGCCACGTTGGCGTTTTGGCCGAACTTTGGCCGAAGTGGCACTGGCACTCAAGTGATCAGTTTTTCTTCGAATATGGCACTTAAGTGTATCTTTCGTAAGTTATAGCACTTAGGTGTTCCTTCGGACAAAGTTATGACACTTGAAGCGTTCTTTTGCCGTTTATTTTCAAAGATTCGGTTCATACGGTTTATAAAAGATCTTATGGCTAGAGATAGCACCTTGTGATCCATTATTCTTATTGGAATCAATTTGGATAATCAGATCAGTTGAAAGGTGAAGTATACTTGGAAGGTTCTACATATGGAAACCTAGATCCTGATTGTATGGGTGAGTAGGATTGGTGGGCTATCATCACATTCTTTAAATGACTCGAAATCTCCTTGATTGATTCTATCCAATGGGTAGATTGAAATAACTTATTTGGAAAGTGCCAACGGTCGTGAAGGCATGAAAGAGTATATAAGGAAGATGCTCAAGTTATTCAACTGTGTGTGTGAAAAAAGAATTACAAAATCTAAAACTCTTAATTCTTTGCTATTTCAATCATAGAGCTTTATTTGTACTCAAAAGAGAGATCAAACATTTGCGAGACTTTGAAAAAGTGTAATAGAGTCTCTACACTGTAAAGTCAAGGACATACGACTCTAACATCTCTTTTGATCGTTAGTAAAATCCAGCCAGTGAACTATCAACGCGGGAGAGTGGACGTAGGCTTGATCTAAGCCGAACTACTATAAACATTGTGTTTCTATTCTCTTTCCCTTAAACTCCTTATTTCAATTTACAGCTTCATATAACTGTTTAGGCTCCGCATGGTAACCTTCCCCAGCCCAAGAATTTCTATTCTTCTCTTCCCCAGAACAAAAAAATAATAGAAACCTGTTTGATAACAGCAACTTAGTTTTTTGTTCCCGGGAAGAAAAAGTTAGCCCGGGAATGGTTTTGGAATAGAAATGAGAAGTAAAAAAAAGTTGCTTCTTGTTCCTGGGAACAAGTTTAAGAAATAAGTGAATTTTTTTTTCTTTTATTCTTCTCTTGCTAACGGCCATTGACCGCTGTTGACCGCCGCCTGCCGTCGCCTGCCACCGCCGCCGCCGCCGACCGCCACCGTTGCCGGCCGACCGCCGACCGTCGCCGCCGGTCACCGGAGGCCGACTGGGTCACCGATCGCCGCCGGACGAGGCCGTCACCGCACGTCGCCGCCGGTCGCCGCCGCCAGCTAGAGGCCGACCGATCATCACTGCCACCGATCGCCGCCGGTCGACTGACCGCCGCCACCGCCGCCGCCGCCGGTCGCCGGAGGCCGACCGACCACCGCCGCTGCCGCCGATCGCCGCCGGATGCCGCCGCCGCCGCACGTCACCGCCGGTCGACCGCCGCCCACTGACTACCGCCGCCCATCGCCGCCGCACGACTCATCGGCCGCCGTCGACCTCCGGTGGTCGACAGCGGCCGATGGGCCGTGCGGCGGCGATCGGCGGCGGTAGTCGACGGGCAGCGGTCGACCGGCCACGGCGATGTCGGCGGCAGCGGCATCCAGTGGTGGCGGAGGTCTACCAGCAAAAATAAAAAACAAATAAATATAAAAAAGAAATTATTTTTTACCAAATGCATTTCTATTCTTTTTCTATTTCTAGAGTAAAGTTACCAAACGGGTTTTTTTACAAAGAAATTGTTCCCCAGAATAGAAATAGAAAAGAACTATTTCTGAAAAAAAAAAAAATTATTCCCCAGCCAAGAAATGTTCTCATGCACACCCTTACTACTATTTACATCGCTAGCAAATTATTTTGAAGTTTTGTAAAAATTTCCTTATCACCTATTCACCCCTCTCTAGGTGATCTTACTAGCCTTTTCAATTAGTATTAGAGCTTGTGTGATCATTTTATTAAAGTATTTTTACTTCTAAGCTAAAGATCTATGGTTAGTATTTTGGCTCTAGGTTTGTTTGAAGGCCAAAGCAACACTAGACCTCCTTACTTTGATGGAAAGGAATACAATATTTAGAAAAACAAGATGAATGCATTCCTAAGATTGAAAGATCCTCTGGAATGGGATGTGGTAGAAAAGGGAATCATTCCTAAAGCTGCATCAGTCTCAAAAAGAGAAAAGAAGCTGTAGATGCTAGCAAAATGGCACAAGAAGAAATAACCAAAAGACAAGCTCTTGACACTAAAGCAATTTACTTTTTGTACTGTGCTTTATGTCCTACTAAATATAACAAAATTTCATGTTGTGAAACAGCCAAAAAAGTCTGGGATAGGTTGCATGTTACCTATGAAGGAACTGATCGAGTTAAAGAAACAAAAATCAATATCTTACTCGGACAGTATGAAACCTTCAAGATGAAACCAGGAGAATCCATTACCAACATGTTTAGTCGTTTCACAAAGATTATAAATGGTCTATCATTTTAAGGACAGCCAATCTCAGGACCAATGAAGGTCAATAAATTGTTGCGTGGACTATCCAAAGATTGAAATCAAGTAAAGACTTCAATAAGAGAAACCCAAAGGATCATGCATTTTACAGGCACACTTCAGTCATATGAAATGGAGCAACTCAATGAAGAAGAAGATCCCAAAAGTAAGAAGTCAATTGCTTTAAAATCTAACGATGATTCTGATGATACAGATTCTAAAGATGACATGGATGATGAAGAGCTAGCACTCATGATAAGGAGATTTAAGAAACTAAATAGAAAGGGAAGAAGATTTAACTGAAAGAAACAAGGCTCTCAAAAATTCCAAAACAAATCAACTGAGGATGACGACGTCAACAAAGATGTGGTCGGTTTTGAATGTAAGAAAAAAGGACACATCAGACCCAACTGTCCTCTGTTGAAGAAAAAGAAAGCAAGAACTGAAAAGTTCAAGAAGGCTCTCAAAGTAGAGACATGGAGTGATACAGAATGTGAGGGAAGTGAGGAAGAGTATGCCAACATATGTTTAATGGCAAACTCAAAATCAGACTTAGACTCAGAAAGTGAAATTGATGTCAGTATTTTAAATATTCCTGCTAACGTCTTGAAGTACATAGATGAACTTTGTCTTAGTCTCAAAACCTCTCTTAAAATGATCTCTTAACTAAAAAGGGAAAATTCCAAACTAAAGCAACATGAAATCTCTTGGAAAGAAAAGTTTGAAAATCTAGACAAAAGTTTTGTTGTTTTAAAAGAAAATGCAGACTCTATTTCAAAGGAAAACACATTCTTGAAAGAGGATATTTCAAATATTACAAAAAGGTTTTCAATAGGATCTGAGAAGTTAGAAAATATTCTTTCAATTCAAAAACCATATTTCAACAAATTTGATTTGGGTATGACACTGGAAACTATTCATTTAATTAATTTTCCAAAAGTAAAGAAAAGAATCAAACAAAGATACACGAAAACATTTTACAAAAATCTTTTTTAAAAGGTTTTTGTAAAACCTGTTGGTTGAAGTGCTCTCAAATGTTCAAAGTGTAAAAGCTCAGAACATTTTGAGAAAGATGTCCTATGGTTTGGAGACCTATTAAGAAGAAATGGACAAAAACTGTATATTACGCTACCTCCCCTGGACCCAAGAAAATGTGGGTACCAAAAAAAGTTTGAGTTCTTTTTGGATAGTGACTGCTCGAGACAAATGATAGGAGATCCAAGTTGTTTTGTAAAGCTTATGCAAATAAAAGGAGAAAAAGTTTCTTTTGGAGGAAATAACAAAGAAAGAATTGTTGGATGTGAAACTGTAAAAATTGAAAGTCTCATAATCAACAATGTCTCATTGGTGGAATGTCTGAATTACAATCTACTCAGCATTAGTCAATTGTGTGACATTGGATTCAAGATTAACTTCCAAGAAGGCATTTATTCGGGAACTAGTAAGGATTTATCCCAATCCCTCAGTGGATGAAGACATGGAAATATCTATCTTTTGGATATAAAACTAGAAAGTTCTCAGTGTCTAATATCCATTCAAGATGAAGCAAACATCTGGCATAGAAAACTTGGCCATGTCAACATGAAACAAATTGTCAAAATCTCATCCAAGAAGCTTGTTCGTGGACTACCAAATTTGATGTATAAAAATGTGACTTATGCACACCATGTGTTTTGGGAAAACAGGTTAGAAGCTCTTTCAAACCTATAAATAAAGTTTCTACTAATCGAGTTTTGCAGCTTTTGCATTTAGATCTCTTTGGACCAACTAGAACTCAAAGTATTGGTGGAATGAGATATTGCCTAGTAATCGTGGATGATTATTCTCGTTTTACTTGGGTATACTTCTTGGCAAGTAAGTCTGAAACCTTATCTTATTTTTCAAAATTTGCAAAGAAAGTTCAGAATGAAAAAGGATATGCTATTTCGAGTATTAGGACAGACCATGGAGGTGAGTTTGAAAACCAAGATTTTGCAAAATTCTATGATGACTCTAGTTTTCAGCATGTTTTCTCTTCTTCATATACTCCAAAACAAAATGGAATTGTGGAAAGAAAAAAATAGATCTTTATAAGAAATGGTACAAGAAATTGCTATAACACTCTTAATTGAAAGTAATATTTCTTCTCATTTTTGGGTTGAAGCAGTTTCCATAGCTTGTTATATTATTAATAGAGTATTCTTAAGGCCTATTCTGGAGAAAACTCCTTATGAGTTATTCAAAAGAAATAAGCCAATTGTTTTCTTTTTTTTTTTTCATGTGATTGGTTCCAAATGTTTTATTTTAAAGAATGCAAATAATCGAACTGATAAGTTTGAAGAAAGATTAGACGAATGAATTTTTCTTGGCTACTTAATCTCAAGCAAAGCCTATAGAGTATTCAACAAGAAGAGTCAGTCTGTGGAAGAATCTATGAACGTTAAATTTCAAGACTCAATGCAGAATCAAATAAATGAGACTCAACTTGAAGAATCTGAACCTACTCCAAATCCTGCAAAGTTTACTTCACCCGAAGTGGCTTAGACTCCTAAAGTTCAACAACAAGATGAACCAGAAGATTCAACTAAAACAGAGGATCGGCAGACTCACAAACCAACCAGTAATTAGAAGCATAAGTCAAGTCATCCCAAGGAACTCATTATTGGCAACATCGATGAAGGAATCCGTACCAGATCCAAAAGGCGTGAAGAGTCTAGTGCTTTAGCACTTGTTTCTGAAATTGAACCCAAAACTATAGGAGAAGCCTTAACTGAAGAAAGTTGGATTGAAGTTATACAAGAAGAGTTCAGACAGTTCAACATTAATGATGTTTGGGAATTGATTCCTAAACCTAAAGGTAAGTCTATTATTAGAACTAAATGGGTTTTCAGGAACAAGATGGAAGAGAAAAGAAAAGTGGTCAGGAACAAAACAAGACTCATAGCCAAAGGATATACGCAAGAAGAAGTGATAGACTATAACGAGACATATGCACCAGTAGCGAGGTTAGAAGTAATTAGATTATTACTTGCTTTTGCTTGCTATAAAAATTTCAGGTTATTCCAAATAGACGTAAAAAGTGCATTCCTAAATGGATTTATTCAAGAAGAAGTTTATGTGGAACAACCACCTGGTTTTGAAGATCCAAGAAAGCCAGACTCAGTCTTCAAACTGAAAAAAGGCTCTTTATAGACTAAAGTAGACACCTCATGCTTAGTATGATAGGTTAAGTAAATTTCTAATTTAAAATGGTTTTGATAAAGGTAAAGTAGATACCACATTGTTCATTAAGAGATAATGTAAAGATTTTTTACTCGTTCAAATCTATATTGATGATATTTTTTTAGATCACCTAATGAAAATCTGTGCAAGAAGTTTTCTAAATCTATGCAGGATGAATTCGAGATGAGCATGATGGATTAATTAACATTCTTTCTCGGATTACAAGTCAAACAATTGAATAAGGGAATTTTCATTCACCAAGAACAATGTGTGAAAGATCTCATCAAAAAGTTCGGTTTGGAAAATTGCAAAAATACTAAGATACCTATGTCAAGTTCTTCAAAGCTGGATAAAGATGAAGAAGGAAATAGCATAGACCAAAAGCTATATAGGAGCATAATTTGTTGACTTCTTTACCTTACTGCATCTAGACCTAATATTTTGTTTAGTGTTTGCATTTGTGCTAGGTTCCAATCAAATCCCAAAGAATCTTACATAACTGCTGCAAAGCGCATCATCAAATACATTGCAACAACTCCAAAGTTAGGACTGTGGTATCCAAAAGAAGGAGACCTTACTCTCCTTGGATATTCAAACGTAGACTTAGCAGGTTGCAAAGTGGACAGAAAAAGTACTTCTAGTACATGTCAACTGCTTGATAATAAGCTGGTATCATGGTTTTCAAGAAAATAGAGTACTGTAGCTCTTTCAACAGTCGAAACAAAATATGTGGCTCTTGGAAGTTGCTACTCTCAAATCTTGTGGATACGGCAACAGCTAAGAGACTTTGGAATTGAAGAATCATGCACCAAGATCAAATGTGACAACACCAGCGCCATAAATCTCACAAAGAATCCAATTATGCATTCAAGGGTGAAGCATATAGAGATTCCACATCACTTTATTAGAGATTATGTTCAAAATGGAGAAGTTATGATTCAATTTATTGACTCAAAGAATCAACTGACAAACATATTTACAAAGCCATTGGAGAAAAGCCTATTTGAGTCATTCACACTAGACTGAACATCACATCTTTTATCGAGTAAAGTCTAGAAGTGTTCAAGACTCAAAAGCAAAGTCTAAAGGTATTCAGACTCAGAATGACTAAGAATTAGATTGTAAGTTATTTCGATACTAGCAATTTAATTTTTAGATAAAAGTTTAAAAATGTACGATTACTTTTTGAATCGTTATTTTCTTATTTTATTATCTTTTTCGGTTTTAAAATTTTGGCAGTTTTTCATTTTCAGAAAGACAGTTATTCATTCCTCCATCGAGGAGGCCAAGGTTCGAAGCCCCTGTGAAGCAGAGAGGCTGAAGCGCTATGTGGTGACTTAAGCGTGGCATCGTGGTGGTGGTTTCCCTGCTAGCGACACCTGGGGGTTTACGTAGCGGCTGTCGGCCAAAGAGGTTCCTCCAGCATCCAAAAAAAAAAGACAGTTATTCATTTTCAAAAATGCAGTTTTATTTTTCCTTTATGATGATTCGTTTACCTCGCGTCATTTGCTTTATATACTGTTGAGATTCGTCTTCTCCGTTTTCACTCTCAAACCCTAGAATACAAAAATCACACTTGCTCTCACTTTCTCTTTAGTTTATTCCAAAAAGTTTTCACCTTTTCAAGCAAGTTTGAGAATTTCTCCCTTAAAGCGACAATGTCTTCAAGAAAGTCTTCGAGAATCACAAGCAGGGGACCACGGCATATGCCTGAGAGTCCTACGCATTTTGATTTAACTGAGGAAGAAGACTCTTTTCAACTGCAGCGACTAAGTCAGCAACAACCTTCTCAACAGCGTCAGTCTCCTCCACCGACTCAACCAAAAGAAGAAATCATTGAAGAAATTGAACCTATAAGAACACTGACACCTAAAGTTGCTTTCAAACTTTATTCTAAGTTGAAAGAAGGAGGTACTGCTATGTCTTCGATCGATGAATATTTGAGAGAGAGAGGCTACAAAAATGAAACTCTAGTCTTGTGCGATATGGAGAAGATGGGCATTACGGAAAAATGGTCGGCTGAAAAAGCTTTTGCTAACTTTCCTAATGACCCGAATTATGGCGCGTTTAATTAGCCAGAAGGAAAGAGTGATGACGAACGAATGTTTACACATTGCTAGCCTCGGACGGGAGTGGCTGCAAATGTTGGTGGTGATGGAGCAAGTTTATTCTGGTCTAAGGACCACAAGAAGATTCATTCAAAGCTTATGAAGGGGTTATGAACCCTAGAAGCGTTGATTTTGATTTTCTTGATTCTGTGCAAGTAAATTTGAGGGAAAAGTTTGCATTTCTTCAATTGAAGCGTTTTTGTTTTGAATCTACAATTGTTTATCAAGAACTCATAGCCTATTTCTATTCGAATCTATCATTTTTGGATGCAAACAGTTTCTCTTTCACAGTCAAGGATAAAGAGTTTTTGGTGGATATTGACACTTTGGCTGACATGATTGGGGTGGAAAGAGCTTGTTTCTAACCAATCAGTGTGTCAATTGCTCACGCTACACTGGCATTAGTAAAAGACAAATTTGCTGAAGGCAAAATATCTTACTCTAGGATGAATGCCTCCAACATCTTGCTGTATAAAATCATGATCAACTGCATTCGTTCAAAATCAACATCCAAGACTAATGTGTCTCATTCTAAAGCAAAGTTGATGTATGCCATCAATGCTGGCTACAAACTCTCTCTGCCTCACACCACCCTGTTTCACATGTATAGGACAGTGGTGAAAGACAATGGACAACTCCCTTATTTTGCTCTTATCACATGCCTTTTTAGACATTTCAAAATTCACATTCCTACATCTTTGTGTTTGATAAGCATTACTCAAATGGTGATTGGATTTAAAATACTCACCAAGATACGTCTGAAAGAGTTTAACAAGGTGTTAGAGCACATGAAGGAGAAGTCTCCCGTCAAGGTTAAACAAGACTTTGTAGCGGTCAAAAGGAAAGGCAAAGAGCCTATGGATGCTCCAGCAAAAAGGAAGAGAACTCTCATCCTGCAGGATGAAGAAGATGATGACGAGATGACTTTTTCAACCTTAAGGAACTTGAAGAGTTTTGTCAGCTTTCAAGAGACTGATGAACGAGAGACCAAATAAGAGACAAAGGAAAAAGAGAAAGGAAGAAGAGAATAAGAAAAAGAGGAAGAAAGAAGAGAAGAAGAGGAAGAAGAGGCTCGAGAAGATTCCTTTGAGCCTACCTTGGCTGTATCCTTGTCAAGCAACTTAGCAAGGAGTGGAACTGTTGGAGTAAAAGGAAAAGAAAAACATCATTCTCTTGCTCAGGCAGAACAGGAAGAAGACTTTACCTCTCCACCTGAAGGCACAAAAATAGGGGAGCTATTGAAAAATGAGGTATATCTTCACCTGTTAGTCAATCTACAGCAGATCTAGAGGACGTGTATGCCTCTCACCATCCAGAACCAGACCTTGAGGCATTCACTCCTAGTTATAGTCAACGAACTACTGAAGATCCCTCTAATCTCAAGACTCTAGGAACAGATTCGGCTGGACCTAGTACTGCACTAGCACATTCAGCGGATTTTTCACGAATAATGGAAATCTTGTTGGATTTAAAGAAGGGTCAATATGGTTTGGACTATGAGATAAAAGATCTCAAAAAGGCTTTCTTGGCTACTTCAGTTTCTTTGCAAGAACAATTACTCACCCTGAAGAATCAAGTGTAAGATACTGTGAAGGGTGAAGATTTACAGCAGCTAAAGGAGACTATTGGAAAGCTTGAGAAGACAATGAGCTCTATGGGGAAATTCCAAGTTGTACGCTTGCCAAAACAACCATGATTTTCCAACCACTCTTTTCATTCAACTCTTTTGCTTATTCTCCACTTTTTGCTGTTAACAAAAAGAGGGAGATGTCATGCAGATTTGCCTTTACTTTTAATGATCTTTATGACTTTTAGTCTTTGGTATTTTTGTGGACTTTGACTGCTTGATTGTTATCGTGATTTGAATTTTTGATGCTTGCAATAACTTAGCTTGAGATACTAATTGTGGATGGATAGTTATCTTGCAGGATTAACATGTTTTCTATGGATGCAGAATTGATACTATCCAAGTCCTGATCAACTTATTTTTATAAGTTATCATGTATTGCTTAAATTTTGTTTTGCAGGACAAAAGTTTTCAAATTTGCGGGAAAGTTTTGTCACCATAAAAAAGGGAGAGATTGTTGGAGAAAACTCCCTTATTGTTTTGAAGTTGACAAAACGTTTCTATCAGTCTAGTCTGAAGACTTCTAGACTCAAGTGTTAACGTTTGAAGAATTCCAGACTCTGTCGTCAAAGTTTGAAGACCACAAGGCTCAAGACTCAAAGTTTCCCTCACTAACAGTTTCTAGACCGACGAAGAGAAGACTTATCCAGATGAGAGTGTATCAAGGATTCGGTTCGTACGGTTTGTAGAAGATCTTACGGCTGGAGATAGCACCTCGTGATCCATTATTCTTATTGGTATCAATTCGGATAATCAGATTAGTTGAAAGGCAAAGTATACTTGGAATGTTCCATTTATGGAAACCTAAATCCTGATTGTATGGGTGAGCAGGATTAGTGGGCTATCATCACATTCCTTAAATGATTCGAGATCTCCTTGATTGATTCTGTCCAATGGGTAGATTAGAAGAATTTCTTTGGAAAGTGCCAACGGTGTGAAAGCATGAAAGAGTATATAAGGAAGACGCTCAAGTTATTCAAGTGTGTGCATGAAAGAAAAATTCCAAAGTCCGAAGCTCTTAGTTCTTTGCTATTTCAATCATAGAGCTTTATTTGTACTCAAAAAAGAGATCAAACACTTACGAGACTTTGAAGAAGTATAGTAGAGTCTCTACACTATAAAGTCAAGGACATAAGACTGTAACATCTCTTTTGATTGTTAGTGAAATCCAGCCAGTGGGCTATCAGCGCGAGAGACTGGACGTAAGCTTGATCTAAGCCAAACCACTATAAACATTATGTTTCTATTCTCTTTCCCTTAAACTCCTTATTTCAATTTACAGCTTCATATAACTGTTTACTACTGTTTACAGCGCTAGCAAATTATTTTGAAGTTTCGAAAAAATTTCCTTATCACCTATTCACCCTCCTCTAGGTGATCTTACTAGCCTTTTCATTCTGCAACCTCCTCTCTCTATGCCGCTCCTTCCCCTTGATGGCGTCTAACACCATTTCGTTTCATCCGCACCCTGACTCTACCTCCCTCCCTCTCTCGCTCTCTCTCACAGTGCTCTTGCTCTTTCTGCTCTAGCTCGGATTCGCGGCCACTCCCTGAGCTGCCCTCCGTTGCGGTGCCTGAAGAATCCTTAAGGCGTGTAATCATTCTTGCCTCGGACTTTTATTTTAATCATCCGCACGCTCGTCGATTTGGAAAACTCTTTCGTTTGGATATTTCCGTTGTTGTGAAGCGAAGCGTAACAAAGATAGTTCGTCATCGGTGGTACGGTGGTAGCTTAGTTAATGCTTTAAGAAATCATCTTGTTCTTGTTGATGCGATAAGCTTCGCTATGTACTAGTCGGTAGCTTAGTTAATGCTTTGATGTAAATCGTCCGATCAGTCCACAGGTCCAAGGATCTCAGTCCACAGGTGGTCAAGACTTCCTTGTCCAAGCCATTAGGGAAATGAAGGAATGTCTTGTCAAGTATATGAACATTTTAGTTTCCACTTTGATCAATATCAATTAGGTGATTATGTCAAATGTTCATTTTATCGATTTCGCCAGTGATCCTTAGTAGAAATGAAGCGTTTGACTTTTCTTTTTTGCATGAACGCATGCACCAGAGGCAAAGAAATCATCATAACGAAGGGGACTTACTGCGAGATCTGAATCGAACCTCGACCGTAGTATTTCCTGTCGGGAGCACACAGCCATCCCGATCGGCAATTGCAGTAGTCTTTCAACCTATCCCACTCTTCAACGAAGCAGTATCCCCCGTAGGGTCCGTCCGGTGCACCCTTCGATCCTCCCGCGAGAGCCGACGGTATTGATATCATGCAATGTTTATGTACATGCGGGGCCTTAACGCAGACTCATTAGCTTCGTACCTTTGGTTTCGTGGGAGGTCGGAGCCAAGAAAGCCGCAACTTCCCTAAACTTGGTGTCCTGGGTGTTGGTGGTGCCAAACCTTGGGAAGTACTTCACGGCGGCGACAAATGCATCATAAGTGTAGAAGCCCTTGGAGAGGCAGCCTGGTCATTCCGGTCCTTGAGGAGCTGTTCGGACTGGGCTCTACTGATGACGGAGCTCATGTCGCCGCCTCATTGTGCGCTGGCACTGAGGATGGTGAGGCAAGAAGCTAAGAGGGCGACTACCCAGAGCGACCTCATCTTTGCCGAAGCGACTGCTTTAGGAGGGGGAGAGAGAGGGAGAGGGGCTCAACTATGCGTGGTTTGGACATGAAGTGAGGAGTGGGTTTATGTTGGAAGATATGATTTTGTAATCTGTATTGATAGGAAATCAAGTATATTTTAGGATAGGAAAAGATAGGCAAATATTCAGTTTCCTTTATTATTTTTCTTCTTTGTAATTAAATACATGAGACATGTACAAAAATTACATCAATGAAAAAGAAGACAATTGCTTCTTCGTTCTTCTTTTGCCTCCTATGAAAATCTTCATCTTCTTTTTCTGACATGGTATCAGAGCAGATTCCGGTTCTGAACTAATTTGCTTCCGCTCCGATTACCTCATAAACAAACTCCAAGTCCCAGAACAATGTTGCCAAAGGAATCAAAATCCTTGATTGCTTGAAGGAACCTTATCTGCGAAAATGAGTTAACAAAGGAATCAATTTTCTTTTCAACATGTCAACACCACAGTATCTTACCTCCACTCTTGTCAATCAATCTGCAACAGAGGCTTCGATACAAGCCTTGGGAGACCGAGATTCGTCCGTTGTAGTCCCTGCATCAGAACAGCAAAGGCAAATCCAGGGCTAACATCCGCACGTGCAGTGGCAACAACAGGCTCAGGCATTTGTAGGGCAACCATTCACGGGTCACCCCTACCAATGGATGCTGTATCCATGGTATCCTAGGTCTATCCCCAACACATCATCGCCTGGCTACCACAACAACGTGCGGGCCGATGGAGGTCCACCAACTAGTGATGGGGCAAACCCTACCATCGGCCCGGTGCAGATGGGCGGGTCGACTATACCGAGTCAGGGAGCCAATCCTTATTCGGGGTTTCAAAATGCGAATTACGGATTCGACTTTGGTGGTTTGGGTCAGGGAACAAATCCCTACCCAACTCCTGGACCGGGTTTCTTCCCATATTAGATTCTTGCTACCAGTGGCCGACCAGAACCCGGCGATCCGTTGTATACAACAAACGGCGACGGACCAGAATTGAAGATCATAAGTCAGCAATTAACAGGTGCAGATAATTATTCAAGTTGGTCGCGCGAATTCCGGCGAACACTCATAACGAAAGACAAAGAAGTTTTCATCGACAGATCATTTCCGATTCCATCCGACGAGAGAATGGCACGACTTTTGAGGAGATGCAGTCAACTGGTAAAAACCTGGATTGGAAACTACATCGCGCCCGAGGTCGTGGCTGGGCTTCCCCCGACGGAGGATCCGAAGAAGATGTGGGAAAACATAAGGGAGATGTACGGAAAACTCGACCAAGTTAAAATTTTCTATCTCACACAACAAATTTCAGATCTGAAACAGGGGAACATGAGCATTGTGACAGTGTACAACAAGCTTTCGAGTCTGTGGAATAAGTTAGAGGCAGCCAAGGAAAATTTCGACTAGCCCGATCATATCCAACAACAATACAAGCAAATGCGAGAAAGGGAGAAGCCAACGAGATTCCTCCTCATCCTTAACGAGGCATACCTACCATTCCGATCTCATATACTGACCATGGAGCCTCTACCAAGTCTCGGCCGTATCTACCAACTCGCCATATAGGAGGAGAGCCAACAGAGATCGGCGGACCACAGCAAGAGAAGAGACGGAATGGCTCTGGCAGCCAAGAGCCATTTCTGTTCATCACAGAGGAGCTCGGGGAGGAGAGAGGCAAATCTAGGGTTGTTCTTCGAAAACGAAAACCCTAGATCCCTTTTAAGGAGAGGCACGGACGGTGGAGATCACTCCCACCATCAATCGGACGGATCGCGCTCATTCCAGGGGTTGACTGGATCGGACGGCTCGCACGACATCCTCTCCACTACATCCGACGGCTCACGATCACCCAGCACTAATGGGTTGGATGACTCGCGAGGCCCATTCTTTGGAGGAACCGACGGCTCATATGGGCCTATTTCGGCCTAGGCTTTTCAATCTACTGTCAGGCCCACTTCAAATACAAAAAATAATGGGCCAAGAGGAAAAGTAAAATGTATTGTGATTATTGTAAGCGCTCGCACCATACAATTGAGAATTGCTGGAAATTGCATGGAAAGCCAGGAGAAAAAGAAAAAGGGAAATTCTCCTCAGTTTTTCAGGTATCGAGTTAGCCAATGGGAAAATCAATTACCCATGTATCACAAGTTGATGGAAACCTTGAAGAAATCGGATCCTTCTGATAAAGGAGGCAGCTTCATAGGTACATCCTATTGTTTGATGAACTCAATTTCAAAGGATGCATGGATTATTGATTCAGGTGCTAGTGATCACATAGTCTATGATAGGAATTTCCTTTCAGACATTACAAAATTATCTTTTTCTATATCAGTACAACTTCCAAATGGAAATACCACCAAAGTTACAATGACTGGGACTGTAAAGCTTAGTTCTCTAGTTACTCTTAAAAACGTGCTCTACGTACCCAATTTCCATTTCAATCTAATCTTAGTTGCTCGAGCTTGTGAAGAAAATTCATGTCACATTCTTTTCCATTCTAATAAATGTTTCTTTCAGGCCCTTTCGACTGGCAAACTGATGGGCTTTGGTAGAGTCAACCAGGGACTATATTTTTGGTTGGATTTTCCGCATCTTTTTAAATTATCTCCTGTTGAATTCAATAAATATCTGTGTAATGCTACTGCCAATGGCATTAATTTCCTTAATCATAAACGATTGGGCCACAGTGCATCATTTCCTTATCCTAAATGTCCCATTTGTCCCATGGCTAAGCAAACGCGTGCTCCTTTCCAGAATAGCACTTCTCGAGCAGATGATATCTTTTCACTTATTCATGCTGATGTTTGGGGGCCCTATCATACTTTAAATCATGATGAGTCTAGGTTCTTTCTCACAATTGTGGATGACTATACTCGTGCCACATGGATTTTCCTCATGCAATCCAAAAATCAGGTCTTTTCTCATTTAAAGACATTTCTTTCCTTATCTAAAACTCAATTTCAGAAACCAATCCGTCGGATACGTATTGATAATGGAAAAGAATTTTTTAATGCTAAATGTGCTTCCTTGTTCACTATATATGGGATATTGCATGAGAGTTCTTGTACTTATACACCCCAACAGAATGGAGTTGTTGAGAGAAAGCATCACCATCTTTTAAAAGTGGCACGTGAACTCAAATTCCAAGCTTCTATCCCTGAAAATTTTTGGGGAGATTGTGTGGTCACTGCAGCATATCTGATCAACCGCATGCCATCACGCATTTTAAAGGGAAAGACACCTTTTGAGTTATTATATGGGAGAAAGCCGGATCTGACTCATCTCAGAGTCTTTGGGTGTCTGTGCTATGTCACTACAATGGACCATAGAGATAAGATGGTGCCACGAGCTACTCAACGCATGTTCATGGGCTATCCAACTTTGCAAAAAGGATATCAACTTTATGCACCGTCTACAGGAGATTTTTTTATCATAAGGGATGTTGTGTTTCATGAAAATGTTTTTCCTTTCTCATTAACATCTTTATCTGAAGAAGAGAAGACAAATCGGCAATTCTTGTTGGAAGAAGATTCATCTTCTAGAGGAGCATTCATTATTCCTTCTCCTCCAAAAGAAGTTGACATCTTGCCTCCAACAACCCTTGCGAATACTGCTGAAGATTCCATTAAGCAGCCTCATATAGAAGGATCACTACATGAAGAACCAGCACAGTTGGAGGATACTTCAAAAACAACAACTACTGAAGAATTATCCATCACACCAAAGGAGCCACAGCGGTGTTCTAATCGAGTCACTCGACCACCAACTTGGACGAAAGATTATATATGCGGTTCTTCAAGATCATCAGGTACTCGTTACCTTATCTCATCTTATGTCTCCTTTGATAGATTGTCGCCAGAACATCTATGTTGCATAAGCCGTATTTCTGAAGATCGAGAACCTTCTAGTTATAATGAAGCCAAAGATGATCCCCGTTGGCAAAATGCCATGGAATCTGAGTTACATGCATTGATAGACAATCACCTATCACTGCCTGATCATCACAAGCCTATTAGATGTAAGTGGGTATATAAGATAAAATACAAAGCAGATGGTTTTATGGAAAGATATAAAGCCCGGTTGGTGGCAAAAGGCTTCACCCAACGAGAAGGTTTCGACTATCATGAAACCTTTTCCCTTGTAGCAAAGGATGTCGCGGTTCGTACTTTTCTATCTATTGCTGCTTTTCGTGACTGGCCATTACACCAAATGGATGTCCATAATGCCTTCTTGCATAGTGATCTGGATGAAGAAATATATATGGAGCTTTCACCAGGATTACAGAGACAGGGGGAGTCGAAGGTATGTCGTCTCCGCAAATCTCTTTATGGATTGAAACAGGCTTCTAGACAATGGTACGCTAAGTTCACTAGTGCACTCTTGGCTACTGGGTTCAATCAATCCAAGTATGACTATGCCTTATTCACCTGGACAAAAGGTATGTCATCTATTTACTTGATAATCTATGTTGATGACATTCTTATCATGGGGAATGATGATTTTGCTGTAAAGAAACTTAAAGAGTATCTGCATTCGACTTTTCATATCAAAGACTTAGGGCCACATAAGTATTTTCTTGGAATTGAGATAGCTCGCTCAGATTAGGGAATCTCATTAAGCCAATGGAAATTCGTGATGGAGATAATATCAGAAGCAGGATTATCAGGCTGTAGACCATCAGTCATTCCTATCGAGCAAAATGCTAAACTGACTTCTGTCAGCTATGCCACTGGCGTATCCTCCTCTTCTGATGATTTGTTGTTACAAGATCCCTTAGGATATCAGAGACTCGTAGGAAAATTGATATATCTCACCATGACTAGGCCAGATATTTGCTATACAATACAGACCCTTAGTCAGTTTATGCATAGTCCGAAGCAGTCTCACATGAACGCAGCCTTGAAGATTGTGAGATACTTGAAGAATTGTTCAGGTTTGGGAATACTTCTTTCTCGAAAGTGCAACATGGAAATGACGGCCTATTGCAATGCAGATTATGCCACATGCCCTATGAGCAGGAGGTCTATTACTGGTTTCTGCATCAAATTTGGGGAATCATTACTTTCATGGAAGACAAAGAAACAATCTACTGTATCTTTATCATCGGCTGAAGCTGAATACTGATCTATGGCCAACATTGTTTGTGAAATAGTCTGGTTAAGGGGTTTACTTCTAGATCTCGGAGCTCCCGTTAAAGGACCAACTTTACTCTTCTGTGATAATGATTCAGCACTCAAGCTTGCAGCAAATCCTGTACTGCATGAGAGGACGAAGTATATAGAAGTCGATTGTCATTTTACTCGAGAAAAGATTCAAGAATGAATTGTCGAGACAAGAGGAATCAGGACTTCGGAGCAGCCCGCTAATATATTTACTAAACCTCTTTGTCAAAGACAACATACATATCTTCTAAACAAGCTAGGCGTCTTAGACATATATAGATCACCAGCTTGAGAGGAAGTGTTGGAAGATATGATTTTGTAATTTGTATTGATAGGAAATCAAGTATATTTTAGGATAGGAAAAGATAGGCAAATATTCAATTTCCTTTATTATTTTTCTTCTTTGTAATTAAATACACGAGGCATGTACATAAATTACATCAATGAAAAAGAAGACAATTGCTTCTTCGTTATTCTTCTGCCTCCTGCGAAAATCTTCATCTTCTTTTTCTGACAGTTTATATAGAAGTGAACGAATGGGAGTCGGAGTGTGAGTGAGAGTCTATTTGGTAAACGGTTAATTCTTGGCTATTTCTATTCTTTGGTTATCCGGAACAAAATATGAACATAAATCCAATTAATAACGCTAGTTAATTTTTCTACTCGTGGGAACAAATTTATTCTTGGAATAGATTTGAAATAAAATTAAGTAAAAAGAGTTAACCTTTTGATTCTCGGGAACAATGTTATAATCAATTCATTTTCTTTTTTTTCTCTTTTCTTTTCTTCTTCTTCCTCCTCTAGCCAGTTGTCGGGTTCGACAATGGCCAACGACCGGCCAAAGACTGGCAAGAGGAGTAAGAAGAAGAGAAGGAAAAAAATTCATAAAATTATTAAAAAATTAAAAGAAATTCTATATTACAAAAAAGATTGAGAGTGATACCAAACATATTCATTTTTTTTTTTCTATTTCAAAAATAGAATTGTTATGTAGTTACCAAACACATTCGAATACTTAAAAACTCGATTATGAAACGGAATAAAAAAACAACTTTTCAATAGAAATTATTTCCGAAAACAGAATAATTATCAAAGAGCCCTTGAGGATTGGCTAAGGACGCAGGAAGGCGACGTGGGGTTTTGTAAGGCTTCGAGATTTTTCACGTAACGCGGGGAAAAGAGATGACACCATGGTGTCCTGGCGTCCAGAGACGGTGTCCAGAGATGCCTTTGAAATTTCTTCGATGCGCCAGTGAAAGGGACCAGGGATCCAATGCCGATGGTGAATTTCTCGTGCGCGATAAGCGTTGGGGTTTCGTTTCTGCAATCATGCGATCGTGATTGAAGTCGGGACTATTCAAAACCTCAGTACGTGAAGTGCTAACGTTGAATGATTTTGAAGCGGAAGCGTCCGAGACAGAATGTTCTCTCCCTCGCATGAAGAGCATATTCTCCATTGCATGCATGCACAAGAAATAATAGAGCGAAGCTGTACGTAGGTGCGCACGTATGCGTGCATAGTTTCTGGGCTAATACCGTTCCACGTGTACCTCTAAATATCAAATAGGATAACTTTTATATCATCTAATCGACCAAACACGTCCTATAAATTTTTCCGTATGGAACATAAAGGCTACTTGTTTATCAAAACTAAATACTCGAAATGATTCGACTGCAATTTATTAGGGTCTCGAAGTAACAGTGACTGATGAGATGCCAATCTAAAATTATTGATGACATTTGTTACTGACTTCGAGGTTTAACCATAGGAATCTTATCTCAATTTTAATACTCCCATGGATTCATAATTTGATTGCTCAAACATCCGACTCTGTCATGTATTGATGGTATGTGGGCTTAGAACAAGTAATCTAGCAAGGCTAAAGGAGTTTTTCTTTTCTTTTCTTTTCTTTTCGTTTTTGGGTGAAGAAATTTTGCTTGTGGTAGCGGCAGTGCACGTACAACAAAAGCTTAGGAAAACTCTCTTTGAACTGACCGACCAGTAGAGTTGGGCCTATAATAGTAGTTGGGCCTTATGCCATAAGCCTGAGTTCATATTCTTTTTAGGTCCAGGAGGTGAGAGCGCGGGGGTTTTATCCTAATGGTCATAGTTGGATATGGAAAAGATGGTGGCTTAGATGTTTACTACAGCTATTTTCAAAGCATTGTTTTCACATAAAGATTAGCTTTTTTTTTTTTTTTTTTTTTTTTTTTTTTTTTTCCTTTTTCATCATCCAGTGGCACGACCATAATTAGTCGGCTATCTGGAGGAAAATTAGGACGAAAACCTGCCTCCATGGCATCCCATTCAAAATCTGAGTTTCCCATGACAAGGAATCGAATCTAGAACCATCGATTTTTTCAGCTAAAGGCATGAGAACGCTCTTATGATCGGATCAATCCTGCTATGGATCATAAAGGTTAGTATTCTCTCCAACTCTGCCCCATCTTCTTCTCATCTTAAATAGATTTCTTTTACAAATGCTAATGAACATGGTCGATGGTATTGAAGGGGAGATTTTCATGGTTCATCCTTTAATCTTGCAAAAAGCGAGTCAAGTTGTGTTTTGCGCATGATAGTTATTTCATTGTTGCGAAAATTTGTCGATTTGATTGCAACGTAATAAATAACAGGTTCATTTAATATATATGGGTCCATTGAGGTGAAATTTTCTATATAAAAATAAACGTTTATCTTCATCGTGTCATGGGCATCAAATTCAAGCTTCGGATTAGTCCTGCTGCATGCATTCTTACACTATGAGGATGACTTCTTTATTTCCTTTTTCTTTTTTGCTTTGTCCACTGAATTCTTGAATGAGACAATGTGTAACCCTATTTGGCACGATCATTAAGAATAAAGGAAAAAAAAAGTGGCATTACTTTCAACGATTATATTTTTTAATGTCAAATTGGCACGATCATTAAGAAAAGTTATGTCCACATGATTGATGGAAAAATATGACTGATGAGGCGACATCATAGCAACATGACATGTGATATCACTGTCATACATATACATTATGTGTATATAATATATTATGAAAGAGAGATCTCTAACTAATTGGAAGCTGACTTTGATGAGTTCAAAGAGTTTTGATCCGAAAATCATGGATGACTAATTCTTGGAAGAACGGCAGATCCTACATATGAGCTCAACCACTAAATTGAAGCTGGCAAAATAAACCCCTTAATTTAGAGACATTTTGCTTGACTTCTACCTCTTGACCAGTGCCGTCCAAAATGGTGTGATTGACCTTTGCAGGTAATGAACTCCAGGTTCAAACAATATTAGGAAATATCATATTTATGTTAGGACTTTAATATAGGACATTGGCGGTAAAAAGATTATTACCTAAGTAGAGTCTTGGCATGGCACGGATAAAATTATTAATTTTGGTAATTTCTATTAGTAAATAAAGGACTCCATTTCATGTTTGCTTGTGTAAAAACAACAACAATGGTGTACCTTATAGTGTGCAGAAATCAGTCTTAAACTTTGGAGGCCAGGACTAAGCCATCTTTGAATATGACATAGGTTAATTTAGGGGAAAACTACACAATCAGTCTTAAACTTATTGTGCAAAAATTAACTGAGTCTTAAATTTTTCAATCAAACCAAGGTAATCCTAAATCTTTGGGGGAAAGTGCAATTAGGTCCTATCAGGCAAGTCTTGCCTGATTTATCTAATGTGATAGTCCAATCAACTTAGTTGTTTTATGTATAACAGCGACAACATGACGTGAAAGGATTTTCAACACATAATGCTGTTTTTTGTTAGATTACCATTGTTGTTTCTTCATATTATACAATACATTGAAATTATCCCCGAAAATCCCTTAATTGACCCCTCATTCTCAAACACTGATGGTCCTTATAATGCCAATTCCAATCTCGGAGGTAAAATTTGGGGTAAAGATGAAGTTGATCTCAAGATTTTGCAATAGAAACAATGAAGAGTGGCCGTGTTAGGTTTACGTTGACAATGACCATCTTCAATTTCTAACAAAACTGCATAACTTTGACTATGATTATTCCATGAACATGTTGAATTTTATCATCTATTTGTGTCGTTTAAGTCGGTTTCTTTGCATGTGATGCTTAGGTGGCCCCTCAATATGAAAAATAAAATAAAATTCTATATTACCATTTCGTGCACGGTCAAGATATACGACAAATAGCATTGGTCTATGTTAAACTGGAAATTTTTCCGTCTCCTTGGGTGGAGTGGGGGGATGAATTTAGTACAAGTAGATATCGGTTTTTAATTCACTAGGGGATGAGCGATTCCATTCCTTGACTTATTGTATAAAATGTGTTTTACACTTGATTAGGTACCTTACATAATTTTTTATATAATGAGATATTTGGCGGACTTCTGAGTTTCGGAGGCATAGACTAGGTAGTCTTTGGATATTTATATGGGTCTATTTAGGGCTAAAGCCTCATAAGATCTAATTATCTTAGCCTCTCAATGTATGTTTCCCGTCCTCTGGATGAAAACGATTATGAAGAACATTAGAAAACTGATTAATTTTTAATAAATTTCGAATGCTCTGCATATTCCAATGAATATCAAGTAGCTTAATCACTAAGGTCCATACTATTAGCAATTGCCCTAATTAGAAATTTATAATATGGTAATTCAATTCAAATGGAAGATCAAACCAAAATGATAAACTTTGTTTACCACCATAGCCATCTTGAGTAATCCTAAGTGTTCTTTGTTTTTACCATTTTGAAAAGGGAAAAATAGCATTTTTTTCATTAAATTTTAAAATATTATTCTAATTTTAAAAAATTTCACGTATCAATATTGAGAGAATTATCAAACCAATTTTAAAATTTTCAATTTTATCAATGTAGTTATAAATCTTTGCAACAAATTCCAATGAAATTCTAAACTAAACTATTCTACGAATAGATTTTTCAATTTTGCCAACTTAGTTCTAAACTATGCACCAAATTCCAATGGAACCCTTTCAATCAATTGCCATCGGAAATTACAGACATGACATTCAGTTATCATTGACTGTCTAACATGGCACACTGAAGTGGACAATCTTACTTGAAACAATGTCTTGCGTGGATTGTCACATATCAGCAATTTTCTTTGATAATTAATCGGACTGATTACATTGGAATTTTGGACAAAGAGTTAAAACAACATTGGTCAAATTAAAAAATTTAGGATTAAATGGACATCCATACAGTTAGTTTAAGATTGAAATAGTAATTGTCTCATAAATATATATTTCCGGCTATAAAATAAATCAAAATCTATCCATCGCAAGTTTAAACTAAGGCCACTTTTACTTTTACTAAATAAGTAACTCATTGATAAAATCATTTACTTATTTACTTTTTAGTTTAAAAGAATACTACCGGTTGCATTATTTTTCATTTCTCGTGCAACATCATAATGAATTAATAATGAGATCACAAGCTTTAATTGGATGGAGATATAATATTTGTAATTTTTTATTTACACTTTAGGGAAAAAAATACGAGAATGATTATTGGGAGGGTTATGCATAGAAAGTGGATAAGCATTTCCAATTTTTTTAGGAGGGGGAGCATGTAAAATCATTACCAATGATTTTTTATCACTAGATAGTTTTACAAATTTGTAAGAATTTGTACTAGTAAATTTAAATACTGGAAAAAAAAATCAGAACCAAAAGCTAAAATACAGTGAACAGCAAGAAGTATACATACCATGTTTATCGCATACAAATGCCAATTTCTCGCATACATGCGAGCATGTGCAAATTTGCTATAATGTAAAGTTTGTAACCCTATTTTTGTAAAATATTCTCTACTTTTATAAAAAGAAAAGATGATCGATATATTAAATGCCGGCCAATTATTTCGAATTAAGTTTAAAAAAATTAAGACGTTCAATAATTATCTGCCAATCATTTTCATTATAGTGAATTGTTATTTTATCCATTTATAGTTATGTATGATTATAGTGCATTCTATAATCATAGTGCATTCACACACACACAATCTCATTCACTTACGACTCCTTATTGTTGCTCGTTGTTCCGCCGCCCCTCGTCACCACCGCCCCACGGTGAGTTTTTGTAGACCTTTTTTTCCTCTTTTTTCTATTCTCTCATAGCGAGGTCATGGCGGTGACGAGGTCGGAGTGACTGAATTTTTTAAATAATTATAATCAAACTATAATTAAAAACATATGAACAATGTTTAAGAGAATGAAACTAAAAATACTTCGATGCCGTGCCTAACCCGAAATTTTAAACTTACAGGGATGATTAATTTACTAAACAAAACCATTTATTCATAGTCCTTGGTGCATAACCCGAAATTCAAACATAAGATGGCAAAACCATAGACTTGACAAATGGAAAGAGCTTTTGTAGCCCGTAGCACGTCAATACCGACAAAAAAAAGAAAGAGTTTTTCTTTTTTCCATTTTAAGTAAGACAATCTTAAAGTCCTTTTCTCTTACTTTCTCCTCTCTTTTCATCGCCTTCTTCAACCTTCAATTTGGAGAGAGTTTAGACTAGTCTCACGCTCCCTCCTCTCTTATTGATTTTGTTTAAGTTTTTTGGTTCTTTTCTTATTTTTTCTCTTCTCCTAATCTAAATCTGAGAGCTTGCTTCTCTCAATTTAGTTCTAAATTTGAGAATTTGAACTCTCCTTATCCGGTTCTTAATTTAGGAGTTGTCATCTCATCGTTTAGATTTGGGAATTTAATAAATATATATTTGGGGATTTGACCTCTTGTGCTATATCCTTGTCTAAGTCATCTGTTTCAGATTTGGGAGTTTCATAATATATTTTTGGGAATTTGATACCCATTTGATTTGTTCATGTGCAAATCCTCTATTTTTAGTTTCAATGGTGCTCTGGTGTCTCGTTAAACAATGAAGAGTTGCTCTTCTATTATATTTGTGTTTGTTCAACCTATTTTCATTGTCTCTGTATGATGATGGTGTAAAGGAAACCAAACCTAGGAGCGCACGGCAACGCCGTAGTTACTGGAGAAGGAATTTTCAGTATGTACTCATCGCTAACGAAGATATGAGATTCAATAATAGGCCGTTGATCATTTTACATGATAGATCTATTTTTATGGAACGAGTGCGTGCTTAACCCTTCCTGTACTCTGTTGATCTTTCTTGTTTTCTGAATTTTGCTTTGTTTTGTAGTCTCTCTTTATATATCTTTTTCACTAATAAATATAATTTTCTCGTTGACTTGAAAAATAAAATAAATAGAAAAGCAAGACCATCATAGTTTATCGCCTTTGGACAAAGGCGGCAAAAACATAATTTATCGCTTTAGGTACCAAAGAGGACAAAATTAAACCGCCTTAGACAAAATTTATCGGAGCAAAACTCAAGGGGACAAAACAGACCCAATTCATTTATTCATTTATTTATTTACAGTGTGTATTAATAAAGAAAAAAAAAAAGAAGCACGATTGGTGTTAGTGATGGACTCGTCGTCATTCCTCTAGTGCAACATCACGATCATTTGACTTGGTTTTCTTAGTAAGCCTCGTAGCAACTTCCTCTACGCATCGCATTGGCTTCCAAGTCTTTCTTTATTTCACCGGTCTTCTTTTTATACCCGAAGAAATCGGCCAATCATCGGCATCAATCTCGCCACGATATTTAACTCTTATATTCTTTTTGTACCTTGTCTGATCTACGTAATTTATACTCGCATTGCAGTCAATATGGGCCACCTTCGAGCTGGCCATTAAGCTTTTGTGGGGCTGCTTTTACTATTGGCTATTGCTTAAGATCTGCATGGAGCTCCATTGTACTATGTAAGTCATTTTAGTGAAATAACCCGATTTTCATTTGCGAATCAGATTGACCGAGCAAAATGAGAAATATATAGCACCTGCGAAGGCAGAGCGGAGATTTGCCCGTCTTCTTCTGATATGAATCAGCCGTGATGTTTTTGCGATATGCGATGTCATTCTACGGGATTAATTATATTTTGAGAAAGCAGGGAAAAATGTATAATAGGTATTATTATAGTAGGGCAATTATTTGCACGATGAGTGAGATTCATTAAATAAAACGCAAGGGAATTTCGGAGTTCCTTCCCCAGCCGACGCGCGTGAAGCATGCCTACTTCGTTTGTCGACATGCAAAAGAATAGGCAATATATATTTATTTATGGCGATATCGACTTATGGTGGTGTCTCGGATACTGCGTTGCCACCTTGGCATCTAGCGACTTTTGCAGAAGAGGTTAATATGTAACAATTCATGGTGAATTACTGATATCCACTCATGGTGACTTGGATATCGCGTTGCCAGTTGGCATGTAGCGTTCCTTTTGTAGAAGAGGTTACATTAATATTAAGCCGGGAAAATGATACAAACAGTCACTAAATTTTAACTCAATGTGCAATTTGATCCCTAATTTTTTTAGTTTATTCAATGTAATCCTTGAACTTTAACATAATATGCAATGTGATCCTTAAAATTTTAATTTTTTTTAATATAATCCATTAACTTTTGGTATATGTTCAATATGATCCATGAATTATATGAAAATGTTCAATATAATCCCCAAATTTGGATTAATGGAAAGATACATTGAACATTTCCATACAATTCAGGAATTGTATTAAATATATATCAAAAGTTTAAAGACTATATTAAATAAATTAAAATTTTAGCGATCAAATTGCACATTGGCCAAAGTTTAGGAATTATTTGTGTCATTATCCCTATTAAGTGCCGTTTGACCTTATAGATTGTTTGACATTTGGAATGCTTAGATAATGGAGGTAGTATATATTCGTACCGGCGAAATTATCAGCAGTAATAACTATCAAATGAACGGAGACTAGATGAACATAAAACCATTATTAAACCCTAACAAAAAAGGATATGATCAACGTATGGACGCGCACGCGACCGAAAATAAAATATGGGATTTTACCTATTTTGCTCATTATGCAAACCCAGCTTAGAGATTACCTTTAGAAACCCACTAAGAGAAACCTTTTGTGAGAGATCGCTTTTGATTGAGTCTTGTGGAACTTTACTTAAGTGTAATCCAGGTCGGGACACACTAGGGAGTGGATGAGATTAAGCTATCATAATCTATTTTGAGAACCATTTCATTGGTCTTCCCTTGTGGAATGGACACACCACCAAACTACGTAAATCCGTCATGTCAAGTTTAGGCACACTATTGAAGGGAAAAATATCAAAAATGTCATAAACTTATTGTAAGTACTAATTTGATCATAAATCTTTCAATTGAACCAATTTTGTTATAAACTTTTTCACATTTATATCAATTGAGTCCATCCAGCCAATTGAGACTAAAAATTACTGACGTAGACCCTAGCTATCCTAATGTGGCATGGTCTGGCATTAACAACGACATTTTATTTAATATTTAAATATTCTTTTAGAATTTTAATATTTTGTCCTTTCTTTTAATTTCCTTTCTCTTTTTTCTTTCTTCATTTTTTCCCTCAACTAGTCACCAGCTTCTGCGATGGCTAGTGGAGGTCACCTGCCGTCAGTGAGGGTTGGACAAGACCACTCTTCACTATATCCTATGAGGGTTAGGCAAGTGTCATAAGTTAGTCGATTCCGTACGATCACACACCCGTGCAGCCTTAGGATTATGATCCTAAGTCAGCCTCTTGCACACGCACTCAAATACAGGGGTCGTATGGAACAAAGGGCCGAGTGTATTTACTTGTGAATGAGCTGAATACAATTAGAGGGAGGGTCCCCTATTTATACAAGTTTGGTTCTCATCCCAGCCATTGATCCTCTCTCCCATCCAATGGTGGTATTTGAATGTATATCATCATTACAAGTCTGTACATTAGGCTACTCAATGGCTCTAGACCTGGGGAAGGCCCATAGAGTGTGTGTCAGAAGAAATGGCTGGGCCGCCTGACATATGGAGTTGGACGGTCATAGGCTTGTCCCGTGTTACGCATGGGCCTGCTTGCATTACTCATGAGTCGACTCATGCATTGATTGTGGGTCATTCCTAGATCGTTCATGGGTAGCTTGTGGGCTGGCCCTTATATGAGACACGGCCGTGTCCTTTGGACGTCTTGGATCGTGCTCGTCCTTGGGCCATGCCACAAGGGCCCTCGTCATTGCTAGTAGGGGTGAGCGTTTCTAAATTCCATACAAATTTCATTGGAGGGAAAAGTATACAAAAAAGTACTAAAACATATTCCATTGATACCAATTCAATCTTAAACCTTTCAATTAGACTAATTTAGTCTTAAACATTGTTATATTAATACCAATTTAGTCCATCAAACTAATTTAAGCCGAAAATTATTGACTTTGACACCGGTTATCTTACGTGATGCAACCACCACTAATGTGGACATTTTTTATTATGTTTTTCCTCTTTTTCTCCTTTTTTCAAAGGAAAAAAAAAGGAAAAAGAAAAAAGGAGAAAGAAGAAAAAGGAAAAAGAAAAAAAAATAAGGGAAACAAATAATTAAGGGCTAGAATTTTGAGTTTCTTCTTATCCTCGTTGTTGCTTCAATCCCAAGTTTCCTATTTTTTATAGTTGTGCAGACCAAGAAATATTTGACTTTGGTAAATGCAAGATCTTTCAAGGCGCAGATTATCGATTCTCTCTTATGGTAATTATCCTTCTCAATTATTTCCTATTTCAAAACACCATGAAGAAAAGAATGCTTTCTTTAATCAAGAAATAAACCAACTTAGCAGCATTTAAAAATGTCGACGTTGGTGCTAGCCATGCCATGTAGGACGGCCGACATCCACATTAGCAATTTCCGACCTAAATTGGTAGTAATGTTAAAAAGTTCAAGACTAAATTTTTATAATTGAAAGATTTATAACTGAATTGGTACCAATGCAATTGGTTTAGGACTTCCTTGTTACTTTTCCCTTCATTGGAATAGGTTCCTCTTTTTTTGGAACTTGAAATCTATCTTGTCATAGGTTCTAGGGTCTACTCAGGTTTCACTTGTATTATTAATTAAACGATTACGGTAAATTATTACCTTTAATGACTATCACCTATTGCTATAAATTCACTAACATTAACTTATATTTAGACATACAAAAATATGTAATATTAATAAAGTAAAAGTTTCAATCATAAAAAAGAAGTTCAGTAATAGTTCCAGATTATACACTCATCATTAAATATCATGGAATACCGCAGGATCATGTAAAGACATAAACCAAAAAAAAAACAAAAAAGCTTATTCCAAGTTCCATCAACCAAGAACTTGGAACCTCGAAACAAGTTTCTCAATTTTTGAAATCTAGAACTCCCTTGCGTACCTTGGAAACTGGAACAAGAAAAATTTCCGCCGGTTTGATTCTCAAGTTTCAAATTCTAATCTAAAACCATGCTCACCCTTAATCGCTGAGGCCGCTCTCTGGTGAGAGCTAGTCCCCTCGCTAGATCTGACGAGAGGTAGCCTCACCTAGATAACGAGGGGCCTTGCCGACCTCTGGCGAGCGCTAAGCAAGGATCCACTCATTGGATTTAGTGAGGATGTCCTTGCTAAAGGTTGACGAGGGTATCCCAAAATTTTCCCTCACCCTCGCCCTCGCCCTCAATGGTGGCTGACAACCTTTATGGGCGACCATGAAGGGTGGTGGCTGGCGAAGGGAAATAAGGAGAAAAGAAAAAAGTGAAAGGAAAGAAAAAGAAAAAGAAAAAGAAAAAGAAAAATATGGAAAAGAGAAGAAAAAATAGAAAAAGGAAAAAGTTTTAAAAGATTAGGAAAATATTTCCTAATCTTTTAAAATTACATAAAGTTCACATTAGCCTCAGTCATACCATGTATGACAACCGGTATTCACATCAGCAATTTTCAACCTAAATTAGTTGAATTGACTCAATTGATATTAATGTGAAAGATTTTGGATTAAATTAATTCAATTTAAAGTTTAAAATTAAATTAATACCGATATCATAAGTTTAGGATTTTTTTTTGGTACTTTTTCCCACTACCAAATCATATAAATCCACCGTGTCAAGTTTTTTACACTTATCTCTTGTTTGAATCATTTTGGTTTAGTCTATACTTCCAATTTCATGTAATAAATAGGTAACACGAGCCTAGGGCTATCGTTGATTAATTATTCAGGAAGCTTTATATGTATGCATTATGACTATGGCTTCTACGAAATTCGAGTAGGAAAGATTTCCTAGCAAGAATAATCTCAACCTCTGACAGATTAAATACATTTGTTGTTGGAGACATAGGGTATGGTTTTAGCGTCGAAGGGAGATGATAAATTTCCCAAGATTAAGAAAGTAGAAGAAAAATCTGATATTTGGAAAAGGTTAGGATTATTGTTATGTTGAATTTAGTGGATGATGTTTTAGTTGAAGTGACAAATGAAATGATGACATGTGCAGTTTGTGCAAAACTTGAAGTGTTGTATATGTCGAAACTTGATCCTGAAAGGGCTAGTAAGGACACCTAGATGGGGGCGAATAGGTGTGAAAACATATTTTTCGAAATGCAATAAAAAAAACTTTACTTTTAACCTGAGTCTGGTTGATTACAAACTTTGCACAAGGAATCAAACTTTAACGGTTATTTCAAAACGCAAAAGTATATTGTAGTAAATGAAGTAAAGGAGTTCAGGGAAGAGAAAATGAACACATAATTTATAGTGGTTCGACTTAGATTAAGCCTACGTCCACTCTCCACGTTGATAGCCTTCTGGCTAGTTTCCACTATGAATCAAAAGAGAATTTACAATCTTGTGATCTCGACTTCTCAGTGAAGAATCTCTACTGCTCTCACGAAGTCACAGTGTAAGTCTCTCTCTCTTTTGAGTACAAATTTGAGCATAGTGTAAGAAATAACAAGTAAGTGGGAAGCTTCAGACTTTAGAATTCTTTTTTCACGCACTACATCAAACGACTGGAGAGGCCTTCTTAAATACTCCCTCATGCCTTCTAGACCGTTGGCATTTTCCAAATGAATTCTTCCAATCAACCCGTTGGACAAAATCAATCAAGGAGATCTTCGAATCGTTTGAAGATTGTGATGAAAGCCCGTCAATCATGTTCGCCTATACAATCAAAATCTTGGTTTCCATAAGTAGATTCTTTCCAAAATAACTTGCCTTCCGAAATGACTTGAGGTATCTAAATTGATTCCAATAAAAATAACCAATTTTGTAGGTGATATTTCCAACCAAAATACTATATATATATATCATATACAAACCGAACCTTTGAAGAAAGAAAGATGATCCCGAGTCTGGTTAAATTTTCATTCTTCACTTGTGTTTAATCTGCATTTTGTCAGAGTGGGCAGACTTCTATTGTAAGATAGACTTTGACACAAAAGTCTGGCGATCTTCAAAATACACTTTAGATAAGTTTTGTTAGCTTTAAAATATCATAGGAGTTTTCTCCAACAGATCCAACATTACTTCAAAAGATGATGGAGTTATGGCCGATCTAAGAATAACCTAAATGATTTTAACGAAGTCATCAATGATTTGAAGAATGTGGATAAGAAAGTATATGATATATGGTAGGGTAGGATCCTGCTTTGTTCATTGCCCAGTTCTAATGAGCACTTTCGTGATTCTCTTATGGGAGGGTGTGAGATAGAAAAAGTGGCGTTGAAGGCCTGATGGTCAAAGCTAGGAACTTCAAGAGGAGTCTGAGTGGCAGACATAAGTCTAGATTGAAGACTAGAGCGAGGAGGAAGTCTTTTATATGCTACGAGTATCAGAAAGGGGCAAATTACAAGGAATTGCCTAAAGCCAAAGAAACTAGTGAGATCAAAGAGCGACCTGGATGTCACATTAGCTAGTAGGGAGGAGTTGGGCTACATTTCACGTGTTCTCCCAGTTTGACTAGAGACTAGTAAATCATGAATTTTAGATGAGCTAAAATGGAAACTAGAGATCAGCTAGACTATATTCAATGTGTGTCTACACAATTCGACAAGAGACTGAAAGTGCTAGTATGAACACCTAGAGGGGGTGAATAGGTGTGAAAACAATTTTTCGCTGAGAACACTAGAAATAGTTTACTTTTGAAACTGAGTCTAAAGAGCAATAAACTTTGAGCGAATTCAGACTTTAGCAGTTAAATTGAACTACGAACAAAATAAAGGAGTTCATGGAAGAGAATAAGAACACAGAATTTATAGTGGTTCGGCTTAGATCAAGCTTACGTCCACTCTTCCACACTAACAGCCTTCTGGTTGGATTTCACTATGCAATCAACAAGAGATTACAACTTTGAGTGCAAACACTTAGAGGTAGATCACACTATCTCATTAAGTCACTCTTTTGGTATTTCTCTCACGATCACAAACGTTTAAGCTCACCAAAGACAAGTGTATGATCGAAGTTCGCTTAGACTTTGAAATTATAAATTCTACGCTCCGTCTCTTACTTGCTTATCGGTTTTTGATCTTCTTAAATACTCCTCCACTTCCAAACTAGCCATTGGACAGTATCTAGAGGATCGTCTTCCAATCTACCCATTGGATAGATCTGTATCTAAAAGATTTGGTAGCCGTTGAGTGATAGAAGTAGAATTCCAAGTTGATTTTAATCGCCCATACAAACAGAATCTTGGTTTTCATAAGTAGAGCTTCTCCGTTTAGAAAGTTCTTGTCTTTAATATCTAATTATCAATCAATTAGATTGAATCAATCAAATATATCTCGATGTAGAATCCAAACCAGATCACTAGCCGTTATATGTTTAGGGCTTATGTTACGTTCTGTTGAGTTGTCTCGTTTTGGATGTAAAGTCTGAGAGTCTTCAGACTGAAGTAGAGTCCGAGTGTCTTCATAGTGAAATAGAGTATGATTGTCTTCAGACTAAAGTAGAGTCTAAGTGTCTTCAGACTGAAATAGAGTTTGTCTTCTGGTTCTTCCAAGTATAGACTTTGATAATATCATTTACATGTTCTATCATCTGCATAGTCTGTTACTCAACCATTAAACATATTAGTAGCCTTTGATTTATTTTGTCATCTTCAAAACATCATAAGGGATTTCCCTAACAGAGACTACTGGGATCCTTGATAAAAACTAAGAATACGTCTTACATTGATTAGCTGAAACAGAAATAAGTAGTGAGTTCCAGAAAATGTATATCTGAAGGAAAGGAATTGTAAAGTTTGGATGGAATCGATCGGGCCTAACATGTGTGGATCGCCATTGGGCGAAGACCTCAAGGAAAGGAATCTTGGATGTAACTTCCGGTCAAGGTGGCAGTTGCATTCATGCAGAGCCTAGTCGCACCAAGGCGAATGAGGACAAGTCAGGTTAAATGTTGTGTTCCTAGCAAACTTGATTGGGCGGAAATGGAGATCTGAGTAGAGATAATGCCGGTGTGGAATGATAAATAGATGGGAACAGTCCAGACACAAAACACTGACACTTGATGAGAGATTGTTGAGATGAAAATGTGATTATGCAGAAGAAGTTCCACATTAG
Organism: Eucalyptus victrix; assembly: GCA_016097545.1. Classification (NCBI taxonomy): domain Eukaryota; kingdom Viridiplantae; phylum Streptophyta; class Magnoliopsida; order Myrtales; family Myrtaceae; genus Eucalyptus; species Eucalyptus victrix. The sequence goes on along the minus strand of CM027843.1, from coordinate 39,503,970 downwards.
GGATGTGGCATAAACTGAAGCATTAATATGCTCATTAACTTAAAACTTTTAAATGATGGTAGGGATCCAACTAGATATATATTCACCGTCTTGAATTTGAATTTTCCTTTGTCAATCTCCCTAAGTGAAGTCTCCCAACAACCCCGTCATTGATTTCTCTTAAGAAGTACCGTGAGATTCTTGTGACACATGATGGGAATGCATGCTGTTAGAAGTGAAGGAAATATCAAATGATTTCTGCGTAGGAACTTTGACCTATACAGGAAATCTGATTTGAAGGACAATGAGACGATCGAGGCACGTTGCCGTTGAAATGAGCCTGAGAATACGCTGCATTGGGATCAGGAGTAGGAATTAGGATCTTCTAAAATATTGTGCAGCAGATGCACGTATTGGATCTCACGATTGCAAAGTCCGACTTTTGTACCGATTTAGAAAGGGAACAAAACGCAACACGCAAAAGACTGGTTGATTAAGATATCACGCGTTCATAGAAAGATTCACGGATCCCGGGGTTGATTCGAGCAAACTAGGAAGTTTGAATGCATCTTTTTCCTTTTTTTAGTCCATGGACTCTGGCGACCGTTATCTAGGAGGAAATTTTCCCTTTTATGAAGTCATATTCGAGAAAGATGAACTATCAAAAGTGCGACTAATGTGTTGGGATGAATAAATGAAGCTAGTCAAGTAAGAAATTAATTTTGAAAATAATACATGAACACAATTCACGTGATTTGACAGTGTCCCTACACCCAGAAAAGATCAATGATGGCCGTACTATAGACGGCTAAGAGAAGATCACAGTCATTCATAATCCTCACATTCTATTGTTGTCCTATCGTAAACACACCCAAATGCGCAATAATCAATCTAAAAGAGGAGAGTATTCACTCGCTCATACTTTTCTTAAAGGACACTCTCAAAAGGTCTCCAAGTTTCTCTAATAAAGTAAACTTTCAAAATGTAATTTTTAACAAATATGGAATGAGGTTGGGCTCTCGCCAAGACATGCCCAAGCGCCTGGCTAGTGCTTTGAAAAACACAACAGATATATGAACACTATTCAGGAGCTCGACCACCTTTTTCCAAGCCTCGCAGCCGAGTTCATCCAAGCACCACGCAGCCCAGTTCCTCGCATTTTCAATCATTTGCAAGCATTCGAGTGTCCTGAAAACCATGAGCGCGTGTCGTTTTCAAATGAAACAGAATTCACTTTGCAATCAATGAGGAAACAAAATCTGACACAATGCTGCATTAGTACACTTAAACTCTTTGCCAAAGAAAAAAGTATAAAAAAAGTCCGTAGCCAATTGCTTTAATACAAATTCAATTATAAACATTTTAATTACATCAATTTAATCATAAAACTTTTTCATATTCATACAAATTCAATCTATTCAATCAATTTAGATCTAAAATTGCTAATGTGGATGCCGAATGTCCTACATGACATAATCAGCGCCGACGTAAACATTTTTAATAATACTTTAATAATTTTATGAATTTATTGAATTTTTTAAATAATCTTTTGGATTTTTTTTCCTTTCCCTTTTCTTTTTGCCAATGGCCAGCGAAGGTTGGCCTCACTAGGGTTAACCTTGCTGGGCTGCGCTTGGGTAAGGGGGGCTTCGCTTGGACGGTCGACGCTTGCCCTTGCCCTAGCGTGGCTTAGCAAGGGCCGCTGGCAAAAAGGAAAGGGAAAGAAAAAAATTCAAAAAATTTAAAACTACTATTAAAAATATTTATGTCAATGTTGACTATGCCATATAGGATGCACAATACGTCAGCAATTTCCGGCCTAAATTGGTCGGATAGGCTAAATTGATCACATTTAAAGATTTTCTGACTGAATTGGTATCAATGTAATTTGTTTATGACTTTTTTCGTACTTTTTCCATTTTCCATCAAAAAAGCAAAATTGGTTAAAAAGTAACTCCTCTCACTTTCACACTTAGGCATAGCGAGGCAGCCCAACTAGCTCATGCAAGATTTATTTTGGCCTGAATCTAGGGTTTGAGCAAGATCTTCACCTCCGAGGGGTGGCACATTTAGTAGGAGAAAATTATCAAAACAGTCATAAATCTATTACAATTTTTCTAATTTAATCCTAAAACTTTTTTCCCTAATTGAGTCATAAACCTTTTGCAATTGTACTAATTCAGTCTATCCACCCAAATTTGACTGGCTGGCGCCAACGGTCAATTTTTTAATAATATATTTTTTTGAATTTTTATCTTTTTTCTCTTTCTTTTTTTTTTCCCCATTCCCTTCTCCTTCTAGCAATTGACCAGAGGGGAGGGCCGACCGCTAAATTGAGGTGGTCGGCCAAGCTAGACTAAGTGAGGGTGAGCCTCACCCTCTTTAGGTGAAGGTGAGTTCACTGGATTTGGCGAGGCTCACCCTTGCTGAATTTGGGTGAAGGTAATCTTGACCTCGCCTAGATCCAACAAGGCGACCCTTGCTAGGGGCTAGGTGCGGTAGACCATGCCTAGCGACGGAGAGACGAGCTCGCTCTTGCTCATTCTGGCCTAGCTAGCTGCCTTAGTCTGACGACCAGCCTAGTCACCGGAAGAAGGAGGGAAAAGGGAAGAGAGAGAGAGAGAGATAGAGAAGGAAAAAAAAAAAGAGAGATAAAAAATTCGAAGAAAAATGAAATATTATTAAGAAATTGTTTGCCAGTGTTGGCCAATGTCCACATCAATGCTAGCCAATTAAATTTGGTCAAATAGACTGAATTGACACAATTGTAAAAGGTTTATGACTAAATAGGCTAAAAAAATATGTTTATGACTAAATCGACACAATTGCAATAATTTTATGACTTTTTTGGTAATTTTTCCTATTTGGTTGGGGTGCTAGAGAATTTCCAAACCATGAATTGAAAATCACTTGTTCAAGTTCAACAACGAATTACATACAAGTTCCTTTTAAGTGAGGGTCTTTTGCATAGGCCAAATGCCTAAGCTTAATTAGTTCACAAAACTTGTAAGATGTTTCATGGATCACCAGGTAGTGCGATCTCCAAGCCTATGTCCCAAATTACAAACTAAGTATATACAAAGTTACGTTGTCTTTTATTTTCTGTCTTTTTTAAATTATTTTTCCAATTATATTTATGTCTTCTTCAGTTGAAAAAATAAATCTACGAAATATATGCGTCCATGCTTTCTCATATTAGGTGCATTTAAGCACTTAGCTAAGCTCACAAGTTCATGTCGGGACAAGTGTTGGAAGCATACAGTAGAATTCCAGTATCTTGACCTAGGGATAGTATCAAGAGGAGCCCAAATCCAAAACCGTCAATATATCTAATTAGATCCACATCAACTTAAAAGTTTAAGTTAATGAGTTATGAATCAACTAGAATATATTAACTGCTCTACATTACATCAATTTTCTTACGAGGGATTTCTCTAACGCAGCTCACTCACATATGCATCCTAATAATCTCTCACTTACATGTAAGCTCAGTGTTAGGCCTTCCATCCTTTAATTTAAGTATCCTTCTGTCAACTTATGGGCCCGTATTGCTACACCATAATGCCCACCTACCCAAAAACCATAACATCATCGGCTCTAATACCATTTGTTAAAAACATACGCAACAAAAATCTGATACCTTCACTTGAAGAGATAGCGCAGAGAGAGCCCAAATCTGAACTTGTCAATATATCAAATTGAATCCACCTTCATTCAAAAACTTCAACCAATAAGTTATAAATTAACTATGATATATTAACTGCTCTAGATCACATCAATTATTCGATGTGAGATTTCTCTAACACAACTTACTCACACGTGCATCCTAACAATAAGTAGGTTCTGGTTATGGAAAAGCTCGAGCCCAAGTGGACCCAACCCGAGCCTACATGCTGAGTCTACTCACTTCTAGGTCAAGACAAGTCATTGATATCATTGATAATATGTATCAATAACAAAACATTGTGCCTACTTGACTTGAGCCCGCCCACTAAGTTTACTTGTACCATTTGAACTCCTAATTCTAGTTCAAATCGAACACCTCAATCTTTATAAATATCATGAATATTGACATTTAGTGTCCGTGGAATTTTCATTTGTTCCATTTTGACGGGAATGTAGAGGAAAATAGTTTTTCATACTTGAGTCAAAACAAATACACGTATAAATTGTTCCATGCCTGAACTTATAGTCGAATTGCCATTCATCATTTCAAAGAATATTGAAGAAAGTTTCACGGGGAATCTTTGAAAGTTTCACAGGGAACCTCGGCATGCTGCGGTTGCTATGAAGACCAGTCTCGAAGGAGTTTTGTCTTACAGAAGAAAACGAGCGCAAATTTTTCCGCAATGGCGTGCAGCCACAAGGAATGGAAGTGACAATTCGCATCATGTCGATTTGTAGTGTTCAGGACAACGTTTTCCTCTACCCTTGCTTTATTTGAAGGGTGAAATGTTATATAAGAAGTCGACTCGTTCTCATCTTGCTCTTTCTTAAGCTATAAATGGGAAAATTATCAAAAACTCTCCCTAAATCTATTGATGGATGCTAAGTCAGTGCTCAACATTTTGATTTGGTCAACTGAGACATAACCTTTTTGACAATTTGCCAATGTAATCCATCAGACTAATTCTAGCCAGCAATCGATTGTGTAGATGCCGACCATCTTATGTGACATAGCTTGTATTGAAGTAGTGGACGCTTAATTAATTTTTTTAATTTCTCAAAATATATCTTTTTAATTTTTTTTTTCTTCTTCTTTTCTATCCTTCTTCCTACACTGATCACCGAGCCTTGGCGAAGGCAAATGGCTGACCTCGAGTGAGGCTGGCCCTGGCAAAATGGTAAGGTCGACCCTCATCGGTCCTCGTCTATGGTCGGTTGTTGGCCATGGCAACCAATCCTTATCTACGGTCAGTCCCTAGCAATGGCAATTGGCAGAGGAAGAAGGAAAGAAAAGAAAAAAAAAAGTTTTTAAAAAAATCAGAAAAAATTAAAAAGAATTGTCCAGTTTTGTGGTTGCCAGCCAAAATTGATTAGAAGGATTATATTGGCAAATTGTTAAATGTTTGATGAGTCAATTGGCTAAATTGAAAATATTGATATTGGCATCCGTACGATGGGTTGCTAACATGTCTTAAGCGGGGAGCCATGGTGTTTGGGGTCTTGTGTTAGCTTCTCCCGAGGTTTACGTCTAAATAGCGGCTTGCGGCGAGGCCCGACGGTGTCACCGGGCACCGGCGGGTCATGTGACCCCATAAGGGGGCTCCGGTGGTTCCTCAGTATCAAAAAAAAAAAAAAAAAAGAAACTCTTATCACATTCGTGACATGTCCTTGATTTATCATTTAAACATGCTACTGCTCGATAATTGTAAAACGCCAATAAGGGAGACCTTTGACCTGTCGCAGTCTCTTTTTAGTCTGCTTGTTGTAAAGGTTACGCTGTTATTATATAAAAAATATCTAACTTAAGAACATTTTCAACTGTGATTAGTCATGTCTTTTGAGATCTGTTTTGAGTTAATTTTATCGGAACTTTAGATAATTGATATTTCGTCAAATATCCATCTAGAACCGTCTACAACAATGTGATGAAGTTTAGTTGTGTTCTTTTGCTCGTCAAACTACGTGTTCCTCCACATCGTTGCTGCTTCCTGGCTCCTTCCTTCTCTCTCTCTCTCTCTCTCTCTCTCTCTCTCTCTCTCTCTCTCTCTCTCTCTCTCTGATATAAACATGCACGTTTAGATGGATATATAAACTTTCATTACAGGGATTAGCAGCTTATTTTAAGCAAGATATTTTGAGGGGTATCCAATACGCATATCCTTAAAAGGCCTTTATTTATGCATAATCTCTCCTTCCATTATAATTCTCGCAGTAATTCCCACTTCTTTCTTAGCCTTTTATTTATATGTCCAACTCAGATATTTATTTACTAGGTACGGCTATATAAATTCTCTATACGAATGCATATGATCGTGCTCACTTGTCTCGCAAGCTAGAGATCCCAAACACACGTATAGCGAAAGATCATGGAAGGTTTGCTTCAGTGCTCTGCGAACTACGTGCCTTTGACTCCCACAAGCTTCTTAGAGAGAGCAGCTTTAGTCTATGGCAACAAGGTTTCCATTATCTATGGCGATACGAGGTACACATGGAGAGAAACCCACGGAAGGTGTTTGAAGCTCGCCTCCGCTCTGACGGGGCTGAAGATCTCGAGCGGCGATATTGTAAGTCTATCAATCTTGTTTCCCTCGTCTTTCATTATATCCTTGTGGTTCATGCAAATGAAAAGGGTTCTCGCTTTCTTTCTTTCTTACTGCTATTAGCTTTTAGTTTTCCTGAAGCTCGTGGTCTCAGATCAGGGAATAGGGTAGTTGATCAGGGTCATCATGTAAGAAGCTATAAGCCTAAGAAAAGGGGGAGGGACAAAGATCTTTCTATAGATAGATCGTTCTTCGTGGTACATTCTCGTCGAGCTATTATTGACGGTGCCGAGTACATGTGCATTTTGTGCACATGAACTGTCATCAGATCAGGCAAACATCGCGCCGGATATGCATGCACCGGAGATGCTATTTTGGGTCTCTTTTTCATTCCTCGTCCCCTTAGATGGTATATCAAGAGAAGGAGAACCCATGGAACTTTTCAGTCTGCCAAATTAGGTCCAGATGAAGGAGGTCAACGCGTTGCCACGCCACCTCCGAGCTCCTTCAATTGTCTTTGTCATTCCATAGAAGTTCACATGCTCTGTGGAACAAAGCATTAAAGATTGTCGACCACAACCACCACGAATAGAAAAGTATATTCCATGGACCAAAAACAAAGAGGAACTTTTAATACGTAACCTATTTTATGTTAGTCCTACCTAAAATGAGTAGAAAGGATTGTTAAATAACACATTCCTTTTGGAATGAAGGGAAAGAAACGAAGTGAAAGGATTAGAAGAAATTAAAGTCAAGTATTGCATAAAAGGGCATGTTTTGCATTCAAAACAAAAGCACAATGTCAATTTTTTTGCTTTCCCCCCAAAATTTGAATAACAAAATTATGGTCAAATTATAGGCATATTTGTTTGAGTGAAAGTGTTTTATGAAAATTAATTTCCAGAGTTTCACTCATTTGGTTTATCGAAATGACTTGTCAATCGAAATTACTTTCCGGTCAATGACAATATTTATGCATAAAATTAAGAAAGTGAATTCCTAAATCTAAAGAGGTAAAAACACTTTTTGAAATTGTTCTTCTTGAAGGTTTTAATTTTTGTTTGTTTTTGTTTTTCTTCTCTCTCCGCTAGTTACCGGGCCTCAATGAAGGTCAATGACCAAACATAGACGCGGTCTGGCGAGGCTTAACCTTGCTCAAGGCCAAGAAGCTCAAGCTTCCATTGTGGCCTGTCATCGGTTGTCGCCAAGGCTCGGAGACGGGCAGTGGAAGAAGGAAAAACAAAAACAAAAACAAAAAAATTATTTAAAATTTGATTTTTTTTGCTTGAAATAAAGTCATGAAATTGAAATTATTTTTTAAATGAAATCCAAATACCAGAAAATTTGTTTAGTAATATATCACCAAATAAAGGAAAACTATCTATTTTCTGGAAAAATGATTTCTCATGAAGCATTTTCCTTTATCATGATGCTTTTTCCCAAACAAACGTACCCTACATTTAAAGTTTGTACCAATACTTGAGTGTTTGCAAGTTCAAGGAGTTTCAAATTGGAAAAAGAACAAAGTGTGTGAGTTGCAAGATTTAGATCAAGCAAACAACGGAATGTGTAAGTCAAGGCAACCCCTAAATACGTAAATGATATTTATGAACGCATGTCTGCCCTCTGTTTTCACTTACTCGCATTCAAAGGGAATTATAAACCAATCCCTCAAAATCCTTTCTCTTCTTTTCTTTCGTATTTACCTCACAATCCCGCTTTTTTCATTTCTAATCACCCCTACCCAACATAGTATCAAAGAGCACTACAATCTCGAAATATAGGAACCCTATTTGATGCTGGTAATAATAATAATAAAAGTTAGGACCCGTTGATAGTTGGGTTAAAACTTGAGAATCCTCTCTTATTATGGTAATATATAACATATCCAGAACTAACAGTACAAGACCACCGATGAAACTGTAACTTTTTAAGTGAATTAATAATATTATAGCTCTTTTTTATTAAAAAAGGATGAAATTTCTTAAAATGAATATAAATTGCTGCACTGACTCAAATTATTGTAATACCCTATAGTTATTTTATATCAGTAAAAGTAATAAATTATTTCACTCTGTTATTACCATTATAGCCAATATTATCTCTACACAATGTAATAATTGTTAAGTAAATCATCTGAGCACGTTACCCCTGCAATACTCTGCGTTGGAATTCTAGCCTCATCAACGCTGACTATAGGGGACAAAAACTCTCGTTATCCACTTGGAAATTCTTTTTTTCCTTTTTATAATGTGAAAACCCTAGAGGTGCCATCTCAATCTTCACCCACCCACGATGGGGATTCCCACACGTCATGAATTTTGTGTCTTCAGCTATCTTCCTATTAAACCATTTTTGCTAAAACAATAAACGCATTAATCTCCCGATAGAAAGGGCTTGCTTGATCGAAAAGCGTGTTTAAGCTCTCGCTTAATTTTAAAAAGAAAATTGGGTCAAGGAGGGTCCTACTCAATCTCTGAATGTAAATTAATATTTGCGCGTTTTTTTGGGGTCATGTGCTCCTACAACACATTCACTTTAACTAGACTGAATTAGCATGAAACACAAGTTGGTGATCTCTAAATTTTCGGCATACGCTCATGTGCAACATGCAATATCGTGAGTCATGGCATATTTCCATCTCTGGAAAAAAATTCAAGTAAACGAGGCGTGCGAACCGGTGGAGATGGACCCAGCGTGAAGTTCTCCTTGATTTTCTGGGGGCACAATTCACAAGTTAGAAGAAGTACATCCATCCCGTTATATATACTCCGCGTGATTGGATGTATGAAATGGGGGCAGATGGCGTCATGTTCCGATCAGTCTCTTTGACTCGAAGGAGTTAAAGGGGAGTCAACATCCTTAATATTATCTTTCTCTTGTGAGAGGAAAGGTTAAAGGGGAATCTTACATCTTATATGGATCCGACACTCTAGTCCTAAATTCTCCTTTTCGTTGCAGTAAATCTTACAAATAATTTGGTATGCTTGATTAAACGGTGAGCTGCAATCCTCTAAGTCAATGCTACTAATAGGTACACACCGATTCATTTTTTAAAATTTGTATAAGACCATCACCAATTAATTTACGAAGTTAAGCTGTTATACGAAAGCATGATGTATTATTTAACTATTGTAACAATTCGCTTCATGCTTAGGTTTGTATTTCACCTAAGACTGAAATAATAATAGGCCAAGAAAAAATCTAAAAATATTTGAACTCAAGACACCCTCTAGAGACACTACTATGTAGAATTCAGTGCACAATGATTTACTCCAAAAACTTTGGAATATGGTGCCAATGTTAGAATATTTAAATAGCAAACTACGAATTCATCTAACAACTCATGCTTTTAGAACAATTAGTTATGATCCCATAAGATCTCAATGTAGTATCAAAGTAGACGGCCTTAAGTTCACATATTCCAGACTTCTATTTAACTTGCCAACTACATATTTCCAAGCTTTACGCTTGAGTTAAAGTCTAACCTACGCATGATGGGGAGTGTTAGAATAATTAAAAATCAAATCATGTTTTCATTTAATAGCTTAAGCTTTTAGAAAAATTGGTTATAGTCCCATAAAATCTCAACATATTATATTTTGTGTCTTAAAACTCTCCCTCATGCAAAGGTTTGGTTCGATAATAAAGGTCTTAAGCATAGATCCCCACATGTGAGTCCCATGGGCAAAGGATTATCAAATCTGAGGCTCATATATAAGGGAACCTATAAACGAGTCAAAAGGGCATACTGCTGCTTTACTATAAAATCGCTTTCCTTATATCGTCTACTGGACAATGATTGTGATAAATAAAAAAAAATCGTCTACTCGACAATGAAAATTATCACACGTTCACTAAACAACAATCCTGTTCAAAAATCTGAGTCCTTGTATTTCGAATTGACAGATGATTGTGAATCAAGAAAGGAACACAAACTTGATGATTAGGTTATAAAACTTATGCAATAAATTCACTAATTACAGCACATTATTTTCGAAGGATAGGACCAAGCATTTCATTACCATAAACAACTGGAATGATTGGAAATAAATTACTAGGAAATGACTAGAAATAAGCCCCCGTTAGGTTCAACATTCCCAAGGGGCTTTGAGTCCCCAAAGCCCCTTGGGAAAAATATCAAGTGTTTGGTTCAGCATTTTGAAGTGTCATTTGCCCAATGCCAGCATTTGGAATGCTAAAAGGCCGAAGCAGGTAGGGACCTACTTTGGGCTTTCAACATTTTCGGAATGCTAAATAAGGGTTTAATGATTTTTTTCTTCCAATATTGCCCTCACTGATAATTGCGTTTTCCTCTTTTACCCTAAAAAATTACTGTTCATCGTCTTCCTCCTTGGACTTGTTGCTCCACCAATGAAGCTTAGCCAGTGGAGCTCAACCGCAGGCTCCGCCGGCCAGATCTGGTCGCCAAGAAGGGTTGCCTGAGGTCAGGGGACCTCGGGCATCGACCCCATGCACTGCCGTCGCCTGGGTGGCGCGACCCACGCACCGCCGTCGCTTGGGTAGTGTGGCCTCAAGCGACGCCGCCTAGGTCGCGCGGTCTCAAGCGGCTAGGTTGCAATTCAGGAGGTTGGCAACCTCAAGTGGTGGCATCTGGGTCGTGCGACCCGCCACCTCCCCACCACCACTGCCACTAGCCGCCTCCCCCACCACAACCACTAGCTCCAGCTACCTCCCGATCATTTCGCCCTCTGCTTCAGCATCTCCTCCTCCTTTTTTCCTTTTCTTTTTTTTTCCTTTTTCTTTTCATGTCAAAGCTACTTTGCAAAATACACCAAAATGAGAGTATCCAAACACTCTTGCCTTCATCAAATGGCCATTCTTCTAAAGATACTTTGGAAAATGCAAAGCCATTTCTCCAAAGTTGAACCAAATGGGCCCTAAGTAAAGTGCATCGACAAAAGTATCAATCATTGCCAGATTATTTCCTATGAAAACAAGATCGTCAGCATATAAACAAGCAAGTAGAATATCACATTTTTCTTGTTTCAAATAAAGTGCATGCTCATATGGACATTGAGAGAATCCATTCGCCATGAAATATGCATCGATTCTAGAATTCCATGCTCCCGGTGCTTGTTTAAGCCCATATAGAGCTTTCTTCAATTTCAACACTTCATCTTCATGACCTTTCACAATAAACCCCTCGGGTTGTTCAACATAAATCTCTTCTTGAAGGATGCCATTCAAAAATGCTTATTTGACATCCATTTGATAAATTCGCCAATTACTTTGAACAGTGATAGAAATAATCAATCTAATCAGTTCCATGCAAATGACAAGGGCAAAAATTTCATCATAGTTGATTCCATCTTTTTTCTTGTATCCTTTCGTGACTAATCTAGCCTTGTATCTTGTCACTTCTCCTTTCTCGGTCTTCTTGGCGTTGTACACCCATTTAACTCCAATCAATTTCTTATTCTTCAGTAGATCAGCAAGCTTTCATGTTTGATTCTTCTCAATGGCATTAATTTCTTTATATTTTTCTTCTTTGGCCTCATCATCATAGACAAGTGGTTCACAATCTGCAAGAAGACATACAAGGTGAACCTCATCGGTAGCTTCATAAATGTCAGACAATTTTCTTGATCTTGGCAGTAACGGTTCATCGACACTATTTGAAGAGGTTGGTGATGATGAACTTGAAGAAAATATTGGAGAAGAAAGTGTAGAATGATCCTTCAACTCTATTTGATCAGTATCATCACAAGTATTCACTTCATCTTTTGGGTTGTCTTCCCACATGCCATCTTCATCGAACTTGACATCTCTACTTATATACACTTTCAAAGTGTCAGGATCAAATAATTGATAGGCTTTGGATGATGAGTCATAACCGATAAAGATGAGCTTTTTGCTCTTGTCTTTCAGTTCCGATCTTTTCTGATCTAGCACATGAGCATAGGCAATGCTCTCGAAAATTCTCAAGTGTGAAACACTTGGTGTTCTCCCAATCCATGCTTCCTGTGGAGTTACGCCTTCGAGTCCAAATGTGGGATATCTATTTTGAAGATAAACGGCACATAAAATAACTTCAGCTCAAAGCTCCTTGGACAAATTTTTGCTCTTAAACATGCTTTGAACCATGTCAATAATGGTTCTATTTTTTTCGTTCAACTATGCCATTTTGTTGAGGAGAATATGGAGTCATCAAGAAATGCCGAATACCATGATCTTACAAATATGATTGAGATGAATTCTCCTTCACAATCGGTCCTCAAAGCTTTGATAAAATAGCTGCTCTCTTTTTTAGCCAGGTTCTTCAATTGTTTGAACATATCAAACAATCCTGTCTTTTCTTTCAAAAAATACACCCAAGTTTTTCGAGTAAAATCATCAATAAAGCTAACAAAATATCGATGATTACCATATAAGTGAGGAGTGATTAGGCTACACACAATAGTATGAATCAACTCGAGCGGCTTCTTCGCTCAATAAGCCGCTTCCTTCGGAAAGCTAGTTCTAGAATGCTTACTGATAACACACCCTTCACATAATTGATTGGGATGATCAATATGTGGTAAGCCATAAACCATCCTCTTGTGAGAAAGCAAATTGAGTCTGTCAAAATTAAGATGGCTGAACCTCAAATGCCATAACCATGAAGGATTATCTACACATCTCTTTAGACATCGAGACATATTATTCTTTATATTGAGAGTAAACATCCTTTTCTTTGACATCTTTATATTCGCAATCAGTTTATTATCCATATGAACAGTATAGCATTTCTCCAAAAGTTGGCTCAAACTCAAAATATTGCTTGACATTTTCAAGACATAATAAACATTACTAATAAACCGATGTGCATCAGTCTTCAAGCAAATCAAAATTGTACCTTTGCCTTCGACAAGAATTTTGGAGTTATCACCAAAAGAGACTTTCCCTTTAATTGTCTCATCTAACTCAGTAAACGTCTCCTTTCTCCCACACATGTGATTTCTTGCATCGGTATCCAAATACCAAGTATTAGTTTGACCTCTTTTGTCCTCTTTGAATGCCAATAATAAAACTTGATCAGCATCATTGACCAAGTTTGCTTTTTCATCTGCTCTACTACTCTCCTTGTTCCAATAGTCAGAAGCATAATGGCCAAGTTTATTACAACGATAATATCAAATTTTAGATTTATCATGCCATTAGCCTATTGAGTTCTTTCCTCTTCCACGAACACCGATTTGATGTTGGTGTCTACTGTTACTTCGAGCAACGTCTCCTTTGCTTCATCCACGACCTCTTCCTTGAAAGCGACCTCGGCATCGACCACGATCACAATCTTGGTTTCTCCCGCAAGTTTGTGTGGGTTCTCTTCTTTGCTCTTCATCTCGGATGTTTAGTCGCGTTTGGAGAACTTCTTCCATTGGTTCAATATTTTTTCTTCTAAACCTTTCTTCATGGGCTTGTAATGAACCCATAAGCTCATCAATCGTCATGGCATTCAAGTCTTTGGATTCTTCAATTGCTACAGCAACATGGTCGTACTTCTTGTCTAAAGACCGAAACATTTTCTCGACAATACAAACATTTGAAAATGGACTCTTCTCCATTTCTTTTCATTTGATTGACAATCGCCAAAACTCTTGTGAAATAATCAGCAATCAATTCAGATTCTTTCATATGAATTGCCTAGAATTCGCCTCTGAAGTTTAAAAAGGCAAATCTTTTGAACTGTCTATACTCCTTGATGTGTGTTGTGAAGAATCTCCCATGCCTCCTTAGCATTAGAAGCATTCGAAACTTTTTCGAACATAAAATTATCTAAAGCTTGATAGATGATTGATAGGGCATATTGATTTTTCGAATGAACCTTCTTCAAGGCATTCCTCTAGTTCTAGTTTAAGGTAGTTTCATCCTCTAGCTCATCATAGCTAGTGTTGACAAGTTCCCACACACCGTAGGCACCGAATAAAGCTTTCATTATAATAGCCCAGTTACCATGATCACAAACTATAAGCTCTGATACCACTTTGATAGAAGTAATTTGAAGGTGAAACGCTCACAACTCACATAAGGAGGAGGAGAAGAAGATAGATAGGCTTGTAGATTTATTTCACATTCACAAAATATAATTATAAGACTCCCATATTTATAGATTTGTTTCATGACCTTTACTCTTCCTAATAGATAAAGCTAGCATTCCGAATAAGATCTAGAAACTAACAAAACAATTATCATATATCATCTTATCTTTAAAAACAATCACTATCTCTAAAAACAATCACCACACCTCAAAATACGAATATACTCGTTAAAGTTAATACTGCAATTATGATTCTTATTCAATGCGGGTACTGAATAGTTATCGGCACTAATGAATTTAGTTTAATTTCTAACAATGCTCACGATTCGTTGTAATGTTTATGCAGGTTGCAGTTATGGCACCAAATGTCCCTGCAATGTACGAGCTCCACTTCGCGGTTCCAATGGCAGGCGCAACTCTTTCCACGCTAAACGTAAGCCTTGACGAGCATGCTTTGACAATCATTCTTCACCGGTTACAACCCAAAATCATCTTCGTCGACTCCGAGCTCGCACACCTCGTCTCAAAAGTCATCAACAACAAGAACAACATGCACCTCCTTGAAAACCACCACGATCACCAGCCACTCGTTGTCACGATCCACGACGTCTCACTGGACCATCGAGCCCAATGTGATATTGAGGGTCGAGAGTATGAACAAACCCTAGCTATGGGAGAGAGCAATTTCCAAGCCATAAGTCCGGCCGATGAGTGTGAACCCATCTCAGTCAACTTCACTTCGGGGTCAACAGGGATGCCCAAGGCAGTGGCGTACAGCCACCGGGCGGCGTACCTGAACTCTCTAGGGCTGATCCTCCGATACGACATGGGGAAGTCGCCTGTGTTCCTGTGGACAGTGGACATGTTCAGGTGCAACGGGTGGTGCTTCACGTGGGCCATGGCGGCGCTCGGTGGTGTCAATGTGTGTATTAAGAACGTGTCAGCGAAGATCATCTTCGACTCCATTCAGCTCCACAAGGTCACTCATCTTTGTGGTAATGGTCCTTCTTTTTTACTTTGATGTGGACGGTCCTGTTGGACCATGAGCATGACATATTGAACGGAGTCGAAGGATGAGAATGCTTTTAACTTAAAATAAGTTACAATATACCATTCAAATTTAAAAAAAAAAAAAATAGACGACTTGCGTTGAGATATGCCGATAATGTGTCATTACCTTAGTGTAGTATAAATATATAATCAAGTAAGTGGGCAGATGGCTACTCTTTTTGAAGCATGTCATATTAAAGTATGGATGATGTTAGGTTCATGCAAAATCACCCATGAAAAAGTAGAATTTTCTTCTTCTTTTAACAGGTAAACCCACTATCCTAAATATGATTGCTGAATCCCCACTAGTCGACCAAAAGCCACTGCCTTCCATGGTGGATGTAATCATCGCCGGCGCATTCCCGACGACTCCTATCCTCGAGAGAGTCCAAGAACTTGGGTTCAACATTGTCTACGGATATGGCATGACGGAAGCCCTAGGGCCCGCCCTCATCAGACCCTGGAGGTCATCGCAACACCACCACCATGACGATGACCATGACGACAACGACCATCATAACCTGAAATGTAGAGAAGGCCTCCACAACATCACACTGGAAGCTGCCGACGTCAAGGACCCGACCACCATGCGGAGCGTTCCAAGTGACGGGGAAACAATCGGAGAAATCATGCTCCGAGGGAACACCCTCATGGCGGGCTACTTGGGTGACCCGGTGGCAACACAAGAGGCCTTTTCTGGCGGGTGGTTCAGGACCGGGGATGTCGGGGTGCAGCATGCAGACGGTTGCATAGAGATGAAGGATCGAGCAAGGGACGCCATAGTCTTAGGGAAGAAGGTGATCAGCACATTGGACAAAGAAGCCGTCTTGTCGAGCCACCCGAAAGTTGCGGAAGCTGCTGTTGTTGCTCAAAACGACGTCGTTGCAGGGCGAGTCCCATGCACATTCGTGAAGTTGAAGGAAGGGAGGTGTTCCGACCCTGAGGAGATGGTAGATTTTTGTGCGGAGCGGCTGCAAAAGGCGGTGATGGTTCCTAAAACGGTCTGTTTCGAGGACTTGCCAATGAATTCCACAGGGAAGGTGCAGAAGTCTGTGCTGAGAGAGAGAACCAATGCAACTGGGAAGCATTGTCCATAGAACGAACACAGCTTCATAAGAACCATATCATAAGGTTATTGCCTCCCATGTGTGTCTCTGTGTTATTTGTCCGGACATTGCATAACTCGGATCGTCGTTAATTTCTCTAACTTTGATGGAAGCATAGCGTTTCGTTTCTTTGCATTTTTAATCAACATTTCCAGTCAGAATTTGAACATTAATTCGTGGTTATTCTATGAAAGCAAAGGTCTAAGTCTTTGATATTGTTGACATGGCCATCCTCCTACCCAAAAGGCGCCGTCTCGTACAAATAAAAGACAGAAGAAAGGAAGTAAGTCAAGACACTGGATTTATGCAATTTGATGCAATTTGATATGAATATCGATACGTATGTTCATGAGAAGACAATCAATATAATAAAGATTACAATCACTCGACCACTCAAATACTCTCTTAATATTTCTCAACTCCTAATTATACCCAATAACTCA
The DNA here is from genome assembly GCA_016097545.1 of Eucalyptus victrix. NCBI lineage: Eukaryota > Viridiplantae > Streptophyta > Magnoliopsida > Myrtales > Myrtaceae > Eucalyptus > Eucalyptus victrix. The sequence continues at coordinate 39,487,145 of CM027843.1, read as the reverse complement.
CTCAATATTTAGTCCCTCACAATTTCTAATGAAATCTCACTCAAGGAATTACACAAATTCTACTCATAAGAATTTAACTTACTGGAGCAATAGGGTATGATTACAACAAGCAAACCGCTCTAAAATCTCTGGAGAAGAATTCTCTACACATTTTTCTTGGTAGAACATTAAAAGTACCAAAAGCTATGTACGGCGCTCACTTTAATGTCAAAAGTTTTCATCGGATCACTCAAATACCAAATCAAAGAAAAACAATCATTTAAATGCCAACGGCAAAAAAATAATACATGACTTTTATAATTAAAAATTTTATATGACTAGAAATATTATTTAAAAAATTCAGTCCACATGTCGTTTTCACGTAATGTACTTGGCGTTGAAGTGATTGCTTTTTATAACAACAACTAGCATTGAATTAATCACTTTAAACAAAATTTTGACATTCAAATAATCGCTATTTACAATTTCTAGATGACATCGTTTAAGGGTTATATTTTGACTAGTCATGTTGGCAAGCCACTTAGGACTAAGAAAGTAATAAAATCTAGCTATGTCAGATTTTCAATGATCCACATTGGAATTAGTATTTAAGTGATTCAAAAAAAAAAAATATGACACTAAAGCAAACGCCATAGATGCTCAACAGGGGGAAAGAGGAAGTAACCAGACGAGGAGAAATGGCTTTTGATATTTTTAGTATCTTTATCCCCGTTTTTCTTCCACCTCTTTTGTGCAGTGTCAGAGCTTTCTCTCTTGCTGTCTTCTCACTTCCTCTCTGTGATTTATAGAGGGAGATGCTCAACAGGGGGAAAGAGGAAGTAACCAGACGAGGAGAAATGGCCCTGCTTATGATTGCACTTCATCCTACTTTTCTCCGTCTTCATGACGGCCCCTCTCTTTTCTCTCCATTTGACCCACACAATGAATGCCTATCACTGCACTCTTCTTCGTACACGCCAACTCCCGTGCATTCTATGAAGGAGTCTAACTTGCTCCACTAATTGAAAAGAGCACTAGGACAAACCCCTTTCACTGAATGGTAGCTCGTGAGCCTGCCGCTTTCTTTGACTTCATCCTTCCCCTGTGGAGTGATCCGCGGTAGGACAGACTTAATATTTTCCCCTTCTTCCTTTCAATATCTTCCTTTCACATGCAGACCATCTAATATATGAAGTACGGCCAACATGCTAAACAAAATCGCAGAGAAGATCACAAGAGTGCAACTTGGACTTTATTAATCGAGAGAGGCTCGCATGCTAGGGATCAGCATAGTCTGGATTAAATAGATCTAAAACCTAATTCAGGATAAGCATGAACAGTATTGATTCCCAATTTTTGAGACCAAAGGTTGACCCTATTGAGTCCAAGACTAAGGACCAGACTAACCTTATAGGTTCAGTTTGGTTCTAGGGTCAACCTGGGACGAACCAACCCCCCCTTTTTTTTTTTAGTTTTTGTATTCTTAAAAAGACAAAGATACTATTCAAATTACATATTCATTAATAACACGACATTAAGTAACCAAACTATGAACATAAATACAGATTAAACATAAATATAAGATAAGGTAACAATAAAAATTCCACACTTGCTAAAAGCAACAAACCATAAAAACGAACACGCGAGGTGTCACGCCCTGATCCTTGAGCGCATACCCATCCCTCGGTGGTTGATAATATTGCAACGTCCCAGGACGCATCGCCGACCCATTCATTTTATTGCACACACGAAAGCAAATAAATAGATCCCCTGATAGTAAACATCTTGGGATAGAAAAGCAGGAAAATAGATTCACAAACAACACGCTTTTATATACACACTGAGTCAAGTACAAAAGTCCACAACCAAAAGACTTCAAAAGACCAGCTCTCAAAAGACGCTGTCCTATTTGACCTACACCTCAGATCCCCTCAGCTCAGCTCCAGGTCCTCCATCCTACTGTCCTGAAAAGTTAAAGCCCACGACGGGGTGAGATATAAATCTCAGCGAGTTCACACTCTAAACCCCGATTAGGAGGGTAATACGCCTAAAGGCGTCCTAACCACAGTACTGTAAAGACTTACCTCGTCTCAGATCCACTCTGCAGGTCAGCACAATTCATATCACAGACAGCCACAAAAACATGAGCAGCAAATAAGCTCGTCAACTGGAACGCCACACTCAATTTCAACCAAGCACAGGGGTCCTGATTATAGGGCAAAATCGTTAAGATACGTCCTATACTGTATCACATAATTTTGTCCCATAAACCAATACATTTAACTAAATTACTCATGCGTTCCTAGATTTGATCTCGGCTTATAGCACAGCCTACTTGTTGTTCGGCGGTCTTCTGGCATAGCTAGACATCGTCTCACCCCATTAAGCACGACAACATCTCTACTAGACGGCTTTCCCAAAGGAGCATAGGTCTAGAATCTACTGCAACCGGCTTCCGTTGTCCAGGGGCATCCCATATAGGGGTAACGTCCAACTTAACAACCCGGGACGGGTTCTCTTAACCAACACATGATCACTCAATTACAGCCAAGGACACCGTGCATTGCACTCAAATATTTCCATTAAGATAAAGCACTTGGCCCATTTTTTTTCGTATTAAAAACACCTAATAAAAATAGTCATGTGTGGGTACACGATCAAATTGAACCTGAAAAATTGGTATCCTCCAATTTAAAATCCCACTATTTTATATAGTATATAAAATCATTTTCGGTGTGAAAACTTGACACCCGGTAATTTTTGAATAATTACCAAAATTTCCAAATTTTGGGATAAATGACTAAAATTCCAATCAGCACTCAATTTGCACAAAACAACACCCAATTGCATAAATTGAACACACCATTACAATCAGCATGAAATTTCGATCACCGGCTATCCCGGTCTAATTTTTAGAAAATATTAAATAATTAAATAATTACCCAAATTAATTAAATAAATACATATTAATTCAATAAATACAAACTTAGGCTAAAAATTGCTAATCTAATCACCTATTGAACTAATTAAATTATCCTAACCATTCTAACTACAAGGCCACACAATAAACTAACTAATTAAAATTTCTAACCACCTAAATCACTAATCTAACTAACCTAAATTAATTAAACAAATTAATAACTACACTAATCTAATCTTAATTTAATATAAACACCCCTTAAATGTCATTAATATCCTAATGAGAGTTTAGTGCATAAACTCACCGGTTTAGCTCGAAAACTGGTTCACCGCGACGGCGGCACGACGGCGGCCAAAACTTAGGCTTACGGCGGCACCAACAGGAGCTCGGACCGGGCTAAAAAGGGTCCACAAGGCTCACAGTTGCTGCTGGTCTTGAAGGGGCTTGCTGATTGGTCCAAGTGGGCTGGATACGTGAGGACGTTGGGCTGAAGCTGGCGAAGTGGGCGACGTTAAGTGGAGCTGGGTCGGAGAAGGATGGGCCGACTGGATGGTGGGCTGAATTCGTGGGATGGTGCGGTGGTGTGTCGGGGGCTAAGTCGAGGGGAGCAAGATGGCGAGTCGGTGGGATGGGCTGACTGTTGGCAACGAGGGAGAAGATTATAGGGTGCTTCGGTGGACAGGGGACAGGCGATGGTGGAAGGCTGGCAGGGTGGCGTCGATTGCTGGGAGGAAGGGAGCACGAAGCGGTGGAGTCAGCGCTTGAGGAATCCTACTGGTGGTTGACCGAGCGGGATGAAGACTTCGCTGGAGGAGCGAACGAGTGGCAGCTGGGTGGAGAAACGGACGAAGGGAGAGAGACGATCGTGGGGCAGCTTCGGTTCTGCTTGACTTTGTGGCAGCTGCAGGAAGAATCAGTGGAGACGGCAGCAGGTAATGGAGCTGCGAAGGAAAGGAAAAATGGAAGAAGGCAGAAGCGGTCCGTTCGTGGAAGAGGGGTCGGACTTCGCACGAAAGAAGGAGAAGACAGCGAAGTAGCGGCTGGCCTTGGCGTGGTGGAGAAGCTGAAGGAGGGGAGTAGAAGTCAACAAAATTATCTACTCAATTAAATGCTTAGTCCCCTAATTCTTTCTTGCAAGATAATCCCAAAAATACCCAATTTGGTGCCAAAAGTTGCAGCCCCCATGCTAGCCCACGAATTTCACTACTTTGGACTTCAATTCTTTACCAATTCTCCAAATTGATCTCCAAATTGATGTCCAATTTTGTTGAAGAAGAAGCCCACACAATTTTCACACTTTCCCTTCACCAATTAGCTCACTTTGGAGGCCAAACATCCCCTCAATTTGGCCCCTTCGAATTTCCTTTCCTTTCCGAATCGTCCAAAATCAATTTTCCGTAAAAATCTCGGGCTCACCGAAAATTCTTCGGAAGATAAGTCAACGTTCCTAAAATAAATCGTGACATGACAAAACTTTCAATTTCTAAAATCAGGTTCAAATTCTCGGTTAATTTCAATCTGACGCAATTTTAGCGTGACCTAACCTACTGGGTAGCTTTGAGGAATTTTTAGCGCAATTGACCCGTGGTCAATTATTTTCGATCCACATTGTACATCTTCGACACATTGGCAACTCTCAATTGCTGTGAAAATCTCGAGATTTCAAATACGAACATAGGGTATAGAAATGATAGAAAAATCGATCTAGTGTCGTTCGACGAGAATTTTGCAATTAGGTGGAATCACCCACACACTAATCACATACCTCTATCAAATCGACCTATCACCGATCTCTGATCGATTTTGATAGTATCGTAATGACCCTTGCAGATTAGCACGGTCGAGCAATCGATTCCTGGTCGAATTCTCAAGTCTATTGCGTTTAGATTCCTTAACGGCTTCACCTGATAAGCTAATTATCTCGTGAGTGGCCAACTCAGAGAAAATAACTATAGGCGCATCGATGAAAGGCCCAACTTATTCAATTGAAAACAAAACCTAAAATCCAAGATGTCACACGAGGCGAGACAAGGGAATGGAGGCGAGTGAGAAGGTGAGTGAGGCAAACAAAGAGAGGATACCAAAAATTGGCCTATGATAGGAGGTAGGGAAAACGAAAACATAATTTGTGATAGGTATGCTATTCCATAGGCATAGCCCTTCCTCGGCCTCTAAATAAGGACTGTCTATTAGCCATCAAATTCCTTTTCATTTTTTTATTTATTCATATCATAGAAAATTTTAGAGTAACAAAATTCTGATGCACAAGCTCCACAATGTGACAAGTGCATAACATATTACTAGGATTAATCAAAACATTCCTAATTTTAAATAATCATAGTAGGCAAAAAGGAAGAGAGGAGAGAATTTAGGAATTCATAATAAATCACACAATATTATTTTTAATGAGGGTGCATTGTGCCTTTTAACATTTACATATACTACCTTTTATAGGCATAAAACAAGCAATAAACACAAACACACTATTATTTTACATATTCTTTTTGGCTGACAATGGCCAATTATTTACATTTGACAAGCCTCATACTGAGAGACTAACTTGTCTACTCCTGACAAACACTTATATCACTTTTTTTTCGCTTCTGCTACAATGCTAAACAATGTGCTACAATGCTATGTGCAGTACCAATCAGTGCCAAATGATATGCTATAGTGCTGTGAACAGTGCCAAACAATACGCTGCCGTGCTATGAACGACACTTTGAGTCAAAATTTTCAGCTTCTTCACGTGAACTTCTTGACTCATCTAGTTTGTCTAAACAGGTTCTTCAGCTCCCTTACTTATTATGCCTATGAATAGGCTCCTTAGAGTTGTCGTCTGAATTGTCCGAGTTTTCTCCATCTTTCTACCTCTAGTACTCCCCGATGAGTCTTTTGACTTGTAAAGCTTCAAGATGTTCAGTACCTGTATCATCTAGTGGCTGATGAGATCTGAATGGGATGTCAAGAGGGTGTGCTTCTCTTTGGATATTGTCGTTTGAGTGCTTCCAAAAGCTTCTCTACTTCTTCAATTGCTAGGGCAATTTCCATATTTAATTCAGATGGCCTCTGTCTTTTGGATGACTTATGAGAGCTTATCGGAACATCAGTGGAACACGCTAAAATACCAAGTTGAGGTGGATTTCCAAGTTGGAGTGTTGAGTGATGGACTTTCTGTATCAAGGCCTAAACTAAGTACAAGCTATAATTCTCTATGATCAAAAGGATCCTATGACAATGGTCCATTCCATGGATCTTACGATGATGAAGCTGGATCTTATGAATTTTTTTGTGACCTAGAAGTGTCCGGCACATCCATTTCGTAATATCTTCCTAGGTGGGCATCAATCACCGGTCCGGTTGCGCGATAGTCATCACAATAATCTTAACAAACATTATTAGCTTATGTTGGCTATGCTTCGGGTGGAATAACTCGATTGCACTGGTACAATATCCTCTACAACTCTCGATACTATCGAAGATAAGCTGAAATTTTACAAGGAAGAGTTGTAATAATCTTATTTGGAACAACTTGGGTTTATATATAGATACCCCAACATTTGTTGGAGTTTCACATAGATCTCCACTAAGTTAGACAAATAACCATGGCTTGAAAAATAAAATAATTGTATGAAACTCTAGGTCAAGTCTATATGCTCTGAGTTGGGCCTAGAAAATATTTTTTTTTTCATGCACCCAATGGTGAACCAACTAAGCATCTACCTGAAATATTTATATTTAGCTTCTTTCTGGTGATGATAAGAGGCATCTTGGCTATCAGAAACTCGATGGCAATGGTATAAATATTAAACAAATACCAATAAAATCATTTGAGTTTTTTGGAAATTCCTCTTCTGAGAAGAAAGCAAGAGAATTAATAAATTGATATTTTGGATACAATCCGTTTGGACGAATGAGAAGAACATCATAATCACTAAAAGTATGAAAATGATATTACCACATAAGTCTTTCAAAATTTTGAAAGAGAACATTGTCTTGGATGAGCTCAGGAATTTTTTGTGGGTATAAATATGAAGGCCATTTGGGCTTTATTTCGCCGGCCTTGACACGGCTTCTTGGATTCCTTACCACATACATATTTATGGATGTGGCTGTGAATTCTTTTGGTCAATACAGAAATTTACCAAGTATATATATATATATATATATATATATATATTTCCTGCAATAAGTTTGTCTCAAAAGAATACTTTGAAAACCATTTTGCCCATCTAAGAAGTTGATGAGACAAAATCTGTTTCTACTTGAACTTCATCTAGGAAAATGAGAACATGTCCATCTAGACAAGGAAATAATGCCCTATAAAATAGAATTCAAACTTCTTGATGCCATATTTTACTCCCAGGATTTCTTTGAATGTAGAGTGGTAATGCATTTTCACTTACATGAATCTTCCACTCTTGTGACCACAAACTCGTCGCTTTCCATCAATTTCTTCAAGAAAACAGCAGTCCAGTAATCATCACTGACATTTGTCTACAAAATTCTTTTTCCTATAGAAGGGATTTGTAATAGAGGAAGATGCTGTAGATTTTTTTAAGTTAATGTATAGACTTAGTTTGTTGTGGTCCTCACAAAAGAACATCTTTCTTGAGCAATAGTAGCAATGTACCTACAAACTCTATGATTTTTTGAACAAAATCCTGGAGATAAGTAATCATCCCAAGGAATTGTTGGACCTACTTGTAGGAAAATTTTCATCAGGAATTTCCTTAGCAATACGAGGACTAGGATAATATGTTCCATCTTTGAGATGCATCCCAAGATGTTCAATTTATTTCTGGGCAATGATCATCTTCTTTTGGGATAACATGATTTTATGCTTTCGTACCAACTCGGCAAATTGGGCTAATAATTTACAATGAGAATCTTCATCCAAATTGTACAGGATGATATCATCAATATAAATTTGGGTATTGGCCAGAATAGGCCGAAAATCTGTATATAGCCTTCTAGAACATCGAAGAAGCTATCTTAAGGCCAAAAGGGAGCACCATTAAGTAAAAATGTTGATTTGGGATGCAAAATCCACTTTTGCACTTGTCTTTAGGATGAATTCCTAACTACTAAAATCCAACTTTAAGATCAAACTTGGAATACACTTTGGCTTGCACGAGACTAGAGAATAAAGAATTATAATGTAGCAGAGAAAATTTATCATCTTACAAAAATTAGTTGAGAGGTTGGTAATTAATGACCAGTCTCATTTTTCTTCACAAGCTCATTAAGAATCTAAGGGCTTAATTAATCCTTGATGAAGCAAATCCGAACATTCCTTTTGTGCTAAAAGCAAATTTTCATTCCAGAATGACTGGCTTTGGTAGGATCCACATCCTCTTTTTTCTTAAAATGAAGATGGATGAAGAAGCTAGGATTTTTCTGCAAATGATAAAAGCATTTTTAGACAAGGTCTGAGTGAGAGTCTACATGTGCTCTGAGAAGGGTTTGCAAGATGGGATCTAAAATGCTCATTTGAGTAGTGAAGAATCTTTAGATTTGTACAAATTCTTAGAATTATCCATTGAACTCTAGTCCATTTGGTACAATTTTGAATCTAAGAATTTTGTGTAAGAATATCCCAACCAATAATGATATATTTATCTAGTGAACTAGAACCAAGGATTTTGGTGGTGATTGAACACTAGGGAATAAATTGTATAGTGATAGGTTTGCTTTGAACTGTTGTAGCATTTTTCTAGAAGTATCTTTTATCAAGGATAAAAGCATTGGCTGCAGTGTCAATGAGAATGATGAGAGAAATAGGCTTGTCATACTTGGATGAGTATATATTAACAGGGAAATATGAGAAAAGAGAAGGAGCGTATGCACTAATGTCTTGGATTTTGGGAGGTCCAGAGAAGAAGAAAACCTCTTCTTTAGGTTCTTTATATGAACTTTCAGTGTCATTGGTTCATGACCACGTCTGGATGGCACACACAATGTGTTTGGTTGATTCATCTTCTAGGGAGAAGACTGATTTAACATCGTCATCCTGGAGTGATACTCCAATTTGCTTTTCTATCTTTTGGATCAAATGAGAATTTATTTCCCTAACTTTAGGACAATTCTTTGTAAAATGGCCTTTCTTGTTGTAGATATAACACCCATCAGATTTTTTACACCTTCTAGAAGAGCTTTGTCTAGAGCATCTCTTTCTCAAGAATCGCTATTTATGTCTTTTTTTTCATATGTCCTAAGTAGAATCTCTTGAAATGTCTTCGTTTTTTACATCGATCCCCACAAGAAGGGTCATCATAGGAGCCTTTTTTTTTTTCTTAAAGCATTTGAGTCTAACTTCAAGCTTTTGACAAGCCTAGCCAAGTTCATTGTTACTCTTGAGATAACTTTCGAAAGCCTTCCTATAGATGCAAAGATCATCAAGGGCAAGCTGTATCTCCTGCTAGAGTCCTCCAAGAGGAACATTGGAAACAATTTTCTGCTTATTTTAATGGATCATTCCACAATTTATCCAATTTCTTTTGGCATGGAAGCCAGGAAGACTTGCTTCAAATTTGGGTCAACTTCGAGAGCATAGAATAATTTAACCATTTCTTGGAAATTCCTATTCAAATGTTTTTTTTTTTTTTGCAAAAAGCAGTATTTTCTTTAAAAAAATTCTCTTCCTTTGAACTCAAAAAGATCTTCTAGTTTACCATTAAAGAATTCGTAGATAACCCGAATCACAATGAAAATCTATTTCAAGTAGAAATGTCATTTGATCCTAATCAGAAATAGTTCTCCACAAATCTGTTAAGATTCTAGTAAATCTACTCACGAACTCGATCAATATTTCGTATCGATTTTCAATAGAAAATGCTTTGGTGTTAAGCCAAGCATGAAACTCTTGTAATTTGTCAAGCCATTTGGAATATGGGATATCATCTGGTGTGAAGTAGTATTTTGAGGCTAAAGACCTTTGATTTGGGTTTGGGTCATGAAGGTACACTACTTCTGGTTCATATGGATTTGATTCCATTTTTGTTTTGGAGGGTTAGTCATAAAGATAGCAGGTACATGAGATATTGGTGTTTGCAGCTCAGAGATTGAAGTATTTTCAAAAGAAAAGTAATCCGATTCTATGGTTGATTCATAGAAATTTTGCTTGGCCAAGTCAAATGTAGCAATAGTTAATGTCTCTTGTCTACTTTGATCTTGCAAAGAAGGTCTCGAGTGGATTTGAGACCATATAAGCAAAGGGAGGCTCCAAAAAGAGTTTAGGAGCTGGTTTCTTTTCTTCACTAATATTTCTTTGCCTTTCCATTTCTCGGATACAATTTCAAAGCACAACAATATCTCCTTGATCCTTTTTCGGAGCTTCTTCAATGATGGAACCGATGTTGAGCATCTATAAATTCTTCTAATCTCGGGAATGGAGCATTAGAATTAAGTCTTTCCAAAGGTGGAAAGTTTGTATGTTGGAACATATAGACGAATGGGAAAACAGGAGGTGGTTTTAGTTTTGGGAAACATGAGGGTTGAGGTGTTTTAGGTACTTCTAAAGGAAAAAAAGTTCTTCTTAACCCATTTATGGATGGGTTTGTAGAAGGGTGACACAACTGGTGAAGATTTCTTTCTAGGTGGTGATTGAGGAGGCAAAGAATGTTCACATGGTTCAAGGATTTTTGGAGGAGGATGTGGTCGAGGTGGTCCGTATGAGACCATGAATTGATATTTTCTTCCATTTTCACTAAGAGGTCTGACAATGGGGTCTCCATCAAGGTATGTCTAGTAAAGTTTATCTTGTAGCATTTTCTTTCTCTTGGATGGCCTATCATCTTCTTCTTCATTTGGAGGATTGATACAAAGAGAACACTGACAATCAAGATCCCAAAATTAGTGTCTTATCTGGGGATCTTTGTAATAATGAATGGGCCATCCCTACTAATCAAAAGACTTGATCATGGGCTTTGGGTCTGCATGTCCATCATCAAGTGAAACATTAACTACACAAGGTTGCATCATAAAAATAGTACGAAAAAAAGAAGACGTGGCTTCCTCCTTTTCCTTACTAAATTTAATGACAATCATGCCATATTTTTTCTTAGTGAACTAGGACTCTGTGGACTGGATTGGCCTAGAGTTCTATTGGATTTTTTTCATAGTTAGTTACCCATGTGTTTGGGAGTAACTTAACTAAATGATCTTGAGGAATTTATCTTGGTACATGGACACAAGAAGTCTAATCATTATCCACCAAAATGAACAAGACATCTTCAGAACCACGAAAGTTGAGGTCAATGGCATGATTTTAGACCTGATGAACCATCTGATAATGCAAGGTAGCAGTAATATAATTTGGAGTTCAAGGAACCTCAATAATCTATAGCTAAACCTTAAGAGCTGAAAGAAGTTGTGGATTCAAGAGAGCCATATTCAAGAGAGTGATATAGCTAGTACGAGTACCTAGAGGGGGGGTGAATAGGTATATAAAAATTTTCTTGAAGATTGCACAATACTTAGACAATTGAAGAATTTGCAATAATTAAAAATCAATCGTAAGACTGAGTAAGGGAAAGAGAGAATTGAACACGCGGTTTATAGTGGTTCGGCTTGATTCAAGCCTACGTCCATTCTTCTGCACTGACAGCCAATTGGCTGGATTCCACTATGAACAAAGAGATGTTACAGTGTTGTTCTTCCTTGATTTCTAGGTGTAGATGATCTACCACACTCGCTCAAGGTGTCACCAAGTATAAACACTCTCCGTGTATACAATTTCGCTCAAATTGTATCGACTAATAATCAAGGTTCTTCAGACTCTGGAATTTTTCTATCGATCACACACTTAAAACAACTAGAACGTCTTCCTTTTATACTCCTTTATGCCATCATAGCCGTTGGCACTTACCAAAGGAATTCCTCCAATCTACCCGTTGGACGGAATCAATTAAGAAGATCATCCGAGTTATTTAAGGAATCTGATGATAGCCCATCAATCCTGTTCGCCCATATAATCAGGATCTTGGTTTCCAAGAATAGAACATTCCAAGAATATTTCGTCGACCATCGGATCTTCAATCGATCTAGATAACAATAAAAGAATCCGAAATGATTATCCAACCAAGGAATCTTTTCCAGAGGATAGGATCGAATCCTCAACCATATACTTCGGCTTTGGATTTCCTTCGTCACTGGATTAGAAAGACTGTCAGAGAGAATAATCTTGAGTCTTGAGTCTTGAGTCTTGAGTCTTGAGTATACAAAGTCTTCAGACTTTAAACTGTCGGTATCCAGACTAGACTGATAGAAATGTTTTGTCAGCTTCAAAATATTCTGGAAAGATTTCTCCAACAATCTCCCCCTTTTTGATGGTGACAAAACTTTCTTGTAGATTTGAACAACTTTGACCTGCAAAAACATTTCTCAAGCAATATGACTAACTCATAAAGATTAATAAAATAACCAGACTCTGCATCCACAGAAAATTGGTTAGTCTTTCATGAGTAATACCATATAACAACACTTGATATAAATGCAACCAGTCAAGCATCAAAATCCACAGCCAATTCAGTCAAATTTAAATTCACACCCAAGTTCAAGTTCTCAAGTCATACTCAAAAATAAACATAACCACAAAAGTCAAAGTTTTAAAAGATGTTGGTTCAAATTGGTTCTCCCCCTTTTTGTCATCATTAAAAAGGGTGAGAAAGGAGTCATGTCTGCTTGGGAATGCGCACGATCTGAAAATCTCCCATAGACTGGACTACGCCTTCGAGCCTCTTCAAGTCCTCCCTTAGTTGAGCTACCTCCTCTCCTTTGGCATTGGCTTGAAGTTGCAGAGCGAGGTCTTTCATTTTGTCCTCCAGGGTGACTGAAGATGCTTGTCCAGCATTCTTCATGGCTTGAATTTCACAGTCCAGAGCATATATCTGGCCACGCATTTCCAGAAGAATATCCATGATGCGACGAAAATCTGCAGAATTGTCCGTTTGTGTACTGGCATGAGCTTTCTCAGATGGAGTAAATGCAGACGATGGCGCTTCTGTATAGTCTTGCAGATTTGGTGTCGACGTATCACCTTCTTTAGGCAATTGAGAAGCCTGAAATTCTTCTGGGTCTGGAGATTGTCTTGGACCTTCACTATCGGCAGCATGAGGTGTGAACCTTTCTTGCTCGCCAACTCCCCCTGTCTCTAGGACATCCAAAGGGGAAGAGTGATGATCATGCTCTTGATTTCCCTTCTCTCCAGATTTAGCAGCAGACTTTTCTTTCTCTCCTTCTCTTTCTTCTTCAGCTTCTTTCTCCTTCTCTCTCTGCTCTTCTTCTTCTCTGTTCTTCTGAAGTTCTGTCGGATGAGGTACAGAGCGTCTGGTTCTTGTCAGTGCATGGATAGTGGGATCTTCATCCTCTTCATCTTCATCCTCCAGGATGAGAGTTCTTTCTTCTTTTTCGATGGGGCACCAATGGCCTCCTTTCCTTTTCTCTTTGAAGCAGACTGAACTGGAGATTTCACTCTGAATTTCTCCATTGCCTTGGAAAGTTCTTGCAGACGCATCTTCGTTAACATCTTCAAACCTACCACCATCTTATCACACGGTCGAACACAAAATGTTTGTGGCGGTTCAATATTCATGTGTCTGAAGATCTTGGTCACTTGACTAGGATAAGGCAATTGTCCTTTGTCTTTTGACATTGCTCTGTGCATATGGAAGAGAATAGTGTGCAGGAGAGAGAACTTCCGTCCTGAGTTGATCGCGTACATCAACTTTGCTTCAGAAAGAGACACGGAAGTCTTTGACGTAGACTTTGGTCTGAGACAGTTGATCACAATCTTATGAAGCACAATGTTGATAGCATTCATCCTGGAATAGGTAATTTTCTTCTCTGCGTCCCTATCTTTGACAAGTTCCAGAGTAGTACGAGCAGGTGAGACTTTGATTGGTAGATAACGTCCTCGTTCAACTCCAACTATGTCCGCCAACATATTCACATCAACCACGTAGACTTGGTCTCGTACACTTTGAATGAAATTCTATTCGCATCCAAAAAGCTAAGATTTGAATAGAAATAAGCGGTCGATTGAGCATACACATCCGTAGAGTCAGAGCAAAAATTCTCAAGTTGAAGCAAATTCAACTTCTCTCTTAAGTTCATGTTGATGGCGTCCAGGAAGTCAAAATCGACACTTCTAGGGTTTATCACCCCTCTTTTCAACAGCCTGAAATACACATTTTCCTGATCCTTGGATTTAAACAAATCCATCCGATTTCCTTTCACCTTTGCTGCCACACCCGTTTTAGGTTGAAATTCAAGGAACATTCTGTCATCATCGTTCCCTTCAATCAGATTTTGTCCTGGCATACGAGGGTCACTTAGAATGTTTGCAAGTGCCTCCTCTGCCTTTCCTTTCGGAGCAACTCCCAATTCCTCCATTTTCCGCAGAAAAAGATACTCATTCCCATAATTTTTGTCCTTAAGGAATTCATCTATATATTTCAATGGAGTACCGGTGCTTTTCAACGCTCGATAAAGCTTATAGATAAAGGAGGGTTTTTGGACTTTTACTGGGTCGGCATCCTCGATTATCTCTTCTTCCAGATGTTAACTTGCACCTTGTGGGGCAGGAGGTGTTGAATGACGTGGAGGAGAGCGAATCGGACTTTGTCGCTGACTTGATAAGTCTTCTTCCTCAGTAAGATCGAAGTGAGTCGGTCCCTTCTCCATTCTTTGTGGTCCCCTGCTTGTGATTTTTGATGATTTCCTTGAAGAAGACATCTTTCTTTGTCGATTGGAAGATTCCTTCACTTGCTTTCCCAAGAAAAGATGACCACTTTCTCGACGATGAACAAGAAATAGAAACAATATCGGGAGGAGAGTGCCTTTTAGGGTTTTGAAGATTGTGCGAAGAAAAACGGTATATATATAACTTAGTTTTGAAAAGGGAAGTTCAATCGGTACAAGGAAAGTGCACGAACACTTCTTTTCAAAATCAATAACTGCCAAAATTAATCCTTTTAAAAAAAAATTTCAAATTTCACACGGATTATAGAATAACCGAACGAAAGATCGTACCTTTTCGAGTTTAGCTAAAATAACTAAACGAGAATTCGTACCTTTTAGATAAAATAGCAACTTACAGTCTATAGCCATGAATGTCTGAGTCTGAGGATTTTAAAGACTGAGAGATTAGAGTCTTAGAGTTGGTGAGTCTCTAGACTTTAACTTCTTCAAGCTTCAAAATGTTGAGTCTTGAACGGATAAAGTCGAATTGATTTTTCTCCAAAGGCTTTGTGAATATATCCGCTAGTTGACTCTTTGAATCAACAAATTGAATCGAGATTTCTCCATTTTGAATATGATCTCTAATGAAGTGATGTCGAATCTCAATATGCTTTGCTCTTGAATGAAGGATTGGATTTTTGGTGAGATTGATCGCACTGGTGTTGTCACATCTGATTTCTGTGCATGAGTCTTCAATGCCAAAGTCTTGTAGCTGTTGTTTTATCCATAGAATTTGCGAACAGCAGCTTCCAAGAGCTACATACTCTGCTTCTGTCGTTGAGAGAGCTACAGTGCTTTGCTTCCTCGAAAACCAAGACATTGTCCTGTTTCCAAGCAGTTGACAAGTTCCAGAAGTGCTTTTTCTATCGACTCTGCAACCGGCCAGATCTGCATCTGAGTATCCTAGAAGATTAAAGTCTCCCTTCTTGGGATACTAGAGACCGATGCTTGAAGATGAGGCAACGTATTTGATAACACGTTTTGCAGCACTGAGATGGGATTCTCTAGGATCTGATTGAAACCTAGCACAGATGCAAACACTCAACAAAATATCAGGTCTAGAAGCAGTAAGATAAAGAAGTGAACCGATCATGCTCCTGTACAGCTTTTGATCTACTTTCTTCCCTTCTTCATCCTTGTCAATCTTCTGAGAACATGACATTGGTATGTCGGTCTTTTTGCACTTTTCCAATCCAAATCTTTTGACAAGATCATTTGCATATTTTTCTTGATGAATAAAAGTTCCTTCCTTCATTTGTTTCACTTGGAGTCCAAGAAAGAATGTTAATTCTCCCATCATACTCATTTCAAACTCATCCTGCATAGACTTAGAAAATTTCTTGCATAGACTTTCATTAGGTGATCCAAAAATAATATCGTCCACATATATTTGAATAAGTAAAAAGCTTTTGTTTTCCTTTTTGATAAACAAAGTAGTATCTACTTTACCTTTGACAAAACCATTCTGTAATAAAAACTTACTTAGTCTGTCGTACCAAGCTCGAGGTGCTTGCTTTAAACCATACAAGGCCTTTTTCAGTCTAAAGACTTAATCTGGCTTCTTTGGGTCTTCAAACCCAGGTGGTTGTTCCACATAAACTTCCTCATGGATGAATCCATTTAGGAATGCACTTTTGACGTCCATTTGGAATAACCTGAAATTTTTATAACAAGCAAACGCAAGTAATAGTCGAATAGCTTCTAACCTTGCTACTGGTGCGTAAGTCTCGTCATAGTCTATTCCTTCTTCTTGCGTATATCCTTTGGCCACGAGTCTTGCTTTATTTGGTACGACCTTTCCTTCTTCATTCATCTTGTTCCTGAATACCCATTTGGCTCCAATAACAGTTTTACCTTTTGGTTTAGATGTCAATTCCCAGACATCATTGATGTTGAACTGTCTGAGTTCTTCTTGCATAGCTTCGATCCAACTTTCATCAGATAAGGCTTCTTCTATGCTTTTTGGTTCAATTTCAGAAATGAGAGCCACAGCACTAGATTCTTCACGCCCTTTTGATCTGGTGCGGATTCCTTCATTGATTTTGCCAAAAATGAGATCTTTGGGATGACTGGATTTATGCTTCCAGTTACTAGTTGATTTGCCTGGTTGATGATCTCTTTCTTTATTTGAATCTTCATGAGCATCTTGATGCTGGACTTCCAAAGTCAGAGACGCTTCTTGAGTTGTAGACATTGGAAGGTCTAGAGCGGGTTCAAACTCTTCATACTGAGTCTGGCTGGATTCATCTAGCGTTGAGTCTCGGAATTTGACATTCATTGATTCCTCCACCGACTGGCTTTTCTTGTTATAGACTCTGTAGGCTTTGCTTGAAGTAGAATATCCAAGGAAGATGCCTTCATCTGATCTTTCTTCAAACTTACCAACTCGATCATTTGCATTTTTCAAAATAAAGCATTTGCAACCAAACACATAAAAATATGAAACAATAGGCTTCTTACCTTTGAACAGTTCATAGGGGGTTTTCTCTAAAATAGGTCTTAGAAAGACTCTATTTATAATATAGCATGCTGTTGAAACAAATTTTCAGCCCAAAATCGTGAAGAAATTTTACTTTCAATTAAAAGTGTTCTAACCATTTCTTGAAGAGATCTATTCTTTCTTTCCACAACTCCATTTTGCTCTGGAGTATATGGAGAGGAAAACATATGATTAAAACCAGATTTATCACAAAATTTCGTAAAATCTTGATTTTCAAATTCACTTCCATGATCTGTTCTTATACTTGAGATTGCACATCCTTTTTCATTTTGAACCTTTTTAGCAAACTTCTCAAAGTACGAAAAGGTTTCTGACTTACTTGCAAGAAAATATACCCAGGTAAAGCGAGAGTAATCATCCACAATTACTAGACAATATTTCTTACCTCCAATGCTCTGGGTTCTTGTTGGTCCAAAGAGATCCATATGAAGCAACTGTAGTACATGATTAGTAGAGACATGATTTATTGGCTTAAATGAATTTCTTACCTGCTTTCTCAGAATGCATGGAGTGCATGAATCAGACTTTTGGTATGGCAATTTAGGTAGACCTCGAACAAGCTTCTTTGATGAGATTTTAGCTAATTGCTTCATGTTAACATGGCCAAGCTTTCTGTGCCATAAGACTGCTTCATCTTGAATTGAGATTAGGCATTGTGCTTCATTTGGTTTTACATCAAGGAGGTAGATATTTCAATGCCTTCGACCCATGAAAGACTGAGTTGAGTCTTTGCTAATTCCAGAGCATATGCCTTCTTGAAAGGAGATCTTGAAACTAGTATCACACAGTTGGCTAATGCTGAGAAGATTGTAGTTAAGTACTTCCACTAGAGAGACATTGCTTATTGTGAGATTTCCAATTTTCACAGTCCCAAATCCCACAATGCTTCCTTTGCTGTTTCCTCCGAATGAAACTTTTCCACCATTTACTTGAATAAGCTTTATGAAGCAATTTTAAGTCTCCTGTCATATGTCTTGAACATCCGCTGTCAAGATACCACTTTACCTTTTTTTTGACAGAGACCTGCATTCAAAAGAGAGTCTCAAGCTTTCTTTGGTACTCAAATTTTCTTGGGTCCTTTGGCGTTAGTAGAATGAGCATTATTAGGCCATACTTTCTTAACAGGCTTCCAAACCATAGGACACTCTTTTTCAAAATGATTCTGACTGTTACACTTTGAACACCTTAAAGCATTTCGACCTACGAGACTTTACAAAAACTTTCTTGAAATGATTTTTGTAAGCCTCTTTCGACGGTCTTTTCTTAATTCTTTCTTTTACTTTCGGAAAATCAATCAAGGGGATCGTTTACGCTGTCATACCTAGACCGGACTTATTGAAGTAAGGTCTTTGGACTGAAAGAACTTTTTCAAGTTTTTCCGACCCTATTGAAAATTTCTTTGAAATATTTGATAAGTCAGTTTTTAAGAGAGCATTTTCTTTCGAAAGATTATCTTCATTCTCTTTAAGAGTAGAAACATTCAAGTCTAAACTTTTCACTTTTTCTTCTAAAATATTTTCCTTTTGTTTTAAAACTGAGTTTTCCTTTTTAAGTTCAGAAATTTTTTTGAGAGAAGTCTTAAGACTAAAACATAGTTCATCAATGTATTTAGAGACTTTGACAGGGATTTTATAATCACTTACCTCAAATTCACTGTCTGAGTCTGATCCAGAATTTGAGTCTGATTGCGCCATCAGACACAGGTTGGCATATTCCTCATCACTTTCTTCACACTCTGTATCGCTCCAGGTTTCGGCTTTAAGAGCTTTTCGAGACTTCTCAGACTTTCCTCTTTTCTTCTTCAGAAAAGGGCAGTTGGGTCTGATGTGTCCCTTTTTCTTACACTCGAAGCAAACTACATCTTTGTTTGGTTCCTCATCATCAATAAACTTGGTTTGCTGTTTCTGAAAACTTTGTTTCTTTGAGTTGAACCTTCTTCCTTTTCTATTCAGCTTTCGAACCTTCTAATCATAAGAGCAAGCTCCTCATCGTCCGATCTTCTTCGAATCTGTATCATCGAATCATCGTTAGATTTTAATGCAATGGATTTCTTACCTCTTGGATCTTCGTCTTCATTAATTCGTTCCACTTCGTAAGACTCGAAGAGTTCCAATCAGCTCGTCTACGAGATAATGGCATGATTCTTTGCGTCTCTCTTATTGAAGTCTTTATATGATTCCAATCCTTGGAGAGTCCACGCAAGAGCTTGTTCACCTTCATAGGATCAGAAATTTTCTGTCCTTGATTCTCAAGACCATTGACAATATCTCGTAAAACGGCTAAACATGTCGTTATAGATTCTCCTGGTTTCATTTTGAAGGCTTCATATTGACCAAGGAGAATGTTAATTCTGGTCTCCTTCACTCGTTCGTCCCTTCATAAGTGATATGTAATCTGTCCCAGACTTCTTTTGCTTTAACACAAGAAGATATTCTGTTATATTCAATAGGTGACAAAGCACAATATAAAGAGTAAATTGCTTTAGCATCGAGTGCTTGTCTCTTGTTTATCTCTTCTTGAGACATTCCGCTGGTATCAACAGTTTCTTTCTCTCTTTCAGATACTGATGCAGCAGTAGGAGTAATTCCTCTTTCCACCACATCCCATTCCAGAGGATCCTTTGACCGTAGAAAAGCTTTCATCTTGTTTTTCCAGATGTTGTAATCCTTTCCATCAAAGTAGGGTGGTCTGGTATTGCTTTGCCCTTCCACCAGCCCTGGTGCTAGCATACTCGCCATGGATCTTTTACTCTGAAGTAAAACACTTCAAATAAAGTAAGAACACCAGCTCTGATACCAATTGATATAGCTAGTACGAGTACCTAGAGGGGGGGTGAATAGATATATAAAAATTTTCTTGAAGATTGCACAATACTTAGACAATTGAAGAATTTGCAATAATTAAAAATCAATCGTAAGACTGAGCAAGGGAAAGAGAGAATTGAACACGCGGTTTATAGTGGTTCGGCTTGATTCAAGCCTACGTCCACTCTTCTGCACTGACAGCCAATTGGCTGGATTCCACTATGAACAAAGATATGTTACAGTGTTGTTCTTCCTTGATTTCTAGGTGTAGATGATCTACCACACTCGCTCAAGGTGTCACCAAGTATAAACACTCTCTGTGTATACAATTTCGCTCGAATTGTATCGACTAATAATCAAGGTTCTTCAGACTCTGGACTTTTTCTATCGATCACACACTTAAAACAACTAGAACGTCTTCCTTT
Organism: Eucalyptus victrix; assembly: GCA_016097545.1. Classification (NCBI taxonomy): domain Eukaryota; kingdom Viridiplantae; phylum Streptophyta; class Magnoliopsida; order Myrtales; family Myrtaceae; genus Eucalyptus; species Eucalyptus victrix. The sequence goes on along the minus strand of CM027843.1, from coordinate 39,466,775 downwards.
TATACTCCTTTATGCCATCATAGCCGTTGGCACTTACCAAAGGAATTCCTCCAATCTACCCGTTGGACGGAATCAATTAAGAAGATCATCCGAGCTATTTAAGGAATCTGATGATAGCCCATCAATCCTGTTCGCCCATACAATCAGGATCTTGGTTTCCAAGAATAGAACATTCCAAGAATATTTCGTCGACCATCGGATCTTCAATCGATCTAGATAACAATAAAAGAATCCGAAATGATTATCCAACCAAGGAATCTTTTCCAGAGGATAGGATCGAATCCTCAACCATATACTTCGGCTTTGGATTTCCTTCGTCACTGGATTAGAAAGACTGTCAGAGAGAATAGTCTTGAGTCTTGAGTCTTGAGTATACAAAGTCTTCAGACTTTAAACTGTCGGTATCAAGACTAGACTGATAGAAATGTTTTGTCAGCTTTAAAATATTCTAGAAAGATTTCTCCAACAGAAAGCCCCAATAATCTATAACAAACTACATTAAGGGTAGTTTGGATGGTACCAATGCAAACATGCTAATAATCCAAGAAATGGGTGTCTAAAAGAGCCATTCGAGCAACCATGGGTAACTCCTTCAGTCTATGAAATGATAAAGCAAATCTAATCGCATTGAGTGAAGGTGTGTATAACCCGTTGTATCCATTGCCATGGAAAGTTAGAAAAGATTTGAAAGGTAGTAAAGTGTTCTTACTAAGTAGCTGGAATAGGATGCTGGTCAAATTTTACTATCTTCATTGCAAGTGAAGATGGTTTTAGGACTGGGTTTCTTTCCTTTTTCTAATTTATATGACAAACTAAATTGTGAATGGAATAGAGGAGGAAGCACTAAGGTTTAGAGTAGACAAAAGCAATATATATTATATAATATATATTATGTATAGGGTCTAGGTTGGACCCACCCTAAACTCCCAAAATCGAAAATTAATACACATAGTATAGGATATATGAGTCTTAGGATCAATGACCAACCTAGTTCCCTTGGGAACCAGACTAGAACTAGCCGAGTTGGGCCAATTCAGGGTCCGTCCAAGGTTGACCCTAGACCGTTGCTCACCCCATCACGTGCTACAATTATTTTGTCAAAATATATAACCATCTATATATATACATAGATATATATATATATATATATATATATGATAAAATAACAAAGCAGCGACAGGATCCAAGTTTCATAGCTCACTAAAAAGAATTTATACATCTCAAGTGACTAGCAAACTAAACCCTACAAATAATATATTGGTTCCAGAACATCTCTAGACTAAAATAATTCGAATGTTGAACATCTTCAAGGGCCAATACTAACATATTCGAATTATAAATTGGTCCAACCATTTTGTTTCAATCAAATGAGACAGCTTTCAAGATCACCTTCGGTCGTGGGCTTGTCTAGTGGCGGTAAACATAGTTAGGTATCGAGAATGGCTGTTGCTCTGTGTTCCAAAAGAGTAAATAATCAATTAATAATAAAGTAATTATAGCATTCACAGCTGGTGTAAAAATAATTTCTTACGAGCGTCTTCATCCACCGTTAATTTGATGGTTAATAAGATCGTGGGTATCGGAACCCTCGTCTATGATGGTGGGTAAGATCTTCCGTGAAAAGATTTTTTGATGATTGTCATGTATACACTAATTTCGCTTGACAATCGAAAGGCTTGAGTTAATTTGAGTAGAACGCCATCAATGACCGATTTATAATCTTCGCCGGATGGCGAGTTCATCGTGGCCGACACCGAAAAGGTTGGTAACTCGACTCTGTCCCAAGTTCTTGACCAATTTTGATCGCGATTGCTTGCTGATTGCTGTACCTCTCGCTATCTTAAGGGTCAGTCCATCCTCTCATGTTGGAAGTCACCGGAAAAGACACTATGATTGTAATCTCCTCAAATATAGTAGAAATTTTTGTAACATACATGAAGAACATTTAATTTTCGTACTTTATGTCAATCCCGACATCATATATTTGGACAGCTTACATAAATGGCACGGAATTTTGCATAAATCGCATCCGAGATGATAATTGTACTCGAAAAACCAGGATTAGTAGGTCGTCCTAATGCTGCTGAAATTCGAACGGGGGGAGACAATTCAGCCCCATCTTGGAAGCGAGTTCATAAGCGTCGATCCCATGACCAGGATACTCGAGTGCTCATCTGTGACCTCTACTTCTCAAACGGAGGTGCAGATTCACCCGATCAAGATCCCATCGAGTCCTTCACATCGGCGACTCTATCTTAAAATGCTTCCCCGAAGATATCGAAAGCACTGGAACTGATATTGACGCATCTAGATGAATAGAACGCGAAGTTTAACCTGTCAAATGGGTCAATAATTCCCGGCACATGTGCAGAAGACATTACCTAAGCAGCGAGAGGAAGGGAAAGGAAAACAAATTAATCGATTGTCTACCCGGCATGCCGGATAAAATGTGCTACGACGGACATGTAAGAATTATTGTGACCCATATTATGTGATTTATTATATGGTTTAATAATTATTTAAATGCTATAAATAATATTGGTTATGAGAAGGTATGACTCTAATAAAATGAAAGGATATATTGCTTTGATGGAAGGCACCCTTTCAACGAACGTATAAATAGAGTCCGGTCCTCTCTCCACCCACATACGAACAACAAAAACAGAAAGAACGTATTCTCTCCTCTATCAATTGAATACATTAAGATTTAGTGGGTTAAGGGAGAGAAATCGGATTTCTTCTTTTGGATCAAGTTCAAGTATAGCGCTATGGATAAAGGTATGTCTTCATCTATTTGTGAGAATCATGAAGATCAAAAATCCTTGATTTGTTATGAATTTCCACATCAGGTTTTGTATGAATTATCTAACAGTTGGTATCAAAGCATTTGGTTTATGATCTCATGATTTTTCCGTTTAAAGAAATATTATGATTTATGCATGATGATTTGTTGAATGATCCTGTTCGTAGCATTTGTTGTTGTTGAAATATTTTGGAAGATTCTGTTAAAGAAAATCCGAATGATTGAACGCTTTTCATGGACTAAAATGGTGAAGAAAAGTTACTGTGTGTGTGTGCGAGTGGAAAAGGACAAAAATGGAGAAATTCGGAATTTTAAAGACAAAAATGAAGGAATTCGGAATTTTGAGGGCAAGGTAGAAACTCTTCGATTCCGGGCAAAATCCGGCGACCCACCGCTTGATTTCGGACCCACACCGTCGCAATATCATGAGGAACATTAGCCATGAGTTTTTCTGGCATATCGGTGTTCGCCGGAGGCTAATCGAGCGGCGGAAGCGGTGGTGGTGGAGGTTTTGTGTTCTAAGAATTTTTCGTTTGTTTTGGGGACAATTTCTTGGTCATTTTCGCCGAAACTTGGACCCATGTGATCGTGCCGGCATGCTCTTCAAAAACCATTATTTATTTGTGTCTAGGATGGGCTACCGGAGAAGAAACGGCCGGCGAAACCGCGGCGGAACGGCGAAAAACGGCGAAGAATCGCGTCCGTGCGCGAGGAAGAAGGCGCGTGGGTTCCACGCGCGCGCTGCGGTTGCAGGCGCGTGCAACCCACGCGCCACGTGCCTTCATGCGCTCGCAAGCGATCCCACACGCGCGGGGCTTCCCGTGCGGTTGCAGGCGCGTGCAACGCACGCGCTTGACGTCCCGCGCGGCTTTTTTTTTTTTACGTTTTTGCCCCTTTGTCATTTTTTAAATTCCCATTTTGTCCTTCTCGCAATTTATTTACTGTTTTGCCCTTGTTTAATTAATAATTACAGTTCTGCAATTGCTGATTATTTACCATTTTGCCCCTGGATTATAACTTTATGATTATGCCCTTATGGAATTAGGATTTTACAATTTTACCCTTATGCTTTGATTGCATTTTATGTCATTGTGTGCAATTTGGTAAATATTTGTATTTTACAATATTAAAAATTCATATTATGAAAGGTTTGTTAGTCACCAAAGTGGACGAACCTTGAAGTCTTTTGAATTTTTTTTTTAATATCGTAAATTATTTTATTCAATTATCCATGATTAATTGATGCTATATTTGAAATTAATATGTTTTATATCATTATTGGAGTTATGGGTATATTGAAGTTCATTTATTATAAGAACTTAGGGATTAACCCAAAGGTTAATTATTTTCTTATAATTCATGAACATGATGGTTGATAATTAATATGACTTGTTAAATTTGTTTGTATATCCAAAGATAACAAATAAATTTTAATAAGATATATTTACAATTATCAAATAAAAGTTATTAGCATCATTATGGTTTATATATATTTGTATATCATAAGATCGCCCAAAGGAGAACTATGATGTGCATGTGTAGTTTAGTTTGAATCTGATTAGGTGATATTCTCAAAGCATTAATGTATTAGTATTTTCTTGCACATTTGCAGTATCTGTACCTGTTTCACTCCATTCGCACACCTCATCTGTTCCCTTATTCAATGGGATAAATTTTCCTGATTGGAGTGAACAAGTCCAGTTTCACTTAGGTGTCCTGGATCTTGATTTAGCGCTTCAAGCTGAGAAACCAGCTACTATTACTGATGAAAGTAGCAATGATGAAAAGTCTTTCCATAAAGCTTGGGAAAGATCGAACAGACTGAGCTTAATGTTTATGCGAATGACAATTGCAAACAACTTAAAGACTTCTCTTCCCAAGACTAACAATGCTAAGGAATTTATGAAATTTGTGGAAGAGCGTTCTCAAACTGCTGATAAGTCACTTGCTGGTACACTGATGAGCACACTGACCACCATGAAATATGAATGTTCGCGTACCATGCATGAGCATATACTTGAGATGACGAATTTAGCAACAAAGTTAAGGACTTTGGGAATGAATGTGGATGAGTACTTTTTAGTACAATTTATACTTAATTCCTTACCTCATGAGCTATATGGGCCATTTCAAATGAATTACAACACTATAAAGGATAAGTGGAATGTAAACGAATTGGCCAAAGTATGCTAGTTCAAGAGGAAACAAGGATAAAGAATCAAAAGGCTCATTCCGTTCATCTCTCAAGTTATCAAGGAGTTCGAAAGAATTTTAAGAGGAAAGGTGGAAGGAGCAAGAAGAAAGGACTACACATCCTGAATGACTCTTCGAAGGCTTCTCAAATCCACAAGAAGGAACACAATCTTATTAAGTGTCATTTTTGCAACAAAATTGGACACTTGAAGAAAGATTGTCTGAAATGTAAGGCTTGGTTCGAAAAGAAAGGTAAGCCTTGTGCTTTAGTATGTTTTGAATCAAACTTTACTGAAGTTCCTTATAATACTTGGTGGATTGATTCTGGTGCCACCACTCATGTGTCAAATACGATGCAAGGATTTCTTACAATCCAAACTATAAAGCCAAATGAAAGTTATGTGATTATACGGAACAGAGACAAAGCTCCAGTTGAAGGCATTGGCACTTATCGTTTGATCTTAGATACTGGGCATTATTTGGATTTGTTTCAAACCCTTTATGTACCTACATTTTCTCGCAATTTAGTTTCTTTGCCAAGACTTGATGTGGCGGGATTTTATTGTAAGTTTGGATCTGAATCTTTCAGTCTGTTTAAGAGTGATACTCTTATCGGAACTGAAACTTTATGTGATGGTCTCTACAAATTTAGACTTGATAATACTTTTGTTGAGACATTAATGACCTTGCATCATAATGTTGGCACTAAACGAAGTTTGGTGAATGAAAATTCTGCTTATTTGTGGCATAAACGTTTGGGTCATATATCCAAAGAAAGAATGCAAAGATTAGTGAAGAATGAAATTCTTCCAAATTTGGATTTTACTGACCTTGGAGTGTGTATTGATTGTATTAAAGGAAAACAAACAAAACACACTAAGAAAGGTGCCACAAGAAGCACAGAACTTCTTGAAATTATACATACTGACATATGTGGTCCTTTTGATGTTCCATCTTTTGGTAAAGAAAGCTATTTCATAACCTTTATTGATGATTTTTCACGTTATGGTTACATTTATCTATTGCATGATAAGTCTCAATCAGTGAATGCACTTGAAGTGTATATTAAAGAGGTTGAGAGGCAATTAGATAGAAAAGTGAAAATAGTAAGATCTGATAGAGGTGGTGAATATTATGGAAAGTATGATGAATCGGGACAATGTCCAGGTTCATTTGCTAAATTCCTTGAAAGACATGGCATTTGTGCTCAATACACAATGCCAGGTACACCACAACAAAATGGTGTAGCAGAAAGGCGTAACCGTACTTTAATGGAAATGGTTAGGAGTATGATGAGTCATTCATCTTTACCCTTGTCTCTGTGGATGTATGCTTTAAAGACTTCTATGTACTTATTAAATAGGGTTCCTAGTAAGGCAGTTCCAAAGACTCCATTTGAACTGTGGACGGGAAGGAAACCTAGTTTACGACACCTGCATGTTTAGGGTTGTCAAGCAGAAGTAAGAATTTACAATCCACATGAAAGGAAATTGGATTCAAGAACGACCAGTGGTTAATTCTTTGGTTATGCAGAGAAATCCAAAGGGTATAAATTTTATTGTCCTAATCATAGTACAAGAATTGTTGAATCTGGAAATGCTAGGTTCATTGAGAATGGTGACATCAGTGGGAGTGAAAGAATGCGTGATGCTTGCATTCAAGAAGTAAGGGTAGAAGTTTCTATACCCAAAGCTTCTAAAGTTGTCAATAATGAACCTCCAATAGCCGAGTCACAAGAAATAGCATTAAGGAGATCTCAAAGAGAAAAGAGATCGGCTATTTCTGATGACTATATGGTTTATCTACAAGAGTCAGAAATTGACTTAGGAATTGGAAATCATCCAGATTCATTTTCCCAAGCCATGGAATGTGAATATTCTAATGAATGGTTTAATGCCATGGAAGAAGAGTTAAAATCCATGCATCAAAATCAAGTTTGGGATATTGTTGAATTGCCTAAAGGATGTAAGAAGGTCGGGTGTAAATGGGTCTTTAAGAACAAGCGCGACTCAAAAGGCAATATTAAACGACATAAAGCCAGACTTGTTGCAAAGAGTTTCACTCAGAAAGAAGGCATTGACTATAAAGAGACATTTTCACCGGTCTCTAAGAAGGATTCACTTAGAATCATTATGGCTTTGGTGGCTCATTATGACTTGGAGTTACACCAAATGGATGTTAAAACCGCTTTTCTTAATGGGAATTTAGAGGAAGAGGTTTATATGGACCAACCCGAAGGCTTTTCAGTTAAAGGAAAGGAACACATGGTATGTAAATTAAAGAAGTCAATATATGGACTTAAACAAACTTCCCGACAATGGTATCTTAAGTTTAACGATACCATAACTTCATTTGGATTTAAGGAAAACACCGTTGATCGGTGTATATATATGAAGATCAGTGGGAGCAAGTTTATTTTTCTAGTTCTGTATGTTGATGATATTTTGCTTGCTGCTAATGATCTTGGTTTGTTACATGAAACCAAGAAATTTCTCTCTAAGAATTTTGAAATGAATGATATGGGAGAGGCAACATATGTGATAGGAATAGAAATATTCCGTGATAGATCACAAGGATTATTAGGATTGTCTCAGAAAGCCTACATTGAGAAAATTTTAGAGAGATTTAATATGAGTAAATGTTCAGCAGGAATAGTTCCAATTTAGAAAGGTGATAAATTTAGCCTTATGCAATGTCCGAAAAGTGAATTGGAACGAGAACAAATGAAAAATATTCCTCATGCATCTGTTGTGGGAAGCTTAATGTATGCACAAACTTGCACCAGACCAGACATCAGTTTTGCTGTCGGAATGCTGGGCAGATATCAAAGTAATCTTGGAATGGATCATTGGAAAGCTGCAAAGAAGGTTCTTAGATACCTGCAAGGAACGAAGAATTATATGCTCACTTATAAAAGATCTAATCATCTCGAGGTGATTGGATATTCAGATTCAGACTTAGCCGGATGTGCCGATACAAGAAAATCAACATTTGGTTACTTGTTTCTTCTAGCTGGAGGGGCAATTTCGTGGAAGAGTGCGAAGCAGTCAGTTATTGCTGCATCCACTATGGAAGCTGAATTTGTGGCATGCTTTGAGGCCACAATTCATGGATTATGGTTGTGGAATTTTATTTCAGGACTTTTGATCGTCGACAGTATTGCCAAGCCGCTGAAAATTTATTGTGATAACTCTGCAACAGTTTTCTTTTCTAAGAACGACAAGTATTCTAAGGGTGCTAAGCATATGGAGATCAAATACTTGTCTGTCAAAGAAGAAGTTCAGAAACAAAGAGTGTCAATTGAGCACATTAGCATCAATCTTATGATAGCAGATCCCTTAACAAAAGGATTGCCGCCCAAAACATTTAATGAACATGTTGAAAGGATGGGCGTTATTGGACGTCATTAATGTTTGTATTATGATTATATTAAGTTTATGTATTTGACACTTTGAGCTCACTTACATGTTTCTGATATTTCCTGTTTTCTATTTAGTATACATTATAGAAATAGATGAATGTTAAACAGGATAGTTTTTAAAGAAACATTATAGTTGGACTATTACTGTACTTCTCATTTATGGATCATGTTAAGTAAAGTGCTATAGTTGTAGTACATAGAAGGGATTATGTCGATTAATTACATACAACCACTATGACTCGCATTAGTTTTCTTTACTTAATTGTGATTATTATGTGATTGCCAATTTAATGAAATTTTGAAATTTATAGCATAACCTTATTGTGCACATTATAGTCTTCATTAAACCATGAAAGGAGAATCATATGGGCCAAGTGGGAGAATGTAAGAATTATTGTGGCCCATATTATGTGATTTATTATATGGTTTAATAATTATTTAAATGCTATAAATAATATTGGTTATGAGAAGGTACGACTCTAATAAAATGAAAGGATATATTGCTTTGATGGAAGGCACCCTTTCAACGAACGTATAAATAGAGTCCGGTCCTCTCTCCACCCACATACGAACAACAAAAACAGAAAGAACGTATTCTCTCCTCCATCAATTGAATACATTAAGATTTAGTGGGTTAAGGGAGAGAAATCGGATTTCTTCTTTTGGATCAAGTTCAAGTATAGCGCTATGGATAAAGGTATGTCTTCATCTATTTGTGAGAATCATGAAGATCAAAAATCCTTGATTTGTTATGAATTTCCGCATCAGGTTTTTTATGAATTATCGAACAGGACAAGGCCAATTCTGGATTGCTATAGTGGCAGTAAGTTCATAAGCAGAGACATACGATTCTTTATTCAATACGATGCATCAGCAAACGAGATTCATATTGAGCAAGCGTTCATGATCTTACCACCTGCTGCTTTGGCAGGCAAAGACAGCATACACAGAGCTGGTGCTTTTATACCCCCATCCGAAACATCATGGCAATGCTGAAGAAGTACCGGCTGCAACCTTCACCTGCACAAGAACAAGGGGGTATGCATGGTGGATCTGGAAGGAAATCTGGTCACCCACTATTACAGTCCTCGACTGTCATTAACCAGCAGATGAAGAAAGGACACTAATAGCATTGCAGCTCAGTTGTATATCCCTACATCATCTGCCTATATTTAAATCGGCACAAGGCATGAGCATCTGCATGAGCTAAAAGATTACATGGCGAAACTGCCAAGGCAGTAAAGATTAATTTCCTCTTGGTTCGATCAAATGTAACAGAGATGAAAGCTGGCTGGTAAGCAAGATGCCGCATCCATGTCGATGTATTCATGTAATGCATACCAGAAGAGCAATTTGATACGCCTATTCCTTGTTCCTATGTACTGTATTCACCTTTCTCAGGGTCAAACTGATGAATGACACATATTAGTCACCTCCAAAAACCTTTTGTGAAGCATCAGCTCTGAGAAACTTTGTCAACTGTGTGAGACACTACACAAGAACGATCGTGCAAATTGTGGGGATAGACTATTAAATGCTTGGTTCATGAGAGGCTGCCCATGGCCTTTGTTTTTTCCCTAAGAATGAACTTCTGGATTTTGCTAGTCGAAGTTTTGGGCAAATCCTCAAACATGACTGTCCGAGGAGATGAGGCAAATGTTCTCGACAATATCCTATGATCTCCTGAGCATCGACGTGACATCCCTCCTATAACTTCACAAATGCGCAAGGCGTTTGGCCCCGATGATTATTGGGACGCCCAACCACTGCAGCCTCTAGAACCACCGGATGGCTGTACAGAATTGTCTCAACCTCCGCCGTGCTTATGTTTTCTCCCCCCAAATTAAAATGTCTTTCAAACGATCTTTTACTTCGATGTAGCCATCAGGATGCTTCACGGTAAGGTCTCCACTATAAAACCATCTGCCCTCAAATGCCTTGTCTGTCGCTTCTGATTGTTATAGTAGCTGCTCATGACGGTGTTTCCTCTGAACATGATCTCTCCTAGAGACTTACCATCACTAGGAACGCTCTCCATTGTGACTTGATGTCTAACGTCGACTTCCTTGAGGCTGAGAAGTTGCACGCCTTGTCGATATTTGATGTTCGATCTTTGGTCAGAGGGAAGAGAGTCCCACTCGGGCTTCCACACACAATACATCCCCGGGCCGTAAGTTTCTGGCAAGCCATACAAGTGCGACATGCTGAACCTGAGCTCTTCCATCTTGGATAGGATATGTGGAGTGGTGGTGAACCGCCCATCATGACTGATATAGCTAGTATAAATACCTAGAGGGGGTGAATAGGTATATAAAATATTTTTCTCGATAGTTCCACAATACTAGACAGTTGATAGATTTGAGACAAACAATAATCAACGTAAGACTGAGAGAAGGAAAGAGAAATGAAACACGCGGATTATAGTGGTTCGGTTTATTTCAAGCCTACGTCCACTCTTTTGCACTGACAGCCTATTGGTTGGATTCCACTATGAACAAAGAGATGTTACAGCGTTGATCTTCCTTGATTTCTCGGTGTAGATGATTTACCACACTCGCTCAAGGTCTCACTAAGTATAAACACTCTCTGTGTATACAATTTCGCTTAGAATGTATCGACTAATAATCGAGGTGCTTCGGACTCTGGAATTTCTCTATCGATCATACTCTAAAGTAACTAGAACGTCTTCCTTTTATACTCCTTTATGCCATCATACCCGTTGGCACTTACCAAAGGAATTCCTCCAATCTACCTGTTGGACGGAATCAATTAAGAAGATCATTCGAGCTATTAAAGGAACCTGACGATAGCCCATCAATCCTATTCGCCCATACAATCAGGATCTTGGTTTCCAAGAATAGAACATTCCAAGAATATTTCGTCGACCATCGGATCTTCAAACGATCTAGATTACATATAAAAGAATCTGTTATCTTCTTTATCCAGCCAAGAGATCTTCTTCAGAGGATGGGACTAAATCCTCGACCAAATACTTTGGCTCTGGATTTCCTTCGACACTGGATTAGAGAAACTGTCAATGAGAATAGTCTTGAGTCTTGAGTCTTGAGTGCTGAGTCTGGTGATCAAAAAGTCTTCAGACTTTAAACAGACGGTCTGCAAATATCCAGATTAGACTGATAGAAACGTTTTGTCAGCTTCAAAATATTCTGGAAAGATTTCTCCAACAATCTCTCCCTTTTTGATGGTGACAAAACTTTCCTGTAGATTTGAACAACTTTGACCTGCAAAAACATTTCTCAAGCAATATGGCTATCTCATAAAGATTAATAAAACAACCAGACTCTGCATCCACAGAAAATTGGTTAGTCTTTCATGAGTAATACCATACGACAACACTTAATATAAATGCAAACAGTCAAGCATTGAAATCTACACACTAGTCAGTCAAATTCAAATTCACACCCAAGTTCACTCAAGTCATACTCAAAAATAAACATTCAAACACTCAAAAGAAGTTTAAAGTCAAAGTTTAGAGAGTTCGTTCAAATTTGCAATTCTCCCCCTTTTTGTCATCATTAAAAAAAGGTGAGAAAAGAGTCAGGTTTGCTTGGGAATGCGCACGATCTGGAAATCTCCCATCGACTAGACTATGCCTTCTAGCCTCTTCAAGTCTTCCCTTAGTTGAGCTACCTCATCTCCTTTGGCATTGGCTTGAATTTGTAGAGCGAGGTCTTTCATTTTGTCCTCCAGGGTAACCGAAGATGCTTATCCAGCATTCTTCATGACTTGAATTTCACAGTCCAGAGCATAGATTTGGCCCCGCATTTCCAGAAGAATATCAAGAATACGACGAAAATCTGCTGAATTGTCCGTCTGTGTACTTGCATGTGCTTTCTCTGATGGAGTGAATGCAGACAATGGAGCTTCTGTATAATTTTGCAGATTTGGTGTTGACGTATCATGTCCTGCTTCAGGCATTTGAGAAGCCTGAAACTCTTCTGGATCTGCTGGTGATTGTCTTAGACCTTCACTATTGGCAGCATGAGGTGTGGACCTTCCTTGCTCGCCATCTCCCCCTGTCTCTAGGACCTCAAATGGGGAAGAGTGATAATCATGCTCTTCTGCATCTTGATTCCCCTTCTCTCTAGCTTTAGCTGCAGACTTTTCTTTTTCTTCTTCTCCTTCTTCTTCAGCTTCTTTCTCCTTCTCTCGCTGCTCTTCTTCTTCTCTGTTCTTGGTTTGCTCCTCTTCTTCTCTCTGTTCTTCTGCTTCTTTCCCTTTCTTCTGATGTTCTATCGATTGAGATACAGAATGTCTGGTCCATATCAAGGCAGAGATTGTGAGATCTTCCTCTTCATCTTCATCCTCCAAGATGAGAGTTCTTCTCTTTGAGGATGGGGCACCAATGGCCTCATTCCCTTTTCTCTTTGAAGCAGAAGGTACTGGAGTCTTCACTCTGAACCCTCCATTGCCTTGGAAAGCTCTTTCAGACGCATCTTCGTCAGCATCTTCAAACCTACCACCATTTTATCGCATGGTCGAACACAAAGAGTATGTGGAGGTTCAATATTCAAGTGTCTGAAGATCTTGGTCACCAGACTTGGGTAAGGCAATTGGCCCTTGTCCTTCGACATTGCTCTGTACATATGAAAGAGAATGGTGTGAGGGAGAGAGAACTTCTTCCCTGAGTTGATTGCGTACATCAATTTTGCCTCGGAATTAGACACGTCAGTCTTGGATGTAGACTTCGGCCTGATACAGTTGATCACAATTTTGTGAAGCAAGATATTGATGGCTCGCATCCTTGAATAGATAATTCTTCCCTCTGTATCCCTATCTTTGACAAGCTCCAATGAAGCACGAGCAATTGAGACTTTGATCGGTTGATAGCGTCCTCGTTCAACTCCAATTATGTCAGCCAACATGTCCACATCTATCACATAGTCCTTGTCTTGAACACTGAATGATGTTCTATTCGCATCTAAAAAGCTAAGATTCAAATAGAAGTATGCTGTTAATTGCGCATAACCATTTGTGGTATCGGTGCAAAATTGCTCAAGTTGAAGCAGATTGAACTTCTCCCTTAAGTTCACATTAATGGCATCCAAGAAATCGAAATCAACACTCCTAGGGTTTATCACCCCTCATTTTAACAGTCTGAAGAACAGATTCTCCTGTTCCTTCGATTTAAACAACTCCATTCTTTTTCCCTTCACCTTCGTAGCAATACCCATTCTAGGTTGAAATTCACTGAACATTTTATCATCATCGTTCCCGTCAGTCGGATTCTGTCCCGATACACAAGGGTCACTTGGTATATTCGCAAGTGCTTCCTCAGCCTTTCCTTTAGGAGCAATTCCCAAATCCTCCATTTGTCGCAAAAATATATACTCATTCCCATAATTCTTATCCTTAAGGAAATCATCTACGTAGTTTAGCGGAGTCCCAGTGCTTTTCAACGCACAGTAAAGCTTGTAAATAAAAGAGGGTTTTTGGACTCTTACAGGGTCTGCATCCTCGATTATTTCTTCCTCCGGTCGTTGACCCGCACCTTGTGGGGTAGATGATGTTGAGTGACATTGTGGAGAGTGAATCGGGCTCTGTTGCTGACTCGATAAATCTTCTTCTTCGGTTAGATCGAAATGGGTAGGCCCCTCCCTCATTCTCTATGGTCCCCTGTTCGCGATTCTTGAAGACTTCCTCGAAAAAGACATCCTTCCTTGTCGTTGAAAGATTCCTTTACTCGCTTTCCCAAGAAAAGATGACAACTTTCTCGAAGATGAACACGAAGTAGAGACAGGATTGGGAGGAGAATGTCTTTTAGGGTTTTGAAGATTAGGTGAAAAAGAAAACTGTATATATTTAACTCAGTTTAAAAAGGAAAGATCAATCGGTACAAGGAAAGTGAACAGACACCTCTTTTTAAAATCATTAACTGCCAAATAGAAGTTAATCCTTTTGAAAAGACAAGATTCCGTTTTTCACGGAAATTATAAATTAACTGAACGAAAGATCGTACCTTTTCGAGTTTAAGTATAATAGCAACTTACAGTCTATAGCCATGAATGACTGAGTCTGAGGGTTTAGAGTCTGAGGGTTGGAGAGTCTTTAGACTTTAACTTCCTCGAGCTTCAAAATATTGAGTCTGGAACGGATAAAATCGAATTGATTTTTCTTCAAAGGCTTTGTGAATATATCCACTAGTTGACTCTTTGAATCAACAAATTGAATCGAGATTTCTCCATTTTGAACATGATCTCTAATGAAATGATGTCGAATCTCTATATGCTTTGCTCTTGAATGAATGATTGGATTTTTAGTGAGATTGATTGCGCTGGTGTTGTCACATCTGATTTTTGTGCATGAGTCTTCAATTTCAAAGTCTTGTAGCTGTTGTTTTATCCATAGAATTTGCGAACAGCAACTTCCAAGAGCTACATACTCTGCTTCTGTTGTTGAGAGAGCCACAGTGCTTTGTTTCCTTGAAAACCAAGACACATCCTGCTTCCAAGCAACTGGCAAGTTCCTGAGGTACTCTTTCTATCGACTCTACAACCGGCCAGATCTGCGTCTAAATATCCCAGAAGATTAAAGTCTCCATTCTTAGGATACCAAAGACCGATGCTTAAAGATGAAGCAACGTATTTAATAATACGTTTTGCAGCATTGAGATGGGATTCTCTAGGATCTGATTGAAACCTAGCACAGATGCAAACACTCAACAAAATGTCAGGTCTAGAAGCAGTAAGATAAAGAAGTGAACCAATGATGCTTCTGTACAGCTTTTGATCAACTTTCTTCCCTTCTTCATCTTTGTCTATCTTCAAAGAACTTGACATTGGTATATCAATCTTTTTGCAATTTTCCAATCCAAACCTTTTGACAAGATCATTAGCATATTTTTCTTGGTAAATGAAAGTTCCTTCCTTCAATTGCTTTACTTGAAGACCAAGAAAGAATGTTCATTCTCCTATCATACTCATTTCAAACTCATCATGCATAAACTTAGAAAATTTCTTACATAAACTTTCATTAGAGGATCCAAAAATAATATCATCCACATATATTTGAACAAGTAAAAAGCTTTTGTTTTCCTTTTTGATAAATAAAGTAGTATCTACTTTACCTTTGACAAAACCATTCTGTATTAAGAACTTACTTAGTCTGTCGTACCAAGCTCGAGGTGCTTGCTTTAAACCATACAAGGCCTTTTTCAGTCTGAAGACTGAGTCTGGCTTCTTTGGGTCTTCAAACCTAGGTGGTTGTTCCACATGAACTTCCTCATGGATAAATCCATTTAGGAAGGCACTTTTGACGTCCATTTGGAATAACCTGAAATTTTTATAACAAGCAAACGCAAGTAATAGTCGAATAGCTTCTAACCTTGCTACTGGAGCGTAAGTCTCATCATAGTCTATTCCTTCTTCTTGCGTAAATCCTTTGGCCACGAGTCTTGCTTTATTTCGTACGACTTTTCCTTTTTCATTCATCTTGTTTCTGAACACCCATTTGGCTCCAATAACAGCTTTGCCTTTTGGTTTAGATGTCAATTCCCAGACATCATTAATGTTGAACTGTGAGCTCTTCTTGCATAGCTTCAATCCAGCTTTCATCAGATAAAGCTTCTTCTATGCTCTTTGGTTCAATTTCAGAAATGAGAGCCACAGCACTAGACTCTTCACGTCTTTTGGATCTGGTGCGAATTCCTTCATTAATTTCGCCGATAATGAGATCTTTGGGATGACTGGACTTATGCTTCTAGTTACAGGTTGATTTGTCTGGTTGATGATCTCTTTCTTTATTTGAATCTTCATGAACAGCTTGATGCTGGTCTTTCAGAGTCTGAGATGCTTCTTGAGTTGTAAGCTTTGGAAGGTCTGGAGCAGGTTCAGACTCTTCATAATGAGTCTGACTAGATTCATCTTGCGTAGAGTCTTGAAATTTGACATTCATTGACTCCTCCAAAGACTGGCTCTTCTTGTTATAGGCTCTGTAGGCTTTGCTTGATGTAGAATATCCAAGGAAGATGCCTTCATCTGATCTTTCTTCAAACTTACCAACTCGATCTTTTGCATTTTTCAATATAAAACATTTGCAACCAAACACATGAAAGTATGAAACAATGGGCTTCTTATCTTTGAATAACTCATAAGGGGCTTTCTCTAGAATAGGTCTTAGGAAAACTCTATTGATGATATAGCACGCTGTTGAAACAACTTCAGCCCAAAATCGTGAAGAAATTTTGCTTTCAATTAAAAGAGTTCTCGCCATTTCTTGAAGAGATCTATTCTTTCTTTCCACAACTCCATTTTGCTGAGGAGTATATGGAGAGGAGAACACATGCTTAAAGCCAGATTCATCACAAAATTTTGTAAAATCTTGATTTTCAAATCACCTCCATGATATGTTCTTATACTTGAGATAACACATCCTTTTTCATTTTGAACCTTTTTTGCAAATTTTTGAAATTATGAGAAGGTTTCGAACTTACTTGCAAGGAAATATACCCAAGTAAAGCGGGAGTAATCGTCCATAATTACTAGGCAATATTTCTTACCTCCAATGCTCTGGGTTCTGGTTGGTCCGAAGAGATCTATATGCAGCAACTGTAGTACATGATTAATAGAGACATGATTTATTGACTTAAATGAATTTCTTACCTGCTTTCCCAGAATACATGATGTGCATGGATCGGACTTTTGGAATAGTAATTTGGGTAGACCTCGAACAAGCTGCTTTGATGAGATTTTAGCTAATTGCTTCATGTTGACATGACCAAGCTTTCTTTGCCATAAGCTTGCTTCGTCTTGGATTGAGATTAGGCATTGCGATTCATTTGGTTTCACATCCAGAAGATAGATATTTCCATATCTTCGACCCATGAAAGACTGAGTAGAGTCTCTACTGGTTCCAGAACATGTTCCTTCTTGAAAGAAGATCTTAAAACCAGTGTCACACAATTGACTAATGCTGAGAAAATTGTAATTGAGTCCTTCCACTAGGGAAACATTTTTGTGAGATTTCCAATTTTCACAGTTCCAAATCCCACAATACTTTCTTTGTTGTTTCCTCCAAAGGAAACTTTTCCACCATTTACTTGAACAAGCTTTATGAAGCAATTTAAGTCTCCTGTCATGTGTCTTGAGCATCCGCTGTCAAGATACCACTTTACCTTTTTCTTGACAGAGACCGGCATTTAAAAGAGAGTCTCAAGCTTTCTTTGGTGACCAAATTTTCTTGGGTCCTTTGGTGTTAGTAAGATAAACAGTATTAGCCCATACTTTCTTAACAGGTTTCCAAACCATAGGACACTCTTTCTCAAAGTGATCCAGACTGTTGCACTTTGAACACCTGAGGGCATTTCGACCTACAGACTTTACAAAAACTTTCTTGAAATGATTTTTGTAAGCCTCTCTCGAGGGTCTTTTCTTAATTCTTTCTTTTACTTTAGGAAAATCAATCAAGAGAATTGTTTCTGCTGTCATGCCTAGACCGGACTTATTGAAGTAAGGTCTTTGAACTGAAAGAACTTTTTCAAGTTTTTCCGACCCTATCGAAAATTTCTTTGAAATATTTGATAAGTCAGTTTTAAAAAAAAAGCATTTTCTTTCAAAAGATTATCTTCTTTTTCTTTAAGAGTAGAAACATTCAAGTCTAAACTTTTAACTTTTTCTTCTAAAATGTTTTCCTTTTGTTTTAGAGCTGAGTTTTTCTTTTTAAGTTCGGAAATTCTTTTGAGAGAAGTCTTAAGACTAAAACACAGTTCATCAATGTATTTAGAGACTTTGACAGGAATTTTAAAATCACTTACCTCAAATTCACCGTCTTAGTCGATCCAGAATCGAGTCGAGTCCGAGTGTGCCATCGACATAGGTTGGCATATTCATTATCACTTTCTTCACACTCGTATCACTCCAGGTTTCGGCTTTGAGAGCTTTTCGAAACTTTTTAGCTTTTCCTCTTTTCTTCTTCAGAAGAGGACAATTGGGTCTGATGTGTCCCTTTTTCTTACATTCGAAGCAAACTACATCTCTGTTTGGTTCCTCATCATCAACAGACTTGGTCTGCTGTCTTTGGAAACTTTGTTTCTTTGAGTTGAACCTTCTTCCTTTTCTATTCAGTTTTCTAAATCTTCTTATCATGAGAGCAAGCTCCTCATCGTCCATATCATCTTCAGAATCTATATCATCAGAATTATCATTTGATTTTAATGCAATAGATTTCTTACCTCTTGGATCTTCATCTTCATTAATTCGTTCCACTTCATAAGACTGAAGAGTTCCAATCAGCTCGTCGACAAATAGTGGCATAATTCTTTGCGTCTCTCTTATTGAAGTCTTTATGTGATTCCAATCCTTGGAGAGTCCACGCAGCAGCTTGTTTACCTTCATAGGATCAGAAATTTTCTGTCCTTGATTCTCAAGACCATTGACAATATATGTAAAACGGCTAAACATGTCAGTTATAGATTCTCCTGGTTTCATTTTGAAGGCTTCATATTGACCGAGGAAAATGTTAATTCTGGTTTCCTTTACTCGATCTATTCCTTCATAAGTGATATGTAATCTGTCCCACACTTCTTTTGCTGTAACACAAGAAGATATTCTGTTATATTCAGTTGGTGACAAAGCACAATATAAAGAGTAAATTGCTTTTGCATCGAGTGCTTATCTCTTGTTTATCTCTTCCTGAGTCATTCCGCTGGTCTCAACAATTTCTTTCCCTCTTTCAAAGACTGATGCAGCTGTAGGAGTAATTCCTTTTTCTACAACGTCCCATTCCAGAGGATCTTTTGATCGTAGGAAAGCTTTCATCTTGTTCTTCCAGATGTTATAATCCTTTCCATCAAAGTAGGGTGGTCTGGTATTGCTTTGCCCTTCCATCAGCCCTGGTGCTAGCATACTAGCCATGGATCTTTTACTCAGAAGTAAAACACTTTAATAAAGTGAGTTCACAAGCTCTTATACCAATTGATATAGCTAGTATAAGTACCTAGAGCGGGGTGAATAGGTATATAAAATATTTTTCTCGATAATTCCACAATACTAGACAGTTGATAGATTTGAGACAAACAATAATCAACGTAAGACTGAGAGAAGGAAAGAGAAAATGAAACACGCGGATTATAGTGGTTCAGCTTATTTCAAGCCTACGTCCACTCTTCTGCACTGACAGCCTATTGGCTGGATTCCACTATGAACAAAGAGATGTTACAGCGTTGATCTTCCTTGATTTCTCAGTGTAGATGATCTACCACACTCGCTCAAGGTCTCACTAAGTATAAACACTCTCTGTGTATACAATTTCGCTTAGAATGTATCAACTAATAATCGAGGTGCTTCGGACTCTGGAATTTCTCTATCGATCATATTCTAAAGTAACTAGAACGTCTTCCTTTTATACTCCTTTATGCCATCATACCCGTTGGCACTTACCAAAGGAATTCCTCCAATCTACCCATTGGACGGAATCAATTAAGAAGATCATTCGAGTTATTAAAGGAACCTGACGATAGCCCATCAATCATGTTCGCCCATACAATCCGGATCTTGGTTTCCAAGAATAGAACATTCCAAGAATATTTCGTCGACCATCGGATCTTCAAACGATCTAGATTACGTATAAAAGAATCTGTTATCTTCTTTATCCAGCCAAGAGATCTTCCCCAAAGGATGGGACTAAATCCTCGACCAAATACTTTGACTCTAGATTTCCTTCGACACTGGATTAGAGAAACTGTCAATGAGAATAGTCTTAAGTCTTGAGTCTTGAGTGCTGAGTCTAGTGATCAAAAAGTCTTCAGACTTTAAACAGACGGTCTGCAAATATCCAGACTAGACTGATAAAAACATTTTGTCAGCTTCAAAATATTCTGGAAAAATTTCTCCAACAATGACTTCCACCTTGTGAGGAAGAGGTCGTTGATCGTCCACCGCGGAGTTAACAATCATATTCAAGACAATCGGGGCTGCTCCCATGTGAGTCACGTTATGCATAGCAATACTATCAAATATTCCCTTCGGAGAGACTTTTCGGAGGCACGTGTTGGCGCCGCCTTGTGTCACTACTCTCCAAGTCAAGCACCATCCGTTGCGATGAAAAATAGGCACTGTCCACAGGTAAACCGGTATCAAGCCCATCCCATGAAGAAGAATTGTCACGATGGAATTTAGATATGCACCGCTGTGGCTATAAACAACTCGTTTAGGCTGTGATGTCATCCCGAAAGTGTAGTTCATGCCGATGGGATCCCATTCGCTGTGTGGTCGCTGCACCTTGAAATCGTTGGAGCTCGAGGCCACTAGTCCTTCATATTCGCAAATGCCCAAAGGATGCAGAGGAGCAGATCCATCGATTCAGAAATAAGGACTAGAATCGGTGGTTCTGTCTTGTTGAACAAATCAATTGCCTGGCGAGCAACTTCGAGTAGTTGACAGTCCACGAAAATGATCTTGGCTCTCGAGTGTTTCAGAAGCGTCGACACCATGGACGGGTCGTGCAGAGGATCGCTCCAGCCATGGGGACCGCGAAATGCAGCTCGTACACTGCGGGGACGTTGGGAGCCAAGGTGGCTACCTGTTCAGAGACACAACACCCAAAGCTCAATCCTCTCTCATCTCTCATCCGTTATTCAAATCACTACCGTGAACTAGATGAATCTTTATCATGCACTAACAGAGAAGACACTTCCAAGGTGGCCACCTGTTCAGAGACACAACACCCAAATATTCGCGGGTCCCGGAGTTGATTAGAGCAAACTAGGAAGTTTGAGTGCATCTTTTTTCAGTCCATCTACTCTGGCGACCATTACCAAGGAGGAAATTTTCCTTTTTACTGGGGCATATTCGAGAAGGATGAACTATTGAAAGTGTTGTAAATGCTAGTATGAGCACCTAAATGGGGTGAATAAGAGGGGGTGAATAGGTGCGAAAATAAATTTTTGTAGAGAATAGTATAAAACTTTACTTTTAACCTGAGTCTGTTTAACAGTAAACTTTGAAAAGGAAATGAGATTCTTACAGTTAAATAAAGTTACGAGCAAAGTAAATGAGTTTAGGGAAGAGAATAAAAACACAAGGTTTATAGTGGTTCGGCTTAATCCAAGCCTACGTCCACTCTCCCGCACTGACAGCCCACCGGCTGGATTCCACTATGAATCAAAAGAGTTGTTACAGTATCACTTCCTTGATTCCACAATGTGGAGACTCTGCTACACCTCATCAAGGCTTCACAAATGTATAAACTCTCTTTTGAGTACAAGTTTACGCTCAATAATTGAATCAACAAAGAACGAGGAGCTTCAGACTTTGGAATTTATCTATCGAGCACACACTCAAATAACCAGAGCATCTTCCTTATATACTCCTCCATACCTTCATAACCGATGGCACCTTCCAAAGGAGTTTTTTCAATCTACCCGTTGGACAGAATCAATTAGGGAGATCTCGAGTTACTTAAGGAATGTGATGATAGCCCACCAATCATGCTCACCCATACAATTAGGATCTAGGTTTCCATAAGTAGAACCTTCCAAGTATACTTCGCCATTCAATGAATCCAAATCACTCGAATTAAATTCAAAACGAATAATAGATCTTGGGATGTTATCTCCAGCCGTGAGATCTTCTTCAACCGCTCGAATCAAATCCTTAAAGAAATACTCGATTCTAGATAAATCTTCTTCGACGATCTAGAAACTGTCAATGAGGGCAGACTTTAAATCTTGAGTCTGGTGGTTTGGCGGTCTTCAGACTTTGACGACAGAGTCTGTGAGTCTTTAGACTAGACTGATGGAAACGTTTTGTCAGCTTCAAAACAAATAAGGAGTTTTCTCCAACAATCTTTCCCTTTTTGATGGTGACAAAACTTTCCTGCAGATTTAGATACTTTTGACCTGCAAGACAATACTCAAGCAAACAAGGATATCTCATAAAAGATAAATGGATTAGGATAAATATAGTATCGAATCTGCATCCACAGGAAATGTGTTAGTCTTGTAAAAAACAACTATATTTTCCATGAATACCATCAACGCTTAAAATACTGCAAGCAAGCATTAAACAATCCAAATCCAAACTAGTCACAACTAAACAACTAAAACAAAAGTAAAGTCAAAAATCAAACAAAAGTCAAATCTGCACCTAGCTTCTCCCCCTTTTTGTCAACATTAAAAAGGTAAAGATGAAAAGAGAATAAAATTATGATTGTTTTGAATGCGAACAAGCTGGAAATCTCCCATCGACTAGACAGTCTCTTCCAGCTTTTTCAAATCCTCCTTCAGTTGCGCCACTTCTTCACCCTTGGCAATTGCTTGAACTTAAAGATTAAGGGCCTGAATTTGATCATGCAAAGAAACTGAAGAGGCTTGACTGGCATTCTGCATATTCTGAACTTCGCATCCCAGGGCATAAATCTGGCCTCGCATCTCCATAAGAACATCAAGCAATCTTCGAAAGTCTGCCGAGTTGTTAGTCTAAGTGCTTGCTTCAGCATGATCAGTTTGAGGAGTATTGGCAAATGATGGCATTTCAGCATGAGCACCCAGATTTGGAGATGAAACCTCATGACCTTCTTTAGGAAATTGAGAGGCATAGACATCTTCTGGATCTGCAAGTGAACGGCTAACATCTTCACTAGTAAAAGCAATTAAAGAGGTACATCTTTTCTCAGCAGCTTCCCATGTTTCAGTGCCTTCAGGTAGAGAGAAGTACTCTTCATCCTCTGTCTCTTCTTGTTCTCCTCTGCCCTCTTCTTCTGTAGTTCTTTCTTTATCTGCTTCTTTTCTCATCGATTCCCTCTCCTCACTCCTTTGTTCTATCTCTTCTCTGTCTTGATCCTCTCTCTACTCTGTCTCTGGAACAAAATGCTGAAGGTTCCTTAAGGCAAGAGCTGAAATGGTGACATCTTCCTCATCTTCTTCATCCTGTAAGATGAGTGCTCTTCTTTTCTTGGATGGAGCTGTCATGGGCTCCTTCCCTTTCCATTCTGCAGCCATAGAGACTTGGTGAGTCTTAACAGGGGTTTTCTCCTTAAATCGCTCCAAAGCCTTATTCAGCTCCTTCAAACGCATTTTGAAAACCATCTTTAGTCCCACCACCATTTGATCACAGGTTCGAATACACAGAATCTTGGGAGGCTGAATATTCAGATGTTTGAATAACTTAGTAACAAGTGCAGAATAAGGAAGTTGGCCCTTGCCCTTCACCATCGATCTATACATGTGAAACATGATAGTGTATGGTAGAGAGAACTTTTTGCCAGCGTTGATAGCATTCATCAGCTTTGCTTCTGAATTAGAGACGCCAGTCTTCAAAGTTAATTTGGATCTAAGGCAATTGATCACAATCTTGTGAAGCAAAATATTTGAGGCATTCATCCTCAAGTACGAAATTCGTCCTTCTGCCATTCCATCCCAAACAAGCTCTACCGTTGAACGACCAATAGACACACCAATTGATTGGAACTCCCCTCTTTCTACTACAATCACATCAGCCAGAGTGTCCATATCAACTACATAATCCTGATCTCTAACACTAAAAGATAATCTATTCACATCCAAAAAGCTCAGATTTGAATAGAAATACGCAGTAAGTTCTGGATGAGCCACTATCGTTTCCGAGCAAAATTGTTCAAGTTAAAGTAAAGTGAATTTCTCTCGCAACTTCACGTTTAGAGAGTCGAGAAAATCAAAGTCCACACTCCTTAGGTTCATCACCCCTCGCTTCAGCAATTTAGAGTAAATACGTTTGTGTTCCTCAGAACGAAACAGATCTGTTCTTTTGCTTCGAATATTCGCTGCAATACCTATTCTAAGCTTAAAATGAGTTAACATCTTTTCATCATCATTTCCATCAGGTTGATTATGTCCTCCAACACGTGGATCACTTGGGATATTTGCAAAAGCTCTTTCTGCCGAGCCCGCAGGAGCAATTCCCAAACGTTCCATCGTTCGTAAAAAGTGGGTTTCATTTCGGTACCCCTTTTCTTTCAAAAATTAATCAATAAAGTTCAACGCAGAACCTCCATCCTTTAAGGAAGAGTAGAGTTTAAAGGTAAAAGCAGGCTTTAGAGTCCTTACAGATTCGACATCCTCAATGATTTCTTCCTCCACTTGTTGTTGCTGAACATTTTGTGGTCTAGCCTGAGGAAAATGGCGCGGTTAAGAATATTGTGGACTGTGCTGTTGTCTTGGAGATTCTTCTTCCTCCGTGAGGTCAAAATGCGTAAGACCCTCACGCATATGCTATGGTCCCCTGCTTGCAATCCTTGAGGACTTTCTTTGGGAATCCATTATCACAGTCTTTGAGAGATTTCAAACTCGATTCGCGAGAAAGATGAAAACTTTGAGAATTAAACTAGAGAGTAAAAGTAAGAAAGTGATGTTCTGTGCTTCTAGGGTTTGTGAAGAAGACAATCAGTATATAAGCCGATCGAAATGGGGTATACGAATCGCCGTAAAAGGAAAAATAGAAAATGCCTTTTCAAAAATAACTGCCTTTTTGAAAAATAGACAACTGTTAAAAAGATAACTTCTTTTTTGAAAAGGAATTATTGCTATAATTATGAAAACTTGGGAAGATAACATCAATCAATTACAGATTAATAGATGAACGTACCTTTTCGAGATTTTATCCGAAAGATAAATTTCTAAAACAAAAATAACTTACAGTAGTGAATCTTGATCTCCTGAGTCTGAGCATCTTTAAACTTTTATCCCTAAGTCTGAACTTCTTCAGACTTTAAGATATTAAGTCTGGATCGAATAGACTCAAATTGACTTTTCTCCAGTGGCTTAGTAAAAATGTCCGCCAGCTGATTCTTTGAGTCAATGAATTGAATCAATACTTCTCCATTTTGAACATGATCTCTAATAAAATGATATCGAATCTCTATATGCTTTGCTCTTAAATGAAGAATAGGACTCTTGGTGAGATCAATCGCGCTGATGTTGTCACATTTGATCTCAATGCATGAATCTTTGATTCTAAAGTCTCTGAGCTGTTATTTTATCCACAAGATTTAAGAACAACAATTTCCAAGAGCCACATACTCTGCTTCTGCTATTGAAAGAGCTTCAGTGCTTTGCTTTCTCAAAAACCAAGATACTGTCTTGTTACCAAGCAATCGACAAGTGCCCAAGGTGCTCTTTCTATCAACTCTGCATCTTACTAGGTCTACGTCTGAGTATCCAAGGAGGGTAAGGTCTCCTTCTTTAGTATACCAGAGACCCAAATTAAAGGTTGTTGCAACGTATTTCATGATGCGTTTTGTAGCACTTAGATGAGATTCTTTAGGATCTGATTGAAATCTGGCACAAATGCAAACACTAAACAAAATGTTAGGTCTAGAGGCAGTAAGATAAAGAAGTGAACCAATGATACTCCTGTATAGCTTCTGGTCAACTTTCTTTCCTCCTTCATCTTTGTCTAGCTTCGAAGAACTTGACATTGGTATATCAGTCTTTTTGCAATTCTCCAAACCGAATGTTTTAACAAGATCTTTAGCATATTTTTCTTGGTGAATGAAAGTTCCTTCTTTCAATTGTTTTACTTGTAGTCCAAGAAAGAAGGATAGTTCACCCATCATGCTCATCTCAAATTCATCCTGCATAGACTTAGAGAATTTCTTGCACAGATTTTCGTTAGGTGATCCAAAAATAATATCATCAACATAGATTTGAATAGTTAAAAAGTTTGTACTTTCTCTTTTAATAAACAATGTAATGTCTACTTTA
This sequence comes from Eucalyptus victrix, assembly GCA_016097545.1. Classification (NCBI taxonomy): domain Eukaryota; kingdom Viridiplantae; phylum Streptophyta; class Magnoliopsida; order Myrtales; family Myrtaceae; genus Eucalyptus; species Eucalyptus victrix. Next base: position 39,440,663 of record CM027843.1, on the reverse strand, counting down.
CCTTTAACAAAGCCATTTTGGATTAAAAACTTACTTAACCTGTACCAAGCTCGAGGTGCTTGCTTTAAACCATATAGCGCCTTTTTTAGTCTGAATACAGGGTCTGGTTTCCTTAGGTCTTCAAATCCAGGAGGTTGTTCCACATAGACTTTCTCTTGGATAAATTTATTTAACAATGCATTTTTGATGTCCATTTGGAATAACTTGAAATTCTTATAACAAGCAAAAGCAAGTAATAATCTAATTGCTTCTAACCTTGCTACTGGTGCATAAGTCTCATCATAGTCTATCCCTTCTTCTTGCGTATATCATTTGGCTACGAGTCTTGCTTTGTTCCTTATAACTTTCCATTTCTCGTCCATCTTGTTTCTGAAAACCCATTTGGCTCCAATAATAGATTTACCTTTTGATTTAAGAGTTAATTCACAGACATCGTTAATACTGAATTGCCTGAGTTCTTCTTGCATAGCTTCAATCGAGCTTTCATCAGTTAAAGCTTGTTCTATGCTTTAAGTTCTATTTCATAAATAAGAGCCACAACGCTAGACTCTTCATGCCTTTTGGATTTTGTACGAATCCCTTCATCAATGTTGCCAATAATGAGTTCTTTGGGATGACTAGACTTGTGCTTTCAGTTGCTGGTTGGTCTGACAGACTGATCTTTTTCTTCATTTGATTCTTCAACGATCGTTCTTTGTTGGTCTTCTGAAGTCTGAGCTGCTTCTGGGGATTTAGATTTTGTAGAGTCTGGAGCAAGTTCAGATTCTTCAGGTTAAGTCTGAATTGATTGAATTTGTATGAAGTTTTGAAATTTAACATTCATTGATTCCTCCACCGATTGAGTCCTTTTGTTGTAAACTCTGTAAGCTTTGCTGATGGTTGAATATCCAAGGAAGATACCTTCGCATGATTTTTCTTCAAACTTACTAATTCGATCATTTGCATTTTTCAATATAAAACATTTGCATCCAAACACATGAAAATAGGAAACAATTGGCTTCTTTCCTTTGAACAACTGATAAGGAGTTTTCTCCATAATAGGCCTTAAGAAGACTCTATTAATAATATAACATGCTGTAGAAACTGCTTCAGCCCAAAAACGAGAAAAAATGTTGCTTTCAATTAAAAGAGTTCTAGCCATTTCTTGCAACGATCTATTCTTCATTTCCATAACTCCATTATGTTCTAGAGTGTATGGAGAGGAGAACACATGCTGAAAACCAGATTCATCACAAAATTTAGCAAAATCTTGATTTTCAAACTCACCTCCATGATCTGTCCGTATACATGAAATAACATACCCTTTATCATTATGTACTTTCTTAGCAAACTTTATGAAATAATAAAAAGTTTCAGACTTACTTGCCAAGAAATATACCCAAGTAAATCTTGAATAATCATCCACTATTACTAGGCAATATTTCTTACCACCAATGCTCTGGGTTCTAGTTGGTCCAAAGATATCCATATGCAAGAGCCGCAACACACGATTAGTGAAAACTTGATTTATTGGTTTAAAAGAACTTCTAACATGTTTTCCCAACACACATGGTGTGCATAGATCGGATTTTTGGTATGTCAGGTTAGGTAGTCCACGAACAAGCTTCTTTGCAGAGATCTTGGGTATTTGCTTCATGTTGATGTAGCCAAGTTTTCTATGCCAGAGATTAGCTTCCTCTTGAATTGAAATTAGACATTGGGATTTTTCTGGTTTGATGTCTAAAAGATAGATGTTCCCATGTCTTCGTCTCGTGAAAGTCTAAGAGCAGTCTTTACTAGTTCCTGAATATATTCCTTCTTGAAAGTTGATTTTAAAATATGTGTCGCACAGTTGGCTGATACTCAGCAAGTTGTAGTTGAGTCCTTCCACTAAGGAAACATTGCTGATTGTGAGACTTCCAATCTTTACTGTTTCGCATCCGACAATTCTCCCTTTACTATTTCCTCCAAATAAAACTTTTCCATCATTAACTTGCATAAGTTTTATGAAACAACTTGAGTCTCCTGTCATATGTCTTGAGCATCCACTATCCAAGTACCATTTGACCTTTTTCTTGATGGTGACCTACATTTAAAGAGGAAACTCAAGCTTTCTTTGGTACCCATACTTTCTTGAGTCCAATGAAGTTAGTGCAATATACAGTCTTTGCCCAAGCCTTCTTAACAGGTTTCCAAACCATAGAACATTCTTTCTCAAAATGTTCTGAGCTATTACACTTACAACATTTAAGAGCACTACGGCCTACAGGTTTTACAAAGACCTTTTAAAAATGATTTCTATAAAAATCTTTTGTAGGTCTTTGTTTGATTCTTTCCTTTACTTTTGGAAAATCAATTAGAGAAATGGTTTCAGCAGTCATTCCCAAGCCTGATTTGTTAAAGTAAGGTCTTTGCACTGAAAAAATCTTTTCAAATTTCTCAGATCCTATAGAAAATCTTTTTGAGATGCTTGAAATATAATTTTTCAAAAGTGCATTTTTCTTTCAAGGTAATAACACTTTTATCTAAATTTTCGACATTTTCTTTCTAAACAATCTCATGTTGCTTCAGTGCAGAATTTTCCCTTTTTAGTTCGGAAATCCTCTTAAGAGAGGTTTTGAGACTAAGACACAGTTCATCAATATATTTAGAGACTTTAGTAGGAATTTTTAAATATCTTACCTTGATTTCACTATCTGAGTCTGAGTCTAAGTTTGAGTCTGTCTCAGTCTGAATCTGATTCTGATTGTGCCATTAGATAAATATTGGCATAATCATCATCACTCTCTTCGCATTCGGTATTACTCCAAGTTTATGCTTTGAGAGCCTTTCTGTATTTCTCAACTTTTCTTTTCTTTTTCTTTAGTAAGGGACAGCTGGGTCTAATGTGTTTTTTCTTGCATTCAAAACAAATCACATCTTTATTGGATTCATCATCCTCTGCTGATTTGTTTTGAGACTTTTGAGAACTTTGTTTCTTCCAATTGAATCTTCTTCCCCTTTTGTTCAGTTTTCTGAACTTTCTTATCATGAGAGTAAGCTCTTCATAATCCATATCATCTTTAGAATCTGTAATATCAGAGTCATCGTTAGATTTTAAAGCAATAGATTTTTTACCTTTGGGATCTTCATCTTCATTGATTTGCTCCACTTCATAAGACTGAAGAGTGCCAACCAATTCGTCAACGGAGAGTGGCATGATTCTTTGTGTCTCCCTTATTAAGGTCTTTACGTGATTCTAATCTTTGGAAAGTCCACGCAGTAGTTTGTTAACCTTCAAGGGTCCAGAGGTTGGTTGATCTTGATACTCAAGACCATTCACGATTTCTGTAAAACAACTAAACATGTCAGTGATAGATTCTCCTGGTTTCATCTTGAAGGCTTCGTATTGACCGAGCAGAATGTTAATTCTGGTTTCTTTCACTCGATCGGTTCCTTCATAGGTGATGTGCAACCTATCCCAGACTTCTTTAGTTGTTTCACAATAAGATATTATGTTATATTTAGTAAGAGATAATGCACAATATAAGGAATAAATTGCTTTTGCATCGAGAGCTTGTCTCTTGGTTATCTCTTCTTAAGTCATCTCACTGGACTCAACAGCTTCTTTTCCTCTTTATAAGACTGTTGTAGCTTTAGGAATGATTCCTTTATCTACCACATCCCATTCCAGAGGATCTTTTGATCTTAGAAATGCCTTCATCTTGTTTTTCCATATGATGTATTCATTTCCATCAAAATAAGGCGGTTTTGTGTTGCTTTGCCCTTCAACATGACCTGGAGCCAATATACTAGTCATGGATCATTAACTCTGAAGTAAAAACACTTCAATTTAAATGAGTACACAGGCTCTGATACCAATTGTAAATGCTAGTATGAGCACCTAGAGGGGGTGAATAGGTGTGAAAATAAATTTTTGTAGACAATAGTGTAAAACTTTACTTTTAACCTGAATTTGTTTAACAGTAAACTTTGAAAAGGAAATGAGATTCTAACAGTTAAATAAAGTTACGAGTAAAGTAAATGAGTTTAGGGAAGAGAATAAGAACACAAGGTTTATAGTGGTTCGGCTTAATCCAACCATACGTCCACTCTCCCACACTGACAGCCCACCGGCTGGATTCCACTATGAATCAAAAGAATTGTTACAGTATCACTTCCTTGATTCCACAATGTAGAGACTCTGCTACACCTCCTCAAGGTTTCACAAATGTATAAACTCTCTTTTGAGTACAAGTTTATGCTCAACAATTGAATCAACAAAGAACAATGAGCTTCAAACTTTGGAATTTATCTATCACGCACACACTCAAATAACCAAAGCATCTTCCTTATATACTACTCCATGCCTTCATAACCGATGGCGCCTTCCAAAGGAGTTCTTCTAATCTACCCGTTGGATAGAATCAATTAGGGAGATCTCGAGTTACTTAAAGAATGTGATGATAGCCCACCAATCCTACTCGCCCATACAATCAGGATCTAGATTTCCATAAGTAGAACCTTCCAAGTATACTTCGTCATTCAACGGATCCAAATCACTCGAATTAAATTCAAAATGAATAATAGATCTTGAGATGCTATCTCCAGCCGTGAGATCTTCTTCAACCGCTCGAATCAAATCCTTAAAGAAATACTCGATTATGGATAAATCTTCTTCGACGGTCTAGAAATTGTCAATGAGGGCAGACTTTAAATCTTGAGTCTAGTGGTCTGGCAGTCTTCAAACTTTGATGACAGAGTCTGCAAGTTTTCAGACTAGATTAATGGAAACGTTTTGTCAACTTCAAAACATATAAGGAAGTTTTCTCCAACAAGTGCGACTAATGCGTTGGAAAGTAACACATGAATTTTGGAAATAATACATGAACACAGAATTCACGTGGTTTGTTAGTGTCCCTAACCCTAGAAAAGATCGATCAGATGATTTTACTATGGATTGTAAAGAGAGGACTACAATCATTCATAATACTCAAATTCAAGTGGTTCCCTTTCGTGAATACACCCAAGCGAGCAATAAATAATCATAAAAAAGGAGAGTATTCACTTGCTCGTAATTCTTTTGGAGGACGCTCTCAAAATCTCTAGATTTTTATAATTTTCTCTGCTAAAATAAGCTTTGAAAATAAAAATTTTAACAAATCCGGAACGAGGCAAGGCTGTCACCGAGCCTCTGGGTAGTGCTTTGAAAACCACAATACATATTGGACACTATTGAAGATCTCGACCAGCTTTTTCTGAGCCTAGTAGCCGAGTTCATCCAGGCACCACGCGGGCCATTTCCTCGCATTTTCAACTTGACTTTTTTGTACACTAGCATTGAAAAAGCAAAATTGGTTAAAAAAACAACTCCTTTCACATCTACACCTGGGCGTGGCGGGGTTGCCCAACTAGCTCACATCAGATTTATTTTGGGCCTGAATCCAGGATCTGGGCGGGATCTCCGCCTTGGAGGGGTGACGCAACTAATTGGGTCGTTGGGGAATTTCCAAATCAAGAAGCGAAAGTCATTTGTTCAAGTCCAACCAATTACATACAAACTGCTCTAAATGAGAATGATCTACACAGATCAAATGCCTAAGTTAAATCAGTTTACAAAATTTGTAAGGTGTTTTATGGACCTCTAATAGTTCAATCTTTATGTCTGTGTGTCGAATTACAAGCTAAGTATTTCCCATTTGTTTATTTTTTTTTCTCTTAGGATCTATACAAAACTTACATTTATGTCTTGTTCAGCTGAAAAAAAAAATCTAAACAGTATACACGTCCTTGCTTTCTCATATTAGGTGGACTTAAGCACTTAGCTAGGCCCGCCAGTTCATGTCGGGACAAGCGAGTTGTGGTCATGGAAAAGCTTGAGCTCACGTGGACCCGACCTGAGCCACATGCCGAGTGTTCTCACTTCTAGCTCAAGACATTCATCGATACTATTAATAATATGACGTACCGATGACAAAAATGATGTGCCTACCCAACTCGAGCACGCCCACACCCTTTGAGCGCCTAATTCTAGTTGAAATTGAATACCTCAGTCTTTAAGAAAATCTTGAATATTGATATTTAGTGTCACGAGGAATTTTCTCTTTTTCCATTTTGATGGAAATGTTGAGGAAAAATAGGTTTTAAACACTCAAGTCAAAACAAATACACGTATAAATTGCTCATTGCCAAATTTATAGCCGTATCGCCATTCTTCATTTCAATGGGTATCCAAGAAAGTTTCGCTTGGAAATCGGCATGCTGCGGTTGCTACGGTGACCAATCTCGAAGGAGCTTTGTCTTACAGAAGAAATCAAGCGCAAATTTTTCCGCAGCCGCGTACATCTAGAAGGAATGGAAGTGAAAATTTCTATATATCCTTTGTTCACTTATGAATTCCAACCCCGACCCATTGACATTCGCGGAAGTGAAAATTTCTATATATCCTTTGTTCACTTATGAATTCCGACCCCGACCCATTGACATTCGCATCATGTCGACTAGTATTTTTAAGGACAACGTTTTCCTCTACCCGTAATTGATTGGAGGGTGAAATAGTGATATAAGAAGTCAGCAAAGGGGTAAGCAGTTCCACTTTCCTTAAAGATTCCGCCTGGAATTTGGAATCTACCATCGAGTACAAGTTCCTCATTTTTTGAAATCTGGAACATACCCGTCGGAACCTAGAACTTACCCTATCATAGGTTCCAGGGTCCAACAGGTTCTTTTTTTTTTTTTAATTTCATTTTTAGTTAAACAAAACGAAAATGAACGTAGCAATAATAAACAAGCTTGTCATTTATCAAAGAGAATACAAAACGAACAAAACTATCAACAGAGTAAATGGAATTCTTTGCAAGGAATTCGACTAAATAAAATAGCGGAAATTGGTTCACGGTACATCCTAAGTATAATAAAGTTGTCAGACAAAAATCACCCAATAACCCTGAAATTTTTTATTTTAGGCCAATTATGGAAAACTCATGAAAGTTTTTATTTTGGGCCAATAACCCTGAAAGTTTTTATTTTGGGCCAATTATGGAAAACTCATGCTCTGTATCCTTGAACAACATTAACAACACCAAAGGAGTTTGTTGTGCAGTGACCAGTAAGTGGTCAAAGTGTAGGATGATAAAATTGAATAGCAAATAACTAAAATTCCTAATCATTGCTCATGTTGTTGCCGCTAAAAAATCTCTATGATACTGAACTACCTTCATCGCCAAACACATGACCTGCTTGTAATAGTCATCTGCCGTTCTTGCTATGCCAGGAAGACAAACAAGCAATGGCACCACTTTTTGACCAAAATCATAATATCTCCATTGCTTTATGCCGATCTGGCAAAAAGAAAAAGACGTCGGTTCGGCATCTATGAAACAACATAATGCATGGATTTTGCTAGAGCAAGTTGAGAAGTTGGGGCTCAAGGGTGGCATCTAAACATGGGAACTTTAGCTTAGAGTGCGAGGACAGCTAAGGACAACAGATAAGCTATACGAAAATTGACCAAAAGAGGAAAGTAGTTCTCTTGACGATTTGAATTCGTGAATGTGACGTGAAGCTACTTGAAGCATTAAGTTTCAACAAACTATCAAAAGAAAAAGAACTCCAGAACTTCCAATATAATCGACAGATCAAGGATCTCCCATAGCATAAAGCTACTATATATGACCCACAACCCTGACATTAAAAGGAAATGACACCATTATATCAAAACTATCAAATGTCCATTAATTTGTAAAATTGGAAATGTGTAAGATGTTAAATACTCTATGGAACTTTACTAGGGGCATGACATGCTACTGTATATCACGAAAGCAAGCATATGTTGAAACCATTGTAAGCTATCGAATAGCCAGCATTAGTCACTTGATATCTTTGCTAAACTTGAACCCAGATATGATGTTATTTGATATATATCATTACCCTAATTTTTGCATCTAACAACTATGATTTAGTACAAAGTCACACAGTAAGAATAACTAAACTCTACATTGTATCATTATTGCAAAGGTCACTGCCAAACACAGGAACGATTCATAACCAGGGATTTATAGTCCTGTTGCAATAGCATTAGATCAAAACCTGACATAATCAAACAGAACACAAAAATGGGGGTTGATTTGAGCAACCAAGTGGTCAGCATCAAATGGTTGATCTGTGAACTTTCGAGAACAAAAAGAACATAATGTAGAGACAGAACAATTCTTGCCAGATTTAACCATCTCATTGAAGTCATTACTATGTGAACACGCCCGGTTCTTGGGCCTAATCTTTACCGCAAAGAAGAAACTTTAGAACTCAACCAGACTAATCAAGCAAGAAGCAATAACGAGCAGAAGAATTTCCATGTCACAAGCAGTAAACCAAACACAGCAAATCAAGAATTGACCAAACTGAAAGGAAAAAATGGAACCCAAATGCCAACATCTAGGCGCACGCACAAACAACGCGAAACTAATCCCACAAACAAACACGACAATTCCAATGTCACACCCTAATCCTCGGGCATGCACCCATCCCTCACCTTGGTCGATTAAATAGTGACGTCCCAGGACGCATCGCCGACCCTTTCATTTTAATACGCATGCGGAAGCATAATAAAATCTCTAGACAATAAAACAATGGGATAGGAAAGTATGATCAAATTTCAAACTTTTAAAACAACCACACTTATATATATATATATATATATATATATATATATATATATATATATATATATATAGAGAGAGAGAGAGAGAGAGAGAGAGATAACACAACTAGTCATATATAATACAAGCCAAACCAAACTTTGTTTATCCAAACACCTAAGGTTTAACAAACAGGGTTGGGGGTCAAACAACCACAGCTACTCATCATTGCCAAATTCCTCATGCTTCACATCCTCGTCCTCATTGAAGCCATCTACCGAGTATACCAGGGACTCTGACCATTCGAGCTCTGGATCCTTCACATCCTCTACCAATCCGCCCTTAGGATCTGCTGTCCCATCCCCAAATGTTACCTCTAAAACGTACAAAAGTACATCAGATTCCGGTACAGGGTCCACCCTTCGTCCATCATCGTAATGGCGATACCACGACCGGTGTTTGTGGGGCACCTTTTGGGGTTCACTCACATCAACCCAAACAGTGGTTTTCACCAATACATACTCTAAGCCTTCAAGGTGATAGTGTATCAAAATATGATAACCTATCTCAGTAATTTCTTCAGGTAATTTCTAAGGACCTAAAATGTTGTCCCACAACGGGATGAGACTACGTCTCAGCAAGTTCTACCCCACTAAGACCCAATTATGAAGCCAATATGTCCTAAGGGCTGCCTAAGCACAACACTGGTCAGAGGAATTACATTGGCCTCAGTTTTCTTCCTACAAGTCAGTATATCTCAATATACACAAACTACACCAATTCACCCAATCAGATCGAATTGTCAATCAATCGACTCAGTCGATTACATGTTATCACGACTTTCCCCTGGTCGGTACATTCAATACTATCTATAAAGACCTATTAATTCAGGACTACTCACCCAAAGCTGATAATATAGTATACTGTACATATGCTCGCCCAAAGCTGATAGATTAGGGCCCCCAGGCCATCATAGTATACTATATATACTCGCCCAAAGCTGATAATATTTGCTTACCCAAAGCTGATAATATAGTATACTATATATATGCTCGCCCAAAGCTGATAAATTACGACCCCCATGCCATCATAGTATACTATATATGCTCATTCAAAACTGATAATATGGCATACTATATATGCTCACCCAAAACTGATAAATATAGGGTCCCCTGGCCAAAATAGTATACAATTCCAATCATATAGCCAATTTTTCATTTTTATCACACCCGATAAAAATAGTCATGTGTTGGTACACGGTCGGCCTTAGCCAAAATACCATAATTTCACTTCCACAATTCCCACCATTTTATATGGTTTACCAAAATATTTGTTGGCGTTGTAAACCGACGCTCGGTTATTTTCCAATCAATTACTGAAATTAAATCAATTTAGGATTATATCATAAAATCACAATTAAATCAATTCAGCACAAATTAGAGCTCAAATAAATAAACAGATTGCACCACAATAACCAACATAAAATTCCGGTTGTCAACTATCTCAGCCTAATTTCCGGAAATTAATTAATTAATTAATTAATTAATTAATTACGGAAAATATTAAATAAATGACAATAAATTCAACTTAGGCTCGTAATGCCTAATTGGACGTCGAAACGAACCCGGAAAAATTCTGAAGTTCATTAAATAAATATTAGAACGTGTCTACTTACTAAATACACTAACTAACCACCTAGCATGCATCGACAGATAATTAAATTAACTAATATAATCTAATCTATCCACCTAAACCATGCTTAATTAATCTAATTAACCCCTAAGCGTGATCAACCGACTAAGCGAGGATTAGTGAGTTAAACTCACTTGTTTTATGGTCTAAGTGGTTCAAAATATCGGGAATGCAATGAGGAACAACTTCCTTCAAAGCGGGCCTAGCAACCGAGGTCCGGAATCACCTCAAAACGGGCCACGAACACAACTAGAAATCCTCTTTGTTCGCTAGTGTGCTTGGCTGAGACAGAGGCCAACAAAGCCGATTTAGGGTGGGAATAGACCGAGGAAGGTGGAAAGGGGCAAACCGGGCCTTGACGGGGACTTACGGAGGTCAGAGGCGGGCCAAACGACTCCGGCACGATTGAAACAGGGGTTGGAATGCACGACTGGGCTACTAGAACGACGAGCTAGGCGCGGCAAGGCGGAGGCTCACGCGGCTAGGCACGACGGCGCGCGAGGTGGCGAGGCGGCAGGGCGGCGTGCGACTGTTCCAGGCGGCTGCTACTCCTTCTCTGGCTTGCTGATGGTCGAAAATGGCAGGTGAGGAGGGCAAGGATGGTGGCCGGCCAGCTTGAAGAAGAATGAGGGAGACAAGGGGTCCACCTTGGCCAATTTCTTCTCTTCAATGGTCTCCCTGACCATCCTCAGCCACCAGCATCTCCTTGGCCCTCATTCAGCCACCCATGCTTCACTTTGCAACCCTTAAATTGGTTCAAAACCATAGGGAAAGGGGGGCATACGAATTTCCAACATTTCTCCCTTAATTAGACACTTGATCTTGCTCAATTCAATCACATTTGTCCCTCATAAATTCAATCAACCCACCATCGATCATCTTGGCATTTTTCCTCACCCATGCAATTCACTTGATTCTCAAATTTGCAATCAAAAACGATCCCCGGAATTTTCTGAACAAAAAGGCCCTACCTCGATTTTTTTCCCAAAAAGTCTTGGTTTTAAAAAAAAAATCTTTTGAGACTAAGTCGACACTCCTAGAATTAATTGTGACACGATGAACTTTCAATTTCTGAAATCGGACTCAAATTCGCGGTTAATTTCATTTTAGCGTTTTTTTAGCATGACCTAGACTACCGGGTAGGTTTCAGAAATGTTTAATGCAAATGACCCATGGTCAATTTTTTTCGAGCCACAATGAACCCACTTGACACATTGGCAACTCTCGGTTGTCGTGAAAATCTCGAGGATTTAAATACAGACATAAGGTATCAAAACGATAGAAAAATTAGTCTAGTACTGGTCGACGATAATTTTCCAATTTAGTGGTGTCACCCACAATTAGCCACACATCTCAGTCGAATCGACCTATCTCTGATCTCAAATCGATTTTTAACTGTGCCGTAATGGCCTCTAAAGATGAGCACGATCAAATAGTCGATTTCTGGTCGAATTCTCAAGTCTATTGCATTAAAATTCCTTAATGGCTTTCCTAGATAGTCTAGTTATCTTGAGAGTGATCAGCTTTGAGAACAGCCCTATAGGCTCACCGATGAAATGCCCGATTTATTCAATGGAAAACAGAATTGAAAATTTGGAATGTCACATCCAAGCTCATGAGTTCACAAAACATCCTAAACGGGACATTGTCCTATTTTGTAATCAAGTGATTGCCAATCCAGGCTAAGTGTAAACGAAAAAATGGCTAGCTTGTACACTCACATATAAAGAAGATCAAGGAATCCTGAAGTGGCAACCCAAGACACTCCACAAAAAAAGAAAAAAAAAAAAAAAGATATGACCTACCAACTCGATGCGCAGAGAACGGAAACAACATTCCAGAAAGCACATGCATCAGAAATGTTAGGCTAGAGGATCTACCCAATATTTTCGATCCACCCAATATTTTCGATGCTTCCAACTAAAGAGATGTTGAACGGCAACTGAAGCGCCTCCTTCACGCCGCACTTCTTTTTAACTTTCGTCTGTCTTCGATGGTAAACATTACAAGGCTCGCCTACCACTCTATTACCATATCCTAGTAAAATAACAAAAAGGTCGTCGAAGAACTAGCAATTATAAGAAGTAATGCTCATTAAGGTAGGAATTTGGAATCAACTCACATTCGGCTAGCAATTACATGGACTAGATCTTGTAGCTGAGCTGAATCGTGACCACTGGCAATGAGTCGATGATGGCAAACAAAACCAACGTTTGGTGAGCTTGGGGTTTAGTTCTAGGTTGGACCAACGTTCGGCAACCTCGAGCAACGTTGGGCGCGATGCGGGCAATGCTAGATTCGGCACGGATCGGCAACAAGGACGTCAAGGCGACAGCTGGTTCTGTCCTAGTTGTGGCGCGAATAGCAGTAGCTTGTCGTCGAGAGGCCGAGATGCGGTGGCTCGTCATTGAAGTCTGAACAGCAGTGGCATCATCAACGAAAAAATAGCGACGGTGGAACAATAGCAATGTCGGGTGGCGGAACGGCAACAGCTCGTCGTTGGGAGGCGGCAAGTGCGATGGCGATAGCCAGCAGCATTGTCAAACAGAGCAGCGATGGCATCAACGGCAACATCGTGGGTTGTGATGGTGGCATTGAGGGCAGCGAGCAGCGTCGGATCGTTGTCAAGAGCGTGGAGTGTTGCAAAGAGGAAATGGAAAGAAAAGGGAAAGTAAAGAATGAACATTGTAGAAAACGTTAGGGTTTTGGAGAGAGGAAATCCCGAGTTCGGTTCTCGGTTCCGGTTCTAGTTCTTATTGGAACCGGGAATTGAATCGTGAACCGCCAGTTTTCAAAAAAAAAAAAAGGAACCGAGAATCGGAACTCTCTCTTTAGAACTGGGAACCGAACCAGACCCTCCAGTGCGGTTCTCCGGTTCCCGGTTCCACCCGAGAACCATGCTCACCCCTAGTCAGCAACACGTTCTCATCTTGCTCCATCTTAAGCTGGAAAATTACAATAAAAAAAAATCCTAAACGTATTATACGGATACTAAATCAATTATAAACCTTTTGATTTTGTCAATTATGACCTAAATATTAACAATTTGCAATGTAGTCCCTTTAGCAAATTTTGGCCGGCAATCGTTGACTTAGACATTGGCTATTCTACATGATACAGCCGGCATTGACATAGACAATTTCTTTGATTTTTCAAATTTTTTAAAATATATAACTTTTTTGAATTTTTCCTTTTCTTTTCTTTCATTCTTCCTCTATTGATTGCCGAGCTCCAGCGATGGCCTATGACAAGCCTTGGGCAACGCTCGCCCTAGCCAGATGGTGAGGTTGAGCCTCTAAAGCTCAAGGCTGATGAGGTCAACCCTCGCTAACCCTCCTCTATGGTCGATCACTAGCAATGGTGACCAAGGAGGAAAAAGAAAAGAAAAAGTTCAAAATTTAGAAAAATTATAAATTAATTTTTCCATGTTTGGATTGTCAACTAAAATTAGCCGGAATTGCTACATTGGCAAATTGTCAAACAGACTCAATTGGCTAAATTGAAATATTTTAGTATCAATATTTGGGCAATAAATTTGGGACTTCTTTTTCTTTTAATAATTATCCCACTATAAATTGTTATCACATTCATGCCATATACTTGATTTATCATTTTCCAAACTTTCCACTACTCGATAATGATAAAGCCCCAATAAGGGAGACCTTCGACCTGCCGCGGTCTCTTTTTAGTCGTTGCTTTGTTTGATGTAATAATTACGGTGTGATTATTTAAAAATCATAGAACTTTAGAACATTTTTAACTATGATTGGTCATATCTATCAAGATCTGTTTTGAGTCATTCTTATCATAAGATTATATTAATGATACTTCGTCAAATATCCATCTAGATCCAACACACATATCCTTCAAAGGCCTTCATGAATGCATGATCTCTCCCTCCATCATAATTCTCGCAGTGATTCCCGCTTCTTTCTTAGCCTAGCCTTATATATATATATAGGTACGGCGATATAAATTCTCTATGCGAATGCATATATGATCATGCTCCCTTGACTCGCAAGCTAGAGATCCCAAACACACGTATAGAGAAGGATCATGGAAGGTTTGCTCCAGTGCCCTGCGAACTACGTGCCTTTGACTCCCATAAGCTTCTTAGAGAGAGCAGCTTTCGTCTATGGCAACAAGGTTTCCATCATCTACGGCAATACAAGGTACACATGGAGACAGACCCACGAAAGGTGTTTGAAACTCGCCTCCGCTCTGACGAGGCTGAAGATCTCACGCGGCGATATCGTAAGTCTCTCTATCTTGTTTCCCTCGTCCTTCATTGTATCCTTGAGTTTCATTCAAATGAAAAGTGGTCCTCGCTCTCTTTCCTTTTTGCTTCCATTAGCTTTTAGTTTTCCTAAAGCTCGTGGTCTCAAATGGAGGGAATAAGGTAGTAGATTAGGGTCTACCTGTGACAAGCCATAAACCCAAGAAAAGAGGGAGTGACAAAGATCATTTTACAGATAGATTGTTCTTCCCGGTACATTCTCATCAAGCTATTATTGACGGTTTCAAGTCTAGGGGTGTGCAAAACAGACTGCTCAAACCAAAGTGTGGTTCCCAATTCCTCAAAATGGAACCGGTGTCCGGGCGATCCGATTCCCGGTTCCAAGATGGAACCGGACTAGACCGACTACACATTTTTTTATTATTTCTTTAAAAAAATTAGTAAAATGTGAACTTATGCTTTCTCATCCAATGGTACCATAAGTTATGGCACAACAACTCTTCACTCATTGTCGCTTCTGTCAATATTTTACGATTTTTGTCATTTTATCTTGTTGTGCATGGCCACTCTTTAATAGGAAAAAAAAAAAAAGTGCCCGCTTCCATTGGACTAGACCGAAACTAACAGTCCGGTCCAGTTCCCGATCCTAGAACCAAACGGTCCAATCCCCAATTCTTGGTTTCGCTTTGGCACTAGACTGGATTGGGAACTAATCACCACTAACATGAACTGTCGTTAGATTAGGTGAACATCACAGCAGATATGCATGCCCCAGAGATGCTATCTCGGGTCTTCTTTTCTTTCGTCGTCCCCTTAGATGGTATATCAAGAGAAGGAGAACCCACGGAACCGTTCAATCTGCCACATTAGGTAAAGATGAAGGAGGTCAACCCCCGAGCTCTTCTGACAAAAAAAAAAAAAAAAAAAAAAAAAAAACCGAGCTCCTCCATTGACTATGTTATTTCATAGATGTCCGTATGCTCTGTCGGACAAATAATTCACATAAACAACTGGAATGATTGGAAATACATATACAAAAATATATTCCATGGACCAAAAACTTTAAAAAAAAAAATCTAGCCTCGCAAAGGAAGAATTTATAATACGTAAACTAGTTCATGTTAATCCTACCTCAAATGAATAGTGAGTGACTTGCTAAATTCAAGAGAAAGGTTTGCTAGAAAACACATTCTTGTTTGGATGAAGGAAAAGAAACGACGTGAAAGGATTAGAAGAAGGTGGTAAAGTCAACTATTGTGTAAGAGGGCATGTTTTGCATTCAAAACAAAAGCATAATGTAATTTATTTATTTATTTTGTGTTCCTGCCAAAATTTGGATTATCATTCAAATTTTAGAAAATTGTGATCAAATTACGTGTGAAGTTATGTATCAATAGTTGAGTATTTGAAGTTTTGGGAGTTTCGAATTCGAAAATAGGTCAAAGTGTGTGAGTAGCATGATTTAAATTAAGCAAACGGTGAAAAGTATAGGTCAAGACAAGCCCTATATACGTAAAAGATATTAATGAATGCATGTCTGTCCCTCTCTTTTCCCTCGCATCCTTCAAATCCTCTCTTCTTTTCTTTTGTAGTTACCTCACAGTCCCTTTTTTTTTTCATTTCCAATCGCCCCTACCCAACATAGTATCAAAGAGCACTATAATCTCGAAATATAGGAACCCCTATTTTATATGCTAATAGTAAAAAAACTAGGACCCGTTGGTGGTAGGTTAAAACTTGAGAATTTTTCTCTTAATATGGTAATCTATAATATGTACAGAACTAACAGTACAAGACCTCCGATGAAACTAAACTTTTTTAATTGAAATACTAATATTATAGCTAATTTCTTTTTCTTTTTTTTTGGTAAAAATATTATAGCTAATTTCTTTGTATCTGAAAAGGATGAAATTTCTAAAATGATTATAAATTGCTCCACTAACTCAAATTATTGTAATACCCTTTAGTTATATCATACCAGTAAAAGTAAAATAACATAAGTTATTTCACTCTTTTACATTAATCCATTACTCTACACACTATAATAATTGTTAAAGTAAATCATTTGAGCACGTTGGCCCCTGCACCTCTCCGCGTTGGAATTCTAGCCTCGTCAACATTGACTACAAGGTATGACCTAAAAAAAAAGACTATAAGGGAACAAACTCAGAAGGTCCCATCTCAATCTTCACCCACCCACGAAGAGGAGTCCCGCACGTCATGAATTTTGGGTCTACAGCTAACTTCTATCAAACCATTTTCGCTAAAACAATATACGCATTAATCCCCCGATCAAAAGGGTTCGCTTAATCGAAAACCATATTTATTTTCTCACTTAATTTTTTAAAAATAAAATTGTGGCAAAGAGGATCCTAGAGGATCCTACTCGATCTTTGAATGCACATTAATGTATTTGCGCATTTTCTTGGGGTCATGTGCTCCGACAACACATTCATTTTGACTGGATTGAACTAGCGTGAAACATAAGTTAATGGTCCCCAAATTTTGGTGTATGCTCATGTGCAACACATTATGTCGTCTATCACGGCACGTTTCCACATCTAGGAAAAATTGAAGTAAACGAGGCGTGTCAACCGGTGAAGATGGACCCTGCGTGACGTTCTCCTTGATTTACTGTGGCACAATTCACAAGTTAGAATTTTACCCATCACGTTATATTTACTCCGCGTGATTGAATACGTATAAAATGGGGCCAGATGTCATAATGTTCCAATCAGTCTCTTTGACTCGACCGAGTTAAAAGGGGAGCCAACTTTTGTGAGAGGAAAGGTTTAAGGGGAGTCTTATAACTTACGTGGATCCGACGCTCCGGTCCCAAATTCTTTTTATTGCAGTAAAACTTACAAATGATTTGGTATGCATGATTGAACGGTGAGCTGCAATCCTCTAAGTCGACGCTACCTATTGGTACACACCGATTCATTTGTTAAAATTTGTATAAGATCATCACCAATTGATCAAAAATATTTAAGCTATTATATGAAAGCATGATGTATTATTTAACTGCTACGACATTTCCCTTCTTACTTAGGCCTGTATTTCACCTGAGACTAATGGAGCCACTACTACATAGAATTCAGTGCACAATAATTTACTGAAACACTTTGGAATATGGTGCCCATGTTAGAATATTTAAATAACAAATTACGAATTCATCTAGCAGTTTATGTTTTTAGAACAATTAGCTATAATCCCACAAAATCTCAACATAGTATCAAAGTAGGAGGCCTTGAGTTCACATATTCTAGACTTCTATTTACCTCACCAATTACATATTTCCAAGCTTTACGCTTGAGTTAAAGTCCAACTTAAGCATTATGGGGATTGTTAGAATAATTAAAAATTAAATCATTTTTCATCTAATAGCTTAAATTTTTAGAAAAATTAGTTATAGTCCCATAAAATCTCAACATATTATATTTTACGTCTAAAAACTCTCCCTCACGCAAAGGTTTGGTTCAATGATAAAAGGCCTTAAGCATAGATCCCAACATGTGAGTCCCATGGGCTTATAAATAAGGGAACCTACAAACGAGCGAAAAGGGCATGGTGCTGTTTTACTATAAAATCGCTCTACTTAAATCGTCTAGTGGACAATGAAAATTATCACGTGTCGGACTCCTTGCATTTCGAATTGACAGATGATTGTGAATCAAGAAAGGAACACAAACTCGATGAATAGGTTCTAAAACTTATGAAATAAATCTACTAATTACAGCACATTATTTTCGAAGGATACGATCAAGCATTTCATTAACATAAACAACTGGAATGATTGGACATATATTACTGGGAAATGAATAGAAATAAGTAAGGTGCATTGACAAAAGCAAAATCTTGTTCTTCTGATGTTTGTGCATATCTTTTCCTCTTTAGTTTCTCCTTTTTATAGTCCATGGGTAGTCGGCCTATTCCAATAACTGTTCTCGCTCATTGAAATTTAATTTTGGTTCCATTTTATGGTAAATTGTTCCCGCCTCAGAAGCTCGATCGCAATAAGTAATTGACTCAACTATACAAATTGCTTGATAGCAACTATTAGTTGATACCTTTGATAATTGTTCCTATCTGAGTTTGACTGCAACAATCGTTTCTGGTATTTTCATCCTTACAGTTGATTTGATTTCGGCCAAGTTTTGCGAGTCGATGTTAACGTTTCTCAATTCCATCGACATTGATTTGACCAACATCGGCTTGACTCTTCCCACCTCGTCCACTTAATTCCGTTGGCTTCTCACAATCATTGTTGTCGTTTAACCACTGACTGTATTTATAGTGAATATCATATTGCGTATGTTCATCAACATACTGTATACTTCTTCCTTAATGACATCCTACATAATCTATTAATCGGTCAATATTCATAATCGGCCTTGACCTTGTTTATTTGACTCCAGCCCGACTTAAAAGATTGCTCTTTGTCTCAATGTGTTTAGCACTTCCTCATCAAAGCCATAAAGCCATAGGTGATTTATAGTTAATGGCATCAATTCTTATGAAATTGACATCAAAGTTGACATTTTTAGGCTGCTAATAGTCACAGACTATATTTAATATTTTAACAGTTTTACATATGTCTGACCTTCTTCTTTTAATGGACCCATTACACAAAATATAGATGAGCAATGCACTAAGGAGTTTCACCCTATATGGATGCAAACCACCATTGCATTTCGAAGACCCAATAACCTTGCTTTTCCATCCAAAATGACACACAATCCAGGAGTAGCATAATAAGGCTTTCGGGGAGTTTTTTTCCTAATGATCACAACTATCGAATTTCTACCTTTTCTCCTTTCGTTTTATGTAATCATAAAGCAGAAATTATCAAGACAATAAGAATGTCGAGTTAGGAGTCGTGGTTTCAAAAGAAAGAAAGTAAAAATGGGTTTTCAGCTGGTGAAAGTTGATGCGCATGTGTCACGGGTCGATAAATCCTTGGCCACGGAATAACCTATGCGGTGCCTGGTGAGCAGAATTCGCCAGGCCAACCTTTCTTCTATAGTTGTTCTAGTGAGCAATATGGCAAATAACTCTTTTATACGAGATCGTACCACGCCCAACTTAGTTTAGACATCTAGTCCATCGAGTGAGACAACAGATATTTTTAAGCTCAACAACTGGTTTTGGCCTGCCATGGCCTCATCAAGAAAGCGGCATCAGCTCCCGACCAGTTTGTACATGGGAGGCCAACTGCACCTTCAGAGCTCCTAAGTAATATAATCACTCTATCCTAGAATTCCTAGCACCAACCATCCTGACGCCACTCTCACGGACCAGTTATGTTCATCCTTTCTACATCCTCACTCTTCACTGGATAACCCCAAGCTTCACTCCCAAGGGTTCACGAGTATAAGAGAATCACGGACCATGACAAACTCCCCCACTCAATTCCGCAATGCTCTCGTTGCGAGCTGTTCAGTCGCTTCCCTACGTTTCCCTAACCATCAATGCCACTCCATGGGACTTACATAGATGGCAACGCTCGCCCAACAAAACAAGTCACTCCACTCCATTGCTTGCTCCCCCCGATCAAAGCTATTCGTGAATCTCCAGTCACTTGTGCTCCTCGACAAGTGTGGCACCCCCAGCCAACTACACCCCTGTGTAGCACATTCTTTTGCCTGCTAAGCTCCTCCTATTCTCAGCAAGCCAACAAAGGTTCCCCCTTGGTAGAAACATGCTCACAGACCTCTTCTTAAAATTCGCCAATTGATCTAGGAACGTTATCCCTATTCAACAAGCAACTCGATTCCTTCCTATGCCTCCATTGCCATCCCAAAAGCTAAATGAGAGCCGCACATTATCGGAGCCCCCTCTGACCCCGACGATCACTCTCCTCCCTCATAGGTCCGGGAAGACCACAAGCTTTTCCCCAAATCAACCACTTACTAGAGGGTTCCCCGCTCTGATACCATTTGCCACAGGTCGATAGTTCCTTGGCCACAGAATAACTCATGCGGTGCCTGGCGGGCGAAATTCGACAAGCCAACCTTCCTTCTATAGTTGCTCCAGTGAGCAATACAGCAAATAACTCTTTTATATAAGATCGTACCATACCCAACTTAGCTCGAGCGTCTAGTCCATCGAGTGAGACAACAAATCTCTTTAGGCTTAACAACTGGTTTCAGCCTGCCATGGCCTCATTAGGAAAGCAGCATCAGCTACCGATCAGTTTGTGCACAGGAGGTCATTCCCACATTCAGAGCTCTTAAGTAATATAGGGGGTATTTGGTTGGGCATTCCCAAAGTCCCTTGGACCCTCAAAGCCCCTTGGGGGAAAATTTTAGTGTTTGGCAAATTTTTTGGAAGCTCCTTTGCCCAAGTATGAGCATTCGGAATGCTCAATGCTCAATGCTGGGGGGGCAGCATTAGGCATTCGGCATTTGAGAAATGCCACGCTTATTGTTCATCATTTTTCTGTCCCATCGTCTTCTTCTTCTTCTTTCCGACCACCAAGCTTCTCCGGCAGCCACCGCCACTGCCGCCTAAGGGTCACGCGTCGCCGGTGACCACCGTCTGGGGGTGCCGCAACGCGCGACCCAGGCGGCACGGACCTCAGGCCGCCAAATCTGGCAGTCCGGAGGCTAGATCTAGCCGTTCGGCAGCCAGATCTGGCCTCTACGACCTCAGGCGCCTGAGGTCGCGCCTCCAGGTGGCGACGACGTCACCTAAGGTCGCGCCTCCAAGCGGCGACGACGTCGCATGAGGTCGCACCGCACGTTGCCTGGGTCTGCGAGACCTCAGGCCGCCAGATCTGGCGGTCCGGAGGCCAGATCTGGCCGCCGGACGGCCAGATTTGGCCGTCCGGCATCGCCGGCCGTCGGATTTGATTTTCAAATTTTTAAAAAAGAAAATTAAAAGCAAAAGCCCATTTGGAATAAATTTTGCCAAACGGTATTTTCGCACAAGCAACTTTTCAATGCGTAATTTGCCAAACGGCCGAGCATTCCCGAAAACCCCTTTATCCTAAAAATATTTGGATTTGGCCAAAGACATTCCCCAAAAGCCGAACCAAACGAACCCATAATCCTTCTATCCTAGAACTCCTAGCACCAACCGTCCTGACGCCACTCCCATAGACCAATTATGTTCATCATCTCTATATCCTCACTCTTCACTCAATAACCCCAAGTTTCGCTCCCAAAGGTCCACAGGTATGGGAGAATCACAGACCGTGACAAATTTTGTCACGGATCGATAATTCCTTGGTCACAGAATTACCCATGCGGCACTTGACAAGCGGAATTCACCAAGCCAACCTTCCTTCTATAGTTGTTCTAGTGAGCAATATAGCGAATAGCTCTTTTATTCGAGATCGTACCACGCCCAGTTTAGCTCGGGCATCTAATCCATTGAGTGAAACGGCATATCTCTTTATGCTCAACAACTAGTTTCGGCCTGCTATTGCCTCATCAAGAGAAAGGCATCAACTCCATACCAATTTGTGCATGGGAGGCCAACCCTGCTTTCAAAGCTCCTAAGTAATATAATCATTCTATCCTAAACTCCTAGCACCAATCGTCCTGACACCATTCCCACGGACCAGTTGTGTTCATCCTCTCTACATCCTCACTTTTCACTCAATAATCCCAAGTTTCACTCCCATGGGTTCACGAGTACGGGAGAATCACGAACCGTGACAAACTCCCCCACTTAATTCCGTAATGCTCTCGTTGCGAGCTATTTTGTCGTTTCCTTGCATTTCCCTAACCATCAATTCCACTCCCTAGTACTTACATAGATGGCAACACTCACCCAACAGAACAACTCACTCCACTCCATTACTTGGTTCCCCTGATTAAAGCCATCCGCGAATCTCTAGTCACTTGTGCTCCCCGACAAGTGTGGCACCCTTAGCCAACTGCACCCCTGTGGCAGCACCTTCTTTCACCTACTAAGCTCCTCCTGATCTCAGCAAACCAATAGAGAGTCCCCCTTGGTGGAAATGTGCTCGCAAACCTCTTCTTAAGATTTGCCCATTAATTCAGGATCGTTATCCCCATTTAGCAAGCAATTCAGTTCCTTCCTATGCCCCCATTGCCATCCCAGAAGCTGAACGAGAGCCGCACGTTGTCTGAGCCTCCTCTGGCCCTAGCGATCACTCTCCGCCCTCATAGGACCAAGAAGACCACAGGCTTTTCCTTGAATCACCCACTTACTAGAGGGATCCCCGCTCTGACATCATTTGTCACAGGTCCATAGTTCCTTGGTCGCGGAATTACCCATGTGGCATCTGGCAAGCGGAATTTGCCAAGCCAACCTTCCTTCTATAGTTGTTCTAGTGAGCAATACGGCGAATAACTCTTTTATACGAGATCGTACCAAGCCCAACTTAGCTTGGACATCTAGTCCATCAAGTGAGATAGCTTATATCTTTAGGCTCAACAACTAGTTTCGGCCTACCATGGCCGAATCAGGAGAATGGCATCAGCTCTCGACCAGTTTGTGCACAAGAAGTCAATCTTGCCTTTAGAGCTCCAAAGTAATATAATCCTTCTATTGTAAAACTCCTAGTATCAACCGTTCTGATGCCACTTTCATAGACTAGTTATGTTCATCTTCTCTATATCCTCACTCTTCACTTGATAACCCTAAGCTTCATTCCTAAGGGGTCATGGGTACGTGAGAATTACGGACCATGACACATGCATGCATAAGTGTATGACTTAAGAACACACGCATGCATGGCATGAACACCGGCTGCGCATTTTCTCCAATGTACTCTCATCTTATCTTTTAGACTTCCCATGTGGCACTTTGAAATGATAACACTGATTGTACTTCCATTATATTGTACTTTCCTTGGCTATATAATATTTTATGAAGACTAAGATATAAAAGGAGAAGATTAAAAAAAAAAAGGCTAAAATTAGATATTTGAAAGAAAACTGGTTGGATACAAAGTCATAATGTATACTGGATTCCCAAAGTTGTTGATAGTGGAGCATTTAAATGAAATCCGTCCCATTGTATCACTACTCTCGCCTAGGTTTTGGCTCTTTCCTCATTTACTAAATCTATCTTTAATATTCTAACACTTCCAAGCAAAAAAAATTAAAGAAATGTGTGAATATTTATTATTTAGGAAAATTATCCAATCAATCCTAAACTTATTATAAAAATATCAATTAAGTGGTAATTTTTTTAAGTTTGTCAATTTAGTCATAATTTTTTACACGAAATTTGAATGTAGTCCTCTCGGCCAATTCTCGAAGGAAATAACTGACGTGACAATTTAATCATTACCAACTATACTATATGCAAAGCACTTAGAGTACTCACTTTGATGGGCACGACGCACGAAGTCTTCGTGGTGGGTTCTACGTAATCAGATAAGGCATGGAATGGGACTTGTCTGTTCCCGTTTTTGTGGGTAAGGATGCGGCATTTTCTTCATCTCGCACTCATTATTCTCAAAAGGGAAGCTTCAGCAAAGTTTCACAAAAACCCCCCAAAGAATAGCGACAAATCTTGATGGTTTTCATCGTTATCAAGATCTGATTTAAGGAAAAACTTGGTGGGTGCTGTTCCATTACGTAAGTGTTCCTTCGCGTAGATTGTCGAATATACGTGCCTCTTCAATGTGGGGTTTGATCTAAAGTCAAAGGCCAAAGTTATTTTGGTGATCTGATCATCGCGATGACTCACGGGGAAGTCGTCTAGGGCCCATTAACTTGGGCTGTACGTTGATTTTCTAGATATTATCATTTATTCCGAAGTACTGTCACTTGATAATATCTGATAAAATTTTCTAACATTTAGTTTGTGTTAAAATAAAGCAGAAATAAGAATTGGAGAATTTTTTAATTTTTGTGTATTTCTTGATGTATGATACTATTATACATGAGCCTATTTATAAGCTATTCTAGAACACTATGTGAAGCAACAAAATATTACAATATCAAATACAATCAATTAGAATCAAACAAGGAAAATAATATCTCTAACAATAAATCCAACATCCCCTCGAAAACTCAAGGTGATATAAGAGGTCAGATAGAGCTTGGAGAAATGATCTTGAAAATGTTCCAGGTGGATGTGCCTTGGTGAAAATATTAGCTATCTAATCAACCA
Source organism: Eucalyptus victrix (assembly GCA_016097545.1). Lineage (NCBI taxonomy): Eukaryota > Viridiplantae > Streptophyta > Magnoliopsida > Myrtales > Myrtaceae > Eucalyptus > Eucalyptus victrix. Next base: position 39,416,042 of record CM027843.1, on the reverse strand, counting down.
ATGAAGTGGGAACAAGATATGACCCAAAAATAAAAAATAAAAAAAGTGGGAACAAGACGAACGGTACCACAAAGCATGTGAGAGCATATGAAATGACAATCTATTTCAATATATCGGGCACGCTCACGGAAAACATCTCCATGTGTTATTTGGATAGCACTCCGGTTATTGCAATAAATTATCATTGCACCATCATGAGGGACTCTCATGTCTTCCAATAACATCCACAACCATAGTAATTCCAATGTTGTATCAGCAAGGGCAAGATATTCTACTTCTATAATAGATCGAGCGACGGTAGTCTATTTCTTGCTCTGTCAAGGAATAAGGGAGTTTCCTAAGAAGAAGCAGTAGCTTGTACTTGTAGTTAGGAGTGTGCATGGTCCGGGTGGGCGGTTTTTGACCTAGAACCGGGAACCACCTGCTAAAGACTAGTTCCAAAAAATTGGAACCTAAAACCACCTGCTTATTGTATGGATCCACCTAAGAACCGGACCACCAGTATGATCCAATTCTCGAGTGGATCCATGGAACCAATGTCACAAATAATAATATCGTTTTCCAAATCTCGTTGTGAGTACTCTTCATATCGAGTAATATTTTTCTTTAAATCGAACCGGCTTAATTAATGGTAAAATTTTTCTTAATTTTATTGGAAAACACTACCAAAGAAGAGAAATAGGTTTTTTTCCTTTTTTTGAATCATTTCAGTTGAAATCTAAAATATTCTTTAAGTTCAAGGTTTTGGATGATTGTCATATGTAGATCATTTTTTCCTTTATTTCCTAACAGTGCTCAATCTCTTATAACCTTTGCTTTACTGAATTCTTTATGTAGAAACAATTCCACAATACTCCACATATTCTTGAACACGGTATCCTATTTGAGTCCCGGAAGTATCCTTTGAAGGAGCAATTTGTTGAGTTGCTAAAAGGCGGCTTACACACTTTACTAAATTCTTATAAAAACATGGAAACCATGAGAGGAGATGGAGCCCTAAAATTTAAGTTTCTAATTAGTAATTTCAAATTTTATTTTAATATTAAAAATTAATATATTATTATAATATAATCGATCCGGTCTGGGTGGGCGAATCCGCCTATGGAACCGGGAACCGAACTGATACCCATCAATTCCCATAAATTGGAACCAGGAACCGGACCGATTCCCTCAAGAACCACCGATTCCAAGTGTTCTGGTCCGATTCCGGGTGGTTCGGGCGGGTTCCAATTCTTTTGCACACCCCTACTTGTAGTAGAGGGACAATCAAGAGGCACCACCCTAGTTGACATCAGAAGATGTCATCAACTCTAAGTTTGAGTTAGGAGAAAAGTGAAGACTGTGAAATAAGGTACCCTTGACATAGCAAGAATTCAAAGAACATCAGCAAAGCGAGTTGTTTATGGTGCGGTCATGAATTGACTAACAATATGAATAGCATAAGCAATGTCAAGATAAGTAACAATGAGGTATATAAGACTACCAACTAGTTGTCGATAAAGCATGAGTTTCAAAAGAGGAGTCTCATCTTTGTGATCAAATTTGGCATTAGTCTCAATGGGAGTTGTAACGATCATGTTATCAGTAAATCCAGCCCGAGAAAGGAGATCAGTGGCATATTTCTCTTCCAAGCAATCTTTCATTTCAAGCTATTGACTCAAATATATTTGTCATTTCGCAATACCATGACGATTATCGCCAGTAATAACCATGTCATCAACATATAAGAGTATCCTACCAATAAGATGTTCATTGAACAAGAGAGCATTGTCATAGGGACAAGATGTAAATCCATGGTGTTCCATGGTGGAACTAAATTTGGAATACCATGGACAATGAGCTTGGTCCAATCCAAATAATGCTTGGCGTAGACAACACACTTTATTAGAAGTGTGAGTGTATCTAGGAGGAGGCTCCATATAAATTTCCTTAGTAAGATCCCTAATAAGAAATGCATTTTTGACATCCATTTAAAATAGAGGCCATCGCTTAATAGCAACAATAGGAAGGAGGCTGCGAACAAAAGTATAACGTGCAGCTGGAGCAAACGTCTCATCACAATCAATGCCATACTCCTGAGTGAAATCTTTTGCTACTAGTCTAGCTTTGTAGCATTTCACCGTACCTTCTGCTTTCATTTGGATCTTGTACACCAATTTGCAACCTATAGCTAACTCTTCAAGAGGCAAACAACCAAATCCCTGGTATTAGATTTTTCTAACGCTTGCAACTCATCTGCTATTGCTTTCTACCAAAGAGGATTAGTACTAGCTTCTCTATATGTATGAGGCTCGTGAAAAGAAACAATAGTAGAATAACCATGAAAATCACAAAGTCGAACAAAAGCTTGACTTACACAAGTGGAATGATAAACAGGAGAAGAAGGAATGTCTAAGGGTGGAGAATCCACGGATGGCGCAAACATGTTAGGAGCAACCAAAATAGGATTACATGAGACAACTGCATCAAGATTTAGGATAGGACAATTCCAAAGAGGAAGATTGAAGTTTGTTATCTTTAGGAAATAAATCAGTATAAGGATTAGTGCATAAGCGAATAGTTGGAAAGGATGCAAAAGGATGAAGAGATGAGAACATCTCATGTCCCAAAGGGTAACATAGATACACGAAGTTGATTTGAGATATGATCCCAACATCTACACCCTTTATGCTCAATGCCATATCCAAGGAAGCAACATAAAGGAGCATGATATTCTAATTTCGTGCATACATTAGGGAGAAGATGCAGAAAACATGCACTACCAAAAACTCAAAGTAGATTGTAGTTAGGAACACTATCATATAAGTGCTAGTAAGGAGAAATATTGCCTATAATAGGTGATGGACAACTAATAGTATATACAACAGTATGATAGGCCTCTCTCCAAAACTGTTCTGGATAAGATGCTGTGATTAGAAGAGTGTGTATGATATCTAAGATGTGCCTATGTTTACGTGCTACTCGACCATTTTGTTGGGAAGTTCCTACAAGCACAATGAATGATAGTAACATTTTAAGAAAGAATTCTAAGGAACTCTTTGTCTCTATGTTACATGGCATTATTAATACAAAAAACTTTAATATCTTGAGAATATTGTATCTTGATCATGACAGCAAAATTACTATAGATATGAGTGATTTTGGATCAATTATTCATAAGATAAAGTCATGTATAACGAAATAATCATCCACAAAAATCACTAAATAATGAAATCCTCCTATAATGGGAGTAGGAGATAATCCCCAAATATCAAAGTGAATTAGATTAAAGGGAGTATAAGAGACAAATTCACTAATATCAAACAATAAAGCATGATATTTTTCCAACTTAGAAGGCAAGCAATCAAAAGTTTTATTGTCATTAAAAGCTAAATGAACACTTAAAATCAGAGGAGCTAAACTAGAGAGAGAAGGATGTCCCAATCAAGAATGCCAAGATTCAAATAATATTTTGGCATCACAATGAGTGAAGGAGTTGGGAAGCTTTAACGAAACAAGATCAAACAAATGTCCTACTTTACAGCTTGTCCCAATTCTCTGTCCCATCTATAGATCTTGCACACGACAACCATTCAAAGAGAAATGAATGTCAAAACCAAGTTCACATAGCCGTCCCACAAATATCAAGTTTGGTGAGAATTTGGGAACCATAAATATATCAGGCAAGGACAATTTGGACGTTGAAACATGCCCTGTTTGACTAACTATCATCTGAGAGTTACTAGCTGTATGAATACTAAGTGCTTGTGAAGTATATGACTTTGACTTGAATGAACTGGAATTAAAGGTCGTGTGATTATAACAGGTAGAATTAAAGAATCATGAATCAGGATTACCTAGGGTGATTGACAAAGTAGAAGGGTTAGGTATAGGGGAGCTAAAAGTACTAGATTCTAGAATGATAGAATAAACTGTGGATCGAAGATCATCTAATGATAGAGTAACAGATCAACTATTAGAGAAATCCCTAATGGAAGCAACAGAGATGGATAGACATGCATGCGGACCTCTAAACTAGGATAGGTTGTTCCTTCCCGTAGGTTGCCTAGGTTCCAACTGATAACAATTGGATGTACGATGACCATGTGGACAATGATGTGTACAATAAGACTTGCACATGAGGAGAAACCAGAATTGGCAAGCACTACATCTTTAGGAGCGGAGACTGATAGAATAACACGTTTCATCTTTAAAGTAGTAGCAAGTGGAATCTCCTCCATCAACAATTTCAAGGTCACTATCTCAAGATGAGGTAAAGGATCCCGATGCAAAAGTGAAGCTTACATAGATTCAAACTCACCATTAAGTGCCATTAGAAAATGCATAATACACATATGATCATGGCATTCAGCAAACTAAAAAGCATCAGAAGTCATCGCCCATTCAGGCTTAGATAAAGCCAGCTAATCTCATATAACATGCACGGAAGATAAAAAGTTGTTAATAGACTGATTTGTCTCCTGACACATGTAATGTAAATTCCCTAACAGTTGATACTGATGAGTAATGTCTGATGCAAAGTAACAACTGGCAAGAAGATCTCACGCTTTCTTTGTTGTATTTAGGCGAGTCTGATGGATAGAACTGAAGTGTTTCCAAGCCATGTGAGTATCTGATGATTCTTGCAATCCCACTCCTCTAAACGTTCAACAAATTGATCATTGGTTCATCAATAGCCTGCATAGCCTCAGTGACGTAACACTAAAGGCTACATCCTCTTAAACTTTATATTTCTTAAGCCCATAAAATATAGTTTGATCCATTTAAGATGGTCTGAATAAGTATTGAGACTTCTAATTTATCTTTGATATGCAATGTGCCAGTATAAACCAGTATATTCTATAAGGAATTCAAAGAAAATTGGTACAGAGCCAAAAATAGTTCAAGACGTCGAAATACCACAGGAACCGATTTGAAAATGCCAAAAATCAATCCAAAACAGTTCGAGCCAATCTAGTCTACGGCAATCAACATAGGTTGATGATAATAATATTAAGATGACAAGGCGGACAACTTGGCTAAGGAGTGGCGCTGACATGGAGGATGACATCAGATGATGACATGGTAGACAACTTGGTTGAAAAGTGGCACTAATGTGGAAGATGACGTCACGCGCAAAGGACTTGGGCGGCGCGTGAGGGCAAAAGGGTTCTGGCGACTTCGTTTACTAGGTTGGACTCGTCGAAGGATGAGCAACCTATTTCTGGTGGATTTTCTTTATAATATCCAACTATTGCTTCGGAAAAAGCACGTAAGGCGGTGGCGTTAGCAGCCTGAGACATGGCGACGCATGGTGGCGCGTGTGATAGATTCCAGAGTTTTTGATGACGAATTTTCACAACCTGACTCGTCTGAGGGCAACGAACTGATGATGGGGTTTGTTTTTTGAAATGAGCAACAAGATTACCTGAACCACGAACAATGGCGACGGTTCGATGATGTTATGCTCACGATTTGTTGTTATGTTAATGCAGGTTGCAGCCATGGCACCAAACGTCCCTGCACTATACGAGCTCCACTTCGCAGTTCCAATGGCAGGCGCAACTCTTTCCGCACTCAATGTAAGCCTTGACGAGCACGCTTTGACAATCATTCTTCACCGGTTACAACCCAAAATCATCTTCGTCGACTCCAAACTCGCACACCTCGTCTCCAAAGTCATCCACAACAAGAACAACACGTACCTCCTAGAGAACCACCACGATCACCAGCCTCTCCTTGTCACAATCCGTGACGTCTCACTGGACTGTCGAACCCAATGGGATCTTGAGGTTCGAGAGTATGAACAAACCGTAGCTATGGGAGAGAGCAATTTCCAAGCCATGAGTCCGACCAATGAGTGTGACCCCATCTCAGTCAACTTCACTTCGGGGTCGACGGGGACGGCCAAGGCAGTGGCGTACAGCCACCGAGCGGTGTACTTGAACTCTCTAGGGCTGATCCTCCGATATAACATGGGGAAGTCGCCTGTGTTCCTGTGGACGGTGGACATGTTCAGGTGCAATGGGTGGTGCTTCACTTGGGCGATGGCAGCGCTCGGCGGTGTCAATGTGTGTATTAGGAACGTGTCGGCGAAGATCATCTTTGACTCGGTTCAGCTCCACAAGGTCACCCATCTCTGTGGTAATGGTCCGGTTTCGTTTACTTTGATGTGGAGAGTCCTGTTGCATCATGAGCATGACATATTAAACGGAATCAAAGGATAATATATCATTCTCATTAAGAAATAGATGAGTAGGGTTGAGATATGTCGATAGTGCGGTATAAATATAATCAAATATTTGGGAGGATGACTACGCTTTTTGAAACATGTCATATGAAAGTATGGATGATGTTAGGTTCATGCAAAATCACCCATGAAAAAGTAGAATTTTCTTCTTCTTTTTTCCCTTTCAACAGGTAAACCCACTATCCTAGATATGATTGCTGATTTGCCACCGGTCGACCAAAAGCCACTACCTTCCGTGGTGGACGTAATCATCGCCGGTGCATTCCCGACGAATCCCGTTCTCAAGAGAGTCCAGGAGCTTGGGTTCAACATTGTCTACGGATATGGCATGACGGAAGCCCTAGGGCCTGCCCTCATCAGACCCTGGAGGTCATCGCAACACCACCACCATGACAACGACGACAACGACCGCGACGATCATAACCTGAAATGTAGAGAAGGGCTCCACAACATCACACTGGAGGCTGCCGATGTGAAGGACCCGACCACCATGCAAAGTGTTCCAAGCGATGGGGAAACAATTGGAGAAGTCATGCTCCAAGGGAACACCCTCATGGCAGGCTACTTGGGCAACCCGGAGGCAACGCAGAAGGCATTTTCTGGCAGGTGGTTCAGGACCGGGGATGTCGGGGTGCGGCACGCAGACGGTTGCATAGAGATGAAGGACCGAGCGAGGGACGCCATAGTCTTAGGGAAGGAGGTGATCAGCACATTGGAGATAGAAACCGTCTTGTCGAGCCACCCAAAAGTTGCGGAAGCCGCTGTTGTTGCTCAAAATGATGTTGCGGGGCAAGTCCCATGTGCATTTGTGAAGTTGAAGGAAGGGATGTTGAAGTAGTTAACTTTCAGTTTTTTATGTGTCAATAGTGGAGTCCTAGTCAATAGGAAGTGGCTTGTTTTTAGGAGTTAGTTTCTGCACATGTTCTGGTTAGTGGGGTATGTTAGTTTCTGCACATGTTCTGGTTAGTGGGGCATGTTAGTGGGTCTTTGTTGTTGTTGTTCTGTAGCTATTTTCCTGCAAAGTGGTTTGTATGTTCTGCCTATTTTTTAGGCTTTGTTCTGTTGAATATTGTGACGAGAGTTACTGCAGCAACTCTCTTTGTGTGTGCAACTCTCTTGTGTGTTTTCTTCTCTGAGTTTACTTTTAGTAATTTCAACAGTGGTATCAGAGCCACAACAAGAAAAAAAAAAAGTGTTCGAAAGGAGTCTTGAGTGATCAAACACGAGAGCAGTAGTGGTTCTTCTTTGCAGCAGCAGTGATGGCCACAGAGAACTTCGTACAGCCTGCTATACCTCGCTTTGATGGTCATTATGACCATTGGAGTATGTTGATGGAGAATTTCCTCAAGTCTAAGGAGTATTGGGACATTGTTACGTCTGGTATTGTTGAACCAGACGAAGGAGCTCAGTTGACAGCAGCACAACGGACAGCTCTGGAAGCAGCAAAGTTGAAGGATCTTAAAGCCAAAAACTATCTGTTTCAGGCTATTGACAGATCCATCTTGGAGACAATTCTCTGCAAGGACACCTCCAAACATATATGGGATTCCATGAAAAAGAAATATCAAGGCTCGGCAAGGGCAAAAAGGCAGCAACTCCAAATGCTTCGTGGGGAGTTTGAATTACTAAGAATGAAATCGGGAGAAACAATCACGGATTTCTTTTCCCGGACAATGGCGATTGTCAATAAGATGCGAATCCATGGAGATAAGACGGAAGATGTCACAATAGTCGAGAAGATTCTTCGATCTTTGACACCAAACTTTAACTTTGTTGTCTGTTCTATTCAAGAAGCCAAAGATGTTGAAGAACTCTCAATTGATGAGTTGCAAGGATCGTTGTTGGTCCATGAACAAAATTTCTTACAGCAAGAACCAGAAGAGAAGGCATTGAAGGCCTCAACAGCAAATCATTTTTCATCAACAGCAAGAATGAATAGTGGCAGAAGCAGAGGAAGGGGAACCAATGATCGCCGCAATTTCAATCAAAAATCTGATGGCTATTTTTCTCGTGATTCTCAAGGCAGAGGACGAGGACGTGGAGGTCGACACTCAACAGATTTCAGACCAAGGTCAGTAGACAAATCCAGAGTGGAGTGCTTTAGATGCCACAGGTATGGGCATTATAAATCTGAATGTCGAACCAATTTAAATACACAAAGTATGGAAAGGACTAACTTTGTAGCAGAAAAGGAAGAAGCAGAAATTCTCCTATTAGTGTGTCAGGAAAAGGAGAAAACTTCTTCAAACTTGTGGTATCTTGACACTGGCTGTAGCAACCACATGTGCGGAGACAAGAAAGCATTCTCTGCATTAGACGAGTCGTTCCGCACCACAGTAAAATTTGGAGATGACTCTACCGCGTCAGTCATGGGGAAAGGGACGGTTGCAATTGTTCCTAAAGGGACTTTAGTACATACCATCAAGGAAGTGTTTTATGTTCCAGAATTAAAAACCAACCTCCTAAGTGTTGGCCAATTACAAGAGAAGGGCTATGAAATTACACTCAAAGGAGGTGTTTGTAGAATCCATGATGAGAAATTGGGTCTAATTGCTCAAGTTACAATGACTGCCAATCGGATGTTCCCACTACATCTTCATAGCACTTCCCACTCATGCTTCGCTGCAAGATTAAAGGAGGAAGCTTGGGTATGGCATTTCAGATACGGTCATCTCAGCTTTGGTGGACTACGGACATTACATCAAAAGAAGATGGTGGAGGGACTGCCTCCCAATCACTGCTCCATCCGAAATATGTGAAGACTGTGTTGTTAGCAAACAACATCGTGCTCAATTTCCACAAGGAAAAGCATGGAGAGCAAAGAAACCGTTGGCGCTGGTCCATTCAGATATTTGCGGGCCAATATCTCCAGTTTCCAATGGAGGTAAACGGTATGTTATCACTTTCATTGATGATTATAGCCGGAAGATTTGGGTTTATTTTTTGCATGAAAAATCTGAAGCTTTTGAAGCATTCAAGAGCTTTAAAACACTTGCTGAAAAAGATAGTGGGAATCCAATAAAAGTCCTTCGCACAGATCGCGGTGGCGAATACAACTCGGGTGCATTTGTAGATTTCTGTGGGAAACATGGCATTAAGAGACAACTCACTACAGCTTATTCACCACAGCAAAATGGAGTTTGTGAACGGAAGAACCGCACTATTTTGAATATGGTGCGAAGTTTATTGACAGCAAGTGGAATTCCAAAAAGTTTCTGGCCCGAAGCTGTTAATTGGAGTATTCATCTTTTGAATAGAAGCCCGACTCTTGCTGTTCTGAATATGACACCTGAAGAAGCTTGGAGCAAACAAAAACCAGCAGTAGATCACTTCAGAATTTTTGGGTGTATAGCCTATGCTCATGTCCTAGATCAAAAGAGAAAAAATTAGATGACAAGGGAGTTAAATGTGTTTTTCTTGGCATTAGTGATCAATCAAAAGCCTACAAGCTTTATGATCCTATAACCAAGAAAATCATCATCAGTCGTGATGTGATATTTGATGAAGAGCAATTCTGGCCATGGAGTGAGAAAGGTGTTGAAGGGTAAATTCCAATGAATTTTGAAGATGATGAAGAGCCCACAACCAGTCGAACCATCACAGAAAGTTCATAAAGTCAAAACACTACTGCAGAAATTGAAGAACGGCCACATCGTGTTCGAAAAAGACCCGCTTGGATGAGTGATTATGAAGTAACAGGGGCTGACCAATCTGAAGATCCACTTACCTATTTTGCTTTGTTTTCAGATTGTGATCCTACAACCTATGATGAAGCTGTGCAAAAAGAAAATTGGAGAATTGCTATGGATGCAGAAATCGCAGCCATTGAGAAGAATAATACTTAGGAGTTGACAGAACTTCCAAGAGGACACAAATCAATCGGAGTCAAGTGGGTGTACAAGACGAAGTTGAATAAAGATGGTGAAGTTGACAAGTACAAGGCACGCTTAGTCGCAAAAGGTTACAAGCAAGAATTTGGGGTGGATTATAAAGAGGTGTTTGCTCCCGTGGCAAAACTTGACACAATCAGATTGGTGATTGCATTAGCAGCACAGAATTCATGGCCTATCTTCCAATTGGATGTGAAGTCAGCATTCTTGCATGGTGACATCCAAGAAAAGGTATTTGTTGATCAACCTTCTGGTTATGTGAAGCATGGTAGTGAACATAAAGTTTATAGACTGAGAAAGGCACTATATGGGTTAAAACAAGCTCCCCGAGCTTGGTATAGTCGCATTGATGCTTATTTTTTGAAGGAAGGATTTAGAAAATGTCCATATGAGCATACGTTATTTATTAAAGTTGATGATGGTGGAAAACTGCTTCTGTATGTTTGTATGTGGATGATCTCATCTTCACGGGGAATAATAGTGTCTTGATCAACATATTTAAGAAGTCTATGATGGATGAATTTGAGATGACTGATCTTGGATTGATGCATTATTTTCTGGGCATAGAAGTAATCCAATCTGCAGTAGGAATCTTTCTTTCCCAAAAGAAATATGTTCAAGAAATTTTAAACAAATTTCAAATGAAGAATTGCAACTCTGTGACCACACCAACTGAGGTTGGATTGAAGCTATTGAAAGATTCTGATGGGAAAAAGGTGAATAGCACACTTTTCAAGCAAATTGTTGGAAGTTTAATGTATGTGACAGCAACGAGGCCAGATATCATGCATGGTGTGAGCCTCATAAGCAGGTATATGGAACGTCCAGCAGAAATACACTTGCAAGCTGCAAAGAGAATTTTTCGCTACTTACAAGGGACTGCAACTTTTGGGCTTTTTTACAAAAAAGGAGAAAAATCAGATTTGTTTGGCTTCACTGACAGTGATTTTGCTGGAGATATGGATGATCGAAAAAGCACTTCTGGCTATGTGTTTATGTTTGGTTCAGGGGCTGTCTCATGGTCTTCAAAGAAGCAGCCAATTGTTACTCTATCAACAACTGAAGCTGAGTTTGTAGCTGCCACTTCAAGTGCTTGTCATGCTATCTGGTTAAGAAATATTCTTGGAGAACTTCAGTTTAAACAACAAGAAGCGACAACAATATATTGTGACAACAACTCAGCCATTAAACTTTCAAAGAATCCAGTTCTACATGGAAGGAGCAAACATATAGATGTGAAATATCATTTCTTGAGGGATCTCACAAAAGATAAAGTGATAGATCTTGTTTTCTGCAGAAGTGAAGATCAACTTGCTGATTTATTCACCAAGCCTCTCAAAGTGTCTACATTTCAGAAGCTGAGAAAGCTACTTGGTGTTTGTTCAATAGATGTTCTAGATTAAGGGAGGGTTTGTTTTATTCCTTTAAACTGTTGTCTGCAACATCAGTTTAAGGGAGGGTGTTGAAGTAGTTAACTTTCAGTTTTTTATGTGTCAATAGTGGAGTCCTAGTCAATAGGAAGTGGCTTGTTTTTAGGAGTTAGTTTCTGCACATGTTCTGGTTAGTGGGGTATGTTAGTTTCTGCACATGTTCTGGTTAGTGGGGCATGTTAGTGGGTCTTTGTTGTTGTTGTTCTGTAGCTATTTTCCTGCAAAGTGGTTTGTATGTTCTGCCTATTTTTTAGGCTTTGTTCTGTTGAATATTGTGACGAGAGTTACTGCAGCAACTCTCTTTGTGTGTGCAACTCTCTTGTGTGTTTTCTTCTCTGAGTTTACTTTGAGTAATTTCAACAAGGGAAGTGTTCCAACGCCGAGGAGATAGTAGAGTTTTGTGCGGAGCAGCTGCAAAAGGCAGCAATGGTTCCAAAGATGGTGTGGTTCGGGGACTTGCCAATGAATTCCACCGGCAAGGTGCAGAAGTCTATTCTGAGAGAGAGAGCCAATGCAATTGAGAAGCATAGTCCATAGAACGAGCACACCTTCATAAGAACAAAAAATCAAGGGTATTACTTGCGAATAATTAGAATTCTACTACTTGTGTCTTTCCGTATTATTTACCCTGTAACTTCATATTTCAAATTGTCATTAAGAAATGATTGCATGATTGTCCTTAATGTACTGTGAAAATAACAATCCATTATGGATCACAAAAAATTAAATCACATATAATTATAAACTATCGTGGAACCCACTTCTTTAAGAATTTATGCTTACAATAGATTGTTATTCTTACAATACCCTAAAAACTATTATGCTAGCAAAGCCTTTTCTCTAACTTTGATGTAAGCATATGTTTAAGTTTCTTTCTTTTTTTAGTCAACCTTTCTAGCTAGATTTTAAATGTTTATTTGTAGTTACTCTATGAAAGCAGAGGATTCAGTCTTAGATATTGTTGACAAGATCGTCCTCTTATTTGAAGATATAGTCTCTTGTTCTTAAAATATGGGACAAGCGAATCAGATATAGGCAGAAAGAAGGAAATAAATCATATACCAGATTTACGTTGTTCGATCCGAATGTTTTTCTTTTTTTTTTTTTTTTGGTAAGATAAGATGTATATAACTTTTACCAACAAAACTTTACAAGAAGTAAGTCTCGGCACCAAGAACTTACACTCTCGATGTCAACAAGTCACCGTGAGTGGAAGGGCGCCAAGAGTAAAAAAAAAAAGAGGGAAGACCAAAAGAACGGCGACCCTCACGCAAGAACGAACTAAAAACTTACACCTATAAAGAAAAAGAGAGGGATCCAGTCCCCAACTTCTTTGTAATCTTCTATTCCTTGGCATGTCCGCAATATGCTTGAAGGTGAGAGCCTTGTCCTTAACAACTTTTGTAAGATGATGCTTCAATGCCGGCACAAACAAAGTCTGCCCACATAACAATATATTGTTCCTAGCCTTCCAAATAATATGACAAATAGCAGCAAAGGAGAACCTAGCAATAGCATGGTAGAAATCATCGCCTGAAAGGAAATCAATGGCCCAACGTATATTCTCCACCCAGGACCTATTTCGCAATGGGAGGTTGCAGTTCGAAGCCCAAAAAGTTGCAAGACCAGAAGAGATACGGCATTCAAAAATAAGTGGTCTAGAGTCCGGTTCAAAGTTGCAAAAACCACAAGAGACATTGGCAATTTGACCATAGGAAAGAAGCATAACCTATGTGGGTAACCTGTTCCTAGAGATGAGCCATAAGTGGAATCGATACCAGGGGATAAGTGTTTTAGGCCAAACAAAGGAGAACCGAGGCACCACATTGCTCTTCCGACGAATGGTTTCCCAAGCTGAGGAGACTGAGAAAATACCCGAAGAGTGCTACAGCCAAGTTACCCTGTCGAGAGTATGATTGAGAATAGGTAAGGGATGCGTCCAAGATTGGAGAAACACTTTAGTCGCTTAACCTAAGGCGGAGAATAAGTCCGCAAACTTTGCATGCCTGGGAAGCCCCAATCGATAGATAAAAGAGTCCGTGACGAACAAATTTAGAGGACCACAAGGATGCCAGGGATCAAACCAAAGAGAGATGGATCAACCATTCCCCACCCGTCAATTAAAGTATTGTTGGAATTGACTTCTAAGATCCAACAATTTCCTCCACACCCAAGAACAAAAGGTAGGCTTTTTAACTACCCAGAAGTTCTTATTTTTAAGAAAGGTTGAGTGTATCCATTTACACCAAAGAGATTCCTTATATGTAAAGAGAATCCATATATGTTTCAATATCACTGCTGTGTTACAATCACGAAGATTGCGGATGCCAAGGACTTCTTCTTATTTTGGGAGACAAACTTCATCCCATGCCACTTTCGCTCCCCCCGACCCAAAGCCAGGGCCTTTCCATAAAAATTGCCTAAGAACTTGCTCAATATGATCTAACACCGCTCTAGGTAACATAAATATGTTGGCCCAATACACTTGCATCGAGTGAAGGACTGACTTGATAAGTTGAAGTTGGCCCGCAAAGGAGAGAAAACATTGTACCCAGGATTGGACTCTCGAAGTTATGATGTTTACCAAGGCATTGCAATCAGCCTTGGTAAGTCGAGAAGACACAATGGGAACACCGAGGTAGCGAATGTTGGTATCTATATTCATGAAAAAAAACAACATAGAATTTCACTTAAAAAATAAGCAATATAGTGGAGATTACAATCGCTCTCATACTCAAATGGTCTTTTAATATTTTCAATCCTCCAATTACACTCAATAACCCAATCAATGTTTAGCCTTTCATAATTCTAAAAGAAATCTCACTTCAAGAACTATACATATTCCACTCATAATAATTTAACTAGCTAAATCACTATACAATATAATTACTAGAAAACACATTTTCTTCAATCTTTTTTGTGTAGTCTCTGAGCACTCTCCCGCTGTCTTCTCACTTCCTCTTTGTGATTAATAAAGGAAGCTCAACGGGGGAAAAAGGAAGGAACAGGACGCGGAGAAATGGCCATGCTCGTGATTCCACTTCATCTTACCTTTCTCTGTCTTCATGGTGGCCCTCTCTTTTATCTCTTTGACCCGTACAATGAATGCCCATCACCGCACTCTCCGTAGTACACGCCGACTGCCATGCGTTCTTTGAAGGAATCTAAAAAGTAACGTGAGATACTTTGACACATGATGGGAATGCATGCGATTAGAATTGAAAGAAATATCAAATGATTTATGCGTAGAAAGTTTGACCTATGTAGGAAATTTGATTTCAAGGATAATGAGATGATCGAGGCATGCTGCTATTGGACTGAGTCTAACGCACACGCTGTATTGGGATCAGGAGCAGGAATTTGGATCTTTTAAAAATAACTTTGCTAAGAAGACGGTACTGTTATTTGTAATTAATGACGGTGCAATTCTGTCCGTATATTTGTTTTGCAAGTTCATGGCAACCGGTTAATCTTGTGGAAGAATTTAAATATAATTTTTGAAGATACACACACCTTTAATTACTTCTACAGTGGAAGCTAAAGAAAATATGACCAAAAAAAAAGCCAAAGAAAAAAAAAAAGGACTACGGCACCATAATTTTTTTTTTCTAATTATTACGTTAAAACAATATATAAAAATACTGATGTCATTGACTAGTCACCGTTAAATAGTGGTGTGGTGTTACCGTGGAGTCTTACGTTGCTTTTTCAACAAATATAAAACAGAACAAATGCATAAAAAATAAAATAAAAATAAAAACCTATTCACATAACCCTCAGGGGCACTCAAGAGAATTTAAATGATTTTCACTCACTTGGAGATTGGATCAGATGGGTTGCCATAGGTATTCTCAAAATATAATATGTAATTAAGGAAGAAATAATTATTGTACTTATTATTGTTTTGTTTTGAAGAAAATCACTTTGTTACAATATTAACTTCTAATTCATAAGAATCAACATAGGGTCAGGTGTCACGTGGTTATGTGTTATTGAATTATTCTTTTCTAACTTTATTTTTTGGCTCATGACATCCTAAGATTAATCTTGTAATTTGTTAAGTCCTTGCACATCTTCGTATATGAGATTCAAATGAATGGATAATTTTTTTTGTTTACTAATTCATTATACATATTTAGGTCATTTTTTTTTTAAATTGTTATCGTGCATTACCAATATAGCTGATCCTAATTCTAATCACTAGAGAATCCTTTTGGAGCGACTTGATTTGAACAAAAAGAATGAGAAGCCATTTAAAGCACAATAATTTCATTATTAGTCTCAAAGCCAATACTTATTGTGTTTTTTTTTTCCATGTTAAAAAAACTTAAATTTATCTTTCGAATGACATTAACTTTTTTTTTTTTGGCTAGAGATTATATTATTCTGCTTGCGAGTATCTATATTTTGGTATTCAATTTATTCTAAAGTTTTATGTTTTCTATGTTATTTTTTTATTTTTTTCTTATGAAGGAATCTGATGGGATTTTAAAGTAAGATTTTCTAATCTTAATTTTTTTTGTAGGAAACCAGTTAAACAGGTTAACAGGTTTCCTTGAAAAAAATTTGTGGTGGAGAACCCACCGTAAGAATTTGGAAGCTAACGGCACTGTTACCCAATCTTTTCCCTTTTAAAAAACTCTGCAGCAGATGCATGTATTGGGTCTCACGACCGATGGATGGAGGGGCAAAGTCCGACTTTTGTACAGATTTCGGGGGCAAAAAAAAAAGCTGCACACAGAGTGGTCAATCAATTTACACATGACTATGTACCTTACATAATTTTTTATTATAATGAGAATTTTGGCGGAAGAGATATAGACCAGCTAGTCTTTGAGTATTTATATATGTCTACTTAGGACTAATTTTAAATATCTTAGCCTCTCAATGCGTGTTTCGTGTTCCCCAGGTGAAAAAGAATAGGGAAAAGTATCAAAGAAATCTTAAACTTATTATATTTATATCAATTCAGTTATAAACCTTTTTAATTTGATCAATTTAATCACAAACATTTTTCATATTAGTACCAATTCAGTTCATCTGATCAATTTAGGCTTGAAATTGTTGGTATGGATATCGGCCATCATACATGGCATGGTCGGCGCTAACGTAAATATTTTTTAATAATATTTTAATTTTTTTAATTTTTGAATTTTAAAATAATTTTTTTCCTCTTTTTTTCCTCTCCATCTTCTTTGCTTTTTCCTTTTGCCGATGAACATCGCCAGCCACCGGCCACAACCATGGCTGGTGAGGGTTGGCCTCACCTAGGTTGCCCTTGTTGACTGCAAGTGATGGTCGATCTCTCTGAGCCACCACTAGGCAAAGGTGAGCGACAACAGTCCAGGTGCAACCAAGCGAGGCCCCCTCACCAGATCTAGTGAGGCCAACCATCGCCTTGACCAAGGCGGCTTTGCCATGCCTTGCCTCGCCTAAGCAAGGGTTTGCCTCACCAAGGATCACCTAGGCGACGGTCGGTTGCCAGATCTAGCAAGGGGCCTCACCTGATACTTAGACAATCAACACTTGCCCTCACCCAGAGGCGCCTTGGCGAGGCCAACCATCACCTATGGCTAGCAAGGGTGACCCAAGCAAGACCAACCTTCGCCGGGTATGGCTGTGGCCAATGGCCGACGACGGCCACCTGCAAAATGAAAAAAAGCAAAGAACAAGGAGAGGGAAAAAAAAGAATAAAAGAGAAAAATTATTTTAAAAATTGAAAAAATTCAAGAAAATATTACAATATTATAAAAAATTCAACGTTAATGCCGGCTATGCCACGTAAAACGACTAGCATCCACGTCAAAAATTAGCCTAATGGATTGAATTGGTACCAACGTGAAAAAGTTTAGGACTAAACTGGTCCAATTAAAAGGTTTGGGACTAAATAGGTACTAATACAATAGATTTAAGACTTTTATGGTACTTTTCCCGAAAGAGTACAAATAATTCTACACAATCGATTAGTTTCTAATAAATTTTGACACTCTGCATATTCCTATGAATATCAAGTAACTGAATCACTAAGGCCCATACTATTACAAATTGCCCTGATTAGAAATTTATAATATGGTAATTCAAAGGCAATATCGAACCAAAATGATAAACTTTGTTTACCACCATAGCCGTCTTGAGTAATCCTAAGTGTCCGTTCTTTTTTTATCATTTAAAATAAGGAAAAATTAACCTTTTTTTTGTTTTCTGTCAAAATTTATAATATTATTCTAGCTTAAAAAATTTTACGTATCAATATTGAGAAAATTATCAAATCAATCATTTTTATTGTACGGATATCAACTCAATCTTAAACTTTTCAATTTCATTAATATAATTTAAAACCTTTATGCCAAATTCCAATACAACTCTTTTGGTCAATTGCCATTGGAAATTATGGACATGGTGTCTAATCATCGTCAATTGGCCAGCATGGCACACTGAAGTGGAAAATCTTACTTAAAATAACGTCGTATGTGGATTGTCACATGTCAACAATTTTCATTGATAATTAACCAAAATAACTATATTAAAATTTCACATAAAAGTTTAAAAGCACATCAGTCAAATTGGAAAATTTAAAACTAAAATGATATCTGTACAATTGATTTAAGATTGTATTGGAAATTGTCCCATCAATATCTATATATATTTCAGGCTATAAAAAAAAATCAAAATTTATCCATCGAAAGTTTAAACTAAGGCCACTTTTACTTTTACTAAATAAGTAACTCATCCATAAAATAATTTACTTATTTACTATTTAGTTTAAAAGAATACTACCGCATGCATTATTTTTCATTTCAACATGGAAAAAAAAAAAAAAATGGCATTGCTTTCGACAATTACATCTTTTAATGTCAAATCAGGATGATCGTCAAGAAAAGTTATGTCCACATGATCAATGGAAAAGTATGATTGATGAGGCGACATCACGGTAACATCACTGTTAGTCTGTTATACATATATATTATAAATATATAAAATATCATAAGAGAGATATATCTAACTAATTGGGAGCAGACTTTGATAGAGTTAAAACAATTATGATCCGAAAATCACGGATGACTAATTCTCGGAAGAACCGAAGATCCTACATGTGAGCTCAACAGCTAAATTGAAGCTGGCAAAATGAAAACCCTTAATTTAGAGACATTTTGCTTGACCTCTACCTCTTGACCGGTACCTTCCAAAATGATGTGATTGACCTTTGAAGGTGATGAACTCCAAGTTCATACATATAGGAAATATCAAATTTATATTAGGACCTTTGTATAAGACATTGGCGGTAAAAAGATCGTTACCAAGTAGAGTCCCGCCGCTAGCACGGATACGGTTATTGATTTCGGTAATTCCTATTAGTAAATAAAGGACTCCATTTTATGGTTGTTTGTGTAAAAACTATACTACAACCGTAGTGTACCTTATATAACTTCTTTATATAACAAGAATTTTGCCAAGCTTTCGAGTTTTGGAGGCGGCAACTAGCCTCTTTGAATATCACATAGGTTAATTTAGGGGAAAATAATACAATCAGTCTTAAACTTATTATATTGAAACCAACTAAGTCTTAAACTTTTTTATCGAAGCAAGGTAATCCTAAATTTTGGGGGGAAATTGCAATTAGATCCTATGAGGTAAGTCTCACCTAATTTATCTAATGCGATGGTCCAATTAACATTGGTTGTTTTACGTGTAACGATGACCGCTTGACGTGAAAGGATTTTCAACAAACAATGCCATTTTCTGGGGAAAAGTGCCAAAAAAGTCCTAAATTTTTTGGCTTTGTGCTGATTTAGTTCTAAACCTTTTTTTTGTACCAATTTAGTCCTAAACCTCTTTACGTTGTGCTAATTCAGTCCTTTCCGGCTAGTTTTGGCCAGATTTTGCTAACTGGACGCCGGGCAGTTGACATGGCCTAATCGGTGTTGACGTGTACAACTTTTAATAATATTTTAATATTTTAAAATACTTTTTCTCTTTTTATTTTTATTTTTATTCTTTTCTTTTTTCTTTTTCTTTTTCTTTTTCTTTTTTTTTCTTTTTCTTTTTTCTTCTCATCTTCTTCCTCCAGCCGGTTGCCGGAGCTCGGCGACCGACTAGAGGCAACGGCCGACGAGGTCGACCTCGCCGGCCACCTCGCCAGTGGCCGTGAGGGTGCCGAGCGGGCGAGGCTCGCCCTCGCCAGATCTAGCGAGGATCGAGCCTCACCCATGGCTAGCGAGGCTTGACGTCGCCAGATCCGACGAGGGCGAGCCCCGCCAGCTCGGCGCAAGGCCAGCTGGACTCCTCCCTGGCTCCATTCTCCGATCCCAATCTCGCCCTAGAAATTTCCTCCCTCCTCCGCTCGTCGTCGGCATCATCTCTAGGGTTTACGAGAGCTCGGGGTGTCCTCGGTCGCGTGACTCTAGCCCCGGATTTTTGCCTGTTTCTCCCGTGGCGGCGATCCGTCGAGAGTGGGGGTTTTGTGATTCCTAGGGTTCTCCGAGGCAGCTGGCCTCACGCCGAGCTGGCGAGGCTCGCCCTCGTCGGCCATGGGCGAGGCTCGACCCTCGCCAGATCCGGCGAGGGCGAGCCTCGCCACCCAGGCTACAAGGGCGGCCTCGCGGCCACTAGCAAGGGCGAGCGTCGCCCGCCCGGCGCAAGGCCGCCCTCACAGCCACTAGCGAGGTGGTCGACGAGGTCGACCTCGCCGACCGTCACCTCTGGCTGGTTGCCGAGCTCTGGCGACCAGTTGGAGGAAGAAGATGATAAGAAAAAAGAAAAAGAATAAAAGAAAAGAATAAAAATAAAAATAAAAAGAGAAAAAATAAAATTAAAAATATTCAAAAATATTAAAATATTATTAAAAGTTGTACACGTTAGCGCCGATCAGGCCACATCAGCCGGCCGGCGTCCAGTCAGCAAAATCCGGCCAAAATTGGACAGAAAGGACTGAATTGGCACAATGTAAAAAGGTTTAGGACTAAATCGGCACAAAGCCAAAATGTTTAGGACTTTTTTAGCACTTTTCCCCCATTTTCTGTTTAGAAAAATATCGTCGTTTCTTCATAATGCACGGTACGTAGAAATTGCCCCCAAAATCCCCTAATCAATCCCTCATGCTCAAACCCTGATGCCACTTATAATGCCAATTCCAGTCTTGGAGGTGAAATTCGGGGCGAAGATGAAGATGATCTCGAGATTCTGCAATAAAAATAATGAAGAGTAGCCGTGTTAGTTTTACATTGACATGAACCATCTTCAATTTCTAACAAAATTGCATGACTTTGACTGTGATTATTCCATGAACGTCTTTTATAATCTATTTGTGTCATTTGTGTTGGTTTCTTTGCATTGGTCTACGTTTTTAACATGGAAATCTTGTCCGTCGCCTAGCGCTTGACTATTTTAGGGGAAGATAAATTTAGTATAAACAGATATCGGTTTTTAATTCATTAGGGGATGAGAGATTCCATTCCATGACTCTTTGTTTAAGTGTTCTACACTTGACAATGTACCTTATATAATTTTTTTTTTTTTTTATGTATGGAGAGATTTGGCGGACTTCCGATTTTTGGAGGCGTAGACTAGCTAATCTTTGAATATTTATATACGTCGATTTAGGGCTAAAGCCACACAAGATCTAAATTTCGTTGCTTCTCAATGTATGTTTCCTGTCCTCCGGGTGAAAACGATTACGAAGAATATTACAAAACCGATTAATTGTTTATAAATTTCAAATGCTCTGCATATGCCAATGAATATCAAGTAACGAATCACTAAGGTCCATACTATAATATGGTTATTCAAATGGAAGATTGAACCAAAATGATATGCTTTGTTTATCACCATAGCCGTCTTGAATAATCCTAAGTGTCCATTTGATTTTTACCATTTTAAAAAGGGGAAAATAACTGTTTTTCGTCAAAATTCACAATGGTATTCTAGTTTTAAAAAAAAAATACATATCAAGATTGAGAGAATTATCAAATCAATCCTTCTTATTACATAGATGTTAGTTCAATCTTAAACTTTTCGATTTTATTAGTTCTAAACCTTTGCGCCAAGTTTCAATGAAATTCTAAATTATTATACAGATGTTAATTCAATTTTAAACTTTTCAATTTCACAAATATAGTTCTATACCTTTGCGCCAAATTCCAATGGAACCCTTTCAGTCAATTGCCAATCGCAAATTACGGACGTAGCATCCAATCATCATTGGCCGGCCAACATAGCACACTAAAGTGAACAATTTTACTTGAAACAATGTCCTGTGTGGATCATCACACGTTGGCAATTTTCTTTGATAATTAATCGTAATGACTACATTGGAATTTTGCACAAAGGTTTAAAACTACATTGGTCAAATCGGAAAGTTTAGAATTTAATTGGTATCTCTACAATAAGTTTAAGTTTAAATTGGTAATTGTCCCATCAATATCTATATATATTTGGGCTATAAAATAAATTAGAATCTATCCATCGGAAGCTTAAGCTAAGGCCACTTTTACTAAGTAAGTAACTCATTGATAAAATCGTTTACTTATTTACTATTTAGTTTAAAAGAATACTACCGCATGCATTACTTTTCATTTCTTGCTTGTGCAACATCATAACGAGTTACTAATAAGATAGCAAGCTTTTATTGGATGGAGAGATAAAATATTTAATATTTTGTTTATTTACACTTTAGGAAAAAAATTAAGAGAAACGAACGAGAAGCCACGTCGCTCCGCCGAGCACCCGCTCACTTGCCTCCACAGCAGCTCCGCCCGGCGTCCGGCATCCGCGCTTCTGCCTCCGCCCGACGCTGCGCCTCCGTCCCTACCCTCCGCCGACGCTGCGCCTCTGCCCCTGCCCTCCCCCCGAGCGCCTCTCAGCAGACGCCCGCGCTTCCGAGCGTCGCTTCTCTCGCTGCAACCACCAGCGGCTCCGTCACCGAACCTCCGAGCGTCTTTGTCTTTGCTGCTCCTGCTGCCCAGCACCCGCACATCCGTCTCCGACCTCGGCCCTTTTTGTGTCGCTTTTCCCACGCGCCGCTTTGTTCTCTGAAGCTTTCAATAAAGGGCGTCCGAAGCCCTGTTCCTACTGATAGTTCGTTGAAGCTAGTTGTTGGGACTTGGGGCGCCTGGTAGGCCTCTTCAACCCCCCTTAAGTTTGCCCTGGTACGTGATCTCTTTGGGCTTCAAATGGCCGAGTTTGGTTAGGGTTTGCTCGCCCTGTTTCTCTGCAATTCGTTGCTGTTATGGATCCTGGAACTTCTTCGGCCCAAATCGAGGGGGAAAGGGCTGTTCGTAGCCCTCCCGTTCCTAACCATGGCCCCTCCTCTCGTGGCGGTGTTGCTAATGAGAACTTGGGTGGTTCTATTCGGCCCCCTGCTGGTTTGAAGTAGCCTTCCATTCAAGCCCATTCCACTCATGATCCAGATGGGCCACGAGGGAGAAGCAGAGGTAGATCAGGTTCGAAGCAACCTCAGCGAGCAGTCTCGAGAAGCTCAAACCTACGCAATTGGGCGAGTGTGGCTATGGCTAGAGTAGCCACCAAAGCCTACAACTTGGAGTTCATTCCTCCAGTTGATGATAGGCCATCTGTGGAAATGACTAATGATGATCTGCTGGCTGCTGACCCGAAACTTCAAGATTGTCTCGTTGGATATTATCTGGGCAAAAGAATTCCTTTTAAAGTTATAGAAGCAGCCTTCAAAAAGGCGTGGGGGCCTAATTTGGTCGAACTAATGGCTGATGGGAAGGGGTTTTTCTATTTCCATATTCCGGATTGGGAGTTTCGGAGAAAAGTGTTGGAAGGAGGCCCTATTACCGTTTCAAAGGTGCCTCTTGTGCTGCAACAATGGAGACCGGCCCTGAATTTGAGGAAGGACTCCCACCTTACGGTTCCTGTGTGGGTAAGGCTTAAAAACTTACCTCCCATGTTCTGGTCTTCTCAGGCTATCAGTAAGATTGCAAGAAAGGTTGGTAAACCGCTTTATGTAGACATAAGTACTGATCAAATGAAAGCTCTGGCTTATGCTAGAGTATGTGTAGAGATTACAGCAAAGCAGCCTTCATGTGAGTCCATTGAATTGGTTCACCAGGGCAATTCGTGTTTGGTGGAAGTAGAATATGAATGGAGACCCACAGCTTGTGTAGGTTGTGGTGTCTTTAGCCACAAATGCAGTGTTGGTGTTGCTCAGCTCTCTACTGCAAATGCTCAATGTTCTTTGATCGCTAGACCCCATGCTCCTCAAGATGGGACTTCATCTCCTAACCCTTCTTCTCGGCCTACAATTCAAGCAAGCTAGCATCCTCAGTTCGCTCAATCTTCGGACAGAACACATGATAACCCCTTGTTTATTAAGAAGCCTGATGCTGGACCTATTCCAGCAGAGGAGACCCTCCCTGAAATGCATAAGGTGACAAATCCTATTGCTGGTAAATCTCCGAGCTCTCTCAATTCTACTACAATGGCCTCTGGATGCGAAGGAGCTCAGGAGTTGCCTTTGCCTACTGTCTCTGCTACAATCCCTCATGCTACTGCTGACCCGGGTTGGAAGCAAGTAAAAAGAAATAAGAAGGTGGTCGAGAAAGGAGCTGCATCTTTTAGTTTAGCCCTGCCCACTGAAGGGGGGCATTCTCTAAAGCTAAAACTAAAAGGCCCTGTATCTAGGGAAGTTGGTTCTGCTTCGTTGTCTCACAAGACTCTTGGAATCTCATTATCTTACTCGAAGGCTGTTGAAAGCTCTTCTTTGGCAAAAGCGAAAGTCCTCTCTCCTCCTTTGATTCTACCTTATTGTTTGGCCGAGATTGGTAATTCCAGCATTCATGTCATTTCAGACAATGAGGACCTGCTGATGGTTGGATGCCCTTCTCCGAAAACCCTCATAAAAATGTCTCGATTGAGACACTACAAGATAAGCTCCTGCTTATATGCCCGGATCCTCCTCCTTCTGTGGCTCCTAATCTGACTGCGGGTCGGAAAAGGGCCATCAAGAAGAGGTAATCTTCTCCTTCTTCTTTATAAATATGTATATAGATGCTTGGAACATAAGAGGCCTCATGAACCCTGTCAAGCGGGCAGAAGTTAGGAGATTTGTCTCCACCCACAATCTGTGCTTTATTGGCCTTATCGAGACTAAAGTTCCTGAAATTTCTTTTGAATCTATATCCTCCTCCTTTTTGAATGGTTGGAATTGGGTTGCAAATTATGATTTCTCCCCTTGTGGAAGAATTTGGGTGAGCTGGAACCCTGAGTATGTTAGTTATGAAACGTTGTCGATCAATGATCAAGCTGTACATGGTCGACTGACATACACCCTGACTGGTATGGTTTCTTGTGTGTCTATTGTTTATGGAGAACATTCTTTCAGTCGCCGTCGGCCTCTTTGGGAGGACTTGCTCCGTATGGATAATCTTATGCAGGATATGCCTTGGTTGGTAGCTAGAGATTTTAATGCCATTAAAGATCCTTCGAACCGGTTTGGTAGCTCCAACTTATGGATCCTTTATTTTGATGAATTCAGAAACTGCTTAGCTCAGACTGAATTGGGTGATCTTAGGTATGTTAGCCTTCGGTTTACTTGGTCGACATTTGTACTTCTAGAAAAATGAGGAAAATCGATCGCGTTTTGGTTAATTCTAAATGGAATATGGAATTCTCCTTCTCTGAGGCCTCATTCCTGAATCCGGGCATCTCGGATCACTCGCCCATGGTTGTTAGAGTCCTTAACCTGTTTTTTAAAAGAAGGCCTTTCAAATATTTTAATCTCTGGGCTAAGCATTCTGACTTCCCTTCCATCGTTCAGCAAGCTTGGGATACTCTGGTTGTTGGGGTTGCTATGTTCAAACTAGTATCCAAGCTGAAGGTGCTAAAAAGCCGGCTCAAACAACTGAATAGGGAGGAGTTCTCCAATATTTCGGTGAGGATAACGGAAGCTAGAGAAGCTCTTCGTCTTGCTCAGCTTGATCTTCATCTTGATCCGACCAACTCTGACTTTGCTGATCTTGAGAAGGCGCACCGTAAGCTCTTTGTGAACTTGCGTAGAGATGAGGAATCTTTTTACAAGCAGAAATCAAGAATCCGCTGGCTCAAGGAAGGTGATCGAAATACTAAATTTTTTCATAATTCCGTCAAGAGAAGGCAGCTTAGGAATAGAATCCTCTCAGTTAAGGATTCTTCGGGTGCTTTGATCAGTGACCCTTTAGCGGTTCCACAGGTTTTTGTCTCTTTCTTCGATGATCTCCTATCTCCTCAAACGGTGCTATCCAAGTCTTCATTGTAGGACGTTAAAGAGTTCATTCGAAGACCTCTATCGGTTGATCAGGTATTCTCCCTTTCTAGACTGGTCTTGGAATCTGAAATTAAAGATACGCTCTTTTCTCTCGCGAAAGGAAAAGCCTCGAGTCCTGACGGCTTTACTGTTGAGTTCTTTAAGACTTGTTGGGGGACTGTTGGCCCGTTGGTGATGGAGGCGGTTTCTGATTTCTTCTCTTCAGGCCGTCTTTTGAGAGAGGTCAATAATACCATTCTTGCCTTGGTACCTAAAGTGCCTAATGCTTGTGCTGTGACTGATTTCCGACCTATCGCTTGCTGTAATACTATTTATAAGCTCATCACAAAAATCTTGGCTAATTGCCTAACTGCTGTCTTGAGCAATTTGGTTGATTCTTCCCAGAATGCATTCGTTAAAAGGAGAAGGATTAGGGATAATATACTGATAGCGCAAGAGCTTTTTGCTAGTTTTCATCTAGAACCTTATACTCCCAAATGCGCAATAAAGGTTGATTTTCAGAAAGCCTTCGATACTGTTGATTGGGACTTTCTTCAAACTACTTTGTTGGCATTTGGCTTTCCTGAATCTCTTACTCGACTCAGTATGGTTTGTGTTCGGACCCTGAAATACTCTATTTCTATTAATGGAGAACTGCATGGCTTCTTTCCGGGTGGGAGGTGGCTTCGCCAGGGCGATCCGATGTCCCCCTACCTCTTCACCCTTGTAATGGAGGTTTTCTCTGGAATATTGAATGCAAATACTGCTCGGAGGGAGTTTAAGTATTATTGGAGATGTAAACCAGTCCGACTTTCTCATCTCTTTTTCGCTGATGATGTATTCCTCTTCAGTCAGGCTGACTGGCCTTCCATTACTCTTCTGAAAAAGGGCCTCGATCTATTTTCTTCTTAGAGTGGGCTCCTTCCGAATAAGAACAAAAGTGAAATATTTTTATCGAGTGGGGCTCCTTCGTTGCACAACTATATTCTTATGGCATTTGGGTTTCAAGAAGGAAAGCTCCCAGTGAAATACTTAGGTGTACCGATCATCTCTTCCAGACTTGGGAAAGCAGATTGCGTGGCCTTGATTGATCAGATTACTGCCAGGGCCCAGTCATGGACTCAACGCTTCCTCTCTTTTGCGGGTAGGCTGCAACTTATAAGGTCAATCCTACATTCTATTCAAGCGTATTGGTCCAGTGTCTTTACTTTGCCGATTTCAGTCCTAAATAAATCTTGAGACAATTTCTATGGAAGGGCGCCACTCTTGGAAGAGGCAGGGCTAAGGTTGCATAGGATGAAGTGTGCCTTCCTAAAAATGAAGGAGGATTGGGTATTCGTAAGTTGAAAGACTGTAACAAATCAGCAATGCTTAAATACATTTGGATTCTTTTCACAGACAAAGAATCCTTATGGTGTCGTTGGATTCACTCCACTTTCTTAAAAAGGAACAACTTTTGGATCTCTTCCTCACCTTCTGTTTGCTCTTGGGCCTGGAAAAAAATCTTACTTCTAAGAGCGGAGTTTCGGCTATCATTTCTCTGGAAAATTGGAAATGGCCTTTCGGCTTCCTTATGGTTTGATCGATGGCTTTCAAAGGGCCCTCTTGATCAGCTTATTCCACTTCCTCTTATTGAAACATCTGGTCTTCCAAAGAATGCAGTAGTCGCGGATCTTCTCTCCCCTATGGGCGATTCCTTCAGGCTTTTCCTTCAAAGCTTGGGATTCTCCATTCTGGTTTCATCCTCTACTCCGAATCGTTTCTTTTGGAGTCAGGATCCCTCCGGATCGTTCTCGGTGGCTTCTACTTGGGACTGCATTAGAACAGAAAAAAACCGGGTGCCTTGGGCTTCTCTTATCTGGAACTCTGATATTGCTCCTAAATTCCAATTTAATTTGTGGCTGATTACGAGGAACGGATTGCCTACCCAGGAGCTCCTTCTCTCTCATGGAAGAATCAACTTTTGCACTTGTGCGTTATGTAATGAAGTTCCGGATTCCATCAATCACCTATTTTTTGATTGCCATGTCTCGGCTTCTCTTGCTTTCTTTTGGGCGACAAGGTGTAACTTACCTTGGCGAGCGAGACTGTAGGTGGATAACCTATCTTGGGCTATTAAATTCTTATCCGGTAAAGGGTTCTTCTACTGTATTGCTAGATTTTCTTTTGCTGCCTTATGTTACTTGATTTGGAAAAAAAAAAGAAATGATATTATATTCCGTGGGGAAGCCTTGGTCGTCTCTGCATTGAAAAATCACCTAATCAAAGTTGTAAAGGAGAAAGCTCTTACCTTCTCAACTATTCCGGATATTCCGAGAAACGGGCGTCTTCAAAGGAACTGGGGCTTTCATCCCTCCATTTTCTCAGGCCGTTCTTCGACTCTATAGGTTGCTTGGATCGCGTTCCTGCTTCAAGTTACTTCAGCTCTCCGTTCTTGGTCTCTTCGTTTTTTGAATTGCCAAGGTTTCGTGTTGGCTGTCGTGACTTCTGTTTTAGTGACCTTGTTGGTCGCTTTCTGTCTTTCCTATATTTGTTTCTCTTTGCCTTTGGCTCTTTCTTCGGCTCCCTTCCACTCTTTCTACTTGCTGTAGTTAGAGTGTAAGTCTTTGGTGCCGCTTTTGTATTATTGTCTTAAGCTATATATCCATTACCTTTACCCAAAAAAAAAAAAAAAAATAATAAGAGAACGATTATTAGGAGGGTTATGCATATAAAGAAAGTGGATAAGCCTTTCGAATTATTTTTAGGAGGCGGAGCATGTAAAATCATTTCCAATTATTTTTTATTACTAGATAGTTATATAAATTTCTAAAAATTTGTACTAGTAAATTTTAAATACTGGAAAAAAAAATTAGAGTCAAAAGCTAAAATACAATGAACGGCAAGAAGCATACATGCTATGTTTACTGCATGCAAATAACATCTTTACTTTCTTAAACTTTCAAAAGCCAATTTCTCGTATAAATGCGACCATGTGCATTTTCACTGCAATGTAAAGTTTGTAACCCTATTTTTCGGAATATTCTTTACCTTTGTAAAAGAAAAGATGGTCGATATATTAAATACCAGCCAATTGTTTCGAATTAAGTTTAAAAAAAATAAGACATTCAATAAATATCTGCCAATCATTTTCATTATAGTGAATTGTTGTTTTGTCCATTTATAATAATGTATGGTTATAGTGCATTTTACAATCATAGTGCATTTGCACACACAATCTCACTCACTCGCGACTCCTCATTGTTGCTCGTTGTCCCGCCGCCCATCATGCTTGTCGCCCGCCGCCCCTCGATAAGTTTTTGTAGACCTTTTTTTTTTCTCTCTCTCTTTTTTCTGTTCTCTCGTGGCAACTTGGCAAGGTCATGGTGGTGACGAGGTCGGAGTGACCGACTTTTTATAAATAATTATAATCAAGCTCTAATTAAAAACATATGAACAATGTCTAAGAGAATGAAACTAAAAGTATTCCGTCGCCATCCCTAACCCGAAATTTTAAACTTACGGCAATGATTAATTTACTAAACAAAACCATTTATTCGTAGTCTTGGGTGCCTAACCCGAAATTCAAACCTAAGGCGGCAAAACCATAGACTCGACAAATGGAAAGAGCTTTTGTCGCCCTGACCCAATCAATACCGATAGAAAAAAGAAAGAGATAGCCATATTAAAATTTGGAAACAGTGTAACAAACAATGTTCTTGCATTGAAGGTAGTTTGAATGGTACCAATGCAAGCATACTGATAATCCAAAAAACGGGTGTCTAAAAGAACCATTTGAGCAACCACAAGTAATGCCTTCCTTCTATGAAATGATAAAGCAAGTCTAATGGCACCAAAGTGAAGGTGCGTATAACCCTCTTGTATCCACTGCCGTGAAAAGTCAAAAGGGATTTGAAGGGCGATAAAGTGTTCTTGCTGAGTAGCCGAGATAGGATGCTTGTAAAATTTTATATCTTCATTGCGAGTGAAGAAAGTTTTAGGGCTGGGTTTCTTTCTACTTTCTAATTTACATGTCAAACTGAATTGCAAATAGAATAGAGGAGGAGATACTAGGGTTTAGAGTAGACAAAAGCAATATATATTATGTAATATATATTATGTACAGGGTTTGTTCGGGTTTAACCCATCCTAAACTCTCAAAATTGAAAATCAATCCACACAGTACAGGATGTATGGGTCCTAGGACCAATGACCGACCCAATTCCCTTGGAAACCAGACCAAAATTGGTCGAGTTAGGCCAATCTAGGGTCAATCCACGGTTGACCCTGGACCATTGCTCACCTCTATCGCGTGCTATAATTTTAGTATTTGTTCAACGGACTCAAACTTAAAACGCATTTTAGCATGACCAACATTAACATGTTGTCAAAATACATAACCATCTATATATATATATGATAAAATAACAAGCCGGTGACAGGATTGGAGTTTCATAGCTCACTAAGTATTTATACATCTCGGGTGACTAGCAAACTAAACCTATACAAATAATATATTGGTTCCATAATATCTCTAGACTAAAATAAATCGAATGTTGAACATCTTCAGGGGCCAATACTAACGTATTCGAATTATAAATCGGCCCGAGCATTTTGTTTCAATCAAATGAGACAGCTTTCGAGATTACCTTCTGTCATGGGCATGTCCGGTGATGGTAAATATAGTTAGGTATCGAGAATGACGGTTGCTCTTTGTTGCAAAAGAGTAAGTAATCAATCAATAATAAAGTAATTATAGCATTCACAGCTGCTGTAAAAGTAATTTCTCACGAGCGCCTTCATCCACCCTTAATTTGATGGTTAGTGAGATTGTGGGTGGTCGGAACCCTCGGATATGATGGTGGGTAAGATCTTCCGTGAAATGTTTTCTTGACGATTGTGACGTGTACACTGATTTCGCTTCACAGTCGAAAGGCTTGAATCAGTTTAAGCAGAATGCTATCTATGACCGATTTATAATCTCCGCCAGACGGCTAGTTCATCATGGCCAACGCTGAAAAGGTTGGTAACTCCACTCTGTCCCAAGTTCTCGACCAATTTCGATCACGACTGCTTGCTGATTGCTGTACATCTCTCGGTATTCTTAAGGGTCAGTCCATCCTTTCATGTTGGAAGTCACCAGAAAAGACACTATGATTGTAATCTCCTCAAATATAGTAGAAATTGTCTTAACATACATGCAGAACATTTAATTTTCGTACTTCATGTCAATCCTGACGTCATATATTTAAACTTAACATAAATAGTATCAGGAATTTCACAAAATTTCACATATATCACATCTAGACAGTAAATGTACTAGAAAAACCAGGATTAGTAGGTCGTCCTAATGCTGCTAAAATTCATATAGGGGAAGACAATTCAGCCCCATCTTGGAAGGTAGTTCACATGCTTCGATCCCATGATCAGGATACTCGAGTGCTCGTCCGTGACCTCTACTTCTCAAACGGGGTCGCTGATTCACCTGATCAAGATTCCATCGGTGACTCTATCTTGAAATGCTCCCCCCAAGATGTCTAAAGCATTGGAACTTGATGCATCTAGATGAACAGAACGCGAAGTTTAACCTGTCAAATGGGTCGATAATTGCAGGCACATGTGCAGGAGACATTACCTAAGCAGCGGGAGGAAGGGAAAGGAAAACAAACTAATCGTCTACCCAGCATGCCAGATGAAATCCGCTAGGACGGATGAGGCCAATAGTGGATTGCTATAGCAGCAGTAAGTTCATAAGTAGAGACGTACGGTTCTTTATTCGATATGATGCATCAGCAAATGAGATTCATACTGAGCTTGGCAGGCGAAGACAGCATACACAGAGCTGGCGCTTTACCACCCTCCCATTCGAAACTTCATGGCAATGCTGGAGAAGTACTTGCAGCAACCCTGCCTCAAGAAGAACGGGGCAGCATTCATGGTGGATCTGGAAGGAAATCCAGTTGCACACTATTACGGTCCTTGACTGTCATTAACCCGCAGAGTGAAGAGGACACTACTTGTATTGCAGCTTAGTACCCTACATCGTCCGCCTAGATCTAATCAGCACAGTGTGCGAGCATCTGCATGAGCTAAAAGATTACACAGCAAAACTGCCAAGGCAAAAGAGATAAATTTCCTCTTAGTACAATGAAATGTAACAGAGATGAAAGCTGGCCAGTAAGAAAGACGCCGCATTCATGTCGATGTATTCATGTAATTTATACCAGGAGCAATTTGAGACACCTATTCTCAGCTCCCAAGATAAATTACGCATATTGGTCACCGCCAAAAACCTTTTGTAAACCATCAACTCTTGAGAAACTTTGTTAATTATGAGACACTACACAAGAACAATCACATAAATTGTGGGGATAGATTGTGTAATGCTTGGTTCATGAGAGGCTACCCATGGCCTTTGCTTTTTCCCTCAGAATGAACTTTTGGATCTTTCCAGTCGAAGTTTTGGGCAAATCCTCGAACACGACTGTCCGAGGAGACATGTAATGAGGCAAATGATCTCGACAATATCCTATGATCTCCTGAGCATCGATGTGACATCCCTCCTTTAACTTCACGAATGCGCAAGGCGTTTGGCCCCAGTGATTATCAGGACGCGCGACCACCGCGGCCTCTAGAACTGCTGGATGGCTGTACAGAACCGTCTCTACCTCCACTGTGCTTATATTTTCTCCCCCCGAAATTATAACGTCTTTCAAACGATCTTTTACTTCGACGTAGCCATCAGGATGCTTCACGGCGAGGTCTCCACTATGAAACCATCCGCCCTCAAATGCCTTGTCTGTCGCTTCCTGATTCTTATAGTAGCCGCTCATGACGGTGTTTCCTCTGAACATGATCTCTCCTACAGACTTACCATCACTAGGAATACTCTCCATTGTGACCGGATCTCTAACATCGACTTCCTCGAGGCCAAGATGTTGTACCCCTTGTCGAGATTTGATGTTCGATCTTTGGTCAGAGGGCAGAGAGTCCCACTCGGGCTTCCATGCACAATATGTCCCCGGACCGTAAGTTTCTGTCAAGCCATACAAGTGCGACACACTGAACCCGAGATCTTCCATCTTGGATAGGATTTGTGGAGGCGGCGGCGAACCGCCTGTCATGACTTCCACCTTGCGAGGAAGAGGTCGTCGATCATCCACTGCCGAGTTAACAATCATATTCAAGACAGTCGGCGCTGCTCCCATGTGAGTCACGTTATGCTTAGCAATACAATCAAATATTCCCTTCGGAGAGACTTTTCGGAGGCACACGTTGGTGCCGCCTTGTGCCGCTACTCCCCAAGTCAAGCACCATCCATTGCAATGAAACATAGGCACTGTCCACAGGTACACCGGCATCGAGCCCATCCCATGAAGAAGAAATGTTGCAATCGAATTTAGATACGCACCTCTATGGCTATAGACAACTCCTTTGGGCTGTGATGTCGTCCCGGAAGTATAGTTTATGCTGATGGGATCCCATTCGCTGCATGGTCGCTGCACCTCGAAATCGCCGGACCCTGAGGTCACGAGTCCTTCATACTCACAAATGCCCGAAGGATGCAGAGGAACAGATCCATCCAATTCAGAAATAAGGACTAGAATCGGCGGTTCTGTTTCTGTCTTGTTGAACAAATCGATTGCCTGGCGAGCAACTTCGAGTAGCTGATAGTCCACAAAAATGACCTTGGCTCTCGAATGTTTCAGAAGCGTCGACACCATGGACGGGTCGTGCCGGGCATTGAGCGTGCAGAGGATCGCTCCAGCCATGGGGACCGCGAAATGCAGCTCGTACGCTGCAGGGACGTTGGGAGCTAAGGTGGCTACCTGGCCAGAGATACAACACCCAACGCTTAATCCTCTCTCATCTCTCATCAGTTATTCAAATCACTGCCGTGAACTAGATGAATCATTATCAGGCACTAACAGAGAAGACAACTCCAGTCATTATCTTCCAAACCCTTTTGAAGGAGAAAGGCATTAATTTCAGACACATGAACCGAAACACAATTCCCACCAAATCAAACCAGAATGGATCAAATTTTGCCCAGATGAAGAAACTGATACAGCAGACAAAAGAAAGAGATAGAACTCATTAATCAAACCAGAACGCATGTACCAGAGAACTTCATATGAAATATTCGCCGTAACCGATCCACAACTATTAGCGTTTGAAACGACCAAAGTTCGCCTGACGATACAGACCATGACAGGGGTATTTGAACCCAAAAAACCAACTCGGGCACCGACTCACCACATCGCCCCGGGAGATTCCCATCCGGGACAGAGCAGAGGCCACTCTCCGGCACCGCTCGTGCGTCTCGCTCCAAGTGTACCGCACGTCGCCGTACACCACCGAGGTCGCGTCCCTGTAGACCTTGGCCGACCGCTCCAAGAAGCTGATGGGAGTGAGAGGGGCGTGGTTGGCCGAGCAACGGACGAGGCCCTCCACGGACCTCCACGAACCCGGCTCGGAATCGCCACCATCCCCACCGGCCCAGTGAGCGAAACCGCGAGGGCGGTTCTTGAATTCGGTGCCGAGCTGCTTTAGCCCGGGAGAGAGACGGCGGGTCAGTGAGCTCTTGAAGAACCGGTTCATGTTGACTGAGGGAGAAAGTGAGGGAAGACACTTTGATGGAGCTCAATGGTGCGCTCAAGAATGCTGAGGCACGACCAAGAAAACTTGAGGGGCCTGGCCTATCTTTAGGTTCTTGTCCTCAGAGAGCAAGAAAGAAAATGTGAGAGGCCGAGAGGAAACAGACAAAAATCAGAGCTTAATGCGATAGATAACACGTTGGAGAAACTGGTACTTGTAGGAGAATCGTCCAAATGCAGCTGCCGTGGGGGGGGGGACCTATCAAGTTCTGCTTTTTATATTTCTGATTCAAGGGTTTGGCCGGCAACGCCTCGAATTTTAAATACACGTCTGATAATCTGAATTTGAATCCTAATAAGTATTTATCTAGTATTTGGCGACACTCTCTGGATTGAATATATCCGAATACATCTAGATAAAATACCGAATGAGAAATCCGATCTGAGGGTAGGATAAATCCCGATTGCATATAAAATATAAAAAAATAACCGCAAAATTCATACTTTATTTTTTAACGAAATGATAAAGTGACACTGTCGAATATTGCTTCGCTGGCATCGGTTATACAAGGACCACCACTAAAATTACCAATGATCATCACTTCCATGATAGCCGTCTAGTCATTACCTCCAGCCGATGATTGTGTTCCAACTAGGGACAGTGAAAAGGGGCCTAAAGATTTGCATGGTTCATCCTTCCCACCCCAGTCGCATACATCCTTCACGTCGAGGCCATGGTTCACAATCCGGCTATTCATTTGCCGGCTGACAAAGAAAGACCAACGCGCCATTAGCTTCTTTTCGATCAGCTCTCAAGTGTCGAGTTCCAACAAGAACATCGCAACAATATCGTGGTATAGAACCTTCTCTTGCGGGCCCGTCCCACGACATACACCTTCTCTGTCGTCGCCTCTCTTAGCTACTTTCTTCAGCAATGGAGTCTGGCCATATGACCCACATGATGTGCCTCGTACTATTCACAAGGCCGTCCCATAATTGCTGAAATTGGGTTGGTTGAGAGAGGCCATGAGGTCGGACTTCCTAGAGACGTGCTCGAGAGGGTTTGAGCCTTACCCACAAGAGAAGCAAAGTCAGAGGTAGGATTTTCAAAGATTCTTAAAGATTTTCAATCTTATTTACAGATTTTTGAATATTATCAAAGATATTTTTTAAATATTCTACATCATATTTTAAGTTACACCAAATATATGACAGGGCATTTTAACGGTTCGAGAATTATTGGGAGAATTTCAAACCCCTTTATTTTATGTATATGATTCATTGCTTGTTGGGATGTAAACGGAAATTCTAATGATTATTTTATGTGGGGCTTGCAAAAGAAATCTATGTGTCAGAGTGGATATTCGTGCCCACTTTTGATGGTTTGCAGGAGGTCCCTATATCCGGATGATTCATACATTTATTACCCCTCATCTCAAGATTCCCAACCTTGAATAAAAATAATAATGAATAAATTCATCCATTGATCATAAATATTTTAAAATTTCATATGTTACGATTTTTTTATATGAATTACTAATAAATATAACGAGTTATAATATGTACTAATACAATAGATCATAACATATTAATTTATTAACAGTGAACTCATATCTCAATCTTCAATAAAGTAAAAGTCAATGGATTTGACTCAAAATTAAGCCTTAATTAATGATCTAAATCCCCTCTTTACAGTAGAGACTACTCCTCAAAGTCCAAAACTACTCCTAGAATTCATCCATAAAGTCCAAAATTACTCCTAGAATTCATGCATAATCCACACATCCATCTAAAATTAAGAGTTCTAGAAAGCAAGTTCTCTTAAATCTTGACAAGGTAGACAATCATCAAATGGATCTTTCCACCCTAGTCGCATACATCCTTCATGTCGAGCCCATAGCTCACAATCCGACTATTCATCTGCTAGTCGACAAAGAATTGCATCATCAGCTTCTTGCTGACCATGCTCTTGAGCGTCAAGTTCTAGCATCAAGAACGTTGCAACAGCACCTTGGTACAAAATCTCCCCTTGCGGGCCAATCCCACGATACTCACCTTCTTCGTTGTTGCCTCTCTTGACCGCTTTCTTCAGCAATGGAGTCTGGCCATATGACCCACATGAAATGCCTCTTACTGTTCACGAGATTGTCCCAAAATTACATGAACTCATGTCGATTGAGAGACATCATCGGTTGACTTTCGAAAGTCGTGCTCGACAGGGTTTGAGTCTCAAGTACAGGAGAAGCAAAATCAGATATGGGAGGATTTTCAAAGATTTTCAATCTTATCTACGGATTTTTAAAGATTATGAAAGATTTTTTCTAAAGATTTGAAATCATATATAAGATAATACCGAATACATGATAGATCTCTTCACAATTTGGGGATATGCATCCTTGGATGTAAATTGAAAGTCAAATGATTATTTTATGTGGGATTGTAAAAGAAACATGTGTCAGAGTGGACACTCGTGCCCAGTATTGATGATTTGCACGATGTTTCTAGGCCCTATCCGAACGATTCATCCAATTATTATCGTTTACACCAACCTCAAATAAAAATAATAATGAAAAAATGTTGTCCGTCAATTGAAAGTATTTTAAAATTTCATATATTATGACATTTTCTATATAAATTATTAATAAATATAACCTGTTATAATCTGTTATAATACGAGAATCCATCTCTCAATATATCATGCCATGTTGATTTTTGAGCGGTGAAATCAGATCCTAATCCCCATTCGCTTCACAACAAAGTGGAAATTAGTGGATCTGACTGGAAATTAGGCGTGAGTTAGTGATCTATACCCCCTCCTCCACGGTACACACTACTCAAAGTCCAAAACTACTCTCAGAACTCATCCCTAATCCAAACATCCATATAAAAAGTCGAGTTTTAGAAAACAAGATCTCTTAAATCTTCACAAGGGAGACAATTATCAAATGGATCTTTACTCCCCTACTTCAAGCTCGCGGCCAGTAGAAAGGCTTCTTGTAAGCAGCGATTCATGATGTATGGGAGTGTACTTGTAGCCTGTAGGTAGCAGAGCGGAGAGCGGAGCCACATCGATCAAGATACTATGTTCCTGTTTTTCATGCTCTGTTCTGAATCAAAATAAAATATTGAAAACCTATTTAGGTTTTGCCTCCATCAACAACACTTTTTTTTTTTTGTCAATCCTACTCTATTCCTACTCTATACTCACTCTCAGACTTTTGCCCTGCCCTGGCTCTTGCAGGGCGTGGGAGTCGAAACCCATCAGCAGCACTTGAAAAGAGGATAAGGGGCAATGTTGACTATAGGAAGTAAGTAGGTAACTTGCAAAACACATCAGAAATCAATAAGATGAAATTGAGCCGGGTGGAGGGAAATTAAGATATAAGCATAAAATGCATTCGACAAATTCAGACACAGCATGAAACTTTGAATTTCTCCTGTATTAACTTGAATTATCAAGTTAAAATTGAGGATTCATGAGTCATTGGTAAAGAAGAGCGATATCCTCACACAACGTATGCCAAAATTCGGTTAAAAGAACTACGCTGTCTCATCTTTACCAAGACCTGCTGTTGTTTTCATGTTTAACTGAGATTATTCATAAAACAAATAGGATGTAGGACTGTGAAGTCCCAAACAATAATGTGAAAAGAAGATTTTATCAAGAATGTGGGCAATATAGATTTCCATGCCGGGTCAACAAATTTCCTCAGAAGTTTAGAGGATGAAGACATCTTGAAGATTAGTCCAAAGCTTGTATGACTGCGTTAGTGATCTCTTGTGTAGTGCTGTCTCCGCCTAGATCCTTCGTCCGGTACTTTCCCTCCGATATTACTCGCTTCACGGCAGTTTCTAGCCGATCAGCGAATGATGGAAATTGGAGATGCCTCAGCATCATGGCAGATGATAGAAGCACGGCTACAGGATTCGCCCTCTTTTGTTCGACTAGCTTTTCATGACCCACGTTACCTGCTGAAGCCCCTTGCTCAAAAATGGCATGATCAGCCCCCACATTACCTACAAAAAAAAATATATTCGGTTTAGAACTTCAATTTTTTAGATGGCAAGAGCCAGGGCATTTCTTGTCTGTTTGAAAGAGCTAGGGCACAATTTTTTTTCCCTTTTCGGGTCGGCAACTAGAGAACAAGTTGAATAGCACATAATGTCATTTTATGAACAAAGACCAGAAAGTTCTATTAAGAGTCCCACACAATTTGATTGTCCTTCTCTCTAATAGCTCCATGTCCCATCCTAGTTCCTACGACTCATAAATGTACCTCACGAGAATCAATTTTCAGCCATGCTGAATGAAACATATAAAGAATACTAGAATGTGATCGAACATTAAGACATACCTCCTGGCATGACTCCAGTTCCACCAGCTATGCCAGCTGCTGTATTTGCGACCAGATTCCCGTAAAGATTGGGGGTCACCTGCAAATTACAAACCACACTTCAGTGGAGCTCATCGCTTTAATCAGGGTGCAATAAAATGCCATGAACACAATATAGCATTTCTAAGAAGATGACCAGTAAAGTCAAGAATAAGTGACTTGAGTAATTATTGTAAAAGCTCCAACAGTAATGTTTCCCTCTCCATTCAGGTATCGTAGCCATTCCAGTAAAATAACTATGAAATCTCGATTCTCGAACATACAAGTTTTTATTAAAGTTGTCCTAGAGAGGCCTTCTATAGCCAAGATCAACCATCATTGCTGCATATGCTTCCAATCATAGCCAATTAGGTGCTGTTTGGTAACGTTCCGGGGAACACCTATTTCTATTTTTTTTTCCCCGGAACAGAAATAGAACAGAAATGCGTTTGGTAATTTTTTTGTTCTTAGAAACAATTTGTTTCTGAAAATAGATTTAGAACGGACACAAGAAACAGAAAAAAAGTTGATTCTTGTTTCCGGGAACAACTCAACAAACAAGCTTTTCTTCTTTCTTTTCTTCCTTTTCTTTTCTTCCTTTTTCTCTTTTTCTTTTCTTCCCTAGCTGGTCACCGACCCAGTGATGGCTAGCAACCGGCCAGACGAGGCCCGGTGACCTCATTGGAGCCTTGTTGGCCCCCGGTGAGGTCGCCCCAAGCTCACCAGCCACCGGCAAGGCTCGGGGGAGCCTTGCCCAGCCACGGTGAGGCTCAGGGGCGAGGCCAAGCCTCGCTCGGCCATGGTGAGGCTCAACCTCGTAGTGGCCAAGCGAGGCTTGAGGGGACCTCTCTGGCCCTCGTTTGGCTGCTCGCCGACCGGCCATGCTAAGAGGAAGGAGAAGAAAAAAAAGAAAAAGAAAAATGTAATAAAATTATTAATATATTAAAAGAAATTTTAAGTCACAAAGTTTTTTGGAGTTGTACCAAACGTATTTCTGTTCCCAGAACAGAAATTTTTTATAGTTACCAAACGCCTTAAAATGCTCAGAAACTATTCCCGAGAATAGATATAGAAAAAAGTGTTTCTAAAAAGAAACTGTTCCGAGGAATAGAAAGTTACCATAAGCATCTTAGTTATCCTGAGATTTGTTGCTTATCTCAATGGCCAAGTGAACTTCAGGCTAGTCATATGTCATATCCTCAATAAGAACTTGCCCTCAAACTGTCAGAAGAAATGTGTTTAATTGCCTTTCCCCCCATTCTACATAATTATTATTGGAGAACATTCTTTTCCTTCTTCTATAGTCTCAGCAACTTCAAACCTAGAGATGCCTGTGATAAACTTGGTTCTTAACCATGGATGGAAAAATAAAAGGAAATACAGTTCTACACCTATACACAACTGATCTCCCTCCCATTGCAACACTCCAGAAATCACATTAGAACACATAGGAAGAAGCAAAACTACCATCAAAGGGAATTGGGCATGAAAATGTAAACTTAGCCTGTTTGCTTTCTTCCCTTCTGACCACAGAAGTGAACAATAAAAAAGAACATTCATCAAAGATAACTTTAGCAGATTTCTATTCAGTTAATTCTCAAGTTGATATCAAGAGCAAAGAAGTGCTAAATCAATGCTTTCATCATAAGTAGCCTATAGTCCAAAACTAATATACTGCGATATCCTCCAAGAGCATGCTCTCTGCTTTCTAAACAAGTAGTTTGCCCCAGTTAAAGACACACTAACCATGAAATCTTTGTTAATATCATCAAATTCATCCTCCAAGCCCTTCTCAGACAAAGTATGCATGGAATTGGATACATGTATACATAAAAGAGCAAGAAAGAAACTCCAAAAAGTCATAAAGGAATATTTTTTTTCCATCGTTATACTCCAACTTTTCCTTCCAGTCAGTACTCTGTAACCTAGTTGAGTCAACTTCCATCCCTATTCTGCAACCTATTTATAAGTCCCAACCAATAAATTCACTAGATTTGCTATCAAGATGCAGAATATATAATCTTTTACATAAGATAAATACTGAAAAAGCTGGCACAGTATTTTAACAACTCATGCCTATAAATTTAACTTGTGAATGAAAATGTAAACGTTGAGAAACTATACCATGACATCAAATTGTTCAGGCTTGGAAACGAGTTGCATGCAACAATTGTCCACAATGATCTCACTATACGTAATCCCAGGGTACTTTTTGGCAACTTCTCGGCATGATTCCAGGAATAGACCATCTGCCAGCTTCATAATGTTTGCTTTGTGGACAGCAGTCACTTTCTTTCTATTGTTCAAGTAAGCATACTCGAAAGCGTACTGTGCAATACGCTCTGAACAGAACTTTGTCATCACCTAAAAGAACGGTAGTATGAGATGCTTAAAAAGACCAAACTTTGCAATGCCGTCAAAAGGAATAAATGAAGAACAAAGGATTGAGCAACCAAGTTCATTTATAGCGAGATGTTTATTGCATAATGAATAATGAGGTAGTTTTGTCACAGAATTCGCAAACAATGGTGCTCCTGAACCAATTGAAGACCTGACTTAAGTTAGTGATAATACATCATAGGTAGAACAGATCATCTATAGCGGCATTAGTCTCAGATCTAGTGGACACCATGTAAGAGTTAACCAGTCTGTAGGTCCTTTTCAAGGAATGAGATAAACAGGATAGATATCACATCACTGATCAAGCAACAGAGTAAATAATTGACAAAAGATCAAATCACTCGAGTTAATATTAGCCCAGCACGTTGACTACCCAAAGCAAAATGCTTTATTCAGTCAAAACCAATGCCTCACCCTGGTAGCAAACTTAACTACCTGAATATAGCGGCATATCAACCAAAACCATGCAATATGACTCGAAATTCAGTTGAAAGCGATGCTGGTTATACAGCAACTAAACCATTGGAGACAAAATTAGCAGGGACATTTAACACTCCTCGCTAATGTTGAAAGGGCACAAAAGTCCCTGCTTTTTACATCCCACAATGATAGCCCCCTGTGAGTTGCGCAGGTTTCTCATATGTTCGCTCGTAACACCATCGTGACTTCTTTCGTAAGATGATGGACGCACCCGGATAGCGACTGCAATTTACTAAAAATGCGCCAACTTTGGGACAAACAACAGGCGTGCGTGCGCGTGCGGCATTTGAAATCCTCAGAAATGTTGGTTGCTACATCACTTCAGCAGAGTAAATGCCCATTTACGCACTGACATATCATCGAACACAACAACGACGCCTAAGACAACACTTTCCAAAGCCTTAGTTTAAAAGCACCTCAAAGCCATCCATCCAATCAAAGCACCACGGCGGCAGCAGCACAAGACAAATGGAATCAAAACAACCAGGATGAACGAAACGAAAACCTGCGCGAACGAATCCAGTCGTGGTACCTTAAGACTCTCGACGACACCAGGAACCACCTCGTGCTCGAGCCCCGAGTACTCCCCCTCCGTGTTCTCCCGAATCACCACGATGTCCACGTTCTCGTGCCGCGTCGGTAGCCCCGGCAGGTTGAAGCAGTTGACGAGGGAGGCGTACAGATCAAGGTCCTTCCTCAGCTGGACGTTCAGCGAGCTCACCCCGCCGCCCACGGGCGTCTTCAGCCCGCCCTTCAGGCACACCTTGTTCTTCCGGATCGACTCGATCACCTCCTCGGGCACCCGCTTCATGTCGCCGTGGACGTCGTATTTCTCGAAGTAGACCGGCGCGTGCATCGCGGACATCACCTCCTCGACGGAGGCCGTGACGAGCGGCCCGATCCCGTCGCCGGGGATGAGGGTGACGCCGCGCGGCGCCCCGTCGCCGGGCCGGGGCATGTAGGTGACGGATCGGGACTGGGCGGCGGCGGCGGCGAGCGGGGAGGGGCCGCCGCCGGATCTGGAGAGGACTCGCCGGAGGGACGACGCGATCGAAGCCCGAGCCATCGGTTCCGGCGAAGGCGGAGGAGGCGCGCGTTCGGGAGGAGGATTCGAGCTTCGAAGGTCGACGTCAATGGCGGACCGCTACGCGATATGAGAATCGGAATTTCTGCGATCGGAAAAAATGAATTTTTCTGCGTCCTTTGTTTTTTTTTTTAATTTATTTTCTTTTCTTTTCCCTTCCTTTTTCAATAATGTAATAAAGTTGAAAAGTAAGGGCGGCGAAAAATAGACAAGAAAAAATTGAATATTATTTTAGAGAGCACATAGCGTGAGAAGTGGAACGGGGACGGGAGCGGGGTCAACGGGGCTCATCGGGCGCCACGTGGCGGGACCCACGCATCGAAGGACTGATGTGGACGAGAGCATGATTGGTAATAAAGAGTGCACCGCAGGGGATCGATTGAGGCGCGCGTGCGGCAGTCAACGGAGGTGGCGAAACGCAATGCGTTTTTGGGTCAGTGAGAATTGTTTTTTTTGTGGAATTATTTTATTTATTTATTTGGGGAATAAAAAAAAAGGGACATTTTCGGAATTAAATGCTCCCCCACTTTATTGGATCCTTTTCATCGCACGGAAGGGACACCCCGTGAAAAGTTGCAAAGGGCACGCCTTTTCAATTTCGATGCCGAGCAATTTTTCGGGCGGTGATTTACAAATATGAATAATCGCGAAATTGATAAATTATTGATAAGAAACTCCAAGATAAACGCACAACAATTTACTTCTTTAACTTTTCCAAAATGTTATGACCTTATTCTTGCTTCTTCTTCTTCTTTTTATCGATTGGATCTTTACTCTATTTTTTTTTTTTCATTTCATGTTAGAAATGTTGAGATTAAAGGGTCTATTATGTCGAGATTGAATAGATCAAAAATGATGATTTTAAGAGAAAAAAGAGTAGAAAAAATATCAAAAATGTGCTTGAACTTTCACTGAGATATCACTTACATTCTTCTTTTTTTGAACAATAATTTGATATCACTTACGTTCTTATGCTAGGCCCAGCTTCTATTTTAACTAAATTAATTTCTTTTTATGAAAATATTCGACTAAATTTAAAAAAAAAACTATTCATTTGTTAAAATAATATAAAATTAATTGGGGAAGAACAAGTATATCCGCAAATAATTTGGGAAAAAAGAAACTCACATGCACAAGCATCCTAATAACAATTACACAGGTATTACTACATCCACTAGAAAGTCTAGTAAATTTAGTGTTCGGGACACCAGGTTGCTCACCACGATTTGGATGATAAAGTACCACTGTTGTCCTCTTTTATACTTTGGCATGTCCCGCTGAAGTCAATTCTTGGGAAAAAAAAATCATCGTTAACCCAAAAGATCCATTTTTAAAACTTTTTTGCAAGCAAGCTAGACTTATTGTTTTTCATAATCTTTTTGCTTGTACTGAACATGGACTCTAATGATATCTACAGCACCCGAGGGGTCATCATATCAAGAGTCATAATGAAAAAATCAAAAATTAAAAAAAAAAATTGATGACTCTTCTCGTCCTCCAATCTTGCTATGTCAATGGTGGATGACCAGCACTTACACCATGAGCGGCGGAATAAAGTTACTCTGGGTTTACCAGAGCCAGATAACTACTTTTGAGTGCCCAAAAACAACAAAAAGGCCTATTCAAGAACAGCTAGTCTCGCCTCAAGAGAAAGCTTATCACTATTACAAGTGCATTTGGTGCAGTATTTGAAAATCCATTGAAAAAATATAAGTGCCTTTAGCTTAAAAGGATTAATCAAACCCTTCATCCAGGTCACCGACAAGCCAAATTTCCCGTTGATGGGAAGGTCGCACAACCTCGAGCAACTCTAGCAAGGGTCGCGCAATCTCAAGCACCCCATCTCCTAGGTCACAAAACCCAAGGTGACGGTCGGCACTTGGGGTCGT
Source organism: Eucalyptus victrix (assembly GCA_016097545.1). Classification (NCBI taxonomy): domain Eukaryota; kingdom Viridiplantae; phylum Streptophyta; class Magnoliopsida; order Myrtales; family Myrtaceae; genus Eucalyptus; species Eucalyptus victrix. Next base: position 39,371,449 of record CM027843.1, on the reverse strand, counting down.
GTGACCCCAAGCAACAAGGCCTGGGGTTGCATGACCCAGGCAAACATCACCTAGGCAGTTGCATGATCTCAAGCGGCCATTGCATGGGTCGTGCAACCTTGCTGACTCGTCACTGATCTCTCACCAATCAAATTTGACGTTGTCGACTCTCGCCAATTGCCCTCACAAAGAAGACGAACCGTAGTAATGAGAAGCAAAATTGGAAAATTGAAGAATTTGTTAGGGTAAGAAGAAAATAAATTATTAACCCTAGTTTTAGTATTTCACAAATGCTAAAAGCTCAAGACAATTCCTATTTATCTTGGGCTTTTAACTTTTCTAAAGCTCACATTTGACTGAAAGCCATTTTAAAAAACTTATCAAATATCCTAGTACTTTTTCAAAAGATTTTAGAGGGTGAAAGTCCCTTGAAAAGCTTAACTAAACACAGCCTATTTAGTTAGGATAAGAAAACTTTTACCGGTTATGTAGGTTTTCTTGATCGCTTTGCAGCATCATAATCTCAAGGAATTGAGGGAGTGGAGTTGCTTGGTTGGACTTCCGGTTGGTTGTACCGCTACTGGATGGTCGATACAGACAAATTTTCCCATCGGCTTTGATTATTCTCTGTTTTTCCAGAAAGTAGCATGGGATTAAATAAAGCCAATTACACAATAAGGGAAAGTAAAATGCTTTGACTGTGTTTAGTAGTACGAATTTGAGTTTGGATATGATTTTAAAAAATTATCGTATTCGGTATTTGGCAACGTTTTTCCAAATCGGATAATCTCAAAATATTTAGATAAGAAATTCGACACCAAGGTGGAATGAGCGTGGATTAAATTAAAAATTTAATAAAAATCTTTGTTATCTTCCGGGGAGCAACGCATCTGACAAATATCAGTGACGAACCCACGATTGTTGACACTCTTTATATGTCTCCCTGCTCTCTAATTGGTCCACTAAGGAATCGCCAATTGTCCTCAACTTGCTTACGTTTGCATCGGACGATTGCGACTCTAAACCTCCATATGGTTATAAGAAGAATCAATTGAAACTGACGTTACCCCTCCTCCTTCTCCTCCTCCACCGGGCCTAATTAATAGTCACGATCATTCACATCATCAATCTCATTTGACAATTTGTTGCTATTAATTTCTCCTAATTGAACCCCGTCATCTGCTCCTCCCCCATTACTGTTCTCGCTACGGCTAACCGTGCGATTGTCGTAGCCGGCGAGAGGCCAAGAGACACAGCCGAAAAGAGGGAGGGGAGGGGATGGGGTCGATGATCAACGCGCGACAAATGGGGCAATTGTTGTTAAGGAGGACGTGGCTGGATCCGAAGCCATCTACGACGAGGAGTAGCCTAGACAGAAGGCATTTTAGCTCGCTGAAGGGGCCACTCATTAGCGAAACAATTAAGCGTTGAAGGGTGGAGGTACAATCCATGAAAGAAAGATGACATTCGAAGGATTTTCAAATATTTTTAATCATATCTTAAATGGCGCCATACATAGAGATTTTCTACAATCTGAAAGATATTTGAAACAATTATAATCTCATTTCGTCTTATCCTATCATAATTTCGACGACCAAACACAATCTATAGTTATTGATATGATTGTACTCTCCTCATATTCATCTTGAAATACTAAAATTCAATCTTGAAATACTAAAATTCAAACTCAAAGAATTGTCTTGATTAGATAGTAACTACTCTATATCTCAAGAAACTTTCCTTCAAGTATAGGTGTCGAAATGAGCTCCCCTCTACCACTCTGGTAGCTTTTTCCCCAAAAACCCTAAACCCAAATGTTGATCTCAATAACCTCTACTACTTCTTCTAGCCTGCTAGATCAATGAAACCCATCATCAGCATTCCAGAATTTTTTCTTCCGATTGTTTTCTCTGCAGCTCTGAGCAGTTCCGAGTAATGGCACAATTCTGGCTTCTCCTTTCCAAAGAACCCATTCCAAGCAAGGTGATCTTGGAGTTCAGGCCTTGCAACAGGTGGGATTCTGTCGCTCTTCCATGATTTTTCATTGGGCTTATGGTTTTCTTCGCAGCTGTGGAATGGATTAGGAAGTTATAAACTAGATCTGGCAACATTTAGGTTTTGCTGTTTTTAGAAATAGGTACAGTCCCTCATTATACGTTCGGCAAAAACCAAAGGAGTGTATGAAGTTATTAACGCACCTGAATTGCATCTTTCAATCGTTTTCCACTGTTGACAGAAGAGACACAGTATAACACCCGGTGCCATGCTGCGGACCAACATTTCACTGTCCACATCTTCTTATCCACTCAAGTAATCGCGTGCCCCTGTTTTCAGCTATACTTATCATAGAGCTCCCTTCAAACTATTTCCCATATAGCTTTGCCTCCAAAGTCCTTACATAACCCACTCTGTGCACCTAAAACCAGCATTCCTGTAGCAAGAGAGAATGGAGGGTAAAGAAGAGAATGAAATGCGAGTGGCCGCATTATGTAAAAGTCTGGGCCATCTATGGTCTGAGAATGATGTTGTAGAAGTGTCCATAGAAATACCCCCACAAAAGAGGGATGAATGCAATCGCACTCTATTTGGGAAATGATTTTCTAGACCTAATGTTAACTTCCCAGCTTTTCTTAATACCATGAAGAAAGCCTGGAAATCAGAATCTGTGGTCTACTCCCAAAAAGAACCAGGATTGTTCACTTTTGTTTTTCAATCAGAGGAGGAAAAAGAGAGAGTCCTGAAAACTGCACCTTGGTATTTTGCCAATAACTTATCGGTCCTTAAACAATGCGAGCCTGAAATACCTAAGCACTGCTACGACTTTTCCATAAATGCTTTTTGGGTGCATATTGGAGGCATCCCCCCTGGCTGGAGGTTAGAAGCTGTGTTCAATGACCTAGGGAAAAAATAGGTCTGTCTTGGAAATCCAAGTGGAATCAACAGGCAATACACCACAAAAAGGAGGAAGAGTGAGAATGGAAATAGACTTGATAGCTCCACTGAAGTCGGGGGCAATACTGGATATCGGTAATAAATGGCTATGGGTGGAATTTAAATATGAGCGCCTACCACACTACTGCTACTCATGTGGAAAAATTGGCCACTATGCCACTAACTGTAAAGAAATCCAATATGAACAATCACCTTGGGCAGCAAACAAAACTAGACCATAAGGCTCCTGGTTGAAGGTAAAAGTGTGCAATCATAGCCCCCACTAGGAAGCGTTTTACGGCAAAATAGAAGAAGAGACTATAGTGGAAGAGACTGTACCTAACATCCCCCCCCCCAGTACGGGAAATGGACATAATCGCCAGAGAAGAAGTGGATAATAGGAGAGTCACCCCCTGCAGCAAGAAAAGGGCAGATGGTTCTCATGAGCAGGAGGCAATCGAAGACTCTGCAGCTTGTTTTAAGAAAAATCCAGATTACGGCAAACAGATAATATATTATGAAGTTCCTAAGCCGATTCTATCGAAAGTAGGAAAATGCAGTAAGAAGAACATGAAGATGCATAAGGCAAAAAAACATAAATGTGCAGTAGAGCAAGTTCCTCTCTCAATCGATGATACGAACCTTTTGGAAACCCCAATTAAGTTGATTATAGATGGTAATGAATGGGCTTTGGTGGCTAGTTCTAATAAGCCACCAACGACGATATAAAAATCATAAGCCGGAATTGTCAAGGGCTGGGCAACCCCCTTGACAATCCAAGAACTAAGAGCCTTAGTTGCTCTTGAAAGGCCCGACCTGGTTTTTCTCATGGAAACAAAAAACAAAGTAACGATGGTGGAGGGAGTCAGCAAGAAACTTCAATTCCAAAATCTATTCTTAGAAAATCCGACAGGAATAGCGGAGGGTTTAGCTATTATGTGGAATGAGGAAGTGGTGTTGAAGGTGAATGATAGCTCTCTAAGGAGTTTATCGATTTGGAGTGTACTGATCCAGACAGTGGATATCAAATGCGGATAACCTTTGTTCATGCACCAACAAACTTTAGAGAGCGGCAGCACTTATGGCAAAAGTTGAGGGAATTTCAGTCCACTAATTCCATTCCGTGGATTTGCATGGGAGATTTTAACGAAATATTATATGTATGGGAGAAGGTGGGGAAACGAGATGCATATAACTACAGAATAGCAGCTTTTAGAGATATGCTAAATGAACGTTCCCTAATGGATATGGACAGCCATGGGTGTGCATACACGTGGGTGAATAACAAGGAAGGGGCAGCTCTTGTTAAAAAAAGACTAGATCGAGTTCTCTGTACTATGGAATGGAGAATTACCTTCCACGAAGCTGAGGTACAAGCCCTTCCAGCCATTGGCTCGAATCATAGCCCTCTTCTCCTTAGGCTACACCCTGAAAGCAAGAAAAGAAAGAGAGATTTTAAGATGGAAGTATTCTGGACAGAACATGAAGAGTACCATGAGCTCATATGGCAAATATGGAACAAAACACCCCTCAACCAGACCAGTTTTTCAGTAAAAATCAATGAAACTACAAAAGTGCTTGCAAAGTGGAGTAAAGAGAAGTTCGCCACTGCACCAAAGCGGATAAGGGAGCTCAACCAGGCTTTAACAGAGATCACTAATAAACAATCCCAACATGCCAACAAGAAGGAAGCCCACAACATTATAAACCAGATAGAAAAATTGTGGAAACAAGAAGAACAATTCTGGGGTATGAGATCACATATCAAATGGTTGCAATGGGGTGACAAAACACACCAAGTTTTTCCACGCAACTACCATACAATGAAGGCAGAGAAATAACATCACTATGCTACAAATGGAAGATCAAAGCTGGTGCCGAGATCCCTCAACTCTCAGAAATCATATTGGCTCATTCTATAGGAACCTATATAAATCAAAGGGTCCTAGAAACTATCAACCTATTGTCACGCCCCGAACCCCGAGGTCGCGCACATCCCACTGCGGTCGATCAAATATCGACATCCCAGGATACGTCGCCGATCCATTTATTAAATTACGCATGCGGAAGCGAAACAAATCCCCTGACAACATTTAACTTGGGATAGAAAAAAAAAAACAGGCAATCAATCACAATACCAAACACTCATTCACAAACACATAGGTTTAAATACAACTCCAGACTGTCTACAAAATAGACCAGCTCGACAAAAGGGGAACTATCCTAAAACCAATTAGCAGGACACGTTCACCAATACTTCAATCTCCACCTTTCCAGACTTAGGGCTTCGGGTCCTCCACGACCGCCATCTAGGGACCTGAAATTTTAATCCCACAACCGGGATGAGACGATGTCTCAGCAAGTTCAACCCCCTAAACCCCTATTAGAAAGAAAATACACCCCGGGTGGCCTAGCCACATCACACAAAAGACTTACCTCGCCTCAGTTCCTTCCTGCAGGTTAGCACAATTTCAATCACTCAATCACAGATAATAATATGAACTTAACAACCGGAACGCATTCTCTTTCATATAACCAACAACCGCGGGGGTCCTGATTATAAGACTAAATCGTTATGACACGTCTCATTCCATGCCGCACAATTCCGTCCCATAATCCGACACATCAATAACACCCAACATGCATTCCAATTGTTATTCACTGCCACACAAGGGCATAGCCTACTCACAGTTCGGCTATCTACTGGCATATAACCAGGCATCGCCTCCCCCCATGGAGCGCGGCTTCGTCAGTACGTCGACGGCATTCCCGAAGGAGCATGGGCCCAGAATCTACTGCGACCCGCATCCACCGCGTGGGCATCCCATATAGGGGCAAGTCCGACTCAACAGCCCAGGACGATTCCTCTTAATTATCACACAGCCAAATCATACTCGGCCCCAGGACACTTTACATTTCACTCAATATTTTCTCTTAAGATAGTGATCCCGGCCATTTTTCTTCATATTAAAAATATTCCATAAATTACTCACGTGTGTGGGGACACGCTAATTTCGAATCAAAAAGCCAATATCTCACTTTTTCAAACCCCACTATTTAATATAATCATTAAAATCCAATTTTTGCATCAAAACCCGACATTTGGGTTTTTATGAATAAAATCCTTATTTATCCAAATCAACACTCAATTTGCCACAATCAATCATCAAATTCAAATTCTAAATACACAGCAGCGATCGGCACGAAATTCTGAGAGTATAAGGTCCCGATGAAATTTTCGAAATTTAATAAATAATTAAATTTATTCCGACAATTAATTAAATAATAATATTCATATTTTTCGCAATCCATATTCAATTTATAAAATCCGACCATCAATTTCGAAATCCGAATACACAGCAGCGACCGGCACGAAATTCTGAAAATTTAGGGTCCCGACAAAATTTTCGGAATTTAATAAATAATTAAATTTATTCCGAAAATAATTAAATAATAATATTTTAATAATTTCGAATAATAATATATTATTAAATTATTAAATAATTTCGAAATATTTAATTAAATCAAAAGTAAATTCCTTTATGTCACATCAAGGCTTATATTAATATAAACCTTCATTTAGCCTTAAATTAAACTCACTTTAAGCTAATTAAACACATTAATATAATCAACACTTAAATAAATTAAACTAACCACCTAATCACACTTAACATAAACTAAGCACACCTAAAGCATAATTAACCCTCTAAGCGAGGTTTAGTGAGTTAAACTCACTCAAATGACAAGCCGAGCGGACCAAAACGACGAGGACGACGAGAGGATCGACTTTCCTCAAGGCGGGCCGAGCATCCGGGCTCGGGAAGGCGGCCAAAACGGGCCAAACATGGGCTGCCATACCCATTTTCTGGGTTGCTGATCACAGGCGGAGGAGGGCCAAACGACGGCTGGTTCGGGTCGAAATGGGCGGAGGAACGGCGGAGGAGTTGAGCCGAACTTAGGCGGGGCTTCACGGTGGCCGGAGGTGGCCGAACCGTGGCCTGTGATGGCCAAAATGGAGCTGAACAGAGGCGGAACAGGGGCTGGACAGCGGCTCGAGCGGACAAGGGCAGACGGCACACGGCGGGCGAGCGTGAGGCAAACGGCGGCGAGGCGGCGTGCGACGGCGGTGAACGGCAGAGGCGTGCGGCTTCTCCAACTTGCTGGTTGCTGGCTTTTCAAAGAAGAAGGAGATGAAGAAGATGAAGATGGAGGAGTCGCACGGTAGAGAGGAAGAAGAGAGGGAGGAGAGAGAAGAAGGAGAGAGAAGATGGGGGCTTTTTCTTTTTCTTTTTCTCTTTCCTTAATCCACAAAAAGGCCCACCATGACCTCATGCATGACATCACACTCCACTATCTCCTACAACCTCATTCCAATAGGTTCGCTTGCAATTTCCGCCGGGGTCCAATTATTTGTACAATAACTTCTTCAATTTCACTCGATTCTCTTCTAATTGAATTAAATTAAAGCCCATAAAATTAATTCAATGTTACCACACTTCAATTCACATCTTCATCTATCCGTAGAGCCAACTTAAGTCCCAAAAGCGCAATCAAAAACGGCATATTAATTTCTCGAGCCAAATTAGCCATTTCTTGATTATTTTGCTAAAAAGCTCGGCTTGCATGAAAAATCTTCCAAAGATGATTCAATGATCTTGAAATGATTTATGACACACCCAGACTTCCAATTTCTGAATTCGATCTCAATTCCACGGTTAGTTTCACTTTGGCACGATACTAGCGCGGCCCAACCTACCGGGTAGCCTTTAGAAATTTTCATGCATTTGACCTGTGGTTGATCATCTCAAGCCACAATGTACATCTTTGAAACATTGGCGACTTACGGTTGTCGGGGTAATCTTAAGGTTTCAAATACGAACACAGGGTACCCAGTCGATAGAAAAGTCGGTCCAGTGTCGGTCGACAAGGATTATGCAATCCGGTGGAATCACCCACACTCGATCAGATGCCTCTGTCGAGTCGACCTATCTCCGGTCTTTAATCGATTTTTATTTGTGTCGTAATGACCCTTGCAGATTAGCTCGGTCGGAAGGTCGCTTCCTGGTCAAATTCTCGAGTCTGATGCATTAGAAACTCTTAACGGCTTCACCCGATAGACTAGTTTTCACATGAGTGGCCGACTCAAGGAAAAGAACCATATGCGTGCCAACAAAACGCCCGTCTCAATTTATTGAAAATAAAATTAGAAAATCGGGATGTCACACCTATCCTAAATCAGTGCCCCAGTCCAGTGGGAGAGGAAATCAATGCAAATTTGCTGGCTAGCATCACGATGGAAGAGGTAAAAGGAGCAGTTTTTCAAATGGGATCACTAAAAGCCCCCGGCCCAAACAAATTTAATGGCCTCTTTTATCAACAATCATGAGAGAACACAAAGCTTGATCCGTTCCAGTTAGTGCAGAATTTTTTCGACACAGGTACCCTTGATCCTCACCTCAATAAAACACACATCTCTTTGATACCAAAAGTTAAAACTCCAGAAAACATTAGCCAATTCAGACCTATCAGTTTATGCAATTTTAGCTACAAAATCATCTCTAAAGTCCTAGCAAATAGGTTAAAGATTTGGCTTCCAGATATTATAGAACCTAAGCAAAGTGCCTTTGTTCAAGGCAAACAAATACAAGATAATATACTTATTGTTCAGGAAGTATTACATCAGCTGCAAATCGCAAAAAGAAAGAAAAAATTCCAAGCGATCTTGAAACTGGACATGCAAAAGGCCTATGACAAAATTGAATGGGATTTCTTAAAGAATTGTATGCTGAAAATGGGCTTTTGTGAGAGGTGGGTATCTCTAATCATGCAATGTGTCTCGACGGCGTCCCTAAGTGTGAAGATTAACGGGGAACCAACTCCATATTTTTCCCCTCGAGGGGACTCAGACAAGGAGATCCCCTCTCGCCATATTTATTCATCCTAATAGCAAATGTTTTAACATGGCTGATGAACAAAGCTATTGAAGAGGGCAGCATCAAGGGGATAACACTAAACAGGTTCTGCCCTACACTATCTCATTTACTTTTCACCGATGATACTATATTTTTTCTGGATTGAACTATTGTCGAGTGCCAAAACCTAGCACATATACTTAATCAGTGCTGCTATGCATCGGGGCAAGTTGTCAATTTAAACAAATCAAGGGTTTTCTTTAGCAGCAACAATCCTTTATCTCTGAAAAGAAACCTAGCCCATGAGCTTAGAGTTCCCATTATAGAAAAAACTGGCAAATATCTTGGTATTCCAACAAAATTGGGTCATTCAAAGAAAGAAATGTTTGCATGGATCTTAGCACGATTAAATTCGAAGCTAGAGAGCTGGAAAGAAAAGCTACTTCCCAAATTCCTACTCATCCGATGTATCTGCAACCTCCACTTCTGTAGGTCCAAATGGATACTCCAAATCTCCATATATGGAAAAATTTCTGTCCATCCTATCTTGATCACGAATGTAATTATAAAGAGCATAACATGCAATTACAACAAGTACTTGCTTCCGAATTGTAAATGGAGGCATATGTCTCAAAATGGTGAAGCGATTCTTTAATGCCCCAAATGACCTCTCAATTACATTTCTTAGTGAAGAGTGCTTATAGTTGAATAACTCTTTTGCTGTTCTTGGCCGTCTCTCACTCCCTCTATATTCGCTAAGATGATATCGTTCCTTTCTAAATTGAGTTAAAAATCCCAGAAGTGTTGCATAATCGGAATCTACCACGTAGTATTTCCCTACAACATGATATATATAAATTTGTTATGATATTCAACCATAATATAATCACAAATGTCTATATAAACAAAGTAAATACCAGGTGGTGGTTGGGGAAATTGCAATTGAGGAGTTTTGAGTTCTGTCGAAAGCACTCGACAATCATTGGCAGATCTTTCCCATCTAGCATACACGAAAGTAAATTTCATATCAAATGAGCAAACACCCAACACGTTCTAGGTGGTAGTCCCTCTCCTGCCTCTAAATCGAACCTGCTAAGACACCGGGATAATAGCATTTATATGGGTGCCATCCATAGCACCTACGCAGTCCTGTTAATTTATTACCAATCTAAGATTATATAAGATTATGAACTACATGTATTTGACGGTATAAAGTCAATATAGAAATCATACCTTGAAGTAGCGCTTATGACTAGGATCCATAAGAATTTCTTGTGGGATGACATCAAAGGACGGTGGTTTGATTATCTCTTTTGAAAATTTGATAATTGCTTTCAACACTTTGTTGAAATACTTGCTGATCGTTTCTCCAGAATGTTGAAATCTCTCACATAAATCTCTATTTGAGCTACCGTGACAAACCAAAGATAAGAATATCCCAATTTGTTCATCTATTCGAATATATCAACTATCTTTTAACCAACCTCTTACTCTCATCAAATTACATAAATTCAAAAAAAATGCCTCTCCATCCTGAAGGCTTCATATATCCTATCTGAATGTCCAGAAACAATCTCCATTATTCATTCGGATCCTAATAATTTGCTGTCCATAATGGGTTCTCTTGTATGCACGGACGCGTCAATCGCAACCGTGCACAACCATGCTAGGAATATGCGAAGATCATCATCATCCAAGAATTGTTCAACTTGTTCGACCTATTCACTACATATACTATCTGATCCATCTTCCATAGTACTTATACCATCACAAAAATATAAAAACATCAATATAGATTTTGAAAATATATCCAATAACAATCAATAACATAAGTCATAGTCTCAATAGAAGATGCCATTACATATAAGTACCAAGAGTCTCAACACTAATATCTTTAAAAACTAAATATTAATAGATAACATAAGTTATACAATCTAATGAAACCCCATTCAATCCATAATATATTTCCAAACATCTACTAAAGATGATAAAGAAGTCCATTTCTCCTTTCAGGTATGGATTTAATGAAAGCCACCCTCCATGAGGCACTATCGCATACTCGATCCACTACTTTGTTGTAAACATCTTGGTTTATCTTAGGCATACTAATTAGAATATCCATCACAGTAGCTATAGAAAAAGGGTCCACAGGTGATGGCATAACCTCATAGGTCACAGAGCCACTACCAGATTGACTTGACTTAACTTTCAAAAAGTCTTTTATGGCTTTGTAAGTGTCATCAATACTGTTTTTGGTACTCTTCCTTCTCCTCTTAGTATTTGGAGTCCTATCCAATCTGTGCTTTCCACGAGTTGAAGTTGTAGCATCATCTGATGTAAAGACTCTCTCATCAGTGTGGTGATCACCGAAGTCATCTGTATGGCCACCAGCAGCATCACCATAGGCATTGCCACCACTGTTGTCACCATATGCATTGCAACCACTATTGGCACCACCTACATTGCCATCACTGTTGTCATCTTCCTCCGACACCATCACATCTTGAGCATTTCCAATACCATATTCCCTAGTAGCATATGTACCACCAATACAATACATAGCTCGGGATACTAGGGAAATCCATCCTTCCTAAATTTTGTCCACTCTACATTCTCCTACAATTTTCACAATAATGACATTTCAGCAATATAATCATACATTTTAAAATTTACATATATAATGACATCAAAATGACCAAAAAGTTAAAAAAAAAAAAAAAAAAAAAGATACCTTGATGTGAGATTCCCAAATGCTTGGATCATCGACAACAACTCTTTTATTCACATTATCCCAACCAAATCCAAACTGAGACATAAGTTTCTGAAAACTGCTATACTGTTTTCTCAGTTCGTTTACCTTGTTCCTCAGCTGAACCATGCTATATTGGCATCTTGTTTGTCTAACGAATTCAGTTTATATATTCCTCCACCCTGCTTTGTTGAAAGTAGAAGAGGTCCGATTTCCCTTTTTGACCTCATCCACCAACAAACCAATAAATAGGTTGGTTACAAACTTGGTCCACTTTGCACTGAATGTCTGTCTCTCATATGCCATTTAATCTTTGATCGGTTGAGCAGCATATGAGTTATGAGTTAAATCAATAACATAATACTATATATGCCATACACAAAATCATTCTCAAGAGATGCAAGCCAAGAAAATTATAATGACAAAATTGACAATTCTTGAACTAACTTGTATAAAACATATCGTAAGGCGCATTTTGAGCTACAAGAACTATATAGTACTATGACTAGCAATGATCAATCAAACAGAATGCTCAAAATAAAATAAAGAGCATTGTGAGAAACCTAAACAACTACTTTCTCCAACCTGTTTTTGAGCTACCATGTCAAAATATAGGTCATATTTCAAACACTACCATAAAGGAAATGTGAAAAGTTCAATCTTGCTCCAAATGAACCTAAACAACTACTCTCTCCAACCTGTTTTTGAGATGTGAAATCCAAATGATCAACCTGAGCATTTCATTGTAATGCTAGATATAATATGCAACCATGAAATTCAGCCAATACAAGGCAGCATTACCCTTGGTTCTTACCTTCAAACACAAAAAGAAGTTCTTGAGAGTGGCTCCTGTCCTTTAGTCTTTCCTCTATAAGTTTCTCAACTAGAGTTTCTCTCTGCAAAAAATATAGTTCTCATGGTGATTTTGGATGAACTCATAGTTACTCAACATATTACAAAAGAAATTTACCGCCGAGTCACTCTAACGAGCAGAGTGTTGCTGCTTTGCTCTCGATGCTCACTTGAGCGATCAAAGGAGCGACGCTCGCTCAAGCGAGCAGAGCAGCTCCAGCAAGTGTCGCTGCTCTGCCGAGTGAGCAGAGCAGCTCGAGCTCGGCAAAGCAGCTCTGCCCAACGAGCAGAGCAGGGACGCTCGCTCGAGCGTCGCTGCGCTGCTCTACTCGCTCGGCAAAGCAACCACGCTCACTGGAGCTGGCAAAGTAGCTCGAACGAGCGTCATTGCTCTGCCGCTCGAGCAAGCTGGCAGAGTTGCTCTGCCGAGCAAGCAAAGCAACTCGAGCTTGGCAGAGCAACTCAAGCGAGCAAAGCAAGGATGCTCACACGAGCTAGCAGAGCAACGACGCTCACGCGAGCTAGCAAAGCAGCTTGAGTGAGCATCGTTGCTCTGTCGCTCGAGCGAGCGTCGCTGCTCTGCTGCTCGAGCGAGCATCGCTGCTCTGTCGAGCGAGCAGAGCAGCTCAAGCTCGGTAGAGCAACTCGAGCGAGCAAAGCAGGGACACTCGATCGAGCATCACTGCTCTGTCGAGCGACCAGAGTAGCTCAAGCTCAGCAGACCAACTCCAGCGAGCAGCCGTCGCCCAGATCTGCCGCAAATCTGGGCAACCAACGCTCGCTTGGGGCTTGTTCTGCTCGCTCGAGCTGGCAAAGACGCTGCTTTGCCGCTCGAGCGAGCGTCGCTGCTCCGCCGAGCGACCACAGTAGCTCGAGCTCGGTAGAGCAGCTCCAGCGAGCAGCTATCGCCCAGATCTGCTGCAGATCTGGGTGAGCAACGCTCGCTTGGAGCTCGAGCGAGCTATCGCACTCGAGCCCCAAGCAACCGTCGCCCAGATTTGCAAGGGGTGGCTCTCGCTGAAGTCCTCTTCAAACGAAGAAGGAGGAGCAGCAGAAACTTACCTCGATTCAGAAGCTTCAGCCGGTGAAGGATAACCAACTGTCGGCGCCAGAGAGTCAGCCGAATAGGGAGGCGCTGAAGAGTCAGCGAAGTAGGGAGTCGCTAGAGAGTCAGCCGAGTGGGAGGCGCCGAAGAGTCAGCCGGTGGTGAACTTGTGAGAGACGCCGGAAAAGGGAGAGCGTTCGGGTAGGGCACGAACGAAAGAGAAGGGCACAAACAAAAGAGAAGTGTTTTGTTTTTGTTCTTTTCATTTTTGTTCTTTTTAGCCCTTCAAGAAGTGTTTCTGGAACGGAGAAGTAAGTTTTTTTTGTTCCAATTTTGTTCCGGGAACAAAAAAATAGTTTTTGAACAGAAACGCAAACAAACGCGTTTCTGTTCTTTTTTTGTTCCCGAAAACAAAAAAACAAAAAATTTGTTCTTAAAAAAAAAAAAACGAAAACATGCACGCCCTTAGTGTTCGGGACACCAGGTGTCTCACCACGATTTTGATGATAAAGTACCACTGTTGTCCTCTTTTATACTTTGGCGGGAATTCAATTCTTGGGAAAAAAGATCACCGTTAACCCAAAAGATCCATTTTTAAAACTTTTTTGCAAGCAAGCTAGACTTATTGTTTTTCATAATCTTTTTTCTTGTACTAAACATGGACTCTAATGATATCTACAGCACCCAAGGGGTCATCATCTCAAGAGTCATAGTGAAAAAAATCAAAAAATAAAAAATAAAAACTCGTCCTCCAATCTTGCTTTGTCAACGGTGGATGACCAGCACTTACATCATGAGCGGCGGAATAAAAGTTACTCTGGGTTTACCAGAGCCATATAACTACTTTGAGTGCCCAAAAACAACAAAGAGGCCGATTCAAGAACAGTTAGTCTCGCCTCAAGAGAAAGCTTATTACTATTATAGGTGCATTTGGTGCAGTATTTGAAAATCCATTGAAAAAATATAAGTGCCTTTAGCTTAAAAGGATTAATCAAACCCTTCATCTAGGCCACCGACGAGCCAAATTTCCCGTTGATGGGAAGGTCACACGACCTCGAGCAACTCTAGCAAGGGTCGCGCCACCTCAAGTACCCATCTCCTAGGTCACAAGACCCAAGGTGACGGTCGGCACTTGGGGTCGTGTGACCCCAAGCAACAAGGCCTGGGGTTGCATGACCCAGGCAAACATCACCTAGGCAGTTGCATGATCTCAAGCGGTCATTGCATGGGTCGTGCGACCTTGCTGACCCGTCACCAATCTCTCACCAATCAAATTTGACATTGTCAACTCTCGCCAATTGCCCTCACAAAGAAGATGAACCGTAGTAACGAGAGGCAAAATCAGAAAATTGAAGAATTTGTTAGGGTAAGAAGAAAATAAATTATTTAACCCTAGTTTTAGTATTTCACAAATGCTAAAAGCTCAAGACAGTTCCTATTTATCTTGAGCTTTCAGCTTTTCTAAAGCTCACATTTGACTGAAAGCCATTTTAAAAAACTTATCAAATATCCTAGTATTTTTTCAAAAGATTTTAGAGGGTGAAAGTCCCTTGAAAAGCTTAACTAAACACAGCCTATTTAGTTAGGATAAGAAAACTTTTACCGGTTATGTAGGTTTTCTTGATCGCTTTGCAGCATCATAATCTCAAGGAATTGAGGGAGTGAAGTTGCTTGGTTGGACTTCCGGTTGGTTGTACCGCTACTGGATGGTCGATACAGACAAATTTTCCCATCGGCTT
Source organism: Eucalyptus victrix (assembly GCA_016097545.1). NCBI lineage: Eukaryota > Viridiplantae > Streptophyta > Magnoliopsida > Myrtales > Myrtaceae > Eucalyptus > Eucalyptus victrix. The sequence goes on along the minus strand of CM027843.1, from coordinate 39,356,242 downwards.
TGATTATTCTCTGTTTTTCCAGAAAGTAGCATGGGATTAAATAAAGCCAATTACACAATAAGGGAAAGCAAAATGCTTTGACTGTGTTTAATAGTACGAATTTGAGTTTGGATATGATTTTAAAAAATTATCATATTCGGTATTTGGCAACGTTTTTCCAAATCGGATAATCTCAAAATATTTAGATAAGAAATTCGACACCGAGGTGGAATGAGCGTGGATTAAATTAAAAATTTAATAAAAATCTTTGTTATCTTCCGGGGAGCAACGCATCTGACAAGTATCAGTGATGAACCCACGATTGTTGACACTCTTTGTATGTCTCCCTGCTCTCTAATTGGTCCACTAAGGAATGGCCAATTGTCCTCAACTTGCTTACGTTTGCATCGGACGATTGCGACTCTAAACCTCCAGATGGTTCAATTATAAGAAGAATCAATTGAAACTGACGTTATTCCTCCTCCTTCTCCTCCTCCGCCACCGGGCCTAATTAATAGTCACAATCATTTGACAATTTGTTGCTATTAATTTCTCCTAATCGAACCCTGTGTCATCTGCTCCTCCATTGCTGTTCTCGTTATAGCAAATCTGGACCTGCTTTGAGCTATCAGCATTTTGGAAATGCAAATCTACTTCTATTGTTCATCCATTGACGACTTCTTCTTTTTTTATCGAGCATTCATCTTCCCCATACCCCAACTGCCGTCAACCAAATCTGGCCGCTAGTGAGACTACTCGAGGTTTAGGGAACCTAGATCTGGCCACCGGCCTGGCTGCCTGTGGTCGCGTGACCTCAAGCGCCGCCACTTAGGCCTCGCCAGCAACCAAATCTAGGCTTGCACAACCCAAGTAAGCGTCGCCTAAGGTCGCATGGCGTGCAACGCAAGCAGGCATCGCTTGGGTTCACGCGACCTAGGTAACGCCACCTGAGGTCGGGGGAACCTAAGCAACACCAGCCTAGGTCACACGACCTCAGGCGACACCGCCTGAGGTCCACGACCCAAGCGGCCTAGCTTGGGTCACATGGACCCAAATCTAGCCATCAGCAAGGCCTAGGCGACGCCGCCTGAGGTTGTGTGACCTCAGGCAGCCTCATCAGCAGTGAGATCTTAGTTCATGCAACCTCGACCAACCTCGCCGGCAGCTAGATTTGGTTGCTGGTCGTTGGCCCGCTGTTAATCGGCGATGGAGTTCCATCAAATTTTATTTTTATTTTTTTAAAATTTTAATAAAAGCCATTTGCAAATGTTTGATTTATCAAATAGTATTTACGCCAAAGTCACTTTCCAATGCCCTTTAAATTATAATTTGCCAAACATTTAAGTATTCCCGAAAACCCATTTACCCCAAAAATATTTGCACTTGGCCAAAGGTACATTTTCCCAAAGTTGAACCAAACGGGCCTTATAATGGGTCTAAAAATAACTCACTTTTAACCCATTTTTTATTGTTAGGATTTGACGCACAATCATTAAAAAAATAGAAAGTAAAAGCAAGAAGGAGAATTAAAGATAAAGTTTTATCATGCTTCACCCTTAAAATAGGCTATATCTAATAAAGGATTCCATTACAATTAACATCTCATACATCTTTGTTATATCATCAATTATAAGAAAAAGAGATTATATATACTCAGTAATTATTTATGGACTTAAACTCAAATAATATGAATTCAAACTATAAAAGCCTTCTAACATCTCGAGAGCGCTGCCCGAAGCCATCCTGGATCCCCACCCACTCACCACGGAGTAGGATCCTGTGCCTTATTATCAATGAGGAACACAAACCACATCCTAGCAATTATATCTACATGTCCACTCTCGAGCCACTAAGAACGATGAAGCCATATCCAAATTTGCCTCCGTCCTTCCATTTACTCAACTCCCCATGGCAATTCTTCTCTTTGTTGTCGTCATCCCTCTTCTTCTTCATGTTTGTCTTCATTTTCGCCGTCCGGCGTTGCTGGGGAGCTCCAAGAGGAATTGCAGCCATCGGATTCGGTGGTAGTGTAAGAAATGGGTCGAGCTCGCTGGGATTCGGGTCTAGAGGGTTCGGTTTGAAGGTTCTTGGTGCCGTGAGCTCCTTCATTGGTCGTAGCTCCGCGAGTGAAGGGCTGTTTCAGTCGTCTATCACCGCAGCATCACTGTGGTGGTTGTACGGGCTGTTTCATTTGCTGCCGCTAAGGCACAGAGAGAGCGGATGGTTTGACACGCGCGGTTAGAGAGCGGAATGAGGTTGGTTTGATTGCATTTAAAGTGTTTGTAGAAACGACTATTAGAGAATCTAGCTTTGACTGCTCATATGGCTCGACAGTGTGGGCTAAGTTTTGATATAGTGACCTGTTTTCCTTTCTGTCCCCAGAATCTATTTCTCCCCGAGACATCTAAGTGAAATAACTCGAGGACATAGCTTGGTGTGACGAGTCCAAAAGTCGAGCAAATTTTTAATCGACCCATTCGATTCCAAGTGATTAGCTGAGTGAATTCAGTATTTGCAAATTTCTGGTGTGATAGTATTTTGGAATTTGGATCGAACTCTCATTTGCAGAGAGTCGTTCATCTCCTCATCATATTGCTCAAATGAATAAGGTATTGCTGTCACAGCAAAAAGTTTTGACTTCCAAATTGCTCGGATGAGTATGGGTCACTAGATTTGTACTACTAGATTAGTCAATTTGGGTCGGATCATTTCCAACCTGACCCAAACCAACCCCCAGTTTGAAGGGCCTACTTTCAAGTTTGGAATCTGTCAAATATAACATGAACCTCAAAACAACTCAAACAAAGGAGCCAGATCGGCAGCAAAGATTGACCAGAACTGGAAGTGAACATCTTTGTAAAGAAAAAAGTAAAGTGTGGCTCCAACATAATGAGGCCATGTAATTAGCCTAATGTCCCTGTCAAATGGTTCGGGGGTTGGTATTTGTAGTTGTTGAATGAGTGAGTTGGTGAGTGATGCATAAGTTTCAGCTTCGGTCAAGACATTCCTCCTTAGATCTAACAGAGAAAGTTCCGAAAAGTCCCAAAACATCGTTTCAATCAATGTCCATATTTAGTCCTGATTTGTGTCAACAGCATCAAAAGAGACATCAGAAGATCAAACAGGGGAGGAGCTATGAGATACTACGATACATACTCTGTTATTCAAGAATGGTCATTTTTAAACGGAGACTGCATTTTGTGTTCTGCAAATGCTAGACTCAAATCAAGTTCTCAGACAATGCAATTGCTTACAGCTGAAATTCTTCTCCAATCAGCATTTTATTTCTGCAATTCTAGTACAATCGAATCAAGACCTCCAACATTGTAATTGCATTCAGCCAAATTTTTGCTCCAACCCTTCGTTTCCTGGCTTATATAAGAACCAAAACATCCAAACACTTCCCCTCCAAAAAACCAGGACAGAACCCAACTCTTCTCACCTTCCACCTCCCAATTCCACAGAGAACAACAACATGACATCAGGAAAAATTACAGAAAAAGGAGGGGGCAAAGCAAATAATTAAGCCCTACTTTACTCTATATAAAAATGAGACTGAAATCCACAATCCATGGAATTGTGGATTCAAATCTAGGCATGCCTTGCCTGGAAGTCTCTCATGAAAGCAACCAGCTTCTCAACACCAGCCAAAGGCATGGCATTGTAGATTGAAGCCCTCATGCCTCCCACGGACCTGTGCCCCTTGAGCTGAACCATCTTCTCCTTCGCAGCCTCCTTGATGAACTCGGCCTCCAGCTCCGACTTCTCCAACGTGAAGGGCACGTTCATCAGCGACCTCACCGACGGCTCGACCGGGCACCTGTAGAACCCTTTGCTCTCGTCGAAGGCCCGATACAGCAATTCGGCCTTCTTCTTGTTCTTCTTCTCCACCTCCTTCAGCCCGCCCTGCTCCAACAGGTCCTCGAACACGAGGCCGCACATGTAGATCCCGTAGCAGGGCGGCGTGTTGTACAGCGAGGCGTTCTCGGCTTGGATCTTGTAGTCGAGCATCACCGGGGTGATCCCCTGCGCGTTCCCGATCAGATCCTTCCTGATGATCACGATGGTTACCCCGGAAGGGCCGACATTCTTCTGCGCCCCGGCGTAGATCACCCCGAACTTGGACACGTCCACGGGCTTGGAGCAGAAATTCGAGGACATATCAGCCACCAAGATCCCGCCTTTGTTCTTCGGAACAGGGTAGTCCTTGAATTCGACGCCGTGGATCGTCTCGTTGGCGCAGATGTGCAAGAATTTGGCATCCGGGTCCTGCTGGACATCGTCGAAAGATGGGATCTTGGTGTACTTCTCGGCCTTCCCCGACCAGACCACCTTGGCCTTGCAGTACTTCTGGGCCTCCTTGAAGGCCTTGTCGCCCCAAGAACCGGTGACGATGTAGTCGACGGGGTCGTCGGGGTGGCAGAGGTTGAGGGGGACGGCGGCGAACTGGGTGGTGGCGCCGCCCTGGAGGAAGAGGACGGCGTACTCGGGGGGGATCTCGAGGAGGGCCCGGAGATCTGACTCGGCCTTCTGGATGATGGAGGTGAAGTCCTTGCCGCGGTGGCTCATCTCCATGACGCTCATGCCGGATTCGCGCCAGACGTAGAGCTCCGACTGGGCCTTCAGGAGGACCTTCTCCGGCAGGACCGCAGGGCCCGCGGCGAAGTTGAAGACCCGCTCCTGGGCCGCGGCGGGGGCCGGCGGCCGCGGATCTTGGACTTGGGTGGTGGCGGCAGCGCATTTGATGGAGATGGGCTTGGGGGCGGTGGCGGGGAGGCGGGTGGTGACGGGGAAAGCGGTCCTGGGGCCGGCCACGGCGGCGGTGGAGGGGGTCTTGAGGAGGAGGGAATGAGGGGAGGCGGCGGTGGCCATGGCGGCGGCGGCGGCGGCGGAGGTGGTGGTGAGTTTTATTGGGGGGGCCTCCTTTGGGTGGGTTGGTGGTGGAGAGAGATGTGGGAGGGTGAGTTTGGGAGAAGAGAGTATTTATAGGGAGAGAAGTATCAAAGTCATCTTGGGATTTTCTTGCAAGGAAGGGACCAATTATAGTCAAACTGCCTTTTTATTTCCCGTTGTTTTTTCCTATGAGATTTGGAGCTTTGCCATGGGGGTTGGTGAGGAGAGGTTCATGTCATTTCCATTCCATTGTATCCATTGCTTGCTCAGATACTCTCATTTATGAGAAGTTCATAAAATCAGTGAGACATTCATGGAAATTCTTCTCTTCAAGTAAGTATGGCCTATTATTGCACCTCCTTGGAAAAAAATTACCAAAGTTGAGGATAGAGGAATTGTTCAAAATCTTAGACTCTTAGACTGAGTTATATACTGCCGAAGTGTGCTTGTGTTATAATCTTAAATTGGAATCAAGAAATAAAAATATTTCTCGATAAATATTAGATAACTCTTTTCTATTTTACATCGATTTGAGATAGAATATTTCATGTTATCATTTTTTTAGGTGGAAAATTGGACCGACGGTATTTGTAATCTTATTCAAATGCTTGGCAAAAAAATGCAACTGAGTCCTCAACGTGTTTTTGACTACTAGACTAATTTTTTTATTGTGACACCTCAAAATATAATATGATATTTTCTAATACTTCATACATATATCATGATGTAGTGACACATTAAAAGATGAATTTATTTAGAAAAGAGTAAATGAAAGATCTCCCAAATGTTAGACCCCCTAACTCACGGTCCCCTCTCTCTCTCTCTCTCTCTCTCTCTCTCTCTCTCACTTTTTTTTTTTCATTGCCTTTTTTTTGTCTTTCTCCAATTTTTTTTTGTTTTTATTTTTTCTTCAATTCCATTATTTTCTTTAAATTTTGACTTATTTTGACAAGGCACATAAAAACTATTAAACGGACCACGTCAAATTTCGAATGTTTTTGTTGAGCCGTCATTGAATGAGCTTGATTGCATTGATTTTAAAATGTTTGAGACTTAAAAATTAGAACTTGATTGCACGTATAATCAAATATTTAGGATCGTCAGTATATATATATTTTAAAGAGGCCAAAGGTTAATTTTATAATAAGTTCACAACTCTACAACTCCCGCTCCAAGCTACATCCTACGTAGAGTGAGACAATACATGACAACATAAAAACAAAGAAGTCCTCCACTTATCGACGACAAGGTAAGCACCCTTCGCTCTTTCATCAAATTTTAAGTCTTACACTCAAAAATGGATTTTGTTAAAAGAAAAAAATCACCCGAACGGCCTTTTGTTTATAGCCGAATAAAAAAATATTTCTACTGTACGGACTGCCCTATATACAAATAATGCTTTACAAATTGAATATTTTCTAATCAAATTATGTATAATAAGTGTCTCGAGAGTTTTCATTAATAAAGACCATTTTGATTCTTACTATACATAACTCGATGAAAGATCTCTATTAGCAAATTAAAACATCTCAGAGTCAGTCAAATTACTGGATATTTACTGCTCTCGAGCGTTGAAGTTTCAAGTCACTACCAAAAATGGGCACTCAGGATGGCTGTGATTTGATTTGCCTTTCCTTGCACTCCAAGATCTATCACGACTACAGAATTTTCAATAATAATATTCAAAACCTCGGGCCGCGCCACATGCGACACACGGACCATGTTCGGATCGTCACAAGCAGAATCACTTTCCTTGTCACTGTCCGGCCGACTGCAACTTGACTTTTCGGAACTATTTTTCCGGCATCTCCTTTTCAGTTACGGAATTCAAATCAAATTTGACTCCCTTTGTTGGAAGGTGTCTTCTACCCACTTCAGCTCCTTCCGCGAGAAAAAAAGGTTCTAGAAAATCCCATTCAAGAGTTTCTACATTACCATATAAGCATAAACCCTATTTCAGTGTTCCTGCATCACCTTACGAGCATCAAGAAGAAACTAGTTCTGGGCAAAAGAAAAAGCACTTTCAAGCCAATTAGTTTTGACGAAAGACGAGAAAGGGAAACATGAGATAAGGAAAAACGACACAAATAATGTTCAATTTAATCCCCTCGATGTAATCCTTTTATTTGTTCAAACGACAAATCAACCATTATGTGATGATGATGAGTCAACGTGTCCTTCTTTATCCATCCACTTTGGAAAAGGAAAGAAAAAGAATAGGACATCAACATATTTATTGTTAATTGATGATGATGATTATTATATCTTGAATTGAGATCAACATTTAGCAGAGGTAATCCATGTGTAACTTTTTTTCAGTCCACCGTTCAAAAGTAAATGATTTGAAGCTAAAATCAACAAATTCCATTTAACTTGAATTAACAAAAAGACAAAATTAAACATTTTCAAATAGTTTATGGATTGGATTCAACATATATCAATACTTCATGGACTACATTAAACAAATTAAAAGTCCAAGAATGACAGCGCATATTATATCAAAGTTCAGAAACTCTTTTCCCCGCGAAATTATCATGTCTGACAAGTTCCTATCACTTGATCTCACCAACATGGCTATTTTCAACCCTTTTCTTGCCCACATTATTTCAACCGAAATGAGCTACGTCTTAATCCACACATTCAAGCATGCACATGCTTCTCACAGTTGGCAATTTAGCCGAGGAGAGTAGAACCTGTAAAATAACTTAACAATCATTAACATATTTTCCTAGTTTCGCTCTCTGCCAAGGTGGTGAAAAACCTTATCAAGAATCAGTAGAAGATTTTGGCAACTTGAAGCAGACCGTGTTTGGAATTAACGAACAGGCTGTATATTTCTACAATGCCTCTTTCAGAAAGATGATCAGAAACCAGCAGCAGCAAAGAACTGTGTCAAGACTAGCCCTTTAAAGAAACACCACAGGGTAATAAATATCACGCTAAAGCATCCTAAATTTGCATACTCTATCTGCTTCGCAGTTGATGTAACAAATACCAAAGTTGGAACTGGAAGTGTCAGAAAAACTAGGATGCTGTTGAAGTTAATATAAACTCAGGGCCACCACAGTCCCGACAATATGCTGATATACACCTGCAATAAATAGGCATAAAATATTATAAATGCATAAAAATGAATCGAGGAATAAGACACATAAGAGGAGCAGGAACTAACCAGTCGGTTATCCCTCATGAGTTATCCTGTTCACGTGAGTAATCTACAACTACAAAATTTCTCATCTGAAGACATCACAAAGCAGGAGCCTGTTTTTCCTTATAATTTCCATCGAAATTGTTCTCATCTGAAAATATCAGATAGCAGGGGAGTACTACTTTCCTCCTCAACTAATACTTCTCTCTTTCTCCGCTTTGCCTCCTTTAAACCTCTTTCAATGATCAACACATTTTCCTGCTTTCTTATGCCTTTGGAAGTTGATTCATGCTTCTCAGTTATGTCCAGCTGGTTCTTAGATGCTGAATTTTTTGAAGAATGCCGCTTTACTGCCTTCACTCGCTCTTTAGTTCCACCCTTCATCTCCGCAAGAGTTTCATTAATCCTCAACCTTTCCCCCTTCACTACATTTGCTTCTCTGCGTGAAGATTGAAATGCCTTGACAAATTCTTGACATTCCTCAACCTCTACAGATTTGTATGCCAAGCCGCCCCTTCTTTTCTTCGCAACAACCTTTTGTTCAATAGAAATGCACCTCCCCCCATTAAACTTCTGTTGTTCATCAACACTTCCTTCGAGTGATTCAGAACTTGACACTGGTTGACTGCTCTTATTATCATCCTTGAATACCTCTTGAGCTATCAAATGGCTTAGAGAAGCATGCCTCGACTGCTTGCTGATAACAATTTCTTGTCGATCCCCAACAGCGTCCAAAAGCTTCTTATCCTCAACAGCCTCCTCTTGTTGCACTACTCCACCACTCATAGTATTCAAAATGATTGTGCCAAGAACATGTCTTGTTTCACGAAGAAAACCCTTACCAAGTAACTCATAGTTAATTTCAAAACACTCTCTTCCATCATTGTAAGATTCAACATCATTAACCAGCACTTGAAAAATTTCTCTAACATTATTCGCCACCTGCTCTTGGATGAGCACCTAAAGTAGAACAATCAGGTGATATATATCAGCATATCCAAATAAGCAATTGCAGCACAGAAAATTTTGACATGTAATCCAATTGGGACAGCAACAATTACTCAACTCCTCGTTCATCCTAATTGGATATTTGGTGTGTAAACTGCAGATGAGGATTCAACTATGGAGATCTTCAATAGGACTCTATATCAAGAGCCCTAATATGAGTTACCTAAAAGTATACTGGGTTTTACGTATGACTAGCCATGTAATGCGTGCCAATGCCTAGCAGAATATACAAAGAGAACCATTTTTATGCAAATAACTAAAGACATCTTAACAAGTAGGTTTAATACCATAAAAAATTCAAAACTAATACACTTGTGACAAATTTACCCCAAACTAATTTTTTGACTAGCAAAAACTCCAAACTGATAAATTTGTGACAAACTTACCCCAAACTTATTTTTTTTACCACCAAAAAAACCCAAACTGGTATATTTATGACAAATTTACCCTCATTTAGCTTCTATTAAATTGGATTAATACCATAAAAAATCACAAACTAATATATCTATGACAAATGGAGGGAAAAACCCCAAACCGTTACACCCATCAACTGCCACATGTCACAAACTCAGCAATTTGACTGCAAAATTTAACGGAAACTTATGAGGGTAAATTTGTCATAACTGTACCAATTTGGAAATTTTGGAAATCAAAAAATTAGTTTGGTGTAAATTTACCACAAGTGTACCAAATTTAAGATTTTCCGTTATATTAAACCTAACAACTAACACACAAAAGAACATTCTCTAACCACAACTTAGATAATTATTTATGCTATCTAACGTCACCGATTTAATATGCTTGATGAACATGTTTTTTCTTTCTTACTAGGAAATCTCTTGTTCAAAATTATGTGGCACCTATATCTAATATCCATTACAAAAAGCATGTTTTCCTCATTATCATAAGTTTTCCACCCCCCAAAAATCCGCTAAGGTTAATATGCGCCAGTCCACATTAGCAACTGATATTCGAATATTATATATTGGGGACTTTTTAAATTACATTATCATTGTATATTGTCACTAGAGATAAAGAAAAAATTGCATCAAAGATAAATGAGCTCTTTTCACATAAGGGAGTATGCTGCATTACAATTGGCTACATAGGTAGGAAGTACGAGTACTTGTCATTGACGCTAAAACAGCAAAAGTTCGAGGAGATTTCTCTGAGAAACTTCCAGCAAATTGACATATAGCTTTCGAGGGCAAATAATGTCATAAGTTCAGCGAAATTCCTTGACTGAACTTTCAAATGAAAAGAAGAATGTTAACTTGGTACGTTGAATTTTCCAATGTCATGAATAAGGTTTAACCCTACGTGTTTAAAACACGCAATAAATGCTTCTGAAGTAATTTACATAGAATTCTGTATTTATGGACTCTGTACTCTCGAAAATATGCTGATTACATCTTCTTGCTGTATGCATTAATGAGATGTTTGGTAATATATTGCCAAAAGAGAAATTGTTATCCTATTCCACATAATTATTTATCTTACTTAAGAGTTCAATGGAGTTTCTTTTAATAATAGGAGAAAGAACCCGGTTTTTACTCCATGTTCCATTTTATGTAAGTTAAAAATGAGTCATATGACTCCACTGTTATTAGTTTTTCCCCAAAAGAATGAAAATTTAAGAAACCCCCATTGGTGGAACCAATCAAATAGAACTATTTAGGAAAAGTAGAGAAAAGGGACTGAAGATGAGAGAAATTAGGGAAATTAAAAAGAAGAAGAATGAACTGATGAAGAGGAGAAAAAAGTAGCGTTCGGGGAGGCAGGTGGGGCCCACAGAGAGAGAACAAAGAAGATTAGAAAAGGGAGGTGGGACCAGGAGTTATATCGTCCCTTGCTGCACAATTTACAAATTCTGAAAGAAGTATTCGGGCTCTAATAACATAGAAGGGTGCCAAAGGATCAAAAAAACAAAAGAGAGGGGGAAGAATATGGGATGGACAAGATGTGCTCCAAGTGCCTGTTATAAAATGTTTTAGAAACCAGCAAAGCAAAGTTGAAAAACAGTGCATTACAAAATCAATGACCTTATTCTTGGCACTAGTTGGGCAGAAATTTAAGTTCGATTACATAACAAAGTGAGGGCCAATGTGGTGGTTTTAGATGGCCAAACTACCAGAGAAATATATAGTCATGCACACACGTATATGTAGAGAGAAAGAGAGAATATAATGGCGATGGACTTATTCTATTGTGCTCCCACAAAAGAGCAACGACTCAGAAAGGTCAATATCACAGTATCAACATAACACTAAGCCCCTGGATTTAATCTTCCACAGCAAAAGACAGTAGTCTCACATTTAAAGCAGAAGGTGGCATATAGAAAACTATCAGTGCACGTCTCATGTCTGGTAGATAAAACGAATAGCATACTTACCAAACCAGAACAAGAGGAATGTGGATATCTGGTCATCGATTCAATTAGTCTGTTCGTATCACTTAAGATAGAGACAGATTCCTGCACCAAAGAAGCTAAATTGCTAACGCATTCTGCAAGTGCTGACTTATAACTAGATGACCCTGAGATCTCAGGTACAAAATTAACTCGTAGTTTAGCATGTTTATTTGCAAATTGGGAAGCTCCTTTCCATTTTCCATGATAGAGAGTTGATGCAAAAGCCCAAATTACTGAAGCATCTTGAGGGTTATTCACTAATGCCAAGTGGAATGCCAATAGTCCAATCCTGTCATATTGAAGCAGGGTCAGCCGCATCTCTTGTACCCATAAGATAACAGAGTGACTGGTAGCAATTCAGCAGAATGTGAATGACTACCCACCACAAAGTGCAGTCTGAAGGCTGATTGCATGAAACCAATTTGTCCATATTGAAGAATAATCTCTGACAAATGAGATATCACTATTAGATGAAAGGATAGAAGACTTTGGAATAATTTACCTTCTATAATACACTATGACCAAAATATACTTCTTCCAAGCAACATTTGATATTTACAAGGAACATGTAAAGCTGCTGTCTGGAACTGCACCAGAACTTTTTGGCTTTATTGAAAATGATTATGGCAGGACAAATGCAGAAAAGACAATGAGAGACATAAGAGAGTTCCTTAATTTACCCAAACTTGATGTTTCCATAAGTTAAATCAATCTAGCATGACGTCTGTGCCCAAAATTAACCAAAAGGACAAGCTATGTTGATTGTAAAAGATATTTTCCTAAGTAGAAGAAACCTTACCATCAACATCAAGGAGCTTTGGGCAGAGTGCCCCCTATTCTGTTGATCAAGATACGCTGCCTGCAGCGTGGACTGCTGTTAGAAATAACCTCAGTATAACTTAATAATAACTTATACTATGTAAAGAAAGCAACAAAAACAGCTGACATGAAATGGGAGAATAATCTCAAGTAGCCTAAGTCTCTGAAGCAGACAGAGAGAAGGCTCAGCAGCTCCATAGGATAGGATAGAATTTATCTCCAACATTAGCCTGTGCTGGAAAAGGATATGTAAGAAAGAGCATCAGCTAGAGTAAAGAAAAGATAATTCTAGCTAATGATTTCCCCACAATATGAAAGGAGAAAAGTGCAGGGCAACAATGAAGAACATAGATAAAATAAACCATCAGTGGTCCTAACCTAATAAACAATTCCAAAACCATAGTTATCTTCTTGAAGACAGTAATTTTGCATCAGTACCTTGTTTAAACCTGCAATGGATGATGAGAGGCTACCAATTGCAATTTCAATATCCCTTGACAATGCCAAACCCAGACGAGCTGCAATTCTCACTCCACGCAGGATTCTTGCTGCATGAATGACTTACATGTGATTGTCTATCTAGTTTAACTTTGACATTTTGATAGGAACTGCCCAATAATTTTGCTTAAAATTCTCACTATAGAAAGAAAGACATACCACAATCCTCTTCAAAAGACAACTGGGCAGGGATTATAGTCCTAAGCTGGGCATCAAGTAAAAGATATGATGTGAACTTCAAGTAGTCAAATAGCAGAGAAACAGTTAAAATGAATACAAGCATTGATACCAAAGGAAGTAAAAAGTAACCTTCAAAGATCTCACGTCTTCCATTGCATTGGTGTAATCATAAATTTTGTTCTCTGATAGATCAAAGAACAAACTGCAAATGAAGGATGAAGGTACAGTTACCATGGCATCTATTGGAAGCAAAATGGGCTAGAAAGTTCAGTAGGACCATCAGCAGCTGATAAAATAATCTATCTGGAAAAGGATGGTATTTTCAAAAAAAAAAAAAAATATTCTATGAAATTGATGAGGATCATTAAGACAATTAAATTTGATAGCAGTTAGGACCACAAAATTCGTCATGTTATCCATTAACCAGCCTCTCCCCACGAGGTAAACATCTAGAGTATCCAAATGACATGGAGACCATTACAGAAAATGTGCCTGAGCTGCTGAGCACCGGCTGAAAGTGCTCCTGGTTAGTTCAACCACTTTCAACAACATTTTGGGTTTCACACTGTTTTACCATGATAGACAAGCCCACACCAACGTAAATCTGCATATCCAGAAAGTCCATAAACAACTATAGAACTTGTTCAAATAAACGAAAGAGCCAGTAAGGTCTCAGTTGAAATTTCTTGAGTATCTTCCTATAGCTCCCACATCTCAGCCATTAATTGAATAAAACAAGAAGCATTCACTCATCAAAGTAAGATTGGCCCTAAGTCTTATTTCTAAGCTGATGTATCCTGGTTATTTCCATAGTGCATCCTTAATGCTTCCAAAGTTAGAGATTTACTAATTTACATCTATGTTTGTACACCTAGATTTATCTGACACGTACTTGGCATATCGAGCTTGTATCTATATCTGATTGGGGTACAAATCAAAGGACTTATCTGAGCTTCCATAGAAAAGAAAAGCTAAAGGTGACACAAGTTAAGTCATCATTTAGGCAAAATAGGCATGAAAATGAAGAAAAGAATATCGTACCTGTTTATTGTGAAGTCCCTATGCATCGAGTCCCTCCAGAGGATGAAGTCCCTTTTATCGCAGCCACTTGGCTTGCAAGAAAAGGTAAACTTCTCTTTTCCTTCTGCCCTCTTTGCAATTGTCTTAAAGCTGGACACCTTTTTTAAAACACATGCAGTAAAACATCAGCAAATGCTAAATGCAGAGTAGCAGAGACAATTAACCAAGTTAAAGCTAAAGATGTATCAGCAAAGCTTTATCCACCAACTAACCTCTACCACAGAACCTTTAATCCGGACCCTACATATTGGGAATCGCTTTCCGACAATATCACAACGATGAAATTTTTCCTTCACCTGACAGGAGACGTTGAAAAACCAATTCAATGTCTGAACTTCACTGGTTGGGTGTTTTGTCGCACCAACAAAGGCAGGGAAAAAAAGGAACAACCTGCTGTAAAGTAGCGGTGGTAATGACATCAAAATCTTTCGGAACTCTTTTCAAAATTAGGTCTCTGACACATCCGCCGACTAGATAAGCATTAAATCCTGCATATCATCACAAATAGACAAATGAAGTCGCAACTACTAAGTTACTACCAGCTGCATGTCATACGTTGAAGTACAATGATGCCAACGTCTTTATTCATGGCAAAGTACAATCCAGCTAAACACGCTGATTAGTACTAGAGAAGACCTCCACTCAATCAAATATCATGATTCAACTATGAATAATATGTCTCTCTCCAAGCATTACCACCTGAAAATATGGTTCAACAACTCGACAACTCCAAACGACGCGAAAGGAAAAAAGAAAAGAACAGTCCAAAAGACAAACAAGGTAAAGCGCATTGGACCTGCATCGCGAAGCAAAGCCAAGACGGTCCAAGGAGACTTCGGGATCGAATGACCAGTCACTCTACAGGACCTCGCATCATACGTCTTCCACTTCGACATATCGATCTCAACTGAATTACCACCACCACCAACAAAGCCGAACAAACGGAAACTTAATCCCCCCGTCGGGCCAATGTTAAAAAAACGGGTAAGTGAATTCCACGGGAAAGCAGCGCGCTTGCGCCGGTGAGTTACCGTACCCAGATGAGCAGCGTCGTCGGAGCTCGCCTCCGCTTGCTCCTGAGCTTGCAGCTCCCCTCCGGCGAGCGTGCGGTTCAATCTCTGAACAAAGAGTAAGCAGAACCGATGAAGAAACCGCTAAGCGCACCAACCGTTTGATGAATTGCCGCAACGAAGAAGAAAACCCAATGAGAGTAGGAGAGAGACCGGAAGGTGGAACAGCGCCTTGAGGCGAGAGAGCGCGCCATTGCCGGCTCTCAGCGACACCGCCGCCGCCGCCATGACGATTCGAGAAGCAGTGATCACGGCACTGTCGAGAAGAGGAGAAGAGGAGAAGAGGGAGCGAGTGAGTTCGGGAGGGACGAGAGGGAATCATTCTTACATATGGTCGTTCGTGGTTTTTGTTCGCGAAGCGGGGCGGCCCTCGCCGACTCCCTCGGCTATTCCCCCCAAATTTTCGCATTTCTTTTGGAAAATGATTTTTTTTTTCAATTTTCCTTCGCTGGGAAAATTATTGATTTCATTTTTTTTTTTTTGTTACCCGAGAACCGCTGTCCAACCGACAGCCGGCGACGTAAACCCACAGCGTCACAAGTAAGTCGTGCAATGGGGGCAAGAAGTTTCGAACATCTACCCTTCCTACTGAAGAGTCAAGGTGCGAACCAACTCGTCCACCACGGGGTGGATTATTGATTTCATTTTCATCCCCATAATAAAAAAAGATAATAGTGCATTAAAAGCCTTAAAATTAGTTACGAAAGTATAATTAAATTATAAAATTTTCAAAAAGTACAATTAAATTCTAAAATTTGTCAAATTAGTCTAATCAATCTTTCCGTTGATTGTACTTTTCAAAATTATAAACTCAATTAAGATAATATTTAGGTCTTAATTGCAATTTTTTAAAATTTTTAGACTTTGATTGTATTTTTATAACAAGTTTTAGGACTTTCAGTATATTTATTCCCCAAAAAAGATAGCTAATCTATATCTTTATAAATATGTCATTGCTGAATATAAATATATGAGTGTTTTCTCTAACGCTTCTGCGTCAACTTTTATTATTTTTAGGGCAAATTGCAAAAATTGAAACGTTGGAAAGTAATCTACCCTCTGAATTTCAGATATGATATTGCATTGTGTCTCTGAACGCCAGCTCGATCTCCAACCATCTATCAATGCAAATTCTTCATATAAGTAAATACATGTAAAAAAAAAAAAAAAAGGAGAACAATTTAGACACACATTACGTGTGATAGCGTATGATCAGGGCTCTAATTGTTTTATAGAAAATAAATAATTTTAAAAGTATTTTCTTAAAAATGGATCACTTATGTCTCTTATAAAAATGAATGAAAAAAAAATAGTTTTATCGTCCACAAAATATATTTGACACAAATTATTGTCAATAATGAATACATTTGTTAGACGCTAATTATTTTAAGCGATGCATAAGATCATTATTATATCATTCATTTTCAGCGAAATAAATGAAATACAAAATTCCGACGACAATTTAGTAGGGGTGAACCCCAAATGCACATCGATATATTGTTCTAAAATATATTTTTAAAAGATCTTGTATTTTTTTTGCACGCACACACACACAATATATATATATGACTCATTTGACCTACATAAATAGCCATATGATGAGATGAGTGAGAAAAATTTGGGCGGAAGCAATGTTAGGAAGCAGATAACCACAAAATTCAAAAGGTCGAAGGATTAATCGCAAAATTTGAAACTCACTCCATCGCGTTCGTAAATTGTCTCAACCATCTTTTCGTTGATCAACAACCCCACGACAAAATCGTTAGGTCTGAAAAAACATTCACAACCGCTCTCGAGTTACATACGAAATGAAATTTAACGAATGCATTTTACATTGTAATATCCTGAATAATTAGAAAAAAAAAAAAAAGTTATTTCACCCAGTCTAACATCAGAGCAACACACGGGTTTTCACCAATTACAGTAAAGCATAGCTTAGTGTACATGTCATTATCTATTTATTTATTTTGCTGTATTTTTGGCATTTTTGTTTCTATATTTTTTCTCTTAGCAAAAGACAATGATACTATAGAGAATAAGAGATTTACATTTATCTATAATGCAATGGGGAAATCTCAATTTTTTGTTTTTTTGTGTGCCAAATCGAAATATCTAATTTATCAGGAGTTCTAATATAAGGCGACTCCTTTGACAACAAGAATTAATTATGTGAACATGGATCCTTCTTGAGGGACATCCCCGAATTACTTGCTAAACAAGTTTTTGTAAAAAGTTTAAGTATGTTCAACTGTTCTTTTTAGAGTTACCGCATGACTGAATGAACAAAACAAATTCGAGAATTGAACATTCTCTTCAATTATCAAGCCTTAGCATTCACACCAATTGCAATGTGTGGTAAAGTTTTTCTCACATAAGTGATTAATAGTAAGTACTTAGAAGTGGCGATTAAAATTTCTTAGTAACTCAATATAAATTTCAAATGCCTTTCGTCAAATTTTTACCTTTCTTCATTTAAGATGGCTTATCTTTTGGTGTAACGTAGTGAATATTTCTTCGATTTCATCATATTTTGATTGTCGTTCTTCGTTCTTTTCTCCATATGTATGTATCATTTAGCATGAGTTCAGAGCACACAAAAATTAATAAGTTTTTTTGCTTTTTTTCCTCATAGACTTCTTTTATCAGTACGCTTCAAAAAATATCCAAATTATACGTTTCAGCTTTTCATTTATATCTTTTTATCTACCTTAACTTCACACAAAAAGTAGAGAGAGAAAGAATTGGTTGTGCTTTTCATTAATCCCATATAAATCTCTCACCATATCCATTTTCGCACGAAATCTGGAGGATAATTTCCCGCCAAAGCAGCTGTTTTCCAATAGTGGCAAATAATACGAACCATGACAACCTTTCGTGCACTACCGAAAATGCATCAATCACCATTTATGAAAACCTCCTTTTCCATCCATATAAATAAACTCAACGCAATGGAAGAGTTGCGTAACCCTCTTCTTGAAGCTCAGTCCAACTTATCACAGAAGTCTCTGAATCTTCTTCGCCGTTCATGAGCAACCCCCATGACAAGTTACTAGACCAGAAACATGGCACAAGCCCTGGAAATGGATCCTCACGACTCGAAAACAGTGTTCCGAATCCTCCCGACCGTCCTCCTCATGCCAGACGAGTCGGCGACGCTAGGGACGACACTGTCGTCGCGGTTTCTTGGGGCGGTGATATGATGACTGAAGTGACCGGTTGGGGGAGTTCCGCCCCGCGTAGCGGACGGAGGTTGTGGAGGCAATGCAGAGAGCCGGACCCTCCGGCGGAGGTCGCGCAGGCGGCGCAGGTGCTGAGGCGGAAGACGAACCGCGGAGTGCCCGAACTCCCGAGGTCGTGCAGCGTATGCTCGTTGAAGTTCTACTGTTGGCGGGAGCTGTTCGCGCACCTGAGGACTCACCTGGAGAAAGAGTCTCGGTGCATGCGCGAGAGCTTCCCGCCGCTGGACTCCTCGGTGGAAGGGGAGGCTCGCGATCGAGGCAGCGGCGTCGAGGGCCAGGAGCTCGCCTCGACTTTACTCCATATGTCACCGAGGGCAAATGAGGACCACGGGGACCAAAATGCTGCTTTCTCGACCGCGGGGAGTCAAGGGACAGACGTGGCGGCGGCGGTGAGTCAGGGAGCAGATGCCAGTGGTTCGGCCGCCCATGCTTCGCCCCCGAGGCGAGGACTGGGCTTCAAATTTGATCTGAATAAGCCACCTCCGGAGGAGGAGGACGACAACGACGACCATGGCGGTTCGGATTTGACAAAGCTGCCTCCGAAGGCAGAGGAACGAGGAGGACGGTAATGATATCTTGGCAAAGATGCACGGCATGGGGTTTGCCAGGACGGGAAAAGAAGATTGCTTGATTTGCCAAGATGAGGAAAGATTTATGGTATTGCATAAGCAGAAAATTTTTAACTTTTTTTCTTACGTAATCTCTCTTTGGAGGGTCATTTGCGTTGATGAAGATTTGCTCTTTTTTCGTCTCATTTTCGTTCATGTGATTGACGGCAGTGTTTTGTGAGTTTTAGGTATTGGAGTAAAGGCGCTTTACTTTCAGGCTGCTTACAAAAGCAACGCATGTTTACAGTAGCGATATTCAACCTGAGATTTATCCTTTTATTGCGCAGGCTTGCTTTTTTCTTCTTTTTTTTAATGGTGAACTTTCATCTTTGCAATGATTTTACAACGATTGTACGGATGATTAATATGCTAGTAAAAATGGCACGTCCATTGCTTGTGAGTAGAGAATTTTTTTTTTTCCGATTTCTTTGTTGTACAACGGGAGAATTATCAAGTCGAACTGAGTAAATACGCATCTTAACTGGGTTGTTTGTATTGTAAAAATAAGTCTATTCAAATTTTATATGATTACATGATTTATTTAAATGGAGGAGGAAGAAAAATTCTAAATTACACAACAAACACATATAAAATAAGAATACAAGCCAATTCTTGAACTAGCGTAAAAGGATGCTAGAGACATGTCTTTTCAAATCTTTATTTTTATCGGGAAAAGAGGTATCTTTTCATGCTGACATATAAGCAGGAGGAAAAATATCATCTAATCTAACAAATTGGGAAGAGGCTATGTCTAATCCTGTCCTTAAATTGTTTCGTTTGGATCTTTTGCGAACCTTGGCATCCCTAAATGTAAAACACATTAAGGGTTATCCCCTCTCCCTTGGGGAAAATACGGAGGGGGAATAGAGAGGCTAATGAGTATGGATATCAACATGTTAATATAAAGAGCGTAGCCTTGTCAGCCGCTAATGATATATCTATTAAACAAGCGAGGTAGCCCTCGGTCAACTCTATGGTGAGAAACTAGTATCCACAAAGTACCCCTATTTCAAGGGTTTCCAATATATTACTTCGAAGGGGTATTTGTTCATCTAAATGTTAACAACATATTATTATTTGATATTTTTTAGGTTCGATCTTGGCGTAACAAAAGTTTTAAACATTCACTATTGGATGATTGACGCGTAACTCACTGATAATTGTATAATTGAATTCTTCAACATGTTGATAATGTAATGGAGGGTAGACTCTTCCTTCCATGCAATATGTCGAGAACTTCAGACTTTCAAACTTCTTTGATCTCCTTATCTTCTCTTAGCACCAATGAACAAAAACGATGTCACTTTAGTGTTAACCTTTTTTAATTTTACCAATTCAATATTAATTTTGTACACAAAATTCCAGTGTAGCGTTTTAATTAATCCTTACCGAAAATTGCTATCATGATAGTTCAGTTATTGTTGACTATTCTACCCTTTTGGTTCAGCTTTCCCCAGGGGCTTTGGGGGCCCAAAGCCTCTTGGGAATATATTTTGTGTTTGACAACCATTTTTGAAAGCTTATTAGCCAAATATCAGCATTCCCAATGCTGAAAGCCTAATGTAGGTCCAGACCAGCTTTGAGCATTGGGCATTTCGGAAATGCAAGTTTACTGTTCATCATTGTTACCGTTTATCTTCTTCCCCGTTTGTCTTCGTCTTCCCTGCCACCTAAGAGTTCGGCTTTTCCGATAGCCGCCACTACCGTGTGGGGGTTGTGCGTCCTTGATGACTACCGCCCAGGGTGGTGCGACCCACGACCCAGGTAGTGTCGCCTAGCACGCGCGAACCAAGCGACGTCGCCTAGGTCTACGCGACCTCAGGCGGCGTCGCCCGGCTCACATGCGCTAGGTGACGGCGCCTGAGGTCTCAACCTCAGCTGCTAGATCTGGCTGTTTGGACGCCAGATTTGACCGTTCGGCATTGGCCGCTAGATTTTATTTTCAGACTTAAAAAAAAAAATAGCAAAAGCCAATTGCAAATGTGAGTTTTGCCAAACGATGTTTTTGCTAAAATTATTTTCAATGCTATTTGAGATTGTAATTTACCAAATGGTGTAGCATTTTGGGAAAACCCTTTAACTCAAGATATTTGTATTTTCTCAAAGTCATTTCCACAAAATTGAACCAAATGGTCATGTGACACATGCCACGTCCATGATTCCCAATAAAAATTATTCGGAATAACTATGTTGGACTTTCAAGCAAAAGTTCATGACTAGATTAACAAAATTAAAAAGTTCATAATTTAATTGGTAACCATACAATAAGTTTAGGATTGAGTTAACAATTCCCCTCAAATGCATAGGTAGGCTTTCTAAAAGTGAGAATTTATTAATAAGGCCTATTATAATAAAAATTAAAATTAACTACATGAACAAATAAAATATATTGCTCATCTTAAAAAAAACAAAAGAAACAGTATATGTCTAGTCATAGGACAAAACAGAAATTTAAAAATTACACATATTATTGACGGTAATAACAAAAAGGAGAATAACGCATATATATCAATATATGATCGTGTGAAGTGCAGACGAAGTAAATACAAGTTTACATTTATATTTTAAGTAACTACTAATTCTCCTAGTGCGGATTTCTCTCCTTATTTCACTTTATTTTTTTGTATTGAGTGGATTTCTTAATAAAGGATAGCTTAATTCAACTGTTTAGGTTATACTCGATTGTCTTGATGGAGTTTAACTCTAATAAAATATTTTTTTAAACATTAGTTTAATCTATTATCAACATTTGAAAATAACATAAGAAAATGCAGGACGGCATGTGAATGATTGATATGGGTTGGGTTATGTGACAATGTTGCGTCACTCGGTAAGTATAGAGTTAAAGGGAAGTATCACGCGAGCATATAAACAAACTCTGACTTTGTATACACACACACACACACACACACACACACACATATATATATACTTATATAATTTTATATATTATTTGGGAGGTGAGTTTAGAGAGGGAAAAAGCCTTTACACTTATCCTATTAGACGGCAATTTAGAAAAATGAAAAGGAAAATTGGACAACTGCAGCTATACATACATCTATACAATGAGTGGGTCAGCACTTCCCCTGGAGTCATTCAGGTCCTACAACAACGCCAACTTTCTTGCCAGTTCGTTAATCTCTCAAATCCCGCCCAAGATCTATCCCCTTCTTTTTTGCATTTTGGCTATTAAAAGAATCCCAGAATTTTATCTTTTTTCTTCTTTTACGGCCATCTTTTTTAGCTTAGAGATCATGGGCGGACAACCCATGCACAAGCTGTAACGCCTCTTTCCCACCATCTCTCTCTCTGAAAGTCCGAAACTTTATACGCTACCTGTGTACTTGCTTGGATCTCTTCCAGAAAGTTTGAAACTTTCACGCGCGATCTTCGCACAGGTAGGTCCGGTCCATTCCATCCCGTCCCGGGTCGAAATTCTTTCTCGTCCTAGGCGGAATTAGATGAAAAAGTTCGATTCTTGATTGCGTTCGGACGAAGTGGGCAGTTGCGATGTGCTGTGAATTCTGGTTTTTTGGCTTCGTCGATGGATTCTGAGTGATGGGTTCTGTGTTCTTTTAGCTGTTTTATCTTCCTGCGGGCGAGAACTTGATTCCCAATAATGATGGAGCAGGCGGAGTCGGAGCAGAAGCTGTACACGCGCATGAGGCTCTGGGAATTCCCGGATCAGTATGTGGTTGAGCCCACTGACGGATCTTGTGGATCCTCTTTAGCGGTTAGTCGTGTCGATGGGACGATGAATCTGATAGGTGGGTTCGCGATTTCGAGTCTGATTCTTTCGAAACATTCGGAAAGAAAATTTCAGCTGGGCGATGTCTTGCTTTCTTATTCTTTTCTCCCAACTGTTGACATGCGGATTTTTTTTTGCTCCAGATGAGCTTCCGGAATACGATTCGGTGCGGGTCCCCAAAATCCGACCCATCTTTGGAGTGCTTGGGATGTTGAAGCTCGTGGCAGGTGGTTGTCTGCTTGCAGTTCCTTTGGATCTTTAATTACTTAGGACTGCTTGATATGTAGGTTCACCTCCTAGAACGAGGCTAATGTTCCGTTCCATGTAGATGATCTTCATGCACTGGAAAAAGTGATCATAATAGTCGCTACTGCATTGTTCTTAGTGTATGGATGCGGATTTGTCCTTTTCCAATCATTCGATGCACCGTGTTACAGAATGGTACTTATCTCATATAAGGAGGTAGACCTGTTTGTTCTGGACAAGTGATATAGTCAGATTTATTTTTGTCTGAAACTATCTTTTGTTCCCGTTAAAAAAGAAAACCAAGTAAATGCATTATCAATGACATTAACAGAATTGGGATTGGAAGTAATAATATGTTGTAATGTTTGCAATTTCAATTTCCGAGCGTGTTTGGTCATTCTGGTAATCAGTATATGTAATGCTGGGATCAAGTGTTTAATGCTTTTCTCCTTCTAAACTCTCGTGTTTCTCAAGGGTCATATTTGATTGTTATCACTGAACGAGAGGCTGTTGGCTCTTATTTTGGGCATCCTATCTATAGAGTGTCGTCCTTGAAGGTTTACCCTTGTGACCATTCTCTCAAACATTCCCCGAATGAGCAGGTGTGCCTTTTGTGCTTCTTTGCCTTTTGTTTATCCCTAGTCATGAGTGGTACCATTGACTGTGTTATTGGATGTTTGCAGAGGAGGTTGGAGACCGAGTTTTATGGACTGCTCAGCGTGGCAGAGAGGACTTCTGGTCTATATTTTTCCTATGACACTAACTTGACACTAAGGTGACAAATTACCCACTAACAACATTTGTTAAATCTCCAGTTGCACATTACAAGTAAAAAGCAGAACTGTGAATATGGAAATGTGTGCGTCTACAATTTAAACAAGACTGAGTTTTGTGGGCCTCTTGACTTAGAAATGACATGCACCTGGCTCAAGGAATTGGCAAGGTTATTAAATGTAGTACGTGGAATCTAGAAAACAGAGAATTAGCTCCATAGATACTTTTTTTCTTACGAGTATCAATGCTAAGACATAGTCCAGATGATATTGCCGAGGATAGGAGTCAGAATGATATGACTGACAATAGGAGAGAAGAAAGAGCACCAGTTACATATTTCGATTGAAGATGTACTCAGATGTAGATGGGGAAATACAAATTCTCTCTTACTTGTTATTCTTACCTGCAAGAAGACCCTGTTTGGTTTTTATTGTGATGTTTGTCCTCTTTGCTTGATTTGGTCCATAGGTAAGGTATATGATGCTGAGGCATTGGGATACTTGACAAAGTGTGTCTTTGATGGGCCAAAACATGGTGGCACTTTACTTTTTGAGTCCATGAATGTTTCTAATTATGCATTCGTCTTCAATCCAATTCTCCTAGATGAGGATAAAGCCAATTTTGAAGCAGAACAAATTGAACATATGGCAAATTGTTTTTGCAAGAAAAGGTTTTCAATCAATCCTCCACTATTTGAAGAGCTAACTGGCACTCATAAAATTCGAATAGACAAACGAGTGAGGTTCTTCCAATGTGCTTCCAATGTCTATTCTAAATTTTTAGATTTTCCAAGGAACTCCTGAGAGCTTGTATAAATAATTTTATACCTATAAGTGTGACAATTGAACTTTTTTCTTAAGCATAATTGTGTTGGTTAGATTCCATTTAACCTATTTGTTATATGCTTAGGAAATAGGAGTCTCTTTCTGCATTTTATTTCAAACATTCAAATTGAATAACTTGATGTTGCAGACCATCAATAGTAATTGCTCAATATGTCTCTTTGTCTTTTCTTTCTAGCTCAGCACAGTTGTGTGTAGGGTTTTTGAACCTCTAACCTCGTTCCTTTTAACGACCCCCTACTGCTGAACCTAATGCTTGATCGTTCAGCATTTTCTCTTCCTTTGTCATATCTCCTCCTGTTTGACCAAAGGGCTTGGAAGCATATTTCACAACATGAGAAATGCCCTGCAATTATATAGGAAGGGTTGCACTGACTTATACATCATTATAAATCTTAGTGGTACAAAAATCAGACTTCAGGATTGACATGACCTCGTCAGAATATGAACTTGCTGCTGACACTGACATATGTGGTAGTATGATTAGTAACCCAAGTGATTGTCTTGGCCTTTGACTCTGCCTGGGTAAACTTTTATGCTGCAGTGCTCAACGGTTATATGAACTGGGTGATGAGTCCAAGTTGCTTCCTCTTTGGAGACAGGCAAGTCTTCATATGTGGACTTAATTCAGATGTCTTCTACAGTTTTCCATCTTTAAGGCTGTTCTTGAATGTGTATTCGCTATTCCTCCAAATGCCAAGTCGTTAAAATTTTGTTCTATATCCTTTTAGCAATATAAGTTTTGCTAACGACACCAATTTTTTGCCACAGGCTGATCCTCGGTTTCTCTGGAATAATTATTTGCTGGAATTTCTCATAGATAAAAAGGTTGTAACTCAGATACAAATATGTGATCCATTGTATTCTGCATTTTAATGGATCTTGATGCTGACCATTTGTGTGATTGTGCTCTTTGCAGCTTGATCGTTACTTGCTGCCTGTTATCCAAGGGAATATCCTTTCAGTTTTATTTGCTTGCTGTTGCATGAAAGTGCACCAAGGCTCGACATACTTTCAAAGCCATGACAAAATGCTATATTTCCCCCTCTTTCCATTTGAGCTCCTTAACTGATTATCACGCTTTCAGCATTTTCAAGCAGCCATTGGGAAAGATATTGCTGATGTCACATTGATTGCTAGGAGGTGCTCAAGGAGAAATGGTACTTGAAGCCTTTGATTTTGCTCATCTTCAGTAATATATTTTTATTTAGACTGTCAATTTTGTGACCATATTCATGATTGATATGTTTACCTATAGTATCATAGTTGAGTATGTAGCTAGATCCCGTAAATTTGATCATAGATATAGACAACTAATACTTTCCCAACGTAGTTGTCTTAACCTCAAGCAAATAAAAAGAATGTATCACTTGAACTGGTGTATGATAAAGG
This sequence comes from Eucalyptus victrix, assembly GCA_016097545.1. Classification (NCBI taxonomy): domain Eukaryota; kingdom Viridiplantae; phylum Streptophyta; class Magnoliopsida; order Myrtales; family Myrtaceae; genus Eucalyptus; species Eucalyptus victrix. The sequence goes on along the minus strand of CM027843.1, from coordinate 39,330,308 downwards.
TTTTGAGAGTGATGGAATGGGAACATGGGCAGAGAATGCTGCTTTCTTTGGCTGTTCGTACATGAAGGGAATGCTTAAATGGGTTGCAAGTTGGGAGAATGATTCTATTTCAACTTGCTGTAGATTGTTACTAGGTAGTTTTTGGGTGCCTGTTCAGCTAAAAACTATGCTGATACATCTATACTGGACCACCAGAAGTAATAGCTTTCTTCTTCATGATTACTTTACTATTTATACCTCTTAATATTGTGATTCTGTCTATCCCATCTCAATAAAAGTAATGTAAGTCATGAAAAGATGGCTCTGTATGTGCTCAAGAGAGTGGTGACGGTTGCTTCGGAAACCTGAGATAGCTGATAATTGCCAAAAGATGGCACAATCAAATTGTCAATTGAGATGGACAGTGAATTTCATCAAGTGATTTTCTTTTTTTAGTCAGATCTCCCATTAGATGTAGTTTACTTTGCAAGCTGACTGTATACTGCAATATATGAACCTAAATGTCAACCCACTGTTTACTATGAAAGCTAACCACACCTTAATGCTTTTAATCATCTTCCTCAAGGAACCCGAATGTGGAGAAGGGGAGCTGACTCTGATGGTTATGTTGCCAATTTTGTGGAAAGTGAGCAAATTATGCAGATGAATGGGTTCACAGCATCATTTATCCAAGTGAATCTCTCTCTCTCTCTCTCTCTCCATATTGTGTTGATATTTGTCATGGAAGAGTTCCTCAGCTTATTGTGAAAGGATGCTCATTCATTAATCTGTGCGTGATATACATTATTATCCCATAGCTTGATGGCTTAACCTTTTGGACAAAAACTCTCGACAATTTAAGTAGATAGTGAAATTTTCCCTTGAAGTTATCTGAGACTCATAGGGGTATTGTTTCTCTTATTTGATTGATGATTGGCAACAAATGCATCAGTATGTGCAGTATTTCCTAAAATGATTTTATGTCCTTTTCCAGGTACGAGGTTCCATTCCATTTAATTGGGAGCAAATTGTTAATTTATCGTATAAGCCTAAGTTTGAGATAGTGAAACCTGAGGAAGCTGTGAGTATTCTGACCTTTTTTCTGCTTTTTAACATTGAACTGTAAAATCGAATGCACTTCTATTTTTTAATTGATCATACACAGCCTCGAGTTGTCGAGCGTCACTTTCTGGACTTGAGAAAAACATATCGAGCTGTTTTGGCTGTTGATCTTGTCAATAAGGTAACTTTCTTTCCCTGGATGCTAAAAGATCTATCATTAACTGTTGATAATCAATTATCTGACTTTTAGGCTATCTGAAAATTAAAAAGGAATTTACAGTTTAATGAGTTACTATTTCTAAAGGTTCGTTTGTTTGAAGGAAAACTGTTTCCAGAGATTATTTTCTGACTCTCCAGTGATTGGATGACGGAGAACTAGTTGATTTATGAAAAGCGTTTTGCATGGTATGAAAACAACAAGCTTAGATTGGGAGAAAATGACTTCCCCTTCTAGCAAGAAAGAAATCACTTTTCCTAAACCACCAAACAAATGAAAACTATCCATTTTGTTTGAAAATGATTTCCATGGTAAATATTTTCCTTTATCGTGAAGTTTTCAGTGAAATGAACACACCCTAATTTGCATTTTATTTTATTAGCATGGAGGTGAGGGCCGCCTATCTGAAAAATATGCAGATGCAATGCAGCATATTGTTGGCGACGATGTAAGGTAAAATTTCTTTTTATATCTTTATCTGTCCTCTTATGTGTGCTGAATACAGTTTTCTTCGCCAACCCCAAATATGATTGAAAAATATCTAATCTAACTGTTGATTTCATGTAAAATTGCAGATATTTGCACTTTGATTTTCATCGGATTTGTGGGCATGTCCACTTTGAGCGTCTCTCCATTCTTTATGACCAAATGGCAGACTTCCTTGAAAAAAATGGGTATGGTTCATTTTCAGGTACTTGGAGTTGTAGTTTTGTTAAGGTCAGCGGTTTTAACTTGATGTGCCATATGAGAAATGGATATGATACTGATTCTGGCTATGGCTGTCTGATAGATACTTCTAATAGGGTGCAAAAGTTGGCAAAATTAATTGCTCTATACATGTCGCAAAGATTAAAGTTTCACTTTTTTTAATTGGAAGATGATTATGTAGGGCTATATCTGGCAGTTTAACCTAGAAAAAATTGCTATGGAAAGTTCTTATAGGTCATGCTGAGGACGTAGAATCCTGTTTTATTTGATCTGGTTCTCCCTCCCTCCCTCCCTCCCTCCCTCTCTCTCTCTCTCTCTCTCTCTCTCTCTCTCTCATGCGCACATGCACGCGCACAACTGTCAGTGTAAATACACGTATGTAATTTGTTTACGTTGACCATATTGGAATTTTCTTTTCATCAAAATGTATAAGATGCACACTGTATCACTGCTCAGCTATATTAATTTTTCTTTTTCTTCTTTTATGCAGTTACTTTTTATTGAATGAGAAGAGTGAGAAACTTAAAGAGCAACTTGGGGTTGTGAGGACAAATTGCATTGATTGCTTAGACCGTACAAATGTTACCCAGGTATTTTGATTTAATGTTATGGGTTTGCTTAAACAGCTCTAGAAAAATCATGTCGATCTAGGATGGTGAGTCCCAAAGCAGTCTGATAGGACTAGATGAGAAACTAGAAAGCACTGCAAACAATAACTTTAAGTGAGTGAACTCCTTTGGGCTTCACACATAAAACTCCCTCGAATACACTAGGGTTTCTTAGGCATCACGCCTAAGAGAAGAATTGCTTACACATTCCAAAAGCAAAGACTTGCTAAATTTCAGTAAATTTCAGTAATATTCGTCAACTCCATTTAATAGAAAGAATGCTAGCTTATATCTAGACTCTTATGATAAAATTTACTCCCAGTTGAAATAGGAAATCTCAATAAAAAGCTTAAATCCTGCCTAAGCTGGATTAATAAACATGATATCGTACTTCAATAGAAAGTAGGAACTGATTGATATCCTGACAAAATTCAGATATGAGACTACTAATTCAATTTAGGGGCAAACCCTGATCCTATCGGACTCTTATTTGATCTATGAATTGATAATATGGTCCCTCTTCACCTGAACTCGGTAAAAAATGTCATTTTTTGAACAAGTATTGACTTGTTTTATCTTGTGGGCTTCATCATGTGTTCTCTTCTAGGCTATAGGGTTGTGATACAATTGTCAATCCATCATCTGCTAAATTAACGATGTGGTGATCTCAGGCTTGTGATACAGACCTACTGAATTGATTATGATTATTGCTTGTCAGAAATGAACAAGACATCCTCTTCTCTGTACAGTTTTTCCTAAGATTATCTTTCTTTGAATGTAATGGGTCTAGGGCCCAAATCAGTTGTCTCAGCCTAGGGGCATTAGCAGCTGTTTCTAGTTCTTGCTCCCCTCCCATGGGCAGGTTCTTATGTGATACTCACCCATCTGCCACTGCAAACACCACTTGCTGTCCAACTTGCTAGTGTTGATCCTGAGCCCAGTATTGAACTCCCCATGAGATTTGTTATAATTTTAAAATTATAAACCACGCGTCATCTAACAGCTTAAGCTTTTAGAATAGTTGGCATGGTCTAACAAAATGTCATATGATATCAAAGCTGGAGGTCCTGAGTTCGAATATTTTCAGACCTTATTTACCTCTTCAATTAAATTTCCATGTTTAGTTCTAGGCAAAAGACCAGATTAAGTGTGAGGAGTATTATAATATTTTAGTAATAAATTGTGTCTTGATCTAATAGCTTAAGCTTTTAGAACAGTCGGCAGTGATTCCACAAAATCTCACAAGATTCAATGCCAAAATTGTGCCATTATGGTCAGCATTTCTGCATTCCTTCTCATGTTGACAATACTTGATATATATTCTTTTTTTCAATATACATTTAAAGTGAAGCATCTGCCTCTGTGGTGAAGGATTTTGCATAATTATTTCAGCAATTTTTGCGCCCCTCTTTTTTTCTCGTGATGTTTGCATTAGTCTGTTTTCTGATGATGGCATCTTGCAATTGCAGAGCATGATAGGTCGAAGAGTGTTAGAATGGCAGCTCAGAAGGATTGGTGTATTTGGCGCTGAAGAGACAATCGAGGCACATCCAAATTTTGATGAGAACTTTAAGATACGTAAGTGGTTACAACTCATGTTGGGCTTATTTGCAGCATGACCATGTTCTATCCTATTCTTTTAACAATGCTAGTTTGAATAACGTGGTTTTATATCACTTGACTGTCTGTACACATCATTTAATAATCTTGCTTTTTTCTCCGGTTATTGTAATGTCTAGTGTGGGCTAATCATGGGGATGAAATAAGCATTCAATATTCTGGTACTCCAGCTCTGAAGGGTGACTTTGTCAGGTAGTAGTGATTCTGATAAATATAATTTTATTTTGATTGCATTGCTCTGATTTATTAGTTTGATAATTAAATTCAACTGTTTCTGTGCTCATTTAAATCCTAATGCCTCTTAGGTATGGGCGGCGGACAATTCAGGGGATCCTTAACGACGGAAAGAATGCCATGGTTCGCTACTATTTGAATAATTTCGTTGATGGAACAAAGCAGGTTGGATGCTCCCATCATTTTCACTATATCCGTGCCTTTGTTATGCTCATATTATCCCTGTGTATGTGCACCTGCAAGTGTGTCCACCAGTTTATTCTGATCATTTATATGACCACCTTGAAAATCTTTTCACTGATGACATTTTCTTCGAAGGAAGTAATGCATGAATGCTTTTGATTTGATTTTCCTCCTAAGTTCAGGGCTTTATTTGTTCATTCATGTTTGACTGAAATCTAAATTTTTAGAGACAACAAATTAATGTACTTCCGATTATCCTCTTGTGAAGAGAGAGATTCATTATTATTATCAATCGTTCAATTTCCATGCTAACTGCACTTTTTCTGTAAAATGTTTAAGGATGCAATCGATCTACTTCAAGGGCATTATATTGTCTCGGTCAGTCGCGATTTAACCACCCCGTCCATTCCATCACAGAAGACAGGCCTTGAGGCTGTAGCTGTAAGTACTAGCCTGTTGCATTTTGTAGGATAACAATATTAGCACATGTCCTTTTTAAGTGATTTTGCGATCGTTCTTTTTCAATAGCTATACCTTTGGTCTATAACTGCCAGTGTTGCTCATGTTCATGACTGGTAGAATTGCCATGATTTCTGGTGCGTGTAGATCAATGTTATGCTTTTTTTCCTTACCAAAGCATTGCTTTGTGGATGTTCCTTTGTGGCACAAGCAGGATTAACTTCTGTTGCACAAGTAACATGGTCAGGTTTTAAGGTAGCTAGAAGATGATCATCACCCAAAGGGCTCAATAAGTTATGCACCAATATTAAGTCCAAACTAAGGATTCTAATTAACATAGGTGGATAGATGATATTGAAATTTCTTCTAATTAACATAGGTGGATAGATGATATTGAAATTTCTTTTCTTTCACTACTTGATGGAGGGGATTGAAATTGTTATTTAAAATGCATCTTGTGGATATTTGGTACCTCCTTTTATGTTATATGGCACGTTTTTGTGAAGGTGAAACAATCTTATTTTTAAACCTTTGTGCTGGAAGTTGTTAAAAGTTGGTCGACCATCTTCTTCTGAAAGATCCTCAGCTTTTCCAATCTTTATGAAGATATGCTGGGGGATCATGAAATGCTGTTAATCTAAGTGCATCAGCACATTCCATGCTTCCATCATCCTATCATTAATATTCTGTCTGCTCTATACGTCCCGGTAATTCAGCTTGGCAGTCCTTTCCAGATGATCATTATCTTCTGATGCTAGTTTAAAACTGTCATCTGTCTAAATTTATTCAGTTGTTGGAGACCTGATTCAACTGCCTTCCTTTCAGTCATGAGAGAAACTATTGCTATATGTTCAAATTGCATGGTCACGTTGTGTCTACTATGGATGTTGTCAAGCTGTCCTGATATTCTACTGATCCTTATTTTTTCCATTTCAGTCATTTCCTCTGGCTTTCTCATTGGTCTTGGTTGGATTCTTTTTCGCAGCCATGTCTTTAAGACGAGGTAAGTTACTCATATTTACATTGGTTCCATTGTCTCAAAATCAACGTATCATGATGTTTTCCTCAAATTTTTGGATAGACTGGTCCAACAGATGCGGCAATGTAGCCTTAGTTTTTGCCTGAGAGAGGACTTTATGATGTTTTCTAATTGTCGGTGTGAGAGAATTACTACTAGCTCCTAATGCAACAAGCCTCATGAATCACCTCGTTTCATTTCAATTTGCTCTCTTTCTACGACAATCAGGTTGTAATTATAATCCTGCTCTTTGCTTTTGCAGCTCCTTTCGAATTGCGGCACCTGTTCTTTTCTTTTGTTTGGGCAGGAATGAGTATTGCGATAGCAGCATTTGTTAGGGCTAATGGCCGGATTTTCTGCAATCGACCTCGTCTGCACAAGCCTCGTTGATTCTGGATGCAAAAGCCTCGTGCCACTAAACTGCTGTTTAACTGTTTTTTTCCCGTCTCATTACATATTGTATTTATTCTTTAAATTTTATATTGCCTAGAGTCCAGTTGCCATTGGACCTGCAGTTGACGGTGCCACGTCTGGAATTCATGGAATTTTGTATAATTAGATTTCTCTTCCTCTATCACTATATGTTCATTCCAGGTCAATATAAAGGCTTGGGGTTTGGGGGAGATTGATTTTACTTAAATACACCTACAGATCTCATCAACTACTAGATTTGTGGGAGGCGTCAGACAAATTTTGCTAATTCTCACCACGCAAACTTTGTCGTCTTAATTTGCAAATTGGTTTCGTTTGCTTCATGTCTTGTCCAGATCATAAGTCCAAACTACCACTGAAAATGTAGGATGGTTTTCATGTGATGCTTAAGCAAGCAAATTGACAAGCGCAGTTTCTTGCACAAAGAGAGTGTGGTAGGATCTATGGGATCGAGGGTCACATCCACAACGAATTAAGGCATTTGTCTGGGTCACGATGTTTCGACTTTAATTTTGTTACTACCTCGATAATGCCTACCGAGAAAAAAAACCATAAATATTAAAGAAATAACTAGCGTCTGATACCAGATAGGACGGACGCCAAACGGGTATTCCAGGATATGATCTAAGTCAAGATATTCTAGCATTATTTGATCTCATGCGAGGAATGTGAATAAAAGCGAAATGCTAAATCGGAGTTACTGATTTCTAGTAAGGTAAGACTGAGTATGTCTGGAGAGCGAAGCATTTGGAGGATGAGACCTTGGCTTCCCAAACGCACTGCGGCTATGAAAAGGAAAGGCAGAGAAATTCTTGAAGCAAAGACATGGGATTTCTCCCTCGATAATGCCCCATAAATGCCCAATGGACACATACAGGACACGGAGTAGAGTAAATGCAGAAACCCCAAATTGTTACATATGAGATCCAGGAAAGTATTAGCCTGTAATTGCATTATCCAGTTTCAGACCCAACGAAACAAATGAGAATCTGAGCATATCATTATTTCTAAAATTTAACCATTCTATTTCTGCAACTGATACATCCATATTTTCAAGAAAAAACAACTGATTTTCTTTTAAAGTATGCCGTTCATGTAAGCGAACTCTTACGTAGTATTGATAAAAAATAATGTTACACGGATGTGCGTGAGATTAGCTGGGGCTGTCCCAGCTTATTCGATCGGTGGATCATTGGATGGGTACTTGATCATCAACATGGTGAGAGGAACTGATCAAGTATCAGGCAAGTCAACTGGCTTGAGGATAGAAACAAGACCAACCAGAGTGCCCCCTCCCTCCCTCCCTCCACGAGTTGTAGTCCTATATAAGTAAAATGCAAAATCGCAGCTGAACCGTCAAAGTTCACCAGCGACCTGAACCCCTTTATCAGGGCCTCAGAGAAAAAGCAAGAGCAAACTGTCACCTACTTTTGCGTGGTGTGACAAATTTGATCTTACGACTGTTTCCTCTTCTTCTGCAGATACGAGTAATTTCGCTGGTAGTGCAATACCACCCCCACCAAATGCCACAGCCCGATCTCTGGCCAGAGCGCAGCCGGAGAGTACAGGGGACTGTAGCCAGTCTGCCACAGCAGGAAGTTGCTCAGACGAGTCTCCCCAGAACTCCGGATCACAATGTCTGGATCAGGAGCCACTGCCATGTACATGTGCTTCTCAATGTCTACCAAATTTATGAGGGGTTTAATTTCTTGTATCATCTCACCATCTTCACCACTTTCAATAGTGCCTTTGGATAATAGGGGTTTAATTTCTTGTATCGTCTCACCATCTTCACCACTTTCAATAGTGCCTTTGGATAATTGGCTTTGCATGGATTGCTGAACTTCATTCCACTTTTCTCCATTAAACCCAGGAACAGCACGCTTGATGACTCCATTTTTCTTTTCGCTTGCCTCCAATTTGCTGAACCCGTTACAGCATATCTCATTTTTCCCTAGAATTACAGTTCCATGCACTTCACGTTTATGGCAGTCTTGAATTTCATGGGGATGAACACCATTCGTCTTCTCACAACTTCCATTTAGCTCGGTGCTATTGTGACCTGCCTTGCTAGTATTTTCTGCTTGAATGTTATTCATCTTCTCTTTACAGGATTCTTGAACAGCACGAACAATTTCGTCATATGAAGTATATGCCACACATATCAAAAGCACAGTCCGGCTATTGTGGGCAGTGGCCTTCATTGCCTTCTCTGCTGCAGTCCTGACCTCCTCACTTAGAAGTTTCAGGTTTCCTATGAAGTACAACCTCATCCCATACTGATTTACAATGCTTCCTTCTCGAAGCAATTCATCAATTTTCTCTAACATCAAATCCATCAGATATTGGACTTCCTCAGGTTTTCTCTTAAAATTTTCAATGCTAAAGGCATACACCGTGATGTATTTGACCCCAAGTTCATAGCAGTAATTAAGCATAGATATGAGGGATTTATAACCAGCCCTATGGCCCTCGCCTTCAACCATGTTTTGTTTCTTAGCAAACCGCCGGTTTCCATCCATAATGAAAGCTATGTGAGTGGGAATAGCTCCACATGATAAAACACGAAACAGGTATTTCCTGAAAAAATTGTTGAGAGTACTTAAACATTGACTGCCACTCCAACTGCTTTCATTCCCCATTGTATGCTCAAGGACCAAATTTAGATTGCAAATGCCATACAACCTGTTTGGAAATAATACATCATCATATGAGATGCATTCTCAAAGCATCTCTATCTACTGAACAGGAGCAACATAGACTGTACATGCCAAAAATGGTGACTTATGAACACAGCTTATTCAAATTGACTATTCAAGTCTAAAGTGCCGCCTATATTTGGTCTCTAGTATGATTTCTACAACACCACATGTTACAGAAGAGCAAAAAATCCAGCAAAGCACGTCAAAGGTTTAAGCACAAATGGGCACACTAAAATGGGAAAAAGCATTTTCAATACAGATCCTAAGGAGGTGGAGTTAAAGAAAAAATGCACTCAACCAGAAGCTTGTAATGAGGATGAGTGTCATAAACGCCGAGTCACTGACATATCAAAAGTAAATAATATGAGGAAAGAAAAACCAATAAGTGAGAAACTGACCAACTCAAAATTAGCAAAGCAACATCGAGAACAGTTTTTAGTCCATCATTTTCCTTATTCTTCTACCTATGCATAAACATTCTGATAATAGTGCACCATCAACCATTTAATCCGGCCCCCACAACTATTTCACATGCTTGACATTTGAACATGAGTGGAAAGAATCTTACAGGTTTCAAAGGAGACAAAATAAGTTCCTCGGTCTTTTCCCTACTCTCTCCAAGCCTTCACCTTGTGTAGCTTAACTCTGTCCAAACCAGGATAAAACATTAGCCAACTATGAAGCTTTAAATTCTGGAAAACCCTGAGCCTGGTGAAAATAAAACTCTGTTTTCAATGCCTAGAGTCAATCCGAAAAACACTCACAATCAAACAGCAATACATATACAATGATGAAACAGGGAGATTAAACAAGGGAAACACTGATGCACACTAAAATGGTGTATCTCATTAACAAGGAACAACAAATGGTATA